>CM069525.1:47070250-48563667 GCA_035773235.1 Eospalax fontanierii
GTAGAGAAGATGGAAGTTGTCTGATATTTACCTTGTAAGGCTTTGATTAAATCTGCAGATCCCTCAGGGTCTTTTTTTTTTCTGAGCCCACTTGTCTCAAAAAGAGAACTTTGGCCTGTGATACAAGAAGTCACAAGAATGTCCCCTTGATTTGATATAATGTAGAGTCCTTTGCTGAGTATGGGAATTCAGAGACAATAATGATTATCCTGTGCTAATTGACTCTAATTCTCTATTTATAATATTATCTAGGATGTAGACTATAAAGTGAACTTAAGGGTGGGCTGGAGAGACAGATCAACAGTTAAGAAGAGCATTGACTGTTCTTGCAAAGGACCTGGGTTCCATTCCCAGCACTCACATGGCAGGTAACAACTGTTCTTAGCTCCAGTTCCACGGGATCTGACACCCTCTTCTGACCTCCATGGGCATTGCATGCATGGATGCACTTAATATACTTGCAGGCAAAATATTCACACACATAAAGATAAACATACAGTATACCCACTCATTAAGGAAGGTTTTTTTTGTAATATATGGAGGCTATAGCAGAACTCCACAACTGGTCAGACACAGAGAATATATGACTGAAAGATGCCAAATCCTAGGTGACGCATCTACAGTTAAACCTTTACACCTAAGGCTCATGGAACACAGCAGAATGAGGGGTAGAGAGAAAACTAAAGCATTCCTCAGCTCTCGCCAGTGAAGATTCCTCAAATAATACAGTGCTATCCACACAGAAGGCCACAACTGGCTAAGTTATTTTAGAATAAAGACTGCAGAATATGTATTCCTGGATAGGACTCCTATATTGAACCTCACCTACCTATGGCTCAGGTATCATTGTGGAAGAGGGGGGAGAAGATTTTAAGAGCCAGGGTTGATTCATGAATTTAGGGAAGCAGAATCTTTTAGGCTACTGGAAGCTTGCACATGTGAAATTGTGGCAATGATGGCACTGAGCACAGGACCCACGCCAGGTCAAATTAGATAAGGACCCAGAGTGGAGCAATAGAAATTGGTGGCCGGCCAGTCCTAGACTGAGAACTGTTGGAGACTGATTACTACTGGGAGAGGGAGAGTATGCCTTACTTATGATCTCTAGATAGCCTGACCAGACTCCAGTGGATGAATTTGCACTAAAGGACATCTGGACACTAATGCTTGACTGGATAGGACTTAACATGTATGACGGAATACATGAGGGCTCGTGGGGGTTGGGGGATAGATGGGGGAGGGAGTCTAAATTTGATTAAGAACTGTTGTATGAAATGTATAAAACGCAAAGGTTTCAAAAATCAAAAGCAAAAACAAAATAAACCCTTTAATGGATTGATTAATAAGCGGGACTCGCTTTACTCTAGGATATTGTTGGAGAAAACTATGCAGAGACTGGAACGATGAGTATAATTGTGAGAAAAGGAAGCGATGAAGTCACCTGAGACTGTAGGTGGGAACAGAAGCCCAGAATCATAAAGATCAAAACTTTTTCCAGGTGTAATGGTACAGTTAAATAGGTGTGTACATGTTAAGAATTTTTTGTTTTTATGGGGGAATGAGGGGATGTGAGAATCTTCCTAGAAGTGGTTTGGGGTTGAACTTGAACCTGATGCCTTATGAGCCAGGTTGAAAGGATTTTTACCCTTTTCAGTGATTGCAGAAGCTGTTGGCCCCAGCTTAGACCAGGATGAGGAAGGGAGAAATTAGGAGAAGAAAACATATATATTAAAAAGGTGACAGGGAAAACCTGAGCTGCAAGTAGACTTTGTGCTAAGAGCCTGTGCATGGCTGCCAGTGTAGAGGATGTTACTTAGCTTTCTACTCCATAGTAAAAGATTTTGATTTGACTGAAGTTGAGAAAAGGAGTCCAAAATATAATAGCTATCAGTAACTATTTAAGAGTCAGGAAGTAAGGTATAAAGTAGTTGAGTTATATTCTGAGCTTGTAACTGTCAGAGCATGAGTTCTAGGTAGTCTGGTTATAGAACCTGTGCTCTTAGTTACTTTGTATTCCTAGGAGCACAGTGCCAAAACTTCTGTATCTACTGCTGCTTCCAAAGTGTGATGGACAGTTATGAAAGAAGGAAACTTCTTATTAAAGTGCTCTTGTTATGATCTTAAATAGCAAGTGAAATGAGTTCAAGGGTGTAAGAAATGGAATGGAGTCTTGAGCCAAACAGCCTGTGGGTAAATGGAATATACTTCTGTGGCCAAAGTCCTCATTCTTTCTAAATTTAAGTAATTTAAGGACTATTGTATGTGTGTGTTATGTAGGACTGAGAAGATTCAGACACAGACATGGTCCTCCCAAAAGCTAGTCTCAGGGAATTACAACACCTGCACAAATAACCATGCCCCAAACTAGTTTCAGAAATGCATTCTAATAAAATTTTGGAATACTGCTTTTTTGGGGATTTTGAATGTCCCTTAAAGGTCCATATGTAGAAGGCTTGGTCCTCAACCGGTGGTAATGCAGAGAGGTTGAAGGAACCTTTAGGAGGTCGGGCTGAATAGAAGGAACTTAGGTAATTTGGGGGCATGCTCTCCAAGGGAATTTTTCCTCTCTTTTACTCTCTGGCTGTCATGAAAAGAGTAACATCCACTGTTACACAAATGCTCTTGCCATTTGTGTACTATATTGTCAACGGCCTAAAAACAGTGAGCCATTCAGCCACTGACTGAAGCCTCCAAAAAGTATGAACTGAAATAAAATTCAAGTTAATTCTTTTTATATTTATGTTCTAGTAGCAGATAGATAACTAATGTAAATGCCAGAGTAGTTAGACAGTAGTAGTGTGGAGGTGACATCTGAGGTCTACTTTGTAGGTGGGTCCTTCTATAGTTAGATTTTGAATGCATTATTTCAAGCAGCTAAGTACCAGATACATTTGAGAGAATTAGAAAAGAAATATCTTTGTACACATGATAAATTTATTAACATTGTCTCATTAAGTATATATAACAACCCTTTATCAACTTTTTGTCCAATTATGATACTTGTGAGTGGAGCGCTGATCAGATGGAGTAGGGATAAACAGGAACTGACCCAGAGAAACCAGGAGCCAGGAGGCAGTTGGTTTTATTCCCATTTTAACATGTGAGAAAATGAGGCCTCATGTGGTAGTTTTAGGACTTGAATCCCAGTATGGCTTCAAAACTACAGGTCCTTACTTCATTCTGTATGCGATGGGCTTCACTTAAAGGGGTTCAAGCAGAGAATTGCCATGATCTAAACTGTGTAGGATGGGGGAGAGACTAGAATTTGGGAGGGAAGTTAAGAGCAAGATTCAAATGGAACAGTGTAAGAGCTTGGATATACTGACTTTGGGTCTTTAAAGAAAGGAATAAATGTGGGATTCAGCCCAAGGAAGGGAAGAATGACAACATTTGAGTATTGGTGAACTCTGTAGGAAAAAGAATACCAACTGATAGAAGATTTCAAGTTATCCCAGTGAAGATATGTTGTTAATGTTCCATTAGCATACTAGAGTAAGAGAAAATCTGCTTCCTAGTTTAGTGAACTTACTGACTTGAAATTGTGGCCAAAGTATTTAACCTTTGTTTGCTAAAATGTATTCATCTGTAAAATGTAATTTTTCATTTCAGTAGCCTCTGAACTAGCACCGACTATGAAATGTTTCACCTCTACTTTTTTGATTTTGAGTGCTCACACTCATTAATGTAAAATTGAGTCACAGTGTTGAATACAGTCACCTTTATTTTGAATTGCTAAACAGTAATTTTCACATTAATAATGAGGAGTTATTTCCATCTTCTGAATTCCTGCTTCTGTTATCATGCTGAAGTAATCGGCAGATAAATTATAATTTTAGCTTATAAACCTCTTCTGTCGTTTTAAACTATTATTTAAATTCTTTATCATAGTATAACTTTTGTGTATGTTTCTCTTAGCTTCTCAAATACAGGGGAAGGTACTTGAGAGACAGGAACATCGCTTATACTCATTCTATTCTTCCTCATTTCTTAAATAAAAGCAACCAGGAAGTATTTATTGATCCAAACCAGATCATATGGCACGATAAGGGTTTTGTTTTGTATGTTATACTCTGTTAATATGGTCTCCAGTAGGTTTTAAAGTTTTATTTTTGATAGCTAAGTCTTACTATGAACTGATAATGAGCTCATGACCTACTTCTTCCTGCAACTGCCTGTTTGCTTTTCTCATTAAACAAAGAGTTTCACAAGTTTACAATTGTTATTCTTATGCATCGAACCAGGCTATTCTTCCTTGTATTGTCCCAATTTTAATATGTATGCTGTTGAAGTGAGGACCTTTTAATATCTTTACTTAAGCATTAATATAGTTAAATTTTTGTTTATCTTGTTAAATTTAGCTTTATTATCATATATATTTCATAAATATTTTACCAAGTAATGATACAGTATTATTTGATGCATTTGTTTCCTCTTGCTGCATAACATGTCACCACCATATTGATTGCTCTAAATAATACACATTTATTATCTCCCAATTTCTATGAGTTGGCAGTTTGTTATGGCTCAGCTGGGTTCTTAGCTCAGGGTCTCACAGGCTGCAACTGAGGTGTTAGCCTGGCCTGTGATCTCATCTCAGGCTCAGGGTCCTGAAGTTTAAACTCATTGATTATTGCAGAATTCAATTTTTGTGGCTATAGGATTGGGCCACTTAGATCTTAGCAGCTTCCTGCAGTTGCTTGCTGCCTGGTCCTTTCTATATTGAGTTTTCAGCGTACACACTTGCTTCTATAAGGCTAGCAAATCTTTCTCTCACATAGCAAGAAGGAGCCGTGTGTGTGTGATAATACATACATATACACATACACCTAATCAAGGGAATGGCATTATTCAGTTTGTTAGCTCTGGTCATCCATATTCAGGGCATGGTTATTATACTATGGCATGAACATTATTGGAGGTCTCATTATGATCTGTCTCCAATACTTGGCAGACATCTGAATCAGGTTAATTGAAGACTTTACAACTTTGATTTAGTAATAAACACTCACTGGCTAAGGCTTCTCTGACTCATAAGAAATGTTCTTTAATACTTTGTTTAAAATCATTCATTCCATGGGGCCTTCTGCTGAGACCAAGAGTGTTGAGGTGGGAATAGAGTGATGGGGATTGTGGTTTCAGTTTGGGTGCCTATCATATAGCCAAGTAGAAATATTCATCTCTTTTGGTGTCTGAGGGTTTCCTCAAAGGTTGAGGGGTGTGCTATGTGATATACAGAGGAGGCTATAATTTCTCAGAAGCCTTATTCAGACCCAAATTCTGTACTTCCTTCTTATTTCTCTCCCCCATTTCTCTTTTTGATTCTGCTGGTAGTCCAGCTCCTTCTTTTTATTTCTTAGATTTTTTTATTTTCTATTTTTTCAATTTTGAGACAGGGTCTCCCTATAGCCACAGTTAGCCTGGAACTCACTATGTAGACCACGCTGGCCTTGAATGCACAGAGATCTGCCTTCCTTTACCTCCTGAGTGCTAAGATGAAAGACCTGAGCCACCACGTCCAGTACCTTCTTTTTCTTGAGACAGGGTTTTGACATGTAACACAGACTAGCCTTGAATACATGGTAATCCTTATGCCTCTGATTCCTGAGTGATGGAATTACAGGCATCTGCCACCATGCCTGGCTCTTAATTCTTTTTGGAGACTTCCCTCCTTTGGACACAGTTTATTTTCGTATGTGTGTTATCCTAGTTGTCTTTTTGATTCTCCATTGTTTTTTATTTCTTCTGCCCCTTAAGTATGTCTATACTCCAAGGTGTCAAGTTCTTTGCTCTTTCTCTTTGACCCAGAGATTTCATTATACTCTCTTAAAATGATATAGAATTATCTAAAGTGGAAAGTGAAATTATCCCTTCAACCTCCTCTAAGGAAAGCCTTATTCTCAGGCTGGTACACTTTCTTCCAGGTTTTGAGTCTCTTAGTCTATTAAAGGGAGTTCTGACTGTAATTTTCAGCAGTATTAAAACTTTCAATGATTAGGAGGCTAGAGAGATGACTCAGCAGTTAAGAGCACTTGCTGCTGTTGCAGAGGATCTAGATTTGGTTCCCAGCACCCACATGGTGGCTTACTACCATCTGTAAATCAAGTTTCAAGGAATCTAGCACTCACGTCTGGCCTCTGCAGGCACCAAGCATGCACATGATGCATATACATACATGCAGGCAAACACTCATACACATTGAAAATTCTTTTTAAAAAAAATCAAGAAACATTTCAGTGATTAGATAGTGACTGTATACACAGCCTAGCCATTGGAAGCCAGAACAGGTAAGCAATTAAGTAGGTAACAGAAAGTGTGGGGACACATTGGAAGAGAATGGTATTAGAAATTGGTAGTGTATATTGCAAACTTTGTTCAGCAAATTAAACAATAAATCATGGGTTGTAAAAGTTAAATATATTTGAAAAATATTTTTGTCATTTTCTTTTTTTAAAATATTTAAAAACTTTTATTACTTTACTTGTGTGAGTGTTATCCCTGTGTTTATGTAAATGTACCATGTATGTGCAGTCCCTGTAGAGGCCAGAAAAGGACATTGAATCCCTGGAACTGGAATTATGGATGGTTGTTAACCACTGTGCGGGTGCTATAATTGAACCTGGGTTCTCTGAAAGGCAGCATGTGATCTTAATTGCTGAGCCATCTCTCCAGTCTGTAAAAGTGAAATATCTTAATGTCAAATATTAGCTATAAAAGTCATCATTTATATGAAAACTGTTTGTGTTTTTTTTGGGACAGGGTCTCACTGTGTAGCCTGGCTGTCCTGGAACTCTTGATGTAGACTACACTAGTCTTGAATTCACAGAGATCTGCCTTCCTCTGCCTCCCGAGTGCTGAGATTAAAGGCCACACCCAGCACTAAACGTTATCTGAAAAAGATACATGAATAAAATCTTCAGTGTAATGGATTATTTTAGGAGTATATTCCACTATATGTGTGATAAATACAAATTAACTCAAAAGGTTGTGTCTTTTGACAATCCAGACTGCCCATTGCAAGTTGCATTGCATTTTGGATTAATGATGTTGTTTTGTAAGTAGAGATGCATTGTGTCTTGAAGGTGTTTGTATCAACTTAATTCTGAAGGAGCTTAGCCAGAGTATCCATAGTAGGGATTCTTAACCAAGGGCAGTTTTGGCTTTTAGGGACTTTTGGCAACATCTGGGGGCATTCAGATCCTCAAAATTACAGTAGTGGATAGGTGTTATTGGAGGGAGTAGAAAGAAGCCAGGGAAGCTGCTAAATATTTTACTCTGCTACAAAGAATTATCTGTAGATAATAATGTCTGTATTGCTGGGGCTGAGGAACCTAGATTCTGGGAATTTGGAGCAGATCAGGAGAACTTGGATATACTTCTTGATGAGTATTTGATGTTTGAACCAATGCCCTGCAATTCTTAACTTTGTCACCTAGTTCAAAGCTGCGGGCTGTGATGGTTATTTAGATTTCAGTGATAGCAGCACCAGTACCAGATAGATGAACCATTTATTTGCTTTTCTAAGTATTCTGGTTTTTTGAACTAATCTCCAAACTTTATCAATATTCATTTTTCCAAGGGGAACTTTCATAATACTTAAAGAGAGATAGATAAGGATGCCAAGATCTGATTCAATGTTAACTTGAGTGGGTTTGTATCTTAATGCATCTTAAAGTAAGATAGGACTCTGGAGTGCCCAAGATCATGTAGTGATTTACTTACAGGCTCATCTCTTCTTTGATTCCTAAGCCATCATTCCTTCAACTTGGTTATAGCTTTTGTATCTCATCTTCACTTTCAGTGTCCCAAAGGGCACAAATGTTTGGTCAAAGATTCGATCGTTTTGGGTTCTAGGCATTGTTTAAATATATATAAGAATATTCAACTAACAATTTTTTAAAAAGCACTAAAACAAGCCAAAATATTTCAGAGTAAACTGAAGTTATATTTTCTACTTATTAACACAGATGAAATATTTCAGCAGATGGGGACAGAGCTTAAAGGAATTATCAGGGTGAAAGAATAGTATAACAAAACTGGATGACACTGCTCTAAACTGTCATTTTGAAGAATGTTGTCTGTTGTATTCACTCTCAAACTACATTTATCTAGCAGTTTGGAATTTTAAATGGGCTTATAAAAATGTGATTTTTCCATTGCATTCAGCTGCCCTGTGTGCCTTAGTAGATAATTGTTTAAAAGACAAAAAGTAGAACTGACATTGATTTGCTTTAATGAACTAGGAAATATATTTTGTTTTTAGTTCAGTTTTTTTAAAAAATAGATGATTATCATGGTAATAGTTATTGAGCCCTTGTAATCTTCCATGTACTGTTTTTTAAAAATTATATTTCATTTACTTATTAATTCATTTATTGTATGTGTGTGACAGAGAGAGAAGGAAAGAGAGAGAGAAAGAGAGAGTCAGGGAGTCAGGCTTGGTAGGAGGTGAACCATCCTGCCAGCCCCTAGAACTGTTTTAAACCCTTTACACACATTTCATTTTCAACTGTAATCTGGCTGTATAAGGTAAGTATTATTATCCCCCCTTTTAAATTGAAGAACATTTTCTATGTATTGGGTTCAATAAAATGCACATTGAAATTCCTATCATACAACAGACTATTTATCTAAAGTCTTAATTTCTGAGATCCTGGATCATCCAGGCAGCAAGAGTTGATGCAACACATAGCTTATGACTGCACATATGTTTTTAGATAGTTAGAGATGGACTGGTGAACAGATAAAATGTTTTTGAGACAGGGTCTCACTGTGTAGCCCTGGTTGGAATTAAAGGTATACACCACCATGTCCAGCAGGTAAATTGTTTTTAAACTGGTGAAAATGGTCTCACTGTGAAATTAGATTTAACATGCATTTCTTCATCTCTGAGACAAATAGTTGTTGCTCCCTTCATGGGGAGGAGTAATTAGTAGGGTAGAAAGAATCCTAGAGTCCTTGACTACCTCCTAACCAAAAATTCTTTACCTTCAAGTGAGAAGGGTACATAAATATTGTACTACTACTTTATACCTACTAATGCCAGTTTGTTCAGTTCTGGTCTTTCCTGCCTTATATAAGAAACTGGTTGCTCTGTTGTTGTTATTGTTTTGTTTTGGTTGTTTTTGAAATGGAGTGTGTCATATGCTCAGGCTGGCCTAGACTCATTGTGTAACTGAGGATGACCTTTAATCCTGATCTTCCCCCTCCATTCTTGAGTGCAAGGATTACAGGTATGTACCACCATGCCTAGATGATTACTTTGGTTTTGTGTGAGAGATATTTGACATTGAAAAATAACTTTGAAAACACAAAAGAACATTACTTTCAAGATAAAGTTTGGAAAGAAAAAAATGTTATAACTTTAAGTAGTGGGGACTCAAATATATAATCTCATACAGATTGCCTTTGTCTTATAGGTGTGTTTTTATGATTTTTTGACTTGCTGGTTTTATGCTAATGGAGTTTTGCCTCATTATTACAGACTATGCTACATTTATTCCTTTCTTCTCTTCAGAGGATATTATTCAGTTAATTGGTTTTTCTTTTATAGAATCAAAAAATGTTAAAGCTACAAAGGGGTGCTCTTGTGGAATGTTAGAGTAGATGTCTCTTAGTGAGAAATGATAGTTTATTTCTCTTTTTTAAAAATTAAAACTAATTGTAATATTTTCATGTTAAAATCAAGTATTTTTGGAGATAGAGTCTAATATAACCCAGGCTGGCCTGAACTTTATATAACTGAGGTTGAATATGAACTCTTGATCCTCCTGCTTGTACCTCCCAAGTGCTGGGATTATAAGAGTGCATCCAACAGATTTTAGATTAAAAATATTAGTATTGCTTTCTTTAAGAAGTAACATGATTACACTGAAAGACTTTGTATAGATTGGAGAATTTGGAAAGGGAGCGAATGGTGCACTCACATACTAACAGTAACAAATTTCACATTATTGTTGAAGCTTTGTAGTACAGTTTTGTCAGTAAACAATATTCAAAGATTATAGTAGACGTATAGAATTTCAAATTTATATTCTGAGATATAATTACATATTTTTAGCTTAAGGATTGTATCAGTTATTACAGTACATTCTATTTCTTTTTTTTAACTTCCCAGATTGTGATTTTTATCTCTAGAAGTTCAATTAGGGCATAGGTAGAGGCACACTGGGGCAGTAGAAGAGTAATAGAAAAGTAATGGAAAACATCTTGGTGCCTGGTAATGGGCCTGGATACCCAGGACCACATGTGGAGTGAGGACCGCAGCTGGGCATCAGAGAAGGTGGGAGATCCCTTCTATTACAGAGAATCAGTCTTCTCAAGACCACAAGTTGCAAATAACAGGGCCTCTTCTCTTTTTTTATAAGAGGCACAACTTGAGTTCGCAGTAGGAGACCAGAACTCTGACTCATCTGTGTGTTTGTGTGTGGGGGGGAACACAGCTCCAACCTAGCTCAAAGGAGGGGACCACAGCTCCAGGCACACAGGAATGGACCACAATTCCAGAAGGAGACCTCATTTTAGATTTTTTATGTAGTCAGAATCATCAACTTTTGCTCCTGACTTTGAAAATGTTAGGGATGGGCGTCTTTCTTACAGTAGTAGTTTTGATTTTTAATTACATTTAAATCTTAAATGTATCTTACATTTCCTTTGAGATTAGATGAAGTTAAAAAATGACCTTTTGGGGGCTGGAGAGATGGCTCAGGGGTTAAGAATGCTTAATGCTATTCTAGAGGATGAATGTTTGATTTCCAACACTGCCTATAACAACCGTGTTATAATAGGCTCCGGAGTTTCTAACACCCTCTTTTGGTGTTGGAGGTTATGAGCGCGCACACACACATACACACACACACACACACACTTTTTTTTCTTTTGGGTAAATTTTTTATTGAATGTTTGTGTATCACACAGACCATCCCAATCATCTCTATACCCTTTCCCCCACTGGCACCTTCCCGCAGCCCCCCCCCACTGGAATTCATACATGCTGTCATCTGTGTCAAGTCTCCTCGACACACACACACACACACACACACACACACCACACACACAAATAAATAAATAATTAAAAAATTAAAAATGAACTTTTTTGGCTGGGTATGGGTAGCTTACACTTGGAAATTGATGCAGGAGGACTGTTAGTTCAAGTCCATCTTAATTTACATATCAACTTTGAGGCTAGCCCCAGATACATAAAACCTTGTCACAAATAACAAGAAGACAAGCAAGCAACAAAAGACCTTTTTTTTTTAAGCTGAGTGGAGTAGTGCATGCCTATAATTTTAGCACTTGGGAGTTGGAGACAGGAGATTGTGAATTTGGGGTCAGCCTGGGGTTCATAGAAAGTTCTAGGCCAGCCTGGGCTACATATTAAAACCTGTCTCAACTTCCTCTCTAACTGACGTTTCCCTCCCAAATTCCACACCTCTTATTTTATAGATGGGGAAACTGAGCTTTAGACCCTAATTTATGTGTAGTTAGTAGGCTCATTAGCACAGAGCTTTCTCATGGCTGACAAACTAGTGTTTATTCTTTTGTGGTGATAGACCTGGGTCTGTGGGATCTGTTATTAACTTTTCATGCATTCTTTAGGATAGGTCACTTAGTTTACTACTATCAGATTATGTAAATGAGAGAATCTCATATGCCATCTACCCCTGTGCTGCCACCATTCCACTCAACTATAAGTGTAATTTTCAGCTCATACACTTTATGGTTATGTTGACCTTACTCTTATTCTCAGGCTGACCGTTGCCTTTGTTTTAATAGCAACTCAGACTATATAGTCATTAGTTGTAACTTCTGCTACTTAACATCTACCTTGAACCCTGAGAGTGGTAATACAGATATATGTGGACACCAAACAACACACTTATATTTCATAAGACTGGCATGATTTTTAGAGCTTCTGATTAGCTATTCAGTCACAAACCTCATCCTCTATCCCCTGTGAGATACCATAAACCCAGCCATTGGTAAACATCTATGGTAATTTGAACACTTCGGACTACAGGTTGTTTACTGTGAGGAACTTAGTTCATTTTTCATTGTTTAGTTTATTTTCCAGAAATTTCTCTAGAATTGACTCAGTCTTTTTTACTTCTGCCTTTAATGATAAATCATATACTTCAAAGACTATTTACTGTAGTAGTTATTTAATTGATTTTCCTTTCCTTTTTTGTATTACTGGACTATATCCATGGCCCTCTTTATGTTTGATTTTAAGACAAAGTCAGTTGCCTGGGGTGGCTTGAACTCACTCTTTAGCCCAGACAAGTCTTGAATATGTGATCATCCTGCCTCAGCACCCTGCTAAGAAGCTGAGATTTCAGGCCCACCTTTAAAATGACATTCAACCTGACAGATTTCTTTCTTTTTTAAGCTTTAATGTAGGAAAACCTTACTGTTCCATTTCCTCAGAGATATAAATCCCTATTTGTATAGTTCAAACTAAGAAAAGCTCATAATTAAAATTGTCAAATTGTGATAAAGTTTGTGATTTTAATATATGTTGCAGCAGTTAATGGGAATAAGGGTTGGAATAGGAAATAGTATGCAGATACTTTCCTGATTCAATTATGATGCAACTAATGGATCTTCAAACTGCAAGTTGTAGCAAAACCAATCTATCTATTTCTATCTTTGTCTGTCTGTCTTTATTTCATTTCCTGTTGCTGAGATAAAATATCCTAGCAAAAGCAATTTAAGGGAGAGTTTATGTGGCTCACAATTCCAGGTTACAGTTTATCATTGCAGGGCAGTCAAGGCAGCAGGAACTTGAAACAGCTAGTCATTTTACAACCACAGTCAAGGGCAGAGAGCAGTGAATTAGTGCATGCATGCTAGTTCTCAGGATCCCCTGTCCAGTGAATGGTGTCACCTACAGCAGGCAGGGCTTCCCACTATCAAGATATCCCCAGTACACATGCCTACAGGGCAACCTAATGAAGATGATCCATCATTAAAATTCTCTTTCCAGGTGATTCTAGACCGTGCCAAATTGACCTAACTGATTATCATTCTGTCTTATCTGTCTATCCATCTATCCATCCATCCATCCATCCATCCATCCACTCACCAGATCACTAGTCCAAAAATCTGTCTTAACTTCTTGTGCCTGATGGCTCTTGTGTATACTCTCAAACAACATGCCTTGGGATCTTAGAGCTAATAGCTCTAGACTGAAGCTGTGCTACTCCAAGACCAGAAAGGCTCCACACCGTGTTTTGAGTCCAAACTGCCCTGTCCATCCAAGATACCTAGAACCCTGTTATCTATGAATTTCTTGGTCTACTGCAGCCTTAGACTGAGGCTAACAGACCACTCATCCTGCTTTAGCTGGTTATTGGGGAGGTGTGATTGTTTCAGTTACCCAAAAGCAGTGGCTCTGGACTGGTGCTGCCTGAACTTTTACCTCTAGCTCTGATACTTGGCTAGCTGTGTTTTAGCCTCAAGCAGATCAGTTAAGTCTTCTGTGTTTTAATTTAGTTCTCTCATCTGTAAAAGGATGATGATAGTGTCCACTTCATAGGACTGTTCTGATGGTTGCATCAGATATGAAATGTACAATACTTAGCATGTCTACTAGCAAATCCTGATTGCTTTTATGATTGTTAGTCTGTTCTCATGAAGATTGAAATGCTTAAAAGCCTTTCTTTCTATTAGAGTAGAAATTTGTCTCTAATTTCTAGCTACTAGTGATGAGCAGAATAAAACTCCTTTTTTCCTACTTGCTTGCCTTTCTGACATTGCACAGGTAAGGAGACAGTGTGAAAGCATGTTGTAGTTGGGCGTGGTGCCCCCACACCTGAAATCCCTGCATTCAAGAGGCTGAGTCAGAAGGATTGAGGTGGTTAGAGGTCAGCTTGGGTTACATAGTCAGTTCTAGGCCACATTGAACTGTAATATGAGATCCTGTTTCAAATCCACCCCCTGACAAAAGAAAAAGGGAAGAAAAGGATTTTGTAAATGATAAAGCATTATCTTATCTACAATTATTTATAATAACAGCATTGTTTTCTGACCACATTAAAATTGTTACCTAACTTGTCCCATTTACTCATTCTATTGTATATTTTCCAGGCTAAATATCTTGTATTTTAGTGTTTTTTTCAATTTAAAAAATACTTATTTTTATTTTATATGTATGGGCATTTTGCCTACATGTATGTAAGTGCACCTGTGTCATGCAGTGCTCACGGAGGTGAGAATAAGGTGTTCAGTCCCCTGGAACTGTAGTTAGGGACAATTGTTAGCTGCCATGTGGGTGCTGGGAACTGAACCCAGGTCCTCTGTATCTCTCTGTCCCCCCCTCCCTTTTGTTTTTCATTTTTTTGAGACAGGGTCTTATGTAGCCCAAACTGGCTTTGAATTTACTATGTAGCAAAGACTGGTCATGAATTCTTGACTATCTTGCTTGCACCTCCCAAGTGTTAGAATTACAGGCATGTGCTGCCATCACACTTTGTTCTGGTGTTCTTCATATAACAAGATCTTTAGACACTTACTTTTGATACTTGCTTTCAAGACTTGATTTGGTTGTATATGTGCAGAGCACAGTGATAGATATCAGTGATAGTGTAATATCAAGTTAATTTCCCCCTAAATACACACACACACAGTCTCTCTTTCTCTCTCTCCCTCCCCCCCTCTCTCCTTCCCTCCCTCCCTCCTCTCTCCTCATGGAGGATATCTATGACTATAATCCTAGCTACTTGAAAGGCTGAAGCAAACAGGATTGTGAATTTGAGGCCAACCTGAGCAATTAGGAAAGATCTTTCTAGACAAAGAATAAACACTGTTAATGAAATTGAGTATTCTGTCATTTTGAGGACTATTATCTTTTTGTTGACTAATCTTCTAAAATGCACTTCTACTGATCTCCTTGAATATTTAAAAAAACCTGCATTCATTTTGAGCTTCCACCTCCAGAGTACTGGGATTATAGGCTTGTGTCACCACATCTAGTTTATGCAGTGCTGGGGATCGAACCCATGGCTTCCTGCATTCTAGGCAAGCACTCTATCAACCGAGCTACATCTCTAGCCTACACTCTCTTGTTATGCTGGAGACAAATATCTTCATTCACCTATTTTTTATCAGTGCTTTTCTGGCCCCCTTTTTTGTATCAGGCACTGTCAGAGATAGCAAATATAATGGTGGGGTTCTACCTTTAACTGTTAACCTTTTCACACCATATACAGCCTTTTAGAGTTTCTGGATTCTATTTGAAAACAGATTAGCTGTTCTACATATTTATAAATTGTTCTGTCCTAAGGAGTGAAAAATGATATTGTAATGGTGCTAAGTACAGAGCTCTGAGGCATGCAAGCAGAACCCTTGTGATGTGTTAATTACCCTTCTTAAAAAATAAACCTTTTATGCCAGGCACGTGGTGCACACCTTTAATCCCAGAACTCAGGAGGCAGAGGTAGGCAGATCTATCTGAAGTCAAGGCCAGCTTAGTTTATATGGGCTAGCCAGAGCTACATAGTGAGACCCTGTCTCAAAAAAAATCTTTTTATAAAATGATTGTATATTCAGATAATGGCTACTATAAAAAGTATATGGAGAAGTCTTATGCATTCTTTCCTCTGGCTTCCTCCAATGTTGATAATATCTTGTATGACTAGTACAACATCAAACTAAGAAATTGACATTGGTGCAATCAATGGCGGTTATAGGGGGCAAGACACAAGCATAAGCACACTTCACTGTGTGTGTGTTGCCATATGCAATCTTACTTAGCATTGTACTTTTGCATAATCACCACCACAATGGAGACACTGAACTACCACTACAGACCCTCCTTGTGTTACCCTTTTATAGCCATATACTTTCCTGCTCCCATAACTAGTCCCCGACAACCACTAATCTACTCCACATTTCTGAAATTACATTTGTTTTTGAGACAGGATCTCTCTGTAGCCCCAGCTGGCCTGGAACTCCCTATGTAGACCAGACTGTCCTCAATCTTACAGAGATCTGCCTGCCTCTGACTCTCAAGTGCTGGAATTAAAGATGTGTGCCACCATACATAGAAAATTACATTATTTTTATGAATGGAACATAAACAGAATCATGCACAGAGTATCCTTTTAAGATGGCTTTTTTCCTTGACGTTCCACCCAAGTTGTTGAATTTAATCATAAATTTGTTCCATTAGCATTTCTTCTGAGTAGGCTTATTCACTCAATCATAAATCAACCTACTTGTTTAATAATCTAGGATATATTTCGGTCTTATGTGAATGTGTTCTATAAGGAAAGTGTCTTTAATGACATACTTACAGTCAAAACACTGAGCCGGTGACATTACCTCAACCAATTATTCTCATGACCTGAGCATTGCTCGTAACCATCAAATAGTCCATTATAAACTATTTCTATTATGATCACTTTTTGTTTTGAGTTATTTCAGAAATGTCTCAGCTTTTGAAAACTGGGCTGTTGTCAAACATTAACTTTCCTTCTTTTTTTCTAGTCTGCCATGATTTTTTTTATTATTTTAATTTTTTTTGTGGTAATTGTGAACAAATTCAGAGCCTCTCACATGCCTTTCAAGTGCTCTACTACTGAGCTATACCCTCAACTGGCCATGATTTTTTGTAGAGATTGCCAGCATAAAATGCTCAATCAGGAATGTAGGTTACCTTTATACTACAGGCTATACCTCATTTGGGCCCACAGAGTCAAATTTACTTGAAACTGCCTATTATTTACCATATTTCAGAATCTCTTGGGTTCCAGTGAATACTTTTTCATGTTTGTGCTGCCGTTACCAGCTTGAAAAATTATCCCAGTCATTTAAGATGGGATAGAAATAGGAATTGCTTCATTCCACTGCTACTCTTTCTTGCACACTTGCTCTTTCTCCCTCACCTGTTCGAATAGATCTTCTACATAGGGTAGATGATCTTACCTTGAAAAAATGTGCACCTGCTGTAGCTACATAAGTCCCTGTTGCATGCCAACGTATTTTCTGTGTAGCCACATTGTGTTCTTTGTTCATTTTTCCTTTTTATTTCTTTATAATTGTGGGGAATACTAATATTATGAGACCTTTCCCCTAAATCTTTTATGCCTCTTAACCACCAGTCCATTTAAGGGTCACTGTGGGTTTTTTTGTAGAAATTCTGCCTTTTTTTTAGGAGCAGAGAAACCTGCACTTTTTAAATTTACAGTGATTCTGATGCAGGTGGTCAGACCCAGGATCATACTGAAAAACCTTGCACTAGATAGAGGGTTTGGAAGTAAGACAAAGATCACATCTGGCTATTTTATTCTAATACAGTAACATATAAAATAGATACTTAATGCATGTGCTCAGTAAGTTGAAGCATTCTTCTTTTAATGAACTGAAGAAAAATCGGCTGGGCTTAGAAATATTTTGAAGAGCGTTGCACACCGTTGTATATTAAGTTATGGAAAATGTTATCACCACACCATATGTCTCAAGAATCATAGCTAAATTCTTATATTTTTTCAGTATGTTGATCATTTCAGGCTGCTCATTTTCTAATATAGTGAAAAGAGTTATGTTGTGTTCTTTAATTCAACAAAAGACTCTTTGATTTTTCATTCTTTTTTTGTTATTCTTTCAGATATATGCTATTTCATAGTATGGACATTTAGATCATTTTATTGCCATTTTATTGATGTTTGAAAAGTTTTGGTTTTAATTGAAAAGTCTCACTGCTACCATCTTTTGTTTTTTTTCCCTTTTACTCTGAGTAGGGTGCTTTTCAAATCAGCCAACCAGCAACTACAAAGGTAAATGGAAGTTTTTCACTCCTTTTATGTGCTGGAAATATTGGTAAGTGCTTGGTAGACCTCCTGCTGAATAGGCCTCCCCACAGTACTTATAAAAGTACTTATAAAAGTACCCATTTTGTAGTGAAGAAACAGAGCTCCAGAAGTCTATTTCTAAAAGTTGCCTAGCAAGCAGCTAATAGAACTGGAAGCTGACCTACCTAAAAGAGTTTTCAAAACATTTATTTTTTATTTTTTAAAAAACTTAAAATTTTTATTTTATGTATATGAGTGTATTGCCTACATGAATGTATGAATTCCAGTGGGGAGGGGGCTAAGGGAGAGTGCTAGTGGGGAAGGGGATATAAAGATGATTAAGATGGATTGAGATGTTCTGTATGAAATACACAAAAATTCAACAAAAATTAAAACAACAAAAAGGATCAGCTCTGCTATACTCCAAGGCTAAGAATAAGAACCATAACTAGATTAATTCATCAGGAGAACTGGACCTCTATAGCCAGCCTCTTCTCTGGAAGTTCTACGTGCTGTCAAATGTTTGCAGGCAGTAGTTCATGTGATTTGCAGATCCCGCATAAAATGCAAACAGCTGTGCTTCTGAGTGCCAGAATTTTGCAGGACTGTTATTTCCTCACATTGTCGTTAGACTCGGAGGTAACAAATGTGGGATTTACTCCAGATTCATGTGGCTGAATCTCACAAACTGGTCAAAGCTGTAAGTAGGTTCTGGAGTCAGACTTCATGTGCACAAAGCTTGCTTTCATCATTAACAAAATGTAATTTGGACATGATATTTAAATTTTCTTTATTTATAATGAGATGAGGGTAGCACTTTACTTCATAAGATTGTGTTAAAATTTATAAGTCATCATAACATTCAAAATATCAGTGCTTATTTTAGTAGTAAGATATGCAATAAATTGAAGGTTAAAAATTTTTATTTATTGCCTGCATGTATGTAAGTGCACCTGTGTTGTGCAATGCCTGCACAAATCAGAAGATGGCATCAGATTTCCCTGGAACTGGAGTTACAGATGGTTGTTAGCTGCCATGTGGGTGCTGGGAATTGAACCTGGGTCCTCTGTAAGAGCAGCCACTGCTCTTAACTGCTGAGCCATCTCTCCAGCCCTTATTTATTATTTTTTATGTTATGTGTATGGGTCTATTGCCTGCATGTTTGTAAGTGCACCCATGTCATGCAATGCCCAAGGAAGTCAGAAGAGGGCATTGTATTCTTGGAACTAGTATTAATGGACAGTTGTTAGCTGCCATCTGGGTCCTGAGAATTGAACCTGGGTTCTCTGCAAGAGCAGCCAGTGCTTCTTAACTGCTGAGCCATCCCTCCAACCCCCTTTTAACAGATTAAATTTTAAATTTATGCAGGGCATGGTGGTGTATGCCTTTAATTCTAGGACCCAGGAGGTAGAGGCAGGCAGATCTCTGTGATTTCAAGGCCAGCCTGGTCTACATAGTGAGTTCCAGGCTAACTGGGGCTACAAGGAGACCCTGTCTCATAAAGACCAAAGTTTTAAAAAATTTATTATTATTTTTGTATTGAACTGTCATGAATTTCATACAGTGCATTTTGATCATATTTAGATACCCTTCCCTATCTGTACACTTCTTATAGCCCCCTCCCCCACCAGATTTCATGTACTCTGTCATATATATTAAGCAGTTCTTTTTCCCAATGTCTGGGGAATGTGTTTGTCCCTGTATTTGTTGTCATTGTCTTTCATACTTGTTCCCCAGAAGTGCTTAAGATGATATGGCTGTGTTTCCTAAAGTTTCTTTCATTTCTGCTTTTGCTAATCACTTCTTCTTTCTTGGTCAGACTTTCAGAGGTTCTAGTTCCTTTGTTGCTTCCTTAGCATCCTAAAGAAAGAAATGTCCCTGTTATAAATTCAGCACAGCTCTTCCTCTTTCATAGCCATAGTATTTCCTGGCTGACACTTTTTTCTCCACTGTCCTATGTCTTCTAGAATCTGTGTTCATTGGTAAGAACAAAAGTCTATGTATTAGCAATCATTTTCTCTGAAACCCCTTCCCTTAACGATATTTCTCCCCCTTCTCACAACCCTCTTAAATGGCAGCTCCTCAGTCTCTGCTAATTCATCATCAGCAATCAAACTTCTGGTGCCAGAATGCTATTCAACAGTTTTCCTTTTCCCTTATTCTTTGACACACAATACCAGATGCTGTGTAAGCTCTTTTCATTGTCATAGACAAATCTCTAGGTTATTTGCTTGCTTATGTTGAGGCTTATGATACCTAATTAGTCTTCTATGCTACCTTGACTCCTGGTAGCATCCTAGACCTCATCAGTGGCTACATCAGCCCCCACATCACTCTTCTGGACCTCTAGTCATATGATCTTCCTTTTCACACTGCCTAAGCAACCTCTCCATATGGTTGGTCACATTGATTAATCGTGTCACCATCTGGAAATGTTCTTTCTACATCTGTTGTTCCCTTTTCGCAACCTCTCTCAGCACTTCAACACTTCTAGTCTCTTCCCTTCTCTCCCTGACTTCCAGCCTCTCCTGCTTCTGTGTCCTTTCCCACCCAACATTCTTATTCCCACTTGGCTCCACCAGCTATTTGAGATTGATTCCCACAATACTTTCAGTTAATTCCCTTATATCCGCTTGTTCCGCTGCACCTGTCCTGGCAATCCCAAAACCTAGATGGACTTTAGCATCTGTTCTCGTCTGTCTGGTTCTCAGGGTTTGGACTAAGTACTAGGGAAAATTGCCTCACCATGTTTATTATATCCATATCCAAACAGTGATTTCTAACCACAGCTGGATCCTTAACAACTGCTCACTAATCCTTTCTACAAATTCCTGGTTGGTTTCTTTTCCAATTTCCCACAGCAACTGTTCCATTTTTTTTTAAGCCATACCTTACAGCCCCTTAATTTAGACCTCTCTTTTTCCCAGCTTCCCTCAGCAAATAATCTAGTTACATACCTTCTTGCAAAGGGAGAGCCCATTGGTCACAAACCTGCTCTTTTCCTTCAAACGTATAGTCATGGATGTTTTTACCTTAATTCTTTTTGTGTCATCTTTTCTAAGGCCAACATTTTCTTTTTACCTGTCCTCTAATGATTCCTTTATGATACTCTGTCCCACTGATCATCTCCTTTCTTGTATGTGCTATATTATTTGAAAGAGCGCATTTTCTTCCACCTGAAAACATATCCAAGAATCTTTCACTTCCTCCAAATCTTTTTATCCTATCAACCTCAGAGACAAATGGGCTATCTGTTCTGTTCCTTTTATCTTAAAATATGTTGAAAGAGCCATCTGGATATTCTTGTCTTTCAGTCTTTACCTCATGCAATATGGCTTCTCCACTAGTCTCTCTACTAAGAACCTTCAGCAGGTTAGTTTGACTCACAGATTCAGATTGGGTGCTATAGACAGCAGAGGTCAGAAGATGCACATGTACACCTCAGGTTGCCTGTGTTTAATAGACAAAAGAAGTAGGGGAGGGGTAGAATTCAGTGCTTTACTATGCTTTTCTTATGTTCCACGAAGTTTATAATGTGATGCTCTTCATTTTCATCCAAATGTTATTTACATTGTTTCCAGAGTTTGGTTTGTTGAGTTCTGTAAGAACTGCCTTTTCACTACATAAGATATTGATATGATAGTGATGGTGGTGTTCATGTTTTGAATGCAGACTCTGTGGCATATATTATGGTGGATGTTTAAATGCATTATAACCTTTAATTTTTATTAGCAGTTTAGTGAAGCAAGTACTCTAATACCTTATAGATGTGACAATTAAAATACAGACCTTGTCAGTGTCTTTCCAAAGTGCCCCCCTTTAACCAATACCCTTCTTCTTTTGGTGACCAAGGGCCAGATAGCCACCTCAGCAGTTCTTCATAACTGTGAGATTATCTTTGCTTTCTTTTTTAAAAAAAATATTTTTAATTGTTTTTAATTATGTATAAGTGTGTATGGCTGTGTGGGGGTATATGGGTGTTCAGGTGCCTAGAGAAGCCAGGGGCATTGGGTCCCCTGAACGGAAGTTATAGGTCATTGTGAGCTGCCAGACATGGGCACTGGAACTGAACACTCATTCTCTGCAAGAGAAGTGTGAACTCTTAACTGCTGAGCCATGTCTCTAGCTTTCTGGTGTTGCAAGCACTCCAATGTGCTTGTTACTGGTACACCGAAATCAATATGTAGGATTCTCCAGTCTGGGGTCTTCTTTGTAGATCTTTGGTTTTGTTTTCTCTTGTGTTCTTCCATTATGGATTTTCTTTCTACATCACATTTGTCGTTTTTTTTCATTTTTGCTTATCATTTTCATTTAAGTCCATATTCACCATGGTAGCAAATCTGCAGCAAAATAATTTCTTCCTGATTTGTGAAACTTCCTCTGCCCCTTACCAGATATCCATGATTCTGAGATCTTAAGTGATCATTCAGAAAACCACATCCTGTTCTTCAGCATCATCAAAGTAGCAAGATACTCATTTCCTATATCCTGTCTTCCAGTCATAAGTCATGACTTTCAACATGAAGTGAGAAGGTTCCACGTATTCCTAAAGTCTTTTTCAGTTTCGTACCTAAGCTTTCAGAGTCAGTAGAAATACAGTTGATGTTCTTGGTTATATAGCTTTGTTCAATATCTGAGGATCCACATGACCAAAAAGAAACTAGAAGATACATAGTATCTATGCCCATGCCACTGAAAGAGTCAAAAGAACTTGGGATATGAGAATCAGCTGAGACTGAGAAAGAAAAAGGCAATTCTTCTGTTAATTTGGCTGACACAATGGCAAAGTTAGCAGAGACACTGTTTCTCTCAAAGGCATGCAGCAGCTGTAAGATGACAAAATGATCCCCCCTTTTCAGGGACTATTCCTTTCTTAATTTATGGTGCCTCCAGATCTGATTTGCTTGTCTATATCTTGTAGGGGTTCCCAATTCTTGAGATGCTCTTGCCTCATAACAGACCCAATTCCAAGTATATCCCCACTTCGCTTTATCTTCAATTAGTGACCAATCCAGAATAAATTCTGGTTCCTTAGGCTGTTCTTGAAGTCCTTCAGCAGGAACCCAAAGAAGCTTCCTTCTGTTCTCTTTCAAGTGGCATTCCATTGGTTCCTCGAGTGTCCTTTATGAAGAGCAAACAAATCTGACTTTGTCAGACTATGGACCTGCCCTTGGTGATCTTTGGATGATTCAGCTCTTTAATTTTCTGAAGCAGGGTCTTGCTATGTAGGGTGGCTTTAAACTCATTATGTAGCTCAAGGTATTCTCAAATTCACAGCAATTTCCTGCCTTGGCCTTTATATGTGACACCTCATCCTAAGCCTGCCTTATTTTGTTAAATATCCTCCACAAAGAGTGATGAGTATGAAATTCATGTCATAGTTATGCTGAAGCCCTGTGCTGCTTTCTAAAAGTGAGGCAGTTTAGAATATAGTATCTTCTTCCTGTTTGCGTACCATGTTTGGGTCAGTCTATTTCTTGTTTTGGCGAAAATGCCCTAAGCAGTGTCTGCATTCATTATCATGTTGACAGATGTGAAAACTCTAAGTCTACAGTTAACTAACACCATTACTATCTTGGACAAAATTCATTAAAGTTGGTTAACTGGTTAGGTAGTAATGCTACATGATATGAAGCCTTTATTCCCTATTTGAAAATTCAACTGATGGTATAAATACCAGTAAAGATGCTAAATTTACTCTGGCTTAGAAGAATGTTTGATGAACAACCATTTATTGAACTCCAAGTATGTGCCAGAAAATGTCAAACAGTGTTTTTTGTTGTTGTTGTTAAAAAAAATAAATGAGTTGCTTTTGGTTCCAAATACAGCAGTAAACTACTTCCAAGATATTTTGTTTAGAAAGAACCATCATAAATGAAGTAGGTAAGAGATTAGTTTTGACTAGAATCTCATTAATTCAATCTGATTATAAGTAAAGTCAGTGCATTTTAGTGAAAATTTCAGCTCAGAACAAATGTTTGAACTGCATCCCCAGTCCCACCCCCCATTTTTTTTTTTTTTTTTTTTTTTTTGCTTTTTGGAGATAGGCTCTACCTATATTACATTGCCTAGGCAGGCCCTGAGCTTGCAATTCTACTCCTTTAGCCTCTTGAGTATCTGGAATTACAGGCATGTACCAACATGATCAGCTCATCCCTGACCCACATTTTTATGTCACATAGAGACTCACT
This sequence comes from Eospalax fontanierii, assembly GCA_035773235.1. Taxonomy (NCBI): domain Eukaryota; kingdom Metazoa; phylum Chordata; class Mammalia; order Rodentia; family Spalacidae; genus Eospalax; species Eospalax fontanierii. Next base: position 47,094,231 of record CM069525.1, read on the forward strand.
ATCTTACCCAAATTTATATGGCTGTTAAGTTTTGATGTTGGGATTTGAATATAAACTGTTTCCACAATCTCTTCTATCTACTAAGCTGCAAATAATTTTTTTCCTGAGGGGCTTCTAATATTAATTTGCATAATTTGTTAATTTATGTCTACTGAAATCTTTTTCTTCTACTATTGATGAGTTTATAAAACTCCTTTTTCCCCAAAGATTGTTTTCCAGTCTAATTTAGATTGTGACAAATTCTTTATTAATGTTATGTTATTGCATTTTATTATTTTGTTACATTATTTTAGCTAGTGTTTTAAAAAAACTTAATTATTTTTATTTTATGTGTATGAGTGTAATGTTTGCATGTTGATAGGTGCACTAGTGTCGTGCAGCAACCACAGAGGTCAGAATAGGGGGTTGGATCCCTTGGAACTGGAGTTACAGATGGTTGCTAGCTTCCATGTGGGTACTAGGAATTGAACCTGGGTCCTCTGCAAGAGCAGCCAATGCTCTGAAACACTGAGCCATCTCTCTAGGCCCTGTGTGTGTGTGTGTGTGTGTGTGTGTGTGTGTGTGTGTGTGTCTGTGTGTCTGTGTGTTTAATGTACTTACTATGTGCCAGGTGCCTGTCTCCAAGGCTCTTTGTTTGAACCACCATATTAATCATATCCCTAAGCCCTCTCTTTTCCACTGCTCTCTTAACTGCAGACTCCCACAGATTTTATATGGGATAACTTTTTCCTACCTCAGTCTTATAGTGACCAAATCTTCAAAGTCCAGGGGTAAGCATTTCTTGAACTTTATTAGAATGTGCAATTATAGAATATTATATCATCTATAGCAAAGTATCTGTGCTCCTAAGTGTCCTAGCAAGATCAGAATAGGTCAGCCAACAATGTTGTTTCACTTGTGGAAGGTAAACACATCAAGTCATACCCCTGTTCAAGATCAGGAACATTTAAGTAACAAACCAGAGGATATTTCTGGGGTTGGTCTGATTTCCGACAGTTCGGCCTTGAGAACAAGATTTTTTTTACCTACTCTTATCAGCTTTATTGATACACAATGGCATACAATAAACCTAACTATCTCCATGTAGGCTGCACCTTATTTCCCAGCAATAGTTTGTAGTTTTCAGTGTGTGTATGAGTGTTACATTTTTTTTCAGATATATCCCTAGGTATTTCATTTTTTGGTGCTTTTTAAAATGGTATTTTATTTCAGTTTTTATTGTTTATTCATAACATATCAAAACAGAATTGATTTTTAGAAGTTAACCTTTTATTCTGCAACATTACTAAACTCACTAGTTTTAGTAACTGTTTTTATATATTGTATAGTTGATCATGCCTCCTGAAGTACCAATTTTCTGACTGTCTTTCTGATCTACATGCTTTTACTTCTTTGTCTTACCTGATTGCACTGCCTGAAACTCCAGTACAATCTTGACAAGAAATGGCGAGAGCGTGTATCTCTGCCTTGCTCTTGGTCTTCAGGAGAAAGCATTTAATCTTTCACTATTGAGAATGGGATTTTTTGGTGTTAAATTTTTTTTTCATTTATTTATTTATTTATTTATTTTCATTTTATGTGTATGAGTGTATTGCCTGCATATATATAAGTGCACCCATGTGGTGCAATGCTCCCAGAGGTCAGAAGAGAGCGTCAGATTCCCCTGGAACTGGAGTTACAAATGGTTGTTAGCTACCATGTGGGTGCTGGAAATCAAACCTGGGTCCTCTGCAGGAGCAGCCAGTGCTCTTAACTGATGACCTATCTTTCCAGCCCCCCCCTTTTTTTTTACGTAAAGGAAGTTCCCATCTGTCCCTACTTTGCTGAGGGTTTTCGTTTAAATATTAGAAACAAATGTTGGGTTTTTAAGTGGATTCTCTGAATGTATTTCTATGATTATACAGTTTATTATAAATCTTTTAGTATGGTGAATTACATTGATTTTTCCAATTAAATTAGTGTTGCATTCCTGAGGTGAAGCCTACTGGGTCTTGATTAACAGTTTTACTTGTTGTCAGGTTTAAAAAAAATTCGATTAGAAACTTTTACTGTATGTTTATGAAAACTGCTATTGGCCTTCAGATTTTTTTCTTAAAACATGTTTTCCAGGTTTTGATATCAGACTTACATTGGTCTTACAGAATAGGTAGAGAACAATTCTCTTATCTTCAATTTTGTGAAAGGGTTTAGTACAGTTGTTTTTTTCTGCTGTAATTGTTTGGTAGAATTTCCTAGTGAAGCCAGCTGACCTTGGAATGTGGTGGTCGGTGTGTGGAGGGTGTATTTTTAACTATAAACTCAAATTCTTTAATAGGCATACTGCATTCATGTTACCTATTTCTTATTTTGTAATTTGTATCTTTAATAAATTTTTTGATTTCATCTGTGTTTTCAAATTTATTGTAATAAAGTTCTTCACAGTATTTTCTTAAAATTTTAAAATATGTAGAATCTGAAATGATGTCTCTTTTCTCACTCCTGATAGTAATATCTTCCCTGTTTTTCTCTAGCTGTACTGGCAGGTTAGAAGTTGATACATTTAGTTGATCTTCTCATTGAATTACTTTATCGTTTTCTTAATTTTCATCATTTTAATGTTTTCCATCTCATTGATTTCTACTATGATATTTAATACTTTATTTTTTCATCTTACCTTGGATTTTGCTTGCTCTTTCTCTGTCATTTTCTTTCTTCTTTTCTGTTCCTATCCATTTCTGATAAGGTTTCATGTAACCCAGGCTGGCCTCCAACTCTGTATGTAGCTGAGGATGATCTACCTCCTGATCCTCCTGTATCTACTTCCCAAGTGTTGGGATTACAGGCATTTGCCACTGTGATGGTTTCTGTTAGCTTCTTTAGGTATAAGCTGAGGCATTAATTAGAGACTTCAAAATCAGAGTTTAGGGGTATGAATTTTCCTTCAAGTACTACCTAAGTTGTACCCCCTGACTTTTAATTTTCCTAGTATTTATTTTTGGTGTTGTTTGTTTTGCTTTTGGTAGCCTAAGGTGGCCTGAAACTTATTTATGTAGATGAAATCACTTCAAACTTGAGGCAATTCTCCTGCCTCGGCTTCCTGAATGCTGGGATTATTGGTGTGAGTACTGCGCCTGGCTTAAATTTTCCCTTTAATTGCTTCTTTGATTCATGGTTTATTTTGAAGCCTATTAATGGTTTCTAAATATTTGGAATTTAGTGCATTTGTCTTTTTGTTATTGATTTTGTATTTAATGCTATAGTTGGCTGAGAATATACTATGTATGATTTAGATTCTTATAAACTCATTCAGACAAAAATAAACTTATTTGGATTTGCTTTATGAACCAGGATATGGCTTATCTTAAGTTTCCTGTGCACATTTGAAGGAAGTATGTCCTTCTACTGTAGGGTTGAATGTTCTGTAAATGTCAGTAGGGTTCAATTATTTGTTAGCATTTTTCAAACTTTTTAATTTCTTTTAAAAATATTTTATGCATTATTTTTAGTGTATGAGTGTTTTGCCTGCATGTATGTAAATGCATCTGTGTTGTGAAATACCTGTGGAAGCCAGAAGAGAGTGTTGATTCCCCTGGAACTGGAGTTATGGGTAGTTGTGAGCTACTGTGTGGGTGCTGGGAACCAAACCCCGTCCTCTGTAAGAGCATCCAGTGCTGTTAATCACTGAGCCATTTCTTCAGCCCCATCTTTTCTGATTTTCTATGTTTATTCTATCAGTTGTTGAAAGAGTGGTGTTGAAATATCTAACTGTAATTGTGTTGTGGAGTTACTCATCTATACTTATAGTTTAGCTTCACATAGTCAAAGTTTAGCTGTTAGGTGCTTGCAGATTTAGGTTTATTATGTACACTTGATTGTTTCATTTAGCATAATGAAATGGTCATTTTTATTCTGGCTGATAGTCTTTGCCCTAAAGCCTACTAGTTTTAAAAAATACATTAATAGTTGCAAAACTACCACCGAAATATATATTTTCATTGCTTTGAAAGACACTCTGAACCCATTAGCAGTCAATTTTTACTTCCTCAATCTCCAACCCCATCCTACACCACTACTAATCTACTTCTTGTCTCCGTAGACTTGCCTATTCTAGAAATTGCCTATAAATGAAATCATACAATATCTGGTCATTTGTGACTAGCTTCTTTCACTAAGCATACCTTTTTCACTATTTATCCATGCTGTAGCAGAAAAGAGAATTCATTTTAGGCTGAATAATATTCCATTGAACAGTAATACTACACTTTGTCTATGCATTCATCAGGGATGAATATTTCATTTGCTTCAGATTTTGGCTATTATGAATGAGGTTACTATGAACAGTCACCTATAAATTTTGGGATGGATATAGGTTTTCATTTTTCTTGGTTGTTTATCTAGGAGTGGAATTTCTAGGTCATGTGGTAACTATGTTTAATATTTTTGAGGAATTGCCAAACTGTTTCTTAAAGCAGCTGCTGAATTTACATTTCCACTGGTATTATGTGTGAATTCCATTTTCTCATTCTTGCTAACAGTTGTTATTGTCTATCATGAGGCATTGCTTCATTTAAGAAAGTCTTCTTTAATTTCGTTTAACCATGTTTTGGAGTTTTCACAGTACAAACTTTGTTTTTTTTTTCTGTCAAAACTATTACTAAGTATTTTACTGGCTTTAGGATATTCTTAAATGCAATTATTTTCTTAACATCATTTCAGATTGTACATTGCTAGTGTTGAAGATTGCGTGGATGTATTTTTTTTCTGATCTACTGACCTAGTAACCTGAAATCTTACTGGATTCATTTGCTTATTCAAATAGGCTTTTTAGTGAATTTCTGAGAATTTTCACACCAACCTCAGTAACCATACTGCCATTTGTAACCCCAGCATTTGGGAGGTAGAGTCAAGAAATGCAGGAGTTCAAGGTTATCCTAGCAAGTTTGAGGTCTATTTGGGCTCTCTAGTGAGACCCTACATCAAAATAAGCAAAGCAAAGTAAAACAGAACTAAACAACAACAAAGATTATGCCAACTGTAGTTAGTGATGCCTTCACTATTTTCCTACTTAATTGCCATGGCTAGAACGTCTAACACAAGTTACTGTGTTGTTCCTGATTATAGCACTTGATTTTTTACTGTTAATTATGATGTTGTTGCTAGGTTTTTCAGAAATAGCCTTCAGTCAGATTGAGGAAGTTCTTTTGGATTCCTACTTGAATGATTGAATGGTTTTATGATGAAGGGTTGTTGCAGTCTCTGCCTTGAGAGGGAGCTGAGTAAGGGTGATTAGAGCTCAGCGTACTTAGCATGTTGCACCTAGAGTAGAGCTTCTATTCTACAAGTGGAAGCTGGGTAGATGAAAGGAAATTTGGCTTTATTGGCTCCCTACCCATAATACAACTCTGCTACTCGGGTTGCCATCTCTGTAACCCAGAAATGATAAGGAAGAAGGTTAAGATCAGATGCCACCCACGTTCTCTGTTCATGCTGAGATTTACTAGATTTCCTGCAGTGTTGGTTCATTATTTTTCTGTATACACCTATGAAAATCTCCAAGGACTTGAAGTTAAAATTTTTGCTTTGCTAGCAAGATAATCTGCTAAGCTCCTTTATTCTGCCACTGTACAAGTCCCAGCCAATGATTTGGGCTCATAATAAAAAAACTGATAGAATTAAAAAATTAGGCCCAAAATATAAAAAGAACACCCTTATACCCTTTACCTAGATTCGCCAATTTTATTTTGTCCATTTTCATTGTCTCTATGGTCTGGTATATGTCCTATATTATGTATATGTATTGCCTGAGCCATTTCAAGATAAAGGTACATATCTCATGGCTATTTACCCTCAAATAATTGAATGTACATTTCTTAGGAATAGAGCAGTTTTTTACAACGTCATAGAAAGATTATCATTTTGAATAAATTTAACATTGATTAATTTCACTTATACAAAAAATTTTAATTGAAATATTTTATTGTTTGAGGATTTCATACATACATCCCATTTACTCACTTGTTTTTATGTTTTATTTTGTACATAATATAAGTATAGTGGTACCTACATGGGAGTACATACTTAAATGTTTTTCTGTTGATAGACATGTGTAGTAAACTCCTATGAGGCCACTAATCTAAAGGTTGACAAAAATGCTGTCACTATATCAGCTCAGCAGATTCCTCCAACATCATTTTGTGACACAGACAAAATATTTCCCTTGCTCATATCAAATATATGGAAACATTGAGAAAATTTTCAAGGATACGTAATAACTTAGTAACTTAGCAAATATTGCATCTGGTCCTCAACCCCAGGATTTTTGACCCCAGAGTCTATATTCCTCCCAGACACAATTCTTTGCTGTATAAGCTGTCAGCTGTCTACATATGACTTTTCTGTTTTGTTGAGTGTCAATGCAAAACAAAACAAAATAGAAAACAAAATGAATACTCCCCAATCCCTCAAACAAACCAAACCAAGCCAACCAAACAAACACCCCCCCCCAAAAAAGAAAAAAACTCCTTATATATTAGCAATATGTTTTCAGTCCTGGCTAACTATCAGTCTGTTTTCTGTCTCTATAAGTTTGCCTATTAAATATATTTCACACAAAGTAATAATACAATATGTGGCCTTTTGTGTCTGGCTTTTTTCACTTAGCATAATGTCTTAAAGGTCCATTCATGTTGTACCATTCATAAAGTACTTAGTTCTTTTTTATTGCCCACTATTCCATTTTATGGCTAGAGTATATTTCATATTATTTCTACTTTTAAAAAACTATTATTAGCTATAAATATTTGTGCACATGTTTTGAGTAGACGTATGCTTTTATTTCTCTTGTGTAGCCCATTGTTTCTTGAGTGGCATGAATGCTAATATTGTATTTTGAGAGAAATAGCAATAAAGTGTAGCTCCAGGAGGGTATAGAATTGTAAATTTCTTCTTTGTTTTTCCATATGATTTCTGTCACTCTGCTCCATTTTATTTATCTTATTTGGCCTGGTCTTTCTTTTTTCCCTGTCCACTTCTTCTTACCCTTGTCAGAGATGCTGTGGGAAAAAGAAACATTTATCAACACTGAAGTGCATGAGTGGCTACATGTCTAACTCTGTAACAACGTAAAAAGGTTGGTGGTATTAAATCCACTCAAAGAAAATCACCCACAAATAAAAAGGCAGAAGTGAGATGAGCCTACCTCTGTCTGATTTCAAAGTTCATATTTCCATAGGTTGTCTTTCAAATAAAGTGTTTATGAATTGTTCAGAGGACAGATCTTATTTCTTACTTGAGGTAGCAAAGGTGGATATACTTGAGGTATAAAGGTTGAAAAAATAACTGACACTGGATGTCAAGATCTGAGGATTGGGCTGTAGAGATGGATCAGCAGTTAAGAGCACTCACTGACTGCTCTTGCAGAGGACCCGGGTTCAAATCCCAGCACCCACATGGTAGCTAACAACCGTCTATAACTCCAGTTCCAGGGGATCTGATGCCCTCTTCTGACCTCTGTGGGCATTGCACGACCTGGGTGTACCTACCCACATGCAAGCAATACACTTGTACACATAAAGTAAAAATAATAAAATATTTAAAAGAAGATTCTGAGGATCATATGGAAATGGGTATGCAGGAGGTAGTAGGTACTGTTAAACACAGGAGAACTTGACTGAGAGTTTGGAACATATGGAACATATGGAATACCATTCATATAAATGATATTCAAGCCATTTCTTTGTGCCAGGGACAGTACAGAATGCTGGGCAATATACTGAAGAACACAGTTGCCATGGTTCTTGCCATAATGGAGTGTGTGGCCTTAGTAGGGCAGACAGATACAAACAACTATAATGAAGTGTAATGAGGGCCATACTAGGAGAAGAGGGGAATTTGATTCAAGTTTCTAGAGAGAGTGATTCTTGAGGGTCAGGGGTTGGTAGAAAAAATTCACAGTGACAGGCACAAATGGAAGCATCATATTATTAAAGATTGGAGATAAAACAAATTTAGGAATCAATCACATGAAAGTAAAGAGGAGAGGCTGGAGAGATGGCTCATCATTTAAGAGTATTTGCTGCTCTTGCAGAAGACGAGGGTTCAGTTCCCACTTTCAACATGGTGGATTACAATTGTCTGTAATTCCAGTTTCAGGGGGTTACAGTTCCAGTGCCCTCTTCTGGCCTCCATGGGTGCTACACACACACGATGCACTTACATATGTTTTGCAGGCAAAACACTTATAGACATAAAATAGAAATAAATAAAAATTTAAAAGGAAAGTAAAGAGGCCAGACATGGTGGTACATACCTTTAATTTTAGCACTCAGAGGTAGAGGCAGGTGGATTTCTGGGAGTTCAAGGCCAGTCTGGTCTACATAGTGAGTTCCAGGCCAGTTGTGGCTACAGAAGACCCTAAAAAAGGAAGTAAAGAATTGCTAACGTTGTTTTCTTCTACTTTCTTCTCTCCTATAAGGAAAAAAATAGGACACATGGAAGAAATGGTAGTTATTTTTTAAAATCATTTTTACTATTATTCTTACTGAGTTTTTGTGATTTTTAATGCAATATAGTCTGATAGTATTTAGATCTCCTCTGTACACCTCCCCAACTGCCCCTGCCCAATTTAATATTCTTTCATATATATAATATGGTCTATAGAGTCTGATTTGTGTCCCCAAATGTTCTTTAGTATGGGCCCACAAAGAGCCCCATCCTTGTAAGACACTGCTTTTCCCTTCCCAGCAGCCATCAATTGTCAAAGTTCCTTAGGTTAGGTTGGGATTTCTTACCCACTTCCCCCATGTCTATGTTGGGATTTTGTTTGGTTTGAGCTTGCATATGACTTTTACATGCTGTCACATTGCTGAGTTTGTATGAGTAAGTGATCAGCTGTCTGGAAGTGTGGCATTTTAAATATGATAAAATACTTATGGCTGGAGAGGACATAGATTCTAGAGAAAAACCTACTTTACCTACATCCATAGACTGTAATTTATTACTGTATTCTAAATATGCACCCTCTACTTACAGACAAGTATACCTCTCATCACTCATCAAAGCAGCTTCTTTTTGCAACACATGGATACTAACACAGAGTTCCACAACTTGTCAAATGTAGAGAATAATTGTCTATGAGGTGCTTAGCCCTAAGTGACACATCTTCAATGCACTTCTACACATAAGATGAATGTATCTTTCCACTCTAACAAGAGAGGTTTCCTTATGCAGCATTTGGTGATTAATACAGAAACCCACAACTGATCAATGTGCAGAGAATAAGAGGCTTATCCCTGGATAGGACACCTGTTTCAAACTTCTGCCTCCCAAGGCTCAGGGATCATTGTGGAAGAAGGGGCAAAAAGAGGCAGAGCTTATGGATGGTCATAAAGCAAGTTTTCCAAACAGCTGGTCAGTTATATACATGAATTCACAGCAATGGTGACTGCATGCACAAGTCCCATTCGACTCAAAACATACAAAATACCAGCATAGGTATGAGGAAGTGGGTAAGAAATTCCAACCCAATCTAATGAACTTTGGCAACTGATGACTGTTGGGAGGCAAAGAGACAGTCTTTTACAAGGATGGGACTCTTGATAGGTTAACCAGGTCCCAGTGGATGGACCCATGCTGAGGGACATGTGGGGACACAAATCAGACTCAGTGGACTGTAGTGTATATATAGTGGAGTACATTGAATTGGGCAGGGGCCAGTGGGGGCAGGTGCAGATAGGAGATGGGATCTAAATACCATCTAATTATATTGTATGAAAATTGTAAAAATTCAATAAAACATTTAAAATGTTATCAAATTGTAAGAACAATTTCTGTCTTTTAACAGGAGGGAACCATTATCACTTCATGGAAAGATAACTTTTTTGTTTGTTTAACTCATTTTTTTTAAAGACAGGGCCTCATTTTGTAGCCTTGGTTGGCCTGGAACTCACTATTTATTCCAGGCTGGCTTTGAACTCACAGAGAGTCCCCTGTATCTGTGTCCTGAGTGCTGGGATTAAAGGTGTGTACTACTATGTCTGACAGCTCATGTTAACTAGAGATGATTTGGGGACTCCAGGAAACTTTTGAAAATGTTTGGTTTTCAGAGAACTCAGGGCATCTAATAACATTTCAGTGTCAGTGACAGCTTTCCATATCAAATGTTATTCGGTGGAAATTGTGAAATCTGCTTGTAATTTGTTTTAGCTCTCTTCCCTAAATCAGTGGTTCTTTAGAAGTGTGACCCCAAGAAATGGCAGCATTACCTAGGAACAGTTAAAAAGGAAAATTATAGGGCCAAACTCCAGCTAGTAAAGGAGAAAGACTGGGAGTGGGGCCCAGTGCTGTTTTGACAAGCCCTTTAGGGGGTTTGAAAGCATGTTGAAGTTTGAGAACCACGCCAGAAGTGAAAAATCTGTTTGGTAACAGACCCTCAGGGAAGCCAGTCAGCATCAGAAGGTCAAAGGTGGTATAATATTAGGAAAATCCACAGGAAGTGAAAGTTTCCAGGTTGAAATGGTCTTTGGTACTGAATGTTCCTGGAGATTGGCTAAACCCAAGAAAATGCAAAGGAGGGGAGGTGGCCATTGGGAGTTAAGCCTGCTGAAATGGAGGGAGGTGAGGATGATGTCATTATGAAGCGACAGGTTTGATCAGGGAGAGTCTCTGAAAGCTTTTAGTTTGCACAAGAATGTCTTTCAAAATTTATGTTTAGTGTTGGGTTGTGGGAGTAACTTGCCAGTACTCTCATACCTCTACCACAGCAGTTCTTAATATTTTGTGCTTTCTTCTAGACTTTATCTATGTACATAAGTATTTCTACAGAAGAATTATATGTTATAACAATAAGTATCAGGGGATTTTCAAAGGTTATGGCACAGCATTAGGCAGTGTTTTGCTGCGGTGGCAAAGGTATACTTGACCCCATTCTCAGTGTTTTTCTTCATGAAGAAAGGGTTGGCTTTTGAATTTGATATCCTAGGAAAAGCAAGGCAGGTACACTTGGGCTGATTTTGTCATCTGCAAAAAAAGTAGGGAAAAAAATCCTGCTTCAGAACCATTTTTTTTTCTAAGCCTCGTTCAAGAAATTGAGGACATACATATGACTGCGAAGCAAAAGGTTTCCTTTGGGGGAAAGCTTGTATCGTAAATAGTAAGCACTCATCTATATGCCATTTGGATTATTCATTTGGCTTTTTTCTAAAATTTTTAATTGATTGAAGGTCAGGAAGTAGGGAAGGATTGTAGAGCATGTCTGTTTGAGTGGAGGGTAAAAGAGGGGCACTGGGAAGGATTTTGAGCATATCTGTTGTGGGGAAGGGTGAACTGAAACAGGCACTGAGGTGAAGGACTTGTTGCCCTTACAATTGGAATGTTAGGGAAGTGATTCCTAATACTTAATATACACTTGAAAGAAAGCAAGGACTGTGGTCAGAGGACCTTTTGTATACCTTAAAGCTTTGAATTTGGCACAGTGCAATTAAGGTAAGTTATCTTCATAACCCAGGGAAATTGACAATATAGCCCCAGTTTATACACGGGGAAAATTGAGGCCCACAGAAGTGAAATAATGTGGCCAGAGTCTGGCATCAAATCATTGATAGTGCTAGAATTCTAAATGGTGACATGTTTCTCTCCAAGTCTAAGTGTGATTTCCACAATGACACAGTTGCTGTATGATAAGATTCCTAGAGGTATTTGGGACTTCTTCATTCTTCCCTTTCTTCATTAGACTAAATTCATTGTCATTGCCTAACACTGTATTTCAAGACAGCAAGAGGGGCTTTTTCAAATTCTCTGTGTCCTAACTGACTCTCTGTATCTATGGAGGAAGCCATCTTGGAAAGGAAAGGGACAGACAGACAAGAGCAGGGGCGGGGAATATACCACTCCCATACCTTTTCTCTGTCCAAGAAGTCCAGGCTGCATGAAGGCTGATTTTAAAGTTGTAGAGCAGGTGGTGGGCAGGGCTGGGCCAGCAGCAGTGAGCCAATTTAGCTGTGATGGTGACAGCTGCTCCTTTCCAATTTCCCATAACTAACTGATCTCAGTCATCTGGAGGAGGGACAGGGTGCAAAAGGTTCTTTTGTGTCCATGGGCAACTGGAGTCAAGCTGCCTACATTCAGATTTTATCTTTGTTGCAGACCAACGGTGTGATCTGCGGTAAGTTGATCCGTTAAATTCCCTATGAAACAGAATAATGTAGCGGGGAAACTCATAAGATCTTTGAGATCTGAGAGAAGTGGATTAGCTTGTAGCCCTACAGTTTTTAGTAACTGTATCCCCGTGTTCACTTACAGCATTTGGCTTATGCAGCAGCGGGAGGCACAACACCCAGAAAGGCACTAATGTTACTAGCTCAGGATTCTTAATTTTGGGACGAGGGGTCTTATGGTTTCATTTTACATTGGGCTACCCAAATTATGTAGCTTGTCCTGGGTTACTTTTGGGAAAAGAATTATTCTAAATATTTCTTCTACTGTTGAATGGGGATTGTCTTGAGGCATATTTGAGTGTATGAACTGAAGTTTCTTCAAAAGGGATACATTTTGAGCTTCCAGCTAGTTTACATTTCATTGATTAGCATGCTGTGCCTTGGGGAGAGATGGAAGTGTTACAAATTAAGAAACTGAAGTTGTTTAGGGGTGATTAGGCCCTCTTGACAGCCAATTATCATGTCTCTGCATCTAGTTCAGCACTTTTGTGTAACTGTTGGATGTAATCATGCAGTATGTCTTAGGCTCCATGGACCTCCAATCTCTATTTAAACATGAATCTTGGAGGACTTGAATTTTGTGAAAGACCTCCCTCCCTCCCTCCCTCCCTCCCTCTCCCCTCCCCCTCCTCCTCCTCTCTCCCTTCTCTTCTTTCTTTCTTTCTTTCTTTCTTTCTTTCTTTCTTTCTTTCTTTCTTTCTTTCTTTCTCTTTCTTTCTTTTTCTCTTTCCTTGTTGAGGATCAAATCTAGGACCTTGCACATGCTAGGAAAATGCTTTATGACTGACTTACATCAACAGCCCTTCCTTTTAATAGTGTGCTTACCTGGTGACTCTACAGACTTTCTTCCTTGGAAGAAATATTTAACAGATAGATGGAGCCATGTCTTTTCTGAGCTTATGTGGTTAACGTGAGTATGATTCTGGGTTTGATTTTTCTGGTTGTTGGTCAATAAGCCAGTTTTTTTGTTTCAGAATTTTTTACCCTGGTTTTGAACCTTGGGCTGAGTGCCTGCTACTTAGGTACTGTATATTTAAATATAGAGCTATACCCCCAGTCTTGCTTTTCAGTGAGACGGGGTCTCACTGAGTTACCCAGGCTAGCCCTGAACTGACTTTATAGTCCAGGTAGGCCTTGAACTTGGTATTCTATTTCCTTAGCTTCTTGAATTACTGAGATTACTGCCTTGTGTCACCAGGCTCAGCTTTTCATTTTTTTAATACCTTTTGACAAGAAAGAGGCATGTGAAACATTTATTTGATGCAAAGTGTGGATATTAGCTATTGCTATCAAGTCCTGTATCTGCAAAATGAGAGTCTTAAATTAAGTCATGTCTAAGACTTGCTCTACACTTACAGTTTTCCTTGAACCTTAACAAATAGGAAAGCACTTTGAAAACCATAGTGGGTGCTCTTCATGTTTTTGTTTTGTGGTGCTAGGGTGGGAACCTAGGGCCTTAAAATTCAAGACAAGTGCTATACCCTTGCTCTTTGAATGTAAATGTTTATTTCCTTTCTTTATAGTGTTAATTAATTTTGGTGCTGGGGATTGAATTTGGGGCCAGTCTTGACTTTTTTAAAAACATGGTGACATTATTTGCCTCTGTTTGTGGCCTCTACCCCTATTCAATCTAAGTGAGCCTTTTGTTTAGGGAATATCATATGTTGATAAAGGAGGTTTGGTCTGTAGACTGCCCCAAAATGGTAGACTCTGAGACTCTGTGTGTGTGTGTGTGTGTGTGTGTGTGTGAGAGAGAGAGAGAGAGAGAGAGAGAGGGAGAGAGAGAGAGAGAGAGAGATAGATGGGGGGGAGGAGAGGGGGGCTTGTTGTATATCCTACCTAGCATTAAACTTGTATTCTTCCTGTCCCACCTTCCTGGATGTTAAGATTATAGTTGTAACCTACCACATCAGGTCTAGATATTTTTTAAACCAATGTGGATGATTATGGCAGGGTAAAGTGTGTGTGTGTGTGCAATTGTGGAATGGTAGAGGATTTCTGGCAAGGATAGTAGCATGATTAGAGTCATTGCCAGAGCCACGGAAGTCTGGTAGGAACAGCTGAAGTGTAAGGTCTACAAACAAGGGGAAGAAGACAACAGAACACAGGTAAGAGCTACCTTCGGATAGGACTGTGAAACAAACAAAAAGCACTGAAGAGACTAGGAGTTTTTCCTTTATTGTATATCTTATTTTTTAAATTGAAATACCTAATAAGAAAAGAAGGCAATATTTTTCCCACAAAATATCATCTATATAATTTTGTAATCTTTGTGTGTCCGTGTATCCTTATAAATCTCTCCATAAAGGAGAGATTTTTCTTTCAGTAAAGGCTTGCTGTAGCTCACCTCTTACAGCACTCCAACCATGGACATTCACTTTTTTTTTTCCAGACAGGGCCTCATGTATCCCAGGCTGATCTGGAATTCACCATGCAGCTAAGGATGACCTTGAACTTCTGATCCTCTTGTCTCTACCTCCCAAGTGCAATGATTATAGGCATGTGCCACCACACCCTGTTTATGATGTTCGAACCCATGGCTTCATGTATGCTAGGCTAGCTCACTACCAACTGAGGTATATTACCAGTCCTGAAACGAAATAAATTTGAAAAGCCAAAAAACTTTTAGAAAATATGTTTTAGAGAGCTGTTGAGATGGTTTAGTGGGCAAGGACACTTATCACGAAGCCTGACAGTCTGAGTTGGATCTCCAGAACCCACATGCACCATGCATGTGTATAGTACCCTTGGAGGCCAGAAGAAGGCATTGGATTCCTGGGAACTGAAGTTATAGATGGTTGTGAACTGCCATGAGGGTGCTGGGAATGGATCCTGGGTCTTCTACAAGAACACCAAATGCTCTTAACTGCTGAACTATCTCTCCAGCCCCTCATTCCATTTTTTATGGTCTTTTATAATTGTATAAGTTTGAATCCTTGACTCATCTGGAATGAATTTTAATAATTCCCTCAATAGTACTTATTAAAATGTCCTTTCTCTTATGAACCATTTTTCTCACAGTATGATCCCAAGATATTATCTGAATTCATTTTTTTCACCAGCCAAGCTCCCACATCATTGAAGTTACTTGAATCCTATTCTAGTTTCTGATTTCATAATTAATGCATTTCTCTCTTTCTGAGTCTAATCCACATCTGTTCTACTTTTTATTCTGGAAACTCAATACTCAAACTATATCATTCCCCCAAAAGTAGTGATCAAATGAATACCTCAAAAACTATAATCTGAAGTTGTATCAGAACCCACCATGGGTATTTAATTTTTCAATGCTTAGTGTTAATGCTTCAGTCTTAGGTTTTTATTTGATTTTCTTGTTTGTTAAATGAAGTTTTAAAGTGTCAGAGTCATGTCTTTCAAGAATTAGGATTTAAATCCAAACATTAACACATTTATTCCTTTCTCTTACTAGCACCCTGAGAATACCAGCAGTTGAACTTTGAACAGAATAGAAAAATGATACTGAGGAGAGTGCATTGTTTTATAGTTAGTTGTGTTAAAGAATATATAATGCCTCAGTATCATAAATGTTCTTCGTGTCTGATTCACCAGATTCTTCGTGGACACTAGTTTAAGTCCTTGTGCTCAGTATTCTTTGCCTTCCAGTCTCATAGTTTTGTACTGCTTGGAGCTAGTGGCTATGTACCGGCAGGAATGGAAGTGATTATTCTGGCTTTCATGGCAAATCATCTAGGCTCATTTCTTTCTCTCTTTTGCCCTGCTACTTTGGGGCTGTTTTTTCAGAGTGACAGTAACAACAACAACGTGGCCTTTAATATAGGTAACCTTTAGGGAAAAAGATAGAAATGTTCAGAATGAGCATAAAATCCCTTTGAATGTTTTGACTGGCTACTAGTAGCATAAATGTGAAGGCACTCCTGGCCCCTAATGGGAGACTTGTGGTGTCTGCTTTTAGGATTTCCTTTTAAATCCCAACAAATGTAATCATATAAAGCAGGGTGGAAGAAGTACTCTTTTCTTGTCAAGGGCTGTTGTCCACTTAAGAATGCAGTTAAGGGTCATGGGAGTGGTGGTGGCAGGATGCAACCTTATTATAAAGTAAAGAAATAGAACATGTTCTATTCATCTGCTTTAAAATTAGGAAATTAGGAAAAGAGAGCATAAAATCCCCTTTTCATTAAATACAGCAAGTAGTTTACAAGAAGCATGTCAGTTTTATGTTGTTGGCAATTAAAAGAGAAAGAGAGGAGAAGAAACAGGGGCATACCTTACTTGTGCCTAAATACTGGTCCCCTCTAAGAAGTACAGATTTAGAATAGATGCAGCTAGATAGCACTAAAGTTTGCTTTTGGAAGTATTCTCAAAGGTGCACTGTAAACTTGTGTGCATGTATCAAAAACTATTTGACACATTTTTGAAAAGCCAGCTATTTATATTTCTATATCCATTTTCACTTGATGAAAACTTTGGAACCAGGTTTTTTGCTATTGTTATTAGCCTGCCCTCCCTCCCTCCCTCCCTCTCTTCTGTTTTTTAAATATTTTATTATTTTTATTTCATATGTAAGAATATATTGCCTACATGTATGTAAGTGCACCCATGTCATGCCATGCCCACGGATGACAGAAGAGGGTGTTGGATCCCTTGGAACTGGAATTACAGATGGTTGCTAGCCACCATGTGGGTGCTGGGAACCAAATCTGGGTCCTCTGCAAGAGCAGAAAGTGCTCTTAACCGCTGAGCCATCTCTCCAGCCCCATGTTTTTATTTTTTAAAATAATGTATCATATAGCCTAGGCTGGTATTAAACTTACTATATGTAGTCCAGGTTGGGGTTGAACTCCTGATACTTTTATCCCTATCTCTCACGTGCTGGGATTGCAGGCACGTACCCCTGGCCTAGACATTTTCTTTCTTTATAGTGTTTGTTTGGATTTGAGGATCTCACTCCTTTGGCCTGAAATTCACAATGTAGCCCAGGCTGGCCTTGAACTCCAAGTGATCCTTCTTCCTTACGCACTTGAGTGCTGTGTTTATAGGTGTGAGCCACCATGCTGGGAAGACTTTTTCAATTAACATTTTATATACTCATTTCCATGCATCAGTATGACACAAATACTTATTTTAGTGACCAAATTAAATATCACATAGGTTCATTGAATAATATTCTGTACATTTCCTGTCCCCCAGCTTTATTAGGGTATAATTCACACACAAAAATCTATCCATAATTAATATGTATAATTTGAGGCAGAGATTGCATGATTTGTTCTTGTACATATCCTTCAAACTAAGGGATCTATGAGTAAAGATAAATAAATGGAAGTGAAGGTTTAATCATATATCTGAGATTAAAAAAATAGTAATACAATTGTGAGAAGCAGGTTTTGTACACATCATCCTTTGGATTGAAAAGAAAAGCCTATTTCGGTGGAGGAATGTTCTATGGCCTGGGTGTATTGGAGCAAAACAGTTGTATGTATATATTATACTATAAGCGGTTTCTTAGCTAGCCATGATGTTGCATGCCTGTAATCCTAGCTCTCAGGAGGTAGAGGAAATTTCAAGATCAACCTCAGATATATAACGAGTTTGTGGCCAGCCTGGACTATCCTGAGTCCCCCACAAAACCCAAACCAAAATCAAAACAATTTCTTGAGTGCCTCTCTTATCCTCCAAGGCCCAGCTGTGTTTGATTTTGTTTTTTTTTTCTGTATCTAACACTGTGGGTGACTATGCTACTTCATAATCATTTACTTGTGTATTGTTTCCTTCATTCTTTCTATTAAAAACATCTAACCTTTTGTTTGAGGCACTGTTGTAAACTTTATTTTTAGGTGCTGAGCTTTTTGGGTGTCATACTGTTGTCATTGAACAGGGACATCAATGACAAGATTTAGTAATTATCAAGGTGAAATTGAAGGCCTAAATTATTGTCATCTTTGCCATATGAAGCTACCACAATATATGTCCTCAGCTAGATTAGAGTAATTCTTAAGGATGTGTCTGTGTCTGTGTCTCTCTCTGTGTGTATTTGGAATTTGGGTAACATGATGTGGTAAAGGGATTTCTGTCCTTTTTTTTTTAGTTTGGCAGGTGTTATTATAGGAGTGGGAATGTAATTGACTTAATTTTTTGTAGTTTGCTTCACTTGTTGAACACATTGTTTTTAATGTTGTTTCTCATATATCACCATTTTCTTGGTCTTAGGTTATATAATTAATATGGTGTGAAAATAGTACTTTAAAAATCTTCTTATATTACTCATTTATATTTCATACTTGATTACAGTGATCAAATAATTTATCATGGTTATTTAGGGGTTGTAACTATGTATTTTATGGGAATAGCCTTTTCTTTTTTGATTGAGATGAATAATATGTCTCCTCAAGAGAAAATTGACTTCCTTTAGCTATATCCTGTATAATATTAAAAAAATATTTCTACATTTTTGTTCTTTGAAACAGGATCTCATGTAGCCCAGGTAGGTTTCACACTAACTATATAGCTGAGGAGAACCTTGAATTCCTCATTCTCGTGCCTCAGCCTACCTAGTGCTAGATTCCAGGCCCGTTCCACAAGCCTAGCTAAAAAGGCTTTGATTAAAAAAAAAAAAGAATTGAATGCTGAGCTTTCAGGTTTTTTAAAAAACATTTTATTTTATTTTATGTATATAAGTGCAATGCCTGCATGTAGGTAGGTACACCCACGTCTCGAAATGCCCGAGGAGGTCAAAAGAGGGCATAACATACCCTGGATCTGGAATTACAGATGGTTGTTAGCTGACATGTGGGTGCTGGGAATCGAACCTGGGTCTTCTGCAAGAGCAGTCACTACTGTTAATCCCTGAGCCATCTCTCCAGCCCTGAACTTTGAGGTTTTTAAGATCATTTATTCAGTTAATTGTTTTTATTATTTTTCTTTTGATTCCGTTTTAAAGTCAGATTTTCAGACTCAGACTGAAATCTAACTAGTCACATGAATGGAACAATCCTTTTAAAGTATTGGTGCTGGTGTGTAGTTTGCTAAAATTATATTTAACAGTTTTCATCTATGTTCACAAATAAGACAAATCTCTCATTTTCCTTTTAAGATTTTAGCCACAAGTTGAGTTTAGTAATCAATCTTGCATTCATCTCATGAAGCTAAACTTGATAAGTTTATTGAGATCATTGTTCACTTAATTTTTGAAATACTTAAATGCCTTTTCATCTCTTTTGACACTTGTTGATAGCATTTCTTATTTCTTTGTGTACTTTTTTTTTGTTGTTTTGAGAAAATTATTTTCATGATTTTTAGCATGTAGAATGCCTTAATTTAAGTAATTTTATATCAATTGTAACTAAAATGTGTCATTTTTACTCAGTGTAGTTACCAATTTTATTTTAACATTTAATGTATATTTAAGAGTATTAAAAGTGTATATATATATATATATTAATGGGCTACTATATAGTGTTCAGCACATTCATACAGTGTATAAACTAAATCTGGTTAAGTTTATCTCCCTTAACACTGTAATGGTTAGCTTTACCTGTCAACTTGACACAATTAGAATTACCTAGAAGGGCCTGTGAGCATGTCTGTTAGAAATTACCTTGATTAAGTTAATTGGGGTGGGAAGATCCATCCATTATGGGTGACACCATTCACTAGGTGGGGGATCCTGGGCTGTACTGATAGTGAAGAAAGCGAGCTGAGTACTAGCATTCCTGGTGCCTTGACTTCCTTACCATAATGGATTGGTACCGTGAGCTAAAATGAATGATTTCTCCCATAAGTTGTTTATTTATTTGTGTGTGTGTGTGTGTGTGTGTGTGTGTGTGTGTTTGTGTGTGTATGTACATGAGTGCAGATGTCCTGGGGGTCCAGAAGAGGTTGTTGGATTCCTTGGAGTTAGAGTTACAGACAGTTGTGTCCCACCTGATGTCGGTACCGGGAACTGGAGTCTTCTATAAAAGCAAAAGCACCTCTTAATGGCTGAGGCCTCCAGCCTCTCCCTTAAGTTGCTTTTTTCAAAGTATTTTTTTACATCAAGGGAAAAGAAACTAAGACAAATGTTTATCACTTCTTTATAGTAAAAAATGAAAAAAAAAACCTTTTCTTGTTTTCAGAAACAGTTCACCTATAATCACCTACTGGGGCAATAACTGCAGCTTCCTGCTTTTACCTAACTGTAATTAATACTCATTGATTAGAACAAATCCTTAAGGTCAATAATTTGTTTGCTTTCTCCTTTGTTTAATTGTACTAACACTTTAAAAAGTTTATAATTTTCCAAAGTGCTGCTTTCATAAGCTAGAGTTAGAGGGTATGTTGATTCACTGTATTTTAAATAATCCTTACTTTCTGCATTCAGTTTTCATTTAAGAAAGATACATTTTATGACGTCTGTGGGGCTTGATTGAGTTCTTCTTTCTCTTTCTTATCTCACCATAGTTTTTTGCTGGGTAAAAATCTGATCATTTCATATTTACTATGAATATCATTGTGTCTTCAGTCTAATTGAAATTCTTATGAGGAAGGACATTTTCCCAAAGTTTTCCACTTGAATCTTAGTAAACCTGATTATATATATAAATATATAAATTATCTATATAATTTTTATTGTCTTAGATATACTGAATTCTTTCATTCTTGTTTTTTGTTGTGAATTTGATTCTCCAGTTTAAGATAATGGAATAATTCTCCAACTATGCTTTTATTTGTCTCTGTCGTGTTGAATTAATCATTTTATTATTTTGTAAAGTTATTTAGATTTTGGTATTCCCTATGCATTTAAAAATCATTTTCTGTGTCTTCGCTTATCATTTCAGAATGTCCTTGTTTTTTGGTTTACATTTTTTTCAGATTCTCTGTCTTGTCACTTAAATATATTTTTATAATCAGTAATTAAATATTATTTAATGAAATCTGTAATTATTTTATGATGGTTAATGTATGAAATTTAGCATTATAATTTTCTTATTTTTCACTTGATAATGAACTTTTTGATTGTTTTAATTCATATTTCAGTAGATTTAAGGGATAGTTTGATGATGTTAAAAGATAGCTAATGGAAGTCATCGGACAGCTTGCAGCTGTTGGTTCTTTTTTTCAGATTCGTCCCAGGGATCAAACTCAGATTGTCAGGCTTGATGGCAAGTGCCTTTTACCCACATAGCGATCTCACTGGCTGTTTCATATCATCTTAATTCATGTTGTCCTCATTCTATCATTGTGACTTCACTTATCTGCCTTTAGAATTGTAAAACTTGTCAGTTGGACCTGGCTTGCTTTTTAAGTTATCATAGTAATTGGGTCCTCTCTTGATCATTTGTAAATTAACAATACTTGTTATTCCTCCAGACTAAGGAAAAAAATGGTTATGTTTAATTTCAAAAGACCTATTTCTTGCTTTCTGCCTAGATGTTTGGCTTCTTGTACTGACTTATTTCGTCTTTTCCTTTGTTTATTAAGAATTGACATTGTTTAAAAACTGCTATGTGGAATTTCTTTTCTAAAGACATGAAAATAAATTTCTCGTTCCTTAGCTAAATATATGTAGGGATTTGCTTACATTTTTGTTTACAATTTTAAAAGTCTTTTGAGATTTTTTTTTGTGTGTGACAGAATCTTACAACGCAGCTCTGCATGGACTGGAATTTGCCATGTAGAACCACCTGGCCTTAAAATCACAGAGATCCACCTGCCTCTGCCCCTAAAGGGTATGCCACCATAGTGGGCCACTCCTTAGAGTTTCTAAATGTTTATTATGTTAGCATATAAGCTATGTAGCTCAGTTATACATGATAAACCTTTAAAAAATTTTTTACATCTCTCTCTCTCTCTCTCTCTCTCTCTCTGTGTCTCTCTCTGGGTATGTGTGTGTGGGTATATAAGTGTGTGTGGACACGAATGCCACAGTGTGCATTTGGATCAGAGGACAAACTTTAGGAGTCACTTCTCTCTGTCCTTGTGAGTTCTGGAGGTTGAACTCAGGTTTTCAGGCTTGGTGGCAGGCTCCTGTACTGATGGAACCATCTTACTAGCTCCAGGAGGTAAATCTCTAAGGAAGAAAAGTTTCCTTTGTAATTACAGTTTGATATTCTACCTTTTTTTCATTTAGAAAAAGTAGTTGTAGGAGAAATTGCCTAGGAATCTATTTTCCCGTCTCCAGTGGCAGATCATTTAGGTGATCTGTTGATGAATAATTCAATATGTTTCTTTTTGCCTTTTGTGAGACAGGAACTTTCTATATAGACCAGGTTGCCTCAAACTCACAGAGACCCACCTGCCTCTGCCTCTCAAGTGCTGAGACTAAAGGTGTGCATTACCATGCTGGGCTCAATATGTTTCTTTACTTCTGGATTTCTTAGTTTTTAATATATTAGTATGTAGGTTAGTTACTTTTCTCATTGCTCTGATAAAATTCCTGACACTAGAAGGAAGGATTTATTTTGACTTGTGATTTGAGGGAGATACAGCTCATCATGGTGGGAAAGGCAGACAGTCACACTGCATTTGATGTCAAGGAGCAGACAGAGATGAATACTGGTGTTCAGCTTCCTTTCTCCTGCTTCCCATTTTATTTTATTTTATTTTTTATTTCTGACAGTCTGTAATCCCAGTCTGTGGGATGATACTGCTCATAGTAAGAATGGGTCTTCCCCTCCTCACTTAAAGTCTTTTGGAAATGCCTTTATAGACATGATAAATTATGTGTTTCTTAGGGGATTTCAAGACCAGTCAGGTTGACAAGTATGTTTTCCTCCAATATTTTGTTGGTTTAAGGAAAAAATGCAAATAGAAATACATTTTGGAAGTAAGTGTTGGCATAACCCAGTTTCAAAAATACTGGCCTAGGGCTGGAGAGATGGCTCAGTGGTTAAGTGTACTTGCTTGCTGCTCTTCCAAAGAACCCAAGTTTGGCTGCCAGCATCCATGTCTAGTGACTCACAATTATGAGTAACTCTAGCTCCAGGGCACCTGATGCCTTCTTCTGGCCTCATGGGCACCTTCAGATACATGACAGACACACAGACACATACAGATAAATAAAATAGAAAATAAATCTTAAAAAAATGCTCACCTGAAGTATATATACTTATAGTTACTCAGAAAAGATTGACGGAATTAATAAACTTCAAAAACAGAACATTATGAAATAAGGTAAAATGAAAGGCATCAGAAGGATACTGATGAGGGAACCAGCTGATATTGCCAACACACTTTGGAAATGACATATTGTCAAATGTCCCTGCCTGTATCCCTAAAATATTTCATTGGCCAAAGTTAATGGATATCATCTGCTTATTGAAATTTCTAGAAGGTGACCTGTTAGAAACTGAAGCCACATTGTCTTTTTTATCTTCTAAGCATGACTACAGTCATTGGTAGTCTCTTTACATTTAGGTCTTATGAAACCAGCTCCTTTTGGGAAAAGCAGTGTAGTTCATATACAAGATAGGTGATACATTATCTGGCAAGATCTTCTCTTAGTATGACTCATGGAAAAATCTGTCTGCATATATTTTTGGAAAATTGCAAACAACAATGCACTTTTATAAGCAATCCATAATAGAATATACTTTATACATTTGTGAAAATTTCAAAGAACAGACTCAATAAAGGTTTTTAAAAGTCTATTAAATGCAGTTTATTAAATATAGCCCTGACAGGCACAAGTTTTGCAAGGGGCAAAATCACTGCCTTTATATAAGATGCCCTCCGTAAAACTTATGTAGCACAAATTGAATGTTCACAGACCACTGCTGTTATTCTATATGACAGTGCTTCCAAGGAATCATAAAATACTCTTTCTGGAAGTCCTTAAGCAAAGGGATTATCTTAATTAGGTGCTGTTAAATCTCAGATAACATTCTGTTGCCTGTGTCTGTGAGGAGGCCCAGGGAAACAGAGCACATGGCTATTTTAACATGGACTCACTCAAGAACATGCAATTGCTCAAGTATAAAGGAATTTCAGGGAAGAAATTGTATATATATATATATGAATGACCCTGAGCTGGACACTTTTGCTGCTGGGAGGCCATATATATACATATATATATAGTTTACAAATTACTTAGATTTGATGAGGTTTAGCGTTTTCTAAACCTTTTCTCCTTTCTGTGTTTATAAACCCAACCTACCTTGTAGAAAACTACCTCCACTCCTGTAAGTAAGTCAGGATTTTGGGTCTCCATTTCTTGTTAGCCAGTCCTTACCTGCCATTTTTGGTAGGGACAACCTTTCCTTTTAGAGAAGGAATATCTTTTTAGGTTCAGTAAGAAACTTCGGGTTCCTGTTTTGCCTTCTTTATTCCCAGATAGCCAGGAGATGTGAGTTTTACCTCTTGTTTTCCAAAGCTATTGTCCATCATCCTGGCCCAGAATTGTTTCAGGTTTAGGTGACTCCTCATATTTCACAATTACTTGAATCCCACTAGGGTGTGAGAAATTTTTCTCTCTTTGAATTAAACTCAACAAACTGCTGCTAGACTCTGTCACCTCCTTATTCACGAACCTTGGGGAACTTTGAGGTGTTTATTGTCTCAACTAGACATTATTCTAAATTCCTTAAATTTCAAGCCCTTGGTCATCTTCCCTCACCTCACTGATCTCTCCTAAGTCATCCAGCACTCCAAAATACCCTGCAATCAGAGAGAGATCATCGCTGTCCACAACCAGTACTTCTCAAGGTAGCTGTATTAAAGGACCTGATGTTTTTCTTTTACTTTTTAGTGTCTTTAAACCATCCTAGAATGACACCTTTGTAAAATATAATAAGATTATTACAAAAGTGAACTTATAAGGCCATATAAAGTATAAGATTCATTCTTACAAGATTTATATTTATAAACTTTATAAGCTATAAACTCACTCTACCA
Source organism: Eospalax fontanierii (assembly GCA_035773235.1). Taxonomy (NCBI): domain Eukaryota; kingdom Metazoa; phylum Chordata; class Mammalia; order Rodentia; family Spalacidae; genus Eospalax; species Eospalax fontanierii. The sequence goes on from CM069525.1 coordinate 47,119,271, forward strand.
AATTTCTATAGAAGTTCCTAAGTTCTTGTTAATGGCTGTACTTAATCTCCATAAACAGGTAATAAGGAATTTAGGGACTGGCACAGGTCTCCGGCCATAGTGTGAGTAGCACTGCCTTCTGCTGTCTCACACCACATTACTCTTCACTGAGTCTCCCTCCCCCTGCCCTGGCCTGGCCTAGAATGCCCTGTCTCTTTGTCAGGAGCTTTATCTTCCAAGGCTAGAGGTCCAGGCTGGATTCACCCCGCAACTCCATGAAGTTGTACTGAATGGATGTATTCTTTCAACTCTTACTGTTCTGGAGTTCCATTAATATTATCTTGCTCTGTACTGTTGTACATAGTTGATTCTTCTGTGGCAATTCTTTCTCTGTTAGTCTCACCTGCATCATGCATTCACAAGGAGCCTGAGATCCTACAGGGTATGAATCGTGTATTTCCCCCTGAAACCTACATACTGTCCAAGCACCTGGCCACATAAGTTCCTTAGTACATATGGGTTAAAGGAATGAATCAATCTTTGCAGATAAAAATATTTTATTTTCTCACCTCTGAAATGTATCTTCCATAATATTTAAGTAGACATTTGATTAAAACATGTATTTTAAAAGTACATTAAGCTGGTCAGTTGTAGTTTAAGCACATATAAAGCACTCACTCTTCAACACTGTCCTCTTATGGAGCCTTTTGGTCACTCTGTAGAGTTGACTATGGCATAAGTTTTTGTCGGGGTGTGGTACGTTTCATAGGCACTTCATCCTGATTTGAATCAGGTATTTTCAACCCTGATTTTATGATTCTATGAAATGTTATGTGTTAGGAGTGTTGTGAAATATCAAATACTGTTTTTTATTTATCCAATTTCTATAAACACATCATTAAGTTTTTTTTTCTTTAGAAGTTGGAAAAAAATTATCCAAGAGATTATTACTTTAGAAGTGTGCTGAATTCACCCATTTCAGGTTAGGTCATCTAGTCTGCACACCTATTGATCAAACAATAGTTTCTTCTTTATGCATTTAGTTACAAGGTCAGGATTTATTGCATATGGGCCATTAGTAAGTTTCAAACAATGTGTTCTACTATGCCATTTAAACATTTGCATATCAAGATGTTTCATGATGCTGCTACTTTAGCCAAAGGATGCAGAGTTTAAAAACATCTCAGATAAACTATAGCACACATATAGAGTAGTACACCAGTGCAGTTACAGCTCAGTAATTCACCACCAAGTGAACAACTGTATAGCTAAAGTGGTGAAATTTGTCTGAGAACTTTGTTTACTTTCTTACACAGCCCCGGTGATGGTTTCTTAAACACATGGCGTTAGTGAGAGTGTACATTATAAAGTGTAAATAGTAATCCATGTGCAGAGGTGGTGCTCAGTTGAATCAATTAAGCTTTTGACTTGTCTTATTGTCCTAAGAGGATTGACGCCATCTGTCTGGCAGCACAAATTCTGACAACTGCCCAAACCTATGGGGTCTTTCACTTCATTTGTTTTTTAAAAAGACTTCCAGGTGTTTTAAATTATATTTAGTTATGGTTAGTGGCAAATTTATAAGCTGGCTGGCTACGTCTTCTTGACTTGTGCTATGGAATTTGCTAAACAGTCTTAGTGTGTCTCTTTCTCCCTCTTTTTTCACTCTTTCATATACATGTGTACAAACATGAAATATTCAAATGTGCAGCACCTCTGCACATGGATTAGTACTTACATTTCATAGTAGTTTATATACTTATATAAAATTTTTTACCCCTCAAATTTCATGATGGAAAAAGATAAAAATGGTTCTCATTTTCCAGCTATTACTTCTGTCTTTGAACTTTCAGAAGGTAAATTTTCACATATTATTTGTGTCCTATTATACGATTAGACACAACCTTCATAAAGTACCTGTAGCTAGGAAACCTGCCTGTTTTCTTTTGAAAGGTCCTATGTAGTTTATAAAATGGATATTTTTAATCAACACCTACATTAAAATTCTTGGTGATCACCCAGCTTGATGGTATGTACCTCTAATTGTAGCACTTGGGAAATGAAGCAAGATTAGGGGTTAAAGACTATTCTTGGCTACACAATGAGTTTGAGGCCAGCCTAGGCTATTTGAGACCCTGTCTCAAAAAGAAAATGACCTAAAACAAATTTTAAAAGCTGATTGAGATAAGGATTTAAATTGCATTAAATCTTTTTTAAAAATCCCGGCAATTGTCTAGGTGTCTGGTAGAATATCCATCATGTCTATTTAGGAATAAGGAAGAAGATGTTAAATATCATCGTTAGGGTTTGTCTCAAGGAGAAAAATGGGCACAATGCCAGTCTATCACAGATTTAACATGGGACACTATGTTGAACATTCTTTCTGCTTGTTTTCTTCACTTTTACCCCTAGCAGTAATTTCTTAACTCAGTGTTACATTAACCTTGAGGTAAGCACCAGAAACATTTTAAAGTTACTGTTTATAGTTTGCCTGCCTGTATGATTAATTAAAGGATATATTACAATCATAAAGGTTTGCATATATGGCTATAATTTTTCTTTGGTTTCATAAATAGTTAAGTTCTGTTGGCTCGTTACAAGCTAGCTGATGGAGTCACTATGAAGCAGAGCATGATAAGGGTGTGTGGCTGCTGTGCTGTTGTTTCCTTGAGCTGACTATAGAGGACTTGTTATTTGGTGGCTGGGTGATGTTAAGCAATAGGATAGTTTAAACAGACTTAAGAATCCAGCAAGACAGGTTAGCAAGTGAGACTCTTGTGAACCTCTGGCATTTGAGAGAGATGTGCTGGGCCCCAATAGACTTGGGTTTCTTCCTCCTTGGCTTGAGCTCTCTATGCTCTGCATTTAAGGTTTCTTCCCCATACCACGGTCAGCCTTAGAGCAGTGTTTCCCCAGAGATCTGGAAAAGGAAGGGTTTCCGGTTTTCCATGCTTTTTTAGTTTAAGGGCTTTGTTTAAACCTGGATGCTGGAGTGGGGGAAGAGCAGTCTTTCCACATGTCAGGGGAATATCTAGTTGCTTTTCTGTGGTCTTTTCTTTAAAAATTCTACAATTCCACATATTTATCACTGTGTTACTTGTTTTTCTTGTGTTAAATTGCATAGCAACGGGGAAAGCGGGGAAAGGTTCAGTTCGATGACTATTGTGGGCTCTTCTAGATTTAGTATGTGATTATTGAGGAGAGAAACAAGAGCAGATGTTTTAAAAACTAGCATAGATGGTGTGGTGGCTCTTGCTTGTAATTCTAGCAATTGTGAGGCTGAGGCAGGAAAATAAAGCAAGGCTTTAGCTCAAAAAAAAGTAACATAGTTTGAACAATCCTTATCATATAATTCAAGATTTTCTTGAGTTTCTATTATATCTAGAATTGTGCAGGAGGACTTCAGAGAAATACACCTTGAATTCTGCTACTATTCAAGAAACAGTAGGGGGGTTGCTGGAAACACAATGTAGTGACTATCATGGATGGTGCAAAGGGAGTTAGGAAAGGAAGAGAAGACTATCAAGGAACAAATGAGACTTGAGTTGGCCTTTAATGACACTTGATATTTGGATATGTAGAAAGGAGGGGTGACTCCACTGTGGCCTACAAACACAAGAGTAGAAGTCTGGTTAGAGCTCAATGGTGGGGTGACCAAAGAAGTTGGCAGGGGGAGAATTCAGCCAACCATCTTGTAGAGGAATAACAGAAAAAGGTGTAAAGCAATCAAGCCCTGGGTGTCTGAGGGAGTGGGAGTAGAAAGTAGAAGGATAAGTACAAAACACTGGACACAAGAAAGTTCAGATTTAATAACAAATTCAATACAGGGATTAAAGGGGGAGCATGCAAAAGAAAACCAAACTTCTAAGCAGTAAGATAAAAATAGCAATCATGATTGCAGAGAATTTTGAGAGAAAACAAGTCTGCTTTTGAGAGAGTATAATGACTTAACTTTAGATATGTGCTTCAGGTGTCAAACTTTTTATTTGGTGATAAGTGCTTTGAAATATGTACTGGCATGAATGAGAGACTAGGAATAGATATTTGTAATTTATTAGAGAATAATGATGTCTGAAAACCATAACAGGATTTGGAGAGAGTTGATTAAAAAGATGTATTCTTAGAAGGGGCTAAGCATAAGTAGGAGCCTTGAAGAAGAGTTGGCAGCAAAGAGTACTGAAAAGAAAGAAGGATCAGAGAAGTAGCCCAGGAGGACCAAACAGCAGTGTTCTCTGTACTAAGAGTAGGGTACTTCAAGAATTAGGGAGTCACCTCATGGCAGAGGCCAAAAGAAGAAATTACAAAGACTAGGAAGGTTTTTAGAAAAAATCCTTTTACTTTATTAATTTTAGTGCTTACTAAGCCCTCTCTCCTAGGTAAAGTTAGAGTCTTAATATATCACAACTTAAAATTATGTGGCATTTGATATACCCCGATTCAGTCTTAGATTCCATTCCAAGAGGAGAGATAGTCCTAGAAACAAAATCCTACAAACAACACATGTCAGAGGCCTGTACATGTTTTCTTAAAATGACTAACAGTAAGTCACAAAGTTAAACAAAATTGGAATTCTTCTTGGGATGGAACCGAAATCCTTGCATATTGTGAGCCCTAAGCCATGCCCCTAGCCCTTTGTGTCAACCTTGTTCTAAAAAAATTAAGATACTGAGTGTCAGCCACTTGCTCTTAAGCGTCAGCTCAATTCTGATAAGGGTAGAAGAAGAATCTAGTTCTCCAGATTATTTAGTATGTTTTTTCTTCTCTGGCCAGTTAAGAGAATAAAGACTAACCTTTAACTCTGTATGTCTTATCTCTTGGACCTCATTTCAGGTCAAGACTTACTATAAACCTACATTGTAGTTTTACAGCATAAGGTGTAGGCTGTGTTTGTCAGGCTAGTAGCTACCACGCCTTAGGTGGGTGGTTAGAACAAGGACTGAAGGATGGGGTTTGTATCCCTAAACATGACACACCCTGAAATCCTCTTGAATTAGTAAATCATTTTATCCATATTTTCGTGTGCAGTACTGGTGAAGGGGAAGTGGTTTGAATAGCTGCTAAGAAATTTTGGGCCCTTGAAGTTGTAATGCTTCAAACAGAATGGAACCAGTTACACTGAACCTAAAATGAAACAGGTTTATTTCATAAAGAGGGAGCTCCTTCTATATGAGGCTGCGGAGCAATGGCAGTCAGTCTCTTCTCTTTGGAAGAGATAAGGCACAGTGTAAATTACTTGAATGCAGAGGAGGATGTGTATAAAAGCTAGGTGAGCAATTCATAGCAGAGACATTCTCAGAGCCGGCTTTGGAGGAAATGTAGAATACAGAGGCTTGACAGCGCCTAAGAAAAGCACAAACGAAGAGATAATGAATCTATTCATTCTGCCCCTAAGCCAAGTGGCAAGATGTAATAAGTTTATATACCAAGTGAATGCTGTAACTGTCTCTATTTTTAGAGGAGACTTGAGCTCATGAGTAAAATCCTTCCAAGTTGTCAGGATTTTCTGTTTAAATTTCCCTTGAGCAATAAAATGAAATTCACTCAGCTGCCAGTTTTATCATGTGTTATATCTTGGCTTTAGAGCTACAGAAATTGGGAAATGAGGGAAGTATTACTATATTAGTGTTGACCAAGGTCAGCAAAAATATATTGAATGCATTGGTGTATGTGCATCATACAGTATTATGTTATTTAGTTCCATGTAATGCAATGTGATCAGTTATGTGAAGGGTTCTAAGACCAATTGATTACCTGATTGTTGGCCTGAATCATTGGCATATCCTTTCCCCCCCACTGCATTTATGAGAGAGAGAGAGTGTGTGTGTGTGTGTGTGTGTGTGTGTGTATGTGTATGGTGTATATGTCTGGGGTGCATGCACTTGGGTGTGTGAGGAGGCCTCTTTCACTCTCCACCTTGTTCCTTTGAGGCAGGGTCTCATACTGAACCTGGAGCTTATGTAATACACATAGGCTGGCAGCCCAGAAGCCCCAGCATTCTTTCTGTCTTTGCCCCTTTCAGTGCTGGGGTTACTGGCCTGGGCAGAAACATGCATGCCCACATTTTACGTGGGTGCTGTGATCTGAGTCTTCTTGTTTGTACAGCAAGCACTCTTAACTACTGAGCCATCGCTACAACCCCATCTTTGGCAATTTTGGATGTATTTATGCTCAAGCTTGCTTGATTAGTCAAGGTCTGTTGATCATTGAAAGTGTCCCTTACACTCATAATTTATATTGCCTTTCCTATCAACCTTATGCAAGCTTTGTTCCAAAGACTATTGCATAGAACGAGTTGCCAAATCAAGAATGAGTTCCTAAAATCTACTAATTTATTCCTTAACACACCCTCACCACTTCCTTTCTGTTCTACTCAGCCTAGTTCAGTCCTTCCTGAGTTTGCTTATCAGTAGGTTGTGAGGGCTGAGTTTTCAAATTAATCTCCCTAGTGTATATTTGTATTTCCACCGGCTGCTAAGTTAAACTTCCTAAAGAAACAATTTATTCTCCAACTTAAGAAACTTTGGTATTGCCATTGCCTCTAGCTCTCTTTCACAGCCTGCCTAGTTATTTACATACTGTCATCAGAATCCTCTTGCCCATCTGGATGTATTGCCTTGCTTGAATGACTGACTCAAACTTGTAATGTTTATTTTTGTCCTATCCTAAGCATTAAATTCTACAGCAGTGTACATTGGGGTTAGTTTTACTTTATTTCTCTTCACAGTCAAGTGGACATGTACAATAAGAGAAATGACTGCAAACTACCTAAAATTCCTTCTCTTCAGTGCTTGCTCAGCATAGTGATAGTCCAGCTCTTGATTACTATCATAGCACCTAAGGAATACAGCATGACCATGACCTTATTCACATTCTCCTCCCTGGCAGAATATCCAACTCCAGCCAGTCTTGTTTATTTGTGGCTTTTTGGGTAGTGCCTTGATATACTGTAAGCTCTTCTCTACCTTTTAGCATTCTATCTCCTTTTCCTCTTGAAATATCTGTCTTTCCTGTCCTATTAGTGGTATCTCCTTTAAACTCATTTGGCTTGTAGCAGGCATCTCTCCTCCCTAAATACTGGTATTTTCCACCTACTTCTTTGTATGGGTAGTTCAGCATACCATTTTATCTGGTCTTATTCAGTCCTCATTATATTAGAAAGTCTCTGCCTTGGAATGGATCTTGGCTTTTCATAGAACCCTTACTTGAGGAGACACTTTAAGCTCCTTGAGGACAGCCATCACATTGTACATATTAAGTCCCAAATGGGTATTTGCTTTTTTAGGGATTCATCCCTATCCTGACTCTGGATGCCATGAAATGCACCATTATCTCAGGAATTTTTAGAAGCTAGTTTTCTGGATTATTCTGGCAATCATGTTTTTCTACCAGCCATGTCATTGTCATACCTTTGATATCTTGTCTCTCATGTGTCATTGTTGTATAGTTCCACACAATGTGCCCCAGTACCTTACGCCCTACCTCCTGAATGCCTATATGTGGCTTTCTCAATCTCAGATGAGCTTTTGCCACATTCTTTCCAAAAGTTTAATAATGAACATTTTAATTTGAGGATTCTACATCTGTGTCTGTCTGTCTCCTTAACTCCCTTTCTCTCTCCCTTAGCTCCATTTGTTGAACATATTTGGAAATAACTATCTTTCAGCTTTGCTTTTGTGGTCCCACATAAGGATGAAGATGAATGAGCTTTTTGGGTCACGGGAATTTATGAGGATCTTCCAGAGACATCTTCCTAAACAGGCCAATTTTGCCAATGATGCCTACACTGATGGTTAACATTTAGTATTTATAGTGTCCAAGCTGCTGAGGTTGATATTAGCCATGTTGTGGTTAATCTTTACAGTACCCCTAAGAATTCAGTGCAATTGCTATCTCCATTTTGTTGGTAAAAAATCCAGGTGTTGGGAGATAAGACATGGCTGTTAATGATAGAACGAAGAATTCCAAAACCATGACTACACTGTACTGCTTGAGTGACACAAATGCTGGAGGTGTGTAGAAGGTGGACTCCTATTTCCTACCTGCATATTTCTGCTCAGACATGCACTTAGGAAGTACAGCCACTGGAGCATTCTCACTCTTTCACCGCCATGCCCCACTCTTGCCATGACTTGCACACCCACATACCCAGAGTGACCCTTCTCTTGAGCAGACATGTCCAAAACACATAGGTGAACAAGTCTTCTGTCTCAGACCCACAGCACTCCCACTTCCAGTCTCTTTGGTACCTCAAAGCTTACTCTGAGTGAGACTTTTGTAGTCCCCTTCCCACACCTAGAATTTATGGGTGAATGGGCTTTGCTGAACTCATTTTCTCCCACATAGACTGCTTGAACAAAGAACCTTCTGACTCTACCACCCTTCTATTTGCCTTTAGCTGTAGAAGAGGGAACTATCCAAATCTAACTCTCACTTGTGTAGTTTGCAGGTGATCAAGAGGAACTATCTAAATCTAACTCTCATGTGTGTAGTTTGCAGGAGATCAAGATTATTTATTTAACTCATGTGAGATAGGGCCTTGCTGTGCAGCCTTGCCTCTCCTAGTGCTTGCTACTTAGCCAAGGGGGGCTCCACTTGCTGCAGTCCTCCAGCCTCAGCATCTGGAGCTCTAGGATTTTAAGAAGCATGCACTACCACTCCTTTCTATTGCAAACCTTTTTGTTACTTCTCTTGTTTATCCACATATTCCTGACATAGCACAGTATTGGCTGGACTTGAGCCTTTCTAAAAGGTGCTCTCTCTCTCTCTCTCTCTCTCTCTCTCTCTCTCTCTCTCTCTCCCTCTCTCTCTCTCTCTCTCTGTGTGTGTGTGTGTAGGACCACCACATATGCAGTCTAAGGCAGCTGACCCACTCTCTCAAAAGCCTTGAGTGATGCAGTGTGTGCTTTTTCAGTTCCACTCCCACATATGGAGCTTACAAGAGAGTGAACTTTGTAGAGTCCCCCAACACAGACACAGAAACGGACACAAACAAAACAGCAACAACCCTGCCCCCCAGGAATAAAACAAAGCACATGCCCTTTTTTTCTTACCTAGAAGCAACTAAGACAGATTTCTAGTGCTTTTCTTATATACCTGGCTGTTAGGATGATACCCACTTATCCCCAGGTATCCACTCAGATGATACACACAGAAATGTAAAGAGCTATTCATCATCCATGCCTCCCCATTCTGATGTCTGTGCACATCCACTGTTATTGAGGGAGACAAGAGGAGGCTCAACTTGTTTGTCTCCATGCCTCACATGCTGGGGTGTGAGCTGTCTCCGTTCCTTCCCACTTATTAGGTCTACAGATGTTTAAGTTTTCTGAGCTGGGTTCTTGTCTCTTTAACTCAGCGTGTTTTCTGAGTGTCTTGCCTATAAGCATACTTTATAGGATGGTAAACTTCAAAAACAAATTAGTTCTGACCACAGACAAAATATGCACCTCCCCTCCAGTAACTTGAATTTTCTTTTTAAAAATTTTGGGAGGAAGGCGAGAGACCTGGTTCAGTGGCTAAAAGCATTGATTGCTCTTGCAGGGAACCTGGGTTCGAATCCCAGCACCTACATGGTGGCTAACAATTGTCTGTAACTCCAATTCCAAGGAATCCGACGCCCTCTTCTGACCTCCATGGGCATTGCATGACATGGGTGCACTTACATACTTTCAGGCAATACACTCCTATACATAAAATTTTTAAAAAATTAAAAATTTTTTAAAATTAAAAATTAAAAAGTTATTTTTATTAAAAAATTTTATTGAGCTTTTGTACATTTCATAAATAGTTCTTAATAAAATTTAGACCCCCTCCCCTATCCATGCCTGGCTCCTCCCATGCATTCCACCATACATGTTAAGTCCTATCCAGTCAAGCATTTGTACCCAGATGTCCTTTGGTGCAAGTTCATCCACTGCAGTCTAGTCAGCCTATCTAGAGATCATAAGTAAGGTCTGTTCTGTCTCACCCAGTAGAAATCAGTCTCCAAATGTTCCCAGGCTAGGGCTGGCCCCCTGCCCATTTCCCTCACTCCCCTCTGGGCACTGGTTTGATTGAGTTGACATGGGTCTTATGCTCGACGCCACCATTGCCACAAGTTCACATGAGCAAGCTTCCAGTGGCCTGAAAGCCTCTGTTTCCTTGTGTTCATGAATCAGTCCTCACTCATACACTCTTTCTGCCCCCTCTTCCACAATGGTCCCTGAGTCATGAGTGGGTGAGGTTTAATATAGGAGTCCTGTCCACAGACACACACTCTGCCATCTCTTATTGACTAAAACTTGGCGAGTTGTGGTTTTCTTTGTACATCAAACTCTGTCGTACAAGAAAACTTTGCTGGTGAGACTTGAGGGATGTACTAGTTTTCTCTCTACCCAATGTTCTGGTATGTTCCATGAGCCTTACATGTAGAAGTTCCACTGTAGATATGTCACCTAGGACTGAGCATCTCTCAGACATATATTCTGTGTGTGTGACCAGTTGTGGAACTCTGCAGTAGCCTCAGTCTGTTGCAAAAAAAGCTTCTTTGATGAATGGTGTACGGTATACTTGTCTGTAAATATAAGGATACTTATTCAGCATATGGTAAGAAATTTCATTTGTCTAGAGATATGACAGAGAGAGGAATTGTTCTAGGATCTGTGATCTCTCCTGCCATGAATATTTGGCTGTGTTTATAATTCCACCCAGGTATACACCATATGTGCATTTCTCAGGGGGTTCTGGAGCCAACACATTTCCCCACATTTCTCTGGCTTCCCTACCCTGCCCCCAGCTCCATTCATGTGTCTTTTCTTTCCCCTGTCCAACCTCCCTCCACCCTTCTTATTCCAAGTGTCACCATTATTCCTGCCCCATAACACTTGCCTCCCACCATGGCATGCATGTGGAAGTCAGAGGACAACTTGTAGGAATTGGTTCTCTCTTTCTACCATTTGTTTTTCCAGGGACTGAATTCAGGTCTTTAAGCTCTGTGGGAAGAGCCTTTACCTGCTGACCTATCTCTCCAGCCAAGCTCTTTCCTTAAAAGGGAACTGAACCTATGGCCTTGCCCATGCCCAGCACATGCTCTACCCACAAACTATACCCAGACTCCTTCAGCTATCCTATTATATTTTTTTCTCTTATATTTCTTCCCTTCTCCCACATATATAAGGCCAGTGTGCCAGAAAGTACGTTCACATCACCTTTGATTTCGTACACATGTGGGTACATAAAACAGCTTTGGGTTTGGTGGTTGTCTATGTTCTTGACATTGAGATTCCCTGTGGGAGCATTCTGCCTTGCTTTATTACTAGCTTTGTGGTCTTGTATGAACAATTTAGACTTTGTCTTAATTTCCACAGTATGTAACCTGCTTTGTCTCAGTACATGAAAATGGGAAGTGCTTCCTTGGGTGACTTTTTCACAATTCCCCTTTCCTCCCAAACTTCCAGTGTCATTTACTTTAGTTTCTCTTTGCTTATAGCTGCTGACCTTGCTTCTTCTTTCCTTAAAGAAAATGGATCAGTACAGGTCTTCCAAAACTCCCACAGATCCCAGCTAATGTGAAGGTGTGTCTGATTGTCAATTCCTCTCTGATGCCACTATTAACACTAGCCAAGACCAGGCCCTTCACTGTTAGCACATGTAGCCAAGACCAGACCTTCCACTGTCTCTCTCCCTACTTAGTAACACTGCTTCAGCAATCAACTCCCTTCTTACTGCGTCTACATCTCTTCTCTGTATGCTTGAATGCTTGCATTCATATTTAAATATACTGCTGAGAATTTCCCATCTGAAAGTAAGTTATGAAATTAAAAGACACTTCCTTATCCACCCCCTTCTAGTTTCTATCCTTTCCTCTGTACCCCTTTAGAGGAAAAAAACCCTCATTTTGAAGGCGCTGACTTCTTTACTGTCTCCATTTCTACCTTTTTTATTCCCTTCCCTCTCATTCCTTTTGTTATTCCAACCTCTACTTTCCCTCCCTTTCCATCTGCCACTTCTTCATCCTCCCTTGCCCAGTGGACCCCAGGGTTTCATGCATGCAAACATGTATGTTCGACCACCATCTCCAGCACTTCCCATTTTTTTCTTATGTAGGTTACATTCATGTAAGGCTTTAACCTTCATACACTATTAAGATTACCCTTATGAAGGTCCAATGCCCTTCACATCTCCCAGTTCATCAGATCATCTTGGCATTGTATTTGATAGACCATCAAACAACTGACTACTCCCCCTGCTTTGAGATTCTGCCTTTTAGGATTCTATCATCTTCATTATCCTCTTACTTTCCAAGCCTCTCTCAATCTATTTTAGTGCTTTCTCTCCTTTTTTTCTGAATTCTAAACATTCATGAGATAAAGGAGCATACTAGTTACTTTTCTCATTGTTGTGACAAAGTACCTGACAAAGGTAACTTCAGGGAGAAAAGTCTTATTTTGGCTCATAGATTGAGGGGACATAGTCCATCATGGCAGGGAAGACACGGTGGCAGGAGACTGAGGCAGCCTGTTACATTGCATCTGTAGTCAAGAAGCAGAGAGACATGAATACTCCTGCTCAGCTCCCTTTTTCCTTTTTATCCAGTCTAAGACCCCAGCTCACAGGACAGTGCCACCCACATTCAGGGTGGATCATCCCTCCTCAGTTAAACATGTCTGGAAATACCCTCACAGACATGCCCAGATATGTGTCTCCTAGCTAATTTCAAATCTAATCAAGTTGATAATGAAGACTAACCATCATACAGGACAGACTTTTGACTTATTTTCACTTTTCATTAGTCTTCAGCTATTCTCATCCTGTCTCACAGCTCTAAACACCTCCATGGGTGGCTTTCATATTTATGTTGCCGAATTCCATACACCTTTGTCCAGTTGTGTATTGGACATCTACTTCAGATGTCTAGTAAGTGTCTAACTTTAATAAAGTACTGATTTTCTTCCCCTCCTTTTAAAAAAGACCTGTGCCTCCCTCAGGGTTATCTAACTCCAACTCTATTCTCCAATGATTCATGCCACTACTGCAAAGGATTTGAGTAAGCTGAAGTCTCTGGACAGATCTTTGACATTTCTTGGTTGTCTTTCCAAGTCCAAACCATTATCAAATATAGTTGTGCTTTTGAAATACATCTAATTCTGTTTCACATAGCCACTTTGGCCTGCCTTCATTATTTCCAACCTCATTACTCTTCCCTGGGCTCCTAAGTGCAAGTCCTCTTGCTCAAAGTCCCCTCTTGTATGAGTACATGACCACGAGCAGGAGATTGAACCTACTGTTCATCTTCTCTTTCTAATGGCCTGCAGGCCAGATTCTCAGCTTTCTCCTTTTTTTGATTTGTGTTTTATTTTGTTTTGAGACAGGATCTCACTATGTAAGGCAGACTGACCTGTATCTTGCCACCCACTTCCCTCAGCCTTCTAGTGCGTAGATTATAAGGATCCACCACCATACTCAGCTCAGATCCTAAGCTTTCTTATCATCTATCCTATATGCATGGCCTGATATTGTTTTATTTGTAAACTAGGGGAAATGATCATTTTTTCATAGGTATTTCTGAGAATAAATTAGTTACATATGAAAAGCACTTAATATGGTGCTCTGCCAAGAATGAATGCTAGATTGGTATTAGGAATAAAAATAAAGGAAAAGAAAGAGAAAAGGAATATAAGAACAAGTCACTCATAGATAGTGAACATCCCTCCAGGTGCATACATCAATGTACACATAAACGTATTTGCTCATTGCACTGTGTCTGGGACAGTCACCACACCTTCCAGGACACACTACACAACACACACGGACACAGATTGATGTGCACAGAGTGTACAAGACAGACAACCTACAGACTTGCTTTTTCTCTTCCATGCCTTGAGTGTAGGACCGTTGGCATCTTAATTACCCTCCCACACCCAAGGCTTGCAGGAGACCAAGCCTTCTCTTCGCTTTCCTGTGCATAGGTATGAGTGCATCTCCATTAGAGAGATAGGGGTGGGGTGGGAGGCGGGCGCTCCTCTCTCATATGCTCTCTGTGTGGGATATGTACACATATACCATTGCCATTTGCTATTTCTTCCAGATGACTTTCCTGCCTTTGTCTGTATTTGTGTGTGCCCCTGTCTGTCTCTGTGTATGTCCTTCTTGCTTTATCCACCATCCTTTTTCATGTAGCTGATTTGCTGTTCATGTGCAATCACTGGGTGTCTATACTTTGCTTTATAGAGTGTACCCACATGTGCCAAGAGAGTGAGCCCTTCCTTGCTCCCTCTCTCACATCCCTTGCATGGTGGAGGGTGAGGTCTCTGAAAACCCCTCCCACATGCAGGGTTTGCAGGATGGTGAGCTTCAGCTTTCCTTGCTCTCTTGTGCATGGTGCACATATGCATAGGTATACCTTCACAGACAGAGAAGCACAAACCCAAGGGAGCAGCTTTCTGTCCTTTCCTAACTCAGTTATGCACATATCATCCTGGAGAGGAAGACCTTTTCCTTTTTGTTTCTTGAGGTAGGTAGGATCTCATACTAGCCTTGAAGTCCCTTTGTAGCCATGGACGATGACTCCTACACTCCTGAACCTTGTGCCTCTGCCTCCTGAATGCTGGGATTATAGGCGTATGTTACCTCACCTGATTTATGTGGATCTGGGAATTGAACCTAGGGCTTAGTGCATGCTAAGTAAGCACTCTACCAACTGAGCTACAGTCCCAGCTCTCTTACTGTTTTCTTGTCTGAGTATAGGCCCGCACTTTCAGAGACAGGCAAAGCCTAGAAGAAAATGGAATCTTTTGACCTGGGCCTGACTTTCCAGCACATAGAAGAGTAGAAAGAGCCTTTTAAGGACTCTCATATACAGGGTGTGATGGAAAGAAAGCCTTCTAGCTAATTTTCCCAAACTAAACTATGAGGGAAAAATGCATCTCCTTCTTAGGATACATACAAGTGTTCATCCACATATACACATTTAAGCTGCAAGGGGGCAGAAATCCCTGCCTATGCTATGCCTTCCCATATGCATACTTATTTGTACAGGAGGATGTGTTATAGTTTTATCTCCTAGACAGTTATATAGATATAAATCAACGTTTGAGCTTTTCTTTTTTCATCCCAGTCCTAGGATTCATAGCCAATTTGTTTGGTGAGCTATTAAATTCAGCAAATACTTTGTAAGTATATACTTTATTTTGGGTACTTCCCTATACACTAAGCATATACTTCTAATCAAGAGAAAACCTCTGTCCTTGTAGGGAAAGGAAGGCAGTAAGCAAAATAAAGTACGTAGTGTGTCAATTGGTGATAAGTGCCTGGAAGAATGATAAAGCAAGAAAAGGGATATAGACTATAGGACAGTTTTAGTAGAGATGGTGATAGAATTTCAGTATCAAATAGGGTGGTCAGAAAAGGCCTACTATGTTCTGGGAAAAAAAAAGGTTCATTGTATCAGTAGCAGAAGAGGGAGTGGTTAGTAGAAAGATGTGTTAGAGGAGAGGCAGCTGATGGTGATCAGTACAAGTTGAGGATTGTTCTTTAAAATAAACAACCATCGTGTTATTATCATGCTTAAAATAATGGCCAATAATTTCTTTACAACTTTTATTTATTTTATTTTTTCATTTTGCCCTTTTGTTTTTTAATTTCTTAATGAAATTTTTGCAATTTTTAAGAAATATAGTTGGATGATATTTAGATCCCCTCCCCATCCGCACCTTCCCTCACTGCCCCCTTCCCAATGAAATATTTTATGTGTATGAGTGTTTGCATGTATGTAAGTGCACCACATGCACGTAGTATCTGTGGAGGGTCATATCCCTTGGAGCTAGAGTTACAGAAGTTTACTAGCTGCCACGTGTGTGCTGGGAACCAAATCCAGGTCCTCTCCAAGAGCACCAGTGCTCTTAACCACTGAGCCATCTCTCCAACCCCCACCAATAATTTCTTGATATCATATGACATTATTCAAATTTTCATTTGTTTCAAAACTCTCAAAAATGAGGGTCCAAATAAGGCCCATGCTAATACATTTGATTGATAGGTATTTTGTGTCTTTGAATTATAACTTTACCTTCCATCTATTTTTTCCTTGTAACTTATTTATTGAAAGAAAGTAGGCCATATATCTGCATGGATTTATGCAGTCTGGATTTTTTCTGACCACATTCCTCTGTTGTAGTTCCCATGTTTATTTTCTTTCTTTGTATTTTTTAAAAATGGAGAGTTGCATCTAGAAGGCTGAGCAGATTTGGGCTTAATTTTGGGTGAGGGGAGAACTACCTTCATTAAGAGGCACATAATGACTGGTTGTCTCTGTGTTAGTTTGCCATTTATTCTCAATTCCTAGAGCTATTATTTCATTAGGGGTTGCAAAATAATGACACTGTAGTTCCATTATTCACTTTTTATTTATTATCTATATTCACATCTATAAAGTAAAACTTTCCCTAGTCTATGATTATGCAGCAGTACAGTTTTTATAGAAAATACAGGAAAAATACTTGATTTTCTTATCAGGATTCAAAATAATGAGTTGCTTCACTAGCTTATTGCAAAGAGGAATTCTTCAAAATTATTTACATGGATTTAATTATAGTTAAATTTTCACTCCATTGTAGTTCTACTCAGTAAACTCAAATGTCCCATAGTTTGCCAGTGTCTTTCTTCAGATTGATCCTCAAGAACCAGGAGTGGTGTCACATGTTTATAATCCTAGCACTTAGAAGATGGAGGCAGGAGTGTTATTGCAAAATCTGAAGCCCCCCCTGGGTTACATAGCAAGTACTAGGTCAATCTAGGCTATATGAAACCCTGTCTTAGAAAGGCAAAGAAAGGGCAAAACAATTAATCTTCAGTCCTTTGATAACATTTTTGCCTTCAGGGACACACAAAAAATGTTTCCTATTCATTGTCAACCTCCCTTCCCCCAGACCTGATAACTGACATGTCTTAAGAAGTAAGGTATTCAGAGACCATATGTGTCTATCAGAGTGCTCATTGCATCATTCTTTTTTGACTTCTTCAAGATTAGAGTAACAGCAGCAACAGAATATTTTGAATTCACTTTGTCTTGTTACTGTTAATAGTAAAGAAAATACATTATTCAGTTCATACTCATATTTTCAATTCAAAATTAGAGTTATTGGGGGTTTTATATGACTTTGTTTCATAATTGCCTTTCTTTCTGTTATGTGGTAAATAAGGGGAGTAAGTGCAGAAATAGGGAGGCTGATTAGGAGGCCATTGAAGTGATTTAGGTGAGAGCAGTGGTGAAGGTTGTGAAAGCAGTCAGATATGGATTTATTTGAAAGCTAGAGCCAGTTGGATTTACTGACATTGAATCTAAAGACTAAGAGAAGGTAAAGCCAAAGATAGCCTTTTCTTCTTTCTCATGCAAGAATTGCTTGCATGCCTGGGTCTCACCTCTCTAGTTTTTAGCACCCAGATGTAGGTGCTTTTCCAGTGCATAGTACCTGGGCAAGGACTCACAGAGAACAAGCGTCTTCTACATGGAAAAAACATATATTTATCATCTCTCCTAGTTCCCTTCTCAGAGGCTTTTGAGCATTTCTTGATTTGCATATTTGAAAGTAGGCAAAGCATAAGTGTTTGTACCTGAGAATGAAATCCCTTATTCTCATTAAAGCTGCCTTCATGTGTGTGTATGGGGGAGGGCAGGAAAAAGTGAATTTTGTCGTCATTTTTTCATGCCACTCTGAGATACAGGCTCCTGAGCCTTTCTGTGTACACCTTCTCTCTGATGCTTGATGCCTGCTGCTAGTGTTTTCTGTATGCAGTACGTGTGAGCTAGGATTCAGAGCAGATGAACCTTATTTATGGATGGAAAGAGAGAGCACATGTATATTGCCTCCCTCTTTTGCCTGCCTGCCAATATGTATTTACAGTTAGGCATTGCTTAGCAATGGGATTTTGTTAGGTGATTTTTTTCTTTGTGTGAGCATTATAGAGTATGTAGATACACAGATTAAACTAACAGGGATACAATGTAACCAGATGATATAATCTTATGAGACCACCACTGTGTATGCACCTTGTGGTTTACCAAAATATCATTATATGGCATATGACTATAGTTCCTACTGTGTATCAACTTGCTGATGTGGTGAATAGGACAGCTTAATCCCTTGATCATACTGACTAGCAGGCACATATAAGATGAAATTCATTCATACTCATCATGTAGGTGCATACATATGCTGGAGATTCTACAGAATGAATTTACTTGCACTAGCCTCCACTCTGTAAGGATCCTACCCCATTCACCAACGGAGCTAGCCATCTGGTGATGTGAACCTGCACCTACAGAGTCCCACTGGTCCCACTGCATCAGTTACTTTTCTATTACTGTGATAAAGCACCATGACCATGGCAACTTATAGAAAGAAGAGTTTATTTGGGCTTATGGTTCCAGAGGGATCAGTCCATCATGATGGGGAGGAATGGCAACAAGTGACAGGCATGGTGGCAGGAGCAGGAAGCTAAGAGCCCACATCTTCAATGGCAAACATAAAGTAGAACTAGGAAACTGGAAGCAGGACAAGGTTAGGAACTCTCAAAATGCAACCCCAGCAACATGTTTCCTCTAGCAAGGTCGTACCTCCTAAAGGTTCTAAGGTGGCCCTCAAATAGCGCCATCAACTGCAGACCAAGTGTTCAAATATTTGAGCCAGTGGGGGACATTTCCCATTCAAACCATCCCATCCACCAACAAGGTAAGCAGAAATGGAGTCATGCTACCCTAACTGTTCTCTCACACCTCCCAGGAAGGGCAATGGCTTTGTTAAATATTCTATCGCTGATGTAGCTTTTGGAGGAAGGTATATTTATTTGTTAGTTCTCTTTTGCACATATATAGATAATCATATATGTACTCATGTACAAACTAGATAGATAGGAGAAGGAGCATGCAAGGGAAGCCCACATGTAGCTAAGTGTCCAGCATGCACAGACTTAGGAGTATGCAGGGTTTGTTTGTTTGGTATGCACAGGGCAAACGTCTCATTTTCATTCATTCACTTATATTTATATTTTCTCTCTGTCTCTGTCTTGCTCTGTCTCTTACACACACAGTAGAAGAAAATGAACCTTCTGATGTTTTCCTTCATGTCTCTCACATGAAAGGGAGCAAATGTTGATCTAGGAAGATTGAAGGAGAGACTCATCAGTTTATACACAAAGAATTCAAGAGGGTCAATGACTGCAATCCCCTCTGCAGGTTCCCACACTCACAAATATTCAGACCTTGCATGTATGAATATAACTATCCCCTCTTCAGAAGCACATTCATTTAAGCATATGTGAATAAAAATGGGACATAGGAGATAATAACAGTTCTGTGCCAAGTATTGTGCTCCACTTTAGACTTGCCATCTTATTTAATTTTCCTGATGCAGTTTAAAGAAAGCATTTCTTATTCCTGCTTTTCAGAAGTAGTCTGTGACCTTGGGAGTGGAAAATTGATTTTCTAATCCAGCATGTGGTGGAGTATGGATTTAAAATAGAGTTTGTAGATACCAAATTCCATGATTTTTTCATTACATCAGTGATTTTCCTAGTGAGGTCCCCAGACTAGCAGCAACAGCATCACCTAAGAACTTGTTAGAAATACAAAACACTAGTCCCAAGACAAATCAGAAATCCCTATATTCTGTCTTATTACAAATTTCTTCAGCTGATTCTAATGCATGATGATGTTCAAGAGGAAATATGCAAAACTGCACTACTGCCCTGTGATCTAATTCACTGTCTAGTCTCACACACTCGTCTTTCAGTGTCTTTGTTTCTGTTTTTATATTTTGCTGTTATCTCAGAGAACAAAATATGTGTTCATCTAGAGATCTATGTGTGTGTGTGTGTGCATGCACACACATGTTCAAAAGCCAGAGGTCACCCAAAGTATTTTACCTCAGGAGATATCCACCTTATATTTGAGACAAGATCTCTCACTAGGACCTGGGATTCAGCAATTAGGCTAGGCTAGCTAGCCAGTGAGCCACTGAGTCTGCTTTTCTTCATCTTTCTCCATCTTCCCAGTGCTGGGATTACAAGTGCACCACAATGCCTCCCTTTATATGTGGCATCTTGGAGCTTGAACTCAGGTTCACATGCTCATGCATCAGGCACTTTACTGACTGAACCATGTCCTCCAGTCCCTCACCTAGACATCTTTAATGTGAAGCTCAAAAACGTTCTTTTCTTTTTCATCATAAACAAGTATCTTATGTTAGGAAAGTGAGCCCTCCCCCTCATTAATTTCCTGTGGGCCTTGTGACTTGCTTTAGTTCTCTGATCTCTGCTACCTAAGTGGGAGTGCTGTCTGAATACAGTGCATCTTGGCAAGGATTCTGAGAGCCAGAGCTTTGTTTATGTATAGGACAGAGCACCTCTCAATCTTCCTTTTTATGTGTTCCATGAATGTGTTTTGACCCCCATTTCTGTCTGGGATTCTAAGCTGGACAATGAGCATGCAGTGACAAACAACTCATAATTGCTCTTGTGGAGCTTACAGTTGAGGGAGAAGAATGAAATTCCTTATCAGCTATTCCATCTACATGCTCTAAGAGTGGGTAGATCAAAGCATTGACTTCTTATTACCATTGCCATTCACAAATGTATACAAAAGCATAAATCTTCTACAGTCTCATATGTAGCTATGCAAGAGAGAGCATTCTCTGCCTGTCTATATAGTCAAAAATGACATTGTACACAGAATAAGTCTCTCTGTTTTGACTATGCACACACAGACACACAGCAAGGGCAGATGCCTGAGCCTTCTTGTCTGCTCCCCCTCTCGAATCCTTGGAATCTAGGTGTGAGTGCTGCTTCAATGCAACACACCTATTCAAGGATTCAAAGAGGCTGAGCCTCGTCTGCATATAGAGGTCCCAGAACCTCTACATCACATCTGTTAACTTTCCTTCTCCTTTCCATTTGATTTTGTTTTGAGGTGTCAGACCTTGTGCTGGGCATTAGAGACACAATGGTGAATAAGATGATCAAGGACCCTGGGTCCTTTAGTGGGAGAATGAACTTTATCATGACCTGTAGACATACTTCTACTTCTTTCTGAGCATGGGCTTTCTCAATTCCAATATTGCTGTGTGTCAGATCATGTAAAGGGGAACATGCACTGGGAGATGATACCCAAGCAACCATTTATTACCTTTGGTAGTAATCCCTGTTCCACAAGGTTAGAAGGGAATGAAGTACCCTCCTTGAATATGTGTGTACACACATGATTCTAGCCATCTTGCTACCCTGCAAACATGTGTCAGGTATGTAGATTCTCAAGTATGATCTAGAAAAGATGTGTTTTGAGTGAACAGTTTTGTCTGTGAGAGTATGTTTGTGTGAATTGTACATGGGGACAAACATATACACAAATCCCAGAGAGCGGCATCACTCTTGGGTACATGTAGTGATGCTTTGCCAGATTGAGTAATGATGGTTAAATATGTGCAGAGTCACACAAATAGGATGGGTGCCTGGGCCTTCCAGTCTGCTCCTCCTCTCTAATCCTTTGTCTCTGGGTGAGAATGCTGTTTGTATGCAATGCACCCAGGCAAGGATTTGGAGAGGGTGAGACTGATCAACGTAGGGAAGGACAGAAGATGTGTGCATCATGTCTCATGTGCTTGCTGCTTTCTTGCATCCTTCCTGCCTTCTGTCCTGCTTGCCTTGTTTCCTTCTACAAATGCTGTAGGCATGGGGAATAGGAGAATGAATGCAACAAATTTGACCTCCCCTTCTGGATCTTTTAGGCTGAACTTTGTCATACCCAGGACCCTACCATATGTTGAGGACAAGTGAGCCACATAGTGAACTTTTTATCTACACTCTGTATCCTGCACACAAGTATAACTTTTCATTCTAGCTCTCACATTGATACTTGACACTTGAATTACTAGGCAAGAACAGTGAACATTCTTGTTGAATCTGCATGCCAGGAGCATAGGTACAGGAAACTTCTGTTTTGTCTCTCCCTCTCTAATCCTTGCTACCTGGGTGAGTGTGTTTTGTGAATGCAGTGCACCTAAGCAAGGGTTCAGCCAGTGAGAGTCACTTTCACATAGGACAAAGCACCTCTACGGACTCCTTCCATATCTATATGCTGAGTATTGCAGGCTGAGCAGTTAGTCCACAGGAGAACAAGTTCCTTCACATTCATCATGCCTGCATGGGTGGGGCACAGACTGGGAATTGATGCACAATCCCCACATAGATTCTTCCACACTTTGGCACTGTCTCATATAAATTCACTTGGGGCAGAGGAAGGAATTGAACTGGTTACTCATAACTGGTTATTCATAAACCTGTGTCACAAAGTGGATCCTCTGTCTCGGTTTATCAGATACATTCATACTGGGTACTAGTGCTGTCTTGAATCACAATCCCTGCGTAAGGACTCCAAGAGATGGTGTCTTGCCTGTACTTTTAAAGGACAGAGCTACTGCACGCCAACTTTCCCTCTTCCTTTCTCTTCCATAAGTATTCAAGTATCTACTACATGCCAGGAACTATATTGGTCACAGAGACATAGCAGGGAGTAAAAGTGACAAAGGTGCTACCCTGTGTTCTGCTAGGACACTAATAAACACACTAAGGTTCATGAATGTTATGGACTAATAGAATAGATTGCTGTGCAAAAGAATGACATGTATATGTGTTCCTCATTTTGCATTCTGTGTGAATGACTGTGTTCAGGTTTTCCTAGATGATATTTCCCAAATTGTTCCTCCCTTCCATTACCCTGGAAATACCCAAAAGACACGGACCTATTTATAGAGGACTCATTCATAGGGAGGGAGGACATGGAACCTATTGTGCTGTCCTGCTGTTGTCAGCAAACAGACCAGCAGAGAAGTGACCTCCCCTCCACTTCTCCTTCTGTTTGAGATAGGATCTTACTGTGTGGTACTGGATGTCCCTCAAACTGATTTTCTTACCTCTTCCTCCCCAAGTCACCCTCAGCTACCCAAAATTAGAGGCTGGACTGGGTGACATGAGACCCTGTCTCCAAAAAAGAAAATGTGAGACTCATCTATGTTTTAAAAAAAAAGAGTAGATGGGGCTGGAGAGATAGCACTGTGTGCTCTTGCAGAGGACCCGGGTTCTATTCCTAGAACCTACATGTCAGCTAACAACTGTTCATAACTCTAGTTCCAGGGCGTTCGATGCCTTCTGACTCCACAGGCACTGCATGACACTGGTGCACTTACCCACACGCAGGCAATACACTCCTACACATAAAATAAAACAATAAATAAACATTAAAAAATACTCTTTATATCTCACTTAGTTTTTATTTCTTTCTTTTTAAAATTCAGATGGAGTCTTGCTAAATAGTCTAGACTAGAACTTGCTATGTATTCCAAATTGGCCTTGATCTCCTGATCCATCCATTTTAGCATCAGTACTGGAATCACCAGTGTGGCCTGTGCTCACATCTTTTTTTTTTCTTTCTTTCTTTTCTTTTTTTTTTTTTTTTGTAATACTGGTGGTTCTCAAAGTATGATGTCTGGACAGCAGCATCAGGTTCATCTGGGAAATAGTTCCAAATGCAAATTCTTAAGTCCTACCCAGGATCTACCAAATCATAAGCCATAGAAGTTTACTTTTTAATTGAATTTTTGTATATTTCATACAGAACATCGCAATCAATGTTAATCACTTTTATACCCGCTTCCTCATTGGCATCCTCCTAAAGCCCCTCCTGCCCCCCCCGAACCAGAATTCATACACTCTGTCATTTGTGTTAAGGCCTATTGTGTCAAATTGGTGTCCCTGGACATTTCTCAGTGCAGGTTCACCCAGTGAACTCTAGTCGGCCTATCCAGAGTCCCTCGCTTTAAGAAGATTAGCTCTTCATCACCCAACAGTAATCAGCTGCCAAGATTTCTTTAGCAAATATTGGAATCTGCTGCCCATTTCCCAAGTTCCATGCTGGGTTTTTGTCTGCTTGAGTTTGCATGGGTTTACTTTTAAAAAAAACCTTCCAGTTGATTCTGATAATTGTTTAAATTTGAGACTTACTGAATCACATCAGGTGAGGGGGTAGGAAGAATGAGCTCCCCCATTTCTCATGTATGTTCATACAGATTGTCAAGGATGTCATCTCCTTATTCTCTCCCACCTCCTCATCCACACAGTTAGTGCCTACAGGAGGGAAAGTGAATATGTAACAAAGGGAAGGTGTGGTGGTTTAAAGAGAGTGTCCTCCATCGATTCCAAGTATTTGGATGCTTGATCCTCAGTTTGTAGCACTGTTTGGGGAGGGTCGTGGAACCTTTAGAAGGTCAGGCCGTGCTAGAGGAGGCATATCACTGGGGTCAGGCTTTGAGAGTTCTTAAGTCTTGTGAGATTTCTAGTTTTTCTCTCTTGGTTTTCTGTTCTAGCCATCTTCTGCCACCATGCCTCCTGTGTCCTTCTAGAATCATAAACCAAATAAACTCTTCCTTATATAAGTTTCCTTGATTCTGGTATTTTATCACAACAGAAAAGCAACTAATACAGAAGGAAAACACTTTATCATGATTTCTGTGGGTGTATACCTAATTCTTTAAACACACACACATATGCATGGTGTGCAGAAAAGTGAACTGCTCCTTCCCCCATACCCATTGCATATCGGAGTTGTGAATTCTTAAAACACCTCCTATGTGCATGGATTACAGGAGAGCGAGCCTTGTCGTCATGAATCTTCTGCCAAATAATTCAATTAGCACATATTTTTGATCATTCTTAATATGCTACACTGCATATGTAGCATATGCTGTGTGCTGGGAGTGCCCTGTTGAGGAAGGGAAAGTATCTTTCTTTAAAAACTACCCAGTGGAGATGTGTGGTGAATGGGCTTCCCTAGGCTAAGATAACAGGCATGCAGGGAGCTAGGCACAAAACTTTCTTATTCCCTCATACACACACATACTTCCCCTGTGCATGCAAGTGTGCATGTGTGGAAGTATAGATATGTTTCTGTGAAAACCTGAAAGGAAGGAGAGGAGCCTTCTCACTATCTATTCTTATCTGTAGGACTGTGGACTTCCTTTTTACACATTTGTTGTGTAGGTGTCTCAACTCTGGGTTTTACTCTCCTTGATGATCCCTGTAGACTTGGCATGTATGCTATCGAATTTTTTTCCTTTTAATTTGTTTGGTTTTTGAGATAGAATCTTGCTGTATAGTCCAGACTGCCCACAATCTCATGGTCTTTCTGCTTTAGCCTCCTGTGTGCTGAGATTAGAAGCTTGTATCATCATGCTTAGCATGCGTTCTCTTATCAATGCCTTATGCAAAGATTCGAAACCCTAAGCTTTGTGAATGTATCCGAAAAGCTTGGCACCACTTCTCTGTTTGTTTCTTCCTTTAGTGGGTCATTTGTATTTGTGTCTATTTGTCTATCCCTTTAACAAATGTATTGAATTCCTGCTGTTTGCGGATGCTGCGGTAAACTAAGCTGTCTGAGATGTCCGCTTTACTGTCTAGGAGACTCGTGGAGCTTAAACGTCCTCATGACAGCAGCTTCCTGTGTATAAATAGACCCAGGGCACTAAAATGTGGGCTTTACTTCATTTCTGCACACAAGATGGTCCCTGTGTATGCACATGTGATACGCACATCTTGAGCCTTCTGTTTTGCTGTCCTTGCCACCTAGATGTGAGTGCTGTCTTGGTGAAGAATCTACTCCAAGACAGTAAGAGGGGCCCAGTACTTCATGTAGAAGGGCAAATATCCATGAACCACCATTTTCTCCTTCCTATCCCCTCTCCTTCTCTTTACAAGTACAGATTGAACACTTAGGATGAGCTTGACATTGTACTGCGCAGGTGGTAGTCCCCAAAACAGATTTGATCATTGTCTCAAAAGACATGTGTAGGACAGTGCAATTTGGGTTGGTGGTGGGCCACAGAAGAGGACTTCTTATTGATCTTTTTTCCCTAAATACAAAAAGTGCAAGACTCATTCCTGCTATCATACCAGTTTATGAGACAGAGAGCCCTCTTGACATTAAATGCTCAGGACCCTGTGCCTTATCACCTGCTCCCCCTCTCTAATCCTTGCTATCTGGGTGCCAATGCTGTCTCAATGCAATGCACCTGGGCAAGGATTCAGAGAAGGTGAGTTCATCTGCACTGAAAAGGACAGAGAGCCTTTGCATCAATGTCTTCCTTCCTCCCCTCTACTAATACCTGTTTGAGTGACAGGTGTATATCAGGGAAGCCCCCAACAGAATAGTTAAGTAATAGTTAAGGATAGTTAAGAAATAAGACAGGAACTTTGGTGGTCTTTTCTATTTACTGAAGTAAATATCCTTATTAAATAGTGTCCAAATGATCACGTACCTGGTCTGTGAGAGTGTGACTTTTCTCTGCATTCCCTCCTGTCATCCATATAGAATACAGTAAGAAACTAAACCTTAGGATCTGTTCCCCCACTTCCTTTTAGCTTAGAAGTAAATGCATTGTCTCTGGCTAAGGATTCAGTGAGGAGAAGCCTAGACTCCCAGTAGGATGAAGAACTATTAGGTTTCCCTTCTTCCTTTCCTCAATATTGAGTTTCTAATATATGTTAACACATTCAGTTTAGTGTTGAGGATCCTTGATGAATAACATGGGACAAATCACTGCTTGAGGTCTCTGGTGGGCACCTTTAAGGTATGAACTCTATCTAGATTGACAGTGCATATGGGCACAAGTGTTGGGGACATCAAATAGTGATTATGGGGACTGGAGAGATTGCTCATTGGTTAAGAGCATTGTCTGCTCTTGCAGAGGATCCGGGTTCAGTACCCAACACCCATGGGGCAGCTAAGAACTGTCCGTAACTCCAGTTCCAGGGGATCTTCTAACCTCCTCAGGCATTGCACGATGTGTGTATTTTGGCGACAGAGGCAAAACACTCATACACATAAAATAATAAAAATAAAATAATTTTTAAAAACTAGTGATTAGGGGTAAAGATCAACAACTTAAACACCTGTAAATAGGCAAATTCTTCACAAATATACATATTTCTCTTCCTCCTACTATTTTCTCATCACCATCTCCTTGAAGGAAGAGAAATGTGCTCATTCTTGGAGAATCTCTGTAATTACAGGAAGTTTAGGAATTTGAGTTTATAAGCTATCCTTTATCACTCAGAACCTGTAGGTAAGATTGTGACCAATCTTGAGATGTCTACCACAGACTGTTCTTGAGTGAAGAACAGGAAGTTCTTCTGTTACTAATCTTGTATGCAGAGCATACAGTATGGAAATGAAAACATCGTATGTCTTTGTATTATCTTACTATAATTATTTAGCAGTATATTCCACGTGTCTCCACTTCTATTTTGCTCTGTCTGTCCTTCACTTTCTTTGTCTCTGTCTCTCTTATCTAGGTTGTACATATACCCTAAGATTATATTTTCTGCCCTCTGTCATCCTTGGTGCCCATGCATGTGAGTTTTCTCAGTACAGATATCTATAGACCTCTGTGACAGGAACTCTAAGAGCAGGAGCCTTGTCTGATGTAGACCTGTGCAAAATACACTTAGATTACTGTTCTCTCCCCTTCCCCCATTCATTCATTTATTTGTGTTTTTGAAACAGGGTATTTCTATTTGGTTCATTCTGGCCTAATTTCATAGCATTCCTCCTGTCTCAGCCTCCTTAGTGCTGGTATTGTAAGCACAATTAGCACTACAACTCACCCTATTCATTTCTTTATTTCTATAATAACGTTTTATTGTATCCTGGGTGTCAGAGATACAGAAACCTACTAGGTTTCTGTAAGCATAAACATCTTTGGTGTTCCTTTTATTTAACTCTTCCCTATGTGATCTTGTCTAGAGCAGACTATCAGAAGTATAGGGAAGAGTAGATCCCTATGACATGATCCATACACATGAATGGTGAGGAAGAGTGAGCCTTCTTGTTGCAGGCAGGTGAAGGTATTTGTGCATATATACACGTGCTTTGTTCTTGAGCTTTTAGATCTGTTCCTTCTGTCATCTTCACTGCAGAGAGGTGCTGTACTTTCTCAACACACCAACTGTGAGCATGGGTCTAAGGAAAATGTACATCATTGTCATCTCTGCATTACTTCCTTCAGATTTGGTCATTCTTTGAGTAGTTATTTAAGGATTACTTTCACAGTGAGCCTAATTGGCAACACTGAATGTTTGGTGCAGTATACACATAGAGGGATATCTTATAATCTCTTACTATGTTACCCATTTGCTTAAAAGTTTTATTATTGGGACTGGAGAGATGGTTAAGAGCACTGGCTGCTCTTGCAGAGTACCCAGGTCCGGTTCCCAATATCCACATGGAAGCTTACAACCATCTATAACTCCAGTTTCAGGTATCTGATGCCCTCTTCTGTCCTCTGCGGGCATTACATACCATGGGTGCACTTACATACATGCTGTGTGTGTACTTTGTATTTACTTCCCATTGCCTTCTCTGGTCTCCTTTTCCCTCTTGCTGGTGCCCTTCCCTT
The DNA here is from genome assembly GCA_035773235.1 of Eospalax fontanierii. NCBI lineage: Eukaryota > Metazoa > Chordata > Mammalia > Rodentia > Spalacidae > Eospalax > Eospalax fontanierii. Next base: position 47,147,725 of record CM069525.1, read on the forward strand.
TCCCAAATAGTTCCCCTTCTATTTTCATGTGTTCTTTTTAACATCTAGATTCTGAATACATGAGGAAACATGTGATAGTTCCAAGTCCCCATCTACTTTTAACTTCAAGTGTAAGTATATGGAGAGCAGAAGAATGTCTCCGAGATCAGGGGTATGTATAGGCCTCACATCTTTATCTTCTTCAAATGAAGGGACAATCACCTGAGTTCAGTTATCTAGGATAGGACCTTAAGAAAAATGAAACAGATGTGGTGGTGCAGGCCTATAGTCCTAGCTCCTGGGAAGCTGAGGCTGGAGGATAGAGTTTTAGGCTAACCTAGCTACATAGAAAGACCCTGTCTCAAAAACAAATAAACACACAAACAAACAAAAAACCAAACACAAACAAGTGGGGGGGTGTTATTGAATTTAGATTTTGCCTATTCATACTGTTTCCTCAGTCCTTTCTTCATGTCGTGCAATGCCCACAGAGGTCAGAAGTGGTCGTTGGATGCCCTGGAACTGGAGTTATGGACAGTTGTTAGTCACCGTGTAGGTGCTGGGAACTGAACCTTGGTCCTCTACAAGAGCAGCCTGTGTTCTTAACTGCTGAGCCATCTTTCCAGCCCCATCTTTTATCTCATTTTTTGAGAAATAGTCATATCTCCATAGGAAAGATATTTATTTTATTTCCACTGGTATAATTTAATGAGTTTTTTTCTGTTGATTTTCTGAAGTGTGGATATGATGATATGATATCCCTAGATGCAGACATGTTTTCTTTTTTGGCATTTATTCTCCTTAGTATAGTCAAAGCTTCCTGGACCTGCTTCCTGGGTCTGTTCATCATTAATTTTGATGAATGAGTGTGTGTGTGTGTATGTGTATGTGTGTGTGTGTGTTGCAAGTGCCCATGAGTGCACATGCATAGGCCAGAGGAAGACATAAGTGTTATTTTTTATTGCTTTTTACCTTATTCCCTTGAGACAGAGTCTCACTGTTTGTGTATGTTGACTGGCCAGCAAGTTCCTGGGGATCTGCCTGTGTTTGTCCTCCAATCCATGCCTGTCCCCAGACATGCATGGCCATGTCCAATTTTTTTATATGGATGCTGGGGATGTGAACTCTAGTCTTCAAGCCTGTACAGCAAGTGTTCTTACCCATTGAGTCATCTCCCCAGCTGTGGTCATTAGTACATCATATATTTCTTCTATCCCTTGTTTTTTTTCTGCACTTGGTATTTCCTATTATATATCTTATTACATATCTTATATAACATCTCTTGGCTATTCTGAGGTTTTTTTTTTCCAATTTTTTTTCTCTTTGTATTTCTGTTTGGGAACTTTCTGCTAATTTTTTTTAATTCACTGATTCCTTTGCTGTGTGTAATCTGTTCATGAACCCATCTAAGGAATTTTTCATTTCTGTTACCGTGTTTTTGATGTCTAGCATTTCCTTTGGTTCTCTTTGTTTTCATTATCCATCTATTCTTGTATGTTCCCAACTGGCACCCATAGAATAGTTATTTGAAATTCTTGTTCTGCCTCTTCCAGAAGAATACAAATGGGCAAAAACAATTTCAGGACTGCAAGCCCAATTCATTGTAGGTGCTGGGGAGATGGCTCACTTCATAAAGTTCTTGCTGCACAAGCATGGTTACCTGGAGCAGAGGTGGGAGGAGGCGAAGACAGGAAGCTCTCTGGGGCTTGCTACCTGGACAGCTTAGTCAATTGGTGAGCTTCTGGCTTCCATGTATACATGTACATACGTGCAGACACACCTGCATGCTTACACTACACACACAATAAAAATTTACTGATCTAATATTACCAATATTCCTTCTATATATAACTCTATTCATACTACTTTTTGGTTGTGTTTTATAGTATTCCCTGCCCTTTTTAGGTTGAGAGCTTCATATGATAGGTAAAAGTCATTGAGATGAATACACTTTTAATGTGAAGATTCATCTTATCTGGATAGGAATTAGACTGGTCATTACTATTTGCTGTAGTTTGTCAGAGGCTAAACTTTCTGTTACTGTCTTGTTTTGTCTTTCCATTTATATTGGACCTTTTTTCTTGAAATACGTTTTCCCCTTTCTTGTTCTCATTCTCTTCTCTCTCTCTCTTTCTCCCCTTTCAGTACATGGATGCTAGGCAAGAGCTTTACCACTAATCTGTATCTCTAGCCCCCTTTTCACTAAAAATAATAAAAAATATTTTAAAAAATATTATTTTATGTGTATGAGTGTATTGCCTGCATGTACACACATGCACCCATGTTGCGCAGTACCTGCAGAGGTCAGAAGAGGGTAGTGGATTCTCTGGAACTGGAGTTATGGATCGTTGTTAGCCTCCACGAAGGTGCTGGGAACTGAACCCAGGACTCTTCAAGAGCAGTCAGTGCTCTTAACTGCTGAGCCATCTTTCCAGCCACTTAAAAATTTATTTAAAAAATTTTATTTACTATGTGGAGAATGATGACTTCCAAGTACCAGGGCTCAATCAGAGACCAGAAAGTTTCTTTTGATTTTTTTCTTGGATATTTATATCCATTTTTCCTTCCTTCTTTGAAAAGTCTACATTTTATTTATTTTCAGTTTGTTTTGAGACAAAAATCTCATTCTAGTCTTCCCTAACCTGGAATTTGCTGTGTGGTTGAGACTGGCCTCAAAATCAAGGCTGTCTTCCTAGATTCTGGGATTACAGACATTTGCCAATATACCTGACTGTCTACTTTTTATTTGTTTGTATCACTTACTTTTCTGTTGCTGTGATAAAACACCATCACCAAGACCACTTATAGAAGGAAGAGTTTATTTGGCTTATGGTTCTAGAGGGAGAATTCATAATTGGGGAGGGGAGAGGCATGGCAGCAAGAGGAGCAGAAAACTGAGCACTCATATCTTCAAGCAGGCACAGGAAGCAGAGAGAGCCATACTAGAAGTGGACAAGCTATATACTCTTAAAGCCTACCCCCGGTGACATGCTTCTTCCAGCATGGTCATACCTCTTAAATGTTCTGTGACCCCCCTCAAACAGGACCACAAATTGGGGACCACGTATCCACATACTTGGAGCCTTTGTGGGACATTCTTATTCAAGCTGCCACATTTATTTATCTATCATCTATCTATCTATCTATCTATCTATCTATCTATCTATCATCTATCTATCCTCTATTTGTTGTTTGCTGTTCCAATAAAGCTTTATTTTCAGAAACTGGTGGATGTGGACCATACCTTGCTGACCTCTGTCCTGAAGGAAGTCTGAAGTGGATAGTCCAAAGTTCCTATCCAAGGTCCTAATTCTTAATATGGTTATTCAAATTCTAGGAGTCACAGTAGGGGGTGGGAGGCAGTCTGGGGCAGGTCACAGAGCACAGTCAGGTATGAGAGGGGCATTCCTGTTTTTAGTATTCTACATGTACATAGAAACCAGGACTGTGGGTTCAGAGCTACACTATCCAGAGGCCCGCTCCACTGTTGCTGTGTGACTTTGGGCAGTCCCCTTTGTCCAAACTTCAGCCTGCATATAGGTAAAGTAACAGCAACAGCACCTGCATTTATAGGTGCATGGGGGAGGATAAATCCAATCAAGTGCTTAGACAGCCTTGCCAGTGGTAAGAACGTAATGAAGAACCAAATGAAGATAGGGTTGTGGAGACCCAGAGCAGCAGCAAGGAAACACTCTTAGTTTCTAGTACATGGAATTTCTCTGGAAGACACTGTAAAGCACCTAATTTTTAGCAAGGCTGAAGGGGCAGGATGAGCTCAGGGGTCCATCATGGCCCTGCCCACTGTTTAAACCTTTATTGGTGAGGATATAATTATGTCCCCCATTTCTTCTTCTCACTTCATTTTATTGAATAATTCCTTAATGTAGATAGTCATTTATTTTCAGTACATATGAATTAATCTATTCCATCTATTTTCATAATCAGAAATAATTTTGTGTTCTTTAATTTTTAAAATTTATTCTTGAGAATTGCATACATATATACAACGAAATATGGTTTTATATATTCCCCATTTTCCCCTCCAACCTCCCCATATCCTCTGCAACCATCCCCCTCCCAACTTCATGTCTTTTTGCTTTTTAGTCACTCACTAAGTCCAGTTAGTGCTGCTCATAAGTGTAATGACTGTGGGCTGCACTGGAGCATGGAAATTCTATCAATGTCCACGCCCTTAAAGAAGACTGATTCTCTCTTCCCCAGAAGCTATCAGCTTCCAGTAGCTCCTCAACAAGGGGTAGGTTCAGCATAGATGGCATTTTGGCTTGTTTGATCTTATGAAAGTAACCACAGATGCTGGGAGTTCACGAGTATAAAAGCCAGGAGACAGCATTTCATGGCACTCTTACCTATCCTATGGCTCTTACCTTCTTTCCGCATCATCTTTGATGTTCTCTGAATCTTAGGTCAGGGGAGGGGTAGAAAGTATGGAGGAATGTTGGTGTAAGTGTACTATTTAGGACTGAGCACTCAGTCTCTAATTCTCATCACTTTGACCAGTTATATATGTTTCCAGTTGATGGCTGCCCACTACAAAAAGACGTTTTTCTGACCAAGGTTGAGAGCAGTATAGATCTGAAGGCATAAACATTACTAAACATTGAGAAGGCAGTCTGACAGCACGACCATTTAGAAGATTCATTCCTGCTATATTCACAATAGCTAGGTAATGGAACCGACCAAGATGTTCATCAACACATGAATGAATAATGAAAATTTGGTCTATACATGCAATTGAATATTACTCAGCTATATGGAAAAAATAAAACTATAAAATTTTCAGATAAATGGATGGAACTGGAAAAAGGTTTACTGAATGAGGTAACTCAGGCTCAGACAGACAAACATCGTATGTTCTTTTTCATATGAAGATCCTAGGTTCAAATCTTTTGTTTGTGTGTTTAGCTTTGAGCACTAGTGGAAGCCAAGAAACTAGAAAGGGCCTTTTTAGAGGGGGACAAATTAAGAGAGGGAGGATAGTAGATTATGGATAAAAAAAAGTAGAGAGGTGGTATAGTAGGAAAAGAAAGGTTTAAGCAGAGAGAAATATGGGAGTATGGGGAGGAGTGGGCAACAGGGTAGAGGGAGAGCTAACCCAAAGGATGGGTGTGTGAAAACCTATGTTGAAGCCTGCTGTTTCACAACCCAATTAATAAAAAACAATTGGAAGGATAGTAGAATACATGTGGAATGAAAGAAGAGGGGAAATTATTGGGGCCTAAATGATTAAGTGGGGCTGGGGGCTAGGAGGTAGGCGACAAGAAGGGGCTAACCAAATTTAGGTTAACCAAAATTAAGCATATATGAAAAAGTCTTATAGAAACCCACTAGTTAGAAAACTAATTTTAAGATACAACTTTAAAAAAAACAGAGTTTGAATGAAATTACCCTACATGGGTGAACAGCATTGTTCCCACAATACATGGGTTATTAAATGAAAGTCACAGTGCAAGGTGTGGGATTCCTCTCTATGAGTTACATGTTCTTTACATCAGAGATAAATGATATTCTGTGATTTAAAAATTTTATTGTTTTGCTGTGTGTTTTTTTTTTTTTTTTGGTCTTTTTGAGACAGGGTGTCCCTGTAGCCCCAGCTGGTCTGGAACTAGATTTGTAGATCAAGCTGGCCTTGAACTTATAGAAATCCACCTGCCTCTGCCTCCCAAGTTCAGGGATTAAAGGTTTGTGCCACTATACCTGGCTTTATTGTGTTCTTTTTAAATTTTATTTATTGATTGGTTGAGATAGGGTCTTACTCTATAGCCCAAGCTGGCCTAGAAATCACCCTTGGTTGCCCTTGAACTTGTGTTTGTCCTCCTGCTAAAGTTTCTTTCTTTTTGTATTTTTGACACAGAGTCTTGATATGTAGCCCGGGCTAGCTTTGAGTTCTTGGCAATCCTCTTGCCTCTCACCCTTAGTCATAGTACTAGGATTACAGGCATACACTACTACACCTGGCTTTGTGTTCTTTTTATGATTAACTTTTTAACAATCTAGAATTTTGGTAGTATAGTATATGTTATGATGTTGTGTTTTCTCCTGTGATGTCTAGCATTTTCTCAGTTACTTAAAAGTGATTCTTAGGGGCTGGAGAGATGAATCAGTGATTAAGAACACTGGCTGTTCTTGCAGAGGACCCATGTTAGCCACTTGGTGGGTAACAACCATCTGAAACTCCAGTTCCAGGGGATCCAGTGCCCTCTTCTGGTCTCCACAGGCATTTCACAAATGGGTGTACTTACATACATGCAGGCAAGACATTCATACACATACAATAAAAATCAATAAAAATTTAAAGTGAATTTTGTATTTATGTTGTTTATAGTTTGTCAGCTATTAAATTTTCCTAATATCTTGAATCAGTTACTAAAACTTCTCTTTAATCCATTGCCATTAGATTTTGGTGGTCATTTTCCCATAGAAAATTTAAATCTGTAAGATTAAGCTTGTCATATTTATATGAAAAAGTACATTTTATTCTCTCTACTTATCTTTTAGATGAATTTCAATAACATTATGTCAAGTTATTTAAAGGTTACCATAGGGACTTTAGGTTAATATCTAAATAATTGAAGCCAGGAACAATGGTGCACATGTATAATACTAACTACTTGGAAAACTGAAGCAGGAGGGTCATGAGCATGGTCAGCCTAATCTATGTAATGAGCTCTAGGCCAACGTGGATTATATAGCAATACTCTATCTCAAAGAAAGCAAAACAAAATTAATATACAGATTTACAGTAATTCAAAATTAGACTCTTATTTCACAGTCCTTCTACCCATTTTCTGATTCTTACATTCTTTCTGCTCTCTCTTCCATATTGGTCACTGAGCCTTAGAGGAGTGAGAACTCAATCATGACTTATTCTAGGCATCTTAAGCAGCCAAGTTTCTCTGCATTCACTTCCATACATTGCAAAGAGAAGTTTCTCTGATAAAGACTGAGAGTAGCATGTCTCTGGGGCGTTTTCTTGATTGCTAATTCATGTAGGAAGACCTAGCTCGCTGTGCACAGTACTATCCTTAGCAGGTGGGCCTAAGCTTTATAAGGAAGGTAGTGATAAGAAGCAAGCCAGTAAGAGATGTTCCTTAATGACCTCTGCTTCCATTCCTGCCTCCAGGTTGTTGCTTTGAGTTCCTACCTTGAGTTCAAATAAATGCTTTCCTCCCTAAGTTGGTTTTGGTCATGGTGTTCATCATAGCAAAAGAAATCAAACTAGAACAGTCTCCTTTCTTACCAGTTGCTGTCAAAGAACAGTTTCTCCACAATGAGTTCTTTCTGTACATCAACAGTTTTTAATATGATCTATGGGTTCCCAAGACCTTTGGGGGGGACCTACAAGATTAAAGCCATTTTCATGTTAATATTAAGACAGTACTTGTCTTTTCAACTCTAGGATATTCTAGAGCTATGTGACAGATGTTAATACCATTGTTTTGATGACTAATACAACATGTAAAGCAAAATCCAGCTTTAGTAAGTAAAAGAAGCAAAAATGCTTTTTATTACTTTTTTTTTTCTTTTGAGACACTTTGACTATGTGTCATCCCAGGCTGATCTGGACTCACTTTGTGACCCAGGCTGGCTTCAAACTCATAGCAGTCTTCCTTCCTTAGCCTCTGAGTGGTGGGATAACAGGTATGTGCAACTATGCCCAGCTTTGCTAGTTTTGTTTAGGAAAATATATTTTTTGAATGTGTTTATGTTAATGAATAGTGGATTGAAGATTATTACATTTTATTTATTTACATATTCATTCATTTGTTCATTTAGAAAGGGTCTCTAAATCTGGCCTGGAACTCGCTATGTAGCCCAGGCTGGCCACAAAATCACAGTCTCCTGAGTTCTGGGATAACAAACACAAACCAGTACACTTGGCTTATTACATTTAAATAAATGAATTAATATATATTTTGAACATTTCTCAGTTCTAAGTTTAAAGACAGTAATTAGCTATAGATATAATCCATATAAATAAAAGCTTTTTAGGGTCTTCAATAATTTTGAAGACTAAAGGGATCCTAAGACCAAAACATTTGAGAACTGCTGTTCTGGTATTGCCTGTTGAGATTTCCTACCATTTCTCCTAATCCCTGCTCATTTGTGAGAATGATTAGCAGATTAAGACTACACTGTGAGAAGCCGTTCTGGGGGTTTGTACCTGCAATTCTGAGAGGTTAAGACAATACCTTGTGTTAAGAATTAGCCCAAACTTCTGAAATAAGTACATTTTATGGTACCTCAGATTAATATCATATATCTATATTTCATTTCTGCTTCTCAAAATATAGCTAAAATTAGAATTGGAGTATAAACTGGATAGTTTTTGAATCCTCTTGTTTATGGCAGGCATAGGGAAACACAGGTTTACATTTATAATCTTATTATAGGTGGATATTGGAGTCTAGGGCACACATAGGGATTTCCAGATTCTTGTGTTTGTGAACAAAGTTTAGACAGAAATACCTGGATAGTAACAGAAGACATAGTTTTTTCAGGGAAAAAGGCACTTCAGAGAGTGGAAGTGGCACAGAGCTGGAGAAAAGTCAAAGGCTCAATGGCAAATACTATGCAAAGGATTAAGCTTTTTGGTCCCAGTACCAGGAACATTGGAGTTGTGGTGGTTTGAATAAAAATGTCCCTCACAGGCTCCAAATATTTGGACATTCTTTCCACAATTAGTAGTGCTGTTTTGGAAGGTTTTAGGAGGTACAGCCTTGTTGGAGGAAGCATGTCACTGGGGGCAGGCTTTGATAACTCCTAAGCCTTGTCAGATTTCCAGTTGTTTTCTGCTTCTTGTGCCTGCTTGAAGATGTGGTCACTTGGCTTTCTGCTTGGACACCTTCTGCCACGTTTCTCCTGCCATTATGGACCCTTATCCCTGGACCTGTAAGCCAAATAAACTTTTCCTTGTATAAGTGGCCTTGGTGGTCATGGTGTTTTATCACAGCAACAGAAAAGTAACTAATACAGAAACTGGTACCAAAAGTGGGGTTTTGTTGTGAAAAACCTGACCACGTGGGTTTTTGGAGGAATGTGGAAGAGTTTGGAAGTTTGGACTAGAAAAGCTGTTGAATGCTGTAAACAGAGCTTAATGGGCCATTTAGTAGGATCCTGGAAGAAAGTTGTGCTGGGAGCAAAGTAGTTCCAGAAGAAAATAAGGACTTAAGCAGAAACTGAGATATTTTGGCAAAGCATTTGACTTCAGTCTACCCTCAGTCTAAGAGCTTTCCTGGGGCTAGTTTGAAGTTATAGACTAATTTCTTTGGCTGAGGAAATGTCAAGACAGCCTAACATAGAAATGGTGGTGAGGCTATTAATGGTGAATAATATGCATATCTACAATGTCAAAGAGCAAGTGGGGCAGAAAGGTAAGCAGAAAGTATAGTTTGGATTGAAAAAGAACACTAGGAAGCTTAATGTTAGCCCTCTTATGACCTCTGCGGTCATTGCATGACACGGGTGCGCTCATATGCACACAGGCAATATACATGTACACATAAAAGAACAAACAACAAAAAAACTCAAGAATGCCAGCATGAGCACCACCTTATCCCTGCACACCACCTGGCTCTTGCCTTGGTCTTAATAGGTCTAAGAATATATGCTTTTCTCTCTATCTTTTTCCTCTTTCTCTTCCAAGTGAATCACCTGCATTGACAGTGAAAGTAGCAAACTGCTTTCCCAGCCCTTACCTCTTCCCTTTTGTCTTTCAGCATACAGCTGCCACACTTGCTTCCTAAAATATTTTTATCATTTTGTTCTTCTGAAACCACAAGGACTCCACTGGCCTCCCAGGTCCTTCATAACTTCTCTTTATCTGATTTCTCACAGAATTAAGAGCAAATGCCAGACTGACTTATATATACAGGGCTTGGACCTGAAATAATCTCTCTCTTCCATGAAGCCTTCTCTGTCCATTTTCCTCATGCCATTCTAACAGTCTGACACTTAGCTGTTGTGTCATTCCCTCCAACTAGATCATAAATTTCTTGAAAGTTAGACAGAGTCATAAACTCCTTTTATAGCCTCAGTTCCCTTCCCTGATAGTGCCAGGTAAAGATTTGTTGAGTGTCAGCAATATTATTGTGTCTATTAGTTGTTAACCCTTCCTCCTCTGGAGTTCAGTACAGTAAGCATTTATTGAACAGATACTCTGAGACTGTGAAATTGCCGGAACAATGTAAATGGACACCATATAGTCACAAGGCTAAAGTAGAAGTGATTATGTAGTCAACATGGATGCCTGAATAAAGGGAGTATTGAAGGAAAAGCCTGTTTGAGCTTGCCTTAAATGAATTCCATGGAATTTTACCAGACTGAAAAGGAATTGGGGTGGAGATAGGTAGGATTCTACATTAGAGCAGCTGGCTTGTGTAAAGACAGACGCCTAAAAGTACAGTTATACCTTCATATCTGTGGAAAATTGGCTTCAAAACTCCCCAGATATCAAGTTCCCTATGTAAAATGACATATAATACTTGCATACAAGCTATAACCATTTTTCTTTATCTACATTAAGTCCTCTCTAGGTTATTTGTAATACTTAATATAATGTAAATGCTATGAAAATAGTTGCTATACTATATTATTTTGGGAATAACAAGAGGTAAAAGTCTGTCATTCTGTCACTATGCAACCAGTATTTTTCAAATATTTTTGATTTGTGGTTGGTTGAATCGGCAGTAAAAACATTCACAGTTACAGAGAGCCGTACTTGCTTGGCCTATTTGTGGGATAATAAATTTGTGGGAGGTAATAAGTCTGTCTGGCAAAGAAATTCAAACTTGACCTTATAGGCAATGAGGAAACAGCTTATGTTTTTAAGTAAGATGTACAGTGAGCACATGTCAGTTTTTTAAAAAAACATTTTATTTATTATTTTTATTTTATGTGTATGAGTGTATTGCCTGCATGTATGTAAGTGTACCCGTCATGCAATGCTGGCAGTGGTCAGAACACAGTGTTAGATCCCCTGGAACTGTAGTTACAGACAGTTGTTAGCTGCCACATGGGTCCTTGGAATTGATGCGGGTCATCTGCAAGAGCAGTCAGTGCTCTTAACCACCGAGCCATCTCTCCAGCCCCTGAACGTGTCAGTTTTGCTACACAAATATCAACCACATAATACTCCCCATCCTCTCCTTAGCCTTTCATCACCTGATGAGTTTGATATGCAGTCCCATAATTAGATGGGAAAACAAATAAATAAGTCAGATCCTCTTATGTTATTCTTGGCTGTCGTAGTTAGCATCTCTGTTGCTGTGATAAAACACTGACAAAAAGAAATTTTGGGAGGGCAGTTTATATTCCATCATTAATGGAAGCCAGGGCAGGAGCTTAAGGAAGGAACCTGGAGGCAGGAATGGAAGCAGAGACCATGGAGGAATGCTCCTTATTAGTTTGCACCCCCTGGCTTGCTCACATACCTTTCTTATACAACCCAGGCACATCTGCCTAGTAATGGTACTGTATACAGTGGGCTGGGCCATTCTATATCAATTAGTAATCAAGAAAATTCTCCATACGCACATCTCCAGGCCAACTCAATGGAGGAAATACCTTATCTGAAGTCTCCGTTTCCTAGGTATCTGTAGTTTGGGTCAACTTGACAAAAAAATTAACGAGCACACTGGCCTACCCCAAATTCTGGCTGACCTCTGACTTGTGATCATCTGGAGATTTAATTTATTCCAGATATGCTGTTCTTTAGTCTGGCATGTCATAGTGAATCTCCAAGGTATTATGGAGAGATCCCCGGGCTTGGAGTTCTACTAGACTATTACACATGAGTTCAAATTCTAAGTTTAAAAATTTGTTTATTTTGTGGTACTGGAGATTGAACCTAGGTCTTCATTCATGTTAGGCAAGTACTGTACCACTGAGATACATCCTCACTCATTTTAATTCTTTTTATTTTGAGACAGAGTCTCACTGAGTTTTTCCGGCCACCCTCAAATTCACTTGGTAGTTCATGAAGGCTTTAAGCCTGCTAGTCTCTTGGCTCAAGATTACAGGCCTGAACCACTAGAACCAGCTTAGATATCAACTTTAAGCAACTTTGTTTCATTCTTTGTCTTATTTGAGACAGGGTCTGTCTGTAGCCACAGCTGGTCTGGAACTCATTGTGGAGACCAGGCTGGTCTCCATCTCACAAAGATTCACCTGCCTCTGCCTCCCATGAGCTGGGACTAAAGATGTCTGTCACCACGCTTGACTGTAACTTTGTTTCTTCATACTGATGCTTATTTTTTTCTCTTGAACATCTTTATATTTGCTGTATTGGAAAGAATTATCCATGGGCAAATACCACTTACACTGACTATACTTATTTCCTTTGTTGAACTCCTACTTAGCCAACAGTTTTGCCTGATTTACTGGCTGCTGCTTTTGTTGGCCCTGTCTTTCTATGCATTTATTGAGGAAACACTTTATAACCCAAACATTGAACCAAATAGCTGCTTCAGGAACTGTTTAAAATTAGGCAGCTCAATTTCACTGGGTTGTTACATCTTAATGGGTTACAGGAAGGAGTTTATAAAATCCCTATGAGGAAACAGAAGTTTTCTAGCTAACATTTTGTTGGGTCTTCTCTAATGGTATTATTTTGTTCTACTGAATTCTCACCACAATAGGTATACCTATCTGAAACTATGACTACAGGAAACATTCAAAAGTCAAACATCAATTATTTGGGGGCTTTCCATACTCTTTCTATGATTTATGTGGCTAATATAGAGTTACTGGGAACTGGGTATTTTAAATCATTTCCTGAATGAAACACCTAACTATCGGGAGAGAGGGAAGGAAGGAATTCTATCACCTTACAAATCCTCTTGCTTTCTTTCAGCAATAGACACCATGTGGGTCTCCTGGGAATTTAACAAATTTTGGGAATTTTTTTTGGAGACAGTCTCATGTTTCCCATGCTGGCCTCAAATTCATTGTGTAGCAAGGGCTGCCCTTGAACTTCTAATCCTCTTGCCTCTATCTCCTCTTCCAAGTGCTAGAATTAAAGGCTTATTTTACCATGCCTGGCTTTATTTAATAAATTTAAATAGAAAGAAAAGTTGAATCGTGATACTCTGTTAGCCTCAATTTCTCTCATTGGCTAAAATGGTGTTTGTTTTCAGCTGAGATTTCTAGAAACCTAGAGAACGCTACTAATTGAGATTGAAGACTTTTTCTTGGTTCATTCAAAGTATTGAATTGTAGATATAGACAACCATTAACTGTAATTTTGATTCTGATGCCACCTGCATTAAAAAGGAACATTGATGTGGTGGGGACAATGAAGGAAAGGGACATGCTTTTTTTGGATTTTATGATTTGTGTGTAGATTAATATTGTTACTACTGTTTTGTCTTTTCATTCCTGTTGAGTTTGTAGTGGCAATAAAAATGTCAAATGACATTCTTGGGAATTTAGGTCTGGAGTTTGAGGAAGAGGTGAGGGCTATAGATAAAGGTTGTATATCCTTTATCAAAAATACCTAGGAGGGGCTAGAGAGATGGCTCAGCCCTTAAGAGCACTTGCTACTCTTGCAGAGGCTTTGGGTTCAGTTCCCAGTACACATGTGTAACTCCAGCTCCTGGGATATCCAATACCTCCTTCTAGTCTCCACAGGCACTAGGCATGCATACATGTGGTACACATACATACATGTAGGCAAACACACATGCACATAACATAAAAAATACTTTTAAAACTGCTTTGGAGTACCAGAGCATTGTGGTATATGCCTATATTCCCATCATTCATGAGGCGTTGGCAGGAAGATTGCAAGTTCAAAGTCAGCCTGGGCTATATACTGTGAAAACAACAAAACACAAACTTTTCTGTTGGGACCAGAAGTTACAGAGTTTGAATGTTTTCAGATTTTTGAATATTTGCATATATCATAAACTTTATTTGGGATAGGACACACCCAATGTGTGTGTGACAATCATTGCAATTTTATAAATATATTGGAATGAATGTGAAATGTGTTGTGTATATGTGTGTACATTTCCTATGTAGCATGCAGTTCTTGCCTTCTAAATACTATTTCAACGAAAAGGACTTTGGACTCCTTGAAGAAATGCCTGTTTGCAGGGATGGAATGCAAGCTCAAGTATCTGTGATGTTTTTTGTGACAGTGAGGAAGAAAATTTCAAAGCATGTTGGGAATATGTTAAAAGAACATATAAGCCAGTGTGAAAAGGTTTCTACTAAACAAATTTTAGAAAGTTTGAACATGAAAATGGCAACAATGGCTTATGATTCATTTGATAAAAGAGTAGTCTACTTGTGGCTGTAGAAATGGCTCAGCAGTTAAGAGCACTGGCTGCTCTTGCAGAAGACCTAGGTTTGGTTCCCAGCGCCCATATAGCAGCTAACAACCATCTGTAACTCCAGTTCCAGCGGATCTAATGTTCTCTTCTGACCTCCATGGGTATGCATGACATGGGTGCACTGGGTGCACTTATATACACGCAGGCCTAACACTCACATACATAAAAGAAAAACAATAAAATATTTTAAAAGAGTAGTTTACTTATATACAAATACATAATTATTAAATGAAATATTTTATAAAGAATAATTTATTAGAAAACAGTCACTATTACAAACTGACATTATATTGTCAGACCTATTAGAATAAGCCTATAATCCTAGCACTTGGAAAGTAGAGGCAGGAAGATCAGGAATTCAAGGTCCTGTTCAGTTACATAGTGAGTGTGAGGCCAGCCTGAGCTAAGACCTTGTAAAAAAATAAAGTACAAGAAAGATTGTCAACAAAACAGTTGACTTTTATAATCTTCAAAAGTGATTATAAACTCAAGGAAAGGCTGAGGAAGTATCCCAAGAAGCAATTGCATGGGGGTTGCTTGACACTTTTAAGAAAGTATATGTATTTTTTCCAGTTTGTGTAGGGCAGTCTCTTTAACCCATGTCTTTGGAACTCATGGTAGCCCTCCTGTCTCATCCTCCTGAGCACTGAGATTATAGCTATGAGCCACTGTGCCTAGCTTAATTTTCCCAGTTTCAAAACCTTCTAAAAGTCAATTGAATGATTGTAGAAATGGGAAAGAAGTAAAAATCAACAAGGAAATGATTGTTTGAAGAAATTAACTGATGTCAAATTCAAAACAAGAATCAAAAGCACATATCTCAGAGTAGATTGCTTGCCTCTGGTATGTGTTAGATATTGGGTTCCATCCAGAAAAGCACTGACAGAGTGTTTAAATTCTGCATTTTCAGAAAGGGTATATATTAGCCAGAGTTCTTTAAAGGAATAGAACTAATAGAATGAGTATATGTGTTAAAAGAAGATTTATTAGACTGGTTTGTACAACACAGTCTGGATAGTCAAAAATGACTGTCTCACATTAGACAGGCTGAAAATGTGGCAGTTGCTCCGTTCGTGAGGCTGGGTGTCTTAGTCTCAGTTTGGCACCTCCCCTGGAGGATTCCTGGAGAGCTGTTGGTCTTTGGTCTATGTTGGAAGCCCAAAGAAGTTGACTGAAATAACAGAGAAAGAATGCAGTAATAGCAGAAACAGGGTAGATAAATTTACCAATGGAGTGAAGGCAAGCAGGCAGTAAGCAAAAAAGCTTCTTTCTTCTGTTTCTCTTTTATCTGGGCTTCCACCAGATGGTGCCACCCACATTTCGTGTGTTTTTTCCTTCTTCGAATAATCTAATCAACAAAATACCTCACAGAGGTGCCCAGAGACTGTGTTTTAGTTGATTCCAGATCTAGTCAAGTAGACAACTGAGATTAACCGTTACAGAGTACCTGGAACTTATAAGACAAATGGTTATAACTGTTATACATAATATGCATATACCTATAACCCTTGTCTACTGCAAACAGTTGAGTTATTCTTGAAAATCAAATAAATAGTAATACATTTAAATGTGTGGTGTGAATGGTACTTCAAGAAATAAGTTTTGAAAGTGAAATAAGCCAAGCTCGCAATTTTGCCATGTGATTATGTATACCCTCTAAAATGAAAAAGAAAAATTGGTCAGGGGCTAATTGCTCATTGTTATAAGCCCATTATTTTTCTTTCCACACAGGAGCCATGGATAACAGAGGCTTTCAGCAGGGGAGTTTTAATAGCTTCCAGAGTAGCTCCAGTGATGAAGACTTGATGGATATCCCAGGGACAGCTATGGATTTCTCCATGAGAGATGATGTACCTCCTTTAGATCGAGAAATGGAAGGTATCATTGCTGTTGACAGTTTATTTTTAAAAGTATTTTAAATTTCTGTACAGTAGGCACACAGCCTTGTGAGTTTTAATACATGCCTAAATTCTTGTAACTGACACCACTGACAGGATGAAGAACAGTTTTAGCACATAAAGAAATGCTTGTCACTGCTTTGCATTCAGACCTCCTGCTTCCCTATCCCCTGATACCATCAATCTTCTCTCTTAGTATTTTTTTTTTCTTTTGAGGATGTTGTAAACGTGGACTTACATCACTTTTTTAAAAATAAAAAATACGTTATTTATGTTGTGGTGTGTGTGTGTGTGTGCGTGTGCGCGTGCGTGTGTGTGCTGGAGGGGGGAGTCTATGTACATGCCATGGCATTCATGTGGAGGACCAAGAACAACTTGTAGGAGTCAGTTCTGTCCTTCCACAGTGTAGATGCTGAGGATTGAAGTAAGCTTGTCAGGCTTGCCAGCAAGTACCCTTACCTACTGAACCATCTCACCAGCCCTACAACCTCCTTTCAGACTGACTGACTTTACTCAGTTCAGAAGCCTTGGGTAATATAAGTGCGTGTTTAACTTCAAAAGAAAGTGACAAAACATTTTCCAAAGTGCCTGTGAAATTTTGCAGCTCAATTACGTCTATGATCGTTCCATGTACTCCTCAAATAACTCTTGTTATTTTCAGTAATTTTTATTTTAGCTATCCTAGCAAGTATGTAGTGTATCATGGTTTGTATGTATCATGGTTTCAGTTTTATTTCCTTAATGACTAATGATGTTTAAAATCATAGCATGTGCTTAAGTAGGTGCTTAAATTTTACCCTCTTTTTATAATTGGAGTTTTCATGAACAAGAATGCATCTATAGAGTTAGACATCTTCTCACCAGTTATTTGGTTACACAGTTACATTATTCTTTTCAGTGGCTGTGTACAGCATTATGGTTATGGCTGTGTCTTAGTTCATTTAAGTAAACTTTTATTGATATGCATTTTAGTTATTCCACTCTTTTGCTATTACAAATAATGATACAGTGAACAATATGTGTGTATCTTTTAAGCATAAGAGAGCATTTTGAAGCATGAAAGTATATTTCTTCTACCACATTGGTGTAGCATATCATAATTTTCATCTTTATAATGTGATGGGTTAAATAAACCCCTTTTTTCTTTTTGAGACAGAGTCTCACTGTGTAATTCTGGCTGGACTGGAAGTCTCTATGTAGACCAGGTTGGCCTTGAACTCACAGACATCCATCTGTGTCTGCCTTCCAAGTGCTGAGATTAAAGGCATGTACGTACCACTAATCCTAGCATCTATTATTTAAAATTCAGTTTTATTTTGTTCAGCAAATTTGAACATAGTTCCTTGTTTTTACTAAACAGCTTGACTCCTTTTCTTGGATGTTTAATGTTCATATGATGTTCCTGTTTCTAATGAGTGGCTTATCTTACTTGTTTGAGCCCTTGTATATTATTACTAATATTGTTCTGAAGTTGATTGAATATGTTTTTCCACTTATCATCTCTTTTTCTCCCTCTCTCCCTTGCTTTCTCTATTTGTTTATTTTTTTTCCTTCATACAGACTATTTATCCCAGACTTGCCTGGAACTTACTATATAACCCAGGCTGGCTTCTACTTGTGGCAATCCTTCTGCCTTAGCTCCCAAGTGTTTATTATAGATGTGAGCCATCATATCCAAGGGTTTGTCTTTAAAATTTTTTTAAAAGAACAGAGTTCCATGTAGCCCAGGCCAGCCTTTAATTTTCTAGGTACTGAGAGTAATCTTGAATTTTCAGTCTTTTGTATCTGAAGTGCAAGGATTATAGGTGTGTGCCATTCTTCTCAGTTTAGCCTTTTGTTTTCTTAATCTGCAAGTCATTTTGAGGACAATTTTATTAGAGTTTAAAAGAAAAAACCCTGGGGCAAGCAAGCTGTAAATTTCAGTCACTGTCAAGAGGAGGAGAATAGAGGAGAGAAAGAAAATAAGCCTGCATGGAGGTTAGATCCCTGGTGGACAGGCAGCCACATTGCAGGTAGGGACGCTTCAGAGATCTGCAAATATTGTTAATTTTTATATAGCTAAATATATCAACTTTGTCTTTTTATAAGTAAAGTCTTTAACTGATGGATTTCCATCCTTGGAGTGAAATTTGAGAGTGAGGAAGTATAATCAGAATTCATTAATTAGGGGGCTGGAGAGATGGTTCGGTGATTAAGAAAACTGGCTGTTCTTTCTGAGGACATAGGTTCTGTTCCCAGCACCCACATGACAGCCAATTATCTGTAACTCCAGTTCAGAGGGATCTCACACCCTCTTCTAGCCTCCATGGGCATTGCATATACACGGTGCTTTTACATGCAAGCAGAACACACATACACTTAAAATAAAAATAAGTAAAATATAAAAAGAATTCATTATTTAGGAAGATGAGCCGAGAGGATCACCAGTTCTGTGTCTGCTTGGGCTACACAAGGAAAGGAAAACCCTTTCTGAAAAAGTCAACAATAGCAAAACAAACACAAGGTAAAATACATCCCTTGACACCTAAACACTTTATTTAGGAATGTCAGGAAAGGACTCTATGAGAACATGACAAAATTTGGGATGAACATAGCAGTATGAAAACTATTGGTTTTCAGGCATGGGGGTGCATACCTGTAAATCCCAGCACTCCAGAGGCAGAAACAAGAGGATTGATGTAAATACAGGGCTAGCCTGGTCTAAAGAGTGAGTTCTAGGCCAACCAGAGCTATGGAGTGAGATCCTGCCTAAATTCCAAACCAACAATAACAGAAAATAAAAGAAAAAAAGTTTGAATGTGTCACTGTATACTATTAATCCTAGCACTCTGGACTCTGAAGCAGAGGGATGCAGAGTTTAAAACCAATGTAGGCTACATAGTGAGTTCAAAGTCAGCCTAAGCTATATGGGAAGACCTTGTCTCAAAAATCAAAAGCAAAAATGACAAGAAATTTGACTAGGAAAGATACCTCAGGAGGTAGCCCCCGCATTGAAAGTTCATAAAAGAGAGGTATTCATGGTTTGTTATTTTTGTGGCTTTTCACATTTGTATACTTCTAAAAAGGCAGTTATATTTGTTTATTGTCTGCATGTGCATGTATTTACAACCTGTCAGTTCTAATCAGTGGTCATCTAGGATATCCTTAAACTGAGACTGGCTACTTCTACTGAAGCTTTCTGGATAAACCAGTGTGGCCTATTCTAGTTATCATCATTGCTTCTATTAGAAAATAGTCTTATATGACATTCATATCACCAAGTCCTTTGTGTGTTCATGTTGCTGGCAGTAGATGACTGGGGTAAGCGATTGTTCATTATTCCTACTTTATAGTCTAGAAAACTGAGGCTGACCAAGATTTTTGGCATTGCCTGTGATTGTAGAATGTGTTTTAAAATAAGTACTCCTTCACCAGTTTTTGCTAGTTTTATAGGGAGGTTATTGCTTGTGGTTTGTTAAAATCTGACCATAAAATAAAGAGACTTCTTTCCATGAGCCACATGCAAAAATTAGTCCACTTATTATATACTGTGGAGTGATACACTTTTCTTGCTTTGCTTTTGCATTGTTCTTACCTTATTTAATGTTTTCACATGCAGTTTCCTTGTGAAGATACCATCAACAGAAGAAAAAGCTACAAAATCCCTGAAACATGATGGTGAAACTAAGGAGCTTGAAAGGCAGTAAAAGTGTTTTTTGTTTTCCAGATGGCTATATAGAAATTGATTTATGAAAAATGAATAAATAAATTATGCATGGCATGGCTAAATGCATCCAAGGTAATCTGTAAATTAGAAAAAGTGAAAACCGAAGAGAGGAAAGTGAGTTTGAATAACAAGGAAGCATTCAGAGCGCTTCTTCTCATCTATCTGTTCTCACTTGCCAGGGCAAGGCTAGTACTGCATTTATTCATTCATCTGTCCATTCAGCATTTATGGAGTGTTCAATTCTCTAGGCGCTCAGCATTATGTTGTTTTATTTAGTAATACTCCCAAATTCCAGAAAGAGTCTGCCTTTCTGAGGTCTAATGCTTCTAGGATGGGGTGGGTGGGTGTTGGCAGCTGGAGCAAGAGGGAGGGCAGGATATTTAGCCAGAAGTCTAGGTGGAGTCAGATTGTGTACAGTTTATGCCCTTACCTTGTAGCCAGAGCACCAACAAATGATTTAAAAGCAGAGGCGTGATATGATCAGGCTTGAGTTTTGGAGAACTGACAGCATGGAGGGCAAATTGAGGGCAAATGTGGGGACAGTAAAACTTTTACTGCTTTAAAATTCTAGGCAAAAGAACAAAGGGTCTGAATGAATACAGCAAGAACTGAGAGGAAGAAATAATAGGTTCTGGAGAAATTTCAGAGGGAAAATTCAAAGGAACAACGAGATGTGGGGGATAAAATAGAAAAGAATCAGGGGTGACTTCAAAGTCCAAGCTTGTTACAGAGTAGACTGTGTTCTCCCATACCACCTTCTGAGTTTCAACAAACTTCCTAATGTCTCAGAGCAGAAAAATAATAATCAAGTGTGATAGAATGAAAGCAGCTTAGTGGGACTTGAAATCCACCAGGTAACTTGTAAAGATTTCTGCTTATTCTGTCATACTGTAAAGAACCCATGGTTTTCCTCCCAGGAAAATGGAACAAAGCTTGGACTGCCATTCCTAGAGAAACCTACCATCATAACCTCAGAAGCCAGGCATGGCGGAAGCAGTCCTGCCATCCTAGCACTTGTAGCAGATAGTGAAGTTCTAGGTCTACCTAGCTTCCTAGGAAGGCTGGGAAAACAACAAGAACAAGAACAACAAGAGCAAGAACAAGAATAAGAACAACCCCCAGGTTCCTCCCTAAGCTGTCTGATTTGAGCAGCTGTGTGGAACTTCCCTAAACACTTGGTCTGGGAGAATGGCAATTCTGTTTTTCTGCCTTTGAAAAACATGACCTGAATCCAAAGAATTGTGGGGACAACAAACCACACCAGTTTTATATACTAAATAGTTTTTGCTTGGTTTTGTTTCATTTGGTTTAGTATTTTTGAAATAGGATCTTGCTTTGGAGCACAGGTTGGCCTGCTACTTATTATATGGCCTCGGATGGCCTTAAGCTCATGGCAGTTCTCTAGCCTCAACTTCCAAAGTGCTGGGATTACAAATGTGAGTTATCAGGTCCGACTTCATATGCCCTCTTTCAAATGATGCTTATGATGATATTCACAAGCTTAAAACCTTCCTTTAGTTTATTTCTTAGGGAAATGGGCAGATTTCATAATTCATATCCACTTGTGTTTCACTCATTTATTTTTTTATTAAAGTTTATATTTTATTCAGTGTTTACTGGATTTACTTGTGTTTACCTCATGTCTCATCTAAGGTGTCACATTATATGCAGTCATCATGTCTCCTTAGGCTCCTCTTAGCTGTGACACATCTTTGGACTTGTCTTATTTTTAGTGACCTTGAGAGTTTTGAGCACTAGCTAAATTTTGGAAATGCCCCTCAACAGGAATTTATCTGATGTTTTTTCTCATGGTTAGGATAGGGTTATAGTTTTTGGAAATGAAGACCAGTGAGGTCAAGTGGCTTATCAACATGACTTGTTGCTGTTGATGGTAATTTTGTTTACCTGGCTGATTTATTTTCCCTTGGATTTCTCTACTTACATGAAGTTACTCCTTTTTCTTCTGTTCCATGCTGTCCTCCTCAGATGGAAGTCTAAGGAGTTATGTTCCACCTCTTTGAGAATAAAGTATCTGCAGAATTTATTTGACATTGTTGTACATGAGAGATTTTTCTACTTTCTCTCATTCATTTATTTATGCCATTATTTATATTTGGACTCACTTCTTTTGGTCTTTTTGAGACAAGATCTCCCTGTAGCCAAAGCTGGCCTGGAATTTACTCTGTAGAGTAGGCTGGCCTTGATCTCACAGAGATCTGTCTGCCTCTGCCTGGGATTAAATGTGTGCATCACCACACTTTTTGAGCCCACTTATTTTATACTTTTGGGTTATAATCTATTGCTACTTTATTTTGTTGCTTAAATTTTTCCAGCTTTGGTCATTGAGTTGACAATTTCCTTTTGACATACCCCTGTCATTGTGGGCTTTTTTTTTTGTATGCCTTTACTTTTTGGCACTGCAGTATTTTCTAGGCCCATGTTACAAATTTCCTGCTTTAGTACTAGGGGAAGAAATGTATATTAACCATCTCTCTAAGGTGCCTTGCTTCCTCTTCATTCTAGAATTGTATTAGAATGCAAGATATGGGCTTAGTATGCCCACTTCTATAAAGGCATTATTATTTTTTTTGAGACAGTTTTGTAAAGCCTAAGCTAACTTCAAACTCACTATATAGCTGAGGATATCCTTGAACTACTGATCCTTCTGCTTCCACCTCCCAAGTTCCGGGATTACAGATGTGCATCACTTCTAGTATTCTACCAAGGACAAGTGATTAAGGAAGTAGATATGTGTATGCTGACATTCATATGTGTGTATATATGTAGCCACCTTTATCTCCATCGTGCTGAACATGAGATCACACTGATTGATGTCTTTATTTTTAGTCTGTTGCCACATGCATTATTCTAGCCATCCTCCTTTGCTTCTCTATAATCTTCTATTCTAACTGTGAGAAACCTGCATTGCATTATCAGCTGTCCATTAGATAACTCTTCTTTTCCAGTATACATGTGTTATGGTTTCAGAATTGTTAACAAGTACCCTCTGTGAGAGACAGCTTTGTCAACTTTTGTCTTTGGTCTTGAAAATTTCATTCATTTCCATAATTATTTAAGTCAAAACCTTTCTCCCTCCTTCACTTCAGTGATGCTGTTTCATAAGTCTGTGATATACATAGGTTCTTTTATTCATTTTGTGATCCTCAGATTCTTAAATACTTTTTAAAAAATTGCACACATTACAAATGATTGATTGAGTTGAGGTTCTGTGAACTTATACAAATGCATGCTGATATATATATTCATGATTATGGTACTATGAAAAATTGTTTCACTTTCTTTAAAAAGTCTCTTGTGCTTTTCCTATTCTGCCTCTTGTGCTCCAAGCCTTTAGGAACTACCATCTGTTTATTGGCTCCATAATTGTTTTTCAAAGTGTCATATAATTGGAATCATATACACAATGTAAACATTTCTGACTACCTTCTTTATTGAGCAATATGCATTTAGGATTCACTAATGTCTCTGGGTATAGTGGTGCATGACTCTAATCCCAGCACTCAAGAGGACTAAATCAGGAGGATCATAGCCAACCTGGACTACATAGAAAGACCCTGTATCCCCCCCCCCCAAAAAAAAAGGTTCAGGGCTGGAGAGATGTCTCAGTGATTAAGAGCACTGGCTGCTCTTGCAGAAGACCTGGATTTGGTTTCAACACTCACAGGGCAACTAACAACTGTCTCTAAATCCAGTTTCAGGGGATCTGATACCTTCTTCTGGCCTCCATGGGCATTGCATGTAGGGTGCACTTAATATACATACAGGCAAAACACTTATACACATGAAATAAAAATGAGTAATTAAAACATTTTTAATTAAAAAACAATTTTAAAATGGGGCTGGTAAGATGTCTTAGCAAGTGAGAGTGATTCCCACCAAACCTGATTTGAACCTCAGTCTCCAGGATCCACATAGTAGAGGATGACAACCAACTTTCATGGGCTGTCTCTGACTGCCACACATGTGCTGTGGCACACATACATTCATACACATACAAACATAATATGTAAAGAAATGCTTAAAAAAGATATCAAAGTCTTTATGTGGATTGATAGTTCATTCCTTTTTCTTTCCTTCCTTTCTTTTTTTTGCTTTGACTTTATTTTTAAAGAAAGATCACTTTATTGTTATTGTGAAAATGATACATACTCATTTTGAAGAATTCAAGAATACAAAGATTAAAAAAAAACCCCAAAAAAGTCTCACTTCCAGAAATAACTATCATCAACATATGGCAAACATCATTTAAAATAACCTTTTGAAATACACAGAGATGCAAAAATGAATGGAAGGATGATGCATGGCTGCCTGAACAGAAGAATAAGAAGAAATAAGTGTTTCTTTCAAATTTTAAATATTATATTTGTTTTGACTTTAACACAAGGGAAATTAAAACAGAATTGAAGGAAATGTAGACTTTTGAGTACTCCTTCAACAAGAGCTATTTGCCAAAATACTCCTTCAAGGTGAAAGGATATAGATTGTGAAGAAAGCATTAAGAGTTTGGGGTCATACTATCTTCCTAGGGTTTGATCCCTAGTAATGCCAAAACACCTTGTGTTGATTTCTATAACTGGGTAGTGAGTCTTCCAACTTTGTTCATCTTTTGTATTGTGTTGACTGACTGTTCTAGATTATTTATTTTAAACAGAAGCTATTGAATCAATTTATAGCAGCAACAGAATCCTTTGTTTACTATTTTTTAGGTGTTGTTTTCAGTTTGAGTCAGGGTCTCCCTATGTAGCCCAGGTTAGCCTTGAACATGTGGCCATCTTCCTGTCTTAGTTTCCCAAGTACTAAAGTTATAGATGTGTAACACCATGCCTGGCTTCTTTGTTATTTTCTAATGTATACACTAAACACTATAAATTAGTCCCTAACACTACTTTAAAAGCATACTATAGACTTTGCACTACTAGAGACAAACACCAGGATTTTACACATACTAGGCAAGCAATGTGCTGCTGAGTTGTATCCTTGACCTTCTTTATTTTTTTTCAAATGTATTTATTATTTATTTGGTGCTGGGTACCAAACTGGTCTCATAGAAATCAAGCAACTCTACCAACTGAGTTGTATTTTCAGCCTGTTTTACTTTTTATTTTGAGAAAAAGTCTTACTAACCTAGGCTGATATTTAACTCACTGTATAGCCTAGGTAGGCCTCAAACTTGTGATCCTCCTGCCTCAAGCCTCCTGAGTAATTGGATTATAGGTATGGACCATGTTTGACATATTGTATAATGTGATACATTCTGTTTTCATTTCATATATGTGTCTATGTATGTATTATTGAGACAGGGTCTCAACCTAGGATAGCTTCAAATTTGCTATGTAACCAAGGCTTGTCTTGAATTCCTTATCCTTCTGCCTTCACTTCCCAAGTGCTTGGATTACAGGCATGCATCATCATGTCTAGCTTACATCAAAATATTTTAAAATTCAACTGGAGATTTCTTTTTGAGACAGCGTCTCAAAAAGGTTCCAGGTCTGGTGGGCCTGGAACTCACTATCAGGTTGGACTTGAATTTATAGAAATCCTCCTGCTTCTGCCTCCCAAGTGCTGGGATTAAAGCTGTGTGCCTGGCTTTGGAGATTTTTTTCCTGCAGTTTAGATGAAAGTATGATATTTAATTTCCAGGGACTTAAAGGGATTATCCAGCTATTTTTCTGTAATTTAATTTCATTGTGTTAGGATTTATGGCAAACTAGGTGTAGGGTTATATTTACTATTTGTCATAACTAGGTATCATGGGTCAAGTTCCTGTAGTGTCTTTGTTTTGGTCTCCCTTCTTGATTTTGAGTTTCCCTACATCTAACTCCTTTAGAGAGTATGTGTTTTGCAACTCTTTCAAATATAGTTTACTGTTACTATACCAGAGCCCTGTTGTGTGGTGGTAAAGTATGGGGGACCAGGCAATATTATAGTAATCAGATTAATTCTTAGTATTTTACTGGAACTCTGTCTTGTGACTGTGACCTTTATAAGGTTTTTTGCAAGTTATTCTCCT
Organism: Eospalax fontanierii; assembly: GCA_035773235.1. Lineage (NCBI taxonomy): Eukaryota > Metazoa > Chordata > Mammalia > Rodentia > Spalacidae > Eospalax > Eospalax fontanierii. The sequence continues at coordinate 47,173,693 of CM069525.1, forward strand.
TGCCTTTACCCTTTTCTGAATGTGACATTCCCAATCTGCTTCCTTGAAGCTCTGGCCCTTGTGGAATATGTTTTCCCCTTTAGGTAAAACTGCAGAGCTAGATGGGGCTGGAATGGGAGGAATGCCCTTCGCCCAACAGGGATAAGGCTCAGGCAGAGTATTTTCCCTTGGAGCATATTTGTTTGTTGTGAAGAAATCTGAACGTATTTCACAGTGATTACTCATCCTCTCCCTTAGTCAAAGTCAGGAGGAGATTTTTCTGGGATTCTCACTGTGAGAACTTGGTGAGGTTCCTGGAAGTAAAGCTTTGGTGTGGTACCCCAGAGACCATGGGTTTTTCAAACTCATGGTAGTATACACATAGCACCAGTAGCTTTTTCAAATTTCCATTTGAGCATTCCTACCATTTTTATGACTCCAATCCATTCAAATCCAGGTAAGCAGATCCCGGCTGCAAGTCTTCATATGAACTTACATCTTCAGATTTCAAGGTAGCAGTTTCCTTTGCAACCTCAGTTCTTGGATAGGACCAGGAAAAAATTTGATTTTTCATTTTGTCCAAATTTTTCTTCTTATAAGGATGAGAGTAAGAATTTCTAGTCTGTTTACTTGTAGAAACTGAATTTGAAGGCTTCCTGTTTATTACTGTTTTATTTAGTTTGGTTTTTTTTTTTGGGGGGGGGGGAGATTCTCTAGCCCAGGTTAGCCTCAATCTCACTATGTAGACCAGGCTGGCCTTCAACTCCTTGCAGTCCTCTTTCCTTATCTTCTCAGGTGCTGGGATTATATACATGTGCCACCACTCCTTTCTCATTTTTTGCAGCTCTGGAGATTGAACCTAGGACCTTGTGCATGTTAGACAAACCCTTCCACCATTTCATTAAATCCCCATAGCTTCCCAGCTTCCCATTTATTTTTAAACAGTGGATCTACTTTGGTTTCTTTCTTTCTTTCTTTCTTTCTTTCTTTCTTTCTTTCTTTCTTCCTTCCTTCCTTCCTTCCTTCCTTCCTTCCTTCCTTCCTTCCTTCCTTCCTTCCTTCCTTTCTTCTTTCTTTTCCTCCCTCCCTCCCTCCCTCCCTTTCTTTCTTTTTGATCCTTTTGATATTTTTGAGACAGGGTCTCCCTGTAGCCCCAGCTTGTCTGGAACATACCATGTTGACCAGGCTGGCCTTGATCTCACAGAAATCCTGCCTCTACCTCTTGAATGCTGGGATTAAAGGTGTGTGCCACCATGCCCAGCTACTTTGGTTCCTTCTCGAAGAAAATAAAATATTATAGCAATCCTTTGGTGGCACTAAAGTTTGTGAAGTTGTTTTCCATCTTAATTTGTTCCAATTTATGTCAAATGATAAAGGAAAGGGGTGCTATAATGCTTCAGGAACATGGATTGCATGTTTCTGGGGATGGAGACTCATTTCTGGTCAATAGTTACTAAGAATGCATACTGTAGTCATGTTACAATGTTGCCGTAGCTCCAGTTAACCATGTTAGTAATGCTAGTTCCCAGTGAGGTATTAGGTTGTCCAATACTTCACTGATGAACATTTTAAGATTGGTAGCGCCAGTTTGTGAATTTGCCAGAGTGACTTCAGCTGCAATCAGAATACTCTTTGGAGTCCTCAAAGATCAAGTCCTCACAAATGTCATTTAGTATAGTATGAATGACCAAACAAAAATCAGTGCCAACGTAATAGAGCATGAAGTTGTAAGGCACCGTAAAAATAATCGTAAAAATAATATGAATACCCCCTTGTTATGGTGATGGTAGATCTATAAACCCACCAAGGTTAAGGCAGTTGTCAACTGCTACATTGTGGAGCTACAATTACAATCATTACCTTTCCACTGTTGGTAAATAGGTCCTGCCAAGGGACTTTATTCTCATTGACTGTCATTTATAAACTGAGTAAGCTGCCTTCCTCTCAGGGCTTTCTTTCTAGTGTTCACAAGAAACTATCTCCAGATCTGTCTCTAAACATCCCAGTAGTCGGCCTCCTGGAATATTGGTATGCTCTTTGCATATCCATATTCCGTGTTACTATTTTTCTTTTCAAAATCACTTATGAGATGGCTCAGCAGTTAAAAGTACTGGCTGTTCTTGCAGAAGACCTGAGTTTGAATTCCAGAACCCATTTGGTGACTAACAACCATTCCAGTTCAGGAGATCTGATGCCCTATTCGGTCCCCCTTAGACACTGCATGGACATGGGTGCACTTACATACATGCAGGCATAACACTTATATACATAAAACATAAATAAAATCACTTATGTAAGCTCTGGAGGTATAGCTCAGTGGTAGAATACTTGCCTAGTGTATTCAAGCTCTTGGATTTCATGCCTAGCACTGCATCAACATCACTTTTATAATATCTCAATTCACATAATACATAATAAATTCAAATAATACTCATTTCAATAAGATAAAATACTCCAGATACAGATGCTAAAATGATTTAAATGTGAGCCTTTCAGTTCAGTTCTTTCTGTATCTAGTCATGCCTATAGATTGACTATTTCTATCTATCTCACTTCAACTTATGGAAATCATCCTGCCTCTGCCTCCCAGGTGCTGGGATCAAGCCTAGCTCTCCTTTTCTTCCTTTTTTCCCTCCTGTGGTAATGGGGACCAAACTCAGGGCCTTGAACACACCAGTCAAATGCTCTACCACTGAACAACAGCTACAGTCCAGACATACATTTTAAGAAACAACATATTCCATTTATAATTTTTTTGAGACAAGGCATTGCTATGAAACTCAGGCAGGCCTCAAACTAATGGTAATCCTTCTGCATTAATCTTCCACATGCTAGGATTGTGAGCTAGAGTCATCATACCCATCCCTACTTATTTTGTGACATTCCTTTTCACATGATACATCTGGGAAAGTCAGTCTACTTATTTTCTTACATTAGTCCTATCTAATTGAACATTTTCATTGTTTCCAGGTTTGTACTACTACAAACAGCATTGAGTGAATAACATGTTTATTGGTGTGCACAAGTATAACTGGCTGTAAGGGTAATTCTCAAGTGAGTTATATATGACTGTTTTGTTTTGTTTACTTACGTTTTGTTTTTGAGATAGGGTCTCACATAACCCAAGTCTAGAACTTGCTCTGTAACTGAGGCTCGCCTCGAACTCCCGAGCCTCCTGCCTCCAAATCCTGAAAACTGGGATTATAAGTGCATGCCACCATACCCAGAGTTTTGGTTTATTTGTTTTTATTGTACTGAAGATTGTATATACAAGGTAAGTGCTCTACTACTGACACATATCCCCTGCTATGGCTTTTTAATACTCATTTTTGTATCCATGACATCACACTCTTCCTGTAGATCCAAGAAGGATCTTCTGATTGGTATTTAAGTTTTTTTCCCCATCAAAGAATTGTCAGTCTTTTGTCCCCATCTTCTTTTTGTTTGTTTGTTTTTGAGACAGTGTCTCACTATGTAGCCCCAGCTGGTCTGAACCTCACTGTGTACACCAGACTGGTCTCCATCTCATAGAGATCTGCTTGCTTTTGCATCCTGAGTGCTGGGACTAAAGACATGCACATGCCTGGCCCATCTTCTCTTATTAGCTAAAAGCCAGTATAGAATTAGTTACAATTGTTAGCCAGAGTCATGCTACACAAAAGATTTCCCAATACTGTGTATGTAGTGTTCATTTTAGGATGGTGTCTCCCTATTCATTACATCCCCCCATTCTCATGTCAGCCTCATAAATGTGCAACTTTGGGAAGGAAGGAATGAAGCAACAAGTAATGGATCAGGATGCTGTTTGCACTGGACCTGGTAAAGCAGGCCTTAATCTCAAACAACCGAGGAGGCTGAGGCAGAAAGATTCCAAGTTCAGTAACTGCCTAGGCTATGGAATGAGATCAGAGCCATCAAAGCAACTTAATGAGGTCATATTTCAAAATAAAAGGTAAAAATAAGACTGAGGCTATAGCTCAGTATTAGACTACTTGCCTCATATATATATATATATATATAATGCCCTAGGTTATTCTGTAGTAACCATCCCCCAAAATCAAGCCCCCTTATTTTCAATTCTACATTGATTTATGTGGCATTCCAGTTAACAGGAGCCTTTAGATGCCTATCCTCATGCTGTTTATCCTAACTTTGGCAATTAGCACCCTGACTCTACTGTTGGTGAAACCACTTGGTTCAGAACCTTCCAGATTGGAGCAGATTGAGAGCAGGAGATGAATGTCAACAACCTGGGAGAAATGGGAAACAATGTTTCTAATAGGAAACAAGGAAACAGAAGGTAGCCTTAGAGTGTACATTCATGCTTGTCTCCAGAACTTTCTCTTCAGTTTCTAGTATACTTTTTGTTCTCATTTTCTTCTCTTAAATATTAAAAATATATCACAATATATCACAGATGTGTTGTGGTTCCATTATTCATTTCACCCGTTACTGCATTTTTCGGTTTGTTTCTTGAGTCAGAGTCTCACTATGTAGTCCTGGTGGGCCTCGAATTCACTACTGTAGACCAGATTGGCCCTAAGCTCAGAGGCATCTGCCTATCTGTGCCTCTGAGTGCCAGTTCTAAAGGTGTGCGCCACCGCACCCAGCTCACATTACTCCTTTTTTTTTGGTTTAGATTCTTTTCTCTTATAGAAGAGAGAATTTCAAATATAAGAAAACGTTTTGATCATGAATGGACTTGAATGCTCAAACTTCTGATCCCAGGCCAGATATCTTACTGAGTATATCATGCAATCTCACTTCACTCCTTTTTCCTTGTCCTTCTTCCTATATCTTAAATACTTGTAAGTTTTAAGTTGCTGTCAGCCTGAACCAAAGCAAATGATTCCTAAATAAAATGAGTATAGGGCTGATATTCAAATCATCACAGGACACTACTTAATTGGTTGGTTGTCAGATATTGCATTGCTTCTGTGTCCAGGGGCTCCAACTACTGGATCATGTGAAAGTTTAGGAGTTACTAAAGGCTAGTGAAGAGGAGTTTTGGAGAAAGTGGTTATTCTCTTAGAGGCACAGAGGTGTTTCAGTATTTAACAGCCAGGATAGCATGTAAGGTGCACAGCAACAGCAGCAGAATAATTGCTCAGAATAGAAATTTTGGGTCAAACTAAGTATTTCAGAGCATACTGTGGTTCATCAGTACTCTTCAGGACCTAGATGGGAGATCCAATTGGTGAACATTTGCTTTTTGGTCACTCAATTTGGGTAAGTGGGAAAGCAAAATAGAAAGCAAAATGGAGGCACAGGTTACAGATGGAAAGCTTCCCCAAATGCTGAGGAATTTAGTGGGTATCCCCTGGAATGGATTCTCAGACATGCAGGAGGAATAGAGTGTGAAAGGGTATATAAGGGAAGAATCAGTGGAAGAATAGAAAAGGGGACATAGGGAAGTGAAAAGTGGCCTGTAATAGATTTTCATCTTAGCTGTTGAATGGCGATAGTTTAAATAACCACAGGAAGAGCATCTACTACTAGTATCATGTTGAATTTATCTTTGCACATGCAATTGTAGCTTTGTAAAAAGTAATATTTAATATTTCCCTGAAAAGCTGGAAACAGTTTTCAAAGACCATTCCCAAGTTCTATAATGCAAACTAATAGTCTAGCACATTTTTTGAGTGCTTATTTGTTGTTGGAACAAGTGAGCTGTCCCACAGCTGTGATGTTAGTAAAACAACTCTTCAAGGTCTACTTCTTTCCTTTTCTCCTCGTATTTTTGTTAGTGTTTAACTAGTTCACTTAATTAGTTACTATTCAGCCTTCCAGGTAAATTTCTAATGACTTATTGGTTAGAAATTAGAATAAACATTATTCTTTAATCAGAATTTATTTTCTTATATTTTAATGGGTTTTCTAGTTTTAAAAATCAGATTATTTTTAGGGGAAAAAGCCTAGAAAGTATTTTTCATACTGAGAAATAGGTTCAGTGCATTCATTTGTATACCACCTTATTCAGACACTGTGCTTCTAAAGACCAGTTGTTGAGTCTTCAGAACTAAGTGTAACTTCTAGAAAAGACTGTTTCATAATTGACTTTTTTTTCTGAATGGTTTACTGTATATTTTCTCTGAACTCAGGCAATCCAAATTAGTTTTGTGGGTTTTTTTTCTTCTATCAGTTTTTGTTTTTATTTTTTTGAGACAGGGTCTCTCAAAGCCCCAGGTGACCTGGAACTCGCTATGTAGACCAGGCTGGCCTCAGTCTCACAGAGATTTGCCTCTGCCTCTTAAGTGCTGAGATTAAAGGCATGCCCAACCGTGTCCAGCTTTCTTCTAGCATTTAACTGAACTTCAGCTTGAATAATTTTTCTGTTAGGGAATCAAATTTCTTTCTGTGATATTCACCATTCTTTCAAAAATGGAGTTACTCTCAATTACTCTGTACTCTTTTACACCCTGTTTGAGACAAAAATATAGACTTTTGTAAGTACCCTTATTTGACATTTAGACTCTTTGTTTAATTTTACTCTGCTTTCTTGCCAAATTTATTCATAACACACTATTTTTAGGCCTTTACATTTTTTTTGCTTTAATTATACGTTGTTAGTTGGTTCTGCTGCCACTTTTGACTACTAAGTTTTATAAATTTGCTCTTTCTAGTAGATTAAAAATGCTAAGGAAAGCCAAAAGTGGTGGTACACTCCTTTAATTTCAGCACTTGGGAGGCAGAGACACACAAATCTCTGTTATATTCAAGGCCAGCCTGGTCTACAAGGGAGACCCTGTCTCAAAAAGACCCAAAAAATGCTAAGACAAAAAAAACAGGAAGTATTACATGACTAACAACTTAAGCTACTTGTCAAATCAGATACAGATTACCTTGGTGAAAGAATACCAACATTTAACCCCTCTCTTTGATGAAACCTACAAGAGCAGTAGTATCATTGTCGGTATCACCACACACTGTAAATATTTTATTTTCCTTTTCTGAAGGTTAGGGTAAATATTTCTCAGTCCCTTTCCTACATGCTCATTAAAAAGCCTTCATCACCCAAAGTTTTCAAAACATCTCTGTAGGAGTCAACTTTAAACCTAGCAAATGATCTGGCTAGATTGGTGTTCCAGAAGGATAACTCTGCTTGGCTCAAAATATTTACTTTATTGTGTTTTTATCATAGGATACATTAAAATTTGTGGGCATTTTTTCTTATTTTCATGCTGTCACTTAGAACACTGAGAGTTTGTGTAATGAACATATGGTGGAGATTGCAAATTTGGCAGAGAAGGGAGTAGAGAGAAGAATTGGACGTCAACTGAATGCTATTGAGGTTTTTCTTTTCTTTTTCTTCTTTTTGTTTTTGAGACAGGGTCTCACTATGCAGCCCTAGCTGGTCTGAAACTCTCTGTGTAAACCAGGCCAACCTGAAACTCACAGAGATCCTTCTGCCACCGACTCCCTATTGCTGGGATTAAAGGTGTGCACCACCATGACATCCTGCAAGTAGTGACAATCTTTTTAAAAATATTTTATTATTTTATTTTATGTGTACGAGCACATTGCTTACATGAAGGTGTGCATCCATGTAATACAATGCCTGAGGATGTCAGAAGAGGGCGTTGGATCCCCTGGAACTGTAGTTATGGACAGTTGTTAACTGCCATATTGGTGCTGGGATTTGAAACCTGGGTCTTCTGCAAGAAGTGCCAGTGCTCTTCACTCCTGAGCCATCTCTCCAGGCCTGTGACATGGTTCTTAATCTAAATTGTAGTTAAATCTCATTTTAGCATGAAAGCTACACCATACCTACCAACCCTCTAGTGCTCAAAAGAAGTAACTTTACACGGAATAGAAAAAGTACTTCCCCTAGAAATGTTGATACTGCATTGGCAAAACCAATGAACTTTCATTAAAAGTTTTTAATTAGGTACATTATTTAAGTACCAAAATACGGTGTTTGCTAAATTGGTTGCTATACTGTCTGTTTTCTGAAATGTCAGATTCTGTAATAACATGTTTTATTTGATAATGTAAGTGAAATCTCCAGTGGTCTTCAGGTGCTATAAGTAAAATTGTATTTAATAAAGATTGACTTGAAGGAAGCTTATGAAGTTGAAGAAAATCATAAGATTTTCTTTTAATCAGACATACATAGTTTTCTAAACATTTAGTTGTATAGGTGAATCACACTTGACTTACAAATGACTGTTGCTTTTGCAAAACTTTAACTCTTTGCCATTTAATAAGAGTTGCCACTTCATTTTAATTCTGTTCATTAATGCTATATTAGTTCATCAAGATATAATTATAATAGACTAAAAGCATTTAAATCTCATGCAGTGCCATACATATTATAAAGTTTTATTATATTAGCATTTCAGGATGCATTGGATCTTAAGAATTGATGAAACTAATAATATTTATTGTAGTATCTGATCATTAGAGCACAGTGTGACTAGGTTAATGTTTAACAGTTGCTGTCTTGCTGATTCATTTAGGGAGCTAGGACATGGCAATTTTATTCTTCTTAACTGACCTGACCTTACTGTACAATTAATTAAGACCTACTTAATAATAGCCTTCAGAATAGGGCCAGGAAAGGAAAGCCTTTAAAATGATGGAAATATGGTAGTGAATTTATTGTCAGGGCCACAGTAGATACTCACCCAGGTTGTATTAATGAATCTTAGAGTCCACGTTGCTTTTTGAGGCAAACACAACTACTAAGAGACCCCCTTCCCTCCCTCCTTCCCTCCTCCCTCTCTCCCTTCCTTCCTTTCTTCCCTCCCTCCCTACCTCCCAGCCTTCCTTCCTTTTTTCTCCCTTCCCCCATCCTCCTCCCTATCTTCTTTCTTTCACTATTTTTTCAAGATGTGGTTTCACTCAAAAAAGGAGTTTCAATGGTAATTTTGTAGTAAATTTAGGGGTTTTATTTTTAAAATATATTTTATTATTTTTTATTTTATGTATATGAATATATTGCTTGTATGTATGTGTGTACTCTTGTTGTGCAATGCTCATAGAGGTCAGAAGAGGATGTCAGATCCCCTGTAACTGGAATTACTGATGGTTGTTAGCTGCTACGTAGGTGCTGGGAGTTGAACCTAGGTTCAAGAATAGCCAGTGCTCTTACCTGCTGAGCCATCCTCTCTCCAGCTCCCCAAATTTAGTTTTTTTGATGTATTTTTTTTAAATGTAGTCCTGGAGATTGTATCCAGGGCCTCAGGCAACCAAGTATGTGTTCTACTCTTGAGCTACACCTCCAGCCTCCTAAACAACTTGTGTGTGTGTGTGTGTGTGTGTGTGGGTGTGTGTGTGTGTTTGTGTGTGATGCATGCAGGAGGATGTGGGTGTACCTCTGCATGCACATGTGGAGGTCAAAGAAGTAGGTCCGATGTCCTTCTCTGATGCTCTCTGTCTTACTCCCTGTGAGACAAAGGGTTTCTCATTGAACCCTGAAGCTGGCTATTTCAGCTAAGGTTGTTGGCTAGTAAACTCTGGGGATCTACCTGTCTCAGTCCTTCAACACTCGGGTTACAAGCATGCATAACCACATCCAGCATTTTACATTGGATGCTGAGAATTTTAAAACAGGTCCTTTTACTTGCTCAGCAACTGTTCTTTCTTACCTATTGAGCCATCTTTCCAGCCTCAAACATTTGAGACAGGGTCTTGGTATCTTGCCCAGGCTGGACTCAACTGACCCTTCTACCCCAGTCTCATAAGTAATTGGGACTCCAGGTGTGTACCAGTGTACCTGTTTTCATGTAGTTATAATATGCACATAGAAAAGAAGACATAATATATATGTTCATACTTTAAAGAATAATTCTAAAATGATCACTCATATGACCAGATCAAGAAAAATGACCAGCATTCCAGAAGCTTTATCTTTGCCATGTGCTCTTCCCAGACTGCAGACAGTAGCTCCTATCTTTATTTTTGTCATTTTCTTCCTTCTGCTTATAATGCAGTCATTTGTATCCTAAAATGATATCATTTAGGTTTGCCGGTGTTTGGATTAGGAGGAATATAGTCCTGATGCTATGTGTTCTTTTGTCTCAGGAATCTTTCAACATTTTGTTTGCAAGGTTTTATCATATTAGTGCTGTGCACCCTAATTCATTTTCATTTTATTTTATCTTGTTTTTTAAGAGACAGGGTTTTCCTATGTCACCCTGTTGAATCAGCCTCCTAAGTGCAGGAATTACAGGCATGTGCCACCAACCCTGACTTAATATACATTTTAAAACCCCAAACTTTGCTGTATTTACCTTTTCCTCCTTTTTAGTTAAGATCCTTGTAATTGTAAAGTTTGAGGACATTTCTACTTTGACTTACGAGACTTTCAGCAAAATGAGGTATGAAGTGTAAATTCGCCTGGTCTCTACATAGCATTTGTTTAGATGAAGCTACATCTTTAAGGCTTCTGTGCTAGATTAAAATTCTTCCTTTCTTTGAGGCTGGTCCAAGGGTCTGGTCACGTGATCTTAACAATGACATCACACTCTGACCGCCGGGAACACTGGTGGTTCTTTAGGTGGCGTTTGTTGCTGTGAAAAGCAGAGAAAGCAGCAAGTGCCTTTCTAAAGCACACCAGAGCTGGTCTCCTGTAAAAGCGCCTCAACCTAAATGAGCAAATGTGGGCTGCCAAGGTTATTTCTTCCTTGAGGCAGAGGCAGAAAAAAAGAAAACTGTGATTGAAGGTAAGCAGATTTGAGCCATACTCAGGATTGAAGCATGCTCCTGGGAGCAGGGGATCTGGAGAATTGCAAGCAGTCTGTAGTCAGATTCCAATCACTGCCTGCCCTTGCTAGGGGCCTGACAATTGCGTCTCTAACAAAGGCGGATGATGCGGTGGTGCTCATGTTACCTATGTGATGTAATAGGATTCTTTCTTTCCTTCCAGGACTCGGTTGAAGATCTTCGTTTTGCCTTCAAGCTGGGGGCCTCATTTGATATATACTGTAACACTAGATAGCTGCCTGATGCTTCTTAAAATCACTTTCACAAAATCCTGCCTTTTTTTTCTTCCTGAAAGGAGAACTCTTAAACTAGCGCAAATTCGATGGAAGCATTACCTGCCTTAAAGAGTCAGTTTCTGGTTGGTTGGTGTCCAGTGTTCATGTCAGCATTTAACTTAAGAATGGAAACAGCTTGGTTCTGCTCCCTCCTACCCACATACTTTCTTCTCTTACTGCCCTTATTTCCTAGCTGGCTTTGCCCCTCCAAGCTCATAGACATGCCAGCTTTCATCTTTATCAGTATAACACTGACATGATAAGAAATGCTGGGGTAGTGATTCAGCAGACATCCATTTTACAGCCAGGTGCAAGTGAAGATATGGAAAGGACTTTGGTTTTGAGGTTTTAAGATTAACTTATTCACCTCCTCCATGCCACTTCCCTGACCCGCCCCCACCCCCCACCCTCTAGGTTTTCCTTTACGATGTACATGGCTTGTGAAAAGTGTGTGAATAAGGCATTCAAAAGACTTAACATTTTGTTAACAAGGTACAACTTGGCATGTTCAATCAAACTTACCCATGAGAGTGCTAAAGTTGTCTAGCTGGAGTTTATAGTGGACGTGGGCAGGCAGTGAGGGAGGAGTCAGCTGAGGCCCACTTGGGCCTTCACTGCAGAGGGATTCATTATCAAACAGTCTTGATTAACCCTTGTCCTTGCCAAGATTGGTGCTGCAAATGTGAGCTATGACTGGATGAGTTAAATGAGGGTATTACTCTGCCATGTCTCCCCTATGCATTTTTATAGATTCCCTAACACTTTTATTTTTGTATTTACTAGCAAAATTTTGTTCCATCAGATGATGTTGCCAAAATATTTTGAACAAATGTACAAGCAGGACTTACCATGTGTTAGTCCAACTGCTTCCTTTAAGTACTTCACTTGCACAGTCTTGCTGTTTGTAAAATGCATTTTGATTCATCTGATATTTATTGACTCTCAGGTATGTGTTAAGACACCCTGGAGAACAAGACATGGTGACACATGCCTCCATTAAGTTCTAGGCCTGTCTGGGCAACTGAGTGTGAATTTGCCTCAAAACCTAAATAAATAAATAAATAAGGGCTGGAGAGATGACTCCGTGCTTAAGAGCACTGGCTGCTCTTGCAGAGGACCCAGGTTCAATTCCCAGCACCCACATGGTAGCTAACAACTCGTCTATAACTTCAGTTTCCAGGGATCCAATGTTCTCTTCTGCAGGCCCTGCACAACAAGGGTGTACTTAGATGTTTGCAGGCAATACACTCATACACATAAAATAAAAAATAATTAAATATTTAAATAAATAAATGACACTGTGAAGAAGGCTATGATGAATTTGGTACAGAGGTACTATCAAAGACTGCTGGTCTAGAAAAGGAAGATAAAGCATACGCACTCAAAAGCAATTGTATTGTTTTGTATTTTGAGGCAATGTTTTTCTGTAGCCCCAGTTGGCCTGGGACTCACTAGTAGACCAGACTGGCCTTGATTTCACCAGAGATCTGCCTGCCTGAATGCTGGGATTAAAGGTGCGCACACCAGGCTACCAGGCCCAGCCAGAAAAGTAATTGTAAAGGAAAAACTAAATGGCAAGTGAATAAAGAACTGTGATGAGTGGGCAAAATAGTGTTTCTTAGTGGGAAGATCAAAGAGGGGACTGTTCATTACCAAGCTAGGCACTGTTGTCTAAACCTCTACTTGTAAATGTTTGACTTTCTGACGTATAGTTTCTACCAGCCCATTATATCAGGGATCAAAGTTCTCTACCTACTAGAGGAAAATTTGTACATTCCAACTAGCTTAACTCTTGAAGAGGCCAGGATTCTTTCTTCAGTCAGGCAAAAGTCACCTCATGGGATTGAATTACTGCCTTACAAAGTGCAAAATGGTTCTTGATGTGTAATATTTCTGAAAAGACCTTGGAGGCTTTCATCTTCCTGCCATGAACTGAAATACCTAAGCTGCTCCAGGCTCCTTCCTGGCTTTGGCTCCATAGATCCTTCCCCATTACATATCAACTTCTGTCATTTCTCTTTGTACTATCACTCTCCTGGGTCCCTTTCCATTCACATTGCCTTTAGCTATTCATCAGTTTTGAGCCTATGAATGTGATGAATGTTCCCACTAGGGGATTATATTGCTTCATCACCACACATAAAGTGTAGTCATCTGTAGTCATAGATAGAGGCACTGACAATGTGAAGCATGTTTGATGTGCTAATGCCTGTTTGCTGTTCAATACAGGGAACAAGCCATACAATGGTGGTGGAATAGGCTCTTCAAATAGGATCATGGACTTCTTGGAGGAACCAATTCCTGGTGTAGGGACCTATGATGATTTCAACACAATTGATTGGGTGAGAGAGAAGTCTCGAGACCGAGATAGGCACCGAGAGGTAAGACAGTGATGGCATGAGAACTGTTGGGAATCACCATTGAGGGGTAGTAATGGGTGAGTGCAAGGGACAAATTTGTTTTATGTTTTACTTTCTTCAGCTCCAGAGAAAGCTGACGTCTTTTGGCCATGTAGGATTTCATGTCTGTTTATTCCTTTCCTCCTTTCCCTTTTTTTCTTTTTCTTTCTATTTTTAAGACAAAATCTCACTTTATAGTCTTGGCTGACGTGGAACTCATTGTGTAGCCCACAGACCTCAAATTCCGGGAAATCCTCCTGCCTCCGAAGTGCTGGAGTAACAGATGAGAACTACCACACCAACTTCATTTTGTCATCTTTAAAGCCATCTTATACATGATTTTTCATATGATTTTTAAAAATTGTGTTTAATGATTTATTTTCCTGTAGTGAGTTGTAAAAAAGAATGTTTACATCTCTGAAATGGGTATAAATGCTTCCATGAAGGTGGAAATAAACTTAGGAGAGGTTGGCAAATAAAATTTCAAGATCTTCTTCTTCCATCTCATCTCCCTTTTTATGTTTCTTCCCTTGAAGTAGGGTCTTTAAACTTAGGAAAGTGAATGGGCTTCTTTTAAAGGAATAAAAGGGGGAAAATACACTAGCCCTAGATTGTACTAAAGAATATGGGATAAACTCTTCAATCATAAAACCAAGGTGAATTTATGCATTCAGCTCCAACAAAATCACAGGACCAATCAAAATCGTATTCAGGACATTAAGGTGATAGGTAGTAGATAGAATTTACGGCTTTACTGTAGGTTGTCTGAATTTGAAAAGAGAATTTCCCCCCTTCTTTCTTTTCAAAATACTGAGAAATTTTCTCAGAGCAATCTGCCAAGGTCCTTTGATATTTTTGTTGTTGGTTTTTGTTTGTTGTTGTGTTAAGACTGTATTTAAGCTGGCCTCAAAACTCACTAGACAGATAACACAAACTGGACTGGGACTTATAATCTTCCTGCCTTAGTCTTCTGAGTGCTGAGATTATAGGCATGTGCCACCACACACAGGGGTCCTTTTTTATTTCTTGTTTTTTTTTTTTTTTTTAATGAGCTAAAGCCTCACTACATAGCACAGACTAGTCTCAAGGTTACAGAGCTCCTCCTACCTCAGCATCCCAAGTGATGGAATTATAGGTATTTGCCATCATGCCCAGAGCCTTTGTTTTTAACACATTTCCCTGTATCATTTAAATTAGGCAATCACTATTTCTAGTTCCTGTCAGGGAAAGAATGGAGAACTTTTGAAAAGGTTATTCCCACTCCTCCCACTCCCCTGCCTCATGCCCATAGATTCTTACTACTTTGGACCATGCTAGTAGTTTTTTTTTTCTTAAATTTCTACTTAGACTCCAAATTTAAACTATAAGATGACCCCATTCTCTACTGAGTTATGATTTCTTCCTATCAGAGCCAAGCAAATATCCTTATAAGAGTCAGATAAAGATTTCTTTTAAGTTCTTATGTATGTCTGTGTCTGTCTTTTCATGTCCGTGTCTTTTTTTGGATGATTAGGACTAAACCCAGGAGCTCACTCACACATGGTAGTTAGCATTCTATTACTATATCCCAGTCTTAGTTTTTCCTTTTAAGCCTTTCCCAGCTCCTGGCTAGTGTTCCTAGCATTGAATTCCCTGGAACCGGAGTTACAGATGGTTGTTAGCCACCATGTGAGTACTAGGAACCGAATCTAGGTCCTCTGCACGAGCAGCCACTGAGCCATCTCTCTACCCATTTTTAAAATTTTAAAGTTAATTAATTATTGTGGGTGTGTGTACATATAATGTGAATGTGGGTGTATGCATGCCATCTAATTCTGAACTCTCTCAATATATATTTTAAAACTCCTTTGGGGCCAGGCATAGTGGTACACACACCTTTAATCCCAGCACTTGGGAGATAGAGGTAGATGAGTTTTAGGCCAGCCAGGGGATATATATATATATCCTTTTGAAATTTTATTATTTGTGATGTGACTATCAGTGAAAATAGGGTAAATAAGTTTCAAGTATAAGAAATATTGATACATAAAAGGGTACTTATCAGTAAAAACACTGTCCAGAAATATGGGCATGAGTCAATGAGATAAAGGTGCTTATTGTCACTCTTGATGATCTAAGTGTGATCATGGAAATCTACATGGTGGAACGAGAGAACCGACTGATTTCTACAAGTGTACTGCAACATGCACGTTTGCACATATACACACATGAAATAAATAAATATAAAAAACACTAAAGTAAAATGAAAATATGGATACTGGGGCTGGAGTGATGGCTCAATGGTTACAATCACTGACTGCTCTTGTAGAGGACCCAGGTCCGAGTCCCAGCACCCTCATGGTGTCTAACAGTCATCCGTAACAGTTCCAGGGGAACCAATGCCCTCTCCTGACATCTGCAGGAACACACATGTAGGCAGTACACTCATATACATAAAATTAAAAATTTTTTTTTAAAAACACGGACATTGTCCTAGTTTGCTTCTCCATTGCTGTGACAAAACACTCTGACCAATACCAACATGGGGAGGAAGGGGTTTATTTGGCTCACATCTCCCAGGTCACAGTTCATCCCAAGGTAGGAACTCAGGGCAGGAATCTGGAGGCAGGAGCTGAAGCACAGGCCATAGAGTACTAGCTTACTCCCCTGGCCAGTGCTCAACCTACTTTCTTATACAATACAGGATCACCTGCCCACTATCCACAGTGGGCTGGGCCCTCTCACATCACTCAACACCCGACAGACATAGCCACAGGCCAGTCCAATGGAGGCAATTCCCCAGCTGAGGCTCCCTCAAGCCAGGTGTGTCAAGTTGAAAAAGCTATCCAGCACACATGCAGAAGGGTTAAGTTGACAAGGGTATGACCAAAGCAGTAAAACTTTATGTACATCCTGACACCCTCAGATATGCCTGTCAGTTTCTGAAAATAAAGAAGACACGTCACTGATGTCACTTAATATCTGTAATCAGTGTACTGTTAGGGCTTTGTGGGATCAAGGCATAGCATTTTCCTAAGTGAGCAACAGCCTCAGATAGCAACCCTCAAGCTGTACTTCCATCTCTTAAGTCAGCCATCGTTTTTTAGTTCTTTGCTATTTGTTGTGAATCAACCTTTACTGGGGTAGCTGTTGTCTGGGACAGAAACACACCCCTGCCATGGACAAAACAGGTTGATGGCATTACAAAATTAGTGGTTAAGCTGAGTGTGGTGCCATGCACCTTTAATACCAGCACTGGGGAAGCTGAAGCAGGTGGATTTTCTGTGAGTTTGAGGCTAGCCCAGTCTATATACCAAGTTCCAGGGTGGCCAGAGACTGGGTCTCAAAACAAAAAGAGAAAAGAAGGAAATGAGTAGGTAATAAGGGTACTTTGGGCATTACAATCAGGTTTAATAAATCTGAAAGAGCTTTGTGAAATTGATTTAGTTTAATGCTGTGTGAGGAGTAACTCAGTTGTTCTCTGTTTTGCAGGTAATTTTCATCATTGTTTTCTGCTGAACAATTTTGAGATGAAGGAAAGATATTTGTAGAGTGTACTAATGTTTTCTTATTTTTCCCTAGATTACAAATAAAAGCAAAGAGTCAACATGGGCCTTAATTCACAGTGTGAGTGATGCTTTTTCTGGCTGGTTGTTGATGCTCCTTATTGGGCTTTTTTCAGGTACTGTGCTTTTCAAAACAAATCTTCCAGAATTGTGGTGTGCTCCTTAGAACTAAATGAAGTGCTCTGTTGTCCTATCTGAAGTGAATTGCTGGTGAACTTTTGGGAATTCAATACCCATCTACAAATGAGTACTAATTCCTGCATTACTTCCTCTAAGTAAATGAGGAAATGGGTTTAAACCTGATTTGTATGTTGAAGATGGTACAGTCATTTTGAGGAGGAAGTTAACACTGTATTTTAGTGCTCTTGAGGAAGAGCCAATCTGTTGGAGGCAAAATTTTTTGAGCATATTTTACATGAGTTTCATGTAGAATTGAAATATTGGTTTCATGCCAATATTTCAAATACTTTAGCAGCAAGCATTTCTACATTTATTTATTCTGTGTGCATGTGTTCAAGCACACACACACACATGCGTATGTACATACCATAGCATACATGTGCAGGTCATAGAACAATTTGTGTGGTGGTCAGAGGATCACTGGCAGGAATTGGTTCTCCCCTATAGTAAAGAACTGTTTTGTAGCTGTTTTGTTGTTGGTTTTAGTAGCTCTGGGAATAGAACCCAAGACTCTGTATGTAAGCTCTCTACCACTGAGTCACTCCCTCAGCCCTTGTTCTTTTTAAACACATATTTTATTTTTACTTTATGTGTGTGAGTGTATTGCCAGCATGTATGTAAGTGCACACATATCATGCAGTGCCCAAGGAGGTCAGAAGAGGACTTCAGATCCTCTAGAATTGGAGTTATGAATGCTTGTTAGCTGCCATGTGGGTTCTTGGAATCTTAACCTGGGTCCTCTGTGAGAGCAGCCAGTGCTCATAATTGCTGAGGCCAAGTTCCAGCCCCACCCTTATTCCTTTCAAGACAGGGTCTCTCCTTATGACCCAGGCTGATCTTGAAGTCACTGTATAATCCAGGCTAGCTCAAACTGTAATCCTGTTGTCTCATCCTTCTCAGTGCTGGTATTACAGTGTACTACCACACCCAGATTCCACTGTTTCTTAAACTTTTATCTTCCCTCTCATATGGTGGTATAGAAAGGCATATTAAGATATGACTCTTACCCTCAGGAACTTAGCACATTCTTTCATGGTTACTGAAGTGTATTATGGTAGCAATTTTTCCTATAAGCTCCATCAGCCTCCTCTGTCCACTCTTAAGTAATACAGATTTAGTATTCCTCATCCAAAATGCTTGGAGCAGGCTAGTGAGATGACTAGGTGGGTAAAGGTGTTTGCTACCAAGCCTAACGATCTGAGTTCAATTCCTAGGACCCTCGTGGAAGAAGAGAACCAATCTGCAAGTGATCCTCTGACCACCACACAAATTGTCCTCGGACCTGCACATATATGCTGTGGTATGCACATATGCTTGTACATGTGTGCCTGAACACAGAATAAATAAATAAATGTAGAAATGCTTGTTGCTAAAAGTATTTGAAATATTGGCATATTATATAATGAAATATTTGGTGGGGGAACCCAAATTTAAACTCAAAATTTGTTCATATGTATTTCATACATGTAGCTTGAGGGTAATTTTATGTAAGCTTTTCAATTGACTTGGACTTTTTTCTTTGGAAATAAGGTCTCACTATGCAGCCCATGCTGGTCTTAAACTCACACCTGGTCTAAACTCAGCCTTCAGGTTCTGGGATTACAGACTTGAATCACCACACAACTTTTCACTTGGATTTTGACTAACAACTTGTCACATGATGTCAGGTGTGGACTCTTCTACATGCAGCATCCTGTCAGTGCTAAAAGAGTTAAAGATAGTGGACTGTTTCAGATTAAGGATGCTCAACCTGTATACAATTTGAGAATAGTATACTTGTTCTGCAAATATAGCTTAAAGCAAGGTCTAGAGCAGGCTTCTCTTCCTTTGAGGGAAGCAGAAAACTAAATATACCAGGCAGAGAGGTTTAAGAAGTAAGTAAGTCCTTGTGGCATTAAAAGATGGGGCCTAGGAAGATGTGGAATAGATTTGAGTAGAGGTGGAATAGAAGTTAGGTGATAAGATTTCACAGTTCATAGCACAGACTTTAGTTTCAGGAAGTCAAAACCTAAATCCCAGCTCCACTACTTGTTTTGTGGTCATGGGCAAGTTTCTTAACTCCTGGAATCTTTGGTGTACTGATCTATAAAATGGAGATAATACAAGTATATATTTTAAAAGTTTTATATGAGGATTACATGAGATATAGCACTTATCACAGTGTCCCGTTATTAATGCTGCTCTTATCTAGGGATGATAATTCATGAGCCAGGGAGTAGAAAATAACTATCTCAAATATGAAATGGTTTATCCATCCCTGACTTTCCAAGAATTGCCTGGGGTAGAGGCTAGTGAGATGGCTTAGCAGGTCAAAGTGCTTGCCTCAAAAGCCTGAGAACCTGAGTCTGATGCCTGGAACTCATGGTGGAAGGAGACAACTGACTTCTCAAATTTGTCGTCTGACTTCCATGCATGAGCCTTTACGCATACACATAACACGCACAAAAGAGAAATTAGAAAAAATAATTGAAGTAATTCTCAACCTTTATTTCAGTAAAGGGGCTAGATAGTTGTAAATATTTTAAGAGTCATGGTTCAGATGTTCTCCATAGCATCTGTTTTACTCTGTTGTTGTGGTAAAAGCAGCCATACACCACAGGTAAACTAATGACTCTGTCCCCTACTGGGACATCTTTGTTGACAGATACAGCGGACATGTAAGATTTGGCTCTTGGGTTATAGTTTGCCAGCTTATGATTGAGAGTAGCAATCCTTGGTGTTCTGTCTCTTCCAGGAGAGAGAACATGATCGATTTGGAATTGGTTAATAGACTGTGTGTTCTATAATGCCAAGTATTGTAGAGAGGCCAAGAAAAAGAGGGTGGAGGAAGAGATGTTGTCCAGTGTAGTGGTTAGGAACATATCCTCCTTAAATCCCGATTTCAAGTTTTGGTAGCCATTGGAAAGAGAGAAGGAGCAAAAGGTTAGAATGATAAAGGACAGCATTTTATTCTTTGGGACAGGGAAGCCTGAAAAGAACTTGTAGCCAGAGAAGAAAGAGCTATTTGGGTGAAGGGGGTGAAGTAGAAGGGAAGACAGGACTAAAGGTGGCAATATGGTGTAAAGCTTCTCAGCAAG
This sequence comes from Eospalax fontanierii, assembly GCA_035773235.1. Lineage (NCBI taxonomy): Eukaryota > Metazoa > Chordata > Mammalia > Rodentia > Spalacidae > Eospalax > Eospalax fontanierii. The sequence continues at coordinate 47,193,855 of CM069525.1, forward strand.
CACATAAGAAAGAACCAGAGAATAAAGCAAGCTATGCCCCTGTAATGACGTGTTAACTTTGAAAAATCCACACTCTAAGTGCAATGAAAGTTAAAGGAACAGAAAACTGGGGGCAGGGTGGCCAAAAGTACCTGTCAAAATTGTGCTGGATTTGACTAGGGTATTTGAATGCTAACACTTTTAGTCCTTACCAAAGCATACGTATGGCATGGCCTCCCTACCTCCTGGAATGTAGGCATGATATTTTCAACTTTTAAATGGACTTTTTGCTAGTAGGTGGTCAGTGAATGTTTTTTTCTTTGATGCACACAGGGTATTTTGTTTTTATACATTGGGGGTCAAGAACAGTATATCTGAAAGGAACAATCTCCAGTTCAGGGACTGAATTTTATGATCTCTTTAGTATTTCCCTAGAACATGATTCTGGGCCATTTAATTCTCTCATTGCAGTTTCTATATCTAGCTGAAAGCTATGACAAGATGGCCAGACTCTAAAGTACTTTAACTACTTTAATCCGATTAGTTTATTAGTCATAGTGCTTATAGTCCCAATTTATTATTCTCCTCATAATTTTCTTCAATGAAAGTTCCATATATATCTGCTCCTTCTCACTAAGAAAAATTCAAGGTGCTTTTATATTTTAGGTTCACTCAGCATTAAAAGTGTCTGTAGTTCCATTTAACCTTCCTTGTGCATCACACTTCATGCTGTTATAAAATTAATTTCCTCAGCCTAGAATGCCCTCTGGCTATTGTGCAAGTTCCCTTGTCTATGATGCAAGCACCTTTTATTGAGATTTAGCCTTTCACTGTGGAGTGAAAGTCTAAGGCTCCACAGTTTTCACCAGCTTCACTCTGTAGCCATCTCAAATAAATATGGAGTGTTCTTCAGTGGGGGCAACTCAGGTTTTCTCAATCTCATGTATATGGAGATAGTCATATAATCTTTTTGTTGTTGTTGGTTTTGTTTCTTATGAGGAGTCTCACTATGTAGACTAGGCTGGCCTTAAACATCGAGGACATCTGCCTGCCTCTGCTTCCTGAGTGCTGGGATAACAAGGGTGTGGCCACTATGCCCTACAAGTCACATAATCTTAAATGAACTTTACTGCTTTTATTAAAGTGTCATTCCTAAACTAAACTGAAGCAGTACCTTCATTATGTAAATGCAGCTTCAAGACCAAACTATCCCCGCCCCCAAATCACTTTGCTTTCCTCTAAGTCCCTGCTAATAAACAAGTTTTACATACACTGGTATTTTGTATATATGGGAGGGGGGCTTATGTTCATGTGGGTTCCAGTGCCCATGGAGTCCAGAGGCATTGAATCCCCCGGAGCTGGAGTTTACAAGGGGTTGTGAGCAACCTGATATGGGTGCTGAGAATTAAACTGGGTTCTCTGCAACAGTAGTACAAACTCTTAGCTGCTGAGCCATCTTTCTAGCTCATACTGGTTTTAAATGGGGAAATAGTAAGTGAAAAATCAAGTCAGCAACCAGAGATTGCAGATACAATGGGAAAATCTGTCATTGCAATTCCCTTTCACTCATTTTGGCTGTTAAGGGTTATTCTGATTACTAGAAAATAGAATTTCAGAAGTGGAATTTAACTTTGGCTTTCCCTTCCCTTCCCACTAAATCAGGTTCCTTAGCTGGTCTGATAGACATTTCTGCTCACTGGATGACAGACTTAAAAGAAGGGATATGCACAGGGGGATTCTGGTTTAACCATGAACATTGTTGCTGGAACTCTGAGCATGTCACCTTTGAAGACAGAGACAAGTGCCCGGAGTGGAATAGCTGGTCCCAGCTTATCATTAGCACAGATGAGGTAACATTTATTGATAATTTCTGAATCACTGAATTTTGCTTTTACCTTTCTTTCATTTTTAAAAACTGTATTCCTGGAAATTGTGGCATCTTCCCCTATTTTCCTTTTCATGGAAAAGGTAACTAGCGTCAGCTGTCATTTTCTGTGGTTTTAAGTACAGCCCTATTCCTATATCTTCTGACGTGTGGAACCATTTTCTGCTTATCTTACAAAGTTTAGTTTGTTTTAAAGAAGCCTGATGTTTCTTCTTAGTAGTTAGTATGCAGAATAATAAAAATTAACCTTTCCCTAATAATTTCAATACAAATGTCACGGCAGACAACAGGTGACACGTAATTTCAACCAAAAAAATTGTAGAATGGTTTAAGATATATTTATCGTATGGATACCTAAAGTGATTTGTCCCTGAGCGTTGAATTAGAGCATTAAAATGTATACATAAAAGAGTGCATTAAATTGGGTGGGGGTGTAGTAGGGGAAGGTGCAGATAGGCGAGGGGATCTAAATATCATCAAGCTATATTGTATGTAAATCCCAAAATTCAATAAAATTTTTTTTAAAGTAAAAAATAAATGAAGGGGCTGGTGAGATGGCTCAGCAGTTAAGAGTATTAGTTGTTCTTGCAGAAGACTGGGGTTTGGTTCCCAGAACCTACATGACGGCTAACAAGCATCCATAACGCCATCAAGTTCCAAGGGGATCTGACAACCCTCTTCTGACCTCTGAAGGGATTGCACAACACATACATACATGCAGGCAGTATACTCAGACACATAAAATTAAAATAGTAAATAAAAATAATAAAATTTTTAAAATTGTATGATACATTCCCATGTCAAAGTACCAAACCCAGGAATAAAATTGTTTACAGTCTCCTATTATAATTAAATCAGAATTTTCATTGTTATCTAGCAGATATTTTTCAACACAAAAGTAATTTTGTGTTTCAGCATCTATCCTGTTTAGATCTCTCCTACTGAAAAGTCCACAGAACAAAAACCTGTTAGTTACCAGTCCTACCAATTGAAATGGGCACCCTTGAGCTCCCTTCCCTAATTCATCCATTCTGTTGGTGAATGGGAGACAAGGCTAGGATATGCTTATATTCTTGAAATTTCTCTTTAAAGCTGATCACATAGCTGAGCATGTGAGGGGATAGAGAGAAGTTGGATAATAAGCAACAAACAGAGAGGGGTTCCATAGTTCTAAAGCATAGTAGGGTGACTGTAGTTTATGACAACTAATAATTGATTCTTTGAGGTGCTGAATATTGATCCCAGGGCCCTGAGTGTGCTAGGCAGGTTCTCTAACAGTGATCCATGCCCTCTTCTTTATATATTATATAAAGCACTGGAAGAGGGGAGTTAGAAAGCCTCAAACACAAAGAAATATGAAATGTTTAAGGAACTGAAAATGTTGAAATACCCTGATTTGATCATTATACATTATATACATGTATCAAGATATCATACTGTACTTTTAGGCATGTATAATCATTATCAGGTATAAACACATTTAAAAATATTTTTATTAGACACCTTGATCCACGAAGAATTTGAGGTTGTATATCACACACACACACACACACACACACACACACACACGAGACAGGAGAGAGAGACAGAGACAGAGAGAGAGAATATAAGTCAAGAGGAAAGGGTAGGAAAATAATAAAGTCATAAATAGGAGAGTTTATGTTCATATGTGACTATGCATATTGACTTGGGGAGCAAAAGTTTAGGTATGTGTGGATCAAACTGCAGTATGATCAGCATGCCAGAAGGCAGGTAAAGCCACAGGATGAATATTACATGTCCTCCCAATCACCAATTTTTCCTAAGTATTTGGAAAATTTTCTTTTAAAAATTATGTAAATAATTATTTAAAATGAGATGTAAATTTTTCTCTTTTTCCTTGTATATTGAAGATTGAGCCCAGGGCCTTGCCCATGTTGGACAAGTTACCACTAAATTACAACTAAGTTAAAATGTTTTATTTCAAAAGCCAGCCTTGGTGGCATACACCTGTAATCCCTACACTTTGGAAGTAGAGGCAAGAAAATCAGAAGTTCAGAGTCATTCTTTGCTACATAGTAAGTGTGAGACCAGCCTGGGACCTGAGACCTTGTCTCTAAAACACCAAAAACTTAAAAAAAATTAACTTACATTTATTGTGTGTGTGTATGTGTGTGTTTTGGGGGGTGAGGGGAGCACTTAGGGGACAGTGTTAGTGAATTCATTCTCTCCTTAGTCATGTAGATCCTGGGGGTTGAATTTACATTATCATGTTGGGTGGCAGGTGCCTTTACTCTCTGAAGCATTGAATTGGTCCCAAGAAAACATTTTAAAAATTGAACCGGGCATGGTGGCACATTTGTATAATCCCAGTACTTGGGAGTCAGAGGCAGAAGGACCACTACAAGTTCCCCGCCAGGCAGGGTTATATAGTGAGACCCTGTCTTCAGAAAACAATAAATAAATAATCAAATAAATTAATTTAATTTAATTTATTTTGAGACAGATTCTTGATAATTTGTCCTGCTGGCCCCAAATTTGTGATCCTCCTGCCTCAGCCTTCTGAGTAGCTCTATGGATTTTTGTTTGTTTGAAACAAAGTCTTACTCTGTTGCCCAGACTAGCCTAGAACTCACAGTAATTCTTCTGCCTCAGCTTCACAAGTGCTTGAAATTAGAGATTTGAGCTACCAGGCCTATCTCTCTCTTTTGTTTTTTAAATTTTGTTATTTCTTAATTTTATGTGTATGAGTGTATTACTACATGTTTGCAAATTGCACCCATGTTGTGCATTGCCCTCAGAGGTCAGAAGATGGTGTTAGATCCCCTGAAACTGGAGTTATGGATGATTGTTAGCCGCCATGTGGGCTGTGGGAATCGAACCCAGGTCCCCTGCAAGAGCACCCAGTACCCTTAACTGCTGAGCCATCTCTCCAGCTCCTGTTTTTTATTTTTGTTTATTTATTGTTTTTATTTTATGTGTATGAGTGTATTGCCTGCATGTGTGTAAGTGCACCTGTGTCATGCAGTGCCCTCAGAGGTCAGAAGAGGGTATCGAATCCCATGGAATGGAGTTATAGATGACTGTTAGCTGCCATGTGGGTTTGGGAATTGAACCTGGATCATCTGCAAGAGCAGCCAGAACTCCTAACTGCTGAACCATTTTTCCAGTCCCCAAATTATTTATTTTTATTTTACGTGTTTGATTTGCCTGCATGTGTATAAGTGCACCTGTGTGTGTGTGTGTGTGTGTGTGTGTGTGTGTGTGTGTGTGTGTGTATGTGTGTGTGTGTTGCCTTTGGAGGCCAGAAGAGGATCAGATCCCCTGGAACTGGAGTTATGATGGTTGTTAGTGCCATGTAGGTGCTGGGAACTGAACCCAGGTCCTCTGTAAGAGTAATCAGTGCTCTTAATTGCTGAGCCATCTCTCCATCTTGTTTTTTAAAGAGAAAACAAAATTTCTGTTTTAGCTCTATTCCCAGGTACATTCACCCTGTACCTTGACATCTATATTCTCTTGGATAAGTTCTAGAACTTAAGATGTGGATGTGTGTGTGTGTGTGTGTGTGTGTGTGTGTGTGTGTGTGTGTATGTGTATGATGGCTTTGTACCTGTCATCCCACTTAGCCTCCCTCAGTGGTTAACACTTTGCATAACAGTACTGGAAATTGATATGTGTACAACCCATGGAACTTTTCCTGTTTTGTTATTTGCTTTTGTGATGCTGAAGGTTTGAAGGTTGAGCCCAGGGTCTTGAGTGTGCTAGGCAAATACTGTGCTACCAACCAACATCTCCAGTCCTTTTTGTTTCCCTAGCTGTGTACAAAATGATGACCAAGAGAGGTGGGTGGAGGAAGAGGAAGAAGGAAAGGGAAGGGAGAGAAAGAGAGAGATCTATAATTTTATGATGGCATAAGACCGTTCTGTGAGCACAAGTCTCCCTCGTGCTGTCCCTGTGCAGCTAGTTCTGTATATGTGTCTTTTCCAGTAGTTCCTTGTAAATTGTCACTTAGAGTTTGCTTCAACAACAATTATCTCTGGCTCTGCTTTTTATGAATGAAATCATTGCCTGGGGAAACAATCTGCTGGGCTTTAAGAAGACTTTCTCTTGCCAAGAATTTGGCCTCCTGGTCTGTGCCTCTCGCTAGTTTCTGTTATTTTCCTTTTCACTGCCTTTCTGTGGTTTCTTCCTACCTCTGGAATCTGTTTGCTCAAACTACACTTAAAGACAAAGAAATAGTTGTCTAAGCCTCTGAGGAACTAAGATTATGGAAAACTTTCATCAAACTCACAGCTAAAAAAAAACCCTTAGAGTTCTGATTCTCCTTGTTTAGGCCATTGATTTCTCTTTTAAAAAATTTATTTATTTTATATGTATGAGCCTTTTGCTTGCATGTATGTAAGTGTACCTGTGTCATGCATTGCCTGTGGAGGTCAAAGAAGGGTGTGTATTCCCTGGAATTGGAGTTACAGACAGTTGTTAGCAGCCATGTAGGTGCTGGGGGTCAAACTCACGTCCTCTTCAAGAGCCACCAGTGTTCTTAACCAGTGAGCTATCCAGTCCCCACTGAATTATTCTAATAGTGCCTTATGTTTTGAAAAGCCAAAAATCCACTGAAGTTTTTTATTTTCTTGAGACAGGGTCTCCCTGTAACCCTAACTGGTCTGGGACTCCCATGGTGACCTTGATCTCACAGAGGTCCACCTACCTCTGCCTTCTGAGTGCTGGGATTAAAGGCATGTGCCAATATACTCGACAAAAGTCTACTGAAATTTGTATTCCATGTAATTTGAAATAATAATCCTTAATGTTCGAAATTCCTTTTTTTATAAAGCATTACTATTTGCCAGACCTTTAATGTTAATAATCCTTATTAATGGTCAAAACTAGATTTTCTTTGTGCCACACTTTGTTATCATAGGGGACTAGTCTCAAAGTTATTTTCTGTTCACACAAAAATGAATGTTGCTTTTTAATTCTTTGGAAACATCTACAATTTTAGGGCCAGATACCTTCTACTCACATACTTACTGCTAGACAAAGCAAAATTCTTTTCAAGATGTAATCATTATAAGTGCAGTATTTTTTTTAGTTTTACTAAATTGAAACAGAGACTATAATGGTGGTTACTAGGGGCAAGGAGAAGACATGGAAATGGTAACAAGAAAGCCAAAGGTATTTGCACTTAGGATGGATGAGTAAGTTTAGGATCTCATATACCACAGGAAAACTGCAGTTAATAATATTGTATGCTAAAAATTTACTGTTCATACAGAGAAAGATAATTATGGAAGGTGATTGATATGTAATTTCTGTGACTGTAGCAATCATTTAATTATGTATATATGTGTTAAGACATAAAGGCATGGGGGCAGGAGAGATGGCTCAGTGGTTAAGAGCACATACTGCTCTTCCAGAAGACCTGAGTTCAGTTCCCAACACCCACATCAGGTAGCTCACAACCAACTATAACTCCAATTCAAGGAATCTGACATCCACATAACAAACATATAAACAAAAATTAAGTAAATGGTGACTCACACCTGTAATTATAGCACTTGGGAAATGGAGGCAGGAGGATCAGGAGTTCTAGGGAATCCTCCACTACAAAGTAAGTTTAAGGCTAATGTGGGTCTCAAGACAACAACAAAAGCCCAAACAAACAAACATAAGTTGGAGCATGTGCTTTAGCATGTGTGAGACCCAGGGTTAAATCTCCAGAATTAAAAAAACAAAACAGGGGCTGGAGAGATGGCTCAGTGGTTAAGAGCCCTGGCTACTCTCACAGAGAAACTGGGTTCAGTTCTCAGCACCCACATGGTGGCTAACAACCATTCAAAACTCCAGTTCCAGGGGATCTGATGCTTTCATTTGACCTCTGTGGGCATTGCACAACATGGGTTCACTTACGTAAATGCAGGTACTGTGTACATGTATATACTCATACACATAAAAATATTTAAAAAACCAAACAAAGTGAAACAGTCCCCCAAGTATCATATTGTTTATCCTAAACATACAACAATAAAAATTACAAAGAAAAGAATACTTAGGAATTTTAGTCACTGTAATCTGTTAAAATTTGACACCAATGTAGGGAGCCAGAAGTAAGTATAAAGAATGTTGAAATCTGTCATCACTTTAAATATGTAGTCAAGGTTCAGCCATTCCAGAAATGGGTGAGACTATTAAAACGTATTAAATTTGATATAGAAGGATATATATTTGACTGCAAAACTGACAAAAAGCATTTATAAAAAGTGACCAGACATGATGTCAAATGGCAGCAATCCCACTTGGGATGCAGAGGCACAAGAATTGCTGCAAGTTGGAGTCCAGCCAGCTTGCTACATAGTAAGTTCTAAGCCAGCTAGGCCTACATAGAAGACCCTGTCTCAACCAAGAAAAGAACAAAGCACCATATGTGTTTTTTTTGAGTTCTTTGTATATTCTGGATATTAGTCCTCTGTCAGGCCACTGGAAGCTTGTTCATTTTAACTTGTGGCAATGGTGGCATTGAGCACAAGACCCATGCCAACTCAGACAAGGGCCTAGAGTGGAATTTGGAACTGTTCCCTAGCCTAAGAACTATTCCAAGATTGATTGCTGCTAGGTGAGGGAGAGTGGACTGTCCTTAAAATCTCTAGATAGGCTGATTAGACTCCAGTGGATGAACTTGCACCAAAGGACATCTGGGTACAAATGCTTGACTGCATGGAACTTAGCATGTATGATGGAATACGTGAGGGCCGGTGTTGGAGTATGGGGCCATGGATTGGGGATGGGGTCCGAATACAAGACCTGTTGTATGAAATGTAAAAAATCTCAAAAACTTTAAAAAGAAAAGAACAGAAGAAAGAAAAAAAAATGTATGGTTTTCATAGTTTTCAATTTTTCTTCTGCTTGTCAGTTCTTAGAACCTTTTGAGAACGTCATTTGACTGTAGCAAAGCCTCTGATTTTTAGTACCAAGTGACCTGACAGAGTTTTAGTAGTTGCTTTGCTGAATAGTCTGGAAAGAAATGTTTAAGCAGTTTAATATTGTTTTTTTCTTCTTCCTGACCTTCTCTTCTGGCAGACTGTTATTCGATAGCTACATCCCTCACCCAGGCTCTGTAGACTAAAACAGCATCTATCTTTTTTTCTGTTTCAGGGAGCCTTTGCCTACATAGTTAATTATTTCATGTACGTCCTCTGGGCACTCCTGTTTGCTTTCCTTGCGGTATCTCTTGTCAAGGTGTTTGCACCTTATGCCTGTGGCTCTGGAATCCCAGAGGTGAGTATGTTAATGGTAACATTATGAATCCTTTTTGGCTAAAATCTTGTAATGTATATTCAAACATATATTGTAATTCGGTGACTATTAATCAAATTCCTGAGGCATTCTAAGGCCTATCAAATGTTTTCTTTTAAGTTTCCTCTCAGTTTGAGCCACATGATTGAGGCCAGAACAGGGTTAATGATGGACAAAACCCCATTTCTACCTACTGTTGTCTTCGATTGATTTCCAGTGACCAGAGCTACTACAGTTTTAGCTTAGCAGGATGTCCTTGCTCTGTCTGCTTCTTAAATAATAGACACTACCTTGTTTGCAAGAAATGAAGGCTATACCTAATTGTTCAGGTTGTTTCTCTCAGAACATTTTTGTAACCTGGAGAAATACATACACCTCCTCAGCTGCTCCTGCTTTTCCATCTACACACTCTCATCCTTATAGTGCATCCTTTTCCAGCTGCCACGTGGCCTCTTTCTCCTTCCAGAAGCCATGAAAGCTTACAGAAAAGTTATGACTTTCTTAGGGATCTCCTATACTAAGATCACTTGTAGGAGAAGTATGCATATATCAATTGTTCAGAAGGAATAGTTTTTATGATGAGATACTGAGTGTTACTGTTGAGCTTTATTTATTTCCTTAGTGTATGTTGTCTCTCTGTGTTTGGTCTGCAGATAAAAACTATCCTGAGTGGTTTCATTATTAGGGGCTATTTGGGTAAGTGGACCCTGGTTATCAAAACCATCACCTTGGTGCTGGCAGTGTCATCTGGCTTGAGCCTGGGCAAAGAGGGCCCCCTAGTGCATGTGGCTTGCTGCTGTGGAAACATCCTGTGCCACTGCTTCAACAAATACAGGAAGAATGAAGCTAAGCGAAGAGAGGTAATGACATAAGACTTTAGTAGGCTCTTTTTGCTCAGGGGCCTAAGTGCTACAATCTTAGGGGTCAGACTTTGGGGATTCTACCCGTGCAAATGCAAATATTCTGAGTTAGCAAGTCCACTTCTGGAATCTGTCTTATAGCCTAGCATATGCATGCATCTACACACAGATGTCTGGGGATGATCAGTGCAGAATTTGGTAACATAGTGAAAGTATGAAATGAACAACATGTACATCAATAGGGGATTGGTCAAAAAACTGTTCTGCTCATATCATAGAATACCGTGGACTATTTAAAAGACTGAGATTATCGTAACTATATTGACATGGAATGCTGGCAATAGAATAGTAAAGCCAGTTTGTGGCTACTGTTTAATGGGATAATTCAGGTAATGTTTTTAAAAAGTGTATGTTTATGCACTTAAGAGGAAAATGTGTAGGACTGGGGTGATAACTTAGTTGATAAAGTACTTGTTTGCAAATATGAGGACCTCCAGTTCAGTCCCCAAAAATCCCTGTTAAGAAAGCTGCTGTGGTAGCACATGCTTTGTAATTCTACCCCTGGGAGGTGATGGTAGGCAAATATCTGAGGCCAGCCTTGTCTGCTCGGCTGATTCTAGGCCAATGAGACACACTGTCTCAAAAAACAAGGTGGATGATGCCCAAGGAATAACACCTGAGCTTGACTTCTGTCCTATACATGTACCTGCATACATGTACCACACACATACATGTACCTGCACACACATGTACACCTGCACATATGGAAATGTATACATACCTATGTCCATACACACGACAAAAGTGTCTGGATATGGTTTTGTTCCAAGCTGTTAAAATGTAATTCTGGTGGGTGGGAGAATGAGGCAATAGGGAAGGAGAAAAAAGAACTTTTTATTGCAGTTAATCTTAAGCAAATTTGTGTTACATCTATTGAAAAAGAAATTACATCAAATAATGGAATTTGAGGAATTTTCTTATTCCTGTGGATGAGTAATTACAAATGGCATGTCCTCTTTTCATCTTTTATTACATGCTTGACTTAGTCTCTCTTTGTGCTAGTCTTCTTTCGCTGCCTTCCTCTTGCCTCAACCCAGCTCGATTATTACCACCATTGTGTCACTGTGGTTGTTTTCAAATTTAGCCAGTTGTTACTGTGTTCTATTTTGAGGAAGAAGATTTTTTAAAATTGTCCCAAGTCATTGGTTACTTTTATTCTGCTATAATTGATGGCTCAAGAAAGTAATAGTTCTCATTTCATTTTCCTTGAACGGCATAGAAATCATACATGAAATACGTCAAGACGAAGATAATTTTATGAAGGATGTTTTGGAGAACTGGAATCTAGTGATTTCTTCTGAAAACAAATAAACAAATATATAGATATAGAAAGAAACTGAAAAATGTTGAGATTTCAAGTATGGAATAAATTTTGATAGTTCAGTGGAGAAAGTTCCTGGTGCAGTTAGGAAGGAGAATAAAATGAGCAGGATCTGTACAGTGATGTGTGAGTAGATTGTTGGCTGCTTGTCACACGGTAAAGAGACCCAAAGGCTATATTAAACTGGGAAAGTTGTTAAGCAGGAATAATGTATATCAGAGTTGAAAAAGCTGAAGAAAAACACTTAAAGCAAGAATAAAGTATTGATTGTTATAGACTTTACATGGATGGAACTGAATTTGAAACTAGATTCCTTATAAAAGAGGAGGGGATGTGATTTGAGTAATTCTTTTAAACTTGCCATACATCTCTCTGATTAGACTCTAGACTCATAAATATATGAATCTTCAGTTTACTTCCTATAACTTATATTTCCTAGTTTTTCTTTTGTAGTGCTGGTTATCAAACTCAGGTCCTCTTACAGGTTATCTTTTCTGTGGCTCTCAGTAGTGAGAACCCATTTGTTGCCAGTAATCTTATCAAAGTGAGCAGATGGTTGGGAATACAACATTTGAATTGGCAGGATGTGGAAAGATTTCATTCTACAAAATATAAAACTAAAGCAAACTAGCCAACTGTGTTTTCTGTCCCCTCCTAAACATAGCTAGTGAAATCCCCTTTTACAAGAGGCATTTTGGCTGTCCCTGTCCTTCTCGAATGACAGCCATTTGAGCTGTGCATTTTCAAAGCCTTCAAGGCTGATACCAAAGATTTCATTCTTTCCTTTCCTTCATTTTCCTATATGGTCCTACATTCCTCAGAAATCTTACTATTTATTCTGCCAAGAAACATTTTCTTCTTAGAAATTCTTTTTGTTCAATTTTATCTTTAAAATATGTCCCCACCAAATTACCTTTCTCCGCAGTAGTATTCAGGGAAAGGACTTGTTCCTATGAATTCTAGTTTGTCTGTGTCACTGATATTTGTCCTGCACATTGTCCACACACAGAGGTAACCCTCTCTAAACATCCTTGGTTTTTCCCTCTCTTCTGTCCCCATTTCCTTCTGCTAGTTTATTCCTTTCTCATTTAGCCTCTTTTCTTGCCACTCATCTTCTCTGCCTTCAAATATATTTTTAAATTGCCTTCCCATTTGTTTTTCTCCTTATCACTGGAACTGGAGTGGGTCACATGGTATAGGAAATTATAAACTGTTACTTCAGTTTGTATCATTAGCGCCTTCTTTAATACCTCATTAAAAACATTCCTTTAATTTGTTATTTAAATACATCACTGGAAGTCCTTTATTTAGGTGGGAAGGGATAGGTCTCCAAACCCAAGTTCAGTTACCAGTGGAGGAATGCTGATGAGGGTTTAATTTAGAATTCAGCTCATGCTTCAGTCACAAAGAAAAGGCTCATTTTCCTGTTTAAGCATGTGATCTACATGTGTGCACCATTCAGCATACAGTATTGCTCTCCAAGTAAATAGAAACTGAACTTCACTTTTTATGAGATAGAACATGTAAAACTTTTCTTCAAAATGCTTAGTAGCTGTGAACAGTCCTTTAAAAATATGATTGAATGTAAGAAAGTTGTATCATTCTATTGCTGATTTTACGTTTTGGATTGTAGGTCTTATCAGCTGCAGCAGCTGCTGGTGTGTCTGTAGCCTTTGGGGCGCCTATCGGTGGAGTATTATTCAGCCTGGAAGAGGTAATGACCTCTAACTGTCTGTGAAGTGTGTGTATGCTTTGCTATCAGAAATCTCGGCCAATATCTATGTATGTTGCAGACCCTGAGTGTTCTGAGCTGCTTGGCCCTTTGCCATGTAAACAGAAATTTCTGAAGAGTTTTCATCCTTGACTATAATGCCTGAAACCTAAGCATTTCATTTGAAACAATTTCTGCTTAGTGACTGCTTTTTCACCTTCTGTCTTATAGGTCAGCTACTATTTTCCCCTCAAAACATTGTGGCGTTCATTTTTTGCTGCTTTGGTGGCAGCATTTACTCTACGCTCCATCAATCCATTTGGAAATAGCCGCTTAGTTCTATTTTATGTGGAGTTTCACACTCCGTGGCATCTTTTTGAGCTTGTGCCATTCATTGTGCTGGGCATATTTGGTGGTCTGTGGGGAGCTCTGTTTATCCGCACTAACATTGCCTGGTGTCGGAAGCGTAAAACCACACAGTTGGGCAAGTATCCTGTCATTGAGGTACTCATTGTGACAGCCATCACTGCCATCTTGGCTTTCCCCAATGAATACACACGGATGAGCACAAGTGAGCTCATTTCTGAGCTGTTCAATGACTGTGGCCTTCTGGACTCCTCCAAGCTGTGTGATTATGAGAACCATTTCAACACAAGCAAGGGTGGTGAGCTGCCGGACAGACCTGCTGGCATGGGAGTCTACAATGCCATGTGGCAGCTGGCTTTGACACTCATACTGAAAATAGTGATTACTATATTCACCTTTGGCATGAAGGTAAGGAATTCTTTTTGTACTCAGTGTCTGTTCTGTGTGGCTATGGAGGGAAAAGCTAAACTATCCTACAATCCTGATAGCTCATGTGTGCTAGACTTTCAACTTCCCCCAGTATGAGTCTTCCAGCCCTGAAGCCTCTTCACCCCCCATGACTTTCTAGACCCCTTTTCCCATGACTTTCTAGACAACAGTAACTGTTTCAAATTGCCAAAGCCTATATTAGGTCAACTGCAAAACTCAACGATGAGATTTTAAAAAGAAATACTTTCTCTTTTTCTACATAAAAACATACCCCCCCAAAGAACGTATTTATGCTACAGCATTTTGTATCAAAGTGTAGTATTTGACCAACTGCCTTATAGGACAGTTAGTCTTTATAGGGTAGATTTTAGAGGAAATTAAAGAAGCACATTTTTAGCCTGAACCCCATGAGACTACCAATGTTCCCCCATCTTTTTAATTTTTTTAAAATGTGTTTTGAAAAAAATATTTATTACTTTTATTTTAGGTGTATGGGTGTATTGCCTGCATTTGTGTAAGTGCACCTGGGTGATGCAATGCCTGTGGAGTCAGAAGAAGACATCAAATTCCCCTGGAACTGGAATTACAGATGGTTGTTAGCCACCATGTGTGGGCTGGGAGTCAAACCCCTGGTCTTCTGCAAGAGCAGCCAGTGCTCTTAACCACTGAGTCATCTCTCTAGCCCTCTGCCATCTTTTTTTTTTTAAAAATATTTTTATTTCTTATTCTTATTTTGTGTATATGAGTATATTGCCTGCATGTATGTAAGTGCAGCTGTGTTGCACAATGTCTGAAGAACTCAGAAGAGGGTATTGGATCCCCTGGAACTGGAGTTACACACGTTTGTTAGCCATCATGTGAGTGCTGGGAATCAAACCTGGGTCCTGTGCAAGAACAGGCAGTGCTTTTAATGGCTGGGCTGTCTCTTCAGCCCCAAGGTTACCAATGTTCCACCATCTTGACCACTAAAATAGCACATTCATAGAATGCAGCCCCAATACTTAACTAAATGAAGTTTTTACAGTTTAGTATCAATGATCAATTGTTAACAAGTGGACTCCATTTCTCAGGTTAATATTAAAATATTTAAGCTTTCAAAAATGGTAACATGGGTCAGTAAGATGGCTCAGTGGATCATAGTGCTTGCTGCCAAGCCTGATGTCCTGCGTTTGGTTCCTAGAATTCACATGGTGGAAGACCAGAACAACTCATCTTCTGACCTCCACATGAGTATGCATGCATACACAAAAAATAAATGAAAAAAACCACAAACAAGCATGCTTTTATATACAGAAGCTGCAAAAGTTGCTCTCTTGCAATAGACAGTAATGAGAATGAAATATATTTTATAGGAGGATTAAGTTCCAGTCCTGCATAACAAAGTAAGATGACTATGACAGTCATTTATTATACATTTCAAAAGAGAAGAGGGGAGTTTGAATGTTCCCAGAACAAAAACATGATAAATGTTCAAGTGATAAATATAGTAATTATCCTGATTTGATTATTATGCATTATATACTTGTATCAAAATATCACACTGTATTCAATAAATATGCACAATTATTACAGCTAACTTAAAAGCAGATCTTAGGGTCGTGTGTTTTACTTTTAATGCCTGTTACAATTTCCATGTTTCAGAAGAAACAAAAATGAAAAATTGGTTAAAGGATTTTCTTCCTCTTTCCTAGGTTTTCCTGTTCGTCGCTTCTGTCCCACACCCTGCTACCAAATCATTCCCTGTATTCTCCATAGAAAGAGATTTGAATCAGAGATAGGATGGAGACTCTGAAAAGTTTTTCAGTGCTTCTTAGGTCAATTTTAACCCTGTGGTTTCATTGCTTTATTTAAAGGGAATCTGTAGATCCTCAGGACACCAACTTCAAATGCATTCCAAAGTAAAACACTCATTATTTAAGAATGCTATATGCTGTTTGATTATGTTTATTATCATTTAATCCCTTAATATTAATAATTCCTAGTAGTTAAGAAAAAACAGGAAGATAGATAAATGTTCCTTTTTTTGTTAAGCACGCATCTGTGTTCATTTAAAATTTTTATTTGTGGGGCTGGAGAGATGGCTCATTGGTTAAGAACACTGATTGCTCTTGCAGGGGACCTGAGTTCTATTCCCAGCACCCACATTGTAGCTAACAACTGTCTGTAACTACAGTTCCAGGGGACCTGACACTATCTTCTAACTGCTACAAGCATTGCATGACATGGGTACACCTACACATATATAGGCAATACACTCATACACATAAAATTAAAATATAAAATAAAATTTTTATTTGTACAATACTTAGATTGCTCTAAAGTAAATGAAAACTCAGTTGGCATTCTTTTGGTGTGAGTGATGATTTAGAACTTAATATGTAAGTGTCTTTATGAACATTCTTTTTAAATGCAAGCAGTAGTGTTCATTAACTCTTGACCTTGGGAGAATGACTTAACCTCTTTGAACCCTGGGGCTGTAATTTGGGAATAATAATGCCTACTCCCTGGGGTTTTTATACAACATGTATAAAATCTTATATGTAAAACATCCAGCATAGAACATGGTGGTCAATGAAGTGTATGTTGGTGTTGATAAAAATTTAGAATTGGGGGAAAATGTCTGCATATATAAGAAACTCCATCTATTTTCCTTTTTCTTTGGGAAAGGCCTAATTTCTGCTTCCAGTTTTGTGTTGGTCTGATGGACCCCGAATCAGGGTAAGCTTCTTTGCAGTCATCCTTGCCTGCACGTCCCAGAGAACCTCTAGTACCTGTAGTGTCACATACATCTTTGCAGCCACTTGCTAGCATAGTGCATAGTTAAATTGTCATTGGCCTGTTTGCTTTGCAGAGGGTCAGTCCTCTAGCCCTTATCATATAGTAAGCAACCACATCATGTCTCACTTACTGTCTCTTGCTTTGTCTTTGCAGATCCCTTCTGGTCTCTTTATCCCTAGCATGGCTGTTGGTGCTATAGCTGGCCGTCTTTTAGGAGTAGGAATGGAACAACTGGCTTATTACCACCATGACTGGGGCATTTTCAATAGCTGGTGTAGTCAAGGAGCTGATTGCATTACGCCTGGCCTTTATGCCATGGTTGGAGCTGCAGCCTGCTTAGGTGAGTGATATTTGTTGTGGTTTCAAAGAAGCCACCCTCCCAGTGACATCCAAATGAAGAGCAATATGAAACACAGTGGGCTGCAGAGATTTTTTTTTGATGATCATCTATTTCTTGTTGGGTTTACTACTTCTCAAGCACATTAATAAAACTAATTCTACTTAGTGGATGTAATTAGAAATCTGGACAAAGGTAGCTCCATAAGAATGTGCACCACAGTATTATGTATAGGAACAAAAACTAGCCAAATGTGGAGGCACATGCCTGTAATATCAGCTCTCAGGAGGCTAGATCAGGACAATCCCGAGTTCTAGGCCAATCTAGCCTACATAGCAAGACCTTGTTTCAAATCCAAACCAAATCAAAACAAAAAATTAAAAGCAACCTAAAATTGAATATTATTTATAAAATAAATTATGGTTCATCCATATATTATACAATCCTTAACTTGATATTGTTATATTTAAGATTTTTTTACATGTGATTATGTACAAGTGTGTGATGCTGAGGATTAAACTCAGGGTCTATGATATGGTAGGCAAGCACTCAACTACCAAACTGTATTTCAAGCCTTCTTTATACTTTCTGTTTTGGGACATAATCTCACAAAGTTGTTCAGGCAGACCTTGAACTTTGCCTCAACCTTTGGAGTAACTGGGATTACAGGCTTATGCTACAAGGCATATGTTTAGCCTTGTACTATGCTAAACTACAAGGTATGTTTAGCATCTTTCGATATGATCTTTAAACTTTTAAAACATTAAGTTCATTTATTTTTGTGGTGGGTGAGGAAGGAACATATGCCATTGCCTATATGTGGAGGACAGAGGACAGCTTGCTGGAGTCAGGTTTCTCTTTCCGCCATGTAGGTTCTGGGTTCTCAGTTGTCAGACTTGGCAGCCAGTGTCTTTACTCTTGTGCTCCTCCCTTTAATTTTCTTCATTATTGATGTGATTTTTAAATTGGTAACAATATGTCATATTTCAAACATACAGCAGGAGAAAAGAATGATAGGGAACCAAACATCATATGAGCCTACCTATTATTTATAGACAGTAAGCTGAATTTTCTATAATGGGCATGCGTTACTTTTACAATTAGGAAACAAAGCAACAAAATAAACAATCTAGAAGTCTTCTACTTTGTTATTTTGAGAAATCTAAGTCATGCCTAACAATGGCATGACTAAAATTGCTTTAATGTGACCTGAAACCTGCACAGTTGTTGGCGAGACTGTTCTAGCATCATTTCTAGTAAGCTTTTCTTGGATGGGGCCTGTGACAGACATGCAACTGTACCAAATCCCATTTGTTTCCTACATGTGCTTCTTTGCAGGTGGGGTGACTCGGATGACTGTTTCTCTTGTTGTCATAATGTTTGAACTGACTGGTGGCTTGGAATATATTGTACCTTTGATGGCTGCAGCCATGACAAGCAAGTGGGTGGCAGATGCTCTTGGACGGGAGGGCATTTACGATGCCCACATCCGTCTCAATGGATACCCCTTTCTTGAAGCCAAAGAAGAATTCGCTCATAAGACCCTGGCAATGGATGTGATGAAACCCCGGAGAAATGATCCTTTGTTGACTGTCCTTACTCAGGATAGTATGACTGTGGAAGATGTAGAGACTATAATCAGTGAAACTACTTACAGTGGCTTTCCAGTGGTAGTATCTCGAGAGTCACAAAGACTCGTAGGCTTTGTTCTTCGAAGAGATCTCATTATTTCAATTGGTAAGATTCCAAAAGAGGGATAAGGAAACTCAATAAATATGCATGAAAAGGGGGAGACAGAGGGAAGAAGCAGGGGCCTGGTTAAGGGACAGAAGGATAGAACTAACACTTGAATTTTCTACTTTTCATTTCCTTCTGATCAAACAGAAAATGCTCGAAAGAAACAGGATGGAGTTGTGAGCACTTCCATCATTTACTTCACTGAGCATTCCCCTCCAATGCCTCCATACACTCCACCTACCCTGAAGCTTCGGAACATCCTAGATCTCAGCCCCTTCACTGTGACTGACCTTACACCAATGGAGATTGTAGTAGATATCTTCCGCAAGCTGGGACTGCGGCAGTGCCTGGTTACACACAACGGGTGAGCACTCTTGAATGAAGGTAGATTGGATTGTGCAAGATAGTGAATATGGAGATAAAAAGGAGAACCCAAACTTAAATTAATATTGATAGCACTTTTAGGCATTTTTGAAGCTCTGAGATAAAGGCATATGTGTTTATCATTATAAACAATAAAAAAGGAGTTTGAAGAAGAGAGTGTGTTTGAGAGATGCAAAATGTTAGTTGTATATTATCAATAACTTAGTTTCTCCTCTGCCAAGGAGAAACTGTTCTTGTGCACACATGTCTCTGAAATTGTAATAGTGTCAGGCAGGATACAACTTCTCAGGCAGGACACAACTTGCAAGACCACCATTGAATACTTGAAACTTTTGATAGTATTGTCCTCCATATATACCATATTTTCTTATATATACACACCTGTGATAAAGTTTAATTTATGAGTCAAATATAGTAAGAGATTAAAAGCAATAAGTATAAAATAGGACAATTATAATAATGTACTATAATAAAAGTTTTGTGAATATAGTCTCTCTTTCTCTCCTTCTCTCTTCCTCCACTCCTCTACAAAACTTCACTGAGCTTTTTTGACCATGGTTGACCTTGAGTAACCAAACCCATGGTTACAAGAGACTACTGACCCAACACTTGGGTATCAGAACAAGGAAGATCAGGAGTTAAAGGCCAGTCTCAGCTATATACTGAGTTGAGGCCAACCTGGGCTACATGAGACTCTGTGTTTAAAAAGAGGCACTTTGGGGGAATTTAAAATCCTGTTGTTATTATTTGAGAACAAAAAGTCCATGTTTCAGTGATGTCTAATACAGTGATGTCTACAGAAATAGTACATGTAGTACATGTAGGCTTTCAATCACAAGTCTTCGAACTTCCAAGCCCAAGGCTTTTTCCTTCCTGAGGTACTTCTTGTCCACTCAAGAAGTCCTGCTAAAATTATTGGGAAAGAGTGCAGGCCGACTAGATGGTGGAGTTTTTTGTTTTTAACACTTTATATTAACAAGTACATAAGTACTACCTCTTCTAAAATTTTTAAGTCATATAATAACTATTCTACAGGAATTAAAGCATTAAGTAAGTAGGCTTTTTCTAATAGGTTTGTCAGTATTTACTGAACCCCTAACTCACATAAGAAGGTATTCGATTGAATTCTGGGGAGATACAAAATGAAGAGAATCCTTCCCTGTTCTCAAGTGTGCACTGTTACGGGGAAAAGGAACACACAAGTCACTGTAGGACAATAACAAAGGGAATAGAAGAGCCTGCACAGAACTCAGTGTTGCTGGGAGCAGGGCAGAGTCACTGCTGGCTCGTGGGACCAGGGAGGTTGTGTAAGGGATGCATTTGAACTGGGCTGTAGTGGATAGGTAATATTCATAGTTTAGAGAGCAATATTTATACCAAGGGAATTACAGGACCTGAGACCTAGAGTAGAAATGTTTGCATGTATTTGGGAATGCATTCATTGTTCCATTTCTCTGAGGTCCACGTCCTACTCCTGATAGCTCATCATTATGAAAGTGCATTTGAAAGACAAAGTTGAGAAGAACTGAGGAGGACAAGATCGAGTTTAGTTAGGGACACTATTTTCACTGTACATTTATTTGGGTTTTGTTGTATGTATTTGTCTTTCAGGAGATTACTTGGAATCATTACCAAAAAGGATGTGTTAAAGCATATAGCACAGATGGCAAACCAAGATCCTGATTCCATTCTCTTCAACTAGAATCACGGGGTTATTTTGGAAATAAAACAGGAAGGACATTGCAGACCATGGATATATTTTATTAACTGGGTACCCAGAACACATTTCCCACATTTGGGCGGCGAAGTCATATTAGTGTATTGTCTCTTTCCTACAAGTTAACCAGTTGCACTACATAATCTCTGGAAATTAATCTTCTCTTTAGGAGAAAATGCACTTAGGCTAATGTGATATTGCATTTGAAAAGGTTCACGAAAGAGTAAACAAACGAGATTGCTATGGTTTAATTATATTCTTTAATTTTAATTTAAAAGTAATTGTGAGACAATATGCAATCACTGAAAACTATGCAAGAAAAATTCCAACTATCCTGGCATGTAGCCTTCAGGAAGCTCATGGAAAAGTCATTTTGAGGGACTCTAGCTGTCATTGTTGGAAAATGGATTGTAAACTAAGGGGCTTTGCTTTTCAAACCACAGAAAGGAAACCCAGAAGGAAATAGTAATGGTAAATTCTAGACTGTGAAGATTCAGTTCAAATGTTATTCTTATTCCTGTTACAATATTTGCATTATTAGTTTGTTATGTGTATGTATATGTTAATTTTGATTTCTGATTATAAGACAATGCTGCTTTGGTTAATCTCCTCTGGATGAATTGAGAGAGGTTGACTTTTATAGCTTGCTTGTTCCTGGTACTCTTTTGAAGTGCACAAAGTTAAGTTATAGAGCTTTCTCCTTGTCTGCGAAAGTGCTAAGTTTCCAGATGGTATACGTTAGTTAGTAGACAAGAACCACGTCATGAGTTTGTTAGTAGCAAGGAATGATTCTTTTTCTAGTGTCCCTGAAATCAAGATAATCAAAGTTCTAGGCAAAAGTCAATGAGTAGGAATTTCACATTTTTGTGAAGTCCTAACTTAACCTCTTACCTAGATGCCACCTCCACGAATGATGGTGCTTTAGGCTTCTAGAATATGTTAAGAATAGCAAATGAAACTGGATCTAGGTTGCATACTGGTAAACCAGGGAAGATTCAGAGCTGTGTCTGCATCCTGATGTATTCTTTTGGAAAGACCACCCGTTCTAAAATAACTGGACACTCAAGCACCTCCCAGTATTGAGTATACACAACAGACCCATGTTGTCCCCATGAGCATAAAGTACGTTTGGGATACTTTCACATATATTGAAGGTGTTGTGATAGGATAGGGAGATGGAACCATCTTGAAGCTCCATCCTTAGAGATCTAACTAAAATGAAGAGCCATCTTAAGACCTAGGGGTATGGACAAGACCTGGTGACACCAAAGGTGCTTGTACCCAGCTGAAAAGGTGCCTGTCTCAATTTCTTACCACAAGGTAGTTAAAAAAAATCATTATAATTATAAGGACGACTGGTGGAATTAATGAGCCACCACCATCATTCCAACCACTATTTCATTTTTCTATCATTTTATGTATGTGCAGTTAATCTCTTCACCATTTTATCTGCCTTCTCCTCAACACTGGCTCCTCTTTGGAATGGAGTACTGTGCTTGGTTAATCATTCCTAATAACATAAAGGATACCTACCAGGGCTAGTTAACTTTTAAGCCAAGGCTCAGCAGTCTCATAGCACTTGGAATAGAGTCTTTTTCTTTGCCATGTGGCCCAGTTCCTGCTGTTATGTCTCCATTTCTGTTCCAGATGCCCATGGCAATAGGATTGCTTTGTTACCGCAGAGTTCAGCCTTGTTCATTTTATAGATCTGTTCCCGACACCTCCTACTATCCTTCTAGTCTAGAATCAACAGGCACTTGATACATTCCCTTGTATACCACCCCCTTAAGCAACTCAGTGTACCTCATTTTAAAAGTTGTTGATCACTGAGTCTAGGACTTTATTTTTTTACCCCTGGTTCTTATCATTCCAAAATCTGAAATTCTTTCATTTTCCTGGGTTGAGTAGCTGGGGCCTATTTTTATTTTTATCTTTAATATATCAAGGAAGCACCAAAGTTTCTCCTTTTAAGTATATTGCTCTCCCATTTTAATGAAAAAGAATGCTTCATAGTATCATAATAATGACGTGGTGACTTTATGCCTTGTTTCTCCCATGCCACTGCATTCTCTGTATCAGATGAGACTCTTTGCCTCACCACCCAGTGTTTTATGTGGAGATCAAAGTTCTTATCTGTATATTTCTGGTTCAGCACCTATCTTATTAGTCATTCTTCCTCACTAAAGTTGGAAAAACAGGAAACATTGTAATGTCTAGTATTTGATGGCAATGTAAGGTTTGGTCATATGTTGTAGAGCAGGAGCAGCATGAAGAATGTCTTGTTTGCTTTTGTGTACCTTCCAGTTCCTTTTCTTCACTGTAGACAGCTGAACCAGTGCTAAGGTGCTACTTCAGAGAATATAAGAAATCAGATAACACTGTGCCAAGGTATACTTTCTAGATGCTGAGCACTGATTGGCCCTTCAGAGAATCGACACTATCCCCTTGATACCTTACTCCTGGTAAATCTCATTCATTAACCTCAGTTTCTCAGGAATCCTTGCAGCTTGTATATTATAAGTAGCTATAGTATATGACATCCACTATATGTCCAATCCTATGGTTTGGCTCAAAATTTAGCTAGTTCTGACTGAAGTACTCTACAAGATTGCTAGCTCAACACCTGGACACAGCAGTGGTTCTTGTTTGAGGTAAAGGAAAATTTTTCCTGCCTTGCCATTCCAGTAAGTTAGTTATTCTTAATGAAAAACAAAGCCAATATAGGGAGGTATGTCAATAGCCTCAAATGACCACATACCTCAGTGGTAAAATACTGGATAATTTTTTATGATTTTAAGATGAATCGAGACAAGTTTATTAGGTACTGGAAAGAAATTGCCTAATGTGAGGGAAGTTTTTACAGAAGAATGCCAATAAATGCTTCAACAGAATTTGGATTTTTCCAAGGAAATATATCTAGAGGACATCTAGCCATGAAGGGAGTTTATGGAAGTGTAGCAGTCTTAAGTGCTCTACTTTAAATCTTCGCATATCTGATTTAAAGAACCTAATGAAACTGAAATGAAGCTCATAGTGAGTAAAATTGGAGGGAACAAACGGGGGCCTGACAATGTGAAATAATGGCTGTTAAAGATTATTTCTACTTTCATACTTGGTTAGAGATAAAGAAGTTGCAAGACCCTCCTGTCTTTAGCCTCCACATTGTGGCTGAGCCCAGCTGCAGAGCAGAGGCAATGTGACCCATAGACTATACTAGAGAGCTCTCACATTAATGACACTTAGAGTTTGCCAGCTGGCAGAGCAGACTGTTAATTTGCTGATCGAACTACAAGGTGATCCAATTGTTTTGGCACCAAAGTCGGAATGTAAACCCTGTACAGGAAGAGCAGGCCCTTTCTAAAAAGTATATCTCTGATATTTGAGCTGAACTTTACTCCTTCAAAAAAACCTTAATTTTTGTAACCACCTCTGGGATTGCCTGGGTTTCACTGGTATGACAGTAGAAGAGCTCTGCTGAACAAAATGTATGAGTGGTGTCACATGGTGTGAAGAAAGTTGTCCATGTGTCAGTCCATGCAGCTATGCATTAGGGGGTCAGAAACAGCTTGATTACGTGCCTCAGAGTGAGCAAAACATAAGTCATCCTCAAATCTAGGTTTCAAGCTTGAGCCTCAGAGGACTGTTTGGCTTAAGGACAGTCTGGATTCATGGAGAGGTTGACCTAAGACAATTGTTCAAGGAGGAATATATCATTGAAATGTCCAAGTGATGAGCTTTCAATCATGTTTTAGTCTCCCTATTATGTATACCCTTATTACGTATTGAAAAGAAAAAGTTATTTCCTCACATGCATCTCAGAAGCTGTGTAAGTTTGCACATGAATAGGTGAAATGGAGCTGGGTGATTGCTGGACTTTGCTTCTGTTTCGTTTATTTGACCCAAGGAAAAAAGTTCTGGGGAGAGTGCGTATTAGCAATTTGAAGTTAATCTCCACGCTTGCTGGCCACATTCTCATTCCGATACATCTGGATCTGGGCAAAGTTTTGAAGAGATGAAGGGAGCAAAAGTGTTTTTTTTCCATGGTGTTTGTCTGATTTTGCCAAATCCCCGAAGAAGGAAAGAATGAATGTGAATATGTAGAGTTTCCCTTCTTGGATGGGGCCTATCAGGTTGCCCAGCCCAGCCCAGCTCAACCCAGGCCAGCCCAAACTTGCAGTCCAAAATTCCTACCTCTAAGTTGTTACCAAAGGGTCTTTGGCTTCAATATGCACACTTGTTGAATGAATGCCCTGTCTAAAGTTTGGCCTTTGGGGGAGAAACAGCACATGATGATACATATGAGGCAAAACCCAATCTCTGCCTCCGCTTCCCCAATATTACTTTCTTTTGTTCTCCCTACCACATTGTAAATTCATGTCTCTCTCCATTTTTACAAGCATACTGCTTTGAATGTGGATTTTGGTGAGGAGAGAAGATGATTCTGAGAACAGAGAATGACAACTCCTCAGATTATTTGGCCATTGGCACTTTGTTCACTCCATGGTAGGGGCCAAAGCCAGCAATACTGGAAGTGTTGAGGGCTTTAGTTGTATTATATACTAGTCCAAATGTATTGGAATTTGGAGATGGTTTAGGTTTTAATTAGAAAGATGATGTTTAGTGAATGGGGAGGAAGGATCTGTGATAGTGTTTAGCACGTCAGTAATATTCAGCTTCACTGTCATATAGAGGGTACCTCAGAATATGATTCTTCAAGAATGCATCTTTTCCTTCCATTTCACTTTGTCCCTTCTTCACTTTACTTTCTCTCCCATTGTCCTTCCTTTTTAGTACTCAGCTTTTTATATAAGCATTTACTTTTTTAAAGCTATATATTTGGTCCTTTGGGACTGTACAATGATTAGAATTTATTCCACTCAAGATAAAATGATATGCTTAGTATTTTGTTCTCTGAAATTGTCTTTTGAAGCTATGCTGCTAACCAGGTACAGGCCAGAAAAGAATTGGGCCTGACAGCATCTTGGTCATGTCACCTAAGGGTAATAGTGAGTCATCACGGTGACTCTTCTTTATTTGACCAAGGCCAGCCTCCCATACATACCTCTGCCCATTCATTTCTGGCCATTGGAAATATACCAGCTGTTGGGTGAGCCATTGGAGCCAGAAGGATCGATCAGAGGGGCCAGGATACAGCCTATGGGCACCATGTGAATTACTCTGTAGGAAGCTCATTTGTAGGACTGGCTTCAACTGCAGTAGCCAAAGAAAACCTGTCTGACTGGACATTTGAATTCCTGAGACTTGGTCAACGTTCAGCTGAAACTACTGCATAGATCCCTGCAGTAGCTCGGCTTCCTGAAACAAGCTTTCACCAAAGCTAATAGAACCCAAGTTTCCACAGGAAGCTTGGTGATGGGCTGTTCAGATCAGTCATTTACTTGAGTGTTGCCAACCCTTCAGCCATGCTTTTGTAGCTTTATCCTCACCTGCTTATAGACATAGCCTTAGCCAAAGCTGTGGCTCGCTGCTCACTTTGTTCTGCTCCCTGGTTATGTATAATGGCATAGGATAAAAAGGAAAACATGGACTGGGGAGTAAGGAGACCTGGTTTCTATTCCTTATGCTTCTACTAACTAGCCTCAAGATCTTAACCGCTCTGTGCCTCAGTGTTCCCATCTGCAAAATGGGGATAGTGTAAATTTCCCTACCTACCTCACAGGGTTGTTGTGAGGATAAACTGAGACAATGAATGGAAAGCACTTTGACAAGTAAGTGCTATGCAAATTGTAAGAAATGGAAACATCATGTTCAAGGCAATGCAATGGACATTAGCAGAAGGGTTAATGAAATTGTCCAGCCCTTTCTTTGTGTGGCTTAAACCTAGGTCGCCATTGCTTTATACATTTTCACTTAGCACAGATTTGTAATTATGCATGCAATAAAGCACAGCCTTATTCAACTTGGTCCTGGTGTGCAGTTTTGATTTTGGATTATCAAAGGAAAACATGAGGGTAGTGTCTGGAGTTTGGGGATGGGTAGTGTAGAAAGCAACTGCCAACCCCTATTGGCAGGCTCGCCTCTTTTAAAAAATAGTTTATGAAGGGCTGGAGAGATAGCTCAGTGGTTAAGAGCACTAGCTGCATTTGCACAGGACCCAGGTTTGGTTCCCAGCACCACATGGCAGCGAACAACTGCCTGTAAATCCAGTTCCAGGGGATCCAATTCCTTTTTCTGACCTCTGTGGACATTGCATGCATGTGGTGTGCTTACATGCAGGCAATACACTCGTACATATAAAATAAAAATAAAAATTTTAAAGTTTATGAAATACGTATTGCACTTATACATTCAATTCTGTCTGTCTGTCTGGCTGTCTCATTCTGGGAATGGAATCTAATACTTCATATTTTCTAAGCAATCATTCTACTACTGAGCTGTATCCCCAGGCTTAGTGCCTTTTACTAGTAAGACAAATGAGGGACTGGAGAGATGACTCAGTGGTTAAGAGCACTAGTTCTTGCAGAGTACCCGAGTTCCATTCCCAGCACCCACATGGCAGCTAACAACTGTCTGTAACTCCAGTTTCAGGGGATCTGACGCCCTGTTCTGATTTCCATGGGCATGACACAGCGCTGGTGCACCTACCTACATGTAGTCAATATACACATTTAAAAATATTTTTTTAAAAGACAAATTATGGAAAGCTTGTGCTTCTGAGACACTGCAGATACCATATCTGGACCTTATTCATTGTGGCTGCTTACATGCTCTTTTCTCATATACTGGTGATACTTTCTTGATGATATGAGAATGAGCTTGAAGCTGCATTTTTCTCTCTGAAGTTCTTAATGATTTGGGATAATAAATTTTGGACGGCCTCTCTTCTACAGTTACTTTAAATGAGTAGTAGGATGGGTAATTAAAATGTTTCTCCAGGGCTGGGAAGATGGCTCAGCAGTTAAGAATGTGGACTGCTCTTCTTAGGACCTGAGTTCAGTTCCCAGCATCAATGTCAGGATGCTCATAACCACCTGTAACTCTAAGTCCTTGTGCACAAACCCATATACATGTACATAATTTTAAAAAATTAAATGTTTAAAAATATTCCTCCAGTCAATACCAGTCTTTTAGTATCATTTTAATGGTATGTTGACAATAAAAAGTTGTCTGTGAAGACACTCTTGAGTGACTGTGCACACTAAAGTGGATGAGGCATGGAAGAGTGACTGCATTTGCAACTGCTACTTTTCATGGGAGCATGACTGGTACCGGAGTGCTCAGAGAAAACCCTGAGAATGAGCACCAGATGTCAGCACAATCTTAAAAAGTACTGATGTGGCTAAGGTTTGGAAGGCAGGTAAATCAAGAAGCAGTAATTCATATCTATAGCTAACTATTGGGAATACTAAGTTCAAACACAAAATAATTATTAGTTTATTAGCCATTTTATAAATGAACAGAATTCAAAGTTAGGCCTGGTCCACCATGCCTGTAATCCCAGCAGAATTTAAGGTTACCTTGTGTTGTATAACAAAACTCAGTCTCAAAAACACAAAGAAAAATATCAAGTACACGGCAGTACCTGACTTTAAAAAACTTAAATGTTCTCATGTGTGAAAGTTGTTTCCTTCTCAAAGCAATGTCCTAGGTGAAAACAAATCAGGCAAGAAGGCACCAGGCCTTCCCTTGTCAGGATATCCATATCATTTATTTTGTGACCAAGACACTGTTGATGATGGGAGGGCTTTTATTGTCTAGGGACAAGAGGTATAGACATAAACTGTCCCAGGCAAAGAGAAGTGTGATCACGGTTCCTTGTGCCTCTGCAGTTCCTGACTTTTATACCCACACTCCAGCTCTAAGTTGCCTAGGTGCCTTCCCTAGTATTGCAGACTTTGCCCTTCCCTTGATCTCCAGATGATCTTCTTGACTCTCTTCTGTCATAATAAGCAATCCCAAATGCTTCAACATTGAGCTTATTTTCAAAAATTAGTGTTGGGTGGGTGCTTCATTGGTATAATCCTGGGCGAAACGAGGCAGGAGTATCAAGAGTTTCAGGTCAGTCTTGGCTACAAAGTAGGATCCTGTCTCAAAGTAAAAACAAAGAAATCACAACCAAATGGTAACGATCATTACCATCCCAGCAGGTGATGAAGGATATGTTTGGTTCAGTCTCTTTTACTTTTTCACCAGGTGATTTTATCACAAGCTTTGATCTTTTTGGACCTCAGTAACTACCTGTGAAGTAGAAATGATAAAACTTTCATCAATGGACCATTGAGATGATAAGTCAAAATTAAACATGAAAACTAGACTTTGCAAATTGGCTATATGAACTTATTTGGTTGTGAGGGCTAAAAACATAACATTTGGGGAATAGGTTCACTCAACCATAGGGTCATAACCTATTTAGTATTATTGAGCACCATATTTAGTATCATTTAAGGTCATATACCATAAACAAACTATGAAAGAAAAAAATCATACCCATACCTTGGTTACAATCCAAACCACAGACAACTTCTAGTGACATAAACCAAGTCTTTTATAATGAAAAAAATACTTCTACCCCACCCTGTGTGGGCTTGGCAACTTCTGCTGGCTGTTAGTTCAACCATCTTAGACACTCCTCTTCTGCCAGCATGTTCCCTGTGATTTCTCCCTCTGATATTCTGAATTTCCATTAAATTTGAGCATCCCACGTACACTCAAAATAGTATGTTACTTATGGTTACTTAGAGGGATGCACTTACATCATTCCCTCCTGTTCCAGCTCCCACTGGGCCACATCTGGAACTTGCAAAGCCACTCTGAGAAGATTTACTCCGATAGTCCCCAGCATGACAAAGTGCCCCAGCCACTTGCCTGTCATTCAGTACCACTTCTCTTGCTAGTTCTAGTTACAAAACAAAAATTCTCTATGAATGGATGCCACCACATATAGTGCTCTGTGTGTGTGTGTGTGTGTGTGTGTGTGTGTGTGTGTGTGTGTGTTGGAAGCAGAGGGTTGTCTGTATACTGTACACTAGACATGTCCGAATATACATACAGCCCTGAATTTCACTGCAACTCTATGAGATAGGGAAAATATGGGGAAATGACACTGTTTAATTGTGATTTTTCTCAACATCTCAGAGGCAGAAAATAGCAGAAACTGGAGCACAATATTTTTTATCTGAAGTTCAATGATCTTTTTATGGTGCTGGAATAAACCCAGGATCTTGTGCATAGTAGTCAAGCACTCTACCACTGAGAAATACCTCCAGCCTCCAATGATATTTCTACTACTAATCTTGCAATTCAGTGTTCCTGTTCATCCTGAATGTTTCCATGCAATATAAAGAAGAAAGAAGAAGCCTTACTTGATGAAGTTGGACATTTAACATAGTGTTAATAAATTATTGTGGCTATGAATCTGTATTGAGACATGTAAAGATTGCCAGGGGCTCTCCAATGAAAGAGTTTTCTTTTTATAAAAATATTGTACTTAATATTTTTATTTTATGTGTGTGAGTGTATTGCCTGCATGTGTGTAAGTGCACCCGTGTTGTGCAGTGACCTCAGAGGTTAGAAGAGAGCATTACCTCCCCTGGAACTGGAGTTAAAGAGGGTTGTTAGCCAGCATGTGGGTGCTGGGAACCCAAACCAGGTCCTCTGCAAGAGCAACCAGTACTCTTAACCCCTAAGGCATCTCTTCAGCCCCTAAGAGCTTTCTTTTAAAATATAAAAGTGAAAAAAATCTAGAACTGGGAATGAATCGGATGGGATTGTAGGGTCTGGTATCTTCTATTTACTAATTTACTCCCTTGGCAATATTTGAAGTTCTTTACCAAGAATTTATATTACTTTACCATTTTAAAAGTAAAATCCAGGAAAAGTATATGTGGTCATGAGGATGTGTTCATTTTATCATTTGAAGCTAAATTTGTGTTTTCTTGTGAACTAATGATAAACAATGAAGATTGAATCCTGAGTCCAGTAAGTGTTTGTTATGATGAGAATTCCCATCTGTAGCAGGGCAGCCATGAGTCACTCAGGCATAGGATGCTATTTTCTTTCATAATGTAAACCAGCACAGGCCAGTGTGATCCCTTTAAAAACAAATCAGATCGTATCATTTGTCTGATTTGAAACCCTTTGAAAATTTCTCATTTAATTCAGAGAGAATGCACCCTCTTCCCTTGGTCTCTGAGGCCTTCTCAGACCTTTATCAGGCATGTCTTGCTAACCTTGTGTTTATACATTAAATTCTATCTTCCAAAACTTCATGCTCAACTTCTAACTCTTGATACCTCAAAGATGGCCTTATTTGGAAACATAATTGTTGCAAATATAATTAAGGTATAATGAGGTCATACTATGGACCAGTGAAATGTAACTACTGTCCATATAAGAAGTGGAAATTTGAACACAGCACACACACACACACACACGAGAATATCATGTGAAATTAAAAGCAAAGATCAGTGTAATCAAGCCGAGAAAAGCTTGAGAGACATGTGACAGTTAGTTCCTCACAGCCCTCAGAATGAACCAGCCCTGCTGCTACCTTGATCACACTTGGAGCTTTCAGACTGAATTGTACAGCCATGAGTTTCTGATCTGTAAGCCTACAACCAGTGATACTTGATCAGGACAGCTCAAACAAATGACTGCGCCCTGTCTCTTTGTACTCACCCCTTTCCCTTACTTGTTCCTGGCACACAATCTTCTTTTTTTTTTTTTAGCTCCTCTCTCACACACACCAACTAAATTTTTGCCTCAGTATCTTTACACTGTTTTGTTTTTCTCAACAATACTTTCCATAGATCTTCACATGACTGTCGCTGTCAATCAAAATATTTTTATTTGTTTGAGACAGGGTCTCAGTATATAGCTCAGGCTGGTCTAAAAGTTTTTGATTCTCTTGCCTCACAAATGCTGGAATTATAGGTATGTGATATCATACCTGGCTTTGTTATTCAATTTAAATATATAAGGAGAGAGAGAGAGAGAGAGAGAGAGAGAGAGAGAGAGAGAGGGAGAGAGGGAGAGAGGGAGAGAGAGAGAGAGAGAGAGAGAGAGAGAGAGAGAGAGAGAGAGAGAAATTTCCTTCTAGAGGCCTTCCCCTCCCAGTCTCTATTTTTTAAAAGCAGTCCTGGGAATGGAAGCGAGGGCCTCACATACCCTAGACAATTGCTGCATCACTGAGCTCCATTCTCAGCCTTCCAATCATGAATTGCATCATGTTCTTTATTTTCTTCAGAGAAGTTGCCGCTATCTGTTTTCTGTTTTCTTACTTTAAGGTTTCTTTTTGTGACAGGATCTCATGTAACCCAGACTGGCCTCACTATGTACCCAAAGATGACCTTAAACTCCTAATCCTCTTGCCTCCATTTCCCTGAGATTACAGCTGATAGCCACCACATCTGGATATCTGATGTTTGATTGTCTGTTTATAGTATAGATCCCAAAACATAAGTTCCAGAGGGTTTTTTGCTCATCAGTGTATCCCCAGATTCTATCTAGACTTACTTGGCACACTATAGACAATAAATGTTGAGAATGAAAAGAGCTCTTTGCCGACAGAGTCATTCATAAAACATCACCGAGTTCCAACTATTTGATAGCTGCTGAGATAGAATTTGAGACACAACGTCACAAAAATAGAGGGTCTTGTCCTTAGACTTTCCAAAAGTCCATAGCTGCTGCCAGATCCTGATGCTAGTAGGGCAGGAAGGGCATGCGTTTTAGAATGTGACAGATCTAGGTTCATATCCTAGCTCAACTGCTTACTAGCTGTGTGGTCCTAGGCAAGACACCTAACATCTCTATATTCCAATCATTTCTTCTACCAAGAAACAATAATAGTAACACCCAATCCAGGGAGTTATGGTAAGAATTAACTGAAATAATTCACTTGTTTGAAGAGCTTAGCATCCTGGTAAATGATCTAACAATAATATTTCTACTTCACTGTGGTGAAATAGCTAGAGACCTTCTGCTAGCAACTATTTGATTTTCTTTGGGAAAGTTTGAAAATTTTCAGTTCAGCCTATGGGAAGACCCCCCAGAAAACCCTACAGCTTCTATCAGGGGTCTTTTAGGAGCTATTCATGTTGATAGGCCACCTGTTAGAAAGAAACACCAATATAAGTCTCTTCATGCCTTGTTTAGTCTCTTTTCTATTGTTATGACAGCATACCCAAGCGTGAATATAAAACAAAGAAGTTTACTTTGGCTCATGGTTCTGGAGGTTGGGAAGTCAGCAGTGTCTAATCAAGGCATCCTAACAAGGTAGAAGGTAAAGTAGCATGCTTGTCACTGTGGGGCAACATGACCACCTGCTTCATCAAAGCCAGCAAAGATGATTGTTACCTAGCAGGAAGCACATTACAAAATTACATAACATGCTCACAGAACTGGAGTCTTGTTACCCCTGCCATGTTCTATAGGTTAGAATGGAGCCATAAGTCCCACACACACTCAATAGGAAGATTACACAAGAGTAAGAATTCCAGCAGGTGGGGGTCATGGGAGCTATGCTACTCATTCTGCCATAGTCTATGCCTTGGCTTCTAATGATTCATGTCCCTCTCACATGTCAAATCCACCAATTTCCTCCTGATTTGCCTGAAAATCTCATCCATCACAAGACTGTTGCAAAATTGCATCCTTACCCTTTTCTCTATATTATGTATTCCTGAACATAAATCAGGTCTGGATATAGCAGAAGTCCGTCAAGTAAAATTTTTCTCAGACTGGTGATATGTAGAAAAAAAGAGATATAAATGGAATGGAGAGATGGTTCAGTGGTTAAGAGCACTTACTGTTCTTCCAGAGGACCCAAGTTCGATTCATAGAACCCATGTGAGATGGCTTTCAACTGCCTATAACTCTAACTCCATAAAATTTGATGCCCTCTTCTGGTCTCTCTGGGCACCTGCAAATACATGGCATACACATACACACAGACATACACATAAATAAAATTTTCTTAAAAAGCAGCAGAGCATGGTGGTGCAAACCTTTAACCCCAGCACTTGGGAGGCAGAGGCAGGTGGATCTCTATGAGTTTGAGACCAGCCTGGTCTACATAGTAAGTTCCAGGCCAGCCAGGGCTACATAGTGAGACCCTGTTTTATTAAACAAACAAACAATTGAAATAAGAGACATATAACCTGCCTTTGTATAACCATCATGATATGGTGAGGAGACTTAGGATAACTGGGGTGGATATTTCTTTTCAAATGGTAGGGTACATCAAAGAGTGACTAATCTGTGGCAATTTGGAAATTAAACAGGCAAATGCTGAGTGTTCCTTGATCAATTTCTTTTCAAAACAAATAACCCACCCGGGTCGATAACTTGTTATGTAGCTCAGGCTGGCCTCCAAACTTTCAATTCTCGGGAGTGCTGGGATTCCAGGTGTGTATCACCACTCCTGGCTCCAGGGTAACTGTTTAAAGTTTCTTTGGTCTCTTGGTTCTACCCTTTGCCTACTGAATCATCCTTTTTTTTTTAATGAAAGAAGTATTTGCAGCTGAATTATTCCATCAACCTGCTTCCTTTGAGAACTATAGAGATATGATGGCCTTTAATTTTGTACTCTCTCTGTGTCAGTCCAAGCCAGCAGTGTTCTAATTAAATAACTTCCAAAACCTTTTGAGTCTTCAGTTGGATTTAACTTTAAAGAAAATAACTATACACAGCTATGTTAAGTATAATCTCTTTTTCTACCTTGGACTCTTAGATGGATGAGGGACAGCTTAAGCTTCCTGAAGGATCTTCAAGCCACACCTCTTGAAAAAGTCCTTTGAGTGAATGAATGCTACTCTGCTCCTATCTTTCAGTAATTTAACAAACTGTTGCAAAATTGCATCCTTACCCTTTTCTCTATATTATGTATTCCTGAACAGTGCTTGTAAGCTGTTTTTCTTAAATTTTAGCTTTCTTTGCTATTTGGAGAAGCCAAGAATCATGAAGTACTGGGTCCTTAAGAGTTTTCTCTCAATTTATCTCTGTTTGTATATTTTACAGTAAGTGTTAAGAAAAAAGTAAACAAAACCCAGTCTATTCCTTTAATACTGTGCTCAGAAATCTTTTAATAAAACAACTCATCAATCACACATACTGAAGTCAGTATGTTCAGTAGACTTTCTTCTGTAATGTAATGAAAATCTTTCATAGCCCTGTGAGCACAGAGTGAGAATGTGACATTTTACAAATCAGGAAGATAGCCCTCAGCAGATGGACCTTGACTTTAGACATCTAGTCTTAAGATCTATGAGAAAATAAATTGCTGTTGTTTACGCTCCCCCATCCCCAGTATATGGTATTTTGCTGTGATGGCCTGACTTGACTAATATATGTTTCTTGCTGGAAGCTATTAGAACCAAAATATCAAATCCCAGTCCTTTGGATTCCCAGCTATTCAACAGATGACAATGATAACAAAGAAAGCAAAAACCCGCTTTTCTGTTGTTTGTTTGGTTTTCTTTTTGATATAGAATCTCAGTCTATAGTCTAGGCTGGCCTGGAAAAATAATTTGTTTTTTTAAGTAGCAGTGTTGGGTTGGACAGGGTAGCACAGTCCTGTGATCTCAGCACTCATGAGATTGAGACAGGGGGATCTGAACTCAAGACCAGCCTGGGTTACACAGCAAAACTGTTTCAAAGCAAACAAATCATGTTCATCTCTTCTGTGATTATTAAACACAGACATATTTATTGTGAAATAACTAATAATTTTAAAGGAAATTTCTAAGAAATTGGAAGTCATAGTGAAGGCTATAACAGTGCAATTCCTTCCATTAGAAATTCCATCCAAATTCCAAAACAGAATTGGAATGAGGGTGATCCACAACACTTTATACACTTATTTTTCTCTTTCTTGCTCAACATTTATTGGAGTAGAGAACTTCCACAGATGTCTTTTCCTTTGTAATGATTTCTCTCTGGGGTTTTTTATTTCCTTGTCTCCATCTGGTTCTAGGCCAACTCCAGCTTGTTTCAGATGCAGCTTTGAGCTAAAAGGCTTTTTGCGTTTGAAGGCCATATGACTTCTCAGTAACTATGCTAACACCTACAACCTCCTTAGGGAAGGGGAAAGGAAAATATAGCTCTTGGGAAGGTAAAAGGAGCAAACTAAAACTTTGAGCTCCTTAAGTCATAGAATCCATTCTTTCTTCACTAAAGCGTAGTAATAGGATCCAAATCACAGGCTGGAATTTGTTTGGGTACAGGGAGTAAGGCAATGCGGATGGGTCCTGGGCTAATGAGAGAAGACCAGGGTTACTAAGGATCAAATGATAAAGATGTAACACAGTTCTGTGTCATACCCCAGGTGTGATCCCCCCTCTTTTTCTTTTGGTGAAGAGATGGAACTCAAAATCTCACACATTCTAGGGAAGTGCTCTTCCACCTAAGTACACCATCAGCATCCTGCTCTCACTGGTGTGATTTCAAGTTTAGCAAAGCATGGATAAGTTACACTAAAGGGTGACTGTCAGTTTCTAACTTCTTGAGAAATGGCTATATTAGCACTCCTTCATGTTTTCCATTTCATTAAATATTCTTTGAAAGACTAATGTCTTTTCATATTAAGAAGACAGAAAATACATTAACAGGATAGCTCAAATGAATAATATAATTTGAAACCTCAAGTGCTGGAGGAATGTATACTGAGCCTGGTTTAGAGACTAAGCTACTTGGAAGGAACTGAAGGTTTGAAACTCTAATGGCAAGGGTGTGGTGGATTGGCCTGAAAAACATAAAAGGCAATTCACAAATAACTGACACAAATGGTCAAGAACATAAAAAGTTACTCAGTCTTACTCATAATTAAAGAATATTGCCGTCTAGTGTTGGAAAGAGCAAACAAAAGAGACATCTCTAGATACTGGAGTTTAGGGTGTAGATTGAGATGGCCTTTATAGAGGGGCAGTCTGGCATGATCTGCAGATCATCTTTGTCAGAGGTATGCCCTTTGGGAAACATTTCTGCAAAAATAAGCAATTGTGCAAAACTTTATGTAAAAAGATATTTGTCCTGGTCCTGTTGAGGCTGCTGAAGAGGATCTGACTAGCTGGCATGAGTGAGCGGAATCCTGTTGCACCCATCTACCTGCTTTGGGACCCTCTCAAGTCCCCCCCACTACTCCAGAACTCAAGGCCTTCTCCATTACCTAGTAAGAACTAGCCCGTCCTGTTTCCATCCACTCTTTTTGGGCATTGACCCAATTCTGCTGAGGATGCCTGAGAGTGCCTAAGTAGCCAGAGTGAGTTATCCAAATCTCACCATGCCCATCCCCCTGCTTTGGCATCATCTCAAGTCTGCTCCAGGGCTCAAGTCTTCTCTACTAGCTAGGAAGAACCTAGGGCACTCCTTGGACTTTGGGCCTTGGCCCTGTTCTGCTGAGGCTGCTGGAGAGTGCCTGATTAGTTGGGAGAGATATCCAGATCCCATCATACTGGGTCACCATTACCCTGCTTTGAGTTCTGCCGCAGTCCCTTGGTTCCACGGCTCACACCTTCTTTGTTTGGCTAGTTAAAACCCATTCAGCTGATACCCATCACTTAGACTTGGGCCAAGGCTCCTTCACCCTCGTGGAGAACTCCTGACTAGCTGACCTCCAATAAAAAATCAAAAGAGAGAACCTGAAGCTGAGACCAACTATTCATAATGCAACCAAGATACATCAACAATATAAACAGAGTCAAACTTCAACTCAATAAAGGCAGGCCTGAGTTTCATATCAGACATACAAGCAACAGAAGAAATCCACATCCTCAGACCACACTGAAAAAACACAAATAACATGAAAACCCCAAATAATATGCCCCCACTAAACCCTACCAGTCCTATAGAAGTGTTCTACAATGAAAACTACCTAGAAGAACATCAAGCCATAGAATTTAAAAGAACAATCATAGGGGCTGGAGTGATGGCTCAGCAATTAACAGCACTGACTTTTCTTGCAGAAGATCCCAAGCACCCACATGGTAGCTAACAACTTTCTGTAACTTCAGTTCCAGGGATCCAACTCCCTCTTCTTTCCTCCATGTGTATTGCATAACATAGGTACACTTATACAAAGGTAGGCATAACACTCATACACATAAAATAAAAATAAATAAATAAGGACAATCATAAACATCATCAAAGAATTCAACAAAGTTAAAGAACACATAAACAACGCAAGGAGGATATAGATAAATTCCTGACTGAAACTCAGGAAAATACAAATATAGGAATGAATGAAATGACAAAGACAATTCAGGATTCATGAAAGAGATAGAAGTATTCAAGAAAACCCAGACTGAAATGAAGATGGAATTGAAAACTCAAATTGAAAAACTAATTTGAAACAACAGGAAAATGGGACCTCATTAAACTAAAAAGCTTCTATACAGCAAAGGAAATAATGAATCAAATGAAGAAGAAGCCTACACAGTGGGAAAATACCAGTTATTCATCCAACACAGGACTAATACCAAAAGCACACAAAAACTTAAACAAAGAACAGAGAAAACAAATGACCCAATTAAAAAATTGTGGTGAATGTGAATCTGAACAGGGAGCTCTCAAAAGAAAAAATAAAAATGGCTAAGAAACACTTTAAAAAGTATTCAACATCATTAGTAGTTAGGGAAATGCAAATCAAAACTAGTTTAAGATTTCATCTAACCCCAGCCAGAATGGCTAAGATTAAGAGAACTAATGACACCGAATGCTGGTGTGACTGTGGGGAAAAGGGAACTCATCCACTGCTCATGGGACTGTAAACTGGCGAAACCACTGTGGGAATCAATATGAAGAACTCTTTTTCTTAAAAATGTGAATATATTCTTATTGAATTTTTGTGTTTTTCATACACAATATCTTAATCCCCTTTCTACCTCTCTTCCCCATCAGCACCCTCCCATAGCCCCTCCCACTGGATTTCTGGCATTCTGTCATTTATGTTAAGGCCTATCTAGTCAAGTTAGTGTTCCCTGACATCCCTCAATGCAAGTGCATCCACTGGGGTCTAATCAACCTATCTAATGTCACTCCCTTAAAGAAGATCAGCTCTTCCTTGCTCAGTAGTAACCAGTTGTCCAATAGTTCCTAGGCTAAGATTGGGGCCTGATGTCCATTTCCACAGTTCTATGCTGGGTTTCTGTCTGCTTGAGTCTGCATGGGTCTTGTGCATGCTGTCACAGTTGCTGTAGATTCATATGAGCAAGGTCCCAAGAGCCTGTAGGTCTTTATTACCATATGGTTATGCACCTCCTGCCCTGGCTCTTACAGTTTTTCCATTCCCTCTTCCTCAATGGACCCTGAACCCTAAGTTCATTGATCTCTTTTGTATGGAGGAGTATCATTAATGAGGAGAGCTGAGAGATGCATTAGTCTTCTCTCTACCCCTTGTTCTGCTATGCTCCCTGAGTTTTATGTGTGGATGTTCCATTGTAGATGTGTCGCTTAGGGTTGGGCATTTCTCAGACACTTAATCTCTGAGTGTGACCAGTTGTGGAACTCTGTAATAGTCTCTGTTTGTTGCAAAAGAAGCTTCTTTGGCAAGTGATGACTGGCATACTTGTCTGTAAATATAGTATATTTTTATATTTAGCATATAGTAAGAAATTACATTTGTCTAGGGATGTTATAACCTTGGCGTTTCCTTATGACTGGCATGAAGACATCATGAAGAACTTTTAAAAAACTAAAAATAAGTGTACCATATGATCCAGTCATACCACTCCTTGGCATATACCATATGGACTCATCTTACTGCCATATTATTACTGCTATTTTCACAGTAGCTAAGAAATGGAAATAACTTACATGTCCCTCAACTAATGAATGGATAATGAAAATATGATATATTTACACAATGAAATTTTATTCAGTGGTAAAGAAAAATGAAATCATGAAATTTGCAGGTAAATGAATATAACTAGAAACCATTATACTAAGTGAAGTAACAGAGTCTCAGAAGAACAAATGGTATATGTGCTCTCTCATTTGTGGGTCTTAGCTCCAAATCCCTAGTTGTGAGTATATATCCTGATGTATCCACAGGAACTAGGAAAATGGAAAGGAACTATGGGGATAAAAGATAAGTGAGATAAATAATGTTTAGATGTTGTGAAAAGAGAGAGAGAAATGTATTAAAGTCCTACTGAAAAATACACATACAATTATGTATATGAGTCCATGTGTATAGCTGAAGGCTATATAACAAAAAGCAAAGTGCCAGGCAGGACAAACCTCCCTTTGAGTTGCTGGTCAGGATAATCCAAGAGACTCCCAAAATAATACAGGCTATTGTTACAACACTTGATTGCTCCCTAGAACTTGAAGGCAAGACTCTATTGCTGGAAGACTAGCTCTCATCGTATCAGAGGATACTATATAAGCTGCCAAGGGAGAAAACCAGTCAATGGTTCTATCCAGTTGTAAAGTCTAAAAATCAATAATGGCTGGTTCTGCAAACTATCAGTATTGGTGCAGTAGTGGCACTTTTATCTTGGGGTAGTCAACACTTGTATAATTAGAATAAAGGCCCACTCAGTGAGAGGGAACCCATGTGTGGTATTGTAAACACAGACAGATACATATAGCTGGAGAGGTCAGAGATTCTAGAGAAAACTTACCCTTGCCACATCCTTAGACCAATGTAATTTCATACTTTATTTGAAATATACATCCTCATTTTTACCTTTTTACTCCCCATCAAAGAAGCTTCTTTTTGCAACAGATAGAGACTACTACAGAGCTTCAGAACTGGTCAAATGCATAGAATAAGTGCTTGTGAGACATTTTACTCTAGGTGACACATCGTCAATGTAATCTCTCCACATAAGATTAATGTATCTTTCAATTCTCACCAGACAAGTTTCCTTATACAGAAGATGGTGATTAACACAGAAACCCACAATTGGCCAATGTACAGAGAACAAGAGGGCATAGAGAACTTATGCCTAAATAGGACACCTATTTCAAACTTCTGCTTCCCAAGGCTCAGGGATCATTGTAGAAGAGGAGGTGGAAAGACTGTAAAAGCCAGAGGATATGGATGACCACAAGGAAACATCTTCCAGGAAGCTGGTTATTTTATTCATACGAACTCACAGCAATAGTGACAGCATACACAAGTCCTATGCAAGATCAAACCAGACAAAATCCCAGCATAGATGTGAGGAAAAGGATGAGAAACTCCACTCCACCTAAGGAAATTGTGGCAACAGATGGCTGCTGGGAAGGGGAAAGAAAATATCTTACAATGTCTTACGGGGTTGGGACTCTTGGTGGGCTCAGTGCATGGACCTACACTGAAGAACATTTGGTGACACAAGTCAGATTCTATAGGCATATATATATATATTTGGGTGAGAGGCAATATGGGGAGGTGCAGATATGGGAGGGGTATTAGTATTATATGAAAATCACAAGAATTTAATAAATAAATTTAAAAAATATTAATTCTAGTTTCTTCTGTAAAATGGAAAAATGGTTAGAATGGGAGTATCCATCACTACAGGAGTGATTGATGTATTATTGCATAGTCATATAGCAGTTCTATGCTCTAAAAAGAAGAAAAGAGATATTAGCTTTTAATGATTGTTTGAGATGCATCTTCAGCAAAGTAGGATAGAAATGCAAAGTTATCTTATCACAGAATGTACCAACGGTCAGTACAACATCTGGCTCATAGTAGATACCTAAGAAGTATTGATTTCTTGGGTGGGACAAGAAATCTGGGGTCATGTCTTACACCTGGAAAAATTCCAATACAGTGCTATAAAAGAGCAACGTGCCATATTGGGAAACATGCATGTTATGTCAAAAGATTGTGTTAAGTTAATTTTTGTCCTCAAAAAGAGAGACTACTTAGGAAATTTTAGATTCTACTTCCATTTTGCAGTAATAAAAAGGAGTTAAGTGATGTGATATGAGATTATAATCAAGTGTTACTGTCTAAACCACCTTTTCCCATTCCAATGGTGTTTCTTCCCAGGATTTAAATGTGCCAGCTTTGCCTGATCTAGATGTAACCATGATCTTTCTGATCTGTCTGATCTTTCAGTAGATTCCCTTTTAGTCACTATGACCAATGTAACCTTATCTTAATATCTTTGGATATTGATATTCTCTGATTGTGATTTTAGGGATCCCCTGAGGCTTTTGTATAAAAGTCAAATGATGCCCTGTCCTATCCATAGCTCACTGGAAGCATCAGTATTTAAAATTGTTCAATTGGTATTTGTGGCAGAAACTGCTGCTCCTAATCATTCCTTTGTCCTCCATCACAGTAAAATAACATATGGGGCTTAGCTGATGCAAGTCTGTCTAGAATAATGACATTTCTTAGCCTCACTTGCAATTAGGTATGGCTACATGACACATGCAGAGGGAAAGAAAAGATTTGCTAATAAAAAGTAAGTGGAAGTGGTATGAGCCATTACTGAATTATGCTTTTAAAGGAAGAGCTAAACCCCATTCTGTCATCTTTCTGCTACCATGAAGATTTCGCTACAATAGAGATTCAATAGAGCAATAAGTTACCTAGATCCTGACAGCCATGAAGAGTGGAACAACTGGAGATAGAGAGATGGCTTAGCGTTCGAGAGGACTGGGTGCTCTTGCAGAGGATCCAGGTTTGATTCCCAGCACCCACATGGTGGCTGACAACTGTTCGTAACTGGAGTTCCAGGAAAATCCAATACTCTCTTCTTGCCTCTGTAGGTATTGCATGACATAGGTACACTTACACACATGCAGGCAATACACACATCCACATATAATAAATATAATATTTTAAAAAGACTGGAGCAACCACAGTAGCTTAGGCTCTTACCTGTGAGAAAAATCAACCCCATCTTGCTAATCTTTCTTTTGTAGATGCTGAAATGATATTCTGTCTAATATAGCAAACATAAGGTCTGTTTCTGCAGATGACTGATCTCATACAGATTATTCATGAATGGTCTCTTTAGTGGACTGAATTGAAGATAAGATCAACAAATATGAACTGAGCTTCCACCTCCTCCAGGCATCGTTTTAGAAGAAAATGCTTGTCCTTTCTATGCGCTTCTAATATTTATGTGCACAGATAGTACAAAGGTTGAGGCAAGTGATTAAAAGATAACATACATGAAAGTGCCTAGAGCAATGATAGACACATTACAAGCACTTAGTGTTTTACTTAGAAACCATGCCGACTTTCATTGCTTTAGATTTTCTAATATAAGCAAGTATATTATCAGGGGAAAATATTATACCAACATTCCTTATTATAAGTTTGTGCTGAATTAAGTATGAATGTGAGCTAATGGCGGAGAATGGCTGTAGGTCTGAAAAAACAATATCTCTGGCTAAATGGTGTTGGTATGAGGTATCTATGCTGAACTCAGAGTCACGGTGGAATAGACTTTAGTGACCATGTTCTTCTCTCAGTACAAATGACACAACCAATTAAAAACAAATTGACCACATCTATCTCTATACCCGATTTAACATAGATGTTATAAATAAAATTTTAAAATAAAATTAAAATGAGATAAATGACTTTAAAGGCCTTAATTATCATGATAACTTTATATGATCAATACCAGATATTTCAAGATCCAAAATACAATTCCTTAGGACAAGGTTTATATCTAATGATGATGAATGTACATACATATTTCAAAGCATCTTCAAAATGCTGAATGTGGGTGCCAATGTCTTGTCAGATCTTACTACATTATCAATGCCCTTATTAGGAAGTGGTATTAGTAAATTTCTCTTACTAGGAAAAGTTGGTATGATATGAAAAATTGCTCCCCTACTCTTTCTTTATGCCATTTGCTCCTTGAGCATGTTTAATAGGAAGCACAAGAGATTTGTTCCAATTCTCTACAGATACTCAAACTTGTAGATGCTCAAAACCCTTATAACAAATGCTATTGTATTTGCATATGACCCATGCAATTCCCCTACATA
This sequence comes from Eospalax fontanierii, assembly GCA_035773235.1. Taxonomy (NCBI): domain Eukaryota; kingdom Metazoa; phylum Chordata; class Mammalia; order Rodentia; family Spalacidae; genus Eospalax; species Eospalax fontanierii. The sequence continues at coordinate 47,237,605 of CM069525.1, forward strand.
CTTTAAATAATCTCTAAATTATATAATACCCAATATAATTAAATACTGTACATGGCAGACTACAGATAGAAAACAGCTCCAAACTGAGGAATGAAAGGTGATCTAGTGATTTGTAAAGAGAGAATTACAATTACATTCTTTGAATTTAACTTTTAACTGTTTGGGTGAGGTGGTACAAGCCTATGATCTTTACACCTGGGTGGCTGAGACAGGAGGACAGTAAACTGAAGACCAGCTATGGCTACACATAACAAGATCCCATTTTCACAAACAACAGAGCAAAACAAGATGCCTAACAGAAACTAACAAAGAAGAAAATGAGAAACTCACTTTACAAATATTTCATATAAAGGTTGACAGTGGCAATTTTATTCAGTACATATATAGAATGGATACCCGTCATATACTACAGGTGAAACATCTTCAGAGAACAGTGAGAATTCCAACATGAGGAATATCAACAATGCCATGCTATCTCTGGCTATGGAAACTTATTTCTATTCCCATGAGCTCAGTAAAATAGAATTACAAATTAATATATTTTTTAAAGTAATGCAAAAAGTGGAAATTTTCAAAGAACATCTGAATAACACTAAAATAATGTGAGCACATTTAAAATAAAAGGAAACAAACAAACAAAACCTCAAACAACTGAATGTGGCAAAGCTGGCACTTTTCCTAGTAAGAGAAATTTACTAATACCACTTCCTAATAAGGGCATTGATAATGTAGTAAGATCTGACAAGACATTGGCACCCACATTCAGCATTTTGAAGATGCTTTGAAATATGTATGTACATTCATCATCATTAGATATAAACCTTGTCCTAAGGAATTGTATTTTGGATCTTGAAATATCTGGTATTGATCATATAAAGTTATCATGATAATTAAGGCCTTTAAAGTCATTTATCTCATTTTAATTTTATTTTAAAATTTTATTTATAACATCTATGTTAAATCAGGTATAGAGATAGATGTGGTCAATTTGTTTTTAATTGGTTGTGTCATTTGTACTGAGAGAAGAACATGGTCACTAAAGTCACAGGCATCTGAACTGAGGTTCCATCCCCTCAGCCATGGACACAATGAAACAAGCCAAGATAATTTCCCTTATGAACAAATGACCTATTAATTTTTTTTCTTTTAATATTTTAATTGATTCAAGAATTTCATGAAATGTATTTTGACTATGCTCAGACCCTTTCTCCCCTTTCCACCCCTATTTTACTACTCCCACTCTCTGGAATCATACCTTCTATTATTATTAATCTTTTTTTAAGGTCTATAGATTCTAATCTGTATCTCCTAAATACTCTTGGGTGTGGATCAATCCCCTGGAGTCTGGTCAACCTACCAGGCATCACACTAGTAATGAAAACTGGTTGTCCCTCTTCCAGCGTCTATCAATTGCCAATAGACTCTCAGCCAGTGTTGTGGCTTTCTGACCACCCACCCTATCCATGCTGGAAACTTTTCTGACCTTGGTTTGCACAGGCCTTTTGCATGCTGTCATAAGTGCTGTAGGTTCATATGTGCAGCTGCCATGTGATATATCCAGACAACAGTTTCCTTGTATTCATCTACTACCTTTGGCTCTTACACTCTTTCCACCCATTCTTCCACAATTAATCCTGAGCCTTGAGAGGAGAGAATGTGATATAGGTGTCCCATTTAAGATTGAGCAGTCTCTTATTCTCTGCACATTGACTGGTTGTGGGTCTATGTGTTAATTATCTTCTACTGCATGAGGAAGCTTCTCTGGTGAGAGCTGAGAGATGCACTAATCTATGGGTATAACAATAAGTCTTTTAATTGTTCCTGATTGCCCTTTTTGTTTTTGCATGGTTTTGCTATACAGTCCAGGCTTTGTATATACAGAGCTGGTATACAGACCAGGATCTATGATCCTACTGTTTTGGCCTCCAAGTGCTAGAAGTACAAGTGTGTGTCACTGCAACTGATTCTAACCGTCCTTCTTGAACTCTTATTCTTCAAGGTCACAAGGTCTTCAAGGTTACAAGGGCTGTGATACACAAAGAATAAAACAAGTGCTGTCCCTGAAGCACAACAGCCATAATCATCTTCCTAAAACAAACATGTGCATGTCTTTGTTTCCAGGCCTTTAGTGGCTTCCCATTGCTTTAAACTAAGGGTGGAGCAGCATAGGATCCAAGTGAAGCTACAGGCTGCAGCTAGTTTTAGTAGGAAAAAAAAGGATTCAAGTATATTAAGTAACTAAAAGCTTTTGGATTGATCAGGGACTCATAGAAACCTTGCTTCTGAAAACAGTGCCCTGTTTAGCACATCTGGGAAAGGCCCTATTGGAACTATTCGTATGATTCAACACCAGTGCCAGCCCCAGTTCCTCACTGCAAGGCCTTTAGTACTACTATCTAATGGATTCTGATCAATGCTGCCATAATGTTGTCTACTTCCTAATTTAATTCTTTTCCAAATCACAATTGAGTTCATATATTTGGCACACTCTAAGTCATAAGCTTGTAACAGTGACAAGGGAAACTGGGAGTGCAGAATTCTGGTTTTGCTTTAAGAAAATGTATACTCATAAGTAGAGATATTTCTCAAAGAAGACAACTCAAGTATATCACAAAATAATGTATTTCTACTGCAGAAACCATAGACTCTTTTTAATTTTTCATATAGGGAATAACTTTCCTAATATCGCATATCTATCTATCTATCTATCTATCATCCATCTATTTATGTGTCTATGTATGTATGCGTCTATCTATCATCCATTTTTTTGCAGTAGGGTCTCACTATGTAGCCCTGGCTGTCTGGGACTCACTATGTAGGCCAAGCTGGTCCGAAACTCATAGAGATTGGTCTGCCTCTGCCTTCTGATTGCTGGGATTAAAGGTATATGCCACCATACTCAGTCACAAAAGTACTTATAACATTATATATATATATATATATATATATGTGTGTGTGTGTGTGTGTGTGTGTGTGTGTGTGTGTGTGTGTCTTTTTGAGACACGGTCTCCCTATAGCCCCCGAGGCCAGCCTTGAATTCACGGAGATCTATCTGCCTCTGCCTCCCGAGTGCTGGGACTAAAGGAGTATGCCACCATGCCCGACATTCATTATATATATGTTTTTGTCCCCTCCCTCCCTTCTTTTTGTTCATCTTGATATATAACAAGACTCTGAACTTGGAACTTTTCTTATCCCAGCCTGCCAAGTTCTATAATTACAAATATGTACCACCACTCCTGTGTTCACTCAATGTGTATTTATTGAACAGCTGTTGAGGGAAAGTCACTGCCTGCAACATATGGAATCTTCAACATATGAAAACACTGTAGTGATAAACAATGTAGGGTTATTGTAAAGAATCATAGTAGGCTGTGGGAGTACAGAGAAGGATCTTCTTTAGTCTACCTGTTGTCTTGGGATGTTTTCCATCAGAAAAAACTAAATACCTCATTCCTGATGTTTCAAAAGAGTTTTTGATTCAAAGAGTCCAAGAGATCCAGAGATTACACCAAGACATCTTTCAGAATTAAGAACAGTAAAGCTCTGTAAGTGTCTCTATTAGCCATACCTCACTAGGAAACACTTAGAAGCTGTATTTCTTCATCTGTAAAATAAGGATAATGACTTCATTTGCTTTGAGGACAAAACAATATAATATCTTCAAGTTTCTTGTGTTTTTTAGCAGTAGAAACACATTTGAGCCAGCTGAATTAAAAGGAAAGTGTGGGGAACTCCATAGAACACAGGGTCCATATTTAAACCTGTGGGGGACATTTCATAATTTCAATACCATAAGGGCTTCCTGTCATTGGCGTGTGGCCCTAAGACCCTGTGTCCATGTAGAAATCACACAAAACAACTCTCTTGATATTCATCCCACCTCCCTTTTTAGTTAAGCATTGGTGGACTTGGGAGTCTTGAATATTTAATCTATTCACAGGAGAGTCCTGGGAAAACAGAAGCAGGATTCCTTTCCCTGCAGAAGAATTTGGTAAAAACCTACCAGAAAGTCAAGGTTCCATTCAGAGGCTTGACTGAAATTCCCAAGGAGTCCCAGCAAACTACTGACACTAAGTGGTGAGACAGGTAAAAAGTGGGTCTTCACAGAAACGTTGATACTTGGGGCTTGGAGAGAATTACAGAAGAAGGAAATGAGGCGTTAAAGTTTGGGGACCAGTCTGTTCTACTGGAATAAAACAAAGCAGGAGAAAACAGAAAGATTTTAAGTATATTTCTATATTTACTTGATGTAAATAATCAATGAGAACAGATACAGGGTCAATGAGATGGCTCAATGAATAAATGCAGTTGTCGCCAAAGCATTGACGCAAGGACTTGAGGCAGCAAGGACTTTTTTATTTCTCATCCTTCCTTGGCAATGGCAGTTTGCATATCACTTTCCCTTCTCCATGCCCATCATATGCTAGAGGAAAGGTGGGTACTGCTTGTCCTAGCATGGGCAAACAGAAAGTGCTCTGTGGAGTCATAGTTTGCTGAGATATTCCCAGAGAATATTGTTTTCAGTCCAAGGCTGTGCTGTCTTGCCCTGATGACTTAGCAAGATGAATGTGATAATTACTTTCTTTCTTTGGTCAGGTCCCCTGCCTCTCTTCAGCCTTGGCTTTCTCTTCAGGTTGTTCCCTCTGGCCCTCAGGCTCTACAAAGGCAGAAGTGACAATATCAGATCCTCAGGGTTCTTTTAGATTGCTTGCATAAAAGACAGAGGGAAAGGAATCCCACAGGCCAGCCCTAGATGCTTGGCTAAGACACTAACATCTGAGTATTATATAGCTTTGAGTTCTCATGCTCAGGTTCACAATGTAGGAAGTGTGTTTTATCCAGCCTGGCTAATTTCTGTCTTCATGAACTTGGTCAGAAGGTCAAATGGAAAGCCTCCAACTAATTGAGTATCCTGTCACTGCAGGACAGAGACAAAGAAAGGGAGACAGAGATGAAGAAGTAGAGGAATAAGACAAACATAAATAACTCCTCTGCCTTCTTGAGATCAAAGATACCCAATGGTAACAGAATATGTTGGCTCACAGTGGTTGACTAACATCATTCATCCTTTAAGCAGCCAAACAAGATGGGCATCAGTGTAGTTACTGTGCAGTGTATCAGCTGCTGGTCCATAAGGGAAGTCCTCATCCTTGCTATTGAAATTAACTATATTTTTTTGCCATCTTAGCTGAGCCAAAGTGTCCTAAGCACGTAAGGTTGTGCAGATAAGGCATTAGGTCTTGGAACTTTCAGTTGTCCAGGAATGATAACAGGACCGAAACAATTTTTCAGAATGGACCGGTTTCTAGAGGGCCAAAGGGAGGGGCAGGTAGTTGTAAAGGATGAGAGAGATCATTAGTCTTGAGTCCCACCAGCACTTCAGGAACAACTCAAGTCTTTGCCTCAGCTTTTCAAAGTTCTGAAGTCTTTTAAAAAAGACTTGTCATGACTTGTTTAAGCTGTGGTGCTGAATCCCCAACCCAACACCATGGTCACCTACAAGATGGTGCCAATCCAACATGGTGGTGAGAGTGCTTGAACTGGAGAGTTTCAGTGATTGGCATAATATTGAACTGAGCTTGGCAGACCATAGGAGGCAAAGTGCAGGAGGCAGATACTGCAAAATTCTGGCTATGAATTTGATACTTGCATCACTTCAGTGCAGAAAAGAGCATTATAAACACTCTGCCTAGTGCTAGATGCCATTGGCTAGATATGGCTACCAGTGGTGATGATTTAGCACGTCGGTGAACTCCCTATGGCAGTTTGATGGGCCTTAATAAACCAAGAACTGCTGCCACGTATGGTGAGGCCTGAGTGAAGATCAGGAGGTACTGTTGTGACATCCTTCTGCTGCTAATGGAGTCTTGCCATGCCTTCTACAATAACATTAATAAGAATCACAGATATGGAGATCTCAGGATGGTGATTTTAAATAGCGATGGTTTCCTCCCTGACTCCTTCCCAAAAGGTTGGGATCAATTCTGAATTAAGTCTATGTGCCTACAAAAACAAATTTATATATATATATATATATATATATATATATATATATATAAAATATGTATACTAATTGTTTTCCAAGTTCAGTATAGGAAGGAATATCATGCAACTAAAATCTATGGCAAGAACCAGAAATACCTAGGTTCCAGTTTGAGCTCTACCAGTTATTTGCTAAGTAACACTGAACATTTTTAGGGTTCAGCTTCAAATGTAAAACAAGAAAAAAGAATTTTTACCTGAATGTGAAGGTTACATTAGCCAATACAAGAAAAATACCTAGGGCAGATTGTCACAAGGAGCCATTCAAGTAAGAGAAGTGCTTATTGTTTTTGATGAGAGTAAAGCCATATGTATTAACTACACATTCGAGTCCATCTATTATATCTTCATAAACTTGGTTTCCACCTTATTTCCTACTGCTTCTCTGCTGTGGCTTTCAGCTCCAGTCCTGTGGAAGTCATTCTTGTTTTCTTAACCTGTTCACAGAGTTCCACTTCTATGCCTTTGATCATGCTCTTCCCCAACTTAGGTTGCTATTTTCCTGTTATTGTTTGAGTATGTACCTCAAAGTTCACATACTGGAAACTTAATCCTGAAGGCATCTATGTTGAGAGTGGGAATTTTAAGGGTAATTAAGTCATGTGGGTTCCATATTTGTCAATGTTAATACTGTCACAGGAATGGGCTAATTAGTAGGAAAGTGGATTTGTTACAAGAATGATTTCAAGCAGGATATGGTGGTTCATGTCTAAAATGTCAACACTCAGAAGGTTGAATAAGAGGGATTGCTGCAAGTTCAAGGCCACCGTAGGCTATATACTAAGTTCCAGGTCACCATTTGCTATATGTGAGACCCTGTCTCTAAAACCAAACAAACAGAACTCTCTCTCTCTCCTCATGGGATGATGGCACAATAAGGATTTCAACAAATGCCTAAGCCTAGATCTTAGATTTTTCTATCCTTGATAATTGAATAACTGAGAAATTTCTCTTATATTTTATCCACTGTCTTGTAATCAAATGAGGTAAGATACTCCCCTCCATCCTGCCTAGGAAAATTCACCTCAGTTTCTACCTTCCCACTCACTCAGAGAGGCAGAACTGCAGGACACCAACGGAGGTGAGCACAGGTGTGAGAGGAGCGCTGTTCACATGCTGTAGTAGTGGTCATTCTGCATTTGGCAAAGAAAATAGAAAAAGAATATTCCTGATGCTGATGGCCACAATATTGAGTTTGAAGTGGTGCAGGAAAAGAGCATTTGGGTAGACATGTGAGCAAATACCTGTAATTTCAGCACTCAGGATTTGAGGCAGGAGGATTACAAATTCCAGATCAGCCTGTGCTACGTAGTGAGACTATGATCCCCCAAAAGTGGGACAAACTCAGGATATCATGAAAGTCCACAGAAACTGATTGCTTTGGATTCCTAGAAGCCAAACAAAGTTAAGTTTGTATTTAAATGCTCCAACAAAGAGAATGGAGTAGGATATACATAAATGGAGGCTGTTTATGTATATGGCATATAAATATATCTGGTTTAGTGTTAATCAGCATCTTAAATCCCAAGAACTTTGGTTTACATCTGGTGTTTTAATTAGGGATATACATTCTGTATATAAAGTTAATTGAAGAATCTCACAGTCCCGAGGGCTTTGTAGTACTTAAGTTATATGTAATGACAACCAGAGACAATGAAATAGCATAATGAAAACCAGAAGTGCTTTTTTCCCATTGTTAAATGATGCTTAAATGATAATGCTTAAAACATTTGTATTGGCTAGAAATATTATACAGCATTTCAATCTTTATCTGCATGTGCTACAAGAATTAGCCAGTCTAGTAGCATAATTATCTTGTGGAATGATTCTTTTAGGCCTATTTAGAGGCTTACTGCAGAATATTTGCTTGAATCTTAGCAGGGTACCTGTATTAGTTACTTTGTTTTTATGATAAAATGCCCTGACAAAAGTGAAGGAGAAAGGATTTATTTTGACTTACAGTTCCAAGGGATATGTCTATCATGGTAGGGAGGGTATAGTGACAGGAATAGGAGGCACTGGTCACATTGTGTCCACAATTAGGAAGCAGAGAGTAATGAATGTGGATGCTCAGCTAGCTCTCTCTTTTTTATGCTGTCTGGAATATGTATTTCCATTTTAATTAACCTAATCTAGATAATCCCTTACAGACATACCCAGAAGCTAACCTAATCTTGATAATCCCTTCTGAGCATGACCTGAAGCTTGTCTCTTAGATGATTCCAGATCTCATCAATTTGACAATTAACATTAACCAACAGAGAACCTAAAGGGATAGAAACTTGGAATTTCACTGAAGTTACAGAAGTCATGTTTTTGGTACCTACTTGTTTTCACCCTTAATATCACTCAATATTTCTGGTGTGATAGGAAATCTTGATGATTCTGCCTTTGAAGAATTTATCCAGAATTCAAAAATTTTTAATGAATATTTTAATAAAAGTTTTGTGCATTCTATACAATAAATCTTAATCGTATTTATACTTCCCCCATGTGCACTCCCATACTGCTCCCTCCACCGGATTTCATGCCTTCTGTCATATATGTTAAGGTTTATCTGGTCAAACTTTTGTACCCAGATGTCCCTTGGTGCAAGTTCATCCACTGGAATCTAGTCAGCCTATCTAGAGTCACTCCCTCAAAGAAGACCAACTCTCTCTTACCCAGCAGTAATCAGTTGCAAATAGTTCTTTGGCTAAGGTTGGGGCCTTCTACCAATGTCCCCAGTTCTATGCTGAATTTTTGTCTGACTGAGTCAGCAGGGGTCTTGTGCATGCTGTCACCATTGCTATAAGTTCATATGAGCAACTTCCCAAAGGCCTGAATACCTTTGTTTCCTTATGTTCATGTACCAACCCTGGCTCTTACAACCTTTCTGCTCCTCCTCTGCAATGATCTCTGAGCCATGCGTGGGTGAGGTTTAATATAGAAATCCTATCCAGGGAAACAATTTCTGTAGGCTCTTATTCTCTGCACCTTGGCCACTTGTGGTCTTTTGTGTGCATCATACTCTGTTGTATGAGGAAGCTTAGCTTGTGAGAATTGATGCATACATTAGCATTCTCTCTACCTCCTGTTCTACTATGTTCCATGAGCCTAGGGTGTAGAGTTCCACTGTAGATGGGTCACTTAGGGCTGGACATCTCTCAGACACAAAGTCTCTGTGTGTGAGCAGTTGTGAAACTCTGTAATATCATGCATCTGTTGAATAAAGAAGCTTCTTTAGTGACCGGTTTATGGTATACTTGTCTATAAATATAAGGATTCATATTTAACATACCATAAGAAATTTCATTTGTCTAGAGATATTAAAAAATAGGGTCTGTGTCCTCTCCATTCATGTTTATTTGACTATGTTCACAGTGCCACCCGTGAGTTCCTTCCCACTGAGAGGGCTTTAAGTCCAATTATATAGCTGTTGATTATCCCCAAGATAAAAGTGCCACTACTGCATTTGTTATGCTGGTCATTGTTATGGTTATTAAGTTTTGAAGCTGCGTTTGGGTCATTGATTTATTTTTCTCCCTTAGCTGCTTGCATAATATCCTCTAGAACTATGAGAGTTAGTCTTCAGGGAGGAGGCTTTCAGGTCAGTTCCAGTTCTATTTCTCCAAGTCTTGTGTTCAAAGTATGTCCTGTCTTCAGCAACAGCGTCTTCAAGTTCTGGGAGGCAATCAATGGCTGTGGCAATAGCCTGTGTTATTTTGGGAGTCTCTTGGACTAACCTGACCAACAACTCAAAGGGAGGTTTCTCCTGTCTGGTACTGTTATTTAAAAATATTTCATTTATTTTATTTTATGTGTATGAGTGTATTATTGCCTACATGTATGTGAGTGCACCCATATTGTGCAATGTACATGGAGGTCAGAAGAGGGTATTGGATCCCCTGGAACTGGAGTTATGTCTGCCACTATATGTGTGCTGGGAACCTAACACAGGTCATCTGCAAGGAACAGTTAGTGCTCTTAACCGCTGAGCCATCTCTCCAGCTCCATGTGTGTTTCTTGTTATATGGCGTTCAGAAATACACATGCACTTATGTTCAGCTAGTGTATGCATATTTTCAGGAGGTTTTTGAGATAATATATTTCTCTCTGTTTCTTTTCACACCGTCTAAGCTTGTTCTCTAACCTCCCTCCTCCCTGCCCAGTTAAAGTAACCTCATTTTCCTTGATTTTCCTCATTTTTTCCTTGATAATATCTGCTGCTTATTATCCCCCTTCTCTGGAGTTGCTTCTTCCTCTTTACTCCTATGGTTTCTTGCATGTCCTTCCCTTCTCCCTTCCCAAAGAATTCAACAGTATTTCACCATTCCAGTGGCCATAATTTTGCTCTAAGCCTTTAATTGAATGTTGCAAGAGCCCGCAACTGGATTATCTGTTCTGTCCTTAATTTTATTTTTTATGCGTATATGTGTGTGTCATTCTATGTGTGGATACCCAGAGAGTCCAGAAGAGAGCACTGGATGCCCTGGAGCTAGAATTCTAGTGATGTTGAGCCACACAATGGGGGGTACTGCTATTGTGTGGCAGTTTCCTCTGAATTGAAATTTTCCCTGCAGGAGGGAGGGTGATGCTCATGATACTTTGTACATAAACAAACCTTCACATGTGTGGGAAAGAAGAAACTTGCAAGATTTTCAAAGATCTCTCCCAGATTCATCAGAAAAGAAAACAACTGTAGTGGAGAGGAGACTCTGACCAACTGAACTGCAGAGAAGAGAAATTTTTCAGAGTGAAGAAATGCCTGAAAGTTGTGCAGAAAGTTCCAGGATTGGAGTGGACTTTTTGATGATGCAGCTGCTTATTTTGAGTCATCCATGGTCCTGAAATTCCTCACCCATACTATTGTTAGTAACTCCAGTAAAAACTCATTGGTTTACCAAGTTGTAACTTTAGAACAATAATTACTTTGGTCTATTGTGAGGTGAGTAGATGTGTATGTCGTTTCTCTTCAAGTGTGGCACTATGATGCCAACATTACAGTTATATCCAAATAAAACAGGCTGACTCTTAATTTTGGTTTTTAAGAGTGGACCTGAACTTGGAGGTCACCCATTCCCCTATATGTCTCTTGAAACTGTCCCATGGAACCGTGCTATTGGAACTGTGTCTTGAACTGTGTCCTCCAGTAAGGCTTCACTCATAATTTTATTCAAAATGATTTCTCCCACTTGGATGGAGGGAGTATGAGTTTGAATTCACCCTTATAAGACAATCTTGCCCTTTTATCTCTAGTTACAAATATATCATACATACAATGTATCCTTTCTCAGTCTTCACGTTTTCAATGAAGATGGGCATGCTTTCAGTTCTTTGATATGTTAATTCTCAAGCATCCCCATATCCATTCATTATCTTTTAAGATGGAGTCCCAGGGAATAAGATTGGGTGCCTAGGTCACAAGAGAACATGGTTTCATTATTTTGACAAGGTTAATTAAGAGTCATTAGTCTAGATTATGTCCATTTTATAAAAGTCATTTCTATACCCAGAAGTCTTGCAAACAAGCAGCAAACTCTCTTAACACTGAGGCATTTCTTCATTCCTTGTCCTTGATTTTATTTAGTCTTTTCCCCCCACAGAACAACCAGAATGTTTCTTTTAAAACATCTGTCACAGGGCTGGCAAGATGCTCAGTGGGTAAAAGCACTTGTCACCAAGCCTGGCAATCTAAGTTCAATATCCAGAATCTATATATTAGAAGGAAAGAACTGATTCCTGCAGGTTGTCCTCTGACTTCTATATGTGTGCCATTGTGCACACTGGTAAACACACACATACATTTGTAAGTAAATAAATGAAAATAAAAATAAAACATGTATCATAAGGCTAGAGACGTAGCTTTGTGGAAGAGCACTTGTGTAGTATACATGAAGACCCTGTATTCAATCCCCAGTACTATAATAAAAGATATGTCATACAAGTCAGATTATATAATTTTTCTACTGTAAACCACCCACGGCTACTGGAAAAGACAAAGTACTAATTCCAACTCCCAAGAGCCTAACAGAGCATTAGGGCTCCCAGTCGTTAGCTTTTTTTCACTTTCTGTTTTTCCAGAAACACTGGTATCATCACTGTTCCTCAAACATTCTAGGAATGAGCATTTCTTGAACCCTGAGAACTTTGTTTCATCTGCCTAGAATTTTTGCCCCCAGATGTATAAATGGGTATGTGGTGGTCTGAATGACCACCATGGGGGCATAGGCTCCAAATATTTAGACATTTTGTCCCCAGTTGTTGGTGCTGTTGGGGGAGATTTTAGGAGGTGTAGCATAACTGGAGGAAGCATGTCACTGGAGCAGGTTTTGAGAGTTCTTAAGTCTTACCAGATTTACAGTTGCTGTCTGTTTCCTATGCTTGCTTGAATATGTGATTGCTTGACTTTCTGCTCCAGCTACCCATGCCACCAGTGCCTCCCCTGCCATAATGGACTCTTGCCCTTCTAGAACTGTAAGCCAAATTAACTCTTCCTTCTATAAGTTCCCTTGGTTATGGTGTCTTATTACAGCAACAGAAAAGTAACTAATACAGAAGTTGGTACCAGGAGAGTGGGATGTTGCTGTGAAGATCCTGACCACATGGAGTTTTGGAAGAATGTGGAAGACTTTGGAAGTTTGGACCAGAAAAGTGGTTGAGTACTGTAAGCACAACTTAACAGACCATTCTCATAGGAACCTGGAAGAAAGTAGTGCTGAGAGCAAAATAGTTCCAGAGGGAAATAAGGACTTAAGCAATAACTGGGATCTTTTGGTGAAGAGTCTGGCTACTGTTTGCCCACAGCCTAAGAGCTTGCCTAAGGCCAAGTTGAACTGCAATGGGCTAATTTCTTTAGTGGAGGAAATTTCAAAACAACCTAACATTGAAATGGTAGTGTGGCTATTAATGGTGAATATTATGCAGTTATGCAATGAAAATGAACAAGTGGGGTGGAAGGAAATGCAGAATGTATAGTTTGGATTGAAAAAGAGCACTAGGAATATTAATGTTGGAACCAAGGCAAGTAAGTGCTAAAGGAAAGGCTTTTATGATTAGGAGATTAAAGCCTTTAAGGACAGGCCTCTTAAAATGCATTTAAACAATGGAAATAGTACCCTCAAGGCAAGACCTAACCCAGGTAAAATTCCTCGTGAAAGGAAAATGTCCAAGGAGTTTTCTCCTAGAAAACTGCAACCAACACCCAAACTTGGCAGTGTTGTGAACTTGGTGCTGGCTTTAGAAGCATGAAAGATGCAAGAACAAAAGGATCATTGGTTCTTTCAGAGAGCCCCTGAAGCCAGACAGTGTGCAGTGGAGGTTTCCCTGCATAAAAAAGGCCCTGACAGGCCACTGTGGGAAGCTGTGAAGGTGAAGCCTGGTTGGCAGTGGAGACCTCAAGAAGACTTTGAAGATGCTAGAGCCATGAGACATCTTTGAAGGAGAGCTACACACAGGGTGTGATATCAACCCAAGAGAAAGATGTATGCTGCATGCAACAAAGTTGGAGGGACAGAGTTATCTACACCTTTTGGAAGTAACGTCCCAGAAGTTGGAAATGGAGCTATTGGATTTGATGTTTTCAGTCTCATTTGGGTTCAGTATTTCCTTAGTATGTCCCCATTCTTCTCTTTTGGAATGGGAGTGTGTATTCAGTTCCATTTATGTTGGAATTGTACAATTTGCCTTTTGATTTTACAGGGGCTTATAGTTAAGAGATTGCCTTGAGTCTCAGAAGAGACTTTGGACTCTGGAAGTTTGAATAATACTGAGGCTGGTAAAGACTATGGGGACTTTAGGAGGTGGACTTAATGAATTTTGCATTTTATATGATTATGAGCCTTTGGGAGCCACAACATGGAATGTGCTGGTTTGAATGAGTGTCCCCCATAGGCTCTAACTCATATCTAACTCTTTGCCTATCCAGTGTCAGCATGAGGCTTCATGTTCTCTTATTTACCATTCTGTTTCTGACCTTACCATTTTAATTCTGAAGTTGTTTTTAACCCTAACATTTGTTTTTGTCATAACAACAGGTAAACAATAAGCGTATAAATAAACTATATATTTATGTATTTATTATGTTTGCTATCTGTCTCTCAGCCCCAAAGACACAAGCTCCAGAAGTATAGGGATATTTGTCTGCTTTCTCTCTCACTGCCATGTTCAATGACTAGAACAATGCCTTATGCATAGTATGTATTTCATAAATATTTGTTGGACAAATGAGTAAATGCTTCTGTAAGACTACTGTGGCAGATTATTAATAGTTACAAATCTTGCTGCATTTTAAAAGGTTTTATTTTATTTGTGTGTGTTTGTGTGAGTGAATGCATGTGCAGGTGCCTGCAGAAGCCAGAGGTGTTGAATCCCATGGAGTTGGAGTTATAGGTAGTTGTGAGCCTCTTGATGTGGATGCTGGAAACTGCACTCGGGTGCTCTGCAAAAGCAGCAAGTACTCTTTACTGATAAACGATCTCTCCAGACCCTGCTATACACTTTATTAAAAAGAAAAATCCTTCTTTCCTTTGACTATGGACTGGATTTAGTAATTTTCTTGACCAAAGAAGGCATCAAATGAAATTTCTGGAATTTCTGAGATTATGTTATGTTATGGAAAATTTGAAGCTTTTCCTAGCTCTCTTATAACACATATTCTGGAAACATTAAACTTCATGCAAGAATTTCACCTACCCTGAAATTGCCAAACTGCAGATTTCACTTCTAGACACTTGCAGTTGTCTCAGCTGGGCCAGATTTCCAGTCATCTCTGGGAGGTGACATTTAAGTAAAGCCATAGTTCTCCCTACAAACCAATCCTTCTACCAATCTAGAATGGCCCTAGTTATGTAGAACAGAAAAAAAAAAAACATCTAGTCAAGCCATATCGGAATTACTGACTCACAAAATTGTGAGGTATAATAAGATGTTTTGATTCACTAAGTTCTGAGGTAGCTTTTTATACAGCTGTAGGTAATTAGAGCACTTGGGAGCATCTTTCTCGGAACCCCAGCCTGGATGTCTGGAGAAGCAACTCACATTTCTGGATCCCCAGTGAAGAATTTGCCAGTTGCTTAAAGGAGAGCAAGACATCTCTGAGAAGACTGGCTTATATCCAGGAGAGTCCTATGTCCACTCTCATCAGAGTCAGAGAACATGGGATGGAAGGAAAAGGAGACTGTCATTACTGGACAGCTCGCCAACATTCTCAAGTCATTCACTCCCAGAAGACACATAATTCTCAATGTAGACAGCTTGAGGAACAAAAATCTGGTCAGGTCAGGAGTTGAAAACCTTCAGTAGTCTTTTGAATAGCTATAAGATTTAAATTCCTCAAAAATTTTAAGTGCTTGACTCTTTACTGAAAACAAAGCAAAACAACAATAGCAAGTTAAGTTATAACCTTCTAGGTGTTAGGAATTGGAGCCTGGATTGGAGTGGTGTTATCTAGCTCTGAGCTTTCATCAAATAAGTCTGAAGCAGAAGGAAAGGCCCATGTACCTGTGACACTTTCTAGTCAGGCCTCATTTCCTTATAGGTACAAAAGTACGCTAGTGGAAAGAGCCTTATTCTAGTCCAGCTCAGCTATGGAGCCTTTCTTCAAGACGTCTCATGACTTTGGGCCTCATTCTTCCCATATGGAAATGAAAGATGTCTTATAGCAGTAGAAAGCATATTAGAAGCACTAGGAGATTAAGAGGTTTAAATTAAGTTTAAGGTCCATAGAAATGAAAGAAATAAAGGTATGAAGTACTTTATAAAATGTTAAAGTGACTTTATCAAAAGTGCAATGGGCATCTTGAGGCTTAATTTTTAAAAAAATATTTTATTTATTAATTTGTGTGCATGAATATATTACCTGTATGTATATAAGTGCACTTGTGTTGTGCAATGTCCAGTGAGGTCAGAGAAGGGTGTCAGATCCCCTGGAACTGGAGTTAAGGAAGTTGTTAGTCTCCATGTGGGTACTGGATATTGAATCTGGGTTCTCTGAAGGAGCAACAAGTGCTTGTAACTGCTGAGCCATCTCTCCAGCCCCCTTGAGACCTAATTTTTGAGACAGTATCTTTCTGTGTATCCCAGGCTAGTCTACAACTCATGATTTAGCCTACACAGCCATTAAACTCATGAACCTCTTGCCTCAGCCTTCTGAATAGCTAGCAATACAGATGTGACCCAGGACACTTGATCTTGAGTTATTTGTTCAGGGTATATGAACCCTAGTTTCTTTTCCACCGTCTCTCCATCTTCCCTGTTTCCTCACTATTGTAAGTAATTAGCATCAGGTTTGTGTTTAGTTTTGAGATCTTCACCTTATCTTATCAATAAATGCATATAGAGATGCCAAGTTACTGAGTGAAACTTCAAGACCTTGAATGTCTCATGTTCTTTCCTCAATAAATTATTACAATAACCTCCACTTCACTCTCACTCTTTTTTCTTTTTTTGTGACAGGATCTCTTGTCAGCTGGCCTGAAACTAGCTTTGTAAACAGGCTGGCATTGATCTCACTGAGAGCCACCTGCCTTTGCCTCCAGAATGCTGGGATTAAAGGCATGCATCATCATCACACTCATGCTTACACTGTGAACCCCTCCATTTCCCATTTTTTAATATTGATTAATTTTTCCTGGCATCTCTTAATTAAATGGCTCTTCATGGAGATGGCAGTGATAATGGAAAGCATTTTATTGCTTCCGGGAGGGCATTTTTTAAAGAATGCAATCATATTTTGATTGTCACAATATCTAGGGGCACTATTGGCAGAGGAGGGCGGAGTTGCTGAATTTGTGCAATACACATTGCACTCCCGTCTTTTAGAATTTTCCAATGTCTTATAGAACATTAATGTTGGTAGTGGAAAGATTGTTTAAAATTGTGCAATTCTGTAGCAATATATGGTGGCAGATAACTTTAATGTCACCACTAAGGAGTCTGAAGCAGGAGAATCCTGACTCTGAGGCCAGCCTGAGTTATATAGTAAGACTGTGTCTCAAAACACCAAATATAGGGCTAGGAATATCACTTAGTAGTAGAGCACTTGTGTACCATACACGAGACCCTGGGTTCAATCCCCAGCAAAAGCCCCTCAAATCTTCTAAATTAAAAAAAAAAACTGTTTACAGCCTATGTGTTCTAGATAGCTTCAGTTGTCAACTTGACACATCTGGGTAAGGAGAACCTCAGTGGAGGAACTGTTCATTGGACTGAACTGTGGCCATGTCTCTGGGGCATTTTCTTGATTGTTGAGTGTTGTTGGAAAGCCCAGCTGACTGTGAGTGATGCCACCCTTGGGCAGGTGGTCCTGAGTTGTATAAGAAAACAGACTGAGTGCAGGCTAGCCAGCAAACAATGTTCCTTTGTGGTCTGTGCTTTAGTTCCAGCCTCTAGGCTCCTGCCTTGAGCTCCTGCCTTGGCTTCCCTCCATGATGAACTGTAAGCTGACAGTGAAATAAATCCTTTCCTCCCCAAACTGGTTTTGGTCAATGTTAGTTACAGCAACAGGAAGTAAGAGGACACTGTATATTCTACAAACACACTGAATATTTTTCTACAGTTTAAAATTTCCCAAAATGTAACTATCATGTCAGTCAGGGAAGACTGTACTTGGTTTTGCTCAACATTTCACCAGTTGGGAACCACAGTTCAATGGCGATACTATTTGTGGCATCTGGGTAGCTGATACAACGTTTCTGTATTGGCTGCAAGATTTTGTTGGAAGCAGCTGACTTCATTATATCTTATCGTAGGTACAATCATGACTGAGCATTTAAATGCTGAACTGCACTGTGCTTTGTTAAAAGGTACATTAGTTACCTTTCCCATTGCTGTGACCAAACACTTGATAAGAAACAGCCAACCTCCCTCATACTTCCTTGCCTACCTAATTCACAGGGATAATGAAGATAGAATGAACTCAAGACTCAAAACAATCTTTTTTTGCCTATTCTGGATTTAATAATAATATATGCTAATTAACTACAATTTGGAGAGTACAAAATGCATAAGGGAGAAGAAAACATAAAATTCCACAACATACAATATTTACATACAAAATCTAGGTGATTTTCTGGGTCATTTCTCTCTTGGTATATAGTCACAAACTGCATATACTCACACAGTACAATGCGTTTTCATAGAGATACAATTACCTTGTAAATAGCAATCATCATTCAAAGATAATGTACTATTTGCAAAACTCTGCATTCTTAAAAACTATTTAAGGTTGCATAGTACAGGTGACCCTCTGTATCCTCCAATAAAACATGTCTGTAGATTTAATAAACTAAAATATTTGAACAAAAATTGCTTCTGTACTAAACCTGTGAAGATTGTTTTTGTCATTATTCCTTAAAAGATGCAGTGTATAACTACATACATAGTATTTACATTGTATCAGTTATTATAAGTAATCTAGAGAAGTACACAAGAGGATGTGTGTAGTTTATATGAAGATGTAGTTTTAAAAATATTTTACTTATTATTCTTTAAAATTTTATGTGTATAAGTGTGTTGCCTGCATGTAGGGTGGTGCACTGGTGCCGGCAATGCCTGCAGAAGTCAGAAGAGGGCATTGGAGCCTTTGGAACTGGAGTTATAGACTGTT
This sequence comes from Eospalax fontanierii, assembly GCA_035773235.1. Classification (NCBI taxonomy): domain Eukaryota; kingdom Metazoa; phylum Chordata; class Mammalia; order Rodentia; family Spalacidae; genus Eospalax; species Eospalax fontanierii. The sequence goes on from CM069525.1 coordinate 47,256,236, forward strand.
GTTAGCCACCATGTGGGTGCTAGAAACTGAGCCTGGGTCCTCTGCAAGAACAGCCAGTGCTCTTAACCACTGAGACATCTCTCCAGCCTCAAGAAGGACTGAATATTTGTTTGTTTTGGAATCTGACAAGCCCCCTGCTGACACTAATGAATAACTGTATCTGATTACAAGGACACCATGCTTTTCTTCTAAGTCCCTTAATGCTTGAGTTTGTTGTTTTTGTTTCGTCTTTTTAAAAATTTATTTATTACTTTTATTTTATGTGTTTGAGTGTATTGCCTACATGTGTGTAAATACATCCATATCGTGGAGGTCAAAAGGTGTTGGATCCTCTTGAACTGGAGTTATGGATGGTTGTTAGCTGTCACATGGATGCTGGAAATCGAACCTGGGTACTCTGCAAGAACAGCTGGTGCTTTTAACCGCTGAGTCATCTCTCTAGCCCCTTATTTGGTCCTTTTGAGACAGGGTCTCCCTGTAGCCCCAACTGATCTGGAACTCAAACTCATCATGTAGACTAGGCTGGCCTCGATCTCACAGAGATCCACCTGTCTCTGCCTCCCAAGTGCTGGGATTAAAGGCTTCTGCCACTACACCGGGCTATACTTGAGTTTTATAGAGGTCAAAATTGTTAGGTATTGAGAAAATTCTTACAAGAACAACAGAGAGCTATGTAGCTACTGAGAAATAGGAGGCTGATTACCTTATTAAGACCCCTCCCCCACAGAAACTTATTTCTTCAGCACCCTCAGTTACTAAGAAATACAACATGTTTTCCATGGCTCAGCAGACCCCTTATTACTTGGAATCATAAAATAATACTTTTGAGGGGAAAACCACTATATAATTATATACTATAATCATTTGTGATATATAGCTTATTCCTCTTCCCACATCAGCTTGTATGTGAATACAGAATTTTATATTAACCTCTCTTCTGTGTTCCACTAAGTAAGGCAGGGAAAGAGTGTGGTCCTGTTTAAAGTTACGTATATTACAATCTGGAGAGCTGTGTCATTAAGAAAACTGAAAACACAAAGACCAATGTACAAGTAAGGACACACTAAAGCACACAGCATGGCAAGGCAGTATTATCAAATGTGGTGTAAGAGTTCACACTGGCACACACATATATATCTGAGGCAAAGTATTGGCAAAGAAGAGTTATTTGTTTTGTATTACATAAACAAGAGCAGACTCATGGGAACCCATGCAAAAGCATCTTATTTCACATAGATCTCTGTAGCTGTCTACATGGAATATGACATTGCACACATACCCTGAAACAACCAAAGACTAGCTCCACGCAGATCTTCCTAGGCTAAAATACAACTAGTACCATCATTTCTAATTGAATAATAAATGAAACATCTTTTGAGGTGATGAGTTCTATAGCTATTTAAGCTTTCTTCCATATTTACTTTGGATTCTCCTGCTTTAGCACCAAAGGAAGTTATATTGATTTTATTGGTAGTTCTAGGTATATGTGTTTATAACACTTAAAGTGTGATAAGTGAAATTAACATGTTACAAGTTTTATAGCATCTGTTCAGAAAACGATTATATACTATATGAACTATCAAGAACTACAAAACCATTTTCCAGTCTTTTCAGCTGAGAAGCCTATTCAGCATGCTTCTCCTCCTGAGGTGGTATATACTGACCAAACTTAGCTTGCAGTTTTTCTTATACAGTAAGTAGTTTCATATTTCTCTTTCATTTTGGCCAATTCTAGGTGAGGCAGCTCATTACTGGTTTGTCTGGGGTAACAGCTCCTAAGTGATGTTTAAAAATCCAGAGCACTCCCTCAACTTTTACCAGCAAAGCTTCTTATACAACAGAGTGTGGTAGACATAGAAGGCCACGACTGGCTATGTTTTAGAGAATAAGAGACTACAGAGTGTGTGTCCCTGAATTGGACTCCTATATTAAATAAACCTCACCCACCCATGGTTCAGGGACTATTGTGGAAGAGGAGGAAGAAGAGGAACGATTGTAAGAGCCAGGGTTGGTGCATGAACATGAGAAAACAGAGGTTTTCAGACCACTTGGAACTTGCTCATATGAACTTGCAACAGTGCAGGCAACATGCACAAGACCCGTGCTGACTCAATGAGAAAAAAAACTCAGCATAGAACTGGGGAAATGGGCAGCCAGACCCCAACCCTAGCTGAGAAACTATTGGCAACTGATTATTGCTGTGTGAGGGAGAGTAGATCTTCTTTAAGGGAGTGACTCTAGATAGGCTGACTGGACTCCAGTGGATTAACTTGCACCGAGAGACATCTGGGTATAAATATTTAACCAGATAAGGCTTAATATATATGACAGAATGCATAAAATTTGGCAGGGGGGATTATGGCAGAGGGCACAGATTGGAGGGTCTAAATTTGATTAAGATCTATTATATAAAATGCACAAAGACTCAATAAAAATATTTTTTAAATCCAGAGCACTGCCCACATCCTGTTCTCCTTCTAGCCTTGGACACAGGCGCACCCTTGCTCTTAGCACCTCTAGTCTCTGGATTGCTCTCTTAGTCCACTGGGTCCTGATCCCCCATACTCAGACCTGCTCAATTTCTCAAGCTAGTTTGTTAGAGCCTTCACAAGCTATTTCCACCCCCATCTTGCCTCTGCCTGCCTTAGACCAGCCTTCTACCCTGGCAGTCCTCACCCCCAACTTGCCTTGGACTCCCTAGATCAGCCTTCTTCCCTGGTAGATCTGATCCTGTTCACTGTGTCCCCAAGCCCCTATTGCTGCAGCAACTCCAAACTCCCTCGCCCCACATCCTGTTCTTCTAGCCTCCAGCACAGGCACACTTTTACTCTTAACACCCCACCCCCCACCATCTCTGGACTGCCCTCTTACCTCTGCTGACTCTGAGCTCTCCAAATAGCACTGTGCCCTTCCTCCTACATTAGTACCATCTGCAGCCCCTTCCACTGCTGCAGGGATAGGCTTCTGTGCTCTTTATTTGGGGCCCAGGCCTTTGCAGACTGCCTGAGAAAGCCTGAATTCGCCTCTGCCTAGCAATCTTCCCAAATTGTGCTGTGCTGCTGGCTAGAGGGGCCCAGACCTTAAGAGAGAACATCAGAGCATCTGATCTCCTGACTTGTGCCTCCAATAGAACTCCTGAACAGCTGGACTAGAGTCATCTGGTCCCTCTAATATAAATCAAAAGAGAGAACTTGAAGCCTTGACCAACCAACTTTTCATACCCAATAAGAAAACAACCAAGTCACAACAAATATATAAACAGAACCAGACTTCAACTCAACAAAGGAAAGCTTGAGTCTCATATCAGAATCACAAACAACAAAAGAATAATGTATGAAAAACCCAAATAATATGCCCACACCAAACATTACCAGTCCTATAGAAGAGTTCTACAACGAGAACCCCATAGAGATTCACTGATTCTTTGTATTATTTCTTTGTTTCTATTTCATTAATTTTTGCTCTGATTTTTGTCGTTTCTTCTTGTCTGCTGGGTTTGGGTTTCATTTGTTGTTTTTTAGATTTAATATTTTATTTGCCTCAATGCTCCAATTCTGCTACCTTTCTTAAAGGGTTGATATTCTTTCTTTCATGTGATTCATTCTATTGCTGAGGCTTTTCACTGAGGATTTAAAAAAATATTTTGGTGATTGAGCTTCTCATTTCAAGTTTTATTTTAGTTTCTTTTTTTCTTCAGAAATTCTATTTCTTTATTAAATTTTATCTTCGTATCTTGGATTGTTTTCTTTATTTCATCCAGCTGTTTGTGTCTTTATTTTGGAATTTATGCACATTCATTCTCTTTGAGCTCATTGAACATGCTTATAATTGCTATTTTGAAAATATTGCTTTGTGCCTCAAGTAAGCTTCTCTTCTCAGGGGACATTGATATACTGATTTCTAAAGATGTGTTGTTTTGGTTACTCATATTGTTTGCGTTTTTGTGATTGGACCTAGGTATTTGGAGTTAAGTCATTTGTGGTGTTTCCTGTTATGAATATTCGGTTTCACTTTTGTTGGGTTGGTGTTTAGGTCTTTGTTTACTATTACCTTGATGTGTCAGAATATGGACCAGCTGAATGGTGCTGAGTATTTAATCTTGTGCTAATTCTGTGTTGATGTACAGATGAGGTGTCAGACATGTTCCCCTCACATCTGTGGATATGTGAACTTCTGAGCCTATATGCAAACCTTCTGTGGAGTTAGTAGATTCTCATTGCCAATATTCAGAAGTTTGTGGAAGGCTGACACCTTTCTACAGGTGGTCATTTAGTGGCAGTGGTTAGAGTCACGGTGGGAATGACCAGTGGTCTGTGGTGACCAAGTAGAGGATGTTCCACTATCCTAAGGTGGAGGTGGGTGGGGGTGAGATCAGTTTGAAGGTCACTGATTGGGTTTTAGATCTCAGGACCCTTTGTAGTCTCTGGGTTGTATGTTGGGAGTGGTGGTTGGTGGGGGAGATATATAGACTCTGTATATTGCTACCTGGCAGAGGGAAGGTTTCTGAGAATGTCTTTAGGAGTTCAAGTTAATAGGGAGAAACCCACATGATCCTGACTATTGCAGAATGCTGGTCTTTGGGCTTTGGGTGAGTGAAGGTGAGTTGGGACAACCTATCTGGGTCTCCAGGCCATGTAGGGGAGCTGGAGAGTCCCTGGTGTGTGGCAGGCAGGTGACTCCCAAAGGGAGGGAGGAGGTCAGGAAGAGGTAAGGGTGGTCTCTGGTAAGCAGTAGTGGGGATTTGGTGTCAAAAATAATAAAACTTAAGAGAGAGAACGCGCTCGCGCGCACACGCACGCACGCACGCACGCACGAGAAATCCAGTCACAGTAACTCCCAGAACTAAAATATAGATGAAGAAACATGTACAACTTTATTGAAGGATGTAAAACATTATGGGAATGAAACGATAGATGTTATACTCTAGTGTAGTTAAACTCAATATTATAAAAAGCTAAGTATTTTTTTAATATATAAAAATTTTACCCCAGTAAATTCCTAATAGTATTTTTATTGAGTCCAACAAATTGATTCTAGAACCCACCTGGAAAAGAAAATGTACAATATCTGAGACAATTTTGGAAAAGAACACTGAGAGGAGACTTGTATTACTAGCCATCAAAACCTAGTTTAGAAGGGTCTGGTGGGTCTATAATCCCAGGTACTTGGGAGACTAAGGCAGGAAGATCTTAAATTTAAGTTCAGTTATAGCTACAGAATAAATTCAAGGCCAGTATGGGTGAATTAGTGAGTCCTTATCTCAAAAAAATCTTGGGATATAGCTCAGTGGTAGAATTCAGTGGTAGCATGTGTGAACCCCTAGTTCAGTCTCCAATACTGAAAAAATAGAGTCCTAAATAGATTTAAAAACGGGACTAAGGTTTCCATGGGAATAAAACATATGGGAATTTAGGTTTTTAGGCTAGAGAGATGAACTATTTAATAATAATACTTGGAAAGTCAGGTACTCACTTGAGAAAAATAATGTAAGATTATTTACTCATGAGAGCAAATTTTAGATAGATTATAGGCCCAAGGCTTTAAAAAATTGTAAAATGTAATAAAGTAGGGCCTGGAGAGATGGCCCAGCAATTAAGGGCACTGGTGTTCTTGCAGAAGACCCGGGTTCAAACCCCAGAACGCACATAGAGGCTGACAACAGTCTGTAACTCCAGTTCCAGGGGATCTGACGCCCTCTTCTGATGTCTGAGGGCACTGAATGACATGGGTGCAGTTGCATCATGCAGGTATGACACTCATACACATAAAATAAAAACAAAAAAAATAATAAAGTAAATATGAGACTGTTTTAAGCCTTGTGTTTGGATACCATAAAACATAAAGATATAGGTCAATAAATTGGACTACGTAAAAATATAAAGCATTCATAAGACAAAACAATAAAAACAAAAGGTACCTAAGAAGCTAAAGACTATCAGATTATCCGATGTTTGTATTTTATAAATGGAATACTAAAAATTATTTTTGTCAGAATTTTTTGCAGAGAAACAACAGAGAAACAAATTTTGTGTTATGTTTCTTAATTGTATCTAGTTTTACAATACAGACTATTTATTGCCACTTCTCTTGGTTACCCACCAGACATAAATGATAAAACCCCCAAATGTTTTGATTGCAGGACCCAGAGAAATCATGCTGGAACCAAGCTGGAAGCTTCCTTTCTGCTTCCTAGCTATCATAGTGCTAGAAGTTGCTATGCAGGCTGCTGAGGGAGAATTATTATTAACAATCTTATTCCAGTGTAGGCCCTGTGTACTCCATCTGCCTGGCAAGATGAATACCTTGATGCAATAATGGCATAACAGTTAAAGGGTTAACAAACCACTTTCTGATTGAGAACTGCTTTACAAGATGCAATTTACATTTGGTACTGTAAAATTTGCCAAAAGTTTATAGCTAGAGAGGGGACATCAGCCCTACTGGGGAAGCTACTGATATTGTATTGATAAATAGACAAGAAGTGACCGTCAAACTGCCTTCTAAATATTTGTATTTATATGTCCATAGATCTGTGTTGCTCTCGGTTTTGGTCATAGACACTTCTTTTTGCAATGATGAGCAGTTACTGAAGAGACTCATAATTGGCCAAAGCTCTGAGAAGAAGTGATTTGAATGCTCAGTCCTAAGTGGGCCATCTGTATCATTCTCGTAAGGCTCAGAGAACATCACAGAGGAGGAAATGTAAATAATGTAAAAGCTCTAGGAAGCGCTGGAGTGTTGGTGGAAAGCTGTCTCTAGGCATAACACAACCATTGCACTCTTGAATTCTCAGCAGCTGTGGTTTTGCTTTGCTTTGCTTTTGCTTATGCAAAGGTCTGCACAATATTGGCCGAATCAACACTCTGTCGTGGAGTGGGGAGGGGCTCACTAGGCCCTGAGGATTTATAGATAGTTAACACTTTTTAGGGAAAGGGATTCACGAGGCCCTACCCCTCTTCAGGATTCATAGTTATAGTTTCTGGGGGTGGGAGAGACGTTTACTTCAGTGGTGTGGCCACTTGTAAGTTGGTCACGTTCCTGTAAATAACTCCTCACCCATGCTTCTGTAAGATTAAACTCAGTGGTTCAGAAACAAAAAAACAAAACAAAACCTTTTAAAGAACAGTTTTGGGTTCACAGCAGAAGTCAAGAGGAAGGCATAAGATTTTCCATATTACTTTAGTTTTTTGTTAACAGTGTCACTTGGAGATATTTGAAAAAAATGTATCATTTATGTTTATGGAAAGTAAATCTGTACACAAATGTAAGCTTTGCCTGAGGTACTGAGTGAGTTTAAGGAGAAATTGGATAACTTAGTGAGGCCCTCTTTTAAAAGTGCAAGTAAAAAGATAGTTGGGGTGTACAATGGGCTTGCTGGACCAGAAAAGGACACAGTGAAGTGCAAGGGTCCAAGCAAACTAACAGAAAAGGATTTATAACTGCTCACCCGTATACACTAGAACTCCACAAAGACTGAGGCTAGAGAGACCAATTGCTTCCACTCACCCCTCTGCCACACAGCACTGCATGAAACCTGCCAGAGGCAGGGAGATCTGAGAACGTCACCTTTAAATCCAACACAGCTGTGCCAGCAATTCACTCCACAAGCATTCTTTTTTTAAAAATAATTTTCTTCTATTTAATCCTCATTCTTGAATGTATATCTTCTCATGATTTTGCTTTTTGCCTAATGCTCTGTTAGGCACTGGGATTGTTACTAATGTTTCTCCATCCAGTTTCCTATAAGGCATTCTTTACTATACTCTTCCAGCCACATCTCATGTACGCCTCTTTTTATTCCTTTATATTTTCTTCTCTTTCATCCTTAGCCCCTCTTATTTTTACTTATTAATTATAACCTTCCATAGATTTAACAATATTTTAAATCCATAGACCATAACAGTATTTAAACTTTCCTCTCCTAACTACTTTATCCACCGTGACTTTTTTCTTTTCAAAGTGGATCTAATACATAATTCTTATCCTTACTCTCCCTTCTTCCCTCCTACTCCTACTTTATGAGATCTTCCTGGAGCTGGTCTTAGATTTGCTTGTGAGTTCCCTGTTATGGGTGCTGGGAACTGAGCTCTTAACTCCTGAGCTATCTCTCCAGCTCCCATTCCTAATCTTATTAATGGAAATATGTGCACATTCCATATTATCAGTGGCTGTTTATCCTCTGACAGTTTTTAAAGTTAAAGAGGTCACTTTCATTAACTGACTAACATGACAACTGTGTAGTGGTAAAAGGAGCCACGGTTGCTTTTCCAGTTACTATCTCACTCAGGAAATAGCATAGAGCTTATACCAGGCACCCTGAGATCCTGGACTGAGAAATTATTTTCTAAACTGTACACTCAATTCTAACACATCCAAGTACTACTTGAAAATTGCAAATATTTCAACTGAAAGACTACACCTGATGAAAAATAAACAAAACAATGAAATAACATCAGATGTCTAAATCCCTAAGCAGTAACATAAGAAACATGGAAAAAACAAGACATCATTACTGCTCCAAAAATGATTAGTCCTTATAGTAACAGCATCTCATGAGAGTGAGTTAGATGAAATTCCAGACAGAGAACTTAAAATGATCGTAACTATGTTCAAAGGTACAAACAAACAGCTAGACAAAATAAGGAAGGCGATGGACAATGGGAAAGAGGAACTCAATAAAGATACAAATAATGAATAAAAGCCTCCCTGCAATTCTGGAAATAAAAAACACACAGTGAGTCAAATAAAAACTCTTTGGAAAGGCTTAAGAATAGAACGGATCAAGTACACGACAGAATACCTGAGCTTGAAGACAAGGTTGAGGAACAGGAACAATCCAATAAGGACAAAGAAAAAAATAAGGTGGTGTCCGTGGGAATTTGAAGATATATGTGACACTCTGAAAAGATCAAATCTATAGATTATAGACATAGAAAGAGAAGAATCTCATTGTAAAGGCATAGCAAGCATTTTTAAAAGAATCATAACAGAATTTCTCAGAGTTAAGAAAAGAGATGCCAGTCCAGATACACGATGCATTTAGGATGCTAAATGGACAAGACCAAAAGAGAACTTCCTTTCATCATATTGCAATTAAAGTGGTAAATATATAGAACAAAGAAAGTGTATTAGAAGCAGCACGACAAAAATACAAATTCACATATAAAGGAAGGCTCATCAGAATAATAACAGACTATTTAACTGAAACCTTAAAAGCCAAAGAGCCTTAGAACAATGTATTTCAAGTTCTGAAAGATAACTGCCAACTAAGACTACTACAGCCAGCAAAGCTATATGTCATAATTGAAGGAAAAATAAAAGTTTTCCATGATAAAAACACATGGAAGGAATTCATGACCACTTAGCCAGGTCTACAGAAGATACTTGAATAAATTCTCCAGACTGAAGAGAAAAATAAATCCATTTATGAGGGAACAGAAAAGAATAAATCACACTAGAATAATAGTTAAGCAAGATAGGAAGAGGAAAAAATCAAATTCTATATTAATGGTCTCAATTCCGCAACCAAAAGGTATAGATTGATCAAAAAGCAGCAACAATTTATTTGTTACCTCCAAGAAATACACCTCACCACAAAAATCAGACACTATATTAAAGTGAAAGGATGTGAAATGATAAGATCATTAATGACTTTTTAATCCCCAGTAGCCTGCATAGCACCTTCTAGTACATTAGAGCAAATCAGCAGGTAGAAAGCTTCATGGTCAGTACAAACTTGATTTCTCTATGTCCTGTGACCAAAGTATGTGTTATCTTCAGCAATAGGGTGTCACCATAAAGGTCTGGAGGACACCTAAGAGCAATAGCAATAGCCTCTATGGTTTGGGGAGTCTACAGAACACCCCTTACCAATAATTGGAAGGGCAGTATTCTACATCTGACACTGGGCTTTTTATTTGCCGCCTACGGTTTCTGGGAGGAGCATTATCCCCTGTGTAGGTAACTCCAGTTTGATTCACACAGGCACATAGATATACACACACAGTCTCTGTCTCTGTCCCTGTCTCTGTCTCTGTCTCTGTGTGTGTGTGTCTGTGTGTGTGTAGTTTATAAAACAGTAGGTTTCTATGTCTTTTTTTCAAACATCCTTAGTGCTAGTCACCCCTCTTCCACTCTCCATCTGTTTACCCTCCCATCCCTCTCCTCACTTAAACCTCCCTCCCCATTATTTCACTTTTCCTTGCCACATCACCTGTGTTCTACTATGTTCCCTTTGCTTAAGATCTTTACCCAGTAATGGATTCTGTGAGTCATAATAATGATCAGAGTGACAAGATAATCCCATAGGTGTAATAGGAACACAATTTTTGATGTGGGAGTAACCAACCAACTTCTGATTGAATGTAAGGTTGAATGCATAGGGGGAAATGCATGCCTGATACTATAAATCTGGCCTAGAACTCATGGTTGGGGGGCTCATGGGTCCCAGGGCTGAATCTCTTACTATTATTATTTTGTTAGATGGATATAGTATCAAACTGCACTTAAAATTCACATCTCTATATATGTATATATGTAGCTAAATGCAGTTCTCAGATCTCATCAGAGAAGTTTCTCTGTGCAGTGAAAAACAGTTAACACAAAATCACAGATGGAAGGAAGGGTCAGTTTTCTTTGAGTGTGACCCCTGGTAGGTCAACCATGCTCCAACTGATGTCTCACATTCGTGAGTATATGGAGAGCACAAATTGGACTTAGTGGATTACAGGAGAAGAAAGAATACAAAGTCGGGAGGGGTGAGGATGGGGGGTAGATTTGAGATCAAAATACATGGTATGCATGTGTGAAATTCTCAAAGAAGTTAAAAGGACAGAAAAGCAAATGAACCTAGGAAACTATTCTAATACCTGACAAAATAGACTTCGAACAGACACTAATGAGAAAAGATAAAGATGGTCACTTCATACTTTTTAAGAAAACAATCTGTCAAGAGGACAATGCAAATATAAATATATATATTTCAAATGTACATGCACCCAACTTCATAAAACAAATATTACTTGATATAAATTCACAGATAGAGTACAGTAATAGTGAGTGACTTCAATACCCCACTCTCACCTATTGACAGATAGGTGGACATCTGTCAATATTATATGGACAAAATATAGACAAAAGATTATTTGAATTAAATGGTCTTATCAGCACTACAGCATGCTACAATACAGACCTGCCAAGAAAGATGTGCCCACTGGTACAATCGTGGCATAAATATTATAGGAGTAATCAAGTTTTTTTCTGGTTGGATTTCGGCCTGCTCCAAAGGAGGAAATTCATGCTTGGTACTATAAAAATAGTCAAAAGCTCATGACTGGGGAAGTCATAGGCCCTGTGGGAGATCTACTATTGTTTTGATAGTCTTATTGCCATACTGACTTCTTATGCATATGCACATAGATTTGTGCTGCTCTCAATCTTTTTCAGAGATGCTTCTTTTTGCAGTGGGCAGCATTTACTGCAGAGATTCATATCAATTAAAGTGCTGAGAATAAGTGGCTGTTGAGTGTTCAGCCTGAAATGGGACATCTATATCAATCCCACTCCCAATCTCAGGGAACATCATGGAAGAGGGAGGTAGAAATAATGTAAGAGCTGTAGAATGGAGAAGAGTTTTGTGAAATGCTGTCTTCTGTACATGACATGGCTATTGCACTCATGAACGCATAGCAGCTTTGGTTACCCACACAGGACCTGAACTAGATCAAGCCAGTCAACATGCTTTAGTAGAGGAGCTACTGGCAGTTGATGGTTGTTGGGGGAGGGAGAGACATTTGGGGGCGGATATGGCCACTAGTAGGCTTCCCAAGCTCCAATGGATTGCCTCAGACACATGGACATATGGCAACAGTAATTAGATTCAGCTCTTTTTTAAAAGAGGACATGAAGTTGGGAGATAGGAAGGGAGTTCTGGAGGAGTTGGATGGGAAGAATGGATAATGGATATAATCAAGATATATTGTACATATGTGTAAATTTCTCCAATTATAAGCAAAAATATATTATAAAAAAGATGGCTGGGATATAGCTCAGGGATAGAGCAATTGCTTTAGTATTTACAAGGTCCTAGGTTCAATTCCTAGTGCTTCAAAAATTTTCTTGGTTTTCAGGCTCTTTTCTCCTTCATATAAACTTTATTTTTTCTCCTTTTCCTTATTTGTTTACTTACTTATTCCTTCTTTTTTTCAGTGCTGGAGTTTAAACCCAATAACTTGTGTCTGAAAAACCATAGAGAAATGTATCATTTTATAAGCCTACTTTAAAATGCACATATAATATATGCATGTGTATAGTTGAAGACTAACAAAAATCACAGTATCAGACGAGGGAAGCATTCCTTTGAGTAGTCCAAGAAGCTCCTAAAATAATATAGGCTATTGCCATAGCTCTTGGTTGCCTCCCAGAACTTGAAGGTAAGGCTTTATTGCTTAAGTTACCACATACTTTGGAGATGGGACTTAAAAGTAAGTGAGCTAAAACTTACCTGGAAGCCTAGCTCTTAGAAAACTAGCTCTTAGAATCAGAAGGTGCTATGTAAGATGCCAAGGGAAGAAAACCAGTCAGTGGTAACTGTAAGCTGTTTCCTGGATCCCAGAAACCCCATGTCCTTTCCTCTGGGGAGAAAGGTCACCATGCTACCTATTACACCTTGTTACTTCACTTCCACAAACTCCTGTCATTGACTATCTGGTCAAGACTCTTAGCACATCAATTTTGCAGACTGAATTATTTGTATAAAAGGCATTCAAGACAATGGTCCCTTCTATACCTCAGTTTCCCCATCTATAAACAGATAATAACACAACCACCAGTTATTTTAGTTTTTCTAAGAGTCAGAGAGCTACAGAAACTGGACAGCTCCATGTACCCAGCAGGTGATGTTGCCTGTGTAATTACCCACACCATGTCTGGATTACTAATGGTATGGTACTGAGGACTATGCAGAGGAGATCCATCAGAGGCAGGCTGATTTCATCCATTACCCTAGAGCTTCCTTCAGAGTTGTAAAGCTGCACAATGAATGCAATCCAGCACATTGGATTAATTCCAATTCTTCATAAAAGGATACAAAATAATCAATAGTTTGTTCACAGTGACTCAAAAAACAGAGCTAAATGCAGGTACTATTGGAGTCTCTTAGCTTGGGAGCTTGGCCAAATATTTTTCCTTTTAAAAATATTTTATTTATTATTTATATGTATGAGTGTATTGCTTATATGCATGTAAATACACCCTTGTCATGCAATGCCCATTGCAAGAGCAACTATTGCTCTTAACTGCTGAGCCATCTCTCTAGGCCTCACTGTTGTTCTTATATTCATGGGTTTAAGGACCAACCACTGGATCACTACTTCCCCTTTCCCCTGCAGCCTTCAACTGTTAAAGCTAGGCATAGGATTTCGTGAGTCCCTGCTCCATCCATGCTGGATTTTTCACTGGCTTGATCTTATATCTAGGCCACCATAGCTGCTTTGAGTTCATCGATATAGTAGCCTTGTCATACCCAGAAGACATTATTTTGCAATAATCCTCTCTAATCTCTAGCTCTTGCTACCCCCTCTTCCACAATGTTCCCTCAACCTGATGGGGAGTGATATCTCATTTAAGGCTAAGCCACGTGTGATATAAATGTCTCATTTAGGAATGAGCACTCCATAATCACTCATTCTCTGAACTCTGACCAGCTGTGGGTCTCTGTATTAATAATCATCTACTGCAATTTGAAGCTTCTCTGATAAGGACCGAGAGCCACTAATATATGGGTATAACGATAAGTATTTAGAAGGCAGTTTGATACTATATCCATTTAGCAGAATAGTAGTAGTAGGTTTCCTTTAAGGTCTATGATCTCCCTAGTCCTGAGGTCTTCGCCAGTGTGTAGTGTCAGGTATGAGTTTCCTCCTGTGTAGCAGGCCTTAAACTCAACCAGAAAGTTGTTGTTACTCCCAGGCCACTCATGGCACTGTTACACTAATGAGCATATCTTACCAGATCAGTTGTTATTGTAGCTCTCAGGGTTCACATCTGCGTAAGACCTGATGACTTTTCTCCCTCAGCAGTCTGCATAGCACCTTCTGACACTTCGAAAGCTAGTCACTGTGGAAGAAAGTTCAATGTTAGTACCAGCTTGAATTCTCCATGTTCTGTGACCCAAGTGCATGGTGTCTACTAGTTCTGAATGGAAACCAAGAGCAATGGCCATAACCTGTTTTGTTTGGGGGGAATATGAGACCTTACTGAGCAACAAGATGAAGGGATGAAGCCCACAGTTGATACGAAGGAAAGTAACTATTTTTAATATGTTTAAAAAAGAACCTTCATATACTGTAGATAGGTATGTAAATTAGTCTAGCCACTATGGAAATCAGTTTGGAACTTCCTCAAAAATCTGTAAATATAAAAAATTTTAAAGTTGAAAATAAATAAATAAGATTTGGCTATACCACTACTGTGTATTTGTCTGAAAGAATCAAAGTTAGTATACAGTGCCATTTCTAGGTATACGGTCAAAGGAATCGAAATCAATGTGCAACAAAGGTACCTGTACAGCCACATTTATTGTATCACTCTTCACAATAGTCAAATCATGGAATCTACTGAGATATGCATCAATAGAGAAATGGAAAAAGAATGTGATATGCATGTACTATTGAGTTTTATTCAACCACAAAGAACGACATTCTGCTATTTGCAGGAAAATGGATGGATACTGCTAAATGAAACATGCCAAACTCAGAGAGACAAATATTGTGCATTTTCTCTCGTATACAGAAGCTAGAATTTGTGTATAATGGTGCATGCCTCTAATCTCAGCATTTGAGAGTCTGAGACAAGAGGATTGCTGAGAGTTCAAGACCAGACTGTGCTATGTAGTGAGTACTAGGCCAGCTAGGGATACATAGTAAGAAGATGTCACAAAAGAACAACAGCAGACATGAAAGTAGAATGAAGACTATTTGGGGAGAGGAGGGGGTTCCAAACAGGGGGCCTGGGGGAAAGGCAAGAATAGAAGAGTGGAGTATGATCAAAGTACAAAGCATACAGGTTCGTACCTTTATGTGCCACAATGAAACCCAGCATTTCATATAATGGATATACAGTAGTAAAATAAAATGAAAAATGAATTAGCAGAAAGTATGAAGACATTGTTTCATTGAATAGAAAATATCAAGACTTGGCAACTGTTTCTAGCCTATTTGCTTTCAGGATTAATGGTAATGATACAAGAAGGTAAATCAATCCACAATTATAGAGTAATGGAGGTATGTTGGAGCAAAATCTTTATCTTACTAGAATTAAATTGGTGGTAATATGATACTTTATTGCAACCTATCCACTCTGAGTAAAAATTAAGATGGAAAACCTTCCCAAATAACAGGTCTGGGAATGTATCTCCACGATAGCATGATAGGAGACTTGCCTAGGATATGTGAGACCATACCCAGCACCAAAAGAAAGAAAGAAAGATTAAAATGGAAAACTGTAAAATAGCCTGTAACACAGCCATTAAATGCCAAAAGCCAAAATTAAATTAACAAATGAGACTGCATGAAGCTAAAATGCTTCTGTACAGCTAAGGACACCATCACCACCATTTAAGTAAAGATGCATCCCACAGAATGGGAAAAAATCTTTACCAGTTATGCTTCTGACAGAGGGTTCATATCTGGCATATACAAAGAATTAAAAAAAAATTGAACACCAGAAAACAAAGAACCCAATTAAAAAATGGTGCAAGGAGCTGAATAAGACTTCTCAGAAGATGAAATGCAAATAACTGAGAAACACTGTAAAAAAAATTCAGCGTCTTTAGTCATCGGGGAATTGCAAATTAAAACCACTTTGGGATTTCATCTCACCCCACAGTAAATGGCTAAGATCCAACAAAACAAAACAAACAAACAAAAAACAAAGGACCAATGCTGGCAAGGGTGTAGGGAATGAGAAACTATTTTCCATTACTGGTTGGTGTGCTAAATGATGCAGGAACTATGGAAACCAATGTGGATATCCCTTATAAAGTTAGAAATCAATCTATCATATGACCCAGCCATACCACTCTTGGGTATATACCCAAAACCCTATATCCTACTACAGAGATACTTGTTCATTCATGTTCATTGCTGCTTTTTTCATAACAACCAGAGTAACAGAAATAACCTAGATGCCTATTAAGTGATGAATGGATAATGAAATTATGGTACATTTACATAACGAAATATTCAGCTGTCAAAAATTCCCTGAAATTGGGGCTGGGGAGATGGAAATTAAGAGAACTTGATGCTCTTGCAGAAGTCAGGGGTTCAAATCTCAGCACCCACATGGTAGGTAACAGCCATTCATAACTCCATTCCAGGGGATTCTCACACCCTCTTCTGATCTCTGTGGGCTTTACATGACATGGGTGCACTGACATACATGCAAGCAATATACTCATACACATAAAATTAAAAAAAATACTTTAAAAACCTGAAATTATGAAATTTGGAAGTAATCATCCTGAGTGAGGGAACCCAGAAGCAGAAAGACAAAAGTCACATGTTCTCTCTCAAAGCTAGATGCTAGCTTTGAATTCTTAGATATGCATGTTTCAATTAGAAATACAAGAGTGGTGGGGAAATTAATAAATGGCTGAGGGGGTTTCATGGGAGGGAAGATAGAGGAATAGGAGGGAGTAGGAGGAATAATATAGCATGAAGCATTAATGAGGGAGTGGGAGGGCACTGCAGAAGAGAGCGCATGGGGAGGGATAACTAACACTAAAGACCTTTAGAAATAGTCATGTGTTCAAGAGAGGGGGGATGATAGGAGACAGGTATTATCAAGGGAGAAATTGGGAAAATGGGGGTATTTTAACTGGGGATGGAGGGGGAAAGGTTAGAAAGGGAGAGATAAAGGAGAGATAAATAATGCCTAGCTTGTGTAGAAAACCAGATGGAATCATATTCATTCAAAAACCTACTGAAAAATTACACATATAATACCTCTACATGAGTCCATGTGTATAGCTAAATATATATAAACATATATAAACATATAACAAGAAACAATGCTAGACAGGACAAACCTTTCTTCGAGTTGTTGGCCAGGGTAGTCCAAGAGACTCCCAAAATTACACAGACTATTGCCACAGTCCTTGGTTGCCTCCCAGAACTTGAAGGTAAGACCTTATTGCTGAAGACAGGACATACTTCAGTCACAGAACTTGGAGCAACAGAGCTGGAACTAACCTGGAAGTTACTTCCCTGAAGGTTACCTCTCACTGTTTTTGAGGACACTACACAAGCTGATAAGGGAGAATATCAATTGAAGGTCCAAACCCAATTTAAGGCCTAATAACCACAACAGTGATGAGTTCAGCAAACTATATTGGGGCAGTAGTGGCACTTTTATCTTGGGGGTAAACAATAGCTACCTAATTGGACATAATGTCCACTCAGTGGGAGGGAACTCATGTGTGGTACTGTAAACATAGCCAAATACATGTAGCTGGAGGTCATAGATCTTAGAGAAAACCCCAAGGCTCTCACATCCCTAGACAAATTTCTTACTATGTATTAAATATGGATCCTTATATTTATATTCAAGTATGCCAGTCATCAGTTTTTAAAGAAGCTTCTTTTGCAACAGACAGACTATTACAGAGTTCCACAATGGGTCACACACAGACATTAAGTGTCTGTGAAATGCCCAATTCTCAGTGACTCGTCTACAATGGAACCTCTACACCTAAGACTCATGGAACACAATGGAACAAAGGTTAGAGAGAATACTAATGCATCTCTCAACTATCATCAATTAAGCTCCCATGCAATGAACCCAGGGCTTAGGAACCTTTGTGGAAGAGAGGGCAAAAAGATTGTAAGAGCCAGGGGAGGAGGTGCATGACCATATGGAAATAGAGTTTTACAGGTTCCTGGGACCTTGTTCATATGACAACATGCAGTGACAACATGCACAAGACCTGTGCAAACTTAAGCAGACAAAAACATAGCATAGAGCTGTGGAAATGGATAGCAGGCCCCAATCTTAGCCAAAGAACTATTGGATGGCTGATCACTACTGCATGAGGAAGAGCTGATCTTTGTTAAGGGAATGACTCTAGATAGGCTGACTAGACCTCAGTGGATGAACTTGCACTGAGGGAAGTCAGGGGACAGTAAATCGACTCAACAGACTTTACCATAAATGACAGAATGCATGAAGTCCAGTGAGAGGGGGTATGGGAAGTTGCCCGTGGGGAAGAGAGTCAAAAAAGGATTAAGATGTTGTGTATGAAATACACAAAAATGTATTTTGAAAAAGTCATGTGGAAACCTCCCACCATAGAGGCTTCTTTAAGTGTATATATAAATGCATGATTAAAAAGATCTGCCTTATAATAGGCAGATATTGCCCCTATTGACACCATAGCTCAGCAAAGTAAAGGCCCAGTGCCAGGAATGAACTCTCTCTTTTGATGCTGTTGACCAGGAGTCCCATAGACTCTCAAATAATACCCCATTGCCCCTGCTCTCGGTCACCCACCAGAACTTCATGGTAAGAGTCTGTTGCTGAAGACATACGTGAACAATAGAAAACATAAGGAGAAATCAAGCTGGTACTTACTTTAAAGCTTCATCATGACCAGCTATTTTTCACAGTACTGGAAGTTGTTATTTATGCTAACTGAAGAAAAAATTAATCATCCACCTTACCCAGCTGTGAATCCTGTGTGCTTCAAAACAACTAGCCTGACAAAATACGATCTCTGGTGCAATAGTGACACGAATATTTTGGGAGTAAGCAGTCACTTTCTAATTAGATTTAAGATCTTCTTCCTAAGATGCAGCCCAAACCTGACATTGATATCAGGCCTAACCTGTGGATAGACAAGCTGTAGGACATAGGGTAGAGCTTAATACTATTATTCTGCTAATTAGATGCAGTACTACTGTGATTCTTAATTATTTATTGTTATATCCATAGATAAATGCATCACTCAGCTCTCCCCAGGGAAGTGTCCTTATTCAGAAGATGGTGATTAACACAGAAGCCCTCAACTGGTCAACATGCAGAGAATAAAAGACTTCAAAGTGATTTTCCCTCAATTGGACATCTATATTAAACTTCTGCTTCCTGCTCAGAGATCATTGTGGAAAAGGGGACAGAAACATAAGAGGCAGATGTGATGAATGACCACAGGGAAATAAGAATTTTCCAGATATTTGGTCAGTTACTCCTATTAACTCTCAGCAATGGTGACAGCATGTCCAAGTCTCCTGTAAGCTCAAGCCAGATAAAATTCCAGCGTAAACATGGGGAAGTGAGTAAGAAACCCCAACCCAACCTGAAGAACTACTGGAGACTGATGGTTGTTGGGAAGGACAGTCTGTCTCTTTTGACTCTATAGGCATATATATATATATATATATATATATATGAAATTGGGCAGGAGCTAGTAAAGGGGTGGGGGTGTGCAGATAGGGGAGGAGATATAAATATGATAAAAATATATTATATGAATTTTACAAAAATTTAATAAAAAGGAAATTGTTAGAAAGAATACAAAATTTCACTTTTCAATTTCCAGCTAGAATTTTCTCATTTTCCCATTGTTAAAAATCAAGAAATTTTTAAAAATTGAGATGTATACTTTGAAATAATACAAGAAATAATATCAATTTAATCTCAAATAAGTAGCCAGACACATGTGGAAAGAGTTTACAATAAATCCATTGACTGTAAAAATCTGCTTTACAGTAAAGAAGATAGTAAGAACAAAGATACAAAACAGACACTAGATACACTAAATACAAATAGCCCAATGACAATTGTAAACATACTCTTTCTCAATAATTGCATGAAGTTAATAAAATCAGTGTCACACACAGGCAGGGTTTGTGGTACTCAGAAATCTAAGATAGCTCCCAATATTCCTGCCCTGGTATACAGCCTTTGTGTAATTCCCTCCCCGAGTGCAGGCAGAGCCTAGGAACAAAGGAGTATCACACTTATACACAGATTACTCTGTGTGTCTAAGATGAAAGAATTAATTTTGACACTGTAAAGTCGATAATCAAATGACTCAGGTAATTGAAGAGAGATTATTCTGGGTAGGCCTGGTCTAACCAGGGCAGTCCTTAAAAGAAAAAGTCCATTGGCCTTATGGAAGTAAGCTCCCTATGGAAGGATTATGGCATGTGGAGGGACCCACATGGCACAAGGCCAGTTTAGGATGGCCTCTAAGAGCTGAAGGTGGTTCTTGAAGACAGAAAGTAAACAGGACATCAGATCTCAAATTGCAAGAAATAATTTTTGTTAATAACTTGTGAGCTTAGAAGACCTTGAACCTCAGTGAGATCACAGCCTTAGCCAATGCTTTGATTTCAGTCTAGTGTGACCCTAAAGAGAAACCCAAATTAATGGATCAGATGTTGTAACCTCCCATCAATGTGATGGCACTAGAAGCTGGTTCTTTTGGTAGGTGATTAGGTCACAAGAGTGGAACTCTCATGAGCAGGATTAGTGCCCTGAAAAAAAGAGATCACTCCTGTTACTCTGCCTTTTGACTAGGAGAAAGTGTCTAAAAGGGACCTGAGAAAGGTTAAGCATTTTTTGCCATGTGAAGACATAATAAATTATGTATCTACACTCTGGAAGAGTTCCATTAGCACAACTTGATTATGCTTGATCTCAGGCTTTCAGTCTCCAGAACTATGATCAACATCTTTCTGTTGTATAACTGACTTCCTCTCTACAATAATCTGTGATATAATCCTGAACTGAATGAGATGTCCAAGAAGACTGAGAAGGTATTAGCATGCATTTCTACCTAGTAAGAGCTGGCTGAAAGCTGGGTGTTGTGGTTGATGTTAGTAATCCCAATGTCTGGACAAAGACAAAGAGGGTCATGAGTTTGTGACCAGCCTTTGTTACATAGTGAGAACTGACTGGACATGAAGATTGCTGGACAACTGGGGGGAAGAGCGCTATAGTTTGGCCTGGGTCAGCTCTACCCAGTGGAGATGCTTCACATGACTGTGTTAAAACAGTTGAGTATATGCAACTTTAAAGTTTGTCCCTGATTGCCTCAGTTTTGTTCCTAGCATTGTTCCTGTACTAATAAACTCTTTCAAGAGTATGGGTTTTGAATCTTTTGGGAATAGATGCCCATTCAGACCAGAATTTGATATTGCTATATTGTTTTGTTTTAAGAAGAGAAAAATTAAATTTTCAAATAAGAAAAATTTTTAAAAAAATTATAGATTAAGTTTGGTAGAAATTGAAAAACTCGCTATTTCACTAAATATTTTTATTAGTGAAAGATTCATTTGGTAAAATATATTTTTTGGCCTTTGGAGAATATAAGGCAAGATAAGCGGTATTTTTATTTCTTTCCTCCCTTCCCCTCCCCTTCCCTCTTCCCTCCTCTTTCCTTTCCTTTTGTGACCAATAAGGTAAAAAGCAAGGCCAAGGGTCAGTAAAAAGGAAGGCTCTACTGAGATAGTACAGCACAAATAATGAATGGTTAAGTTTCTTATATTGATAAAATTTGACATGAATGTAAAGCAGTTTTTGTAAGGAGGTACAAGTAATGCCAATCGTGATACCCCATGCTTTTATTTGTATGTTTAAAAGATTGGTATTAAAATTTAGTTAAGATGTCTCACATGGATTCAGTTTAATCTATGAACTTGGAATGTAGCCTTTTGTATTCCTTTTAGAAAAACAAATGTGTAAATGTATATGAATTATCTGCACTTATGTGCCGATATTATAGCTGTCTTGGACTACAGTTGGGTATTTATTCAATTTCAGAGCTTCTTTTGAGTTTTAGAATTTGTTGAAACACTTGATGATCCAGATTAAGTATTTTACTATGCTAAGAAGGAATCATGCAACCTGGTCTTAGTGGTACAGGCCTGTAATCCCAACAACTTTGGAAGTTGGGTCAGGAAGATTCCAAGTTCAATGCCTGCTTGAGCTACAGCATTAGTCAAAAGCTAGTCTTGGTAATTTAGTGAGATCCTGTCTCAAAACGAAAAGTTAGCCAGGTGTCGTGGTGCACACCTGTAATCCTAGCATTTAAGAGATAGAGGCAGGAGGATAAAGTAATGTGTGAAATTCTAAAAAAAAATTTAAAAATTAATGAAAAGTTGAAAGTAATCCTCAGCTACATAGCAAGTTTGAAGCCAGCTTGGGACATCAGACCTTATCTCAACAACAACAACAACAACAACAACAACAACAACAACAAGCCAAAAGAGTGAAAAGAGGGATGGTAATATAGCTTAGTGGTAAAGTAGCTGCCTAGCTTGTACAGTCCCGAAATTCAACCTCCCAGTACTGCAGAAACAAAAACAAAACCCAAACAAATCTATAACTCTCCAATGGAAAATGAACAAAGGATAGGAATAGGAAATTCAGTAAAGAGAAAACAAGTGATCAAAAGTAATATGAAAAAGCTAGGTGTGGCGGCATGCGCCTCTGGTTCCAGCACTCAGGAAGCAGAGGTAGGTGAATCTCTGGGAGATGGAGGTCAGCCTGGTCTACATAACAAGTTCCAGGTCAGCTGGCACTACAGGGAGACCCTGTCTCAAAAAGATCAAAACCAAATAATTTGAAAGGATATCCAATTTCAACACTTACCAGCAAAAGTCAAACAAAGCAATTATATTCTCCATTAAAATGTCAGTGAGCTTCCTAATATAAAGTATTGCTAAGGACAAGGAAATGGATACTGTCACGCACTACTGATGGTATATAAATTGGAAACACTCTGAAGGCCCTTTTGGCAGAAGTATTATGAATATAGTTATATTACATCTGGGAAAAACTTTAAAAAATTTTTTTATGTATATGAGTGTTATACCAGCATGTATGTAACGCCTTTGGAGGCCAGAAGAGGGGTGCTGGACCACCTGGAACTGGAGTTAAGGATGGTTGTTAGCTGAGATGTTGAGTGCTGGGACCCAAATCCAGGTCCTGCGCAAGAGCCATCTTTCCTGCCCATATATATATTTGTTGTCTGATTTTTGTTTGTTTGTTTGTTTAGGTTTGGTTTTTGAAACAGGGTCTTCCTGCTAGACTGTAACTTGACCAGGCTGGCCTCCATCTCACAGAAATTTGCCTGCCTCTGTTTCCTGAGCGATGGAGTTAAAGGCATGTGCCACCACACCCGGCTCAGAAAAAAAAACTTAAAATAGTCTGATCATTCTTCCTCCAACCATTTCCTCTGAGAAGAGTGATATAAATTCAGGAATGTGATCTTATCCCAGATTTAAGTCAATTAGCACTTAACTGTTCCTTGGCTATTCTGTGGATAACATAAAGTGATTCAATCTCAAATTTCTGGGACCTCTGAATGGGATTAAACTTCTCTTTTCTACCCATGAAAAAGGAAACGTACTTGGAAGCTGCTAATTACTATTTGAGGAGATAGCTTGCCTGAGACTGACTTCAACATCAAGGAAGCCATGATTTGTAGTCCTGCCTTAACCAGCCTTGCCTTTGAGCTTGTTAATTACATGAGCCATTAAAGTTTCTATTTTGTTTAAACCATTTTGAGTTTTCTGTTACTTGCGATTGGAAACCTAGCCCCGGCCCCGTAAATTCTATCCATACTGATGATGCTATAAACCATTTAAACGACACAAATATTTTAATGCTGAAATTAGCTAGAGAAGATTCTGTTCTTTGGAAGTAAACTCTGATCCTATAAGAGGAGCCTCCAAACCTTTGACAATATGTTCAGGGTTGTGGAGTCAGATTATGTGGCAGACATAAAACAAAAGCTAAAAATGTGTTTGTTTCTAGATGTTCTAGTTACTTCTACCCCTTTCCCTAAAACCAAGACTTTTTTTTAAAGTCTTGTCTAGACAAGTCCTAATCTGATCTGGTATCCTATGAATACTCTCTGTACAGTTTAATGTCATTCTTCTTTTGCTGACATTTTCCATCAACTCCACTCTCAATAAGAGGCTTCTTGATTGAGGCACATCCATTATTGTTACCAGCAAAGAGAATTATTATAGAGGTCAGAGGATTCAGTAAGATGTCTCTGAAATTTCAGTGTTCCCAAGCATTGATCAGATTCTCAAATTTCAGCTCTGTTTGACTAGAAAAGATGATACCAAATAGTAATTTCCAGGAAACATCAATGCAGAAATCTTAGTAAATGAGTCATGCAGACCAAATTTTCCCTGCCAGAAATTCAGCATTTGATTATACTTTCAATTTAGCATTTGCTTCTTTGTACTCCTGGCACAGGTCAGGACGTGCAGTGGATAGTCAATAAATATAGCCTAAAGAAATGTACCAGCTATGTATTCTAGGATGATGGTTTTGCTGAGAAAACAAATGGTTTCAGCTGGACAGTGCCAGACTCAGGATTTAGCCAACATATCCAGGCTTAACATTAAGTTGCAAGAAAGAGACTATGAAAGAGGGTTGATTTTGATGGATAGTCCCAATAAAAGCTCATTATTCATTCAGCAAACATTTGCTAACCACCAGCCACAAAATGCTGATGATGTAGAAATGCACAAGGCATAATTATTCTTACAAATTTAGTCCAATGATACAGTTAATTCCAATTTATGGTGATCAATAATGGGAATCAGGTAGTGCAGTGGTAAGCCAGGCATGATAGTTCACAACTGTAATCCTAGCACTCAGGAAGCTGTGGTAGGGGGAATCTTGCAAGTATGAGGTCAGCCTGAGCTGCAGAGTAAGATGCTGTCTCATCCTCCCCAAACAAAAGAATTTACAGATTAGCAAAGCTTCAGTTAGGCACAGACTCTTCTACTTCCTTATAAAATGCAGTTTTAAGGAAGAATCTTGCTAAATCAGTTTTGCAGGAAGCTCCCATTCTCACAATCTGATCTTGTTCAATATTTGATGGTTCTTGTCATCCCCCACAATTCTTATGTAATGTCTGATCTGGGAATGTCTTCAGCAAGAATCCTATTAGGCCAATTAGCCAGAAACTCCTCTTACTTCTGATGTAATATTTATTATTTATTTATGTACTTATTTATGAATTTATGTGTGTGCCCCAGTGGACGTCAGAGGACAACCTTTTAGAGTTGGTTTTATCCTTCCACCATGTGGGTCCTGGGAATGGAACTCAGATCATCAGTCTTGGCAGTAAGCACCATTATCCAGTGGGCTATCTCATTAGATCCTGTCTTAGAAGTTTTTCTATGCACTGAGCCTACACTGCTTTTTAGCAATATATTGTACTATATTCAGAGTTGAGCACAACTTCTCTCTCTCACTTCAAAATCCTATTTTGTTGTCATTATAACTGTAGGGATGGTCCTGAATAAAATCTACCTTATACTGCCTTAACACATGCCATTAAACCTTTCTTTAACAGAACCACTAATTATACCTTCAGGAGTCATAAAA
Organism: Eospalax fontanierii; assembly: GCA_035773235.1. Taxonomy (NCBI): domain Eukaryota; kingdom Metazoa; phylum Chordata; class Mammalia; order Rodentia; family Spalacidae; genus Eospalax; species Eospalax fontanierii. The sequence continues at coordinate 47,281,649 of CM069525.1, forward strand.
AGCTAGAGAACACATGGAACTGGGGCTAGATGGTCTGGTGGTGTAATGTCTGGTAATGTTCAACCATTCACCTAGGGCAATATTGGATTACTTACATAGAAAGGTTGTCTGTGGCATTATAGCAGCACCATGAAAAAAGGGAAAATACATTATTTTCTTCTTTTTTAAAACAAGGACTCACTATAGTCCGAGCTGGCCTGGAACTTGATCAGACTGGCCTCCATCTTATAGAATATCAGCCAGCCTCTGCCTCCTGAGTTCTTGGATTAAAAGTGTGCACCACCATGCCTGGCAAGGGCAATTTAAAAATTTTTTAAATTTTATTTGAGAATTTTATGCATATAAATATATTTTGATCATGTGTATCCCTGACTCACTCCTCCAGCTCTTTCCAGACACTCCCATAGTGTCCCTCTCCCAACTTCATGTCCTCTTTTTTAAATCCAATGAGTCCAATTACTGCTGCCTATGTGCTCATGGTCATGGAATCACCCACTGGAGCATAGGCAGGCTACCAGGATTCATACTCAAGAAGAAAATGACTCTCCCTCCCCGAGACTCCATCAACTACAAATAGTTCCTCGGCTCGGGGTGTGGCCTCAGGAGCCTCTCCCTTATCCATGCTGGATATTGACTGGTTTAGTCTTTTGCAAGCTTTGTACAGGTAACCACATAACTCTTTTTTTAAATAACTAGTTTTTAGGAACCCTATAAAATAAGTTTCCATATGACTTTCCCAAAGATCCTTAGTGTTAGTTATCTTTCCTCAAACTCCTTCTTTTGACCTCCCCCTTATTATTCCAAAAGGGATATCAACATTATGAAAACATGTGGAAATCTGAAATTAGCTAGCCATTTACTTTGCAGCTTAGTATCATTTTATTTTGAATGACAGGGGTTTAGAAACTAAGAGATATATTTTTCTAAAATATATGTATGATGAAAAATAATGTGCATATATAAGAATACACAAAACATAAATGAACATGTAACCACCACTTTTTGTCCAGCATCTCAGGAGCACCCTCTTGGATGGCCAACTGCCTTGGATTCCCATGGTCTGCTGTAAGCACAGAAAGCCTCAACTGCCAGGAAACTTGTCTCCGTTTTCTAGGATTGGCACAGATGACTGAGGGAGGAGAATGCAAAACACATGGTAGCCTGAAATAGGGATTGAAAACCATATAGTTCTTAGTGTGAAATGGACATGGTATAAATTATTCACCTTCTGTGTTTCTTTAGCTGTTTTTCCCCTGACAGATGATCTTGACAACCATGATTTCTGCTTTACAAGAGTGGATCATCTATCACTGCATCACTGCATCACTCCCACAGAAATTTTGAGCATTAATTGTCTTTGCCTTTTGCTATGGATCAATTGTGATTTGCATTGGTTAATGCTAATCTAACCTTGAACATTCTTTATATTACATATTTTATTGAATTTTTGTGCATTGCATACAATACATTTTAATCATATTTAGACTGCCTTGCCTATCTGCACCCTGCCATAGCTTGCCCACTAGATTTCATGCATTCTGTCATATATGGTAAGGCCTATGAAGTCAAGTTTATATACTCAGATGACATTTGCTGTGACTTCACTGCAGCCCGTTCAACCTATCTAGTATCCCTCTCTTAAAGAAGACCAACTCTTCCTCACCCAGCAGTGATCAGCTGCCAAGGAAACAAGAGTCTTCCAGGCTTCTGAGTGTTGGGAACTTACTCATATCAACTTACAGCAATGATGACAGCATGCACAAGACCTATGCAAACTCAATCAGACAAAAAACCCAGAATAGAACTGAGGAAATGGACAGGAGACCACAACCTTGAATATTCTTAAAATAGTGAATATGTGCATTAATTTGCTAGGGCTATGATAACAGCATCACAGAATATGTGGCTTAAACAGTAGAAATGTCTTTGCTTGCATTTGGAGAGATTTGAAGTTCAAGATCAAGAAGCTGGCAAATTTTGTTTCTTCTGAGGCCTTTCTCCTTGGCTTGTACATAAATGACTTTCTTCTTGCTATGTCCTCACAGCATTTCCCTTTGTGTTTATGCATCTATGATATCCTTTTGCATGAACAAATTTCTTTTTCTTCTAAGAACAATTAGACATATTGGGTTACAGTGCATCTGAATGGCTTCATTTTAATCATCTCTTTAAGGCTCTATCTCCAAATGAAATCACATTCTGAGATACTGAGAGTTAAGGCTTCAATGCATGAATATCAGGGGACACTATTTAGAACACAGCATCATGTTTTATAAAAATTCAGTTAATAAAAATGAGAACTATAACATAGCATTGACAAACTATTGCTTTATCTTGATGACAGAGAACAAACACAATTGAATTAGAGAGTTGAATAACCCAAACAGAGCACATTACACAATATAGAAAAAAAACTCTGGGTATTAGGCATGATAGAGAAGGGGATGTGAAGACATCTATGGATATCGAATCTCACAAGTCTAGGATGAGATCTGCATATATTCTGTAGCAGTCAAAATTTTCCCCAAAGATGGCAATGCTCATATGAAAATAGTGACCACTAATTAACTTCAGCATACCACACAGAGACGTATCACTGGGTTGTTTCCTTGATAGCTCGGTGAAACTAACTTAAACCATAGTACCAGATTCTGAAATTGTCACTAAAATGTCCTATAGGAGGAAATCTCAGCAACAATTATGTTTGTCCCTTATACTATAGAGCTGATTCTGTAAATGTAAGCAGTAATCATACTCGCAACATTTTAACAATGGATGTACTGCATTGCATCAAGAAAAACAATGTTCTAACTATTTGATACTTTGATCTTTAGAAAATGGAATTTGAGAATATCTTTTTTATTTCTATGAAGATATTAATAAAATAAAAATTTAAAAAGCCACTAAAAATATATACCAGATTTTGTTTATTTATCTGTGGACCCAGTAGATAGTACAAATACAACTTCTGGGTGATTCCATTCAGTCTATAAATTTTTTATTGTTGGGAATATACACTATTAGCTCAATTTTGAGAGGATGAAAAGACAATATCTGTGAAATACCACACACATTTGATAAAACAAATGGGTTTTGTTTACTTACTTTCATAATGAAAGCTTGGAGTCACTTTCTAGTTTCTTCAAATCATGCAGAAGCACATAATAAGCAAGAAAAAATGTTAATGGTAGCCAGTCATAAAAACATAATTGCAGTGTAGTGGAAGAGAGAAATGTCTTTCTCTAATTTGGAATAGATTGAGAATGAAAGAGATGTAAAGAATTATAGTAAAACAGAAATTTACCAAATGTTTTCCAAATGGAAGACTTTTAAAGAGGCCATGAAGCCTAAAAAAGGTAGACTGACTGCCTTTCTGCTGTTCTATGTTTCATACAGTTCACAACAAAAAATTATTTGATGCAACATGACTTACTATTTGGGAAATAGGACTGCTTTAGAACTAAAAGTCTGTAGTTACCAGGAAAATGCAGCAATGTCAAATAGGGTTTTCTAAAATTTTTCAAGGAGACTAATTTATTAGGAATTCAGCATCAACTTTACACATTCAAATCACCTCTGTAATTTAGAAGCATTTTTCTGAGAAATTTAACTTTTGATAATAACCAGTTTGCTTTGTGGTAGTTAAAAACCAATCAAAGATATTGAGAAGCTATATGATAAATTTATAGACAAAATAGCCCTAATTGAAAACAGCTGGTCTATCAAAAACAGTTCTATAAACACAAAATGACTGGATGTTCTTAGAAATCTAAAAATCTGTTTCCAATAAGTAAAAACCTGATACTGTTGAGAAGTTATTTAGCTTCATGTCATCACACTGGACTGACAGCCACAGTCACCATAATATGGACTTGAAGAGAAGAACAGTAGGGCAGAGTGAATTTTACTTTACATTACTTTTTAATTTAATATTTTTTTGACTTTTTATTTTCACATGATATAGGTTGATGGTATTTAGATTCCCTCCCCTATCCACACCTCCATGCACTGCCTGCTTCCTAATTTAACGTACTCTCATATATAGAGAGAGTACATGGCCTATAGAGTCTCATTTGTGTCCCAAATATCCTTCAGTGTAGGTTCATCCTTTGGGCCACCAAGAGTCCCACCCCTCTAAGACACTGTCATTCCCCCTCTCAGAAGACATCAATTGCCAAAATGTTTTTTAGGTTGAATTGGAATTTATTACCCACTTCTCCATGTTTATGGTGGGATTTTGTGCATGTTGTCACCATTACTGAGAGTTCATATGTGTAACTGACCAGCTGTCTGGAAGACTCTGTTTCCTTGTGGTCATATGCCCCCTCTGGCTCTTACAATCTTTCCACCTCCTCTTTCACAATGATCCCTGAGCCTTGGAGACAAAGGTTTGAAATACATGTCCTATTGAGGGATAAGTTCTGTGTGGCCTCTTGTTCTCCTCACATTGGACAATTGTGGGTTCTGTGTTAATCACCATCAGCTGTATAAGAAAACTTGTCTGGTGAGATTTGAAAGATGCATTCATTTTATGTGTAGAGGTTGCATTGAAGATAACTACATTGTTTTTTGAGTCAGGGTCCAAGTATGCAGCCCAAAAATGGCCTACAACTTGCTATAGAAGGTCAGAGTGGTCTCAAACTTGTGATCCTCCTGCTTCAACCTCTCAAATACTAGGATTACAGGTGGAGCCCCCAGGCCAGATCTGACTTTTACATTTAATCCTATGAAGTTTTACCATTGTGTAAAAGAAAAAAAAACCACTACAGGCCGTTCAGAGCATCATCAGAAAAGAAGTGCCAGGCATGTCTGTAAACCAAGCATGTTGGAGGCTGAAGCAGGAGAATTGCTGTGAATTTGAGGCCAACCAGAAGAAAAAAACAGAGAGTTAAAAATATTCTATTACATCATGGGACCAAAAAAGACATGTTGTTAAATATCAAATATGGGTAATATTTATTTGATTAGTCCCATCATATTCACATTTTCCCCTTTTAAAGTGTCTTATTTATATGCCTTAAGAACATAGAACAGGATGTTGGAGAGATGGCTTAGTAGTTAAGAGCTGCTCTTGCAGAAGACCCAGGTTTGGTTCCCAGTACCCATACGGAGACTAACCATCCATAACTTCAGTTCCAGGGGATCTGTCACCTTCTTCTGGCCTCTGCAGGCATTGCACACATGTGACTTACATACATGCAGACAGAACACTATACACATAAAAGTTTCAAAAAGAGCACAGGACGAAAAGCCCAGTGCTAGTTGTGGGATACCTTTTCTCCAGTTCTTGGTGGGGAAGGGATCCCAGAGACACCCTCAAAACAATATAGGCTACTGCTATTTGTCACCCACTAAAACTTGATTATAAGATCTTATTGCTGAAGAAACCATGTATGTTGTTCACAGGACATTCAGAAATCAAGCTGGTATTTATCTAGAAACTTCTTCCCTGCTAGTTAGTTTTCATAGTACCAGAAGATGGTATGTAGGTAGGCTGCTAAGGGAAAAAGTCATCACATTTTTACTGCAACACATCAGATAAGCTTCTTTATGCAGTCAATGACAGTTAATAGAGGGATTCACAACTGGTAAAAGTGTAGAAAATAAGTGTCTGTGGAGGGTTCAACCCTTTTATCATATTCCCTCTCTCCAAGGCTCAGGGAATATTGTAGAAGAGGGGCAGAAAGAGCTAGAGATTGGAGAGGACTAGGACAAAATAGTGTCATCTGGACATGACAGGATCTTTGCACTCATGAATTCACAGCAGCTGTTGTTTATTGCCTGCACAAGATCAAACCAGTCAACATTCTAGCATGATGAGGGAGGGGCTCATGAGGCCTCACTCCTAACTGAGGAATTGTTGACAGCTGATGGCTGCTGGAGGAGGGAGTCGGTCTTTTTTAGGTGTGCAGGTCCTGATAGGTGGACCGAGGTCCAGTGGGTATGTGTATATGGACAGTGCACACTGAGTCCAATTTATGCTTCCCATACACTCCTGGATGTGAGATCATCCACTAGAGCATGAATGACTTACCAGGGGCCACACTCTTAAAGAAAACTGATCCTGATAATAAACACCTATTTTATGTTAAGGTAAAAACATTTGTATGACTACTTATTACATGTTATATAAATATCAGTCTATTTTTGCTTTTGTATGACTATGTTCAGGCTAGATCTATAAAAAGTTTGTCATCCAAACCACCACCACCACTACCTCTGCAACACAATCCTAAATTTTATTTTCATTTACTTATGTGTGTGTGTGTGTGTGTGTGTGTGTGTGTGTGTGCATGTGACCCACAGCACATGTGTGGCACAACACAAGGGTGGAGGTCAGAGAACAACTTGTGGGAGTTAGTAATTGCCTTCTAGCTTGTGTGTCTTGGGGATGAAACTCAGGTCCTCAGACTATGTGGTAAGTGCTTCTATCAACTGATCCATCTTACCTGTCAGCTCCCCAAAATATGACCTTAATACATGATCTTAGTTCCAATTTGACCAAGGTGTGAGGGCAAAGAACACACTGAAATTTGGTCTACCTGGCAATCTCAAGAAACAAGTCTATTCTTCTGCCATAGAAAAGAGCTGCTTGTGAAAATCCAGGAACTGAGAATATGCATAGCTTTAGATTTTGATATTCTTCATTTTTGCTATGTTTCTCAAATTTTCAGACTCCATTCCTATGTGACTCAAAAGTGCTCTGTAGGTTCCTCTGAGAGAAGGGCTCAGAAGTTAGGAGGTACAAGAATTAGGCTACTTTACCTTACTTGTGATCCCTTCTTCAAGTAATCCTTTGTGATCAAGAAACTTTGATTTGACAAGTCTGGCATAGGAAGAGACTTTTCCTCCTGGGAAATCAAAGTTCTCATGGTTTGTGTTTCTGTAAGGTTGGGAAGGACATGTGGCTGGAGTTAGTAATTAATGAGGATGTTGATTTTGGACGACTCAGGTTGCTTAGAGGAGAATGTAGCTTAGTTTCTTGGGTTCTGTATATAGGAGGGAATACATTTCAACTTCAGAGAAAACTTAAAATGCCTTACTTAGAGTGAGGAGCCAAAACATGGCAGTAGGGCCAGTCAGGAAGTTCTTTCCTGCCAGCATTCTTCCCTCCAAGCTGCCATAGAAAGATTCTTTTGACGTTCAGTTCCCTAGGATTTGTTCCTTCCTCAGCTCTCCGACAGACTGAAATGCCCAGGGCATTTGGAGTAGGGAATCCAGGGGACCACACTTTTCCCTGTCATTTCCTTTTTGCCTCTACCTTACCTTTGTCCTTGGTCTTGCCAAGAGATAAAGCTGTAAAATGGAGCTGCTACCTCACTGGGTTGACCAGGGAATTCATTGCAAGCATACAAATAGTATCCGCACACCAGATTCCCAATGTCTACTGACTGTATGGGAATCAAAAGCTACTAGGCCCTTAACTCCAAAACCTTTGCCATTCTTTCCACCCACGATGAGTTTAACAGTTAACACTCACCACTTTACACTTATCAACAAACTTTAATCCTCTCCTCCATTTGCAGGGAACTCTAATGTGGAACCTAAGACACAGACAGGTGAAGCAAACTTCCTGGGGCCTCACAACTAGGAAGTGACAAACTAGGATTGCTGTTCAAACCCCAGGAGTCTGGCTTCAGAGTCTGTTCTCTACACTCCTCTCCATATGTGCAGAATTCACTCCCAGGATGTGACAGCATGTCATGGTCTACCTCAGGAGAGGAATTCGCAAACTATTCAAAGGTTTCGATTTGTACTGTTGGTTCTTTCTGAGATAAACAAATAAGACTAGCTCCTACCTCTTCTGTCCATCACCTAGTCCACAGTTAAGCTTAGGGCTCAGCATCTACTAGTATGGAGTTCAGAAACCAGGGTTCATATAGAGAAAAAGAACACAGGGAGTGAAGTTGTGGCTGGGACTAACCATCCTCCAAAATGAGAAGATTAACTCTTGGGGGTGTCATTCCCCATTCTCCAATGTTATATCACCTTTCTCTGGAGAAATAGACATAGAAGTGAACAAAGGCAGAGGTTATACAGAACACTAAAATGGCTGGTCATAGTAGCAAAATCTCAGGACTTAAAATTTGCTCTGCATGGGTCTCAGAGCTACCTCTTTTTAGCTCAGCTTGAAAATAGATAATGTATCTGGCCTATAACAAGTAATACTGCTCTGGGGTGTTGTCTGACAACCCCCAGAAGGAAATCTTCCCTTGGCCTATGCATCTTTTTATTTATACAATAGTTGATATGCCAAATCTTGTTTGGAGGCCAGTGGGAAGTTGACATTTTTCAAACTTGAAGGCTAGACATCATTAGGCAATCAGGAATCACTGTATCCAAGCCATTTCATACTTACTAGAATGACTAGACTCAGTAAGTCTGATAGCAAGTACTCCTGAGGATTTGGAGAAATGGAAACCCTAACATAGAGCTGGTGGGTAGTCTCTAGGAAATAATTTCTAGGAAATAATAATTATTTCTCTAGGAAATAATCTGGTAGTTCTCCAAATGTATACATACAGTTACTGTTTGGCCTAGCATTTTCACTACCAGGTATATACCAAGAGAAACCAAAACATATGCTGACAAAGAAATTCGAACACGAACATTTATAACAGTATCATTCACAGTAGCCAAAAGGCAGAAGCAATTCAGATGTCCATTAAAGAGATGAGTGATAAACAAATGTGGGATATGTATGTACTATTCATTTATAAATGGAAAGAAATATTGGTACATGTGCTGTAATACTGATGAACATTGAATACATTTTACTAAAAGAAGGATATCAGTAACAAAATGCTACGTATGATGTGATTGCATCTATATGAAAGTGCAGCAGAAAGAAATGCAGACCAACTTGATTAGCTTTACTTAGTGCTTAGCACATGGGATGGAGGGAAGGGGAATATTAGCTGAATGGTTTATTTTTGAGGTGATGAAAATGTTCTAAAATTGATATATATATCTGTGGTAATATATCTGTGACTGTACTAAAAGCCACTGATCTGTATACCTTCAATGGATAATTATATGATGTGAATTATATCTTTTTCTCTTTTCTTTTCTTGAATTTGTATGCATTTCGTATAATACATCTTAGTCATACTTAGACTACCTCCCCTATGTGCATCCTCATTGCCCCCTAGTGGATTTCATGCATTTTTCATATATGTTAAGGTCTATGAAGTCAAGTTTGTGTTCCCAGATGTCCCTCAGCATGAGTTCATTCATTGGAGTCTGGTCAGTCTATCTAGCATCACTCTCTTAGAGAAGACCAACTCAGGGGACAGGGTGCTCAGTGGTTAAGAGCACTGGATGCTCTTGCAGAAGACCTAGGTTCTGTTACCAGCACTCATGTGGCAACTAACAACCATCTGTAACTCCAGTTCCAGGGGAATCCAATGCCCTCTTTTGACCTCTGCAAGCATTGGAGGACTGAGGTGCACTTACATACATGTAGGCAATATACTCATACACACAAAAAATTAAACTATTATTAAAAAGGACCAACTTTTCCTCACCCAGCAGTGATCAGCTGCCAATAGTTCCTCAGGTAAGGTTGTTCCTCTTACCCATTTCTCTACTTCTATGCTGAGTTTCTGTGTGGTTAGTTTGCATGGATCTTGTGCATCCTGTCACCATTGCTGTAAGTTTATATGAGAATTTCTCACCCCTGGCTCTTACAGTCTTTCTGCCCCCCTCTTTCATAATGTAACATAGGAGACCTGTTCAGGGACTTGCACTCTGCAGTCTGTTATTCTCTACATTTGGCTAGTTGTTGCTTTCTGTGTTAATTACTATCTGTTGCATGAAGAAGCTTCACTGATGAGAGTTGAAAGATGCATTAATATTTTCTCTTTCCCTATTCCTTTTTCTCTGAGGCTTAGATGTAGAAGTTTCATTGTAGATATGTCACTTAGGAGTGGACATCAAACAGACCCTTATTCTCTGTGTGTGACCAGTTGTGTAATTCTGTAATAGTTTCCATCTGTTGCAAAAAGAAGCTTCTTTGATGAGTGGTGACAGGTATACTTGTCTGTAAATATATTTTGTATACAGTAAGAAATTGACCGATGGATTTTGGTGGTGACGTATTATCTTAGTTTCTCTACTTTTTGTGTTTTTGTGTTGTGGTTGGGCATATGAATTTCTTTTGTTGATTTGTGTCTGATATGAAATTCTAGCCTGCCTTTGTTTAGTTGATGTTTGATTCCATTTATATTGTTGATGTAGCTTGATTGCTTTCTCATCTGTGCTTCAGGTTCTCACTTTTGATTTTTTTAAATCTCCAAATATTTTTAATTTAAATTCTTTATTAGCATTGCTTTTTTTAAAGAAGTAACAGGGTCACATTGAAAGACTTTGTATAGATTGTGGACTTTGGAAATAGCATGAATGGAAAATTCACAATATAGGAACAGTGACAAATTTCACTTTATCATTGATGCTTGGCAGTACAGTTTTGTCAGTAAACATTAGTTAAAATTATAGTGGACATATAGAATTTTGAATTTATATTCTAAGATATACTTACATATTTTTAGTTTGAGGTTTATATCAATTTAGTTATTACAGTACTTTTTCTTTTATTCTTTTTTTTAACTTTCCAGATTGTGATTTTTATCTCTAGGGGAGCTTTGGTCACTTTTTAAAATTGAACTTTTGGAGTTTCATACAATATAGTTTGATGGTATTTAGATTCCCTCCCCTATCTACACCTTACCCCACTGTCCCTGACCAATTTACCGATTTAGTGTGCATATATATATAATAGAGTATGGCTTTGTCCCCAGATATCCTTCAGTGTGGGTCTATCCATTGGGCCACTAAGAGTCCTATCCCTGTAAGACATTATCTTTCCCCCTCTCAGTAGCCATCAATTGGCAAAAGTTCTTTAGGTTGTATTTGGGATTTCCTACCGACTTCCCCATGTCTGTGCTGGGATTTTGTCTGGTTTGAATTTTGCATAGGACTTGTACGTGCTGTCGTCATTGCTCAGAGTTTATATGTATAAATGATCAGCTTTCTCAAAGACTTTGTTTCCCTGTGGTCACTCATCCCCTCTGGCTCTTGCAATCTTTCTGCCTCCTCTTCTACAATGATTCCTGAGCTGTGGGAGGCAGAAGTTTGAAATAGGAGTCCTAATAAGGCATAAACACTCTGTGGCCTCTTATTCTCTCCACATAGGTCAACTGTGGGTTTCTGTGGTAATCTCTATCTGCTACATAAGGAAATGTCTTTGGTGAGAGATGAGAAATGTATTCCTATGTGTGGAGGTTGCATTGAATATATATCACTTAGGGTTAAGCATCTCAGAGACACTTATTCTCTACATTTGACCAGTTCTGTAACTCTGTAATAGTCTTCATGCATTGTATTGGTCAGACAAGATGGTTCCTGGTGAAGGGCCTAGGCCCAATTCAAGACTATGGGGATTCAGTGGCCAGGTTCTGGTGGGTTTTCCCAGAGGTCTCAGGTGGGATGAACAAGAGGAGGCCTAGGCCCAAGGTGGGGGTGGGGAGTGCAGAACTAGCTAAGCAGATTAGATGTGAGCCCTGGATCAGGAGAACGTACATTATATCTTAACAGAGCTATTTATAAAGTAAATCATGCATAAAATAAATAATACTTAAAATTCAATACAAATAAAAATGTAATAGAAAGTCTTTATTCATCTCCTATAAACACACACACAGACACACACATTACTCTTACCACTTTTCTAGACTAGGTCCCAGCGTATATAGCAAGTACTCAAGAAATATTTGTTGAACTGATGAATATAATTTTTGAGCTACAGGTGTATTTTATTTGCATTATTGGAGATTAAATAATAATCAGAACCAGTCCACTGGAGTTGGAGGGACAACAGATGGTGCTAGATGGGGTGTCAGAGAGGTTACAAGTTCTCTCTCTGCATATACTTTATCACCTTGACACATGACTGCTTCCCTGAAATTCAGGTTTTAGTTGCTCTAACCTATATGCAGTCACTGTCACTGCTTTGTCTTTTCCCAGCTGCTTTGTCATACTCTGCTCCCTCTAGACCAAATTCGATCTCTCTCTCCCTCTTACAGTCATACCATCTGGAAGGATAAGTCTCACTTAGAAAGAGAGTAGATGCTAGTGCTTCATGTCACCAGAAGCGTTTAAGGAGAAGATGGAGAAGTTTTAAAGAGAGACTTTCCACATAAGATTCCATCACATATTATATAAGTGTAGTCAATTAGCTTTCATCATCCTCATGTGTAAAATAGATGCTTGTGTTCACACATACAAGTCACAAATTTTCTACCAGAAAAATTTTGAAATGCGTATTTATTTATGTATTCTTATTTGTGTATTCACATGTTGGGTGTGAGGATGAGCATGTGTGTGGAGGTCACAGGACAGTTTATCTTTTACATGGATTCTGGGGATTGGACTCAGATCATTAAACTTATGCTTTTACTACTAACCCAAATAGTTTTTTAAACAAACCTATTATAAAGAATTCTGAACTTTCAGGCAATAATCTATTTACCTCATAGGTCTTTGAAGCTACTCATGTTGTTTGTATGATATTTGTATAATATTTATATTGGCATGTACTATATGTACATAGTATTGAGTTTTGTAAGGAATATATATATAGAGAGAAAGATATATATATATATATATAACCATGCCAGTTCCTTCAAGGGTGTAGGAAGGATATGGATTTTAAAATGGAATAAACCACATAATCCTGCACAGCCCATGCTGATGAAGATGACTGAACAAATAAATGATTGATTCAAAATATATGTACATATTCCCTTCTTACAGGAGGCAGGGTGCCCTTGAATGTTTACTGGGTTAAGAATTTGCTTTAAACCAAAAATGTGCATGGAAATAGAAACAATGATTTTGTGGTAGAGAAACCAACAAATAGTACTTTGAGTAAGAAATGAAAATTATCATCACTGATGACACCTGCTAGGATGGCGGGAATTTAAAAGAGGATTTTGAGAAATGGTGGGAATATAAAATTGCCTAGTGTCTTTTGTCATGTGCCTGTCTTGTATCCCCTACTGCCATGCAGTAAGACAAGCATTTAATCCCTGTGGTATTCTTCCCCCAAACCAATAACTTTAGTCTAAAGCTGTAAGGAAAACATCAGATAAACTCAAATTGAAGGCTTCTGCAAAATGACTGCCTTGTGTTTTCAAACTGTGAAAGTCATGAGAATCAAGGCAAAACAGAGAAATAGACCAGAGGAAACTAAGGAGGTGCAATGAATAACCATAATGCAATATCCTCAGTTGAACCCGAGAACAGAAAAGCTCACTGATAGAAAAACAAACAAAATAGACTCAGTCTATAGTTCAGTAGTCCATTCCCTAATTTTGATCAATGGGGTATGATTATGTAGCATGTTAACATAAAGTAAAATGAGAGAATTCTCAATATTTTTGCATCTTCTATGTTAATCTAAAATTATCCCAAAATAAGTTATCTTAAAAAGTTATAGTCTCAAGATTACATTAAAAGGATTTAAAGCCAGACATGGTGGCACATGCCTTTAAACCCAGCACTCAGGAGACAGAGGCAGGTAGATCTCTGAGTTCAAAGCCAGCCTGGTCTCATAGTAAGTTCTAGGCCAGCTAGGGAGACCCTGTCTCAAAAATATAGAAAGGAAAAGGATTTAAGGGACCCGAATTTAATTATCTGTTGAAGATTATTGGTGAAAGGAGAGAAAATAAAACAGGAAAGGAACAAATGAAGTTGTGTTTGACTTTACTGGTGATGTTATTTTATATACATTTTAATTATCTGGATAAAAAGAAAAATTCTCCAGGTTGAAGAGATGGCTCAGGGGGAAAAGAACATTTGCTATTCTTCCAGAGGACCTGGGTTCTACTCCCTACACCCACATGGTGGCTTTGTCTCTCTCTCTCTCTCTCTCTCTCTCACACACACACACACACACACACACACACACGCAAACATATTGGCAGTCAAAATACTTGTATAAATAAAAATAAATAAATAATTATAAAAGAAAAATTCCCTAGAGGCACAAAAATGAGGCAAGGGTGAGGGCTGGGATTATTCTGATGGAAGGGAAGGGAGAAGAGAAAGATCGAAATAAAGATGAGAGAGAAGGGGAAAGGGAAGAAAGAGGAAGGAGGGAGAGTAGGGAGGGAGAGGGGAGATAGGAGAGGAGAGAAAACAGAGGACACAGAAAGAGAAGCAACTTTGAGATGGGTAGAACATAGACCTGGGAAGAAAAGTTGTAAAGGAAAGAAGAAGAAAGTTTGATCCTGTTCCAACTCTGACCATCTTCAGTAGATTACACTATCTACCTCCATTTTTTTTTATTATTGCCTGTGTGCATGATGTGTGTGTTTGTGGCAAGAGGGACTCCATGGAACGTGAATACAGGTCAGAGAACAATTTTGTGAATTCAGTTCTCTTCTTCCACCTTTATGTGGATCCAGGAATTGAACTCAGGTCACCAGGCTTGCATGGCAAATACCCTTACCCAAGAGCCCTGGCTCTCTACTTCCATTTTTTTCTGGGTGAATGAAAGCTTACCTATTACTGGGTTACTTGTAGAAGTCATAGAAAAACACACTACAAATCAAGTGTCCCTGACCATTGAAGCCTTCCTTGCATGACTGACTATCATTTATATAAAGCTGCCCAACAGTGAGTGAGGTGCTGGTAGCATCATTTAGCTCAGTCTGGGGATGAAATATTCGGTGAGAAAACAGGTAAATATATAATCTTGGATTTGATAACTGCTATGAAGAAGACAGAAAGAACTTTAGAGTTTAAGGCTTTACTTTAGACCTGGACTTGGCCCATGAATGTGGCCTCTCTGAAAAGTGAATGTATAAGTTGAGACAGAGTGACTAAGTTGCTGGCAGTGCAAAGTCCTGGTAGGGAGTGGGAGACAGTGTTCCAGGTGATGAGAGTAATGCCATAAAAAGAGGAAACAGGAAGTAGGAGTTATTAGGGCTACTGATTTGCAGGTTCCTTAGCCCCATCACAGCATCATAGCAAAAAGAGCATGGTCAAGCAAGAAACATTTCAAAGCTCTATCCCTAGTGACTTTTTTCCTCTAGTGACTTTTTTTCTTTTTACCTGCCTCCTAAGCTTCCCATCACCTCCCAAAATTAGTGCCACCAACCGGAGACCAAGCCTTCCATACATGATCCTGTATAAAATTTATATACATTTTATATTCAAATTGTAACAATCACCTAAAATGATTTTTGTCATAGGTTTTTGATGCTGTTCATATAATATTTTATTGGTGTACATTATTTGTACATAGTACTGAAATTCGTAAGGACTTTTTAATACATATAGATATATATTTGCCTTTGGCTGTGTCCATTTCCATATTCCTCCACCCTCCCCTTTCTTCCCTCTCTCCCTTCCAATTAGACCCCTTCATTCTCCTAGAAAGTTTCACTTCTACTTTCATGCCATATACACATATATGATTTTATGTATTTTTGTAAAATCTAGAATCCAGAAGTGAGACAAAACATGTAATATTTGTCTTTCTGGGTTTAATTTAATTGGCTTAACATGATAATCTTCATTTATATCTATTTCCTGCACATATCCTTCATATTTACCTGTGAGTTTGTGGAGTTATTAGACCACTGTATTTTTAAAAAGATTTAGTTTTGCTGAACGTGGTGGTGCACACCTTTAATCCCCAGACATCAGGGGCAGAGGCAGGCAGATCTCTCTGAGTTCAAGACCAGCCATATGTACAGAGTGAGTTCCAGGCCAGCTGGGGTTACAGAGAGACCCTGTGTAAAATAAGATTTTATTATTTCTAATTATGAGTGTGTGTGTGTGTGTGTGTGTGTGTGTGTACATGTGAGTGCAGGTTCCTACAGAATTCAGAGGCATCAGATTCCCATGAATCTGAAGTTGTAGGTGAGCCACCCAATGTGGGCACTAGGAACTGAATGTGGATCCTCTGCAAGAGCAGTATAAACCTTTAAGTGATGTGCAATCCCTCCAGTTCTTGATGGTGGGGATATACCTAATTTCAAACACAAAGAAATCTCTAGTTTAAAGAGGGAGGGTATTGGAGCTGGAGAGATGACTCAGTGGTTAAGAGTATTGGCTGCTCTTGCAGAGGACCTAGGTTCTGTTCTCAACACCTACATGGTGGTTAACAACCATCTGTAACTCCAGTTCCAGGGGATCTAACACCCTCTTCTGAACTCCTTGGCCACTGCACCACATGGGTGCACTTATGCACATGCAGGCAATACACGAATACACATAAAATAATAAATATTTTAAAAATATTTACAAAAGAGAGAGAGAGAGTGCCGAGGAATACTGAGAATACACTTTGGCTATATGTTTGGACTCTGGAGACTGCTGAGCAAGGTGGGGAGGTAACACTCAAAAGTGTCCATAAGTACCATGGGCTTAGCCTGTACAATTTAGTTTTCTGAGAAAGGAAGCTTAGAAGGTCACACAGTGATACAGAGAAAGACATCTATATACCAGTGTTGAGAGAGAGTGTGAGAATATGAGAGTGTGAGAGCGAGGGACTGAAGGAAGGGGGGAGGGAGAGAAGGAGGGAGAGAGGGAGAGAAAGAGAGAGAAAGAAATAAAGTGAATGTTTAGAGAGAAAGGACAGAACAAGTGGATTGGGTTGTTTCCCTCCCTCATCCTTTTTCTGTATGGATATATTCTTTCAACAGAAAGTGTTGTCAAATCTCAGATTTTTGAACATGGTAGAATGAGCTCTGAGATCTTTAGCGACCTTAACAAATCACCTTACCTGTCTCAGCCTGGGTTTTCCCAAGAATTGTGATGGTTCCTGCCTCATAGGATTAATCATGAGATTATGAGGTGTGGAAAGCAATGGGAAGAGATCTTGGCACATTCTAGGACAACAGTGCATATCCTCTGTCATTTTCTCCCAATGAATGCAAATGCAAGGGGATATTGGATTACTGAGGCTACTGTGTAATTCTTTGAGGCCAAATTATAGAACCACTGGCCTGGAAAGAACGATAGCTGTCTATTGCTTTTTCTTAATTTGATGCATGAAGAAACAAAGACCCAAGGTAAACAGTACATTTGGGGCAAAGGAAAAACTTTTGTAAAAGTAAAAGATGTGAAAAGGAGTGAGAAGGTAAAGAGCAGTTGTAATGATAAATGACTGAGTGAGTATATGCATGCATTGGAGGTGTGGGAAGGAAGGAGGAAGATAAAAGATGAGGCAAGGCTATGAAAGAGACAAAGACATATATATATATATATATATATATATGTATATCATGCTTTAGTTAGGAGTTCCCCAAGGCTACTACTATTCATTAAGAACATGAGGTTGTCACATCTGTAGACTAATGTAACTTCTTACTAAGTGCAAAATATGTATCCTTATATTTACAGACAAGTATCCCAGTCACCACTCATCAAAGAAACTTCCTTCTTTTGCCCCAAATGGAGACTACTACAGAGTACCAGAACTGGTCACACATAGACATTGTCCGTGAATTGCCAAAGCCTAAGTGGCACATCTACAACACAGCCTCTATACCCAAGGCTCGTAGAACATAGAACAAGGAGTAAAGAAGGCACTAATGAATCTCTAAACTCTCATTAATGAAGCTCCCTCATATGATTAAATGCTACAAACAAAAACTTTGGTGATGATGGAAGAATGCATTAAAATAGGGATTGCTATGTGTAGTTGTTCAGGCTGTGGTTACGAAGGCAAAAATGCAGCCCATAATTCCACTCTGGCACAATACTGCCAGCACTGGGCAAAACAAGATCAGCTCAGAAGCAGTGTGTTTATCTAGGTTTTTTTTTAACAAAAAAAGTTTTTTTTTTAGGTTGGAGAGATGACTCAGCAGTTAAGAGCACTGATCTTTCAGAGGGCCGGGTTCAATTCCCAGCATCCACATGGTAGCAAACAACTGTCTGTAACTCCAGTTCCAGGAGATCCGACACCCTCTTCTAACCTCTGCAGGCACTGCATGACAGGGGTACACTACATTCATGTAGGCAATTCCTCATACACATAAAGTAAAAAAAAAAAAATAGAACACTAAAAAAATTTTTAACAACTAGATTACACATTCTAGTAGTACTCTTAAGAAACATCAGACCAATGTCTGAGAAACACTTCTCTTTAGAAATCAAAATAAATTCCATTTCTAACTCCTAATTCCTTCAGTCTTGAGAGAAAATTAGTCTCAGTTATTCTTCTGCCCTCTCTCCCAGGTATATGTGCTCAAGTTCTGGGCCTTTGTATGTACCAGAGTGTCGTCCTCTGCTCACCAAGTCATTTGCTCATACTGGCCACTGCAGACATATTCACAGACCCCCGAACAAGGCCCACAGCTCTGGCAACAGGAGGATTCTTTCAAACTCCTGCTTATTGTCCCAGCTTCCTAGATGCCCTTCCTCACTGTTTCTGAGGTTTTGCTGTTTTCACTGCAAATCTGCCAGAAGCCGGGTTAGCTAGGACCTGCCACTCTGGAACTTTCTTTTCCCCTTTGAATTGAGGAATTATCTTCTTTTTCAAGCTGACACATTTCTTTTTCGCTGCATGTCTTTTTCCATGTTTTCCCCCCTTTACTGGCAAACTATCTTCCCTCTTGGGCTCAAGGCAGTTGTTAACAAAACTCAAGAAGTATTACTGGAAATATCTGCTTTCTGACCTGTTATATATGTCAAGAGGGTCAGAACTAGCTTTCTCCTTAATGGAAGAGAAGTAAGGAAAAATAAACACAGAGTAACATGCATGAATCCATCTCTTGAGATAGTATTCACTTACAGAATTCTAGAGATTCTCATATACTACCGGTACAAACACTTTGGTAGAGTTTGGAACTACTGATTAATGTTGAGCAGGTGCATAGCAGAAATATGTGTAGATACACTAGTAACATCATTTCAATTAATTTTTAATGTGCATGAGTGTTTTGCATTTATGTATGTAAGTGCACCCATGTCATGCAATACTCACAGAGGCCAAAAGAGGGCATTTGCTGGACCTCTAGTATTAAGACAGCAATTGTTGGACTACTCAGTATCCAATCATGCAAGCCAATCCAATAAATTGGTTCTGTCCTCTAGAGAATCCTGAAGAATATTGTGCATAATGAATGCATAGTGTCTAAGGGACATTTATTTAAAGAGGTGCGATCGTATGGGGTTTATAAGTGAGCTGAGAAGCTGGAGAGATGACTCAGTGGTTAAGAGCACCTGCGGCTTTTGCTGAGTACCTGCATTTGGTTCCCAGCATTCATTTCTGGTGTCCTACAATAGCCTGTAACTACAGCTCTAGGACATCCAATAGCCTCTTCTGGCCTCCACAGGGACCTACATGCACACACACACACACACACACACACACACACACACACACACACAGAGCTAAAAAATAAAAATCTAAAAGATGCCTAAAATAAAATTTCATTCATAAAAGTTCCCTGATATCCCTTTAAACACGTGTGAGGTATATGTAACAATAAAATGAAAAAAGTGGTCACAAAATTAGGAGGGAGGAGGGATATAGAAGGAGTTGTTAGGGGAGGGGTTAGAAATGATGTAATACAGTACTCATGTATGAAATCCCCCCAAAAGAAAAAAATTAAACTAAAAAAGTGAGATGACTTTTATTTTTGGATACAATGGAACCTGAGTATAAAACTTTTACAAAATGTGTGTGCAAGTGTTTGAGAACTCTGGAAAGTATAATCAGGCGGACTAAAAATATACTAGAATTTAAAGAATTTCAAAAGTAACAGTTTGATCTGTTTTTGTTTACCTCAAGCATCCCCCAACAGGAAGTCAATACAGCTTGGATAGGGAAGTGAGCACTGTGGTACAGGAGTCTAGTACAAAACCTTCTAGTTCTGGATCTAAGAGTGTAAAAGGAGAATGGAAGAACTACAAGGATATTGTATTTCCCATGTTTGTTTTCCAGAAAGGGTGTGGAGGCAATGGAAATGAGAACCCAGTAATGAGAAATTTTGGAAGTAAAAATTCTAAAAGAAATTATTTTCTGTTCAATGAATTTGAAAGTCCATGAGCGAAGGACAAAAACCACGGTTTTCATTTTCTTTTTCCTTTTCTCAGTCTGCTTACAACCCTCTCGTGGTCCAGAGAACAAAAATGGGAGGCTAAAGGAGTGAAGAGTACTGGGAACTTAAAATCATCAGGGGAGCAGGCCCCAGGAGAAAAGGGTTTGGGGAAGCGGGTGAGAATCGAACTCAGAGCTTTACATATGCTAGGCAAGCACTCTACCACTGAACTATGTCCTCAGCCCAAGTGCTGTGGTCCTAAAGGCCCTAAAGAATGCTCTAAGATATGAGGTAACCAGTCCTCGTGAAGTCAAGACTCACTTACCTAAACCATCTTCTGAAGGAAGAACCAAGACTTAGAACTGTATCAAACCGTTTTCATCCCATGGACTCAAGATTCTAAACCGGTCCTCCTACACACCCAACACTTTCAGAATTCTGCTAAACGGGCCTCCTTGCCAACCCAATAGCCATTGGTTGGATTGACCATGCGAGAAATCCAATCAATTTTGCCCATACTGCTAAAGGGTAAACCTTGCCAACCCAATAACCATTGGTTGGATTGACCATGCAAAAAAGCCAATCAGTTTCGACCATACTGTTCATGGAAACAAAGGTTTAGGGAGGGGAGGAAGGAAAGCATTCTGAGTATGTAGAGAATAGTCTCTCATTTTTGCCTACCTGCACGAATGTGTTAAAATTCATAAACCCAAAGCAAAGATAATTTTAGGAATAATATTTTAAAAACATGAAATCTTTGGAGCCTCACATGTGGGGCTGCGTGGTTTTAAATTCTGGACCCCCCCCCCCACTTCATAGCTGCGTAACCCCAAACAAGTTACTTCCCCTCTATCCTTCAGTTTCCTACCCATTTAACAGGGAAAGTCACAGTTGCTCCCTCTGGAGGGGTTGTTCTGGAGAAAATGAAAACAGGAAATCCATGTAATGTACTTAGAACCAGTACCCAACACATGCTACATGCTCAAAAAATGTCTGTGTTTAATGTAGATGTTCAATGTCAAGATCCATATGGAAGATAGATGGGAGGACTGAAGAAATCACCATGCCAGTCACTGCTGGATGAATCTGGGCATTTGTAGTCTTAGGAAGAATAGCTACCGTAATCTTATGCATTTTGTTAATTTTATTTTTTGGTTGACATATTTGGCAATTGTAACATGATGTTTGGATTCACTCGATAATGATTAGTTCAGAGGTGTTCTATAGCAGAGTAGGGTTAGAATAGTTGACAATGGGGGCTGGAGAGATGGGTTAAGAGCATTGACCACCCTGGCAGAGAACCCGGGCTTGAATCCCAGTACCTACATGGCAGCTAACAACCATCCCTAACTCCAGAGCCAGGGTGTCCAATGCCTTCTTCTGGCCTCCACAGGCACTGGACAACACGGGTGCACTTACATACGTGCAGGCAATACACTCAAAGTATAAAATAAAAATGATAAATACACTATTAAGAAAGTGAATAATGAACTTTTAATTTCACAATAGAAGAGAGACGTTTGAATGTACTGATTTTACCTATTTATCCCCTACAACTTATTCAGCCACCCATCTTTCCTCACTTCACTCCTGACCTCCTTCCAGTTTTCACTCAGTTCCTAATTGGAAGCATTGTCTCCACTCTCTCTTTCACTTCATTGACTGCTCATGACCTCTCCAAAGTACTGCTTAAGTTTTTCACAACTTTGGCTGTAGGTTATAATATCTTAGTCAGAGAAAGTGTTAAAATCTGCCAGTATCATAAAAGAGCAGAAAAAAGGATAGGGAATATCCTAGATTAAAGGAGATTAAAAGGACATGATAAATAAATGCAATGCAATGCATGGATGTTGGATGGGGTAGGTGTAGAGCTATGAAGGCTATTATTGAGATATTTAAGAAGACTGCACAAAAGTGTATGTTCTTTTTCTTAGGAAATACACTGGTGGATATAGTATTGCCTATCATGGCATCTGCTCTAACCTTCAAGTGGGTCAGCAAAGTAATTATTCTATATAATAATTTCATTGATGTACATGTCATCTGTGTGCTAGATAAAGCAACATGCAAAATATTAGCAGTTAGTGAAGTGGGATGAAGGGTATGGGTACTCATTGTACTAGTCATAAACTTTTCTGTAGAATTTAATTTCTTCAAAAATCAATGAACATTACTTGGAAAAGATTCTTCAACATACACATACCCTGCCATGTTGCACCCTGAACTGAGGGTTTTCCTGGAGTGGGATGGGCAGAGAAGATTCACTGTTTTGTTCTAGGACTACAGAGAAGCGCAGCTGGGAGAACTTCATCTTATACACCCCTCCTCCGCCTCCTCTGAGTCTTTCTATCCTTTGGGACCCAAATCCTAGTATTAATTCTCTTTGGTGATGTCCTAGCTGGGCCTGCTCAGCTAGGCAGTAGTGGCATCAAGAAGAACATTGGGCTGAGCATTTTTCAGCTGGACAGAGAAAGATAATTGTATGAAAGAAAGAAAAACCAGAGAAGTAGAAATGAACTCCCACGAGTAGACTCAAAGCGGATGGAGAGAAGTGATCGATCACTCTAGGGATGTGTGGTTGGTTGGATGTTAATTCAGAAGTGGATCATTGTTGCTACAGATTTTCCTGGAAATCTCTCTCTTCCCTTTGACAGATGGTCTGTGCAATGATGAAGTTGAATGACGAAGGCACTTAAAATCTCTGACAGGAGAATTTCCTTTCCCCAAAGCAAGGTTTCTGTGCTTTAGGTGCTATCAGAGTCCTGAGAGGAAGTGGTTGCCTTTGTTTTTTCCCTCCTGATCAGTTTGGGGCAGGATTCATAGTTTCAGGGAGGTATAGAGTGAGGGTGCCTCAGGGTTAGAGAAAAAGCATCCATTTGTCATCTGGAATGGGGGAACAGCTGGAGTCTACAGGCCTGGCATATTGGGGGAGTGAGAATGGCACATACAGTCAGGAAGGCAAAGTGTAGCACTAGACAAGGAAAGGAGAAACCCGCTATTATCACCTTCACTAATGTGTCTGTCACAGCTCCAGTTTCCAGATTCCCCTCCCCATCCTGCCTCAGAAGCAATCCAGATGTTGAGAAACCCTTTCAACCTTTAGTAAAGTCTGTCGAGACTGGCACTGACTTTAAAAAGGCAACAGGGGCTGGAAAGATGGCCAGTGGTAAAGATCATGTACTTTTCCTGTAAAAGACCTGAGTTTGGTTCTCAGCACCTGTTTTGAACAGTTTACAACAGCCTGTAACTTCAGCTCCAGGGGACCTAATGTTTATGTCTTCCACAGGCACCTGTACTCATGTGCACACATGCACACACAATTAAAAATGAAGGTTTTTTTTTAAAAAAAGAAAAAATACACACAGAAGCAAATGAACATTTTTAAAAGGTTAAAAACACCGCTGCCCCCAAGGTACCATTTCACAGCAAAGTAAGTAAAGATACTAGAAAGCAAATCTCACTGTGAAATGTCAGGTCAGTCTTCAGATCCTTCAAATGCCTACTCGTTGACCTTAGTAAAGAGTCTATATTACAATTATATACATATTATATAATTGTATAATTACAAAACATATACATTCTGATCTCAATCTGTTGATTCCAATCTGATGCCACCTGGTCTAGCTTTGTTACCCTGCATTTTCCTTTACCAGTATTCCAGCCACCCTATGTCACTCTGTGTTCACAAGCAAACTGTACTTCATTCACCTCTGACATTTTGTACATATATGGCCCTCACAAGCTACTCAAATCCAGCATGGGAGTTAATAGGCATAAGAATCATTTTGCTAGAGTTTAATCCTAGATTAAGAGGAAACTTCTAATCTCCTTTGCCTTAATTTCCTCAGTTGCAAAACGGGGCTCCAACAAGGCTGGAGTGAGGATATGATAAGAGAATCTACGAAGAGTCTAACACAGGACCTGGCCAAAAGTCAGTACACAGGTCATGTTTGAGTCAATAAATATTCACTGTTTGGCTGTCCAGAAGGTGGGAGATCTTTATGTCCATTTATTACCAGCTATTTACAGGTAGGCATAAAATCAGGGCTTTGAGGGTAAAGACAACCAAGAATAGAGCTGAGTAAGACATAAAGCAATTTGTGTGCTCTCTCCCTTCTACTTGGCCCTCAGTCAGACTCATTTCAGATATAATCCTAAATTCGATTTTTCATATTGAATTTTTTCTTCAAAAAAGAAAAGAAGCAGTTAAGTATCCCGAGCAAGGGATACTATTCATTTTTTGGTCTATACACCTCCCTACTATTTGTTAAAAATTTTAATACCTGTGTACTGACCCTAAATGTTCTACAATCTCTTCTCTATCTCCTCTACACCTCCACCTCCACCTCTAACTTATGCACTCTGGCTCTTGGGTGCACTCTTCTTGCTCCTCATAAGTGTGTCTGTCTGTCAATCTATCCAATAAGCAATCCTGAACCTGGTGAATAACTCAGCTATTCTTTGAGGCTATATTTAGGGATATTACTTGCTCTGTGAATCTAAGGAGCAGTGTCCTCATGACTTATGGTGGCTTTCAGCATTCTTCTGAGCAATGAATCATATCTGCAATATTTGCCTTTTGAAAACCTGTGTCTGCCCAACAGGCTGGATTCCTTCAGCCAAACCATCCATATCATTCTGGAGGTTGCTATCACCTTCCTGATGTGTCTACTCCATTCTGTTGGTGTTAACTGCACTATGCCAGGTTTCTTC
Source organism: Eospalax fontanierii (assembly GCA_035773235.1). Taxonomy (NCBI): domain Eukaryota; kingdom Metazoa; phylum Chordata; class Mammalia; order Rodentia; family Spalacidae; genus Eospalax; species Eospalax fontanierii. The sequence goes on from CM069525.1 coordinate 47,306,422, forward strand.
CTGATATATGACATTGTAGTATACAGTGGAAGACTTGGAGCTTGGCTATCTGTGTTTTTGAATCCTAGCTCTATTACTTTCTAGCTATGTGGCCATGGGTAAATTACTTAGCTTCTCTGGAACTCAATTACTCCATCTCTAAAATGAAATAAAGATAAAGTACATACTTCATAGGGTTCCTGGGGGAGATTAAATGATGTCACAGTAGAAAACAACAGCATATCTGTACTATTGTAAAATTTGTAAATATTGTGTTGTATTGAAGCTTTAATGAGTACCTTTGGCATTATTTTCAAACATTTTCACTATGATTGCCTCTGTTGATCTTCATAACACTTCCAGAGAGGTGGATATGAAATACATTGAGGCAGAGAAACTAACACCAGGCTATATAAGAAGTGAAGTAAGCAAGGGTAATGAGAAGCTTTTTGATTTCTCATCCCATTTTTCCCACCAGGGAATATCAAAATAGGTGGATCATTTATTCAATAAACGTTTATTGAATAGCTATTATATGACAGACACTTACTCAGACACTGAAAATACAGTACTGAGCCAAATATCCAGGTTCTTGTACTACTGATGTTAGCATACTAGTGTTAAGAAATGGTCTATAAGCAACTAAATTATGACAAGATATATAATTTTGTGCTATTAAAAATAAAGCAAGTGATATAAAAGTATCTGTGAGAGATATGGTAATGAAGGAAGACTTTTGAGTAAGTGACTTTCATGACAAGGAGTTGAGTTGGAGACCTTCTCATCTTGGATATTGTGCTTGCTAGTTTTTGTCAACCTGACATTAACTAGAGTCATCTGGGAAAAGGGAAACTCGAATGAAGAATTTCTTCCATGGGCTCAACCTATTGTGGTCAGTGCCATCCCTAGGCATGTGGGCTTGGGCAATACAGGAAAGGTAGCTGAGCAAGCCAGTAAACAGTGTTGCTCCATGGTCTCTGCTTCAGTTCCTGTCTCCAGATTCCTGCCCTGACTTCCCTCAGTGATGGGCTGTGTCCTGGGAGTTATAAGATTAAATACATTTTTTCTTTCCGAGTTGCTTTTGGTCAGACTGTTCTATCACAGCAACAAAAAGCAAACTAGAACAAAATATAGCTGGTATATGTGATTAAAGTTCTCATAAAGAGGAGCATCCGAGTTCTTGCTCTGGGCCTCCACAAATAGAAGGAACAGGACAGAGGCCTACAAGTTAAGGGTGGCTCAGAGCCTAGTCAGAAAGATATAAAAGTGAAGACAATAAGATGATTTTTTCCTATGGGTATTTATAAATTTAAATATAAGTGTGTGTGCTGGGGATTGAACTTAGGGTCTCATGCATCCTAAGCACATGCTCCACCACTGAGCTATACTCTTAGCCCTAAACATACTTTAAACCAACTTTACTAAGATTTCAAGTATAATACAATTCAGTAATTTTAAAGATACAGGTTGCTGAATCTTGAGAAATATACAGAAGTATATTAAGCATCTCCTTTATCAAGGTATATAGAATATTTCAATCACCTGGAAATGTTCCCTTGTGCAAATGTGGTGGAGAATATCACTCAGTTTGTGTCTGGCTCATGATTTTTCATGCTTTGATTGGAAGTATGATGTTTTGACCTGAATGACACACAGTTGATATGCCTAGCTCATCATATCATGAGGTATAAGTGATGAAGCCTGGTATGGCAGCACATACCTGTAATCCCAGCACCCAGGAGCTGGAACCAGGATCATTGTGACTTTAAGGCAGCCTGGGCTACCTAGTGAGACCCTGTTTCAACAAACAAAAGTAACTAAAGGGTTTCTCTGTTGTAAAGTTGCTATTAATAAATACCTTGGGAGTATATTCATTAAGATTATGAAATAAATATTTAAGTTATTATTATATAAAGTTTATATATTGAAATAGAGTGAACTTTGTATTATGTAAGGTATTGAATTAAGAGTGTGTTAAATTGACATTTTGTAAAGTATACTCATTAGATAGTGTTTCTTAACCAATCAGGAACATTTCTTCTCAGTTTTTCCTTTATTTTTTCTCAGTCATGTTTTTGTCTTTAATAATCATGCATCTGTACAAACAGGAAAACATTGTTACAGAATGATTATGAGCATAGTACTTGACCTGAGGTAAATCTCGATTAGAATCTTACTGACTTTGAGAAAGTCCTTGGAACCCAAGCCTTTAATTTCTCATCCATAAGAAAGAAGTTAACATCATCTCATAAGGATTTTCTAAAAGAATTAAAGCACCTAGTGTCTGGCACACTCCTTTCAAAAAAAAGAGTCTATTTTTACTATTGTAAATAGACCTTTTTCCTTACTGGGTGGCTAGATTTTTAGATTTTTATGTTCTGACACTTCAGTGAACTGTAGGGAAACTGCTAGGTATTTTTACATATCTTAGTCATCTTGGAGACAGTGGCTGGGGTTGTTTGAGTTATGGAAAATTCTTGTAGTTTATCAGTGTCTTTTATTATGTCCTTTTGCAAATCTCTTTAGGGTTTGATTTCATGGATATACAAATGTATCATTCGCAAAAGTGGCATTTTTAACCTCAATTTTTTCTTTTATTTTTCTTCTATCATTATTGGTTAAGATGAAATATTCTTTAATTTTTCATTTATTATTTTTATTTTATGTGTATGAGTATTTTGCCTGTATGTGTGTAAGTGCACCCATGTTTTGCAATGATCACGGAGGCCAGAAGAGGGTGTTGGATCCCCTGGAACTGGAGTTAATGATGATTGTTAGCCACCATGTAGGTGCTGGGGACTGAACCCAGGTCCTCTGCAAGAGCAGCCAGTGCTCTTAACTGCTGAACCCAAGATAGAATTTTAATAAAGACAATGGATTTATATTTTTATTTGTGTGTGTGTGTGTGTGTGTGTGTGTGTGTGTGTGTGTGTGGTGTCCTTTGGTAAGCCCCTCAGACAGTTCTGCTTAGGATTTTCTTTTGAAATGGAGGCCTGCTGTTAGACTGAAACTGTTAAGAGCTATCAAGAAAACAGTAGTGCTTTCAGAAGAGGATCATGTTTCCTTCTCTTGCTGCCTCTTCTAGCCCCTTTCCTACTCTCAGTTCAGCACAAGCTCCTGACCATTTCCAACTGCTGGCACTGGCCATGGCCACATTGCTATTGGGATGCCTGGGATCACTTCTCATTTACAGAAGTCAAAGGCCAGGTCCTCACTCTCATGGAATAAACCCTAAGGGCTATTGAGCTCTTCCAGACCACTGTCAGGCCCAAAGCATTCCTTTCTCTGATAGAATCTGTCTGTTGACTCTGGCAAAAATCCAATTTACTTACCTTGAACTTACCTCCATCCATACAAGTTTCCTGGAGAACGTATAGAAAAAAGACTTATTTTCCTAATCCTCAAATGTCAGAACTGAAGCTCCCTTAGAGATCATCTTGCCCCAGCCCCCTTCATTTAACAGAATATATAACTTCCTTTGCTCTATTTTCACATTTCAAGGAATTCCCAAGGCTGCCTCATAATAAAAATTGGGATCAAGGTAAGTGCCAAGTTAATCAAGAAAGTAAAATACCATGGGACCCAGCTGTGCTTGGGAAGAACTGAATCATTGTAAATTTAACCATGCCTCTGGAATTATTTATCGAGGATTTTCTTCTAGGAAAAAAAGAGATCTGTGTTGGCTGAACTCCAAAGTTTTACATGGGTTGGGTAAGACTTGGAAAAGTATGATTCAGTTTCATCCTGGCTGGGCTTGGGATTTGAAAGGACCTTTCCTTCTGTCTGCTCCAGGTTTTTCGGGGAGTTGACAATCTTGGTCAGTCAGTGTCTCATGTCTCTTACCTCCTCTAAAAAGTGCTTCTCTGGGTCCTCTATGCTGATGGTTCTGGTGATAAGTTCTGAAATTAAGAGAACACTCCCAATTGTGTTAGGACAGGCTTTGAGAAATATGGCTTTCTTAACATATTTATATTTGTAACAAAATCACTATCACATACATTCCTCCATTGTAACCCCTAAAGAGTGAAAGTGATTTTCAGTTACATTTTGCAGATGAAGAAAGGCTCGGAGAGGGATACTACAGGGCACCTCAAGAGTGACAAAGTATGTAATGAGTGTAGAGCAAACCAGATGACAGAGTTCAGAGTTGAAATCATTGCTTCGATCTGATCTGAAATCAATTCTACCTTCATGAATGACTTCTGGAAAGTGCAGAAAAATGTAGGAACATAATGCCTAGGTTTTAAAGGGTCTTTGAGGCTAACTCTGGGATTCATAGGGAATTTACTGTCTTAAGACTGTATGTTGGAATATTTTTCTTTGAGACTAGTGAAAGATAAGGAAATCTCATCAACTGAAGGAAATTACTAATAAGAAAGCATTATTCACACACAGGGAAGAATCAAATTTCCTTAATACTGAGCTATGTGTAGTGAACAATGATGTGTGTGTGTGTGTGTACTTATCTGTGTCTGTTGGTCTGTTTGTCTCTCTGTCAATGTCAATGTCCAAGGGTAATATACTTTCTTCAACTTGTTTTTATTCTAAGCAAGCTCTTCTGTACACTCTTCTCACAGACTGAGACGAATCCTTGGGATTAGAAAGGCATTATCTAGCTTAATATGCTAGTCTAAGGAAAACAACAAGGCCAAGGCCACAGGTTAACAATTCTAGGCTGTGAATGGAGATTATTTTGATAAAATATAGTACCTGGGAACTTGTACTCAAGTTACATCATTGTGTTTTGAGCGCTCAGAAAATAACTCAGGGTGAGACCCAACACTAACAGCAGTGGAAGTTGAGCCTGTTTTCCCCTTCCTTGCCTCCAATATATTGATTGGCTCAAGAAAATAACAGCAATTTTTTGAAATTTTTTTTATTCATGTTCTTGCCCAGCGAGGGCACCCGGTATTTTCACAGTGCAACTGCTCAGATGTATTGGTAAATGTGATCACATATTGTGCAGTTCACCAGCCTGATGGTGGGGGTGGCTCCAGCTGGGATGGAATGCTGCTGGGGAGAGGAAGATGGAGGGGAGTCAAAGGAGTTCTCAGCTTACAAGTTAGCGAGAAGCCAGTCTAGCAGTTGCTTTCTAGCCATGTTACCCACGGCTTCATCCAGTTGTCGTTCCTTGGCAAACTTCATGACTTCCTGAAGAAGATCTCCTACACTGTACCCCTTCTCTGCTGCCTTGGCTGAAACTTCAGGGAGCTATGGAGAGATCAGAGCTAGCATAAGTCATCTGATACTTTTCATAATGATGGCCCACTGGACAAAGTGACCTAACATCTTCCTGTGCCCCTTCCACCTTCCCACGCATGAATGTAAGAAGAATGTCATAGATCCAGGACTGGAGGCTGCTGACATGCCTAGCTTTCTCCCCTGAACCTTCTGTAATGGCATAGCTCACAAATTCTGAAATCAGTTGTGTTTACTAAGTATTCTTCCCTTGGTGCTAGTTGGTCAACATCTGGGGTTGTCATTACTCTCCCTCCCTAAAAAAAGGATGACACTGGGGATAAAGAGGATTGCATTGGTTTTGCTCCTATAATAAAAATGCTTTAGCTACCATGTAATGTGGGAAATGAAACTGTGTGTGTGTGTGTATGTGTGTAGAGAAAGAGTGAGAAAGAATATGCATATATATGAATGTTAGCTTGCTTACTTCTACCCATTCTATCTCTAATTTCTTAGGCTTTGATGCATTTACCTTCTCTAGTTGTCCATCGTCATCTCCCATAAAGTAGAGCATAGGCACATTAAACTGAGAGGCCGCAATCCACTGCAGGACAGCCTGCAGCTGCTTCTGCAAGTTACTTGTAGAGCATTGATTGTTGACGATAACTTCAGGGCCAGGAGCATCTTGATAGTTCTGTGACATTGCACCTTCTCGGCCACATCTGGAGCCAGTGAAATTGGGATTATTTGCTAAGGCTGCTTGTTCTTCCAGCTCAGCAAGGGCTGCTCCATTGTTGCTGTACTTAGCCATGATTAGGCATAGTTTCATCACAGATTCTACCAGTTGATCTATAAATTGGCGATTCATTTGCTTCATCCCGCTGATGAAGTCCATTTCTGGATTGTCTTGACATTGTTCTTCAGGTCTCTTGGACATGGGAGCTGCTTTGCTTGTTCTGGGATCAGAACAACGCTTATTCTCACTTTCAGGAAGCTCATCACAGCTAAAGGGGCTCTCACTAAGGAGTTTCTGAATTAGTGAGAGAACCATGTTTGACATATCTAATTTCTGGGAATCCAGCTGTTGGTTTTCCTTCGCACATGCAGATGGTCCAGGAGCCCCACGAGTTTCAAAATGCTTCATTGACATTGATTTAGCACTTTGGCCACCTCCGCTCTTTTCATATTGGGTACTCTGGGACATATATCCCATGGAAGAACCAGGGCACTCTTCTTCACATAAATCTTTGCCCTTGGCTTGCTGCGTCAGATGGTACTGAATTAGCATAAGGGCAGATACAATCAGATCCTTGGCCAATGAATCTGTGGAAGGACTGATCTTTTCTCTCTTGTCATCTTTACTGGTACATACTTTATTAATCATTCTGCCTTGGTTTCCTTGCTTCTGGTTCCACATAGTGAGGCTCTCTTTGAGGATGTGCTCACTGACTTTCTCGGCGCTTGTCAATGACTTACAGCATTGGTCTGTTTTTACTTTGCATTTATCCTTCCCTTTCATCTCAGCCTTCATAGCAGAGAATTCAAGGCTCTGGTTCTTGCATTTCGGATCATGGGTTCCAGCTTTCAAAGTTGCATATGCCAGACTCTGAGATTTAGTCTCCTTCTTCTCACCAAGAAGGGCACTGACCAGACGCTTCAGCATGGCCTCCATGATGTCTGCTGCATTTTGTTTTCCATGATTGAACAGATTCCTCTTGACAGCAGAAACAAAATCTGAGTCTGTCATCAGGACCCCAGTTATGTTATGCAGGTTCTTCATGCATGAATCAATCAGATCAGACACAATTTCCTTGGTATGCTTTAATAATACCCTCTTCAGGACCACACATGCTGGAATTGGCTTCCCACAGCTGTGCACTTTCAAAGTTTTCATAACAGATACCATCATGTCAGATGCCACTTGATTTGCATAAACCATAAGCCCCTTGCTGATGGAATCTGCAAATTCTTTGCTATCTCTTGGGCACATCTGCTTCTCTCCACACTTGTTTTTGTTAGATAATTCACTGTACAGAAGGGTTTTCCGGCCACCATCCCTACATTCTTCTCCACTTCCACGCATTTCTGCTGAGGTCAATTCTACAGCTTCATGGGCCATCTCAGAAGCAATCTTGCTGACAGCACTGCGAGGGCTGTTTTTCCCTTTGTCTGCAATGGATGCATACATTGAATGATGGAGGCATTTGCTTCCACCTTCCAATTTGTCTTTGATTTCCTTACGGGCCATTTGAATTACCAGAGAAGACAGTCGGTTGACGTAGTAGGAAAGGTCATCCATAGAACATTCTCCATCAGGGGTGACAACTGACCTCTGGTTGCTAGGAGATTTGGCTGCAGGATTTGAGGGACTTTGGTTATTGTTGGTGTTTTTGGCTGCTGTCATTTCTAGACGCAGGGCATGAGGTCCTTTGTTCATATAATCCATGTTTAGCTGATCAGCGTATACACTGTAGCAGTTCTCAGAGGGTATTTTGTGATAGTCACCCTCTATGTCTCCTACTTTATGTTTACAGCTAGAGGCTGAGGGGCTTAATGCATGTTGAAAACCCAAGGCATACTTCTGGAGATCATTGAGGAGCCAATTGAGGACACTTATGGGATCTGAGGGAGCTTGTTTGAAAAGGCACACAGATCCCTCCGTCTAAAAAGAGAAGAACACCTATCCATAAGACTTTGGGTAGGCTACTGTCCTTTGTTTTATCTAGAAAACATCACTTCTAGATAACACATTCAAACATAGTGACAGTCACAAAAATTCAGCACACACACATACACACATGCATATGCATATATATATATATATTATGTAGACTCAACAGTTTGCAAGTGTTGTCAACGTTTTTGTGTGAGTATGTGTTTGTCTAAATATGTCAAAAGTGTATCAGTGTATTGTATACATATGTATGTCAATATAGCAATTCATATGTGTGAGTATCCCAATAGGTGTGAGGATGAACCAATCTGTATCACTGATGTGTGAAGTTGCCATTGCGTATATGTTTGTGTATCTGTATAGTTATGTGGAATTATATGTAAGAATGTGCGTATCTACTGTGCAAGTCAACACTTGCATACATTTTGTACATTATCAGTGAATCCAAAAGTATACTTGTATGTTACTGTATCTGAATATGTAAATAAGCCATTGTCAATTTGAATAATGTACTCACTACTATTCATTATGCAGCTATAAATGTATTTACATGTTGAAGCATGGAGTCACATTTTAAAATATATTTTCATTACAACATATAACATATTAGTATATTAATGAATATATTTTAAAATAATGAGTGTATGTAAGTTGGTTATTAGTTTATTCTACATTGATAAGTTATATAACTATTTGATAATATGTATATAAGTGCTGCATATACCCTGACATTTGAGTATGTTTGTGATAACATGAATGGGTATATCATTGTGTTTGTGTCAATGTGTGCATCAAAGTATAAAAACAAGTGTGATAGTGGAATATGTATCACTTTATGTTTGTATGTATGCATATCAGGTATAATTGCATATGGTCATATAGGTCTTTCTATATGCATTTCTAAGTATGGAGGCCAATACCTGGATTTTGGTCACTTATTTTGATCAAGGCCTGTGTGTACTGGTATGTTTTTATATATTGTATCCATGAATGTAAATGTAAATGTGGGTGTTTATGTGTGTTACATGCATGTGGGTGCATCAATAAATTTGACTGTTTGTCTTTGTATATGAATGTGAGTCGTATGTAAAGGTCAGTATAGTTGGATTTGTTATATCAATGTTTGCATGTTTTCACAGATGTGATATATATTTGTCTTTCCTTATATAAATTACATTTAAGTGCATATATATGGATGTTTCAGTGTTGTATACATTTACATTGTATTTAAATCTATCCTTTGTGGCTGTATATGCTCATGTCTGTAGATATGTAGAAGTGCATGTACGTCTTCAATACATCATTTAAGGACTGTTGTCATCTTTGTTCCTGCTGTTTTACCTCTTCTTATTTTATTGAATTATTGGAAATAAGATCAAACTTTTTGAAAATGGTCTTAAGTTACAGTCAAGATGATCTGCTGGTATGTAAGAAATAATAGGTTTCTCTTTTATAAAGAAACACAAAGTATAAGTTGCACTTTTCTTAAGAGCTGTCTACCTCCAAACAACCCATAAATTCTTTGAAGAATGTTATGTAACTTGTTTTTATTCTTTCAGGGACACTGGCCCCATTCCAAATGTGTTTGGGATGAGAAATGATATTTTGCTTACAGACAGCATATGATCCTAGAGACAGAATAGAAGACATTTGAATCTTTTGCACTGAAACCAAATCTTTCCAACCCAGTCATTCCAGGCTTGTAGGTAAGTGAGAGTGACTTATGTATTCCCTAAACCATGAGCCTAATTAGATACAATTTGAGATTCACCAAAATAAATGGATTTTGGATGTGACAGCAGCAAGCAAGATTAATTGCTCCTAACAGCCTGTGTAATCTCTTAGGTACTCAAATTCTTGGTTGTTAAAGATTCTTTCTGGTCCATATTCCTTTTTCTTCCTTATTGGATACTAGACAATATTAGACACAAAAGTAAATTGTAAGTTAGCAAAGAACATTGCAAAGGTCACATCTTTGTTAGGATAGGGAAGCAAGATTCCGTTTGGAATAGAATCCTAAAAACAAAGAGGGGGTATTCGGAAACTTTGTGATTAATGAATGTTACTTTTTTTTTGGTCTTTTTGAGACAGCGTCTCTCTGTAGCTCCAGTTGGCCTGAACTTGCTATGTAGACCAGGCTGGCCTTGAACTCACACAGATCCGTCTGCCTCTACCTCCGGAGTGCTGGGACTAAAACCATGCACCACCATGCCTGGCTAATGAATGTTACTTTAAATAATTATATTCTGAACTTACCATGGCCCTGAACTTAATCTTGTGTCTTCTAGAATATCATGTGTTTCAATTTGATGGACTTATTGGACAACCATTTCCTTACCATCTCTGAACCAGAGTTCTCAGACTTAATATTGGGCCCTAGAAATTAAGAGTGGTAAGACCTTGGGGCCTAGGTCTACCTTAGACTGGTCTTGCTTTTCAGTGTCCTTGATCACGATAATCTCCTTTTCTTCCAGATTCTCCAGATTTAATTCGCCTTCTGCTCTGGAACCAGAAGCACCCTGTGGAATTAAAAGGTGAGAATTTTTATGAACAGTTGCTTTTTGAGACTTCTCTAAGCTGTCCCGCCCCCTGGGCTACCAGTTCACATCATGAATGTCATGTCTTTTATGATTCCTTTTCTTACTGCAGGAGAGGTAGGCTTTTAAGGTTAGCAAACTTTTGAAGAACGAGACAAAATTATTTCCACAAATTATCAGTTCTTCCTCTGATGACTTGATGTTCTCAGTCTCAAAAGCCATATTGTGTCAATTATCACTTTCTCTGACAGACTGCATTTTTCAAAAACTTTTCTCACGTGTTAGCCTCCATGCTTTTATTTAGCTCAACCAGTGACTTAAGGAACTTCTAAAACAAACTTTGGCATTAAAAGCGACAATAAATTTAGAGCCAGAGACCCTGGATTCGTGAGAATTATGTTCTTGCAATTGAGTCCCCTCCACCTTTCTGCCCTCTGCCATAGTCTTTCCCTTTCCTCATACTTCATAGACAATCCTCACCAGTTTCCCACCCTCTCCAACTCTGAGCAGAAAATACCCACCTTGGAATCTTTATCTTCCACATTCAGGGTAGACACATCCACAAAGCATATCTGCATCAAATTAAGAGGGTGAATTTAGATAAACTCTAGAGAAAGGGCTGCACTTTTTGTTGGAGTTGATAATAGCACTTACCTCATGGGATACCTGTGAGTATTAACTGATAGTGTACGTAAAACTTCAGATAGAATGTGGTACACATAACTCAATAAACATTAATATTATGACTATTACTAGACAACAGACTCTTAGCATTATTTTATTTCCTAAATGAGAATATCAACCTTCCCTAGAATGGTCCAAAAGAAAACATCTACAAATATTAAGTGAAGAAAAACTGAGAAGAGACTTGCTTGGCCCAGGCAGCACAAATGCAGACTGCTTCTATAAGAATTTGATTTCTCTAGCTTCTAATTTAGGGCACTTTATACAGTGTTTCTCAACATGTTATTTTACTGTTGCTTATATCTAACATTTTAGTAGTACATGGGTGAAATACATTTGTGCTTTAGAGGTGCATTGTACTAGAATATGAAATCTGTGATGCTATTGTTAATATTGCTTTGGGTAACTGTCATTTTAAAGTATAAATCAGTGTTCGAAGTGTTACAAAATATGTATCAATTGATGGCACTTGGACATAATAAAAATGTGAAGTAATATGCAAATCAATTGAAATTTGGGAAAAAGTAAAGTATTTTGCCCTTCTAAGTAGTCCTAGGGCAACTATCTGGTACATAAACATTATGACTTAAGGAGTATTAGGTAATAGAGGCTGGCTACTAGGCAACCACCAATCCTTCCTCTTTTAAAGCCACTCCCTCCTTCCCTGACTCCTCTGTGCAGGCTCCTCCCCATCTTCCTGATCCTCCCTTCCCCTGAGGCTCATCCCTAAATTTCTCTGTCCAGCTCACTTACATCACTTGTCACTCTGCCCATCCTCTGATTCACCCGTGTATGATATATCTGTGTGCTGGCCCCTGAAAAATCTTACTATGCTTGGTTGCTTGGAGAAGTCAAGTATCAGCTTTCATGAGTTTTTCTTGGGCCCCAGTATGTCTATACCTATATGTCAAATATTTCTGCTCTTTGGTTGGGGTTAATTTGTATCTTACCACTTTTCGGTCCTGATCTTGTTGTCCTTTAGGGCTGTAGAGATCTACCTTGCATACGCCTCTGCGGCTGTGTAACCAATCAATATCATCAGACATCTACAGTGGGAAACAAAAAATGTGAAATGCTTGTATATGGTTTGTAGAACTGGGTCAATTTGAATAAAACTCTTGAGGAGCTCCTGATGCCCAGCTATGTTTCATGGAGGTTTAGACTTAGAACTGTAGGGAAGGATGGGAGATGTGGTGAATGACACACCAAACTGTTTGAGGGTGAGGCACAGGATCATTGACCTTTATCGGAATTTGTGGTCTCTTTTCATTTAGACTTACCACACTAAGTATCTGGAACCATGGTAATATCACATTGACTTGAGAGGACACCAGTCAGGAAAAGTTGTACACTAGGAAGCAAAGCTAAGAGGGGTCTGGAGACTAGAGATTATATTTTGTGATTTACTTCTTTCCAACGAAATAACTAAAGCTTACGGAGAATGCTAAGAAAACTCAGTACAATAGCCTTAAAATGCAGAACCAAAACATAAGTATCTGAGAGAAGAAGGTAGACTCTGACCTGAGAGAATGAAATTAGATTTTATTGGAGATAAGTAAGTCTCTGCTAACTTCCTACAATCTTTATTTGTCAGCCTCTTAACCTGGAGCTAAAAGTACTAAGAAATTGGAAGAAGTTGGTGATGAAATTTTGTTGTATAAGACCAGTTAAGAACTCAGTAGGTGTCTGTGTGTGGTGGGGGAGGGGAGGCTCCTTTCTTCCCTCCTGTCCTCCCTCTTTCTTCTTTCTGCCTTCTTCTTCCTTCCTCCCATCTCCATCCTCTCTCTTCTTTCCCTCCTCTTCCCCTCCCTCCTCCTCAACCCACTTATTCGGCTTTCTCCTCCTTCTCTTTTCCTCTCTCCCTTATCTATTCTCCTTCTTCTCTATTACTCCCTTCTCCTCCCTCCCTCTTCCCCTCCTCCTCCTCATCTATGCTCCTTCTCTATTACTCCCTCCTCATTCCACCATTTATCCTCCTTCTTCTTCCCTTCCTCCATCCCTCCCTCTTGTCTCCCTCCCTTCCTCCTCCTACCCTTTTCTTACCTTTGTCCCTCTCTTCCCCCTCCTGTATTCATCCCTCTCTTCACCCTCTTTTCCCTCTCTTTCTCCCTCCTCCTTCTACTCTCCCCCTCCCTCCATTCTTCTCCTTCCTCTATCCTCCCTCTTCCCCTCCCCTACTTCCTTTCGTCCACTCCCCCATCCTCCCTCCTCTGTCCAGCATCCTCTTACTCCCTCTTCCTTCCTGTCTCCCTCCTCCCTCCTTCCCTCCGTTCTCCTTACCCTCCCTCTCCTCAATATCTTTCCTCCTCTCCCTCTCCCTCCCACCTCCAAACATCCTTCTTCCCTCCCTCCTCCCTCCCTCCTCCCTCACCTCTCTCTCCCTCCCTCCATCCAACATCCTCCATCCTTCTTCTATCTTCCCTCTCTCCTTCCTCCCCTCCCTCTCTCCCTCCCTCCTCCCAACATGCTCCTTCCCTCCCTCCTCCCTCTCTCCATCTCCATCCCTCTCCCTTCTCCCAACATCCTCCCTACTCCTTTCCTCCCCCTCCCTCCTCCCTCCTCCCTCTCTCTGCCTCCCAACCTCTTCCCTCCTCCAAAATCCTCCCTCCCTCCATCTTCCCTCCTTCCTCCCTCACCTCTCTCTCTCCCTCTACCCAACATTCTCCATCTTTCCTCTCTTTATCTTCCCTCCCACCTTCCTCCCCCTCCCTCTCTCCCTCCTCCCTCCCTCTACCTTCCCAACCTCTTCCCTCCTCCAAAATCCACCCTCCTCTCTCCCTCCTCCAAACATCCTTCTTCCCTCCCTCCTTCCTCCCTTCTCCCTCTCTTCCCTCTCCCTCCTTCCTCCCAACATTCTCCCTCCTCCCTCCCTCCTCCCTCACCTCCATGTCCCTCCCTCCACCCAACAACCTCCATCCTCCATCCTTCTTCCCTCCATCTTCCCTCCCTCCTTCCCCTCTCCTCCCTCCTTCCTCCCTCTCCCTCCTCCCAACATCCTCCCTACTCCTTTCCTCCCCCTCTCTCCTCCCTCCTTCCCTCCCTCCTCCCAACATACTCCTTTGCTCCTTCCCTCTCCTCTCTCCTTCCAACAGCCTTCCTCCCTCCTTCCTCCCCTCCCTCACCTTTGCTCCTCCCTCTCTTTTCACCTCCCTCTCCCCTTCCCTCCTCCCATCATCCTCCTTCCTCCCTGCCTCCTCCCATCCTTCCTCTCCCTCCGCCCTCCAAACATTGCTCCCTACTCCTTGCCTCCCCCTCCCTCCTCTCTCCCCCCCTCTCTACCTCCCTCCCTCCTGCAACAACCTCTCTCCTCCCTCCCTCCTCCCAACATCCTTCTTGCTCCCTCCTCCCTCACCTTCCTGTCCCTCCCTCCAGCCAATATCCTCCATCCTTCTCCATCCATCTTCCCTCCCTCCTTCCCCTCTCCTCCCTCCTTCCAAAAGCCTCCCTCCCTCCTTCTTCCTCTCCTTCCTCCCCCTCCCTCCTCTCAACATCCTTCTTACTCCTTTCCTCCCCCTCCTCCCTCCTTCCCTCCTCTATCCCTCCTCCTTCCCCCTCTCTCTACCTCCCACCTCCTCCCTCCCTCTCCTCCCAACATTGTCCCTCCTTCCTCCCTCCTCCCTCCTCTTTCCTCTCTCCCAACATCCTCCCTCACTTTCCCATCCGCCCCTCCTCTTTCCCTCCTCTCTCCAACATCCTTTCTCCCTCCCACTCCCTCTCTCCTCCCTCCAATACCCTCGCTTCCCCTTCCCTCCTCCCTTCCACACCCGCCATCCTCCCCTCTCCCGAATCCCTCCCTCTTCCCTTGTACCCCTCTTCCCTCCCACTCCTTCCCTCCCCCTCTCCCGCCCTCTTCCATCTGCCCTCCTTTCTGTCTTTCTCCCTCTTCATACTCCCTCCTCTCTTTCAACTCTGCTTTCTCCTTCCCTCTCTCCCTCCTTACTTCTCTCTTCCTCTCCTTTTTACCCTCCTTTCCCTCCTCCCTCTTTTCCTCCCTCTGTTTTCTCTTTGCCTCAAACATTTTTTATCATAGCTCTCCTCTAAATACTACTTTTTACATGATTGTTAATCATCGTAGCCACTTCCCAAGCTCTTTAGAGGATGTTTTCTCTTAAGAAACTCTACAAAACTTTGAAACAGGTATAGAAAAAGGCTTCCTACACTCTCAGATGAGGGAATCTCTCTCTTTTTTTTTAAGAACTAGTGAACACTAGCCTTAAAAAAGACAGAGACAGGCAAAGAGATCCTTTGTGAGATTTGGATCTCAAAAAACTGTAAAAAGTAAAATATTACTCATTACCTTGATAATGAGGTTCTTTCGGACCTTTAGCTGAATATGTGTCACCCAGAAGGGAGATATGCCCCTTTAGATGGAAGTGGGCAGTGCCAAGTTCTTAGGCACTTGCAGCTGGCTGCCACCCCGGTCTGCTGTTGGACCAGACTGATGGGCCAAGCTGTTCCCTGCTGGCTTTGACCCTGGGGGTATGACAGGGGGTTTGTTAGGTCACAATGCCCAGTGCTGTAGCAGCCTGAGCAAAGGCATGGCACACTGGCAAACTCACTAACCTTTTCACATCCAAAGCACACCAGGCTGCCTGTTATAGGACAAAGAATTTCCACTATGTCTAGGAGGGTACATGTATTTCAAAACATTTCACATAATTCACAACCCATCAATATCTGCCACATCTTTTCTTTTCTTGCTAGACTTTCAGAATAATCTAATCACATTTGTTTCTAGCTTGGTGGTGGATTGTATTTTTCACATACAGAATTTCCACCAGTCTTGTAAGTGAAACTGTTTTCACAGTTTAGCTTCTCTTTGAGTTTCCTACTAGAGTACCAGAGTTATATGGCAAGAGGCCTCTAGAATTATGTGGAAAGACAAATGTTGATCAAAGGCTTTCCTAGGGATCCCCAATAAAATGAAAACTAAAAATTTAGAGGCCACCTTAGCAGTTTGTGTGGCTTTGTCCAACTATTAAGATCCCTCCCTATTTAATCAAAAAGAAGTCAGAAGATGCCTCTACCTTTGCAGTACCACAGTAGGCAATCATTTTGGACCTTTGGTTGTTTTTTTCTGATCAATGTGGATGTTGTGATGACTCTTCCAGTCTGCTGTAAGATGTTATATCTTTCCTCAACCCTCCATACTCTCCTAAAGACTTAATTGCCCTGATACTAGAACTTCAACTTCATGACATCGCTGTTGCTATAGAGAATAGTGACAGCACAAAACGATAGACTTTATTCTTAGGATTCTAGGTGATCTAAGTGATCTAGTAAGTTCTGACTTTCAATAGATTTAAATAGACCAGAAAAGACCAATCCTGTCCCAACAGTATCAAACTCCTCAAGTCATGAAAAAGACAGGCCCCAGTGACTGTTTTCCATTGTGGCCACTGCTTATCATTGGCTACAATATTTTTGGAGAATTATCCATTATACACTGAGATGATTCCTGTTTAATCCGCAGTTTGTAAATATACACCAAAGGGCTCTCCTCTATGTCCAAGTCACACCTTATTTGACTTTGTCCTTTCTCTATACATATCCACTTTCACCTCATCGATATGAACAAATGTATCTGAACTCAAAATCACTTGAGATTTTCTTTTATATTTTAGAGTTCCATATTCTGGTTCTATCTTTACTTTCTTCTTGTTGTATGACTTTTCCTGGAAAGAAGTGAACAAACATCTGCTCACCCCAGATAGAGCACCTATCAAAGAAATGATTTCACCTGTCTATGTTGGTGAAGCAATGAGTTTATTGGTGTGACTTATAGGATCATAGGTGAGAGATAACTTACAGGAACATGGATGAATAAAAGGCAGCTGCATTACCAAAAAGCCCACTGTGGCATGGATGAGGACTAATGAATGCTGCACTCTTGTGCAGACAACGTAGCCAGTTGGAGAGTCTCTTCTCCCTCAAGCAATTGCTTACTGCTTATTTAACCTCAGGTAGCATTTTTGAAAATCTTGTAACTTTTATGAGCTTTCTGAGGATTCTAAGTTTTGTTAGGTCCCTGAATCATATGAGCCTCTCTTTTCTCCAAGAAGGAATGTTTCAATTTGGAGAAGAGAGCAACATAACACTCAGCCTCTTCCTCTACCTGTTTATATTCTTTCCATCTCCTAGTTAGCTATATTTTCTGAGCCTTGGAGGGGGATATAGATGCTATTTTTTTCAGTTTATGTCACAGGAACAGTCACTTATTCTCAGGAACTTAACTGGATATGAGTGTCTGCAGTATACTGCTTATTTTGAACCAAATTTCCCTCTGACTAACTGAAGCTGACAGAAGCAGCAATCTTACGGCTCCTGGGAGTGTTTTTTTCCACCTACATATGGTGCAATTGTTCAAAATCTTTAACTGATGTTTTTACTGTCCTTCCAAAAGTTTTTCAAAATCTGTAAGGCACTCAAAAGTTAGCAATGTATAATGAAACATTTTTACAGAGGGTGTTCAGGATTTCTAAAGGCCCATGACTCTCTATTGCAATTAAGTGTCAATTGGTCTTGAACAGCTAAGAAGAATAAAAAGAAACTGTTAGAAAGGTCTGATACAGCATGAAAACACCCTACAATTTGTATCAAGCTTTCTTAAAAAAAGTAATGTTGAGACTGGGTGTGTAATGCACTCCTTTCATTCCAACACTTAAGAGACACAGGCAGGTGGATATCTGTGAGATGGAGTCTGGTCTACATAGTGATTTCTAGGACAGCTGAAGCTACAGGGAGGCACTGTCTCAAAACAGTAATGTTGGGTACAGCAGCATGGATGGGAGATGCTCTTCCATATAGCCCTCTATAATTTATTCTCATTTTCTGTGAGAGGTCCAGCCTCCTCATCCTGGAATGCTATACCTGCCATAGAGTTTCTATATTTCTGCCCACCCTCATCGTTTCTACTGAGCTATATTTTACTACTCAACATAGCTCAGACCTAAGTCTGGTCACGCTCTAGATTGCCATGCCTGTTTCTGGAGCTAGTTTCCTGGTTCTGATAGGCTCTGAGGCAAAATCACGGTCCATGCTTTTCCATAGCCACAAATGACTACTAAAAAGGTCTCAGTCTGAATGGACGATTTCCATTCTGTCCTAGTTTGCTTCTCCATTGCTGTGACAAATACCAACTTGGGGAGGAAAGAGTTTATTTAGCTTACATCTCCTAGGTCACAGTTCATCACTGAAGGAACTCAAGGTAGGAACTCAGGGCAGGAAACTGGAGGCAGGAGCTGAAGCACAGGCCATGGAGGAACACTGTTTACTGTCTTGTTCCCCTGGCCCATGCTCAGCCTGTTTTCTTATACACAGTGGGCTGGGTGCTCCCACATCACTCAAGAAAATACCCCACAGACATGGCCACAGGCCAGTCCAATGGAGGAATCCCCCCACTCCCAGTGAGGCTCCATTAACCAAGGTGTGTCAAATTGACACTAAAGCTATCCAGCACAACCCCCAATACAAATTCTTACAGGGGAAAATGTATATAGCACATTCTGGCAGGATAACCAGTTTAACCAACTTAATCTTTTTCACTTGCAGTGTTTCATCACTTTGGATGCCAGGATGGTGCCTTAGCAAAGATCGACTTTATTTTCTCTTTCTCTTGTACCCTGCCAGTGGTAAGAAATGACAAGCCAGCAGCTACATCTCATTCTCCATTTCCCACCTTTTTCTGAAAAATTAAACTAATCTAATGTGGTGCTGTAAAAATTGAAGAAAGAATGGGACCCCAAAGGCTAAAGCAGGAAGCAGTTTACTGTATAGGCAGTGATGGTAAGAGAGATCTATCTCTAAGGCAGGGCCCTGAACAAAGAAAAATTCAGCTTTTTATACTTTCTGGCTTCATGTCTTTTAGAGATAACAGTATCCATTTTGATTTGGTGTTTTTAAAAACACTGTGAGAGTACACAAAATGGCTAGAGTGTGTGTGGGGGGGTAGAGCTTGAGGACTCGAACAGACACCATTTGTACCCCATGCTACTACAATAGAAGATACCATATGTGTTTTGTTCATTGTATTTTCTTCCTTGCATGGGAGAGTTCTTTCTGGGTAGACAGTTCAATCTTGGATGCATATTTTATCACTCACAACAAAGACCATGCAACAGCTGCCTCAGCCTGCTTATGATTCTACTCCATACATGCTATTTTAAGGGATTACAATATATTTTCTAGTTTATCAGATATTTGGGGGATATCCTCATACCCATGAGGTGGACCTCATTCATTAAGTAGGCTTGTGGCCCCATGCTGTGTAGAGGAAGATGGCCATCCTGGGATTCCTATTAAAAGATGTCCCACTCTCAGATGGATTGACCTTGGTTGTATATATTATCACTCATTGCAGGGAGCGTGCAACTGCCATTACAGCAAAGAGGCACATCTCCTCATACCACATGAGGAAAGGTAGCTATGTCAGGATTGCTTTTACACCTCCCATCCCCATCTTTATTCTAAGATCAGTATCAGTTGCTTGTCTCATCCACTACAGGAGGCATGCAACCATTCTTCCCACATTCATCTTTGGCTTTGCTAGTACCTGTTCAGGTGCCAATTATGTTGTGTTACTTCCTGGAGAGATGTGAACAAATATCTATTTCACTCTAAATAGGATACCAATGACAGACCAAAGAATCAATTCCATACAAGTATAGCTTGGTGAACCAATGAATTTATTGTGGTTACTTAGGGGAGTATAGGTGAGTGACTACTTATAGGAACAAAAGCACCTGCATCTCTGAAAAGCCCACCTCTGCATCCCTGCTGCTCCCTACATGACCTGAGGCAGTATGGTTCACCAGAAAGTCCCTGTGCTCAGCAATTGTTACTGCTTACATCACTTCGAGGAAAGGCCTTATAAATCTTGTAACTGAGCATATTCTTAATCCTTTTAGTTTCAGTAGTTTCTTGAGTCTTGTAAGTTTTGCTTGCTTTCCTGAGTCATTTCCTGACTCGCCTTCTCCTTCTAGGAGGGAATGTTTCATTTTGGAGAAAAAAATAATACTTAACATCCTGATTACTCTGACATTCTAAGTCTTAACCATGCTGTACAATTTTGAACTTGTTGGTTCATGATGTAAAAGAGAATCATAACCAGCTGTTTGTTCCAAGGTAGAAAGATCTTATTCAGGCCACTACAGTAGAGGAGAGAGACTTCGGATGACCAGAGGTCAGCAACACCAAGGCAAAAGGCAGGCTATATTAAAAGTACTGAGGTATTTGGAGGTGAGGATGGCCAATGTGATCAGGTTATCTCTAATTGCTAGGTGGTATTTATCAGCTTGGCTCTTATCCTCCCATAGAGTCTTTATCAATTTTGTTTTTTTCATTTTATCATTTTTGATGATTACAATTCAAAGGAATGCTTTACAGGTCTTTGAGAAAGATATTCCTAGGTTGTAGAAGATAACATATCAATGAGACAGAGAAAAGTTTTATAACTTGAAGTTTTCTACAGCATATATTCCAGGGAAGGAGAAATAGGTTCATTGGTAAGATCCAGTAGGAACAGACAGTAAATTCCTTTGGCAGCACTGAGCTTTCCCAGGAAGAGACTTAAAGGCAGGGGTTGGGGGAGGCTGTGGTTTTCATTATATTATGGACATGACCTTGAGCATATAGAAACTATGCCAACATCTGTTCTGATGAAAAAAAAGGAAAATAAGGATTTTAATTCTCTCTCTCTCTCTCTCTCTCTCTCTCTCTCTCTCTCTAAGTTTAGCTAATTTTTCCCCCTCAGGAACTAGACAAACCACTTTCTTTTTAATACTGTTTTTGCTCTTAGCCAACCACTATATAATTTGCCTATACTGTAACCCATTACCCAAGTTATAAAAATGTAAGAACTTCTCTCTTCAGGGTCCAGACTTTGAGACTTAAGTGCTCTGGACCAGGCTGCAGCCTAAATAAAATCTGCCCCCTGAATCTTCCTGGTGTCTTGTCTCATCTTTCCTGCAGCATTTTTTGCAGACTGTGGGACTGTGGCAGGACTGAGGAGGTGAAGACAGCTTTTCTCAGATACTTGACAACTTCCCCTTAAAGGGCACTGCTGGCTGCTTTTTTCCTGTAATGAATGGAACCTTAGAGAGATGGGAACCAGTATAGGGATTTGGGTCAATGCCTGACTGAACAGGTTAGGGCCTGGATCCACTAGGAAAAGACAGAAATGACCCTGCTGGGTCCTGATGCCCACTCTTCTACACTAAGACTCTGAATGTGACTTTCTCCAGCTTTTAATGTAATCTGTTTCCAAGTTATTTTAAAATGCTATTGATCTTTGTGTTCCTTATTTTCTAGATTATAAATGTTTCATCAAAGATTAGGTATGACAAATTGTAATATGGTTTCCCTAATCTAGACAGTCAAACTGATGGCACTCTTTAATAGGGAATTTTACTCTGAGAGCTATCAGGCTTGTATCTTTTCTAATATAAATTGGCAAACTGTATTTTTTAATGGTCAAAAATATTTAAAAACTTCCAACACAGAAGCATATGTGCCCCGTAGGTTATTATGGGAAATTTTAACAGTCAACATTTTACAGAGAAACAGATATTTTGAACAAATATGGGGTAACTTCCCTGGAAATATGCTGGTGTTAATACAGTCTTAGCTATTTTAACAAATGAGATACATGGTAGCAGACACTTCCTGAAAGACCACTGTAAGAGGTAACATTTTCCGAGACACCTATAGACTGTGGTTTTTATGGTTGTCTACCTTGTCTTAGCCTGGGACTGAGCTCAAAATGGCCTTTATCATTTGAATGCAGATAGAGGGTTGCAGGATCCTGGCTGTTGCCTCTGCATTTATTAGCAGATATTCTTATTATTGGAAGTACATGAGGTTCTTTTGTGAAATGCATTTTTTGGTACTTCTTCATCTACTGAATGCTATGGACATCAATTTGAAAATGTTTTGCCTGGTATTTGCCAAAGCTTAAAGCACAGTTTCAGTAAATAACTCTCTAAATTGTATAAAGAAAAAAGAATTCTTTAAAATACTTTTTTTTAAAAAAAATTTATGTGTATGCATGTATTCCCTGCATGTATGTAAGTACACCCATGTTGTGCAATGCCAGAAGAGGTCAGAAGATGGAGTCGGGTTCCTTTGAACTGGAGTTACAGATGGTTGTTAGCCACCATGTGGGTGCTGTGATTCAAATTCAGGTCCTCTGCAGGAGCACTCTGCAAGAGCAGCCAGTGCTCTTAACCACTGAACTGTCTCTCTAGCCCCCTGGAAAAAGGATGTTTTAACTGTCTTATGTTTTCTACAAGATTTACCTGGAAACTCACAAAGCCTCATAGTTCCACAATGTAACCACAGGTAATATTGTTATTATACTATTCTTTGAATGTAGTTTGGATTTAGTGTTCTGGTAATAAGGTAATATTAAACAATACTATCTATTGAACCAAACAACTGTCAACTTCATGAGTTCAACTCTGCCTGCTTCTGGAAGGTCATCACAATCAGGCTTAACTACGGATAAACCTTTATATAAAAAATAATAAATAGGTGGCCCTCATCTAACTATCTAACCATTCTTCCCAGACAATTGTGTGCAACTGTTTAATGCCTTAATCACACCTGGTCTCCTGGTCTTGGGAAAAAGCAGAGATATATAGACTGGGGTGGGGGCGCCCAAATTATAATCTACAAGGCTAGAGAAAAGTCATTAAACATACTGGGTAAAGACTCTCTGGTATAGCTGCTCTAGGGTCATACATGCACATGTCAGCAAGCCCTCACCTTCCTCTGTAAAGTAGGTTCAATAATTCATTGGCTCACTGGGATGAAGTTTAATATAATCAAACATTGGCTTATCACTGAACTTTAAAAAGGGGATGAACATTGTTTAGAATCCCCAAGAAAAATTCTCACAAGAAAGGTAAAACATTTTGTTATTATGTCTCATGATACTAAAATTAAAATACATGCTAGAATCATTAAAACTTTTACTAATCTTTTGTTTTGCCTTTTGATAGCATAGTTAATATATTTGTCAAAAAACAATATGGTGTTATGATTTTTTATACTTAAAATTTACAAAAGTTCATTAACCACAATTATCATTCAGTTTAGACTTCTAGATATGTATTACTATATAGCTTATAAAATAAGCTACTAATTTTATCTATAATATAAATTTTGTTTATTGTCATTTGAAACATAAACAGAGCTGAAAATGTTTATGATAGTCTTCAAAATAACAAGATCTGTGCCTTGAAGACAAACTCTTAAGGCAACTGGATATTAAAAGTAAAAAATAAACTATAAGGTTGGAGAGATGGCGTAGAAGTTAGGAGCACTGGCTGCTCTTGTAGAAGACCGGGGTTCAAATCACAACACTGACATGGTAGCTAACAACCATGCCTAACTCAAGTTCCAGGGGATCCAAGGCCCTCTTCTATCCTCCATGGACACTGCATGACATGAACGCATCTACATACATAGACACCTATCACTCATACACATAAAATTAAAAAAAAACTTAAAAATCTTTAAAATTAGTAACCAAAATTACTGGTTCATTTTATAATTCTAAAACACTAATGATGTTTGTACATAATGATCTGATTATAATATGGTACAGACTCAAATTACAGTAATATATCATAATAATATAAAATTTTAAAACAAATTCCTCATAATAGTTCGCAATGTGCTCCTACCAACAGAAAGCAACACTGAGATATTGCCTGTCTGCAAAAGATATAATGTATTATAAAAATATTAAAGTTCTTCTACCTTTTACAATTTTCCTTATTAAAGCCTCAAACTGCCATGTCTCTTAAACTTGAGTATTATTTACACTAAGAAACATGGCCAAAAATTAATAAATAAATGACAAAATATTAAAAAATAGCTAAAAAATGGTTCTAATGGAAAGACTTCAGATTTGTCTATTTAAAGGCTATATAATCTAAACAGGCAATCTATTATTTCACTTATGACAACAGTTTAACTTCTGTACATAAAATGTGCACATTTCTGTCATTTAACAAGTAAAATGTGTTTCAGTAACTATATAATTAAATATATAGGGTGATCTCATAATACACATGTCTGTATTAAAATTATTGTGACAAATATTCACTGAATCAATGTTTTTATATATTAAAAGTTTGTATATATACAAGTAATCTTAGATTTTTCTAATGTTCAGTTAAACTTCTACTTAATAGAGCCATTGATAAATTCCTTTTATTGTTTTTTTTGAGACAGGGTCTATATGTACCCACAGGTGGCCTAGAACTCACTATGTAGACCAGGTTGGCTTCGATCTCAGATACACTTGCCTCTGCCTCCCACTTAACCCTCCCTGAGATTAATGGCATGCATCATCACATCTGGCAATATATTATTGTTAATAATTATAAAGGTTTGTTAAAAATATGTGTCTAATCAAAGTTTATTCAAGGACATTTCATTTTAGCTCAAGTTCTATTTAACAGTAGTTAAAAATCCCAGACCAACGTAACTGACTTTTTTGGGCATTCATTTGATATCCATACCTGGAGGTCTATACTAATATGGTTAGAGGGATTTAAAGGGACAGTGTTTTGCCTCTTCCCCTCCAAGGTCACTGGACTATGGGGCTTCTCTAAAAGTAACCAATGACTATGGTGAGTCATCTTACCTCTTCTTCAAGGAGGCCATGGACACTCACCAGATGGACTTGAACCAGTGACCAGTCTACAAAGATGAGGGTCAACACTAAGAAAAAGTTTCTTCAGTGCTTCCAAGTGAAGCTACGGTCCAGTAAGGCCTTTTGACTTATCCTTGCATATATGGATATTAATGAAGCTAGAGGCTCCTCCCAAGCACAATTAACCTTAAAGATAAAATAGGTTAATTTTGTCTAACTGCATGCTCTTAAATACCCAACAAGGAAATATAATTAAAGATTAAAGTAATTAATATAATATATTTCTTTAAAAGTCAGGAATTGCAATTCCAAGGCATTAGGTTTAAGTACAAACCACAGGAATACTGCTCATTTGAAAATCTAGAAATAAACGTTATCAAACTGCCACCTAAGGAGAATTAATCATTACATGTACTTACTCTGGCTGGATGCAGGTATATTCCACGAGAACTAAAGAGGATAAGGGAATAACAACAGTCCCTGCTTTCACAGCTGAGAGCATATAAAGTCTAACCCAAGGTATATTTGTAACCACCCCTACAGCCTTAAAATTTCCAGGTATTGCCCCATGGATTCATCCCAAAGGAAACCACAACTTGGACTGCAAAGGAACATCCTGATCAACTACTTCAAGTCACACTAAAAAGACCATGAAATTCCAGCAAAAGACTGATTCAGCCTTGCTCTGTCTACCCCGAAAAGCTGGTCAATCCATGCACAACAAAAATTTGAGAAGACCACAGTCTTTCTCCAGCTATTCTGGAGGCTAGCTAGTCTGCACATGATGGAAGATTACAACATCAATGTATAACTTCCGTCTTACAAGGTCGTTTTCACTATAATGCATTGTTACCCCTTGCTCATATTTTTTGCCATTCTCTTTGCATAGGTTTTATAGAAGTTGGTCTAGCTCACTGGAGTTATACTGAGAAAATTCTGTTGGTACTCTTTTACTTTACTTAGGTAGGCATTTTAAGTACCTTCCATTGTTACTGCTATTAACCTGACCTCCAGAATGACATTCTTTTGTTTGTTGTGCTTCATGTCACTTCTTCCATAGAGTCCATTATGAAAAAAATAAAACTACTGACAAGGTTATGGCATTATATGAAGCTCTAAATAGAAATATGGATGACATTCTGTAGTTTTTAACTCTGAGTTAAATAATGGGTCTGGAGGGGGAAGATGATGTAGAGCCTGGTGGAAAAATAAGGAAAGCAAGGATTTTAACCCACTCCATCTCTCATCTCTGTTAGCAAAGTTCAGCTGACAAGTTTATGGTTAGAATGCTGTCAGAACCAGCTAGAGCCAAGTTTCCTCATTTTCATTGTCTCAGACAAGAATGTTTTATAATTTTTTTCCCTTTAAGAACTAGACAAACCAATTTCTTTTTAACTTTTTCTGTTAGCCAAACACTATTTAATTTGCGTATGCTGTTACCCACTACCCAAGGTATAAAAATATAAGGACTTCTTTCTTCAGGGTCCAGACTTTGGAATTTAAGTTTTCTGGATCAAGTTACAGCTTAAATAAAACCTGCTTCCTGAACCTTCCTGGTATCTTGCTTCATCTTTTCTGTAACAGTTCAAGTGTCCTAGTATATGCATATGTGTATGGATGGGTGAGTGAAATAATTTGTGCCAAAAGTTGTAGTTCTTACAAGTCAATACTGAAGTCTAGTTGAGAAGAGGGCTCAAAGAAGCCTGACTAAATTTTTATCATGAAGAGAATATTTGTCTATGGCGATCATCTAAAATCCATAAACAGGACTATTTTTTGATGCCACCCGTTTGTCAAAGGGGAACTTAATCAGTATATAAAATGCAAAATTATCCTTATTTCAAGGTACCATGTGATGTTTAATTATATTCATATGTTGTCTGATTCTGTTTTTGTCATTTGAAACATACTTTTAAAAGGTTAAACAGTGAATTTCCTGAAACAAGAATCATGTCTTTATGGTAAAAAACTATTCAAAATATTCTAGCTTTATGAAATATATAGTATATTATTGTTATCCATGTTATATTATATATATATATATAAATAAAACCATATTATATAATGGCAAATGGTAAAAATGACATAAATCTTGTTCTTATTTATCTGTCACTGACTTTCCATTAGTCAACCTTTACTCACCCTTATTTTCTCTAGTCTCAGTGGCTTCTACCCTGAATTTCTATGAGATGAGCATTTTCAGATTCCACATGAATGAGATCCTATGATATTTGTATTTCTGTGCCTATATTAGTTCACTTAACATAGTATTTAACAATTCTACATATGATGAACATACGAGTATAGATTCCTCTTCAGTATAATGGTTTCCTTTCCTTTGTATATATATATCAGGGGTCTCAGCACTCAGGGCCAGCCCGAGGGGACCGAGGGGACCCCCACCGTCGAGGAAGGGGGTGAGTAGACGGAATCAAAACACTGACTCTGGGAGCTGGGTGGGAAGCAGGCCAGGCCATGGCACTACAAGCTCGTTTATTGAATAGGTGCAAAAGCCCTTATATGTCTGGATATCCAATGATCTTACAGGGTGGGGTCCTGAATACAGCCAATAGTAAGTTTGTCCCCAGGTAGGCAGGTTCTTTCCA
Organism: Eospalax fontanierii; assembly: GCA_035773235.1. Taxonomy (NCBI): domain Eukaryota; kingdom Metazoa; phylum Chordata; class Mammalia; order Rodentia; family Spalacidae; genus Eospalax; species Eospalax fontanierii. Next base: position 47,333,743 of record CM069525.1, read on the forward strand.
GGTGCTGAATAGAAGCTGGTTTCAGGACTAGCCAGAGCAGAACACCACTCCCACAGGGGCCATTCTTCTATTCCTCCTAGCAGGTGGCCTGCCTAGGCCCACCTTGCATTATGCCCAACATATACACAGGAGTGAAATTGCTTGATCATATTGTAATTTGTTTTTTTTATTTGGGGAGGAAGACCTCCATATGATTTTCCATAACTGTTGTATTAATTTACATTCCCAGCAGCAGTGCAACTTTCACCACTACTTGTTACTTTTGTCTTATAATATAATACCTATTCTTGTAAGAATTAGGTGCTATCTCATTATGGTTTTCATTTCCATTTCTCTTATGATTAGTAATGTTAAAACATTTTTAATTTATCTGTTGGCCATTTATATATCTTGTTTTGAGAAATGTCTATTTCAACAATTCCTGGGAAAATTGGCTATGCACGTGAAGAAGAATGAAACAAAATCACTATCTCTTACCAGTTAGAAAACCAAATTGAAAAATGGATTAAACAATTAAATACCCTGAAAAACAAATAGTTAGAAGAAAACATTGTATAAATGTTTCAGGACATTGGAATGGGTAGGATTTTTTTTATTGAGAAGGCTCTAAAAGCACAGAAAGCAAAGTAAGAATAAAGAGGGCATTAAATCTAAAAGTTTTTGTGTGGTAGAAGAGGCAACCTACACAATGGGAGAAAATATTTGCAAGCTATATATTTAATAAGAGTTTAATACAGTGTACCAGGGACTCAAAACAGGAAGCTTTTAATGATTGAAGATAAAACTGTATCTTCTATGTTTGGCTCTTCTTTGTGGAATAAGAAAAGGAAGAAAATATTTACATATTTCCCATGTCCAGACCACATACCTCCAAGAGATTTTTGAAAAGCAACTTCATGTCTCTCAGACCAGAAGGGAACCACCAATATCTTTCTCTAAGACATGTCTTGTCAAATCCTCAAATGACAAAGAGAATTATAGATGATTAGAGCACTGTCCCCTAATACTCCAATCCTGTCATTTGAGAGACCAAACAGAAACAGCCAAGACTAGCATTTGGATGTGAAACCAATAATGTAAGGAAGGAATCAAGGCAAATGTTGTTCAGTCATAAGTTGTAGTATACCATCCCCCTTTTTCATGAGTTGCTGAGGTTCTAAAAGTGGCCTGTTATGACTCCTGTAATGACAGGAGGAGGGGAGAGTTATTCAAAGACAAAAAGAGGAATATGCCGTGTTAGTGAATATGTATGAATAATATACACTTAAATTAGTGTTAAAGAGACAAATAAATCATAAATATAAATTCTAGCTGGGCATTGTGGCACACACCTGTAATCTCAGCCTGTGGGAGGCTGAGGCAGGAACATTGCTAGTTCAAGGTTAGCCTATGCTACATGGTGAATTCCAATTCATCTTGGGCTACATGATCAGACTCTGTCTCAAAAATCAATCACACAAAGCAACAACAAGAACAAAATCAATTTTTTAGTCCTTATTTTCTGCTATCATCATCTACCCATATTCATTTTTCCCTAGAAACAATAGCATTTTAATAAATATTTAAAAATATTATATACATTTTTTTGTGTTTATCTCATTTATTGACATTTAGCAACCTTCCAAAACTTTTATAAAGATCATTGCATACCAATGAAACAATATTTTATGCTCACTAAAATTATTATTTTAATTTTTATTGAATTTTTGTAGATTCCATACAGAACATCTCAATCATTCTTAAACAGTTTTATATCCCCTTCCCCACTGGCACCCCCAGAGTTCCCCAACTGGAATTCATATACTCTATCATCTGTGCCAAGGCCTACTGTGTCAAGTTAGTGTCCCCAGATGTTCCCCAGTGCAAGTTCATCCACTGAGGTCTAGTCAGCCTATCTAGAATTCCTTGCCCCAGGAAGATCAGCTCTTCCTCATCCAGCAGTAATCAGTTGCCAATATTTCTTCATCTAAGGTAGGGGTCTGCTGTCCATTTCTCCAGTTCTATGCTGGGTCTCTGTCTGCTTGAGTGTGGATGGGTCTTGTGTATGCTGTCACCACAACTATAGGTTCATATGAGCAGGGCCTCAGGAGCTTGTAGGATTCTATTTCCATATGTTCATGCACCTCCTCTCTGTCCCTTACAATCTTTCTGCCCCCTCTTCCACCATGGTCCCTGAGCTCTGGGTGGGTGAAGTTTCCTATCGGAATCCTGTCCAAGGACCAGCATTCTGCAAAGTCTTAATCTCTATGCTTTGTCCATTTTTGACTTTTGTGTTCCAAGCCATCTGTTGCATGAGGGAGCTTCATTGATGAGAATTGAGAGATTCATTAGTGACCTCTTTTATCCCTTGTTCTTTCTATGTTCCATGAGTCTTAGGTATAGAGGTTGCATTGTAGATGTGACATTTAGGCTTGGGCAACTCACAGACAAAGTCTGTGTGTGACCAGTTGTCACTCTGTAATAGTCTCCCTCTGGTGTAAAAGAAACTTCTTTGATGAGTGGTGATTGGGATATTTGTCTGTAAATATAAGGATAACTATTATGAATATTGTAAGAAATCACATTAGTCTAGAGCTGTAACAATCTTGGGGTTTTCTCTAAGATGTATGACCTCTCCAGTCACGTGTATTTGGCTATGTTTACAATACCACACTTGAGTTTCCTCCCATTGAATGGGTTTTTAGTCCAATTAGGTAGCTGTTTATTGCCCTCAAGATAAAAGTATTGCTGTTGCACCAATGTCATGTGCTATGCTGGTCAATGATGTGATTATTTGGTCTTGAAGCTCATGTTGGGCCATTGATTGATGCTCTCCCTTAGCTGCTTGCATAGTGATCCGCAGAGCTATGAGAGCTAGCCTTCAGGGAAAGTGGCTTCCAGGCTAGTTCCAGCTCCATTACTCCAAATCCTGTGTCTTAAGTATGACCTGTCTTCAGCAATAGGGTCTTACCTTCAAGTTCTGGGAGGCAATCAAGGGCTGTGGCAATAGCCTGTGTAGTTTTGGGAGTCTCTTTGCATATTCTCTCTCTCTCTCTCTCTCTCTCTCTCTCTCTCTCTCTCTCTCTCTCTCTCTCTGTCTGTCTCTCTCTCTCTCTCTCTCTGATTCTTTTTGGAGACAAAGTCTCATTTTGTTGCCTACAGTAACCCCGAATTTGTAATCCTGCCTCTGCCTTCTACAGTGCTTGGATTACAGGTACGCACCACCACACCCAGTGTAATTTTGCTTTTCTATCCAAGCATCTTCTCTTATACACAGATTTGTGAATAATAGTATAAATCAAAACTTTCAGTTTGGATTTGGTTTGAAAAAATCATTTAGATAAGAGAAATGAGACCTGTGTTTCCACCTGTAATTTTTCTTTATCTTAATAATTGAAAAAAGAAATTAAATGAACTATCAGAATTCACGAAATCATAGTCTGTAAGTTTTGCTGAGTATCCTCCAACTTACCCAATTTAGTTTGTGTTATGATACTGTGACTATTTAGAAGATGTGTGGTGATGCCAGTGATTATTAGACACTGGGCCAATAAAATGGAGAATGGCACTTCTTTTTTTCTTGAGTTGTCCTCTAGCCAGAAGACAATGTTATTTAGAGCAGTTTCCTGTGACTATATCTGCAATGGTGCCCTATAATGACTTCTGTCAAGTATTTATATTGTTATGTTATGTTTTGTGTATATCTGCCTTTTCTATGAATGAAAGAAATAGAGGGAAAAATAATGGATGTTAAAAAATTTATAAACGTTATTATTTATTTACTAAAATTTCATAGGAGAACTGTTCAACGTAAATGTAAATCCCTGTACATTCAGAGGCTTACTTGAGCAGCTAAGGTCTGTTCTGTTACCTTTTGGTGGAAAATGACTTACAACTATTTTTGAGAGGCACATTTGGTTTGACCGTAGGTAGTTTTTATTAGGGTTCTCCCTCTTATACTTGTAAAAATTCCCCCTTTAATTGCCTAGAATACTTGCTTATTGTCAGTATAATACATGTGACACTGGATCTGGTCTTGTCAAACTTATTCACATTTCCTACTTCTGGATTGTCTGTATTGCAAGCCTAGAAGTAAAGTTATCTGTCTCTTTTTTATTGTATTTACAATATACTGGGCACACAGTTGGAGACAAGAAATAAACAATAGTTTTGAAATTTCAGGCAGGAAACACAGTTGAAAAGCCATAGAGTCATGGAATCTGTAAAAATGACAAAAGAAAACTTGGTTATGTATCTTAGTGGGAAACATTCTTTCCAGAGCAATGAATGTCACACTTCAGAATGTATGACAGTTACTTGGTGGCTCTCTAGAATAAGACATTTGAGTTCTATTCTACATTTCCAGTTCTGCTGTACTGACTAAGATTTTGCCTGATTACTTGTCTTCACATATATTTTCTTATTTACCTAAAGTTATTGTTTTTGTTTACTTTTTAAAATAGGAACAGTGACAAATTCTACATTATTGTTGAAGCATGGTAGTAGTTTTGTCAGTAAACAATATTCCAAAATTATAGTAGATGCATAGAATTTCAAATTTACATTCTTTAAAAATTTTTTTTATTATTTTTAAATTTTAGGTATATGAGTATATTGCCTGCATGTGTGTAAGAGCACCCATGTCGTGTAATGCCTGAGGACAGAAGAGAGTGTAGAAGCCCCTAGAACTGGACTTACAGATGGTTGTTAGCCACCATATGGTGACTGGGAACCCATCTTGGGTCCTCTGCAAGAACAGCTAGAGCTCTTAACTGCTGAGCCGTCTCTCCAGCCCCTATATACATTCTAAGATATAATTACATATATTTAGTTTGAGGATTATGTCATCTTAGTTATTACAGTACTTTCTATTTCTTTATTTTAAAGTTCCTAGACTGATTTTTTATCTCTAGCAGTTCAATTACAGCATAGGCGAAGACATACTTGGGCTGTAGAAGAGTAATGGAAATGTAATGGAAAACTTCTTGGTGCCTGGTAATGGGAGAAATCTAGCTTTACAGCCTGCATACCCAGGACCATGTATGGAGTGAGGACCACAGCTGGGCCTCAGGGGAAGTGGGAGATCTGTTCTGAAGAATCAGCCCTCCCAAGATCAGAATATGCAAATAACAAAGGACTCCTTTGTCCCCAGCATAAGAGACAAAACTTCTGCCCTGCACACCGTGAGACCTCAAGGGAGGGGACTGTGGGAATGTAGTTACCTAGAGAAGTCTGAAACTGCTACCCAGCACCAGTAGGTCCTCCGAGCTTCACTCTGCTCCACCATCAGCCTACCGTCAGAAGAATATGGAACTGTGGCTCATGGTAGGTATCCAGAGCTTCAGGCTCATGTGAGGGGACCACAGCTCCAGGTTCAGGGGAGGGGACCACAGTTCCATCTCCCAGGAGGGGATTATTTCCCTTTTTTAGACATGGCTTCACTGTGTATGTGTAGTACTGGCTGGCCTGTAACTTGCTGTGTAGTGATATCAGGCTAGCCTCAGTCTCACAGTGATCCACTTGCCTCTGCCTCCCAAGGGATTAAAGGTATGTGCCACAACACCCTGCCTTGTTACTTTTTATTTATTTTATGTTTTTGAGGCAGGGTCTCACATTGTTTCTGTGTTTGGCCTAGAACTCACTGTGTTCGCCAAATCGGACAGAAACTCCCTCTATTCCTGTATAGGTTTACAAGATATAGTCACTATGCTGAACACTAATTTTATTTTTGATACATCATCCTACATATTTATGGGTTGCAATACAAACATATATATTTTTGTGATAGGGTTTCCCTGTAGCCCCAGCAAGCCTGAAACTCACTATGTAGACCAGGCTGGCCTGATCTCACAGAGCTCTGCCTGCCTCTGCTGAGACTAAGTGTATATTTTATAGTGATTAAATCAAGATAACTAGTTTATTCCTCAAGATTTTATTTGTGGTAAGAATTTTAAAAAGTACTCTTGGGGTTGGAGAGATGGCTTGCTTAGTGGTTCAGAGTATTGGTTGCTCTTGCAGAAGACCCAGGTTCAGTTCCCAGCACCCACATGGAGGCTAGCAACCAGCAACAATACAGTTTCAGGGGATCTGACGTCCTCTTCTGACCACCACAGGCATTGCACACATGGGTGTACTTGCACACATACAAGCAATATATAGTCGCACACATAAAATAAAAATAAAAATAAATAAAACTAATAAAAAGTATTCTCCCTCCAGTCTAGACTATAGGTATAGGCTACTTATAATTACAGACTGAGATAAGGCTACCCTGGGATATTTAGGTAGAACACGCTTCTGCTGGGAAAAAACAAAACCCAAGAAACCCTTTCCTCTAGTCAGTCGCTCTAATGATCAATAGAACGCTACTACTTATTCTTCCTAGTTTTAACTCGGTTGAAACAGCTATTGTTTTAATTGAATATATACACATATAAAATGCCCTAGAACTGAGGTTAAGAGACGATTCTTAGCCATAATGTAAGTTCTGGGAATCGAACCCAAGTCCCCCGAAGGAGCAGTCTTAACCGGGGAACCATCTCCCCTGCCCTTATGACGTTGCGTAAGGCTGGGAATCGAATTTACTCGTCGCTGAGATTACGTCAGCAGCGACTTAGCCGCCATTTTGTAAATCTGTGGCTCGCGTGAGGAGACCTCTGGTGAGCAACGGACGGTACTGGCCACTTCCATTGTGTTGGCACGGGGGGGGGGAGCACGTTCGCAAGCAATGGTTAGTTTGTCTTTCGTTTTCTAGAGTGTGGAGATGCTGAAGAGAAATTATTTAACAACGATCTAAAGAGTACTTATTCTGAACTTCTGACCCTGTTTCTTGGTTTAAAGTCCGACTGAACCAAGAACTCATTCGGTACCTCCCCCGGTGGCAAGAATGGTGGGGTCGGAGCTGTTCTTAGCTTTTTCAGAGCGGGGTTTTTTTTTTTTTTTTTTTTTCTGGTGCCGGTCGTTCCTAGAAGGTTTCGGAGACCGTTATGCTGAGGCAGTTGGTTAGTGCCCTCTCTCTCTGGCCCACCCATTCTTGTTTGATTTAGGTTCGGTTCCGTTCGACTTGCTTTTTTTTTTCCTTCCCATTTCCGATTTGTGGAAAACTTTTTAATTCCCCCCCCTCACTAGATCGGAATTCCACTGTGTAACTTTTATTCCAATCGTCTATAAGTTGGTAAAATTATACCTTTTTTTTACTAGCCGTTACACCAAGTTTTTACCTCACGTGTTTCTAAATACATAAATATATTTGTTATTAGTGTCGGAATGTGGGAGGGAATCTGGAATGTAGGAGGGAATCTGACAGAACTAACCTGTCAATCTAAACATTTTCTGTTAACCCAACAAATTTGTGGGGGAACATCTGACAACCTTTTAAAAAGTGCTTAAATATACTATCACTTGGTGTTAAAAACCTTTATTTTTCACTTTATATACTGCTGTTAACCGTAAAGGGGATCTGGAGGCGTGCCTTAGCACTGTAGGCCCCACTCCTCGCGCTACACCCCCTGAGCTTCCCTCAGGTTGCAGGGTCCTTAGATTAGCTTGGTCTCTAGCGTTGACTGAAAGTCGCACTGACGTTGTATGTGTGCGTCAGATTCCCAGTGCTTCGCGCCAACGAACCAAGATCCTGGATTGAGGCAAGGAGTGTGTGTAGTCACTAGGGGTCTCGGCTCTTACAAAAGCGTTTTTGCAAAAAGAACACCTCAGAAAAAAGCCTATTTTTGAGAAGGTATTCCTCAAAAGGGAAGGAAATTCGTGATTCCTCCCTGATAGAAGCATCCCAAATTCTAAAAACTATATATGTTGTGTTTGAAACCTTTCCTTAACATTTCCATCATAAAGATTTGCTCAATGAGCAGGGCATGGTAGCACAAGTTTTTAATCCCAGCACTCAGGAGGCAGAGGCAGCTAGATTTCTGTGAGATGGAGGGCAGCCTGGCCTTCGTAGCCCATTCCTGACGAGGTGGGGCTACGGGGAGACCCTGTTTCAAAAAACAAGCCAACCCCCGAGGTAGCGGACGAATCTCTGTGAGATCGAGGCCACTCTGATCCATATAGTGACTTCCAGGAAGGGCTGGACTAGGGAGACCCTGGAGAGAGGGACTGAGGGATGGATGGAGGGAGGGAGGGAGGGAGGGAGGGAGGGAGGGAGGGAGGGAGAGAAATAAGTGTGTATGTTCAATGAAGGTAGTGTTTGTTCAGCTGTGTATATAACCTAGCACAACCTTAAGGACCTAAACACTTAGTAATTACTCTTTGTGATCTTGGAATGTACTTCTTTTGCTGAATTTGTTTTCAAATAGTTTATTCTTATTGATACTATTGGAAACAATATTCTTAATTTTATTTTCAAATTCTTCATTGTAAGGGTGTAGAAATTAAACTAATTTGTTTACTGATCTTGTATGCTGAAACCTCAAGCTTATTCATTAGCTCTAATAGTTTTTTTTGTTTGGTAGATTTCTTAACCTATCCATATATGTGCTGGTTCACATATGTTGAATTTTTGGAATCAGTCTTATGTCATTGTAATAAACCCCATTTGGTTGTGATATATATCTTCAACATTGCCAAAACACGTTTGCTAGTATCTTTCTGAGGATTTTGCTTCTATATTATAAGTGATATTGGTCTGTAATTTCCTTTTATGTACTGTCAAAATATCCTCCCATATAACAAGTTGGCCTGTTACCTATTGTTTTCTGGAAGAGATAGGCATACATAGAATTGATGTCAATTATTTAAATGCTTGGCTTAATTCTCCAGTTAAAGCACCTGGGCTTGGAAATTACTTTTGAGAGGAATTATAAATTAAAATTTTAGTTTCTTTAAAACTGTGAGTTTACAAACACCCTGTGCATACGGGCTGCACTAATTAGACCCAGGGGGTTATTAATAACAAATAAAAATAGGACATGAAGCTAGAAGGGAGATGGGGTAGAGGTACTAGCGGGAGTTGGAGGGAGGTAGTGGTAGGTGGATATAATTAATATATATTGTATAGATGTATGGAACTTTCAGAGAATTAAAAATATTAAAACCTGTGTGCTTACTCAGATTTTTTCATGTTAGGGTGTGCTATGGGTATTTGCAATTTCCAAGGAATTGCTTTGTTTTATTTAAATAGTTTAAGTTTGCTTGTATATATTTTCACTTATCCTTTTGTTGTCTAGTGATATCCTCTTTCATTTCTTGTTTAAAATAGTTTTTTTGAAGTATAATTGAAATACAAAGTCCTGCAAATATTTAATATGTGCAATTTGATGAATTTAGTTCTAATTTTTTTTTTTTGTCTTTTTGAGACAGGATCTCCCCGTAGCCTCATCAGGCCTGGAACTCACTATATATATATATACTAAGCTAACCTTGAACTCTCTGAGATCTGCCTGCTTCTGCCTCCTAAGTACTGGGATTAAACGTGTACACTACCATGTCCAGTAAATTTAGTTCTTTTATTTATGGTGTCTCTATTTCTCTCCCTGTCTCTCTCTTTCCCCTCTTTTGAGAGGTGTATCTACATATATAGCCCAGGCTGACCTTGAACTCCCTATCCTTCTGCCTCAGCCTTCTCCTGCAAGCATGCTGAGATTATAGGTGTGTGCCACCACACCCTGAGATAGTAAGATCTACTTTCTTAAGTGTGGAGGCTTGCAATAGCTACCATATCATTAGTCGCTGTGTTGCACAGTATATCTTTATAACTTATTCCTCAGTCTCCTTTTTAAGGCTGATTTTTATTAAGTGTGTGTGTGTGTGTGTGTGTGTGTGTGTGTGTGTGTGTGCCTGCCCTCAGAGGCTAGAAGAGGGCATGCATGTGCTTTCCCTCCTGGAACTGGAGTTACAGGCAGTTGTGAGCCATCTCTGCAGCACCTGTTCTTTTTCTTGATGTTCCAGTAGTCCTCCTATTACCTGTATTTTTTTTTTTTCTGTTTTGTCGACATTCTATTTCTTTAGGGTAGATGTGGTGATGACAAATTCTGTTGGATTTCTTTAATCTGAAGCCCATTTGACTTCTTCATTCTTAAAGAATACTATTGCTGGTTATTTATTTTTGAGTTGACAGCTCTTTTAGTTCTGAGGAAATATTTTGTTTCTGGCTCCATGGTTTCTGATGAGAAATCCATTGTCATTCAAGAATTTTTACTCCTCTTTGAAAGGTGCCATTCTTCTTTTGAAGTTTTCAAGGTTTATTCTTTGTTGTTAATTTTTAGAAGTTTGATTTTGATGTATTTTTGTTTGAATTTCTTTCGACTTGTCTTTCAGGTTTGCTTAACTTTTTGAATGTGTAGTTTTTCTCTTATAATTTGGGAAAATTTTTAATGCTTTTCTCTTGAAATAAGTATTTTTTGACATTTTATTGATTCATTGAGAATTTCATATGCTGTGTGATCAATCCAGATCCTCCCTCCCCATCTGCTCAGCTTTGTATACCCCCTTCCAACATTATATACTCTATTGTTATTTTCTAAAGGCCCATGGGAGTCTAATTTGTGTTCCTCAAATATTCTTGGGTGTGAGTCCATCCCTTGGAGCCTGGTCAACCTACCTGCGATTACTCCCTTAAAGAAAACTGACTCTACCTCTTTTAGCACATCCTTAGCTAGGACTTGGGCATCTTGCCCACTTCCCCTATACTTGCTGAGTTTTTGTCTGGTTTGGGTTTGCACAGGTCTTATGCATAATTTCACAAGTCATGTGTTTTCATATGTACATCTGCCCTGTTGTGTCCTAAAAACACAGTTTCCTTGTGTTCATTCTCCATCACTGGTTCTTATAATCTTTCCAACCTCTCTTCTGCAATCATTCCTGAGCCTTGGGAGGAGAGAGTGTGATATTTTAAGGAAAGATTACCAGATTTAGAACCTTTGACTTAAAAAATATTCAAACATTTAAAATTCAATAGCTAATTTCAAATAATTCTAAAATTTAAAACAATTTTTGTTCCCATCAACAGTGAACAAAAGTATGTTTAGTTACCTCCTTATTAACAGAAATTATCAAACTACTAAGCCTTTGTCAAGGACTTAAACAAAAATGCTCCATTGTTTTAATCTGCATTTATTTTTAGTGAAGTTGAACATATTTTCATGCTTACAGATCATTTGTATTTCTCAGGTAGTTCATTTTCATGCCAACTTTTTTGATGTCATGTCTTCCTTATTCTTCATAAAGTTTTCATTGTACATTTTGGGAATTAATTCTTTGTCATTTGTTTTGCCAGTAAATACTAAGTTGTTAGATTTTTATCTTTGTTCTGTTTTTTTTTTTTCCAAACAAATTTAAAAATGTTTGGCTTCTAAATTTTTGGTCATATTCAAAAAGAATTTTTTTTCGTTTAGTTTTTAAAAATATTCTTTCATATTTTGTGTAAATTTCCATGGCTTCATTTTCACATTTAAATCATGGGTCTACCTAGAAATATATTTTAATGTAAAAGTGAGATTGATAAGAATAATCTTTTCCATCAGACTTTAATAGTGCAGGGAGGAAGAGAACACCTCATGTTGCATGCCTAGGAGGAGGAGTATATTGGAAAGTGGTGGTGGAATTATGGACTGTTTCCTCTTTCCTTTGTGCGCTTTTTTGGCTACTACCCAAAGGGAAAGTTAAATCAACTGGAAGTGTGAAGGATAAGGGAAAAATAAACTTAAAAATCTTGGAAAGTGCCAGGCATGCTGACACATACCTGAAATCCCAGCAATTGGGAGGCTGAGGCATGACAATCCCAAGTTTGCGGTCCCTCTGGGTGACGTTCTACTTCAAAAAATGAAAAACAAACAAACAAACGATTTTCAGGGTGGGAAATAAACGCAACTTTTACTAAGTAACATTTGTGTTTTATGAAAACTTAGTAACAGGTGAAAATAAATTACTTCTGCGTTATTAGTGTTACTTCTGCTGACTGGTAAGCCTTTTTCTCTTTTCAAAAAACATTTTTAAAGACTAAAATTCATTATGTTTATTAATACTTCAAAACTACAGTGTATAAGAATATTCAAACAATGAAAAACATAACTTAAAATTCAGATTTCCCAGTAAGATAACACTCCTGTGGTGGAATCACATGTATAACCTGTCCATTTAAGGACTTATTTTGCATTGAAAATATGTTATATCTTTAAAAAGAAGTCAAAAGATTTGCACTCGTTAGTATGCCTTATTACTTTTTCTTGTTTTCTTTCTATATGTTATAGATATACCCATGCATGTGTTAGTCTACACATGTACATGTATACATTCTAATCTAAGATCTGCATATGAGGGAGAACTTGTGGTTTTTATCTTTCGTATCCATCCAGTTTCTTGTGAATTTTGTGATTTTGTTTTTCTTTAGAGCTAAATAATATGCCATTTTATATATGTACCAGATTTTTATTATCCATTCACAGACAATTAGGTTGGTTCCATTTTGTTGCTACAGTGAATAGAGCAACAATAAATGTGGGGTGAAAATAAGGCTCTGAAAAGGTATGGAGTTCTTTGGGTGTATTACCAGTAGTAGGGTAGCTGGGTCATATGGTAATTCTATTTTTAATTTTTTAATTTTTGAGAATTTCACACATGAGTATGTTATTTGTATTATTTCTTTCCCTCTCAGTCTCCCCTAACTCCTCCCATGTCTCCCCCTACTTCATCTCAATTTCTTGTCCTCTTCCTTGATTATTACATAAACATGCAAACATATATAATATATATAATTATAATATTACATATTATATGTATAATGCACTGAATCCATTTAGTGTTGTTCCTGTGTACCCGTGTTTAGGGCTGTCCACTTGGGATTAAATAACCTCTCAGGGAGCTAGTCCCTACAGAACACTGATTCTCCCTCCCTGAGCATCCTTTGATTACCTCCCTGGAGCTCTTTATTTTGAGGTGAGACCCCATGAAATTTCTTCCATCCACCTTGGCATGGCAACTGGTTCTGTCATTTTGCAGATATTGTTAGACTACCATACAGGGGAGATTTCATTAGTGTGGCTTCCCTATCATGTCTAGAATGCATTATCAGAAGGTGTATTTTCTTCTAGTTCTTACATTGTTTCTGCTCTCTCTTCTACTGTGTTCCCTGAGTCTTATGTGTAGGGGTTGTCTTATGGATATGTCATTTGGGGCTGGGCAACTCACAGTCACTTATTCTGTGCATTTGACCAGTTGTGGAACTTTGTAATAGTTTCCATGTATAGTAAAACCAAGCTTCTTGTGAAGTTGTGAGAGGTATACTCGTCATATGCACTCACATTTACACTATATATGTATATTTCAGTTGGCTTATTAAATACATTTCTATTTTGCATTTCAAACCATCTAAGCATTATTTATTTCTATTTTCTCTCCCCTTTTATACCTCTCCCTTTTCCCTCCCACTTAAAGTCACCCCCATTTTCCCCTTTGATAACACGTCTCCTATTATCCCCCTCTCTCAGACTCTTTCTTCTTGTCTCACCCCCATGGTTCTTTTTTATTTTCCTGGCTCCTGTGGTTACATCAGAATATATATTCAAATATAAGAAATTGGAGCTATGATCCACAGATGAGAAAGAATATGCATGGTTTATTTTCCTGAATCTGGGTTGCCTCGCTTAGTATAACAGTTTCTAATTCCATCTACTTACTTGTAAATTTTATTATTTAATTTTTCTTTATAGCTTAATAGAATTCCTTTGTGTAAATGTACTGCATCATCATTATCCATTCATTAGTTGAGGGACATATAGTTTATGTACATGCCCTAGCTATTTTGAAAAGATTGGCAATCAACATGTCTAGGCAAGTATACTGTTGTAGGATATCAGGTCTTTTGGATCATAAGGTAGATCTATTTTTAGCTTTTAAAAGAATTCTTCACACTTGATTTCCATAGTGGCTGCACCAATTTGTAATCCCACCAGCAGTGAATGAGTATTTCCCTTTACCCACATCCTTAGTAACATTTGTTGTTGGTTGTTTTCTTGATCTTGGCCATTCTGACTGGGGTAAGAGGAAATATTAATACAGTTTACATTTCATTTCCCTAATTACTAAGGATACTGAACAATTGTTAAGGTATTTATTAGTTGTTTTTATTTTTTCTTTTGAGAACTCTGTTCAGATCTGTAGCCCATTTTTAAATTGGGTCATGTGTTTTCTTGATTCTTTGAGTTCTTTCCATATTCTGGAAATTAATCTTTTATCAGATTTAGCTGGCAAAGATTCTCTTCCACGTTGTGGGTTTCATTTTCACTCTATTCGTTGTTTCCTTTGCTGTATAGAAGCTTTTTAGTCTAACAAAATCCCATTTGTCAATTGTTGACCTTAATTCCTGAGCAAATGAAATCTACTTTAGAAAGGTTTTTCAATGTTTTGTAGGGTACTTTTTTTTTTGAGGCGGGGTCTCCCTTTAGTCCCAGCTGGCCTGGAACTCACTATGTAGACCAGGCCCACCTTGAACTCGGAGATCTGCCTTTGCCTCCTGAGTGCTTGGAATAAAGGCATGCACCACCATGCCAAGCCTGTTTTTTTTTTAATCTAAGAGTTTCAGTGTTTCAGGTTTCACGTTGAGGTCTTTAATCCATTTGGAGCTGATTTTTGTGGGAGGTGATATTTATGGGTCTAATTTGATTCTTCTACATAAAGAGAGCTAGTTTTCCCAACACCGTTTGTTGACAAAAGCTGTCTTTCTACCCTTCTGTGTATATTTTTGGCATCTTTGCCAAATATCAGGGTGCCTGTAATAGTGTGCATTCATGTTTGGTTCTTTTATTTAGTTCCTTTGATCTATATGTCTATTTTAGGGGATAATACCATGCTGTTTTTATTATTGTAGTTCTGCAATATTGTTTGAAATCTGATATGTAATCCCTTCAGCATTGCTGGGTTTGTTTGTTTACTTACTTATTTACTTATTTATTTATTTAATGTGTATGAGTGTTATGCTTGCATGCATGTAAGTGCACTCATGTTGTGCAATGTCCACAGAGGTCAGAAGAGGCCATTGGATCCCCTGGAACTGTAGTTATGGATGGCTGTTAGTCGCCATGTGAGTGCTGGAATTCAAACCTGAGTCTTCTGCAAGAATGGCCATATGCTCTTAGCCGCTGAACCATCTCTCCAGTCCCAACATTGCTATTTTTACTCAAGATTGTTTTGGTTTTCTGGGGTCTTTTGTGGTTCCATATGAATTTTAGGATTTTTTTTCTATTTCTGTAGAAATTGTCATGGTGATTTTGATTTAGATTTGATTGACTCTATAAATTGGTTTTGGTAGGATGGTCATTTTCACAATATTAATTCTACCAATTTGTGAGCATAGGAGGTGTTTCCATTTTCTAGTATCTTCCCCCATCTCTTTCTTCAAAGATTTAAACTTCATTATAGAGATCTTAATGTTTTTTGTTAGATTTATTCCTAGATATTTTAGTTTTTGACTATTGTGAATGGGAGTGCTTCTGTGATCTCTTTCTCATACTGTTTGCTATTAGCATATTAAAAGGCTAGTGGGTTTTTTTCATAAATTTATTTTGTATCCTGCTACATCTTTTTCAATTAGTACCCCTTTAATTTTCTTTTGTCGTATTACTCTAGCTAGGGGTTCAAGCACTATTGAAAAGGAATGGGGATGGTGCATAACTTTGTTTTATTCCTGGGTTTAATGGGAATGCTTCAAGTTTTTCTCCATTTAGAATATTGACTATGGGTTTCATATATATATATATATATATATATATATATATTATGTTGAAATATGTTCTCTCCAGTCCATTTCCCTCTAGAGCTTTTATCATGAAGGCATGCTTGAGATGCTCATGTGATTTTTGCTTTTAAGTCTGTTTATATGATTTATTACATTTACTGACTTACATATATCAAACCATTTTTGCATACATGGAATCAACCCAAATTGATCATGGTAGGTGAAGTTTTGATATGTGTCTGAATGTAGTTTGCAAATATTTTATTGAGAATTTTTGCATCTGTATCCATGAAGAATACTGGGCTGTAGTTTTCTTTTGTTGTTGTGTTTTTAGTACTGGCTTCATATAAGGTGTTTGGGAGTTCTTCCTGTTTCTATTTTTTTTTTCAATAAGTTAAACAGCCTTTTGTAGTTCTTTGAAAGTCGGGTAAAATTGTGCTGTGAATCCATCTGGACCTAGGCTATTTTAGTCAGGAGGCTTTGTATTACTATTTTCAACTTCCTTATTTATTAAGGGTCTAAGCTGTTGATCTCTTTTTGGTTTAACCTCAGTGGTTCCGTTGAATCTAGAAACTCACTTATTTCTTTTAGATTTTCTAATTTAATAGAGTATAAATTTTTAAAATATTCCCTTATAATGTTCGGGATTACTTTGCCTTACATTACTTTGTAATGTTTCCCTTACATTTCTGGCGCTTAGTTGATTTTAGTTTGTGCTTTATTTTGGTTAGCTGGGCTAAGGATCTATCTTGTTCACCTTTTCAAAAAACCAGTTCTTAGATTCACTGATTCTTTGTATTGTTTTCTTTTTTTCTATTTCAGTCATTTCTAATCTGATTTTTATTCTTTCTTCTTGTCTTCTGTGTTTGGATTTGATTTGTTCCTATTTTTCCATTCATTAAGTCATTTATTTATGAACTTTCTGATTTTTTTTTGTTGTAGGTGCTTAGAACTATAAAATTTCCTTTTAGGACTCCTTTCAATGTATCCTTGTGGTTCATTTGTGTTTTTTTTTTCCATTTTCGTTTTGTTTCAGGAATATTTTTACTTTTTTTCTTGATTTCTTCTTTGATCCATTAATTATTCAGTAGTGTGTTGTTCAATTTCCATGAGTTAGTGTAGTTACTAGAGCTTCTTTTGCTGTTGATTTTTAAACTTTATTGCATTGAGATAAGGTACATGGAGCTATTTCAATTTTCTTTTATTTGTTGGGGTTTATTATATACCTCTACCTGTCGTGTATTTTAGAGAAAGCTCCATTGACTGCTGGTAGAATGTTTATTCTTTAGTGCTTTGGCAGAACATTCTGTAGATGTCTGTTAGATCCATTTAACATATGATATAATTTGAAATTCAGGTGTTTCTCTGTTTATTCTTTGTCCAGGTGATCTGTCTATTGTAGAAAATGGGATATTGAAGTCACCTACTATTACTATTACTGAGTTGGGGTTAAGCTGTGTCTTGAAATCCAGTAGTACTCTTTTTATAAAATTGGTTGCACCAGATTTTGGTTGATTTTTCCCTTAATCAAATAAAGTGATCTTTATTTCTTCTGACTAATTTTAGTTTGAAGTCTGTTTTGTCTGATATTAGGATATAGGAATGCCTGCTTGTTTCTTGGTCCTGTTTGCTGGGCATATATTTTCCTTTCCTGTCATTCTAATGTAGTGCCTGTCCTTGAAGCTAAGATGAGTTTCTTATAGACAACAAAGAGTTGTGTTTTGTCTCTTAATCCATTTGATTAGCCTATGTTTTTTGAGTGGGGAGTTGAGGCAATTGATGTTTAAAGTTATTATTGAAAGAAGTGTTTGGGTTACTGTGATTTTATTTTCTGTTTGTGTTTTAGTCCTATTTTGTGTTTCTGTAATTATAGTTTCATTTGTATTTTTTTCATAACTGGATACCATATATCATATGTACTTTCCAAACCAGGACTAGTTTAGTGGACATGAATTCTTTTAGCCTATTTATTTTATGGAAGATTTTTCTTCCACCTTCAACTCTGATAGACAGTTTTTCTGGATAAATTACTCTGAGTTGGCATCTGTGGTCATTTAGAACATTGCTCCAGGATCTTCTTACTTTCAAAGTTTGCATTGAAATTTCAGCTGTTATTCTGATGGGTTTTCCTTTACGTAAAAGTTGTTGTTTTTCTCTTGCAGCTTTCTGGAACCTTTTTTGTTCTGCTTATTTAGTATTTTACTATTATGTATGCTGTGGAGAGTTTCTTTTCTAGTCCTATTTGGTGATCTGTGTGTTTCTTGTATCAGTATGGGAATGCCTTTCCATTATTTAGGGAAGTTTTCTTCTATAATCCTGTTGAAAATATCTGGTCAGTGTTACTGACCTGAGATTCTTCTCCCTCTATGCCTATAATTTGTTAATTTTGTCTTTCCATGGTATCCCACACCTCCTGAACTGTTCCTGTGGGTTTAGAAAAAAATTTCATGTTCTTTGATTGGATGATTCAATTCTTCAACTTACTATTCAAGTCTTGATATTCTCTTTTCCATTTGATTCCATCTGCTGGTAAGACTTTCTCCTTTTCTCATTGGCTTATTGAGTCTTTCAATTCCTTGTTCATCTCAGTTTGAGTTTTCTTCAATATTCTATATCTTTTATGAATTCAGTTTTTGAATCTGAATTGTCTTTGCCATTTCATTCAGCCATACATTTGTGTTTTCTTGAGTTTCAGTCAGGTGTTTATTTCTATACTCTTTGAGTTCTTCAAGGTGTTTGTTTCTGTTTAAAGTCATTGGATTATTTGATTATGTTTATGATTGTTCTGTGTCCTGGGGTTCCTCTAGGTAGTATTAATTTTATAACACTTGTGTGGGACAGGATTTGGTTGGAACATATTATCTTGGCTTTTAATGTTATTTGCAGTGTGACCTGGATATATGGACTTCTTTTGTTGGTTGTGTGCCTGATTTGAAATTCTAGCCTGCCTCTTTGTAAAGTGGAAGTTTGGTTCTGTTTTAACTGTTATGGTAGCTTGGTTGATTTTTGATCAGGTATAAATAGTTAGTTTGTGCTTTAGGTTCTTGCTTTTAATTTTTTATTGAAGGGACAGGAGCAATTCCAGGTTGGTATGGTATGCATGGTTTGTAATTACAGCTAGGACTTTGGTTGTGGAGATGTTGGTGGGGTGGACCAATTCTAGCTAGCTTACTGGGGTAGTCTAATGTTAGAACAGGACTTTCCAGGCCTAATCCTGGAGATGAAAGTTGGTAACAGAGTGGTTTATGTTCTAAATAGTTCACCAGGCTTGTCCAGAGTGCACACCTATTTTTAATTTTTTGAGGAAGCTCCAAACTGATTTTCATAAAGGCTGTATTAATTTGCATTCCCACCAACAGTGAATAAGGGCCCTACTTCATCTACATCTGCTCCAACATTTACTGTAGGAATTCTTTCTGAATGGGGTGAGGTGATATTTCAAAGTAGTTTTAATTTGCATTTCTCTGATGACTAGGGATATTGAACACTTTAAAAATAGTCATTGGCCATTTTTATTATTTTTTTAAGACTGTCTACTCAGTTCATCAGCCCTTTTGTTGATATGTGGTTTTCTTCCTTGATATTTAATTTCTGCATTTGTTTAAAATTCTAGGTATTACTCTTCTGTTCTTTGGGCTCTCTGTGTGCTCTGCTCTGTTTCCTTTGCTGTGCAGAAACTTTTTGAATTTCATTTAGTCTCATTTCTTGATACTTGGGGCTAGTTTCTATGCTGTTGATATACTATTCAGGAAGTTCTTCACTACCTCATTGTCCTGAAGAGTATGTTTTTGCCTTGAAGTTTCAGCATTTATGGTTTTAAATTAAGGTATTTGATCCATTTGGAGTTGATTTTTGTACAAGGTGAAAGATATGAATCTAATTTCATGCTTCTGCAGGTGGCTATCTAGATTTTCCAACACCATTTGTTGAATAGGCTATCTTTTTCCAATGTGTGCTTTTGCTTTCTTTGTCAAGAATTAGGTGTGCATAGCTTTATCAGTTTATTTCTGGGTCCTCTAGTCTGTTTCACTGGTCTACCTGTCTGTTTTACGCCAGTACCAGGCTATGTTTATCATGATAGCTCTGTAGTATAATTTGAGGTTAGGTATTGTGACTCTTCCAGCTATGTTCTTACTCCTTAGGATTGCTTTGGCTATTTTGTGATCTTTTGTGGTTCCATATGAATTACTGGACTGTGATTTATGATATTGGAATTTTGATAGATATTGCATTAAATCTGCAGATTAATTTTGGTATCATCGCCATCTCATTAATTCTGTCAATCTAAGAGCATGGAAGGTCTTTCTATCTTCTAGTACCTTCTTAATTTCCTTTTTCAGTGTCTTGAAGTTTTAATTGAAGGCTTTCTTTTCTTTGGTGAGGTGTATTTGCAGGTACTTGACTTTTAAAAACTATTTTGAATAGGATATTTCCCCAATTTCTTTCTCTGAGAGCATATAGTTAATATATATGAAGGCTATTAGTTTTTATATTGATTTTGTATCTTGCAACCTAACTGTGTGTATATAGTTTTCTAGTAGATTCTATAGGGTCTTTTAATTATAGGATCATGTCATCTCCAAATAAGGATAGTTTTACTTCTACCTTTCCTATTTTTGTCCCGTTTATGCCTTTCTCTTCTCTAATTGTATTCGAGTACTATGTTAAATAAGAGAGGTGGGGGGGAGTAGGCATTCTTGTCTTTTCCTTGATTTTAAAGTAAATGCTCTCAGTTTGTGTTCATTTAATATGTTAGCTATAGGTTTGTTGTATGTAGCCTTTGTTATTTTGAGGTATGCACCATCTATTCCTAATGTCTAACAAACTTTTATCATGAAGAGATGTTGAACTTTGTTAGATGCCCTTTTGACATCAATTTAGATGATTATGTGGTTTTCATCCTTAAGTGTGTTTATATGGTATATTACATGTATTGATTTACATATGTTGAACCAACCTTGCCTTTTGGGGATGAAGCCCACTTGGTCATATGATCTTAATGTGTTCCTGAATTCCTGCAAGTATTTTGTTGAGAATTTTTGCATCTGTATTCATCAAAGAAATTGGTTTATAGTTTTGTTGTTGTTGTTGGGTTTTTACCTGGTTTGTGTGTCAGAATAATATTGCCTTCATAGAATGAATTTGGTAGCATGCCTTTACTTCTTATTTTGTGAAATAAGTTAAGAAGAACTTATATGATATCTTCCTTGAAAGTTTGAAAAGTTTGGTATATATGTCCAGCTTCTATTTCATTGCTTGTAATGGATCTATTTAAGTTATTTATGTCTTCTGGTTTTAATTTTGGTAGATGAAATACATTTAGAAATTCTTTTATTTCTTCTAGGTTTTTCAGCATTTTAGAGTATAGGATTTAGAAAGTAATCTCTAATAATGTTCTGTATTTCACTGGAGTCTGTTGCAGTGGCTCCCTATTGATCTCTTATTTTGTTATTTTGTGTCATCTCCCTCTTTGTGTCAGATTGGCTAAGGATTTGTTGATCTTACTGACTTTTTTCAAAGAACCAGCTCTGTTTGATTTTGTGTCTTTTAAGTCTCTATTTCATCAATTTATTCCCTAACCTTTATTATTTCTTACTATGTACTGGGATTGTGATTGGATGCTTGTTGTTTCCCAGGAGCATTGAAGTGCATCCTTGAGTTGTTTATTTGATATCTCTCAGATTTTCTAACATGAGCACTTACTGCTTAAACTTTCCTCTTAGCACTGCCTTGGCTGTGTTCCACAAATTGTTATAGAGTGTGTTCTCATTTGTCTTTAGGGATTTTGCAGTTTCCTCTCTGATCTCTTGGATGACCCATTGTTCATTAAAAATGTATTGTTTCTCTTGCTAATTTATACTGTTTCTCTTGTTAATTTATTCTGTTATGGTCTATTAAACTGTTAAAAATATCTCAATATTTTGTATTTGTTGAGACTTGTTTTGTGTCCTATGATATGCTCAGTTTTGAATAAAGTTTTATGTGCTATTGAGGAAAAAAATATGTATCCTCTATCCATTTGGTAGAATGTTCTGTATATATCTATTAAGTCAAGTTGATCAATAGCTTATGGCTCTAAGGCTTTTTAAAACTTATTTTAGTTTGGAAGACTATCTGATTATGAGACTGGGGTATTGGTACTGTTATTATATCAGAACCTATATGACCTTTTATGCCTTTTACTATTTCTTTTATAATACTGGGGGGTTCCAATATTTGGTGCATAATTGTTTAGAATTAGTATATGCTCTTGATGAATTGTTCTCTTTATTAATATGTTGTATCATTTTTATCTCTTCTAATTAATTTTGGTTTGAAGTTTACTTTATCTGGTATAAAAATAGCTACACCTACTTGTTTACACTTTCCATTTGCTTGGTAGTTTGTTTTTCATCCTTTGATGCTTGATGTTTCATATCTTTGCAGGCTAGGTGTGTTTCTTGACAATAACAAATAGTCATATAGTTGGTTCTTGTTTTTAAGTTCTGTCTAGTAATCTATATCTTTTTGTGGACAATTGAGACCATTTACAGTTAAGGTTATTATGGAAAGGGGTTTATTATTTCATGTACATTTTTTGGTAATGTTCTGTTTTGCTGAATTATTGATATTTCTTTTCCTTCTCCAATATTAGTTGCAAGGATTTTCTGAGTCACTGTGTTGGATGTGGTTGCTTCTTTCTCTGGTCTAGTTTATCGATTTGTTCTTTTCATGTAGTGTACACTTTCATGTATTCACGTGGAGGAAACTATCTTTTTTCTTCCTTCTTGTAAAGTATTCCATTAATAATTTTCTGCAGTGCTGGCTTGATTGTCATAAATTGCCTTAGTTTGTTTTTGTCTTGAAATATGCTTATTTCTCCATCAGTTTTGAAAGATAAATTTGCAGGCTATAGCATTTTTGGTTTGCAGTTATTTACTTTAAGAGCTTAATATTTTCATTCTATGCTCTTCTGGCTTTTACAGTTGCTGATGAAAAGTCTAGGGGTAATTCTGATATTCTGATAGTTCTGTTTTTTATTTTTAGGTGTAAGTTGATGTTGTCTTTGTGTTGCTTTTCAGTAGTATTTCTTTACTTTTTATTTTTGACAACCTGACTATGGTGTGTTATGGAGAGTTTCTTCTCTGGTCATACCTATTTTTAAAAAAATTTAAAAAATTATTTTTATTTTATACTGAGTATATTGCCTGCATGTGTATAAATCACCCATGTCCTGCAATGCCTGTGAAGGTCAGAAGAGAGCATCAGATCCTCTGGAACTGGAGTTACAGATGGGTGTTAGCTGCTATGTGGATGCTGGAAATTGAACCCCTGGTCCTCTGCAAGAGTCATCTCAACTTGCTCCCTCTGGCCCTGTCTATTTGGAGTTCTGTATATGTCTTGTGTTTGAATGTCTACTTCTTTTTCTAAATTTGGGAAGTTTTCTGCTATAATTTTATTAAAATATTTGTTTATATTTTTATATAATATTTAATATTTGTATTGTATTTGCTCCCACTTCTATACCACGAGTTCTCAGGTTTGACCACTTGAGTACATCCCAGACTTCTTAAAAATTTCATCTTCCTTAGTTTTTCCTCTTTTATATATTTGTATCATTTTAAAATTTACTTTATTTCTATATTTTTTAACATGTATGAGTGTTTTGCCTGCATGTATGTAAGTGCACCCATATTTGCAATGCCCACGAAGGCCAGAAGAGGCTATTGGATCCCCTGGAACTGGAGTTATAGGCAGTTGTTAGCTGCCATTGTGGGTGCTGGGAACCAAACCCAAATTTTCTGCAATTGTCATCAGTGCTCTTAACTGCTGAGTCATTTCTCTAGCCCCTGACTGTATCCCAACTTTGTCTCTATCCCTGAAATGTATTCTTCTCCATGGTCTTGTTACCCATGGTATCTGTTGTGTTTTTTATTTGATTGACCTTCTTCATTTCAAAGATTTCTGTTTGTTTCCTTTTCGCTGTTTCAATCTCCTTGATGAATTTTTCCTCCATATCTTAGACTTTTATCTCCAATTTATGGACGGTTTCATTTACTTTGGGGTCTTGTAAAGGTCTTGGGTAGATATCCTTAATTTATGCATCTGTTTGTTTGATTCTTCTACTTGATCACTACTCCTTTAAAAAAGCAAGACTCTGAATTCTTAGACTTTTCAGCTGTCTCTGTAGTTTTGAATTTCTCTCTAGGCGATATGGTTGGTTGGGAATGGGTCACAGGTAGTGGTGTCATAGTCTTTGTGTTTTTCTCATCTGTTGAAATGATATTTCAATTTTGACTTCCCCTTCTTCTAAGACTATTTGGATGTTTTGTTTTCTGTGATTCTTCCTAGAGGGATATCAGCATGCAACTTGGCTACCATGGGGCTGGTGAAACTTGGTGTTGATTGTCAAATGGAATCCAACAGAACATAGGTAGGACTGAACACCAAGCCTCAAGGCAACCAGATAAGATCAGAACCTGGTCACCCCCTGCACTCTCTGAACGAGCTTGGGGCAAGACACCAAACATCAGACCCACCAATGTCTACGATACTATCTAGGGGCTATCGTTAGTGCCATAAGCCTGAAGCAACATATGGGACCATAGTAGTATAGACTGCTAGTCTTGCAGTAACCACCAGAACCTCACAAGTCAAAAACCCTTACCCACCATGTCCTCAGAGACCACTGGAACTCCATACCTCAGGGGACCTTGCGCACATGAAGCCAAAGTTTGGACTTTGTCACTAGGACTGGAGACCTTGTCCCATGGTGCTCCCAGTTCCCTCCAGAGCTGGAGGTCTAATGCTAAAGTTCTCCTTGGAAAGTGCTGGAGCATAGGACCTGCTGTTATGGTAATCTGTGGTCTTGTGTTACCTGGAGCCTTAGTCACAGAGTGCTGTTTGGATCTGCCACAGGCAGAGCCCTGATTACATGGACCTGTAGAAGTTGGAGGCCCAGTTGCAGAGAGTCCTCTGGTCTCACAGAAAATTTCTCTTGATTAAAGAATAGTGACCCATATTAACATTCTTTTGCCTTTGTGCATCCTTGTGGGACACAATTATGCACAGTGATGATCCTTACAGTAAAACATATATTTACTTAGTTAACAATTATTTTCCAATTTTATATCAAGGAGGCAGTCATGGAGATCACGGTTATGTGTTTCATCTCTGGAATCAGATTGCTTGGGTTTAAATCCTAAATTGATTATTTACTAGCTGTCTGAACTTGAGGAAGTTACTGAAGTTTTCTGTACTTTTTCTTCCTCTTCTGCAAAGTGGGGATTATTAAAACTTTATAGGATTGTTGGGTTAGAAATGTGTCAAACATATTGTGAGCAATTGATAAATGTAAAGTATTATTAGTATTAATCAGTGGAAATACTGCACTACACACACACAAACACACATATACACACACACAGATTACACCATATATACATACACACATTCGTGTACATGCATACACAAATACAGACCATGATGGACCTCACGTTCTTGAGTGAAGGGACTTTTTTAAACATTGCCCTATTACTTGGAGTTCTCTAAAGGAACAAAACTGATAAAATCAATATATATGGATATATATAAATGTATATGAGGATTTATTAAATTGGTTTGCAGGATAGAATCTAGGTAGTACAACAATGGCTGTGCCACACTGGAGAGGCTGAGAATCCAGCTCAGTCCACAAGGCTCGATGTTTCAGCAGTCTCAATCCATGCTGAAGACCTGAAGGATTCCTGGAAGTCTGACAGCCCTAAGTCTACACTGGAATTCAAAGAACTTGAATTCCTCTACTATTAGTGGAGGAATGCCACAGCAACAAGATGAATTTACCAGTAAGAAGAAGGCAAGCAGGCAAAAACTAAAAGCTCCCTTCTGCTATGACTTTCAGAAGATAAAGCCCACATCCAGGGTGGGTCCTCTGGCCTCAATCAGTCCAAACAAGAAAGTGTCTCTCATTTCAGTTAATTCCAGATCCAGTCAAGTTTACAACTAAGACCAGCCATCACAATTTTAGATACTGATAATTGTTCTAAAAACAAGTAAGGTAGAGTATCACAACAGAGTGGGAGAAGAATCCTCATTCGAATAATATGGTTAGGAAAGGTCTATTTGAAAAGAGCTCTTAAACTCTTGGTTTAAGCTGTATGCTGGTTAATTTTGTCAGTTTCACAGACTGGAGACACCTGGGAAGCAGAGGTCTTAATTGAGGAGCTTTCTCCATTGGATTGGTTTGGGTAATGTCTGTGAGGCATTTTCTTAACTGCTGATTGATTTAGGATGACCCGGCCCATGCAGCTGAAGTTGAAACCCCAGGATAATTGAGATGCCAGGACCTTGGGATGACCATTAGGGACAGTGGCAAGTGTTGAGTAGAGCTGTGTTGAGCCTAGGAGATAAGCTATATGTGCTGAAGGAGGAAAAACAAGAGAAGTAGAGCAGCCCAAACTTTTTGAGCTCAGATGATCATGAGTAAATCCTAGATATTGGACACTGAGCTATACTGCTGGAGTTTGTTTTGCTTAAGTGTGCCCAGTACTTCCCTGTTGAAATAAGAAAGTATTTGACTTTTGTTTTGATTTTATAGGAGGCTAACGTTATGAGAATTTTGAGTTTTAAAAGATAACTTGGACTTTTAAATTGTTAAATTTTTTTTAAAGACTGAGACTTTTAAACGTTGTATTTTATGTTGTGATGTTGACACAAGATCTTGGAGATAAACAAGAAAGGAATGAAGATGGTTTACTAGTGATGTGTTTACATGTCCAGTTAACAAAGAGTCAATTGTGCTGGTGAGTTCTTGTTGACTTGTCATAAATTGGAGTCACCTGGGAAGAAGGAGCCTCAATTCAGGAATTTCTTCCATTGGATTGGTCTGTGAGGGATTTTCTTTTTCTCTAAAGTTTTTATCATTTTTAGTTTCTGTGTTTTGCCTGCATGCATGTATGTATGTCACATGCATGCAATGCCCTTGGAGGTCAGAAGAGGGCATCAGGTCCCCTGGAACTGCAGATGCAGATGGTTATTAGCTGCAATGTGGGTGCTGGGAAGCAAACCCAGGTCCTCTGGAAGAGTATCTAGTGCTCTTAACCACTGAGCCATTTCTCCAGCCCCCATGTGAGGCATTTTCTTAATTGTTGCTTGATGTAAGAGGGCCCAGCTCACTGTGCCATCCCTAGGCAGGTGGACTTGGTCTGCAAAAGAAAAGTAGTGAGAGGTTAGAGAGATGACTCAGTGGTTAAGAGTATATGCTGCTCTTGCAAAAGATTTGGGTTTGTCCCCAGGACTCACACCAGGTGGCTCACAACTGCCTGTAACTCCAGCTCTGGGGTTCTGATGCCCTTTTTTGGTGTCCTTGGGCATTTGCACCATACACAGATACGATTGCATATAAATAAGTAAAAATCTTAGATAAAAAAAGAGGTTGAAGAGATAGTTTAGTGGTCAAGAGCTATCTTGAGCCTAGGAGATAAGCTAGGCTGCTCTTGCAAAGGACCTGGGTTTTGTTCCCAGCACAGCATGGTAGCTAACAGCTGTATGTAACTCTAGTTCCAGGGGATCTGATACCCTCTTCTGGCCTCTGAGGGCAGTGTACAATATGGATGCACTTAAATACATGCAGCCAAAATACTCATACATGTAAAATACCAATAAATAAATAAATAAATAAATAAATAAATAAATAAATAAATAAAAAGATGGCTGAGCAAGCCAGAGAAGCAAGCCAGTAAGCAGCATTCCTCTATGGTCTCTGCTTCAGTTCCTGCCTCGAGTTCCTGCTTTGATTCTCTCAATGATGGAGTGTAACTTGTAAGTTAAAATAAACTCTTTTCTTCCCCAAGTTGCTTTTGGTCAATGTTTTATTACAGAAGAGAATGTTCCAAACAGTGGGAATATCATGTGCAAAGCACTCAAGGAGAGAGGATTTGGTAAATTCAAAACTTTGAAAGAAGAAAGAAGACTATTATGGTTGAAGTATAGTGAATGAGAAAGGAAATGGTATAAGATGAAGTTGATATTGGTAAGAGGAAACTTGTATAAGGAGTTTGGATTCAATTCTTAGTCCTATGGGAAACCACTGAAGCAAAGGTTTGATATATTATTTTTCATTTTCACAAATGTTTCTTTTGTTGTGTTGTATTTGTATTGAGGAAATGTAAGACTGGAAAGGGTAGAAGAGTTTTGAGGTTCCTGAGACTAAGCAAAATGACAGACTAAGTGGTGCTGAAGATGAAAAGCAGTCTATATTTAAGGTATATTTTGAGCTAGATGCAATAGGACTTACTGAAGGATTTTGTGTCAGAGATAATACTCAGATTTCCAAATGGAATAACATTATTTGATATAGCATCGATTTATAAAATGGGGAAACATGGGGGAAGGGTCAGGTTTGGGGAAGAAGTTGATAATTAAGAGTTCTATTTTGAACCTCTTAAGTCTGATGTGTCTATTAGGTGTTCAAGTGGCGATGTAGAGCAATCATTTAGATTTATGAATCTAGAGTTTAGGGTCAGAATTTAGATCATATTTAAAGTTATATATTTAGATGGGATAACCCAGGGATATTATGAAACGCAGAAAGTGTGGATCATATGAATATTAATATCTTTAATATAGAGGCTATGAGAGATTATAAGGAGAATGAACTAATAATGAAGATATGGTTGTAGTTCTGTGACAGATAACTTGCTGTCCAGAAGTCCTAGATTTAACCCTGGTATCTCCATTTTCTCTTTGTCTCCTCAGAGGGCTGGGCAGATTATAAATCTGTAAACCTTTTGTCAATTCTATATATTTTTTCTAGCTTGGGGAATAAAATCGGTGCTCTTTAGGTATTTGCCAAACAACTGAATTAATATATAAATGGAAAAAAGAAAATATTTGTATTATAGACTTGCTCTACCTCAGTGTAGATTTGTGATACTGGGCAATTAGCAATCAGCATTTTTATCTGTAAAATGGAAATAATAAAAGTGCCTATCTTTTGGGCCAAGATTTAAAGCAATTAAAATTTGTAACAATTAGCACAGAGCTAGGGCTAAATTAATTAAGTTCTATTAGCCTCCTGTACTTCAAGTGCTCATTCATACAATGGACCAAAAATTATGTCCTGTTTTGCTTACAAGGGCATTTGTGAAGCCTGCAGGGCTTAATATTGGACACTATAAGGGATTGTTAATGTTTTAATTGGCATTACACTGCTTTATTCAGTAGCTCCTCTCTCTTCATCCTCCAGGAGGATTAAAACCTGTCTTTGGAAAGAGCTATTACTCCTGAAGCCTGCTCCAACTCAGAAGCACAACCCAACACCAAATTCATTAGCACAGGAGTTCAATTAAAAAATCCTCCCTCCTGTTGTCAGGTGATCATAATACCTGTGCATGCTGATTGGCACTCTACTGACCAATCACCACTATGCCTCCTGGAGCTGTAGTTTTCAAAATCAGTAAGGCCCTGTTTGAGAGAGCCTTGGCTCTGTATGAAACACACTGCATTGGTAAGGACACAGATCTTGGTTAATTTTCCTAGTCTTTCCTGTTGTGTCATCAGTCTTGGTGTGAGCTGGATATGTTTGGGTTTGTGCTACCAGCTCAAGTGTCTGCCTAGGTTGCCTGCTACTTAGTTCTTGGTAGTCACTCCAGTTCCTTTTGCATCCTGTCTTCTCTTGTCAGGTTTCATAGCATCCCTGCAAGGGAACTTTTGTCTTCTTTTGTCAACCAGCAGTCTGCAGAGTGAACCCTGCACAAAGTTGGACAGGGAGTGCTTATTGGACATGAGATAGAAAAACTAATAACAGTGGGTTTCAACTTTCAGATGAAGGATCGAGTGCACATGGTTGAATCCGAAAACTTTTACTACAGAAGGTCTTTCACAAGTGAAAGTGTACAAGATTGATTTCATGCACAAGTACGGGGGGATCTGATGTGTTTCCAAGACAGAATGTTACAGTTTGTTAAGCTTCCAGGTGTTGCTAATGCTGCATATCATTGCTCACACTTTGAACATGGAGGCAGCTGTGGTCCTGTTGCCTCATGTTATTAGTTTGGAAATGCAAGGGTCTTAGTGTCCAATGTTAACCAGCTGGTTGCAATTGGGGATAGGACCAAAGTTAAAACCTAGATGTTTTCCTAGCCCTGTGTTGCTTTCATTGACACCATGTCCTGTTCTCTTTTCAGTGATTTGTTGCATGCAACCCGCATTTTGTGTAAAATGAAGTTGTTACTCCTTTCTCTAGACGGTTTGGATCAGCTGCCCCTGTGTGGGTTAGGATGCCCACTGGGGTTTCCAGTTATCAGTGTAGATATAGGGGAGAAGGAAATTCTAGAAAAGGGAAAGGATTATAATTTTCTTGTGCAAGAATGATTAGAGATTTTTGTATGTGGTAGAAATTAATAGTGTCATTCTTGTTTTCCACTTTATTTTTTTGAGACAAGCTCTCTCAACTGGGAGCTCACAGACTGGTTAGATTGGTTGGCTCTTGTCTCTGCCCTCTTTCCCCAGTGCTAGGGTTACAAGCATGTGCCACCATGCCCAAGCTTTTACATGAGTGATGGAGATCCAAACTTGGGTCCTCATGCTTGTACAGCAAACATTTTACCCACCAAACCATCTCCCCAGCCCAAGAATATCCATTTATTAAAGAGGTGTGCTGGTCTCTCATTTTCCTCCTCTCTCTATCCCCAGCAGTAGATACGTTAATTTACCTGTTAGTGTATGAGTCCCCCAAAGCAGGTGCTTGGTATTCTGGATAATGATATGACCATAATCTGAATAGTTTTATTTCTCTGAGGTTTAGTTAGTCTGAAGTATCCTCAACTGGGAATTTTCTAGTCTGTTGACTCCACACTTTTTCTTCTTTTTGAAGGGTAAAGGAAAAGGTTTAAGAAAATAGATCTTTGATGATTTGTAAAAAATGTGTATGAAACAATGTATAGTGCCTTAAAGGATAGGTGCATTCAATCTAGCTTTCTTTATTGGTGCATGGCTGAGTTTTGAGGAATGAGATGAAAAATAGGATTAGATTTGAGATAAGGAGAGTGGGATGTACTGTTTATTGAATGCCTCCCATGTATGCTTTATACATGCAGATTTATATTTGAGCTATATCACTCCCCTTTGTGTAAATAACATTAGAGTTGTTCTGCAAATGAGGAAGCTGAGACTCAGAGATGATAAGTTAGCTGATTTAGAAACCTGATTAATCAGACCCTGAAACCCGTGCCCATTCTATCTCTTTACAACTTTCAAGTTTTTTGAAATGATTTTGATTGTCATTGAAAGATTATGATATTTTAGAAAGAGCTCGGGAAAGATCTGTGTGGCTTAATAGTTTGTCTTGGGTAGTAAGCCACCTAACTGGTACTACAAAATAGAATGTGTAAGTGGGGTTGAAAGGGCAGCTCTATCAGATTTGAAAGGATCTCTTGTGTCGCAAACAATGATTACTTTTACAATAATGTATTTCCTTGTAAGGTACATATGTATAGCCAAACTATTGAGGATTCACAAACCAAAAGACCCTTCAGGAATATAAAACAAAGTCCTATACTGAGATTGACAAAGTTAGAACTTTCCTATAGGCTGTAATGACCGTTAAATTCTTATCACAATTCATTTTTCAAGAATTTATTTCATTTTGTTCTTATGTTTTTTATTTGTTTTCTTGCTGGGTATCCAGAATTTGATTGTGGGATCTTCCAATTGAATGCCAGCTTTAGATACATATGTCTGACTTGTCATGCATACATGTCTGTACGAAGTCATTTTCCTGTCTTCTGTGTAATGCCATTCTAAGTTTTGTGGCCAGGACGCCCATGCCTTTAAAAAAATTGTTAATTCCACTAGGTAATGACCATGCTATATGAGCTGTATCAATACAACACTTGATTGTATTGATGCAAAAATCTTATGTAAATTTCTGCCTAGTATTCCTAAACTTAAACTAAGGATTAAGCCACTGTATAAGTGCCTAAAGAGAATGGCAGGTCTCATTTAATTCGAAGAGCCTGTACAGGTAGGTATATTTATTTCCATTTTATTGTTGTGTTTCCTGAAGCCCAGGACTGTGATAGAACCAAGCTTTTTACACAGAGATCTTTTCAACTTTAAGATATATTTGCACCCAGGAATGCAATAGAGAAACTAAGTTTTCTTAAGAGTATCTACAGAATTCTGTGGTACTTCTGATGGATGAGATCTTAAAGCATTTATTTTTGATTGTAGTTCTTCCTTGTACAAGACACTGGTGAATCTGTTTAAGATGCCACCACCACTATCACCTGAAGGTTTCAAGCTGGAGACTGAGAAAATTCAGTTCAGCAAGATCGTGCCCAGTGATCATGGACAATCCAAAAAGGTTAGAAAAATTTCTCTCTTCCAATAGTGTCTCATATTATCTATTTCTATATTGATTTAGTAGTTATCCTTAGCTCTTAATCTTTTAGAATGTCTAGATTATTCTGAGAAAGTGGGAAGTTGTAGCAACTCTGGGAGTTGAAGAATAGCAACAGCTTAGAACATAGGTCTAGGAGCTAAGGATGTAGTTCAGTGGTTGAACTCTTGCCTCACGTGCAAAGCCCTAGGTTCTAGCCTCACCATATTCCCAAAATAACTTGAGGGGAAGAGTATAAAATCTTCATTTGCATAAATATGCATGGCTGAAATGAAGGCCATTCTTCACATCTTTGAAAATCAAACAATATTGGGTTCTCTTAATGATCATGTCTGTACTTGTGCTTTCTCCTGGAAGCTCTGTGTCTTACCAGGAGGCTGTAGGATGTTCTAGGGAGAATATGAAGATTACGTTAGTAAAAGTATTATTGTGCTTTTTGCATATTAAGATTAAATATCCCTAACTTGAAAATTCAGACTTTGAAGAATTTCAAATACTGGAAGTGTTTGAATGCCAACTTGATTCCACAAATGGAAAATCCACACTTGAGCTCAAATGATTGAGTCACAGTCAAACTGCAGGCATATTAGGTGCCTGGGAATGGTTAAAGTGGTTTATATGTAAGCATGAGGACCAGAATTCAAATCCCCAGCATCTATATAAATGCTGGGTGGGAGTGGCAGCATGCCTATAATTCTACTGCTCTGAAAGGCTAGCCAGACTAGCTGTGTAGGTGAACTCTGGTTTGAATTGAATAAGGTGGAGAGCTATTGAAGAAGACTTCTGACATCAGTTTTGGACCTCCACATGCACACACTTGTTCATGTATCTTCATACATATGTGTACCCATACACATAAACATGCGTGCATTTATGCATGCACACAACACATACATACACAAAGAATGCATGCACACTTAAAATGTATAAAATTGCCTTCAGGCTATATGTATATAAGGAATGTATTAAACCCAAATAAGATTGGAGCAGTATGGGGAGGGAAGGGTAATGGGGGAGTAAATATGGTCAAAGTACAGTATAAACTTGAACAGAAATAGCAATATGAAACACACTATTTACATCATAAACATACACCAATAAACTTTTTGAAGAATATTTGTAATTAATTTTTGACAATTTCATATATGCAATAATCTTTATCATATGTACTTAAACCCCATTCTTACTCCCCCTGATACCCCTCAAAACATTTCCCTATTGCCTTGATATCTTCCTCCTCTTCTTTTTTTTTTTGTAACCAATTGAGTCCAGTTAGTGTTGCATCTGTACATGGGTGTGAACACATTCACCAGCCCATGGGCAAGCCACCAGGGGCCACACCTCTGAAGAAAAAGGAATCCATACTTATTCTTGTAGATTTTATTTCATTTTGGAGTTAGTTAATTCTGTTTTGGGGACAAAGTCTTGTGTGTCCCAGATTAGCCTCATACTCCCCAAGTAGCCAAGGATGACTTTGAACTTCTGATCATTATGTTGCCTCTACCTCCTGAAGAATTTGTTCATAGTAGGCGAGCATTCTTATCAAAGGCTGGGAGATGCCTTGAGGGTTAAGAACTCTTGCTACTATTGAAGAGGATCAGAGTTCAGTTCCTAGCACCCATTTCTGGCAGGTCATAGCCATCTGTAACTCTAGCTCAGGGTATCTGACCCTCTTTTGGCCTCCACTGGCAACCATATTCACATGCATAGATGTACCCATGCACATAGACATAACTAATCTCGTGTGTGTGTGTCTCTATGTGTGTGTGTGCATGCATGTGTGTGTAAGAACAATAATTAAAGAAGAGGTTGGAATATTGAGAGGAAGTGAGGGGAAAATGGGAGGAATTGGATGAGGGAGAAGAAGGGGTGAAAATTATGTAAATAAAATATTCAGGTATAAAATTCTCAAAGAAATTTTAAAAATTAAAATAAATCTTGGAACTAGACAGGTGACTCAGATGTTAGGAGTGCATACTGCTCTTCCAGAGGACTCAGTTCAGTTCCCAGTACCCATGTTGGAGGATCACAACCCCTGTAACTTAAGGTCCAGGAGAATCTAACACTTCTAGACACTGCAGGCACTTGCACATATGTACACATACCCACACATAGACAACACACATACATATTATTAAAATAATAAACATAAAGGCTTGAGCGACTGGTGAGATTGCTAAGCAGTTAAAAGCATTGACTGCTCTTTCATCTGTTTTAATGTCTATTGTGTCAAATTAGTGTCCCCAAATGTTCCTCAGTACAGGTTCATCCACTGAGGTCTAGTCCACCTATCCAGAGTCCCTTACTCATCTTCACCCAACAGTAATCAGTTGCCAATATTTTTTCCAGCAAAGATTAGGATCTGTTACCTATTTCTCCAGTTCCATGCTTGGTGTTTGTCTGCTTGAGTTTGTTCGGGCCTTGAGTATGCCGAAATCATTGCTATAGGTTCATATGAGCAGGGTCCCAGGAGCTTGTAGGATTCTATTTCCTTATGGTCATACACCTTCTCACTGGCTCTTACAATCTTTCTACCCCCTCTTCTGCAATGGCCTCTGAGCCTTGGGTGAGTGAAACTTAATATAAGAGTCCTGTCCAGGGACCTACAATATGCAGACTCCTAATCTCCATTCTTTGGCCGTTTGTGACCTTTAGTGTTACTGGCCCTCTTTTCCATGAGGGAGCTTCATTAAG
Source organism: Eospalax fontanierii (assembly GCA_035773235.1). Classification (NCBI taxonomy): domain Eukaryota; kingdom Metazoa; phylum Chordata; class Mammalia; order Rodentia; family Spalacidae; genus Eospalax; species Eospalax fontanierii. The sequence continues at coordinate 47,368,476 of CM069525.1, forward strand.
GAGATTTGAGAGGTTTATTAGTCTCATCTTTACCGCTTGTTCCATGTTGCATGAGCCTTGGCTGTAGAGGTTGCATTGTAGATATGCCACTTAGGCAAGGACAGTTCATGGACAATATCTATGTGTGACCAGTTGTGATACTCTGTAGTAGTCTCCATCTGGTACAACAGAAGCTTCTTTGATGAGTGGTGACTAGGATACTTGACTGTATATATAAAGGTATATGTTCTGCACTTAGTAAGAAGTTGAATTAGCCTAGGGATGTGACAGCCTTGGGAATTTCTCTAAGATCTATGACCTCTTCAGCAATGTGTATTTGGCTATGATTACAGTACCACACATGAGTTTCCTCCCATTGAGTGGGCTCTAAGACCAATTAGATAGCCATTGATTGGCCTTAACATAAAAGTCCCACTACTGCACCAGTGTCAAGTGCTGTGTTAGTCACTGATGGGATTTTTTTGGTCATTAAGCTGGCGTTGGGCCGTTGATTGGTGTTCTTCCTTGGCTGCTTACATAGTGCTCTCCAGAGCTATGAGAACTAGCCCTTGGGGAAGTGGCTTCCAGGTCATTTCCAGCTGCATTGCTCCCATCCTGGTGTCTGAAGTATGAGTATGTCCTGCTTTTGCAATAGGGTCTTACTTTTAAGTCCTTGGACTGCAGCAATACCCTATAAACTTTTGAGAATCTCTTGGACCACCCTGGTCAGCAACTCAAAGGAAGGTTTCTCCTGTCTGGCACTGTTTGTTGTTATGTATCCTTCAGCTATGCACATTGACTCATGTAGAGATACTTTTTGTGAAATTTGTCATTAGGTTGTGAGACTAATATGATTCCCTCTGATGTTTTATGCTAGTTAGGCATTATTTGGCTCTCTCCCTCTCTCTCACCCTCCTTCTGTGTATTCCCCATTTAAAGTGTACCAATTTTCCATATCTCTCCTTAATAATAGTCTCCTATGGCTCCACCTCTCTTGAGCTCCTTTCCCTTTATCCCCATAGTTCCTTGTATAACCCTCCATCACCCTGTATTTAAATACCCCCCCCCCCTTTTATCTATTTCTTCTTTAGTAACACCTGTCTCCTACTAGTCTTCTCTCTCAGGTTCTTTCTTTCTCTTTACCTACTGGCACCATATATATTTTAATCAAATTTTATAGTAACATTGATGAATTATCAAGAAAGTATTTCCTGGAACAAATATTAAGCCAATGTATTTTGTTTGTGCTTAGTGACAGAGCACTTGTATAAGCAAGCCCAAGTCTCTTCCTGTGTTCAGTCTCTAGTATTACAAGGATTGATTGGTTTTCTATATGTGCAGATAAAAATTTTCACTTTGTTTTAGTAAAATGATTTTCATGGAAGGAATCAAACTTTCTCCCATGTAAATTTATCAGGAAAGATTTAATACTTTGATCAAACATTTGGCTATATCATATCTTCTGATTGTAGTTATGTCATTGCACATTTTCTTTTGTGGCTGTTATTTTTCCAACCCCAACTTCCTTTGGACATTTGTAAGACTAAGTTTGTAATTATTAAGTTTATAACTAACTTAAGTTCAATTTCCATTGTTAGTCTGATGTTGAGGCAATTATTTCTACAAGTTATATCAAGTAAGAATTGGAAGACAAATTGACAGTTTATTTCTTAGCTAGTTTGAGAGAAAATAATGGTTATTATTTGTTAATTGTTTCTAGTAGTGTTATTGATCACAAACAAGATAAAGATGAATAGATTTTTTATCTTTAAAATATTTTATTTTATTCTTTATGTATATGAGTGTATTACCTGCATATATATAAGTGCACCTGTGTTGTACAGTGCCCACGGAGATCAGAAGAGGGTGTTGTATTCCCCTGGAACTGGAGTTAGGATGGTTGTTAGCTCCCTTGTATGTCCTGGGAATTGAACCTGGGTCCTCTGCACGAGTAGATAGTGCTCTTAACTGATGAGCAGTCTCTCCTTCCCCGATTATTTATTTTTAGCTGGAGAATAAATGGAAGTAATTCCCAGTTCTCCTAAGCTTGTTGTATTGTGCTAGAATAGTGTATTATGAATACAGTTCTCTCATTTTTGAGCATTTACTGTGTCATATACTGTTAATGGCATATCTAGAACACAGCAAATGGCTGGATCCCAGTGTTCTCCTTCATAATTGTAGGAATTTTCTTAAGATAATTAATAAACTTTCACCCAATAAAAACTGTTAAATGTTAGAAGAGTGCTACAAGTGTGATTCTTCCTAACTTCTAACTCTAAAAGAGATGGTCTTAGTCATTTGGGAGTGAGGTAAGATATGCACGGATATGCAGTACCCAGAAAGAAAATCCCCTCTACATAGAATAATCAGCTTCTTCCTCTCCCTTATTCCTTCTTTTCTCTGCCATACCTCCCATATATCAACCAATAATTAGAAATTAATTCATATTAACAAACTCTTAAAATACAAAAATTTCATTTGACGTTTGCAATTACTTAGGACTGTATATTTTTAAAGTACTATTTTTTTTTCTATTTATAATTTATACAGACTGAAAAATGTATTGTCTAACAGAGAGCTTGCCTAGCATGCACAAGACTCTGGGTTCAATCTTTAGTGCAGAAACAATAAAACACTTTCAAAAATGTATTATATTTTGCAATTCATAAAAACTCTGTAAAGCAGGTTATCATTCCAATTCTACTGATAAGAAAATTGAAAATTGAGTTTTTACCAAGGTTAACATTCACTAGAGAACTGATTTTGGACCAGTATCTAGATTTATACTCTATTTTCACTATTGAATGTGTCTTAAACCAGCTTTTTAAATATTAGACACTTAAGCACTTTTTGAATTAACTGATGTACTTGAAAGTATCCATATTAAAAGAATAATTAGCAATGGGTAAACGATAAATGCCAGGACTTAAAAGGACCCCATACTGGCTTAAGTAAACCTCAGGTAAACCTAAGTTCCAATTCAGGGATGGTGTAAAGCTCCCAACCTAGAGACTGTTATTTGGGGAAAAACAGTTATCAGCCCCTGTTGTCTCAAAACCCTGTCACCAACACTTATATTGAACTAGGAAAATAGCCTCAACCACCCCCTCTTCAACTGTTATAAACAGCCCACCAACTGTGCCTCAGGGTGAAGTTTTGATCCCCAGGAGAAACTGATGCCACCTTCATTGTTTTTAATCTGCAATTTTTTTAACAGCAATCTATTAAAAACAATAGTTTTTAACAGCAATCTGTTCTGGAGGTCCCACTCATTTTTTATTTTCCCATTTCCCTGGTGAATCCCAATGTAACATTTTCTAGTAATGGGGATAGTTAATCCTCAATAGAATCACTGAAAAGTTAACTTTACCAAGCTAGTTTGCTCATTCTAAAATTTATACCCAGATTACATGGTTCTTTACTATCTCCTTTTGTGACTGTATAAACAGCCACGAGTAATAAAATGTTCTTTTATTGTAGTTCATGTGATTTGTTATACATATCCCAATTACTTGGATGTGGTAGAGTTTATCCAAGCCCTAAAGATGCCCAATGTTCCCAAAGGGATTGTTTACAATTGGCCAAGCTCATTTACCTATTTTTTTTCAGAGGGGAGGGACTGACAGTGCGAAAACATCTCAACATTTACCTCTGGGAACACAAAAAAAGAGATCAGCTTTTGAAGATCTCACCAATGTGAGTATGCTAACCCCCATTTTTTGCTGTGGTTTTGCATAAGCCTTAGATGGTCTTTGTCTTGAGAGATCTTTCCATTTACCAGCAGACTCTGACCCTCTTAGAATGTTGGAAACAGAATTTATTTGGAATCAGTGACCCAATTTCACAAAGTATGGAAGCTCTTTTTCCTGATACATACCGTCTGGATCAATTGATACAGTTCTGAGGACTAACACATATAAAATTGTAAATATATAAAAACTATGGGAGAATGTATTTATTTGAAATCCAGAGGTGGTTTACCCTGATCCCTAGGCTTTGGAGATGAATTTTGATAGAATCATTGTAGTCCCAGGAGGCATTTATCAAATACTATGAGCATTTTCAGCAAGACCATTTTTTTAAAATTTTGTGTACAGTTGACCTCAATTTTCACCTGTGTCTCTCAGGATTTAAATTCCTGAATTAACCTTGTCATAGTGACAATTAAAATTTGTTATTTATGTTAAATATTTTATTTTTATTTTATATGTATGAGTATATTGCCTCCATGTATGTAAGTGTACCTGTGTCCTGCAATGCTCGTGGAGCTCAGAAGAGGGCATCAGATCCCCTGAAACTGGATTTACTGATGGTTGTTAGCTGGTATGTGGCTGCTGGGAACTGGACTTGGGTCCTCTTGCAAGAGCAGCCAGTGCTCTTAATGGCTGAGCCATCTCTCCAGCCTCCATTTGTTTCATTTAAAGGCATAACTTTTAAATTTTTTTTCTGAGATCATTCAGTATCATGATTTCTTCTACTATTTAGTAGAATTGTTCAGGATAAATGTGTGGTAGAGTCTTGAGAGTCTAATGTTAAATAAATACCACTCAGCAAAATAAATAGTTCATAAGTAGATTTATATTAGAGGTCTACCTTGAATAGCTAGTTGTTCTTGGCATACCTATGACAGTAAAATTAGTCGTATTTACCTTTCTTCCTCTGAAGATCTTAGGAAGTTAAGGTAGCTGGGTGAGGTGACTCATGCCTTTAATCCCAGCATGTGAGAGGCAGAGGCAAGCTGGTCACTGTAAGATTGAAGCCAGCCTGGTCTACATAGTGAGTTTTGGGTCAACCTTGGCTACAGGAAGACATTGTCTCAGAAAAACAAAAGAAAAATAAAGAAAAAGTGGAAAACAAACCATTGTGTCAGTTACTCATAAGTCCTGCCTGGCATGAAGATCAGAACTGCATCTCGCATCTCTTGGAAATACTTATGGCTGCTTTTTGTTGACATGTATATTGCTAGTGTACTGATTATAACTGCTAGCTTCTACTGTAGCTGGTTTGCCCAGTGCATACTAGTTAGGAGATGTTTGGATTGTGACTCTTGAGAACACCCAGATAAGTTGTCCAAGATAGAGTATGGGTGACAACTTTCTTGTAAGAACAACTTTTTGGATGATAGGTGAGTCTCTTCATTTCCTTCTTCCTTCTTCCTCCTTTTTTGTAGGCTTCTGAAAGTCAACTTGTCCAGTCAAAGAAGGAAAACAATACAGAATTTGTAAGAAATATTTCCAAGAGGATGAATACGAGTATACATAGTCTTGGGTTTGCCAAAAATAATGAGGTAAAAAGGTAAGAAAGAACTCAGATGATATTGTTTTAGATGATAAATGAGAATTTGGGACATTTTGTCTCAATTAAGAATGTGTTTAGTAATAAAGAAGAGGACAAGTGAAGGAGTGTGGGGTCATGGGAGGAGTTGGAGGGGCATTGCGAGGGGTGGAAATAATGTAAATACAATATTCATGTATGAAATTCCCCAAAAAAGAATATAAAAAAAGGATATGTTTAGCGAGTCACAATGGTGATTATTGTATTAACTCTGGGTGTGGAGGGAAGACAAACTCTGGGTGCTGAAGAGTATAGGCCTTTTCTCTATCTTCTTCCATTTCCATTTATTTTCCTAAATCTTTCTTTAAATATTTAAAATTTCATTGTAGAAATCTTTAATATCTTTGGTTATATTTATTCCTAGATATATTCTTTGTTAGAAAGTCTGATTTTTAAAAAATATACTTTTATTAAATCATTGTGTGTTTCATATAGAACATCTCAGTCAATCTTAATCGTCTTTATATCTCTTTCCCCACTGGCACTCCTCCATAGCCCCCCAACTGGAATCCATACATTCTTTCATCTGTGTTAAGGTCTATTGTGTCAAGTTAGTGTCCCCAAGTAACCCCAGTAAAGGTTCATTCATTGAGGTCTAGTCAGCCTACTCCGAGCCCCTTCCTTTAATTCCTAGATATTTTTTGAGGCTATTGTATATGGGAGTAGTTCCATAAACTCTTTCTTTGATTGCTTGTTATTGGTATGTAGAAAGGATACTGATTTTTGTAAATTGATTTGTAACCTGCCACTTTGCTGAAAATGTTGACCATTTCTATAAGTTTTCTGGTGGAATTTTTGGGATTGCTTCTGCATGTATAATATATCATTTGCAAACAGGGATAATTTGACCCCATCTTTTTCAATTAGTGCCCTTTTAATTTCATTCTCTTGTTTTATTGCTTTAGAAAAAAATCTCAAACACTATATTGAAAAGTAGTGGAGATAGTAGACAGCCTTGTCTGGTTCCTAATTTTAATAGGAATGTTTCCAGGTTTCTGTACTTAAAATGATGTTGTGTGTGGGTTTGTTGTATATAGCCTTAAGTATATTGAGCTATGTTCCCTCCAGTCCAACTTCCTCTAGAACTTTTATCAAAAATGCATGTTGAATTTTGTCAAAGTCCTTTTCTGCATTTATTCAGATGATCATGTGATTTTTGTCTTTAAACCCATTTCTATGATTTATTACATTTATTGATTTATGTAAATTGAACCATCCCTGCATCTCTGGAATAAAGCTGACTCAATGATGGTAGATGATATTTTTGATGTATGTCTGTTTGTGGTTTGCAAGTATTTTGTTGATAATTTTTGCATCTATGTTCAATAAGGATATTGGTTTTCTTTTTTATTGTCTTTACCTGGTTTTGGTATTAGAGTGATACTGGCATCATAGAAGGCATTTGCGTGTTCTCCCTCAGTTTCTATCTTTTTGAATAATTTAAGTACTATTGGTTGTAGAACTTTGAAGTTCTGGTAAAATTCTGTGAATCCATCTGGGCCTGGTTTTTTTTTTTTTTTTTAATTTGGCAGGCTGTGTATTGGTTTGATTTCCCTATTTGTTATGGGTCTCTTCAAACTATTGATCTCTTCTTGCTTTAACTTTGGTGGATCCATTGAATTTAGAGATTCATTCATATTTTTTGACTTTCAAATTTAATAGAGTATAGGTTTTTTTAAAAAGTTGTTTTATGTGTGTGTGTGCATTGCCTGCATATATGTAAGTGCACTCATGTCATGCAATACCCATGGTGGACAGAAGGCATCAGATCCCCCTGGAACTGGAGTTATGGACAATTGCTAGTTGCTGTGTAGGTGCTGAGATTTGAATTCAGGTCTTCTGCAAGAACAGCCAGTGCTCTTAACTGCTGAGCCATCGCTCCAGCCCCAATAGAGTATAAGTTTTTAATGTATTTCCTTTTAACTTTCTGGATCTTTTTGGTGTCTTGTGATGTTTCCTCTTTTTACTTTGATTTTATTAGTTTAGATTTGTTCTTTCTTTTGGTTAGCTGGGCTAAGGGTCTGTTTATCTTGTTTATTGTTTCAAAGTCTTAGATTCATTGATTCTTTGAATTGTTTTCTTCTTTCTATTTCATTGATTTCTGCTCTGATTTTTGTTATTTCTTCTAATCTGTTGGACTTGGGATTATCTTGTTCTTGCTTTTCCAAATTCTTGAGTTGTACCATTAAGTAATTTATGTGTACTCTTTCTGACTTTTTAATATAGGCATTCATCTCTATGAATTTCCCTCTCAGAACTGCTTTTAATGTGTTCCAGAGATTGTATTGTGTTATATTATCATTTTTATTTAGTTCCAGGAATACTTTTATTTCTTTCTTAATTTCTTCTGTAACCCATTCATCATTCAGTAGTGTGTTGAATCTCCATGATTTTGTGCAGTTATTAGAGCCTTTCTTGCTGTTGCTTTTAAGTTTTATTGCATTGGGATATGTTGGAATACATGGAATTATTTCAATTTTGGTATTTGTCCTTAAATCTTTTTATAACAATTTATACTTTAAATTTCAAAAATTGTTCCTATTAATTTCCCTCCCAATACCTGCTGAAAAAGAAACTTAAAAATAGGATATAAATCCCCTCAGGGCCAACAAATGACTTGATCTTCTTTCTCTCACTAACTCGAGCCAAGGTTCCTCATCTGTGCTTTCTCTTGGAAGCCTCCCTGGATCACAGTATTACTGGTAAAGGTGTGCCAGAAAGCAACAACCTTGTATCAGAGACCTTTTCCTGAATTTCAACCACATGAATAACTGTTCTGTTTGTGTGTTTTTTCCAATGCTGCCCTGCCCATGCCACCTACTCCAGAGACCCAAGATGACATGCTGATTAATGTTGCTTCTCTAGCACACTGCACCCCATCAAGCCCACTGCTAATAACCACACTCATAGATATACTTCTTTGATTTAACAAACAAGTTAACTGTAAGAATGACAGAATTCTAGGATTACCTTTTCTTATAGATATGAATGTGTGTCTTCATTTGTAAAACAAAGAAAAGGGGAACTGTAGGAATGACTTTTACAAAGTGGACACAATCTGGACCAAAGAGTTTTACTTAACCTTGCAGCCAAAAAACTACTGTTTATAATGGGAAAATGCCCACTGAGTCATGTGCTCTTGTGGTCTGGGCTTATGACCTCGATCCTTTCATACCTCAATTTGCCCTACACCCCAGACAATGAAGAAATATGGGTATGCTTGAATTACCAAATCAAAGCACTAAATTCATCATATTCATATTTGATGGAAGCAGTGAGAATTGAGAACAATGCTTGTCATTGTGTATATGAGACATTTTAGGCCTAAGAGCAAGTTTATCCAATAAGCTAAGGGTAGATCTAAGCTTGTAGTCCCTTAATTGATGCTGGAGAAATGGTTTTGAATAAAAGTGGATGAGGCCAAGCTCAGAAGCAGTTCCAGGAGACATCTGGAGGAAAGGGTGCCCTCTGAATTTGAGTCCATTCTTAAAATGAAAATTTTCAATACTCTCCAAAGAAACCCAGATCTAGGAGTTTCATTTCCTATGTCCCCTATACCGTAGCATCCTGCGTGTTTCTTATGCATTGAATCATATGATATGTAGCCTTTGCAGACATCAGTCTGGTGGTTCTATTCCCTTCAATTACCTCTTAACTTATTCTGACTTGTATTCTTACTGTGATTTGGTTGTGCTAAATTAGTCACTCTGATTGATCACACAATCCCATTCAGAACAAATCTGACATATGTGACTTTATATTCCCTTCTTTGAGAAATCATCCTTTGAATAAAGAACATTGTCAGATACCCACCAACATTAATTGTCAGCCTTCATCTCTCGTTAGTCTTCAAACAATAATAATTTCAACCTGCATTTTACCAGATGCCTGGTGCTGATAGACAAAGATAATTAACAGTAGCTGGTGGGAAAGATCACTACATAGCCAGATGACTTATCTAATAAGTATTATAATAAAAATCATTGTATATAAATAAAGATAATAAAACATGTGTGAGAAAGAATAACATGTATTTCAAAGGAAATGTAGAAAAGTGTAATAGAGCTAGGCACAGAAACTATATTGTATGCTATTAACTTGATTTACCACGGTTTACATATTTTATCCCTTTGTCCTGTATCTTGGTTTGCCCTTTCCCTTTTTGTGTCCTTAGTTGGTATGGCAACAGAATTAAATGGTAGATGAGGAGTCTAGGAGTTGCATTCTTCTTACCCAGATATTGTTTCATTTACAGATATAAGGTGCAGCCTGAACATACAGCATCCTCTACCACCTCACTCTTAGACACAGAGAAAAAGCTCACTGTGGATATACCTGCCAAATCTAAAATACCAACTATGCAGGAAACATCTCTCTTTAAAAAGGCTTTAATTTTAAATGAGGAACCTGCTACTGAAGAGAAAACCCTTATCAAGAAGACGTTAAAGAGGAGAACATCTCATGGGGAGATGTTTCTACCAGAGACACCACTAACCTTGTTGGAGGAGACTGAAAATGATGATGAGTTTGATTTAAACCCAATGACTTTTCGAAAAAAATATAAACCTGAAGAATCAGCCACCATTGAAGGGACACTGTCCACACGGAAGAGATACCTATATCAGGAGATGGAGCCTCACCAGAAGTTACTGTTCATACAGGATAAAAATTCTGAGAATTACTTCTATCTGGAGCTGACTGGTTTTGATGAGCCTCAGTCTGTCACTGAGGAGGCCGCTGTCACCTCAAGGCCATTATCTTTGAATAATAAATGCACTATTCAAGCAGAGAAGCATACTACTCAGGGAAAGTCATCAGAATTGCAGAAAGTGACTACTAGAGAGAAGTCACACTCTAGAAAGCCATTCTTGCAAAAGAATCCTATCACTGAGAAAAGGTCTCTGTCACAGGAGCCATCTTCATTGCAAGACAAGTACAGAACTCAAGGGGAGATAAGCATGTTGAAGAAGCCAGAGGTATTACGGAGGAATACAAATAATGAAGATGACACTTTAAATGAGTCAGTTACTTGTAAGAGGAAACATATTGCCATTAAATCAACCAAAACAGAGACACCATCATATTTTAAAAAGAAATGTAACACTCAGGAAAAGATATCTCATTTTCAGCCAGTCACCCATGAAAATTGGTCATTCACTAATGAACCATTGTCCTTTAAGAAGTCTACCACCAAGAAAGATTCCCCTTTCCAAGGACTATCTGCATTGCAAGAGATGCATACCACTCAGGTGGAGGTGTCCACTGTGAAAAAACACCTGATTCTACAAAAGCATAACACTGAAGAAGAGTCACAGTTTCAGGTGGCTTCAGATTTTAAGAATCATTGTATAATGGAGGAGGCCCCCTACCTTAAGAAGCTTTTGCCTTTAAAGAAGCAGCAGTGTCCTGCTCAAAAAAGAAGGTTCTGCTACAGGCCTCTAGTAGAAGAACCAATCACTAGTGAGCGATTGTCCTTTAAGAAGTCTACCATTGATAAAAATTCCCTTTCTTGGGGGTCATCTGCATTACAAGAGAAGCATATCCTTCCTAGGCAGGTGTCCACTTCCAAGAAGTGCTGGGCTATACAAAAGCATCCCACTGAGGAGGAATCACATTTTCATGTAACTTCAGGTTTTAAGAACTGGTGTATCATAGATGAGACAACCCCCACCAAGAAGCCTTTACTTTTAGAGAAGCAGCCTCATACTATTCAAGGGACAATGTCCCATTTGAAAAATCCACTAGGATCATTGACAGCCACTTCAAGAGCAAAATCACTCATTAAAGAGTCATTGCCCTTTAAGGACGACAACGTGTTTTTACAGAAAAGTAATTGTACTACTCACATAACCCCCATCTGTTCAGGACAGTCAGAGTGGCAGGAAATAATTGATGGAGATATTAATTTCTTCTCTACAAAGCCAGGGTCACTTAGGGAAGAACCTACAACTGGGTTAATGCAGGGACCATCTTCACTGAAAGAGACTTACTCCATTCCAAAGGAAGTGTCCCCCTCAAAGCTATTGGCCTCACAAGAGAAGCCAACCAGTCAAGAAGAAGCACATATTAAGGAACCAGTGACTTTAAAGGAAGGGCCTGCTGATTACTATGGATTTTCTCCAGAACTATTTTCTCCTTATAGTTCTGAAAATGAAGATAACCTCAAATTACATAAATCTTTGGACTTGCAAGAGAAAATTGATACCAAAAATGACCCCTCAAAAAAACTGTTGGCCTCCCAGGGCAGCATCAGTGAAGAGGAGGCCTTTTTCAGAAAGTTATTTTGTAGGAAGGCATGGTCCTCCAATGAGGAATCAAGCCAAGAGAAGATTGTTGCTCAAGAGCAGGAATTCCTCTTAAAGAGGGAGTTAGAGTTGCATGAGAATAGCAGCAGTGATGGTGACATACCTTTTATTAGTCAGTCAGAGGCCTTTCAGGAATATTCCAGTATTGTGAAGAAGGCCTTCAAGGAGCCTTTGAAAACAGAAGAGAAACTCAGCACTGAGAAGATGGCTCTCCTTAAGAAGCCTTTGGCTTTGCAAGGAAATTCTATTGGGAAGGCTTTCCTTAGAGAGCACACTGGTGACACAGGGGCTCACTTCGAGAAATGTTTGACTTTGCAAGAGACACCCAGCATTGCGAAAGAGGCTACAGTACAGGAGCCCTTAACCTTGCTGGAGAAGTCCAGAACTGAAGTTGTGCCTGTGCTGAAGGAGCTACTGGTCTTACTGGAGAAGCCCTGCATGGAAAAGGTAGTTACTCCAAAGGAGCCCTTCACCTCACAGACCGATGTCAAGAGTAAGGCAGAGGCTCTCTTGAAGGAGCTATTGACTTTGATGGAGAAGGCTCTCATTGAGGAAGATTCTACTTCGAGGGAGCCCTTGGCCTTGTGGCAGGAATCTTTGACTAAAACTGAGGTTACTTCGAAGAACTTGAAGGAAAATCCCAGCACTGAGAAGGAGACCAGTCCCAAGGAGTTCTTGACCTTTCATAAGAAATTTCCCTCTCAACGTCTATTGGGTTTGGAAGAGAAGCCTACCCATGAGAAAAAATCTCTTTCTGAAGAACTCTTTTTCTCTCAAGTTAAGAGAAAGCCAAGTTTATCCAGCCATGCCCTTGAATACAGACCAGGACATTCCAATGCTATCAACATGCCCCATATAAGCAAGTTTAATCCAGCCATGAAGGTCTGTCCACATAAATCTGGTTTGAAAAATCCCTCATCTATGGACAGAATACTGAAGGAGGTATTTATTTCTCTTTTTTTCTTAAATTGGATGTTTTCTTGTCTTAGAGATAGTTGTAAGCCAAGAAATTTTGGTGCTAAATATTGAACCCAGTGACTTGCACATGAATAGCACATACTTTACCTCAAATTTATATGCACAACCCCAAAGGTATCTTTTAAGATTTTTATTATCATTATTATTAAGACGGTATCTCCCTGTAGCCCCAGATTGCCTGAAACTTGCTATATAGACTAGGCTTGTGTTTATCTCACAGAGATCTCCCTGCTGCCTCTGGAGTGTTGGAATTTAAGGCATGTGCCACCATGCCCAGCTCCAATGAGATCTTTTAAAAACGATTTTGGTTTTGATTTTGTGTGTGTGTGTGCACATGCATGTGTATACACATTTGCTGGTGTCTATGGAAGGCAGAGGCATTGGATCCCTCTGGAGCTGGAATTACAGGTAGTTGTAAGACATCTAGCCTGGGTGCTAGGAACTAAACCTAGGTCCTCTGCAAGAGCAATAGGTGCTCTTGAAAACTGACCCATCTCTGCAGCCCCTCCAAAGAGATGTTTTTGTTTGCTTCCTAAGCAAATGAGCTCTATTATGGGAGGAGCTTCCAATTAGTGAGAAGATGGTATTTCTTAACTTCTGATTGATTTAATGAAAGATAATGTGTAATTGTTCCTTTCTCATGTTTTATACCTTGAGGGATACCCATAATAAGGGATAAAATTACTCTTATGTCACGCTTATGTTGTAGAATATCCTTAATTCCTGATTTTGTAGTAAAGGAGATTAGTAATCAGAAAATGTTTATGCTCAGGAAGGCCTGGAATATTGTGATATATCCCAAGGAAATTATAAGAGTAAAAGAATGAGATTTTACAAGTTGGAGAAGTATCTCCTATTTAGGGACAAAACTACCTGGATAAAGATGTAGGTGGTTACTAAGATGAATCAGGGCAGATCAAAGTATTGGGACATAACAAAGGCATGTTACGTAGCTGAAATAATAAAATAGGAAAGTCTTTTTTGGAGAGGCTTAAGGATATATGTAAAAAGAGTGACTTGTTCCTGGGGCAGAACAAGCATCTACTAGGCAGATCTTAATCATTGGACAGTATGAGACTTCAGGACCAAGAAGGGATCTGTGATACCCAGAATACCTGAAGCTTGAGCAATCTTAGTAGAAGACAGTGAGAAGAAAAGAACAATCCTTCATATGTATGATCTATGCTTTCTTTTAACTCCTCCTTTTCCTGATGTCATTTTGATGATTTTAAGCAGATAGGCATAGTAGAAGATAGTGACACACTGCAAGATAGTGACCTGGAAGACCCCGATCCACCATACAGCTCTGAATATGTCAAGGAAATCTTCAGCTACTTGAAGGAGAGAGAGGTGTGTATGTAGGTAGCTGGAGGTGGATAGTGATTTCTAGTTCTCAGTTATTCCTCCTTCTAGCCTTCAGCATATAGATTGAAAGGGGAGGTGATACTGATGTTGAAAATAACAATAGCAATAAGTAACATCTCCTGATTGCTTATTGTGGGTTGAAAATTATTCTAAGGGATTTATAGATATTATTACCTTGTTTAAGTCTCCCAATAATTTCATGATGGTAGGGATTATTATTCCCTTTTACATATTAGGGGAAACTGCTCTGAGTTATACATATTACATGGTAGAACAGGAATGGTAACAAAAGTCTAATTACCATGAAGACCATAGCCTTGCAACATCTAGTTGCAGAGGAAACAGTCTCAGACAGAAAATTCATGAATTTGTTTCAGAGTAACTTCTATTAGAGATCATTTTTTGCTCTCTAAATGTTTCTGGCATTGTATATAAAATCACACACACAATCGTTTCAGCTTTCCAACTTGCTGTGCTTTTAGTTTTCTTTGAAAATGCAAGTCTCCTTTACAACTCATGTTCATCATTTCCAAATTTTCTTCTCTCGATGAAACCCATAAGAACAAGATTATCTACCAAATAGAAGTTTTTTAACAGACCATGGATAAGAGGAAGAATGAATCATGAATGTCTCTCTCTTCTCCCTCTCTCCCTCTCTCTCTCTCTCTCTCCCTCTCCTTCTCTCCCTCTCACCTTCCCTCCTTCTCCCCATTAGGAATATTGATGTAAGTGTAGAAACCTAGCTCCTCTCCAGATTTTCTAAATAAAAATATGAAGTATTACATGATATTTAAGTAGTGCATTAAGTATGTCAAAGTTTGAAAAGTATTGGTCTGCATAGCATAGCATTGTGCTTTAGACTGAATTGCAAAGATGGGATGCAACTCTACTTGTAGTCATCCATAACACTAGGTGGATACTGCAATAGCTATTCTGACATTTGTATATCTGTGCCCATTTCCCAAAGATAACTAAAATGTTTGTTTGGAAAAGAATACTTTGATATACCCCTTTCTGATACCAGTTGCAAATAATGAGTTGGAACTGTGAAAGGAAAGTTAATTGTTAGAATTTTGAATTATAAGAAGAGTTTATTAACATTTCTTTCTTGTTGATGCCAGGAGAAGTTCATAGTTGAAAAATATATGGACAGGCAGATTGATATCACCATTGAAATGAGGGCCATTCTTGTGGACTGGATGATGGAGATACAGGTAATTCTGTCAACTACTGCCTCCAGGGGGTGATATTCTCTTTTTCAGTTCAAACCAAAACATGCTAAAAATTTGCTGGATCTTTTTTTAAGGCTTATTGAGTCTAATCTGTGTTTCCTAAATGCTCTTGGGTCTGGTCAGCCTACTAGGCATCACACTAGTAAGGAAAACTGGCTCAGTTTCCCAGCTTCTATCAGTTGGCAGTAGAGCCTCAGCTAGAGCTGGGGTTTCATGCCCACCTCCCCCATCCATGCTGGATTTTTGTCTGGCTTGGGCTTGCACAGATCTTGTATGTGCAGTCGTAAGTGCAACTACCCTGTGGTTTCTAGACATCAGTTTCCTTGTATTCATTCACCATCTCCAACTCGTACAAACTCTCTTCCCCCTCTTCTGCAATGATCCCTGAGCCTTGGGTGGAGAGAGTGTGATATAGATGTCCCATTTAGAGTTGAGCACTCCATAGTCTCTTATTCTCTGCACATTGATTATTTGTGGGTCTCTGTGTTAATCACCATCTGCTACAAGAAGAACTTCGTCTGGTGAGAGTTGAGAGATGCACTAATCAATGGGTATAGCAATAAGTCATTTCATAGTACCAATAGTAATAATTAATAAGTTTAAGACTATGTCTGTTTATTAGAATGTCTATTTAGTAGATTCTCACCTATGACCTGTGACCTGTCTGACCACAGGTTCTTGGCCTTGATAGCAGTGTCAGGTATGGACTCCCTGTCGTGAAATAGGCCTTAAATCCAATTAGAAGCTGCTTGGTTTCTACCATAATATTTGTACCAATGGGCATATTTTACCAAGCCAATTTTTATTGTGGCCTGCACTGTTCACAGCTTGATAAGGTTGATGAGTATCTTTCTCTGCCAGCATATTGCCTTCTAGTACTATAAAAACTAGCCATCAGAGATGTAGCTTGAAAGCCAATGCCAGCTTGATTTCTACTTACTTATTCTGCAACTCAAGTGTGCATTGTCTTCAGTGATAGGGTCTTACCATCAAGTACTGGTGAGTAAAATAAGTACAGTGGTAATAATATTGTTTGAGGATCTGTGGGATATCTTTGGTCAACAACTCCAGAAGAGGGAGTTCCTTCCTGGCACTGGGCTTTTCATTTGCTGGCCTGTTGTATCTATTAGAGCCATTGAACCCATGTCATTGAGGTAATTACATCTAAACTCTTTTTAAATTTTATTTTTCAGAATTGCACATGAGTACTATATTTACATTATTTCCATCCCTTCTAGTCCTCTCCAACTCCTCCCATGTCCCCCTCCCAACTCCCTCTCAATTTCTTGTCCTCTTGTTTAATTATTATTGTTGCGTATACATATATTTATGAATATGTCTTGAGGTCCCTCTATTTGGCCCCCGCCCGACAGGGGGGACACAGATTCCCCGCAGTGAAAGGGGGTGAGAGGTGCGGATTTAAGACACAAACTCGGGGAGTTGGGCAGAATGTATGTGGATGGCGAGCCATAGCAAAACTCGTTTATTCCAGGAAGTGCAGGGGACTTTTATGAGTTTGGTTAGCCAACCCCCTATGGGGTGGTTCCAAACTGGGGGCAAAAGTATTTTGTCTCTGGACAGATACAGGTTCTCTCCAGATGCAGGGGCCAGTCCCTTAATCCTCATATCAGGTAACCACAAGAGCCACTCCCTTAATCCCCACATAGCAGGTGACCTTGCCAGGGCCCACACTGAACAATGCCCTTCAAATATGCATATATTTATGTGATGCATTGATTTATTGGTGTTCATATATACCTACTTGGGATGAGACAACCTCTCAGGGAGCTAGTCCCTAGAGAAAACTCCCTTCCTCAGCATCAGTTAATTGTCTATAGCTCTTCATCTTGAGGTGGGACCCTGTGAAATTTCCCCAACTTGTCTTGGCATGTCAACTGGTTTTGTCATTATGCAGATCTTGTTAGACTATCATACCATGGATATGGAGATGTTGTATATGTATATATTGAAAAAAGCTTCAAGAGTAGGTTTCCATTTAATTCTTTTCAAAAGGCCTTTCCTGTTAGTTATCCCTTTTATTCCCTCTTCTTCCCTACTATCATTAAACATATCCTATCTGTTATTCCCCTTTTCAATATATATCACTACATTCAATGTCCCCTCCTATGAACCACCTCCATGGCTTCTTATGAGTTTCCTTATCTCTAAGAATTTTCTGATTGAAACGTACTTATCTAAAAATGGAAAGCTAACATCTACTTATGAGAGTGAAAATGTGATGTTTATCTTTCTGGGTGCAGGTTTCCTCACCCAGTAGGATGACTGTTTCCACTTTCATTCATTTACCTGCAAATTTATTAATTTTATTTTTCTTAACACCTGAATAATACTCCACTGTGTAATGTATAATACTTGTGCTATCCATTCATAGCTTGATGGGTTGCTTCCATTTTCTGGCTATTGTTGGGTCTTTGTATGGTTTTGGTATTAGAGTAATTCTGGCTTCTCAGAAAGAGTTTGGGAATGTTTCTTCTTTTTCTATTTTGCAAAATAACTTGAGGAGTATTTACATTAGTTCTTCTTGAAGGTTTGCTAGAATTGTGTGCTGAATACATCTGCTCCTGGGCTCTTTCAATTTGGGAGATTTTAAATTGCTGTATGTATCTTGGTGGTTGTTATGGGTCTATTTAAATTAGGTAGGTCATTCTGACTTAATTTTGGTAGGTTCTACATATCTGGAGATTTATTAGTTTCTTTTGTATTTTCCTGTGTAGTAGAATATAGATTTTTAAAGTATGTCCTTGTGGTTTTCTGTATTTCTTCAGGGTCTATTATAATGTTTCCTTTTTAATCCCCAAGTTTATTAATTTGGGCCCTCTCTCTTTCTTTAAGTTAATTTATCTAGAGTTTTGTCCATTTTGTTAATCTTTTCAAAGAACCAAGTCTTCATTTCATTGATTCTTTGTATTGCTTTTTTAAAAATTTTATTTCATTGATTTCAGTCCTGATTTTGATGATCTCTTCTTATATACTCTTTTTTAGTATTGATTTTCCTTGTGTTTTTAAGGTCTTTAGATACATAATTAAATTAATAATGTGAGCCATCACTAATTTCCTGATGTAGGCATTCAGTGCTTTAAATTTTTCTCTTAGGAATGCCTTCTTTGTGTCCCATAGATTTTGGTATGATATATTTTTTGTTTTCCTTCAATTTAGGAATTTTAAAATTTCATTCTTGGTTTCTTCCTTGACCCAGGTTTCATTCAGCACTGTGCTGTTTACTTTTCATGAGTTTGTGTACTTTTCTCAATTTCTACTGTTGTTTATATACAGTTTTATTCCTTTTTGGTTGAATAGAAAACAGTTGTTACTTCAATTTTTCTATTGTAGAGACTTGCTTTGTGTCCTCATATGTGACTGATCTGGGAGAAAGTTCCATGGGTGCTAAGAAGAAAGTGGTAGTCTTTGGTATTTGGGTGGAATATTATGTAAATATCTGTTAGTCAGTTTGGTTTATGATATCATTTCATTTGGGGTTTCTCTATTTAGTTTTTTCTGGAATGAACTATCTACTGATGATAGCAGGATATTAAAATCACCTACTATAACTCTGTTAGAATCAATCTGTGACTTTAGATTTAATAGAGTTTATTTTATGAAATTTTGTGCCCCTATGTTCGGCGTATTCATGTCTAGGACTGTAATGTTCTTGGTATATTTTTCCTTTAATGAGTATTAAGTGACCTTGCCTACCTCTTCTGACTAGTTTTAGTTTGAAGTCGATTTTTTTCAGATATCAGAATCGCTACACCTGTGTGATTCTTAGTTCCATTTGCTTAGAATACTTTTTTTCCATCTTTTTTCTCTAAGATGGTGTCCATCATTGATGGTAATGTATGTTTCTTAAAAACAGAAAATCAATGGGACTTGTTATAATCTAACCACTCTGTGCCTTTTTATCAGGGGAATTGAAAGCATATTTAGAGTTATTATTGATCAATGCTTATTAATTCCTATTATATTGGTGTTATAGTGTTGTTTTCTTTGACTTATTTTGGTTAACTTTTTTGTAATTGTTTATTTATTCCAAGTATGCCATTAAGTTTTCTTTGTATAGCTGGCCCCATGGACATGAATTCTTTAAACATGATTTTTGTCTTTTTTTTTTTTATTGGTTTGTGTTTTTAGACAGGATTTCACTATAGCCCAAAATGACCTGGAACTATGTAGAGCAGGCTGGCCTTGATCTCACAGAGATTTTCCTGCCTCTGCCTTCCAAGTTCTGGGACTGAACTTAAATTTTTTTTATCATGGAAAGGTTTTCTTTCTCCTTGTATTACAACTCATGTTTTTTTTTTTTTTTTGGGTATAATACTCGGGGCTTGTATCTGTGTTCTGTCATGACTCTAGCTTTTATAGTCTCCATTGAAAAGTCAGTTATTCTCATGAGCCTACTTTCATATATTACTTTATCTTTCCCTCTTGCAGCTTTCAATATCTTTTCTTTTTACTCTGTATATTTAGTATTTTGTCTGTTACATGAAATGGAGAATTTCTTTTATGGTCCTCCCTACTGGTAGTCTGTATGCCTCTTATACCTTGACATGTATCACTTTCCTTAGATTTTGGAAGTTTTCTTCCATGATTTTGTTAAAAATATTTTCTGTGCCTTTGACCTGAGTTTCTTTTCCTTCTATGCCCATGATTTATAGGTTTGGTCGTTTTATAGTGTGTCAGAGGTCCTGAATAATCCACTTCTAGATTATGGTACTTTTGATATTTTCTTTGATCAATCTATTTCCTCAACCTTGTCTTTGAGATTTGATATTCTCTGTTCCATTTCATCAAATCACTTTTTGATCCTTTCCTGTGATCTTTTTGTTTGAGTTCCCTGAGTTTTTCATTTCAAGTTTTATTTCTATTTGGCTTTTCTTCAGAGATTCTATCTCTTTACTGAATTCTAATTTCTCGTCTTGAATAGTTCATTTAACTGTTTGCATTTTCACACTCTTCAGTCTTTTATTCATGTCCTCTTTTAGTTCTTTGAACATATTTATACTTACTATTTTGAAATCATTGTCTTTTGCATCAGCTAGGTTCCAGTCTCAGGAAATGTTACAATCAGGGTACTAAATTCTGGCAGAGATGTATTGTCTTGGTTATCCATGTTTCTGCTCTTATTTTTTGAGATGGGGTCTCCTTGTAGCCACAACTGGTCTGAAACTCACTATGTAGACCAAGCTGGCCTCTATCTCACTAAGATCCTCCTGCCCTTGCCCCCCACGTGTTGGGATTAAAGATATGTATCACCACGCCCAGCGTTGTTTGTGTTTCTGAGATGAAATCTAGGTATTTGGAGTTGTGTCATTGTGCTGTTTCTTGGTAAGGGTAGCTCACCCTGTCTTTGTTTGTGACTTCCCCAGCTTGTCAGGATATGTCAGATTACTGGTGCTTGGCGTTTAGTCCTAGGGTCACTTTGTTTTTCTTTTTGAGACAGGGTGTCCCTGCAGGCCCCAGCTGTTTTTGAATTTGCTATGTAGACAAGGCTGGCCTCAGTTTTACAATCTGCTTGCCTCATCCTCCTGAATGCTGGGATTAAATTGGGGCCACTTTGTTTTGATACGTGAATAGGGGTTAAAAAGTGGTCTCAATTCAGCTGGGGATAGGTTCAACTTTTTTTTATGACATGTTTGTTTAATCCAGTTTGGTAGAAAAGGCACAACTCAAATACATGTATCATGTAGAGTTAATTGGCATTGTCTTGGTTCTTTGTAAGAAACAACTTCTTTAAAGAGCTCATTGGCTCTAAAAATATATTTGAACAATTAAAAATTATGAAGGCTGGAGAGATGGCTCAGCAGTTAAGAGCACTGGCTGCTCTTGCAGAGGACCTGGGTTCGATTCCCAGCACCCACACACGGTGGCTAACTCAAGTTTCAGGGGCTCTGGCACCCTCTTCTGACCTCCATGGACTTTGCATGACATGGGTGCACTTACTACATGCACATAAAATAAAAATAATTATTAAAAATTATGAAGAAAGTTTTTTAAATGAAAATATATACCCTCTTCCCCATTAAAATAAAGTTATGCCTGTAACATAAGTTTCATTAAATAATACTGCCACACTCATGAGAAGCATTCAACATCTGTGGATATGAGGGTGCTTTCAGATGCTGCTTAAAAGATGACAAGAGCCTGAGACTGAAGAAAACAAAAACCAGTGTTTGCATGGGAAGACCAAGTCTCAAAGTAGGCAGGTCTTTGAGTCTAGACTATTCACTGTTATTTTACATTCTAATGCATAGAGGTTGATATTTTTAAAATATCACTGGAGAATTTTTGTAAAATCGGAGCATTTATTTCTGGCAAATTTGGGAATGAAAGCAACAGCTGTATCCATTAAGTTTAAATCCATCCCTGGAGAAATGTGCTTTTGAATTGTGCCAGTGGAGGTGGTGATGATCACAAACCTGATTTTTGCTTAATTGTAATCTGTTTAAAATGGGAGTGAAAACTCTGTTGTCTGTCACTGAGTAGAGGAAGTCAAAGCACAAAGCTCAGAATGCTGCTTTGCTTTATTTGAACACATGGAGCATCTTTTTACTCTAGGCAGACAATCATTTGACTATTCTTATGTGTGACTTAGTCTTTGAAGACACTTTTGCATAAGGACAAATCAGGCAAAATGTAAGGCACCTGGTCATAAGACTAGGATAGATGAGCATTGTTGAGTCCTGTCAACCTGGAGAGACACCTTGGTTAGTACCTGCGTGTGAAGTTGGACACTCTAAGGTACGATACATTTTTAGTTGACAAACAGTAAAAAATGACCACATCACAAAAACAAAACAAAATAAAAACTTTAGTACTAGTGCCTTTTGTCCCATGAAACTGCTGTCCCTTCCTGGGGTCAGTTAATTAAAGAGTATAAATACAGAGTGTTTTAATTACAAAAGCTTCAACATAGAATCTTTATGGTTTATTTATTATAGCATCAGCTTAATAAGAAAGCTTACTAAATATGTTTTTAGGTGGGTGCTAAAAATCTGTCTTTTGTGCAACTTTTGAGTCTGAGGTTCTAGGACAGATTCCATGCAGTCCTGGAGCAACAGGATGATGGGTTGGATAGGTGATGGGTGAGTATATTGGCAGACAGGTCTGTGTTGATTTTTTTTGAAGGGATGAGCACAATTTTAGTTCAGTTGTAACAAAGAAAATACGCTAATGCCTGGGTCTGTCTGGAGTGATGAACTGGTTGTACAACTCCTGGTAGTGTGCAGATGGCTTTAAGGGCGAGTGAGGTTCTCTAGGATTGACCAAGATGTGCCAATATGGAGGTTGTGCCACCCCAACTAGGCCTGAGTGAGAAGGGTGGTAGAAAGAGTAGGGCCCAGGTTCTCACAGGTCTGCGGGAGCTGGCAGGTTTAGGAGGTACAAGAAGCTGCAAGGACCTATGTGGTCTGGGCACTAGGAGGGTAGACAGGGAAGGTTAGAATTGGGGAACGGAATCACTGGTATGAAATAGCTCACAGGTCTGGCAGGTTTGAGTTGTATAACCTGAGTATGCAGTAGAATGCTGGAGATGGGGAACTCACAGGCTTAGGGGAACTAACAGGTCTAGGGTATACACAGACCTGTGGGACTGAGTAGACTTGGAAACTGAGAGTAGGGCATGGAGTGCTGGGGTTAGGGAACTCAGTGTTCTGGGGAGCTTTCTTTTATTTTGTCTGGTTTATTATGAGTTCTTTTCATCTAAATGTTTAGTCTTTCTTTGGCTTTAAGAAGTTTTTAATCTATTGTTTTCTTGATATACCCTTCTATGTTTCTCTAGTTTTAGTTTTTATATTGTTTTCTTATTTTACAAACCTTTGTGTTAAGGATTGACTTTTAATAGATTGCAGAAGAAAACTGCTGTGCTCTCTTAGAAACAGATTGTCTACTAATAGTTTAGCACTGAGTTCTTCAGGAATGTAAGTTATATCAGGCAAGAATGTAGCAGCCAAGAAGTTGTTCCCTGTGATGCACCCTATTTACTAGGATAAAGGGCTCTGTTGTGTTACACCCTTGCAATCTATAGGATTTACCATGTACCAAGTATACATGGTATACTTCTAAGAAGGCAGCTGTCCCAGGCCAACCAGGCTGCTGTATGATTTGTCTTGGTGGGATTCTGGCACTTTTCTGTCTATTTGAGATGGGGGTGGGGAGTGGAGTAGGGAGAAGGAGAGGGAGAGGGAGAGGGAAAAAGAGGGGAGGGAAAAAGAGGAGAGGGAAAAGAAAAAAAAAAGTTTCTCCAGATTCTGTTCTCTCTCAAGTTTAAATTTATTATCTTAACTAGCTATTTTTTTTCTTTTTGTTTTTTTGAGATAACATCTTATTTTGTGTTGTCCAAACTGGCTGTAACTAACTATATAGCACAGGCTTGAACTCTTGGTCTCCCTCCTCAGTCCCCCAAGTGCTGAGGTATGAGCCCCCATGCTCAGCTTCCTTAATTTTTCAACCTCTTGTTTTGGAGAGAATTTAGGATAATCTAATGCTTTGGAGAGAATTTAGGATAATCTACTGTTTCTATTGCATTTTTTAAAGTTCATTTAGTAAATTACTACTTAAGAGGCCTATAAGTCCTTCTTTTATAATATATTTTTGTGCACTTCATACAGTATATCTTAATCATATTTAGACCCCCTCCTCTATCTGCACCCCTATACCCTCCCTCCAGGATTTACATGGTTAAAATTTAAGTAATGATGTGTCATACAAAATCAGTCTTTTGCATTATGGAATGTTCTGTTTACATAACTTTGATATTCTTTCAGATCTTGGTGAGAATACACTTTTAAAAGTCTATTACTGTTCTTGGAAGTGAACTAATAGTTATATGCATATATATATATATATATATATATATATATATATACTTGGTGGTTCTTTAAAATTACATATTATTTTGCATATATCTGACATTTTCCCAGTTTTATTGATATTTTCAGGAAATGTTTATGGTCTTTGAGTTTTGGAGTTTGAGGTGAATTTTTATTAGATTTTTCTCTTATTTCAAGACCAAGCTTAATCTTTGTATATTCTATAGTTGTTTATCAGTTCCCTCTTGTTTTTTTCTTAGCTTTCTCCAGGAAAGGAGAACAATTGTTTATTAAGAATTGGATTCATACTCTGTCAGAGACAGTTGTGAGGGAGAGAGAAAATATTGTTAATATGTTGAAAGGCTTCTTGTCTACATTTACTTGAGCTTTATGAAATTATCTGAGGAACTACCATTCTTCTCTAACTGCACAATGACTCCAGTTTAGAGGCTAATGCTGAAGGGAATGAAAACCGTATCATGTAAACAATAGTTAGAGAACACCAACCATTTGGTCTAGAGTATGAAGATTTATAGGAGCTATACTGCCCTTAGTAGCTGAAAGCCTATCACAGAAAAGACTAGACTTCTGGGTTGGGGAAATGGCTCAGTTGATAAAGTCCTGGCCAGTGAAGCTTGAGGTTCTCATTTGATCCCAAGCACCCACAGAAAAAACTGAGCATGATAGTATGTCTCAAAAACTAAGGTAGAGGGCTAAAGAGTTGGCTCAGTGGTTAAGAGCACTAGTTGCTCTTGTGGAGGACCCCAGTTCAATTCCCATCCCCCAGATGGCACCTAACAACTATCTGTGACTCCAGTTCCAGGGGAATCTGACACCTTTTGACCTCCGTGGACTTTGCATGACATGTGTACTCCCATACATGCAGGCAATATACTCAATATATATATATAAAGTAAAAATAATAAATAAAATTAAAAAAATTAAGGTATATGGCACATGAGGATAACCTCATTCAAAGTAAAGGCATCCAGTGGAACATAGCTCACTTTGTTTTCTAAGCTATGTAGCCTGACCCGTTTGGAGGGGGTGCTGCTGTGTGCTGTGGCAAGATAACTTTTTGCTGATTTCATACCAAGATATGATCTACTTGATAAGATGTGTGTTTGAAGGGCTGCATTCCCCTAAAGAAGGCAGCTTTCCTCCTTTTGCTAATTTCTACAAAGTTGCTATTTGAGGCAACATAAACCTTGGTTCTTGGGCTATAGAAAAAGACATCTTACAATTTGTGAAAATAAGGCAATGAAGGTAAGACAACAGAAAAAGAAAAAAGCTCATGACATACTATAAATGTTCTAATGGCATTATGACCTCTTCTATCCCATAATTCTCCTCAAAACTGTGGTACCAGTTTTTGTTCCCAATCAGTGTATTCTAATAATTCTATTTGTGAAAAGAAAGTAATAAACCAGTCTCTGCATTGAGCCTAAAGAAACTCAGTCACTGAGGAGTTTTTAAGTTATTGATGATTGTATTAGAGATCAAGGAGAGAGAGGATATACCCACTCAAGGCACTCAGAGAGAAGGCGTAACCTTCCTGCCTAGCTTGTAAGATTGATTATCTGCCCAAAGTATATGGACAGATAAGTTGAGGATCCTTGAAGGAAGGGGTACTATATCCCTGAATTAGTTTCCAAATTTCCAGCAAGATATCAGCTGACTAGGACTATCATTGATACTTCAGACAGTTCAGGTTTCTGGATTTGTCTGGAGATGGATATTTAGATGGAAATAATGCAAATTCTTGTTGTCTTTGTGTATTCTTTCAGGCATGTTTTCAGATGAGTCACGAGTCCCTGTATTTGGCAGTGAAGCTGTTGGATCACTACCTAATGAAGGTACCATGCAAGAAGGATTATCTACAACTCATTGGTTGTACTGCCTATATGATTGCAGCAAAATTTGAGGTAAGACTGAGTTTCTAAGGTCTGAAGAGAACTAATCAGGTATCCATCCTAAACAGAGAATACATTTGTAGATATATTTGTAAATGCTTATATGTTTACAAATGTGTATACATTTGCATATGTTTATATGTGTACATCTAATTTTTTATATGTATATAGTAACATACTTTTCCTATTAATAATTTTTATCTATTTTTCTCAAATCTGGTATGTTGTTGTTGGTTGGTACTGGTGGTATATTTCTTCTGGCACCAGTAAGTTTTATTTGTTTCCTCTTTGAAGATGTATTATGGGTACAGGTGCTCAAGTTAATAGGTAATTATATTAAAACCTTCCTTTTCAGGAACTAGAGAGATGGCTCAGCAGTTAGGAGTACTTGCTGCTCTCACAGAGGACATAGGTTCAGTTCCCAGAACCCACATGATGGTTCACAACCATCTGTTACTCCAGTTCCAGGGAATCCAACAGCCACTTCTGGACTCCATGGGCATTGCATGCACATGGTACACTTTCATATATGCAGGCAAAACACTCATACACATAAAGTAAAAATAAATAAATAAATAAATAAATAAATAATAAATAAATAAGGGGAATGGAGAGAAAGCTCAGTGGCTAAGAGCATAGGCTAATCTTTCAGAGGACCTGGATACACTTTTAGTACCCACATGGTGACAAACAACCATCTGTAACTCTACTTCTAGGGTATCCAATGCTCTCGTCTCACCTCCAGGGTATTGAATGCACATTGTGTGACTACATACATGTGGAAAACAAACACTCATACATATAAAATAAATAAAAATTTTGAGTTTTTTATTGAATTTTTACAGTTATCATACAATATGGTTTGATGGTATTTAGATCTTTATCATGAATGCATGTTGGATGTTGTCAAAGGCCTTTTCTTTATCTATTGAGATGATCATGTGATTTTTGTCTTTCTACCCACTTATGATTTATTACATATATTGAACCATTCCTGCATCTCTGGAATAAAGTCAAGCCTGTCATGGTGGATGATCTTTTTGATGTATGTCTATATGAAATTTACAAGTATTTTATTGGGAATTTTTGTGTCTATGTTCATTAGGGATATGGGCCTAGAGTTTTCATTTTGTTGTATCTTTTTCTGGTTTTTGGTATTAGAGAAATACTGGCATCATAGAGGAAGTTTGGGAGTTCTCCCTCTGTTTCTATCTTTTTGAATAATCTAAGTAGTATTAGTTGCAGATTTTCTTTGAAGGTCTGATAAAATTCTGCTGTGAGTCCATCTGGGACTATTTTTTTATTTTAGTCGGGAGGCTTTGTATTACTGTTTCAATTTTCTTAATTTTTATGGGCCTGTTTAAACTGTTGATCTCTTCTTGATTTAACTTCCATGGGTCTGTCGAATTTAGAAATTCATCCATTTCTTTTAGATTTTTAAATTTAATAGAGTATAGGTTTTTAAAGTGTTCCCTTATAATATTCTAGGTCTTCTTGGTGTCTTTTGTGATGTTTTCCCTTTCTTCTCTGATTTTGTTGATTTAGATTTACTATTTCTTTGCTTTGGTTAACTGGGCCATACATATGTCTATATTGTTTATCTTTTCAAAGAACCAACTTTTAGATTAGTTCATTCTTCGTATTTTATATATATATATATATATATATATATATATAATACAAAGACACACATATGTATATATATACATACATATATATACATATATACATATATATATGTATATATATATATGGTATTTTTGAGACATGGTCATCTTATAGCCCCAGCTGGGCTGGTCTCACTATGTAGATCATGCTGGCCTTGAACTCACAGAGATCTGCCTGATTCTGCCTCCTGAATGTTGGGATTGAAGGCGTGCACCAACACATCTGGCTCTGATTCTTTGTATTATTCTATTTGTTTCTATTTCATCAATTTATGTTCTGATTTTTGTTATTTCTTCTCATCTACTATGTTTGGTTTGTTCTTGCCTTCACAGATTCTTGACTTATACCATTATATCATTTATTTGTGCTCTTTCTGATTTTTTGTTTGTTTTTAAAAATATTTTATTTATTTTATCTTTTAAAGTTTATCTTTAAAAATATTTTTATTGAATCATTGTGTTTCATACAGAAATCTCAATCAGTCTTAATCATCTTTATATCCCTTTTCCCAGTGGCACCCTCCATAGCCTTTCAACTAGAATCCATACATTCTTTTATCCGTGTTAAGGTCTACTGTGTCAAGTTAGTGTCTCCAAATGACCTCAGTGAAGGTTCATCCACTAAGGTCTAGTCAGGCTACCCAGAGTTCTTCACTTTAGGAAGACTAGCTCATCCTCACCCAACAATAATCAGTTGCCAATATTTCTTAAGGAAAGATTGGGGTTTGCTACCCATTTTCCCCAGTGCCATGCTGGGTTTTTGTCTGCTTGAGTTTTCGTCTGCTTGAGTTTTCATGGATCTTGAGCATGATGAAACAATTGCTTTTGGTTCATATGAGCAGGGTCCCAGGATCTTGTAGGATTCTATTTCTATATGACCATGTTCCTCCTCATTGGCTCTTACAATCTTTCTGAACCCCTGTTTGCAATGGTCCCTGAACTCTGGGTGAGTGAGACTTAATAAGATAGGAGTCCTGTCCAGGGATCCACACTCTGCAGATCCCTAATCTCCATGATTTAGCTATTTGTGGCTTTTTGTGTTATTGGCCATTTGTTTGATGCAGGAGCTTCATTAATGAAAGCTGAAAGATTCATTAGTGTCTTCTTTACCCCTTGTTCTATATTATGTGAGCCTTGGGTGTAGAGGCTGCATTGTAAATGTGCCACTTAGGCATGGACAATTCATGGACCATGTCTATGTGATCAGCTGTGGACTTTGTATTAGTCACTGGTGTGACTGAAGCTTCTTTGATGAGTGGTGACTGGGCTACTTGACTGTAAATATAAGGATACATATTTTGCATTTAGTAAGAAGTTGCATTAGCCTAGGGATTGGGGATTTCTCTAAGATCTATGACCTCTTCAGCCATGTGTATTTGGCTATGATTATAGTACCACACATGAGTTTCTTCCCATTGATTGGGCTCTAAGACCAATTAGGTAGCCATTGATTGGCCCCAAGATAAATGTGCCACTACTGCATCAGTATCAAATGCTGTACCAGTCATCAATGTGATTTTTTTTAAATATAGGCACTTAGAATTATACACTTCTCTCTTAGAAGTGGTTTTAATATGTCCGATAGGTTTTGTTCTGTTATCATTTTCATTTATTTCCATGAATATTTTAATTTATTTCTTGATTTCTTCTTTGAACCATTCATCATTCAGTAGTGTTTGTTTAATTTCCACGAGTTTGTATAGTTAGAGTTTCTTTTGCTGTTTTAAGCTTTATTGCATTGTGGTCTGATAGAGTACATAGGATTATTTCATTTGTTGAGGTTTGTTTGGTGCCCCAGTATGTGGTCAATTTTAGAGAAACTTCCTTTGGCTTCTGAGAAGAATGTATATTCCTAGTGCTTGGGTGGAATATTCAGTAGATAGCTGTTAGGGCCATTTGACGTATGATATCATTTAAATCAGATGTCTGTTTGTTCTTTGTCCAGTTGACCTACTGGTGATTGTGGGGTATTGAAGTTACCTACTATTTCTGAGTTGGCATTAATCTGTGTTGTGAAGGTATATCACTGTTTTTATTAAATTGGTGCACCAGAATTTGGTGTATGTATGTTCATGATGATGTCTTCTTGGTCAATTGTTCCCTGGATCGGAATGAAGTTCCTTTCTTTATCTCTTCTGATGAATTTTAATCTGAAGGCTATTTTGTTAGATATTAGAATTGCAGTGCATACTTGTTTCATAGTGCCATTTACTTGGAATTTTTTTTTCAATCCTTTCACTATAAGATATTGCCTATCCTTGTAGGTGAGATGAGTTTCTAACAGACGACAAATAGATGGATTTTGTTTCCTAATCCACTTAATTAGCCTGTGTCTTTTGACTGGAGAGTTGAGGTTATTGATATTTAAAGTTATTATTGAAAGGTATCTATTGGTTACTGTCATTTTAATTTTTATTTGTATTATCTGTCTTATTTTTGTGTTTTAGTAATTATACCTTCATTTCTTTTCTTTTTGTAGCCTCTTGGATATGGTCATTTCTTTCTTCAGTTCTTTTTATTGCTTTGAGTATTCTCTGTAGGGCTGGTTTATTGGAGCTGAATTCTTTCAGAATGTCCACATCATAGAATATTTTTCTTTCCCCTTTGACTATAATAGACAGTTTTTCTGGGTAAAGTATTCTTTGTTGACATCTATGATCATTTAGAACTTGAAATACTTTGCTCCAGGTTCTTCTGGCCTTTATGGTTTACATTGAAAAATCAGCTGTAATTCTGATGGGGTTTCCTTTATGTGTAACTTGTAATAGACCGTCTCATTAGACCCTGCCCTCTGCCAGGTGTTAGTACAGTTTTTAATCAGGTCTCTCTTCTCATTTCTCTCTTTTTTCCTGCTGAACCATTCTGATAAACCTAAAAGTGGCTCTCAGAGTTACCCTGAATGTCTGTGGCTGGAATTGTGGTTGACTTCTATTTTTCACCTCTCCTCCTCCTCTTTCTTAAATCTCAAGATAAAGGGGTGTCTGCCTGGTTGTGACTGTCTCTCTTTTCCACCCACAGGAGCCCTTTGCACCTTCTCTGTCTGAGTTCCTGTACATCTGTGAGGATCATTATAGGCCGCATGATATGATTACTATGGAAGTGAACATCCTGAAAACCCTCAACTTTGACATCAACATTCCTACTGCCTACCATTTTCTGCGTAGATTTGCTTTGGTAACAGGGAGGAGGCACACTTTTATTATTTTGAGTCCCATATTATTGTTTTCTATATTCAGAGTAGTTGACAACCTCCTTGGTAAAATGTTGTTTATTAAATAGTGGGCATGGGGGGATGAGTTGTACATTTATATGGTATGCCTATGAGGTTTAGAGATGAAGGCAAAATAGGAGATGAGTTAAAATATACTTTGATCAGGAAACAATAAGTTTTGGGATAATGTAGAAAATATTCTTTCCTTATTTGAATATTGGTTACAGGGGAAATCGACATATTCACTGCATCTTACAAATGTGTTACATACTTTTCTCTGTGTATGTGTTATAAGTTATTTTTTTCAAACAAAAAGGGGAAGGGAATGTTTTGGAGTATAGGACATCTCCTAGGGTAGAATGAGTTGCAAAATCAAATGATGATTCCTAAAGAAAGAGGAAGTAGGAAGGTATATAAGAACCCTAAAGATGGTAAATCCCCATGCCAGTATCAACATGTACTCCTAAAGGGTCTGTGCTTTGCAGGTGGGGGGTATGAGTGATGAGCAAGAGGAGTACATTGCTCAATCAGAGAGCCATATGGGCTATGGATGAAATAACTTGAGATGGGTTCTACTGCCTGGTATTGTTTTGCTGAATTGATTGTTGAACCAGTCTTCTTGTCTTTTAGAGTATTCATAGTAGCATGAAGACACTAACCTTGTCCCGCTTCATCTGTGAGCTGACCCTGCTGGAATATGACTACACCCAAGAGAAGCCTTCCAAACTAGCAGCTGCTTCCTTCCTCTTGGCCCTCTACATGAGGAATAAGAAAAATGGGGTAAAGGGATGGGGAGAAGGCTCAGTGCTAAGAGCATGAGATTCTGAGTTTGAATCCCATGCACTCACATAAAAAGCTGTGCATGGCTATGCATGACTGTAACCCCAGTGCTATTGGGGGTAGAGACAACAGGAACACTGGGGCTTGCTGACTGCCACCCTAGCTCCTGGTTCCAGGAGAGACTCTGCCTCAAAAGAATAAGGTTGAGAGTGATAAAATAGGACACATGACATCCTTCTCTGGTTTCTGTATGTATGCACACACACACACCCCCCAAAATTGGATAAGTACTTATGACATGAGGAGATGGGATGAAAATTAGAACTGTGGGATGCTCTTGGTGACAAAAATGCTACAAGCCTACGACTATGATTTCTTTAATACTTGGATAATTTATGGGCAATGTTTTCTACAGTAGTGGCTTTGAAATATTTAGTTTTTCTTAGCTTCAGTACTGTAATACTCTTTGTTCTGAAGAAAGCTTCTTAGGAAAGCCAATATTGCAAAACAGATTAAAGTGACATTGTTATTTTACTTATCATAGGATCTGTGATGGACCCATTTCTTATTTACCTCATTTTGTTTTTGTCCCATGCAGTCCTCTAGGCAAAACTGGCCTTAAAGGATCTTGTTGGAATAGGATTTGAGAAGCACTGACCAAGGATTAGAATAGTGAAGGCAACTTGCCTACAACCATGTATACAGAGGCATGCCTATGCTGCTGTCTTCTGAAATAGAGGGCCTTCAAACACTTATAGATATGTAGAAGTAAATTTCATATTTCTCAATTTTATGAAATATTATGGATAGAAGCACCTTTAGAGAACTTTTTCTAACATGTAGCACTTTATTTTAATTTCAGAACTTAGTCATACATGGTAGTACATACCTTTCTTTAATTTCATCACTCAGGAGGCAGAGGCAAGTGGATCTCTTTGAGATTGAGGCCAGCATGAAAGTTTTAAAAGTAGGGAGGGTTGTGTTTGAGTCAGGGTCTCCATGTAGCCCATGTAGCCCATGTAGCCCCAACTGACCTGGAACTCATTATGTAGAACAGGCTTGCCTCAGTCTCTCAATTGTTGTCCTCATCTTGGGCAACCCTAAACACATGTGCACATGAAAACCACTAAATGGACTCAGTGTATTTTATATACATATATATGTATATATATGTACACACACAATGATTAAAGAACTTTGAATTCTTACAGAACTGTAATATATACTCCAAGTAGAAAAAAATATGATTATAAACAATACTCCTATCGAACGATTTCTAAGCCCCTCTTATCTAGAAATCCTGAGCTATTATTGATGGAAACCTCTGAATGCTGAGAAGAACCACATAAGCAGATGTGTGAGCCTGTACTAATAATACTTAAATTTTGGGAACAAAGACAGCATTCAATTAATATCAATGATTTTGATAAAATAGTAATGGCTAGTGTTCTTGAATCACTTTGTATATTAAACGTTTAATCTTTACATCAACTGTACAAGTTTGATATTACTCTTCTTGCTTAACAAAGAAGTAATGTCCCATGTTTATAATTTGGAAAAAATCTGTGCATGGTGTTCAAAAATCTAAATCTGGGGCTGGAGATGGCTCAGTAGTTAAGAGCGCTTGCTGCTCATGCAGAGGATCTGGGTTTGGTTCCCAGCACCCACATGGTGGCTAACAATCATCTGTAACTCAAATACTAGACGATCCACTGCCCTGTTCTGGCCTCTGCAGGCATTGCATGACATGGGTGCACTTACATACATGCAGGCAAAACACTCATCCACGTAAGAATAAAACTAATAAAAAATTTTAAATCTAAATCTGTATAATCAGAATAGATGTGGTCATGGCTATGGAACTGTGGTTGTAGATTCCCCATGCTGAATCCAGCTTTGACCTTTGGATTGTAGAACTGTAGTGGGTCCTGAAAATGAGCAGTTCAGGGCATCAAACAGTGTCCAACTAAGAATAGAAATATATGTTTTACTACTTTGTGGCTAAATCAGTGTGTAAGAGCTAAGTATCAATTCTAATCTGAACTTGGGTAGTCCAGTTCCACAGTCTTCTGGGCTATGTATACTGCCTCACATAGATAAGGCTTCACAGATGAGGTGAATTAAAAAAAAATATATTTCAAATTTATTCTTTGATAATTTTATACATGTATATATTTTGATCATATTCATCTTCCCATTACCCTCACTTATCCTCCCCAACTCCCTCTGAATCCCTTGCTTTTCCCAACAAGTCTCCCATCGTACTTTTCATTCTTTGTTTTTATTGATCCACTGCATTTTAATTAGAGTTGTTTGCATAAATATGAAAGTGGCATTGTTTACTGAACTGTGGAGGAACTTTCCAGTGACTACACCACTGAAGAAAAATGACTCCTACTATCCCAATAGCAATTACCTACCAATAACTCCTCAGCTAGGGTAGGGCCTCATGAACCCCACCTCCCATGTATGATGGAATGTTGAAATTATTAATCTTGTTCATGTTCTATGCAGGTAATCATAGCTTCTATGTATTTGTGAGTACAACAACCATGCCATATCCAGAAGACAATGTTTTGTAGCACTCATTCCAATCTTCTGGCTCTTACATTCTTTCTGCCCCTTATTCTTCAGTGTTCCCTCAGCCTTGGAGGGGATAATATAGATGTCTCATTTAGTATTTAGCACTTAGCAGTCACTTATTCTTAGCACTCTGATCAATTATGAGTCACTGTATTAACTGCTGCCCACTGAAAAAATAATCTTTGACCAAGGTTGAGAGCAGCACTAATCTATGGGTATACATATTTAGAATACAGTTTTGTAACATGTCCATTTAGCAAAACAACAGTAACAGTTTCCCCATAGGGCTTATGAACTCCTCAGTCATGGGCTTCTGACCAGGTTTGCAGGACCAACCAGTAAGTGCTATATAGGCCACTTGGGGAAAAAGTCCCTCCTGTGGAGCAGGCCACAAATCTAATAAGAGAGCTGTTTGGTTATCTCTTTACAACAGTCATGCCATTAATATACCAGTAGGCACCTATTACCTGGCAGGTTAGTATTATAGGACATAGAGTCCTCCACTGAGTAAGACTGTTGATGACTTTTTTCCCCCAGTGGACTATATAGCACTTTCTGGCACTATGATAGCTAGCCAGTAGGGAGGATGCTTCAAGTTCAGTTCTAACTCAGTTTTTCTACGTTCTACAACCAAAGTCTAATTGTCTTTAGCAATAGGATCTTACCCTCTAATTCTGGTGGGCAACCAAAAGCAATGGCAATAGCCTGTATTGGTTTAAGGGTCACTGAGCACTCCATGGCCAAGAACTTATAAGAAGGTATCCACATTTGGTGCTGGCATTTTTTTGATAGCATATGGCTTCTAGGAACAGCATTATCCACCCATGCAGGATATTTCTGTTCCAACTTTTTCAGAAATTATATTTTAATTGTTATAAAGTAGTGGCTTTCCATATTTTTTTCATATATCCTTAATTTTGGTTAACTCTATTCCCTATCCCTTCCTCTGCCCATACGCCACCATCTGTCTACTTTCATATCACATGTATTTCACTATTTCCCCTATGAAGAGGTGGTTTTACACTGGGACTTGAAAGATGACTAGAGACTTGTGAGAAGAGATATTTGACATGTAGGAAGTAGTAGTAACTGAAAAGATGTAAAGGCACTAAGAAAGAAATATGCTGTGTTTAGGGAAAAATTCTAAATGAATCCTGTTTCCTAGAGCTTTGGGGAATTTTAGCTTACATGGACACCTGTAACTAGGGCTAACATGTAAATGATAATACTCAGACATTGTCAATCACAGAAGTTCGTGACTGAAACTTATTCTTCTAGGTGGTACCCTACAATTATTCATCAGTATCTATACTTATGGATCTTTGCAATGTTTTGAGTATCTTCCCTGCCTAAACCATAAATGGGAAGTTTGTACCTGAGTAGCATAGTTGATAACATAGCAGGATATGCTTTCTATAATAGAAGTTACTCTTCATTCTTCTTTTGACAGGTTCCTTTCATGGAATATTTCAGTGGCTACCAGGCTACTGAGCTTCACCCTCTTGTCTGGAAGCTAAATATGATGCTGACTCTCCAACCCTATAAAAATCTCAGGAACGTGTATGAGAAATATTCTGAAGAGTAAGTACTAAGCCTCAGCTAAGGTTGAGTTTGTGACTATTCATGGGACATCTTTAAAACAGTAAGCCTAGACAAATCTCATTTAAGAGAATAATATTCAGACACTTTACACCTTTCATTTTACTCTAGGGTTAAAGCAAGTTAAGAAACCAAGGCCCCAGTGTTCTACTTCTTCTATGGAGCCTGTTTGACTTATTTTACATTGAGCAGATCATTCTTCCTTTTGCAGGGCTTTCTTTAGTGTCAACAAAATCCCCCCTTTGAAGGAGGAGCAGCTGGAGGAGATTATGAAAATGTGACTTATTTATCTGAGGACCTCTGATAGCAGCCATCGGGTCCAGGCATACATGGATATAGGCTGTGTTTGAAATTTTCTTTTTTGGTCACCCCCAACCCTGTTTATTTCCTTAAACTTATATTGTTGTGAATATTGAAGTGTTTTACATTGCTTTTATAGAAGAGAAGAAATTATTGTTATATTTGTCTAGAAAGTTAATAAAAAATTAATGGTGGTCATTAAAATGGCTCATGTCTTTTACTGCACAGAAGCCCTATATATAACCCAAGAAGTTTGTTTTTGTACCTAGTAAAGGCTGTATTTCAAGATCTCATTTATTTAGTTTCCTTCTTTCTTTGGAGGTTTTCTCCTCGTGGGAAGAGGAATTGAGCTGAGTGTGAACTAATAGGCAAGTCTTTAGAAGGATGATCCTGGGGAGTGGTGACCAGTTTAAGGAGAAGGCCCATGGCACTCATTTCTTGTCAGGGCTCAGAGCAGGAGCAGTTGATACTGGAATATGAATCTCAGATTTCTTTATTTGCTTCTGCTTCAATGGGGAAAGGTGGCAAGATAAGAAATTGAACCAAAATATATGCCTACCTTTTTAACTATTACACTCTGAATTTGAAAACAAAACCAACTTGGATGGGTACATAGAAATCTTTTCTGGCCATTATTGTCTACCAGTAGAAGAAATTTCTTGTTATGAAATCAGCAAGATTTCCCATAGATGCAAGCTTCAAGCATTTGTCTAATCTTTCATTTATAGACCTGCAGGATATTTTTCGCTTCTTTATATCTTTGGGGTGATGTGTACTGAAACAGTTATTCCATTTCTTAGCGAAGGAATTAAACATACCTATGCCAAGAGTCATTGTCTCGTACCCACTTTAGGCCCTTTCCACCACCAAGTGGTCCATCAAATAATGTCTTCTGCAACAGAAGAATACTTAAACATTTATCTTGTCTTTGTGGTGCTGAGGATTAAACTTAAGGTTTCACATAAGCTAAGAGGCATGCTACTAATGGGCTATTTATACAGCCCTCATTTTTATATATCTTTTATGCTTTGATAATTTCATGCACATATATAATGTGTCTTGAGCCTATCCACCCCAACTCCCATCTCCTAATATCTCCAGAAACACGCCCCCAAC
The DNA here is from genome assembly GCA_035773235.1 of Eospalax fontanierii. Lineage (NCBI taxonomy): Eukaryota > Metazoa > Chordata > Mammalia > Rodentia > Spalacidae > Eospalax > Eospalax fontanierii. The sequence continues at coordinate 47,405,666 of CM069525.1, forward strand.
GTATTTCCCTTCTACCCTCATGTCCTCTCCTTTTTTGTAGCTCAATGAGTCCAGTTAGTACTGCCTGCTTGAATGCTGAGTTTGTTGACTTATTTTGTGCAGAATGTATGCAGATAACAACAGCTGTTGTGAGTTCATTAGTGCAATGACCATGGTCATGCTCAAAAGACGGCATTTCACAGCACTACTTCCCAGTTCCCATCTCTTAAATTCTTTCCACATCCTCTTCATCAATATTCTCTGAGCCTTGAGGGACTTGACATAGATGTCCCATTTAGGGCTGAGCACTTAACAGTTACTTATTCTCAGCACCTTGATCAGTTATCAGTCACTACAATAAATGATGTCCATTGTAGAAAGAAACTTCTCTGACCAAGGTTTAGAGCAACACTAATTTATGGATACAAACATAAATTTTTAGAAGGCAGTTTGGCAACATTCATTTAGCAGATAAATAGTAATAAGTTTTCCCCTAAGGCTTATGGCTTCCTGAGCCATGAGCTTTTGACTAGGTTTGCAATAATAAGTATGAATTACTTTCTTTGGAGCAGGCCTCAAATCCAACCAAGAAGTGGTTGGTTACCCCTATAATAGTCATGCCAATATTGCACTCTAGGGGTCACCACTGAATACTATCATCTATGACTTCTCTCCTGAAGCAACCTGTGTATAGCATCTTCCAGCACTGTGAAAGCCAGCAGGGAGAAATTTTTCAAGTCAGTTTCAGCTTGATTTCTCAACATCCTGAAACCAAAGTCTCTTGTGTTTTCAGGAAGAGGGTCTTGGCAACCAAGAGCAGTGGCAATAACCTATCCTGTTTGGGGGATTTCTGCAGCCTCCTTGACCAATAACTCATAAAGACATCATGCCGGGTACTAACATTTTCATTTAATAATTCATGTCTTCTGGGACAAGCATGCAGGATACATGTGTTCAAACTCCTTTTTATCTTACAATAGTAGTGAATTTCCATAAAAAAGTTTCATCCATTCTTAATTTTGTTAACTTACCACATATTCTCCTCTATCTTCCTGCACTAATTTGCTTAAACCTTTAAACCCCAGTATTGACCCCTCTACCTTCATGTCACATGTATTCTACTATTTCCTCTATCCTTAACGCCTCTTCCCATCCCCCTCTCTCTAGCTTTCTGACCCCTATAGACACTCTAAATTAAATTCACAAATCTAAAAATTCAAAGATAGACTCCACATATGAGGGATAACAATTGTCTTGCTGGGCCTGAGTTAATTCACTTAGTTATAATGTTTTCTAGTTCCATATTTCTGCAGATTTCATAATTTCCTCTTTCTTTATGGCTGAATAAAATTCTATTATCCATAAGTACCATGTTTTCATTATCCATTCATCAGTTGATGCACATCTAGCCTAATTTCATTTCCTAGCTATTATGGATAGAGAAACAATAAGTGTGGATGTGCAAGTATCTCTGTAGGAGGATGTGGAGCCCTTTGGGTATATGCTCTGCAGTATATGCTCAATTATATTGTAGTTTTATTTTTAGTTTTTTGAAAAACTTTCATTTGATTTCCATAGTGGTTGTACCAATTTATACTCCCATGAACAGTGGATAAGTGTTCACCTTTGCCTACATCCACACCAGTGTTTGTTATCATTTGTTTTCCTGACAATAGCCATTCTGACTGGGGTGAGACTGAATCTCAAAGTAGTTTTATTTGCATTTCCCTGATGGCTAAGGGTATTAAACACATTTAAAAATGTTTATTAGTCCTTGTTTTTTCTTCTTTGAGTATACTTTGTTCAGTTTAGCATCCCATTTTGTTTTACTAGGTTGCATGTTTTCTTGATTTTTTAGTTCCTTGAGTTCTTTGTATGCTCTAAATACTAATCATCTGTCAGATATATACCTGTTAGATTTTCTCCCATTCTGTAAACTTGATTGAGTTTCCTTAGCTAAACAAAATCTTTAATTTCATGAAATCCCAATAATCACTGGCTTTATTTCCTGAGTGATCAGAGTCCTATTCAGAAAATCCTCACCTATACCTATATCTTGAAGTATACTCCCTAATTCTCTTCTAACAGAGTGAGAGTTTCAAGTTTTATGTTGAAGTTCTTGATCCATTTGGTGTTGATTTTTATACAAAGTGAGAGGTAAGGATTTAGTTTCATCTTTTTATATCCAGATATTCAGCTTTCCAATGCCATTTGTTCAAGAAGCTCTTTTCTACTTGAACATTTTTGTCATTTGGTGAAAACAGAATCAGTGGCTGTAGTTATATGGCCTTATATCTGAGTCCTTTATCCTATTCCATTTATATATGTATGTCTGCTTTTCTGCTAGTACCATGCTGTTTTTGTTTTTTAAATTTTAATTGACTTTTATTCATTTCATACAAGTTTTTTAATAATATTTAGACTCCCTCCCCAATCCATGTCACCCCTCAACCCCCACTGGGACTTGTGTATTTCATCATACATGTTAAGTCCTATTCAGTCAAGCATTAGTACCCAGATGTCCTTTAGTGCAAATTCATCCACTGGAGTCTGGTCAGCCTATCTAGAGATCTTAGGTAAGGCATACTCTCCCTCTCCTAGTAGTAATCAGTTTCCAATAGTTCTCAGTCTAGGTCTGACCCACCACTAATTTCTATCACTCCACTCTGGGTCCTTGTCTAATTTGAGTTGGTAGGGGTCCTGTACTCAATGCCATCGTTGCCATAATTTTACATGTGCAAGCTTCCAGTAGCCTGAAAGACTCTTTTTCCCTATGTTCATGAACGAGTCCTGGCTCATACAATCTTTCTGCCCCCTCTTCTGCAATGATCCCTGAGCCACAAGTGGGTGAGATTCAATATAGGAGTCCTATCCAGGGTTATCTACTCTGCAGTCTCTTATTCTATAAAATTTGGCCAGTTGTGGCCTGTGTGCATAGCACAGAAGGAAACTTCACTGGTGAGAGTTGAGGGATGCTTTAGTTTTCTCTGTATACCTTGTTCTGCTGTGTTCTATGAGCCTTAGGTGTAGAGTTTCAACTGTAGATATGTCACCTAGGACTTGTCATCCCTCAGTCATGTATTCTGTGTGTCTGACCAGTTGTGGAATTCTGCTGTAGCGTCTATCTGTTGCAAAAAGAAGCTCCTTTGACAAATGGTGTACTGCATGTTTGTAGATATAAGGATCTATATTTAGCATATGGTAAGAAATTTCAGTTCTGTAGAGATATGACAGAGATATGGTTACTGTTGCTCTATAGCATAACTTGAAAACAGATTTGGTTACTCTTCTAGCTCTATTATTTTGGTCAGGATTTCTTTGGCTATCCAAAGATTTTTGTGCTACCATATGAATTTTAATAGTGTGTGTGTGTGTGTGTGTGTGTGTGTGTGTGTGTGAGTGTGAGTGAAGAATGTCACTGGAATTTTTATTGGGATTGTACTAAATCAGATATTTTTTGGGGGTGAGAGTCATGTTCGCAATATTCATTCTTCCAATCTATGAGCATGGGAGATATTTTCACTTTCTAGCGTCTTTATTAGTCTCTTTCTTCAGTGCTTTGATGTTTTCATTATAGAGGCCTTTCACGTCATTGATTAGGTTTATTCCAAGTATTTTTGAGGCAAAAATTGTGAATGGGATTGTTTCCTTTGTTTCTGTTTTCAGTTTGTCCTTGGTATATAGGAAGGGTAATGATATTTGCGTGTTAATTTTGCATCCTATCACTTTCCTGGAAGTGTTTATTTTATCAGTTCTATGAGTTTTATGGTGGAGCCTTTGGGGTCTCTTATGTATAGAATCATATCATCTGCAAATAAGGATTATTTGTTTTCTTTGTATTTCTTTCATTTACTTCTTTTGTCTTATTGCTCTAGCTAAGAGTTCCAATACTATGTTGAATAACAGAGGAGAGAGTGAACAAACTTGTTCCTGATTTTGGTGGAAATGGTTTGAGTTTTTCCCACTAAATATAATTTTGGCTGTAGGTTTGACATTTATAGCTTTTATTATTCAGATATCTTTATATTCTGAGTTTCTTAAGGACTTTTAACATGAAGGGATATAAGATTTTTGTCAAAAGCTTTTTCTGCACTTTGTGATTTCTGTACAAAATTCCGCTTATGTAGTTGATAATGTTTATTGGTTTATGTATATTGGACCATTCCTGATCCTCTGGAATAAAGCCAACTTTTACATAGTGAATGACTGTTTAGTATCAATCTAGTCAATATTTATTAATGACCAAATTGTATACAAGGCACAAAAGCAAATAATTCTATAGCACATCTGGCAATAAAAACTTTGGAAAGTACGTAATACCTAAAAAGTCATCAAACTCAGTGAAAACATTAGTAAATTTGAATGCGTAAGATTTCATGAAAGCATTAGGTTCATAGACTGAGGCAAGGACACAGCTTTTGAAGTAACTGAATAAAGTGAAGTTTTTTCAGTTTACAGAGTCAATATTATTCCACTAATCTACATGTCAGAATTCTTGATGATGTGACAAAATTCAAACTCATAAGATAATTTTATTCAAATATTTTATAAGCATATTCAAAACCATAATCCTTATCATCAATAAAACTACATTTGTGGGCGGGGGGCTGGAGAGATATCTCAGCAGGGAAGAGCACTGGCTGCTCTTGCAGAGAACCCACGTTTGTTTCCCAGAACCTACATGGTGTCTAACAACTCTCTGTAACTCCAGTTCTAGGGGAACCTAATGCCTTCTGACCTCTGCGGACACTTACATACATGCATTTAAATACACTCAGGCAATATACTCATACACATAAAATAAAAGTAATATGTATTTAAATTTTTTATTTTATTTTATATGTATGTGTATTGCCTGCATGTACGTGTCATGCAAAGCCTGTGGAATCCAGAAGAGGGTGTTGGATCCTCTGGAACTGGAGTTATAGACAGTTGTTAGCTGCTGTGTGAGTGCTGGAAATCAAACCTGGGTCCTCTGGAAGAACAGCAAGTGTTCTTAACTGCTGAACCATCTCTCCAGCCCCGTATTTTTAAAAACAAAATTTTTGCTTAATTTAATACAGATTTCTCCTAATATATCTTCCTCAGTATTGTGTGAACTCTTCAAAGGCAACAATTTAATAGCTCAAGTTTTTTTCTGATGCTTAAGTATGCATTCAAAATTCTCAATCTTAGCTCAATCTGTATGAAAAAATTAAATATTACTCTAACATACACTGTAGAGCTCATAAATACATCCTTTCTGAAAAATTATATTTTTAACTTAAAAGTTTTTGAATGCAGAGCTGAATGATTTATTTTGAAATTTTGTTTATTGATTTTTTTTGCCTATAGAGTCTAATTTGTGTCCCAAAATGTCTTTCAGTGTGGGTTTACCCAGTGGAGCTTGGATAACTTATCAAGAGTCTCATGCTTGAAAGAGACTGTCTCTGCTCCCCATCAGCCATCTGTTGCCACAACATTTTTAGGTCAAAATTTCTTATTTCCTCATGTTAATGCTGGATTTTTTTTCTGGTTTGAGCTTGGCACTTGTGTATACTGTCATCAGTGCTGAGTTCATATGAGTAACTGATCAGGTATTTGGAAATCTGTTTCCTTGTGGTCATTCACTACCCTTGGCTCTTACAGTCTTTCTGCTTCCTCTTCTGCAACGATCCCTGAACCTTAGAGGACAGAAGTTTGATATAGGTGTCCTATTCAGGCATCATCCCTCTGCAACCTTTTTCTCTGTACTTTGACCTGTTGAGTTTCTGTGTTAATCTGTTGCATAAGGAATTTTCTCTATTGAGAGTTAAGAGGTACATTAATCTATGGACATACGAATAAGTCATTAAGTGTCAGTTTAATATATTAACTAGTAGGAAACTAGTGTTAGGTTCTCCCTTATATCCTGTCACCTGTCTAGCCTCAGGTTTCTAAGCCTGATATCAATGTCGGGTGTGGGCTCCACCCTAGAAAGAAGACATCAAATCCAATTAAAGAATAGTTGGTTACTTCCAAAATATTTGTGCCACTATTGCACTGGTGGACATATCATGCCAGGCCAGTTGCTGTAGTTCACAGGATTCACAACTAAATAAAGTTGATTATTTTTTCCTTCTATTAGCATGCATAGCACCTTCCAACACTATGAAAGCTAGCCAGTAGAGATGAGGTTTTGAAGTCAGCACTAGACTGATTTCTCCTTGTTTATTCTACAGCTCATGTATGTAGTGTATTAAAAAAATAGGCTCTTATCCAGTTCTGGTGGGTAACCAAAAGCAGGGGCAATGGCCAGTATTGTTTGAGGGTCCATGGAACCCCCTGGCCAACAGCTTCTAGAGAGGAAGTTCATTCCTGGCACTGAGGGTTTTTTCATCAGTCTATGATGTCTAGAAAGGGCATCCTTCTTTTAACTGCTTTTTATTCTATATATGTTCATACTTTAAAAACTTTTGGTAATGGCAGGTAGAAACCTACTATATGGCTTTTCCTAAAGGCCTTCAGTATTATTTATTCCTCCCCATAATCCTTCCTCTGCCCTGCCCTCCCATTCCCTAGCCTGTTTAACCCATCGTAGTCTAATTTTCCCCTTTCCCCATTTGTATCACTGCAGTCTACCAGCATTCCCAGAAACCCTCCCACCATAGCTGTTTATTAGTCTCTAGGCCTTTCTGAATTTTTAAATTGAAGCATGCATATCTAAGATTTCAAAACTAACATCCAGCTATGAGAGAATGTGTGATGTTTGTCTTTCTGAGTGCAGTTTACCTCACTCAGGATGATTGTTTCTAGTCTCATCCATTTACCCTTAAAACTTTATAATTTCATTTTAATAGCTTAATAATATTCTGTAGTGTATATGTAACACACCTTCATTATCCATTTATCAGTTGATAGACATCTAGGTTGTTTCCCAATTTCTGACTATTATGAAAAGGGCAACAATGACCATGGATGAATAGCTATTTCTGTAGGAGGGTATAGAGTTTTGGGAGTATGTCTAAGAATTGTATGGATGGGTCATACAGTAGATCAATTTCAAACTTTTTGAAGAATCTCCACACTGATTTCTATAGTGACTGTAAAGTTTACACCTCCAGCAACAGTGAAGCTCCCCTCATCAACATTTGTTGCTTGTTTTTTTATCTTTACCATTCTGGGAGTGATAAGATGAGATCCTCAGAGTGTTTTTGATCTGCATTTCCCTGATGAATAAAGATGTTGAAGATTTTTTTAAGTATTTCTCAGCCATTTATGTTTTACTTTAGAGAACTCTCTGTTCAGCTCCTAACCTCACTTTTAAAGTGGGTTGTTTTTTCCTGCTTAGTTTTTTGAGTTCTTTGTTTATTTTAAATACTAACTCTCTGTCAGAGGTATATTTCCCCCATTCTGTAAGTTGTCTCTTCACTCAAATGATGGTGTCCTTTGATGTATGAAGGTTTTTAGTTTCAAATTGTCCCAATAGTCAATTTTTTCACTTAATGCTTGCCCTATGGGAGTCCTATTCAGAAAGTTCTTTCCTGTGCTTATAAGTTCCAATGTATTCCCTATTTTTTACTGTGTCTGATTAAGGATATCAGGACTTATGTTGATGTCCTTGGTCTGTTTGAAGTTGAATTTTGTGTATGGTGAGATATAGGGATCTAGTTTCATTCTCCTACATGCCCTTATCTGGTTTGATCCAGAATGATATATTTGACATGTTCTTGAATCCAGTTGGTAAATGTTGAGAAACTTAGCCTTATGTTCATTAGAGAGATTGGTCTGAAAGTTTTTGTACCATCATTGCCTGATTTTTCATATCAGAGAATCCTATCTTCGTAAAAAAAAAAAATTTAGTAACCTTCCTTTTTTTTTTCTATTTTATGGAATAATTTGAGAAGCATTGGCATTTATTCTTCTTTGGTGATCTGATAAAATTCACCAGTGAATTCATCTCAGTCTGCAAATTTTTAGTTGGGAGTTTTTTTTTTCCTTTTCTTTTTGAGAATTTCATACATGAGTATTTGCATTATTTCCACCCCTCCCCTGACCCCTGCCCACTCACTCTAAATTTCTTATCCTTTTCTTTGATTGTTGTTACATATACATACACACATGCACACACACACACATACACACAGACACATAAACCACACACACACACACTCTCACGCACTATATAATGCAAGTCCATTTAGTGGTGTTCATGTGTACCTGTGTTTAGGGCTGTCTACCTGGGATTTGATAACCTTTCGAGAGGTTAGTCATTAGAGAAAACTGATTCTCCCTCTGTATCCACTAAACAGAGCCTATAGCTCTTCGTGTTGAGGTGGGACCCTATGAAATTTTCCCCATCCTCCTTGGCATGTCAACTAATTTTTGTCATTATACAGATCTCACTAGACTACCATACTGTGGAGATTTCATTGGTATAGCTTCCCTAAGTCTAGAATGTATTAACTGGCAACAAATGTCTTGTCTTCTCGCTTTTACATTCTTTCCACCCCTTTTCTGCAATGTTCCCTGAACCTTAGGTATAGATGTTGCATTGCACAAGACCTGTCCAAGCCCAAGCCTAACAAAATCCCAGCAGTGAGAGTGGAGGTGAAAATGAAGCCTCAGCCCTAGTTGAGGAACCATTGTCAATTAATAGCTGGTAGGTGATGAACAATCAGTTTTCTTTAAGAGTGTGACATGGGGTAAGTTGACCATACTCCAGGGGATGGAACCACAATCAAGAATATTTGGAGAACACAAATTATGCTCAATAGGCCTGAAAAATAATAAAGAACAAGAAGTGAGGAGGGATAGGGAAGTGGGTGTGGATCTGAGAGAATCCACAACAATGGACAATCAGGTAAATTATCTCTATTAGTGCAGTAGTGGTATTTTTATCTTTGGAGTAATCAACAATTGTCTAATTGTACTTAAGACCCAATCAATGGGAGGGAATTCATATGTTGTACTGTAAACATAGCCACGTACACATGACTGGAGAGGTCATAGACTCCAGAGAAGAACCTACTTCTGTCACTTTACTAGACCAACATAAGTTCTTACTGTCATATATATATGACATATATATATATATATATATATATATGTCATATATATATGACAGAAAAGAACTCCTGGGCAACCATGTCAGTGGACAGCTCATTTATTGAAACCAAGAAGGCAGGGGTTTATATAGGGAGGCCTGTCTGGCTGTTACTGAAGGTGGGAAAGTTCAAGGTGGGGTCTTTAGGTAAAGGTGGGAAGGTTCTAGGGCTGACCTGGCTTACAGGGTGGGGAAAGGGAGTTAAGCAAGAATTAAGGAATGAGGAAACAAAACTTAAGACCTCACTTTGGTCTGCAGTGATCTTTATGGGGCCTGGGTCATAGCCTCAAGGCAGAGCAGGCTGGACACCTTCTGTCCCTTCAAGGACTCTGGAGTCACATTGCCCACTCAATGACTTTTGCAATAGGCCTAGGACCCACATTTGGGCTGTTTCCAGTTTTGGGGCACTGTGAATTGAGAAGCAATTAACATGGATGATCAGTTATCTTTGTAGTAGGGTATAGAGTCCTTTAGATATATGCTTGTTCTGGTTTGCTTCTCTATTGCTGTGATAAAACATTGACCAAAACAAACTTGGGGGGAGGTTTATTTTCTCTTATAACTCTCAAGTCACAGCCCATCACTGAGTGAAGTTAAGGCAGGAACTCAAGACAGGAACCTGGAGTCAAGAACTGAAGAACCTTGGAGGAATACTATTTACTGACTTTCTTTCTCCTGGATTTCTCAACTACTTTTCTTTAAAATATATTATTACTTTTATTTTGTGTGTATGAGTGTATTGCATTCATGTATGTAAGTACACCCATGTCATGCAATGCCCATGGAGGTCATAAGAGTGCACTGGATCCCCTGAAACTGGAGTTACAGATGGTTGTTAGCCACCATGTGGGTGCTGGGAACCAAACCTGGGTCCTCTGCAAGAACAGATAGTGCTCTTAAGAGTTGAGCCATCACTAGTCCCTCAGCTACTTGTATTATACAGCCCAGGCCCACCTACCCATGGATGGCACCATGTACAGTAGCCTAAGCCCTCTTACATCAATTAGAAATCAAGAAAATGCCTCACCAACAGGACAGGTACACAGGCCAGTATGATGAAGGAAATTTGAAACCTACTGAGGTTTCTTCTTCACAGGTGACTCTAATTTGTGTGAAGTTGACAAAAACAAGCCATCACAATGCCCAAGCTGGATCATGTACTAGATCTATTTCTAGTTTTTTGAGGCATATTCACACTGATTTCCATAGTAGCTGAACCTGTTTGCACTCTCAACATCAGTGATAAGTGTTCCCCATTCCCCACATCCTTACCATTATTTGTTTTTTGGACATTAGCCATTTCAACTGGGGTAAGATTGAATCTCAACCCAAGAACAAACAACACCTAAAAAGATTGAAGGAAGAATTATACAAAATCAGAACTCAAATTAATGAAATAGAAATAAAAAATATCAAATAAAAGAATCAATGAAATGAAAAGTTGGTCCTTTGAAAGATTTAAAAGATTGACAAAACTTTAGCTAGTTTTACCAAAAGAAGGAAAGAAAAAACGAAATAAGAGATGAAAAGGGAAACATTACAAGAGACACTGATGAAACTCAGAGGATCATGACATACTTTAAAAATCTATATTCCACTAAATTGGAAAATCTAAAACAAATGGATGTTAATATATGTTAATTCAAAATGAAATAAATAATTTAAACATTCCTGTAACTACCAATGAGATAAAGGCAAAAATTAAAAATCTTCCAGTTAACGAAGCCCAGGACAAAATTCTATCAGATCTTTGAAGAAGAATTAAGCACAATATCTCTGAAATTATTCCATAAAATAGAAAAAGAAAAGAATATTTCCAACTTAGTTTTTAAAAGCCAATATTACTCTAATACCCAAAACAGACAAAGACCCAACAAAGAAAGAAAATTATAGACCAATCTCCCTGATGAATGTCTATTCAAAAATCTCAATAAACGAATTGCAAAACAAATTCAGGTGCACTTCTAGAAGATCATCTATGATGATCAAGTTGGCTTCATGCCAGAGATGCAGAGATGGTTCAACATATGCAAATCAGTAAATATAATCCACCACATAAATAGACCAAAGGACAGAAACCACAAGATTATCTTAGTAGATGCAGAAAAGTTCACTGGCAAAGTCCAACATCCATGATAAAACTCATGGAGAATCTAGGGATACGGGGGACATAGCTCAGCATAATAAAGATAATATACAAGAATCCCATGGCCAATATCATGGAGAAAACCTCAAAGTATTCCCTCTAAAATCAAGAACATGACAAAGATGTCCACTCTCTCCATTCATATTTAACATAGTACTTGAATTTCTAACTAGAACAATAAGACAAGTGATAGAGATAAAGGGCATATAAATTGGAAAAGAAGAAGTCAAAGTATCCTTATTTACAGATGATATGATTCTATGTATAAAAGATCTCAAAGACTCCACCAGAAAATTCCAAGAACTAATAATTCATTCAACAAAGTAGCAGGATACAAAATTAATGCAAAATCAATAGCCTTCCTATATACCATATTAAAAATATTGAGAAAGAAACCCAGCAAACAATCCCATTCATGGCAGCCTCAAACAAATTAAAATATCTCAGAATAAATCTATCCAAAGAAAGGAAGAGACTTGTATAATAAAAACTTAAACACACTGAGGAAAGAAGTTTGAAGATAGCAGAAAATGGAAAGACTTCTCATGTCCATGAATTGATAGGATTAATATTGTGAAAATGACCATTCTATCAAAAATAATCTATAGTTTTAATGAAGTTCTCATTAAAATTCCAATATAAGTGTTCATAGGAATTGAAAAAATAATCTCAAATTTTTTATGAAAGTGCAAAAATCCCAGGATAGCCAAAAAACCTGAACAATAAAAGAAGATCTTTAGGCATTACTATCTCTAATTTCACATTGTATTACATAGCTATAGTAATAAAGACAGCATGGTACTGGCATAAGAACAGACACATTGGTCAATGGAATAGAATTGAGGACCTAGATTTAGTTCTACACACTTAGAGTCACCTGATTTTTTAGAGGCAAAAAACCCCATACACATTTTTTTTTAAAAAAAATACCATGTTTAATAAATGGTGCTGGCCAAACTGGAAAGTTATATGTAGAAGACTGAAATTAGATCCCTATCTCTTACCCTGCATAAAATTCAACTCCAAATAGATGAAGGAACACAACATAAGACCTGATCCCATGCATCTGACAGAGGAGGAAGTAGAGAATACACTGGAACTTACAGGCACAGGAAAGCACTTTCTGAACAAGACTTTGATAGCACAGGCCAACAAGGGACAAATGGGACCTAGTGAAACTAAAAACAGTTCTGTACTTCAAAGGACACCATCATCTGAGTGAAGAGACAACCTAGAGAATGGGAAAATCCTTTCCAGCTATACATCTGACAACATTAATATCTAGAATATATAAAGAACTTACAAAACTGAACATAAAAACCTAAACAATAAAATAATTATATTTAATTGTTGCAAAGACCTAAACAAAGAATTTTGAAAAGATGAAATCAAACTGGCTGAGGAATACTTTTTAAGCTACAAGAATGTTTATTGTAGTGTTTTTATATTAGTGAAAAGCTACATATCAACTAAACATTTAAAACAAATTAAATACTATAATCATATAATGAAACACTACATAATCTTTTAAATTGATATAGAAATATATTTATAGACAAAATGTTTTGTAATACATTGTCCCACAGAAACTCTGGCTGCAAATACAAACACAGAAAAGACAAACACTGAAAAGACAATACATTGAAGCATAATCTTATATCTGAATGGTAAAATTTTTGAGCACTCCATTTTTAATTTGTTGTTTATCAATTTTGAGAAATATTTTAAATGTCCAATATCTTTAACAATCAGGAAAATGCAAATTAAAACTACTTTGGAATTCTACTAAATTTTGAAGTATGATATTCCACTTAAACCTGTGACCCTATGTTCAAGGTTGTTGGGGGTCCCAGCACTCAGGACCAGCCGGAGGGGGACCGAAGGAGCTTTGCCGTAGGGGAGGGGGTGAGTAGGCACGGAATCAAGACTCCGGGAGTTGAACTGAAGGCCAGCAGTGGTGGTCTGCTGCAAACTCATTCAAGAAAGAGCAGAGTGTCTTATAGGTCTTGTTAGCTAATAGCCTTATGGGGTGGGGTCCTGACTACAGCCAATTGCAGTTTGTTCCTAGGTGGATTAGGTTCCCTCCAGGTGCTGGGCCGAAACTGGCTTCACAACCAACCAGTGTGGAGCACCACACCCATGAGAGCCATTCCTCCATTCCTCCTGGCAGGTGGCCTGGCTAGGCTCATCCTGCATTATGCCCAACACTAGGTTATACTTAACTTCTGTTAGGTATATCTGTTACTCATACTGAACATATCTAAATTGATTTGTCTTCTTGCTAACATCATTTTATCTCTTATATTATCTATATCAATCACACCCACTTATCCAAACAAACACTCAGAAATTCATCTAGATTCTCTTTTTCCTTGATAACAGTAACCAACCAACCAAACTGACTTTAACCTTCTCTCCCTAACTTTTATTTTGCCCATTCATGTTTGAGAACTATATGTTTCAATTATGGCCTTATGAAAGGGTGACCACATTAAATCTTGCCTATTTTAGTTCGCATACATTTCTTCCCATACATCTCAATGAGAGGTAATTTTTTCCTCTGTTGATGCCCAAGTTTGAATTATCATCTACTAATTGCATGACTATGACTATGCTATTTTCCTAACTTCCTTGAAATTCTTTTTTATAATTTTTATTACATTTAATTTATTCAGTGTGTGCATGGGAGGGGGCACACACATGCCACAACATGTGAATGGCAGTCAGAGGGTAACTTGTGGGAACTGGTAATTGGTTCTTTCCTTCCACCTGCACCATGTGAATTCCAAGGACTGAACACAGGTCTTCAGGCTTGGCAACAAGTACTTTTACCTGCTAACTCATCTTACCGGCCCTTCCTTGAAATTCTTACTCTCTTGAAATTCACTTGCCATTAATCCACCAGCATGATTTATTTAAAGTTCAAATTTAAGCTTATAGTTCTGAGTAAGATGGTGAAGTACATCCTATCCTTTGTCTCCCACTGAGTACAATAATAAAACCTAGAGTACACATGGTGCAGCTATCTGAGAATCTCACAAGTAAACATCAGCAAACATATAGGAGAAGAACCAAAATTTGAAGAAGCAGCAAATCAAAGATGGGATTTCTACATTTATTTCTTCCGATATTCTCTAGTTTGAAATTAATCCAGTTGGAAAGTTGTAATTGAACACCGTGGTACAGGCAGACTTCCAGTAGAAATCCTTTAGTTCTGGCTTAATAAATGAGATAGTTCCTAAGCTCAGGAAAGGTTGGGATATTACATTTTTCTCTGTATACCCCAAGCCCTATCTTTATTCAGTGATAGCAACAGTGATAGCAATAAAAGGCTTCAGGAACACATAATCTCAGATAAGGAACACATACTTTCTGTTCTGATAGACTTGTTGCTATAAGAGATGAGAACCACATACCATTGCTTTTAAATCTTTCTGTCCTCCTAGCACATGTCTTTAGATGTGGCACAGTTGCAGAGTAAATGATTTCCAGTGAAAGTCCCAAAGGAGAAGCTCCAGAAACTGGGAAGAATGTGGAGAGGTAGAAGCATCATAAAACAACCTCATACAAGAAAGAAAGAAACATTCCATAAAGAAGAAGTGATTTAAATAACTACAGATTTATCCTCTCAATCAGAAGTTCTATGGATCAGAAAAAAGCAACACAACATTTTCCAAATATTAAAAGGAAAGAGCTATCAGTTCAGAATTTATTAGCCATCAAAATATCTTTCAAACATGAAGGTAAATTTCAAATACAATTTCAAAGTGAAGGAAAACTGAGAAAATTCACAGTAAACATATCTGTTCCATAAGATTACTAAAATAATTTTTCATGTAGAAATTGAATGATATAAGCTGGAAAGATGGCTTAGCATATAGGAACATTTGCTGCTCAAACATGACTGCATAAGTTCTAATCTCCAGAATCCACATCAATAGCTGGATATGGTCACATATACCTATAACTCCGGTGCTGGGGAGAAGGAAGGCAGGGAGATTGCTTGGACTTGCTGCTTGCCAGTCTAGCTCCAAATTTAGAGACAGACCCTGTCTTAAGGGAATAAGATAGAAAGTGACAGACCAGGAAATCATCTGACATCCTCCTTTGGTCTGTACACTCACACATGTGTGTGCATACACCAAAACATAACACACACACACACACACACACACACACACACCACACACACACACACACACAAGAAATGAAGTGCTATCAGAAGGGAGTTTGGAATATCAAAAATGAAAAAACTACAAGAGAAGTAATAACTAAACATGCTATTCTTGAGTTTTGTAAAACATTTGACAACTGAAAACAAAATTACATTTTCTAACAGAGTTTTAAATGCATATGAATGTAATGCATAAGACAGTCATAGCATAACGTAAGGGGAGTAAAAGGGCACAATATGCTGGTAAGGTCCATACATTGCAGCTAAGGTAGTAAATGTGATTCTAATAATACAATGATATATATACATTTTATATTTTACATATAATTATATATTTTATATTTTCCAGAGAACTCACAAAAATTATATAAAGATGTTATAGCCCTAATAGATAAAATAAGATGCTAAAATATTCAAAAATTTGAAAGAAGACAGGAAAAGATAAAAACAACCAAGAATCTAGCAGAAACGGGATGATAAAATGGAAACTGTAGATCACAAAATAAATCTTAACCAACTAAAAAGTATTGAAAGAGTGCAGTGTCTTCTCTGACCACAATGGAAACTAGAAAGAGCAACAGAAAAATAATAACAAATTCCTGAAACACTTGGAAAATAGCACATGCCTACTTTTTGTGTTGTTTGAGCACCTGGAGATTGAAGCTGGGAAATAACACATTTCTAAGTTATCAATGGGTCAAGAAACTGGAAACAACTTGAAGTGCCTTCAGTGAGAGAATGATTGAACAGAGTAGTGTATCCACATAGTAGAAAACTGGTATGCAATAAAAAGAATGAAGCTGAACAGCATTATGCTGAGTTAATGAATACTGTCTCAAAAGGTCATATTCATTGACAGTCTTGAAAGCCCCAAAACATGGAAAACAGACCAATGTTTAAAAGGTAGGGTTAAGGTATGATTACAAAGATTAATCTGAAAAGATTTATGAAGCAGTAGAAACCATCCTATATCTTAATAATGCTTGTGGATATATATTAGAACAGGCAGAATTTTATTATATGGCAGCTTAAAAAACTTACAATCCATTTCTGATAGTGCTTCAATAGTCTACTACATGCAAAACAAAATTCTTACTATGGATTACAAAGCCTAGATTGCTATCTCCTCCACAACCAGAACTGTTTACCTCACAAAGCCTAAGAATGTAGTTTTCATAACAGTCTGAAATGTCATCCTCAATTTCACAAATGTTATATCTCCAAAAAAGAGATAATTCATTTGGAAAGTTAAGATTTAATTATATTGTATGAAAATTTCAAAAATTCATGTATGGAGTGAGGACCACAGCTGGGCCTCAGGGGAAGTGGGAGATCTGTTCTGAAGAATCAGCCCTCCCAAGATCAGAATATGCAAATAACAAAGGACTCCTTTGTCCCCAGCATAAGAGACAAAACTTCTGCCCTGCACACCGTGAGACCTCAAGGGAGGGGACTGTGGGAATGTAGTTACCTAGAGAAGTCTGAAACTGCTACCCAGCACCAGTAGGTCCTCCGAGCTTCACTCTGCTCCACCATCAGCCTACCGTCAGAAGAATATGGAACTGTGGCTCATGGTAGGTATCCAGAGCTTCAGGCTCATGTGAGGGGACCACAGCTCCAGGTTCAGGGGAGGGGACCACAGTTCCATCTCCCAGGAGGGGATTATTTCCCTTTTTTAGACATGGTTTCACTGTGTATGTGTAGTACTGGCTGGCCTGTAACTTGCTGTGTAGTGATATCAGGCTAGCCTCAGTCTCACAGTGATCCACTTGCCTCTGCCTCCCAAGGGATTAAAGGTATGTGCCACAACACCCTGCCTTGTTACTTTTTATTTATTTTATGTTTTTGAGGCAGGGTCTCACATTGTTTCTGTGTTTGGCCTAGAACTCACTGTGTTCGCCAAATCGGACAGAAACTCCCTCTATTCCTGTATAGGTTTACAAGATATAGTCACTATGCTGAACACTAATTTTATTTTTGATACATCATCCTACATATTTATGGGTTGCAATACAAACATATATATTTTTGTGATAGGGTTTCCCTGTAGCCCCAGCAAGCCTGAAACTCACTATGTAGACCAGGCTGGCCTGATCTCACAGAGCTCTGCCTGCCTCTGCTGAGACTAAGTGTATATTTTATAGTGATTAAATCAAGATAACTAGTTTATTCCTCAAGATTTTATTTGTGGTAAGAATTTTAAAAAGTACTCTTGGGGTTGGAGAGATGGCTTGCTTAGTGGTTCAGAGTATTGGTTGCTCTTGCAGAAGACCCAGGTTCAGTTCCCAGCACCCACATGGAGGCTAGCAACCAGCAACAATACAGTTTCAGGGGATCTGACGTCCTCTTCTGACCACCACAGGCATTGCACACATGGGTGTACTTGCACACATACAAGCAATATATAGTCGCACACATAAAATAAAAATAAAAATAAATAAAACTAATAAAAAGTATTCTCCCTCCAGTCTAGACTATAGGTATAGGCTACTTATAATTACAGACTGAGATAAGGCTACCCTGGGATATTTAGGTAGAACACGCTTCTGCTGGGAAAAAACAAAACCCAAGAAACCCTTTCCTCTAGTCAGTCGCTCTAATGATCAATAGAACGCTACTACTTATTCTTCCTAGTTTTAACTCGGTTGAAACAGCTATTGTTTTAATTGAATATATACACATATAAAATGCCCTAGAACTGAGGTTAAGAGACGATTCTTAGCCATAATGTAAGTTCTGGGAATCGAACCCAAGTCCCCCGAAGGAGCAGTCTTAACCGGGGAACCATCTCCCCTGCCCTTATGACGTTGCGTAAGGCTGGGAATCGAATTTACTCGTCGCTGAGATTACGTCAGCAGCGACTTAGCCGCCATTTTGTAAATCTGTGGCTCGCGTGAGGAGACCTCTGGTGAGCAACGGACGGTACTGGCCACTTCCATTGTGTTGGCACGGGGGGGGGGAGCACGTTCGCAAGCAATGGTTAGTTTGTCTTTCGTTTTCTAGAGTGTGGAGATGCTGAAGAGAAATTATTTAACAACGATCTAAAGAGTACTTATTCTGAACTTCTGACCCTGTTTCTTGGTTTAAAGTCCGACTGAACCAAGAACTCATTCGGTACCTCCCCCGGTGGCAAGAATGGTGGGGTCGGAGCTGTTCTTAGCTTTTTCAGAGCGGGGTTTTTTTTTTTTTTTTTTTTCTGGTGCCGGTCGTTCCTAGAAGGTTTCGGAGACCGTTATGCTGAGGCAGTTGGTTAGTGCCCTCTCTCTCTGGCCCACCCATTCTTGTTTGATTTAGGTTCGGTTCCGTTCGACTTGCTTTTTTTTTTCCTTCCCATTTCCGATTTGTGGAAAACTTTTTAATTCCCCCCCCTCACTAGATCGGAATTCCACTGTGTAACTTTTATTCCAATCGTCTATAAGTTGGTAAAATTATACCTTTTTTTTACTAGCCGTTACACCAAGTTTTTACCTCACGTGTTTCTAAATACATAAATATATTTGTTATTAGTGTCGGAATGTGGGAGGGAATCTGGAATGTAGGAGGGAATCTGACAGAACTAACCTGTCAATCTAAACATTTTCTGTTAACCCAACAAATTTGTGGGGGAACATCTGACAACCTTTTAAAAAGTGCTTAAATATACTATCACTTGGTGTTAAAAACCTTTATTTTTCACTTTATATACTGCTGTTAACCGTAAAGGGGATCTGGAGGCGTGCCTTAGCACTGTAGGCCCCACTCCTCGCGCTACACCCCCTGAGCTTCCCTCAGGTTGCAGGGTCCTTAGATTAGCTTGGTCTCTAGCGTTGACTGAAAGTCGCACTGACGTTGTATGTGTGCGTCAGATTCCCAGTGCTTCGCGCCAACGAACCAAGATCCTGGATTGAGGCAAGGAGTGTGTGTAGTCACTAGGGGTCTCGGCTCTTACAAAAGCGTTTTTGCAAAAAGAACACCTCAGAAAAAAGCCTATTTTTGAGAAGGTATTCCTCAAAAGGGAAGGAAATTCGTGATTCCTCCCTGATAGAAGCATCCCAAATTCTAAAAACTATATATGTTGTGTTTGAAACCTTTCCTTAACATTTCCATCATAAAGATTTGCTCAATGAGCAGGGCATGGTAGCACAAGTTTTTAATCCCAGCACTCAGGAGGCAGAGGCAGCTAGATTTCTGTGAGATGGAGGGCAGCCTGGCCTTCGTAGCCCATTCCTGACGAGGTGGGGCTACGGGGAGACCCTGTTTCAAAAAACAAGCCAACCCCCGAGGTAGCGGACGAATCTCTGTGAGATCGAGGCCACTCTGATCCATATAGTGACTTCCAGGAAGGGCTGGACTAGGGAGACCCTGGAGAGAGGGACTGAGGGATGGATGGATGGAGGGAGGGAGGGAGGGAGGGAGGGAGGGAGGGAGGGAGAGAAATAAGTGTGTATGTTCAATGAAGGTAGTGTTTGTTCAGCTGTGTATATAACCTAGCACAACCTTAAGGACCTAAACACTTAGTAATTACTCTTTGTGATCTTGGAATGTACTTCTTTTGCTGAATTTGTTTTCAAATAGTTTATTCTTATTGATACTATTGGAAACAATATTCTTAATTTTATTTTCAAATTCTTCATTGTAAGGGTGTAGAAATTAAACTAATTTGTTTACTGATCTTGTATGCTGAAACCTCAAGCTTATTCATTAGCTCTAATAGTTTTTTTTGTTTGGTAGATTTCTTAACCTATCCATATATGTGCTGGTTCACATATGTTGAATTTTTGGAATCAGTCTTATGTCATTGTAATAAACCCCATTTGGTTGTGATATATATCTTCAACATTGCCAAAACACGTTTGCTAGTATCTTTCTGAGGATTTTGCTTCTATATTATAAGTGATATTGGTCTGTAATTTCCTTTTATGTACTGTCAAAATATCCTCCCATATAACAAGTTGGCCTGTTACCTATTGTTTTCTGGAAGAGATAGGCATACATAGAATTGATGTCAATTATTTAAATGCTTGGCTTAATTCTCCAGTTAAAGCACCTGGGCTTGGAAATTACTTTTGAGAGGAATTATAAATTAAAATTTTAGTTTCTTTAAAACTGTGAGTTTACAAACACCCTGTGCATACGGGCTGCACTAATTAGACCCAGGGGGTTATTAATAACAAATAAAAATAGGACATGAAGCTAGAAGGGAGATGGGGTAGAGGTACTAGCGGGAGTTGGAGGGAGGTAGTGGTAGGTGGATATAATTAATATATATTGTATAGATGTATGGAACTTTCAGAGAATTAAAAATATTAAAACCTGTGTGCTTACTCAGATTTTTTCATGTTAGGGTGTGCTATGGGTATTTGCAATTTCCAAGGAATTGCTTTGTTTTATTTAAATAGTTTAAGTTTGCTTGTATATATTTTCACTTATCCTTTTGTTGTCTAGTGATATCCTCTTTCATTTCTTGTTTAAAATAGTTTTTTTGAAGTATAATTGAAATACAAAGTCCTGCAAATATTTAATATGTGCAATTTGATGAATTTAGTTCTAATTTTTTTTTTTTGTCTTTTTGAGACAGGATCTCCCCGTAGCCTCATCAGGCCTGGAACTCACTATATATATATATACTAAGCTAACCTTGAACTCTCTGAGATCTGCCTGCTTCTGCCTCCTAAGTACTGGGATTAAACGTGTACACTACCATGTCCAGTAAATTTAGTTCTTTTATTTATGGTGTCTCTATTTCTCTCCCTGTCTCTCTCTTTCCCCTCTTTTGAGAGGTGTATCTACATATATAGCCCAGGCTGACCTTGAACTCCCTATCCTTCTGCCTCAGCCTTCTCCTGCAAGCATGCTGAGATTATAGGTGTGTGCCACCACACCCTGAGATAGTAAGATCTACTTTCTTAAGTGTGGAGGCTTGCAATAGCTACCATATCATTAGTCGCTGTGTTGCACAGTATATCTTTATAACTTATTCCTCAGTCTCCTTTTTAAGGCTGATTTTTATTAAGTGTGTGTGTGTGTGTGTGTGTGTGTGTGTGTGTGTGTGTGCCTGCCCTCAGAGGCTAGAAGAGGGCATGCATGTGCTTTCCCTCCTGGAACTGGAGTTACAGGCAGTTGTGAGCCATCTCTGCAGCACCTGTTCTTTTTCTTGATGTTCCAGTAGTCCTCCTATTACCTGTATTTTTTTTTTTTCTGTTTTGTCGACATTCTATTTCTTTAGGGTAGATGTGGTGATGACAAATTCTGTTGGATTTCTTTAATCTGAAGCCCATTTGACTTCTTCATTCTTAAAGAATACTATTGCTGGTTATTTATTTTTGAGTTGACAGCTCTTTTAGTTCTGAGGAAATATTTTGTTTCTGGCTCCATGGTTTCTGATGAGAAATCCATTGTCATTCAAGAATTTTTACTCCTCTTTGAAAGGTGCCATTCTTCTTTTGAAGTTTTCAAGGTTTATTCTTTGTTGTTAATTTTTAGAAGTTTGATTTTGATGTATTTTTGTTTGAATTTCTTTCGACTTGTCTTTCAGGTTTGCTTAACTTTTTGAATGTGTAGTTTTTCTCTTATAATTTGGGAAAATTTTTAATGCTTTTCTCTTGAAATAAGTATTTTTTGACATTTTATTGATTCATTGAGAATTTCATATGCTGTGTGATCAATCCAGATCCTCCCTCCCCATCTGCTCAGCTTTGTATACCCCCTTCCAACATTATATACTCTATTGTTATTTTCTAAAGGCCCATGGGAGTCTAATTTGTGTTCCTCAAATATTCTTGGGTGTGAGTCCATCCCTTGGAGCCTGGTCAACCTACCTGCGATTACTCCCTTAAAGAAAACTGACTCTACCTCTTTTAGCACATCCTTAGCTAGGACTTGGGCATCTTGCCCACTTCCCCTATACTTGCTGAGTTTTTGTCTGGTTTGGGTTTGCACAGGTCTTATGCATAATTTCACAAGTCATGTGTTTTCATATGTACATCTGCCCTGTTGTGTCCTAAAAACACAGTTTCCTTGTGTTCATTCTCCATCACTGGTTCTTATAATCTTTCCAACCTCTCTTCTGCAATCATTCCTGAGCCTTGGGAGGAGAGAGTGTGATATTTTAAGGAAAGATTACCAGATTTAGAACCTTTGACTTAAAAAATATTCAAACATTTAAAATTCAATAGCTAATTTCAAATAATTCTAAAATTTAAAACAATTTTTGTTCCCATCAACAGTGAACAAAAGTATGTTTAGTTACCTCCTTATTAACAGAAATTATCAAACTACTAAGCCTTTGTCAAGGACTTAAACAAAAATGCTCCATTGTTTTAATCTGCATTTATTTTTAGTGAAGTTGAACATATTTTCATGCTTACAGATCATTTGTATTTCTCAGGTAGTTCATTTTCATGCCAACTTTTTTGATGTCATGTCTTCCTTATTCTTCATAAAGTTTTCATTGTACATTTTGGGAATTAATTCTTTGTCATTTGTTTTGCCAGTAAATACTAAGTTGTTAGATTTTTATCTTTGTTCTGTTTTTTTTTTTCCAAACAAATTTAAAAATGTTTGGCTTCTAAATTTTTGGTCATATTCAAAAAGAATTTTTTTTCGTTTAGTTTTTAAAAATATTCTTTCATATTTTGTGTAAATTTCCATGGCTTCATTTTCACATTTAAATCATGGGTCTACCTAGAAATATATTTTAATGTAAAAGTGAGATTGATAAGAATAATCTTTTCCATCAGACTTTAATAGTGCAGGGAGGAAGAGAACACCTCATGTTGCATGCCTAGGAGGAGGAGTATATTGGAAAGTGGTGGTGGAATTATGGACTGTTTCCTCTTTCCTTTGTGCGCTTTTTTGGCTACTACCCAAAGGGAAAGTTAAATCAACTGGAAGTGTGAAGGATAAGGGAAAAATAAACTTAAAAATCTTGGAAAGTGCCAGGCATGCTGACACATACCTGAAATCCCAGCAATTGGGAGGCTGAGGCATGACAATCCCAAGTTTGCGGTCCCTCTGGGTGACGTTCTACTTCAAAAAATGAAAAACAAACAAACAAACGATTTTCAGGGTGGGAAATAAACGCAACTTTTACTAAGTAACATTTGTGTTTTATGAAAACTTAGTAACAGGTGAAAATAAATTACTTCTGCGTTATTAGTGTTACTTCTGCTGACTGGTAAGCCTTTTTCTCTTTTCAAAAAACATTTTTAAAGACTAAAATTCATTATGTTTATTAATACTTCAAAACTACAGTGTATAAGAATATTCAAACAATGAAAAACATAACTTAAAATTCAGATTTCCCAGTAAGATAACACTCCTGTGGTGGAATCACATGTATAACCTGTCCATTTAAGGACTTATTTTGCATTGAAAATATGTTATATCTTTAAAAAGAAGTCAAAAGATTTGCACTCGTTAGTATGCCTTATTACTTTTTCTTGTTTTCTTTCTATATGTTATAGATATACCCATGCATGTGTTAGTCTACACATGTACATGTATACATTCTAATCTAAGATCTGCATATGAGGGAGAACTTGTGGTTTTTATCTTTCGTATCCATCCAGTTTCTTGTGAATTTTGTGATTTTGTTTTTCTTTAGAGCTAAATAATATGCCATTTTATATATGTACCAGATTTTTATTATCCATTCACAGACAATTAGGTTGGTTCCATTTTGTTGCTACAGTGAATAGAGCAACAATAAATGTGGGGTGAAAATAAGGCTCTGAAAAGGTATGGAGTTCTTTGGGTGTATTACCAGTAGTAGGGTAGCTGGGTCATATGGTAATTCTATTTTTAATTTTTTAATTTTTGAGAATTTCACACATGAGTATGTTATTTGTATTATTTCTTTCCCTCTCAGTCTCCCCTAACTCCTCCCATGTCTCCCCCTACTTCATCTCAATTTCTTGTCCTCTTCCTTGATTATTACATAAACATGCAAACATATATAATATATATAATTATAATATTACATATTATATGTATAATGCACTGAATCCATTTAGTGTTGTTCCTGTGTACCCGTGTTTAGGGCTGTCCACTTGGGATTAAATAACCTCTCAGGGAGCTAGTCCCTACAGAACACTGATTCTCCCTCCCTGAGCATCCTTTGATTACCTCCCTGGAGCTCTTTATTTTGAGGTGAGACCCCATGAAATTTCTTCCATCCACCTTGGCATGGCAACTGGTTCTGTCATTTTGCAGATATTGTTAGACTACCATACAGGGGAGATTTCATTAGTGTGGCTTCCCTATCATGTCTAGAATGCATTATCAGAAGGTGTATTTTCTTCTAGTTCTTACATTGTTTCTGCTCTCTCTTCTACTGTGTTCCCTGAGTCTTATGTGTAGGGGTTGTCTTATGGATATGTCATTTGGGGCTGGGCAACTCACAGTCACTTATTCTGTGCATTTGACCAGTTGTGGAACTTTGTAATAGTTTCCATGTATAGTAAAACCAAGCTTCTTGTGAAGTTGTGAGAGGTATACTCGTCATATGCACTCACATTTACACTATATATGTATATTTCAGTTGGCTTATTAAATACATTTCTATTTTGCATTTCAAACCATCTAAGCATTATTTATTTCTATTTTCTCTCCCCTTTTATACCTCTCCCTTTTCCCTCCCACTTAAAGTCACCCCCATTTTCCCCTTTGATAACACGTCTCCTATTATCCCCCTCTCTCAGACTCTTTCTTCTTGTCTCACCCCCATGGTTCTTTTTTATTTTCCTGGCTCCTGTGGTTACATCAGAATATATATTCAAATATAAGAAATTGGAGCTATGATCCACAGATGAGAAAGAATATGCATGGTTTATTTTCCTGAATCTGGGTTGCCTCGCTTAGTATAACAGTTTCTAATTCCATCTACTTACTTGTAAATTTTATTATTTAATTTTTCTTTATAGCTTAATAGAATTCCTTTGTGTAAATGTACTGCATCATCATTATCCATTCATTAGTTGAGGGACATATAGTTTATGTACATGCCCTAGCTATTTTGAAAAGATTGGCAATCAACATGTCTAGGCAAGTATACTGTTGTAGGATATCAGGTCTTTTGGATCATAAGGTAGATCTATTTTTAGCTTTTAAAAGAATTCTTCACACTTGATTTCCATAGTGGCTGCACCAATTTGTAATCCCACCAGCAGTGAATGAGTATTTCCCTTTACCCACATCCTTAGTAACATTTGTTGTTGGTTGTTTTCTTGATCTTGGCCATTCTGACTGGGGTAAGAGGAAATATTAATACAGTTTACATTTCATTTCCCTAATTACTAAGGATACTGAACAATTGTTAAGGTATTTATTAGTTGTTTTTATTTTTTCTTTTGAGAACTCTGTTCAGATCTGTAGCCCATTTTTAAATTGGGTCATGTGTTTTCTTGATTCTTTGAGTTCTTTCCATATTCTGGAAATTAATCTTTTATCAGATTTAGCTGGCAAAGATTCTCTTCCACGTTGTGGGTTTCATTTTCACTCTATTCGTTGTTTCCTTTGCTGTATAGAAGCTTTTTAGTCTAACAAAATCCCATTTGTCAATTGTTGACCTTAATTCCTGAGCAAATGAAATCTACTTTAGAAAGGTTTTTCAATGTTTTGTAGGGTACTTTTTTTTTTGAGGCGGGGTCTCCCTTTAGTCCCAGCTGGCCTGGAACTCACTATGTAGACCAGGCCCACCTTGAACTCGGAGATCTGCCTTTGCCTCCTGAGTGCTTGGAATAAAGGCATGCACCACCATGCCAAGCCTGTTTTTTTTTTAATCTAAGAGTTTCAGTGTTTCAGGTTTCACGTTGAGGTCTTTAATCCATTTGGAGCTGATTTTTGTGGGAGGTGATATTTATGGGTCTAATTTGATTCTTCTACATAAAGAGAGCTAGTTTTCCCAACACCGTTTGTTGACAAAAGCTGTCTTTCTACCCTTCTGTGTATATTTTTGGCATCTTTGCCAAATATCAGGGTGCCTGTAATAGTGTGCATTCATGTTTGGTTCTTTTATTTAGTTCCTTTGATCTATATGTCTATTTTAGGGGATAATACCATGCTGTTTTTATTATTGTAGTTCTGCAATATTGTTTGAAATCTGATATGTAATCCCTTCAGCATTGCTGGGTTTGTTTGTTTACTTACTTATTTACTTATTTATTTATTTAATGTGTATGAGTGTTATGCTTGCATGCATGTAAGTGCACTCATGTTGTGCAATGTCCACAGAGGTCAGAAGAGGCCATTGGATCCCCTGGAACTGTAGTTATGGATGGCTGTTAGTCGCCATGTGAGTGCTGGAATTCAAACCTGAGTCTTCTGCAAGAATGGCCATATGCTCTTAGCCGCTGAACCATCTCTCCAGTCCCAACATTGCTATTTTTACTCAAGATTGTTTTGGTTTTCTGGGGTCTTTTGTGGTTCCATATGAATTTTAGGATTTTTTTTTCTATTTCTTTAGAAATTGTCATGGTGATTTTGATTTAGATTTGATTGACTCTATAAATTGGTTTTGGTAGGATGGTCATTTTCACAATATTAATTCTACCAATTTGTGAGCATAGGAGGTGTTTCCATTTTCTAGTATCTTCCCCCATCTCTTTCTTCAAAGATTTAAACTTCATTATAGAGATCTTAATGTTTTTTGTTAGATTTATTCCTAGATATTTTAGTTTTTGACTATTGTGAATGGGAGTGCTTCTGTGATCTCTTTCTCATACTGTTTGCTATTAGCATATTAAAAGGCTAGTGGGTTTTTTTCATAAATTTATTTTGTATCCTGCTACATCTTTTTCAATTAGTACCCCTTTAATTTTCTTTTGTCGTATTACTCTAGCTAGGGGTTCAAGCACTATTGAAAAGGAATGGGGATGGTGCATAACTTTGTTTTATTCCTGGGTTTAATGGGAATGCTTCAAGTTTTTCTCCATTTAGAATATTGACTATGGGTTTCATATATATATATATATTATGTTGAAATATGTTCTCTCCAGTCCATTTCCCTCTAGAGCTTTTATCATGAAGGCATGCTTGAGATGCTCATGTGATTTTTGCTTTTAAGTCTGTTTATATGATTTATTACATTTACTGACTTACATATATCAAACCATTTTTGCATACATGGAATAAACCCAAATTGATCATGGTAGGTGAAGTTTTGATATGTGTCTGAATGTAGTTTGCAAATATTTTATTGAGAATTTTTGCATCTGTATCCATGAAGAATACTGGGCTGTAGTTTTCTTTTGTTGTTGTGTTTTTAGTACTGGCTTCATATAAGGTGTTTGGGAGTTCTTCCTGTTTCTATTTTTTTTTCAATAAGTTAAACAGCCTTTTGTAGTTCTTTGAAAGTCGGGTAAAATTGTGCTGTGAATCCATCTGGACCTAGGCTATTTTAGTCAGGAGGCTTTGTATTACTATTTTCAACTTCCTTATTTATTAAGGGTCTAAGCTGTTGATCTCTTTTTGGTTTAACCTCAGTGGTTCCGTTGAATCTAGAAACTCACTTATTTCTTTTAGATTTTCTAATTTAATAGAGTATAAATTTTTAAAATATTCCCTTATAATGTTCGGGATTACTTTGCCTTACATTACTTTGTAATGTTTCCCTTACATTTCTGGCGCTTAGTTGATTTTAGTTTGTGCTTTATTTTGGTTAGCTGGGCTAAGGATCTATCTTGTTCACCTTTTCAAAAAACCAGTTCTTAGATTCACTGATTCTTTGTATTGTTTTCTTTTTTTCTATTTCAGTCATTTCTAATCTGATTTTTATTCTTTCTTCTTGTCTTCTGTGTTTGGATTTGATTTGTTCCTATTTTTCCATTCATTAAGTCATTTATTTATGAACTTTCTGATTTTTTTTTGTTGTAGGTGCTTAGAACTATAAAATTTCCTTTTAGGACTCCTTTCAATGTATCCTTGTGGTTCATTTGTGTTTTTTTTTTTTCCATTTTCGTTTTGTTTCAGGAATATTTTTACTTTTTTTCTTGATTTCTTCTTTGATCCATTAATTATTCAGTAGTGTGTTGTTCAATTTCCATGAGTTAGTGTAGTTACTAGAGCTTCTTTTGCTGTTGATTTTTAAACTTTATTGCATTGAGATAAGGTACATGGAGCTATTTCAATTTTCTTTTATTTGTTGGGGTTTATTATATACCTCTACCTGTCGTGTATTTTAGAGAAAGCTCCATTGACTGCTGGTAGAATGTTTATTCTTTAGTGCTTTGGCAGAACATTCTGTAGATGTCTGTTAGATCCATTTAACATATGATATAATTTGAAATTCAGGTGTTTCTCTGTTTATTCTTTGTCCAGGTGATCTGTCTATTGTAGAAAATGGGATATTGAAGTCACCTACTATTACTATTACTGAGTTGGGGTTAAGCTGTGTCTTGAAATCCAGTAGTACTCTTTTTATAAAATTGGTTGCACCAGATTTTGGTTGATTTTTCCCTTAATCAAATAAAGTGATCTTTATTTCTTCTGACTAATTTTAGTTTGAAGTCTGTTTTGTCTGATATTAGGATATAGGAATGCCTGCTTGTTTCTTGGTCCTGTTTGCTGGGCATATATTTTCCTTTCCTGTCATTCTAATGTAGTGCCTGTCCTTGAAGCTAAGATGAGTTTCTTATAGACAACAAAGAGTTGTGTTTTGTCTCTTAATCCATTTGATTAGCCTATGTTTTTTGAGTGGGGAGTTGAGGCAATTGATGTTTAAAGTTATTATTGAAAGAAGTGTTTGGGTTACTGTGATTTTATTTTCTGTTTGTGTTTTAGTCCTATTTTGTGTTTCTGTAATTATAGTTTCATTTGTATTTTTTTCATAACTGGATACCATATATCATATGTACTTTCCAAACCAGGACTAGTTTAGTGGACATGAATTCTTTTAGCCTATTTATTTTATGGAAGATTTTTCTTCCACCTTCAACTCTGATAGACAGTTTTTCTGGATAAATTACTCTGAGTTGGCATCTGTGGTCATTTAGAACATTGCTCCAGGATCTTCTTACTTTCAAAGTTTGCATTGAAATTTCAGCTGTTATTCTGATGGGTTTTCCTTTACGTAAAAGTTGTTGTTTTTCTCTTGCAGCTTTCTGGAACCTTTTTTGTTCTGCTTATTTAGTATTTTACTATTATGTATGCTGTGGAGAGTTTCTTTTCTAGTCCTATTTGGTGATCTGTGTGTTTCTTGTATCAGTATGGGAATGCCTTTCCATTATTTAGGGAAGTTTTCTTCTATAATCCTGTTGAAAATATCTGGTCAGTGTTACTGACCTGAGATTCTTCTCCCTCTATGCCTATAATTTGTTAATTTTGTCTTTCCATGGTATCCCACACCTCCTGAACTGTTCCTGTGGGTTTAGAAAAAAATTTCATGTTCTTTGATTGGATGATTCAATTCTTCAACTTACTATTCAAGTCTTGATATTCTCTTTTCCATTTGATTCCATCTGCTGGTAAGACTTTCTCCTTTTCTCATTGGCTTATTGAGTCTTTCAATTCCTTGTTCATCTCAGTTTGAGTTTTCTTCAATATTCTATATCTTTTATGAATTCAGTTTTTGAATCTGAATTGTCTTTGCCATTTCATTCAGCCATACATTTGTGTTTTCTTGAGTTTCAGTCAGGTGTTTATTTCTATACTCTTTGAGTTCTTCAAGGTGTTTGTTTCTGTTTAAAGTCATTGGATTATTTGATTATGTTTATGATTGTTCTGTGTCCTGGGGTTCCTCTAGGTAGTATTAATTTTATAACACTTGTGTGGGACAGGATTTGGTTGGAACATATTATCTTGGCTTTTAATGTTATTTGCAGTGTGACCTGGATATATGGACTTCTTTTGTTGGTTGTGTGCCTGATTTGAAATTCTAGCCTGCCTCTTTGTAAAGTGGAAGTTTGGTTCTGTTTTAACTGTTATGGTAGCTTGGTTGATTTTTGATCAGGTATAAATAGTTAGTTTGTGCTTTAGGTTCTTGCTTTTAATTTTTTATTGAAGGGACAGGAGCAATTCCAGGTTGGTATGGTATGCATGGTTTGTAATTACAGCTAGGACTTTGGTTGTGGAGATGTTGGTGGGGTGGACCAATTCTAGCTAGCTTACTGGGGTAGTCTAATGTTAGAACAGGACTTTCCAGGCCTAATCCTGGAGATGAAAGTTGGTAACAGAGTGGTTTATGTTCTAAATAGTTCACCAGGCTTGTCCAGAGTGCACACCTATTTTTAATTTTTTGAGGAAGCTCCAAACTGATTTTCATAAAGGCTGTATTAATTTGCATTCCCACCAACAGTGAATAAGGGCCCTACTTCATCTACATCTGCTCCAACATTTACTGTAGGAATTCTTTCTGAATGGGGTGAGGTGATATTTCAAAGTAGTTTTAATTTGCATTTCTCTGATGACTAGGGATATTGAACACTTTAAAAATAGTCATTGGCCATTTTTATTATTTTTTTAAGACTGTCTACTCAGTTCATCAGCCCTTTTGTTGATATGTGGTTTTCTTCCTTGATATTTAATTTCTGCATTTGTTTAAAATTCTAGGTATTACTCTTCTGTTCTTTGGGCTCTCTGTGTGCTCTGCTCTGTTTCCTTTGCTGTGCAGAAACTTTTTGAATTTCATTTAGTCTCATTTCTTGATACTTGGGGCTAGTTTCTATGCTGTTGATATACTATTCAGGAAGTTCTTCACTACCTCATTGTCCTGAAGAGTATGTTTTTGCCTTGAAGTTTCAGCATTTATGGTTTTAAATTAAGGTATTTGATCCATTTGGAGTTGATTTTTGTACAAGGTGAAAGATATGAATCTAATTTCATGCTTCTGCAGGTGGCTATCTAGATTTTCCAACACCATTTGTTGAATAGGCTATCTTTTTCCAATGTGTGCTTTTGCTTTCTTTGTCAAGAATTAGGTGTGCATAGCTTTATCAGTTTATTTCTGGGTCCTCTAGTCTGTTTCACTGGTCTACCTGTCTGTTTTACGCCAGTACCAGGCTATGTTTATCATGATAGCTCTGTAGTATAATTTGAGGTTAGGTATTGTGACTCTTCCAGCTATGTTCTTACTCCTTAGGATTGCTTTGGCTATTTTGTGATCTTTTGTGGTTCCATATGAATTACTGGACTGTGATTTATGATATTGGAATTTTGATAGATATTGCATTAAATCTGCAGATTAATTTTGGTATCATCGCCATCTCATTAATTCTGTCAATCTAAGAGCATGGAAGGTCTTTCTATCTTCTAGTACCTTCTTAATTTCCTTTTTCAGTGTCTTGAAGTTTTAATTGAAGGCTTTCTTTTCTTTGGTGAGGTGTATTTGCAGGTACTTGACTTTTAAAAACTATTTTGAATAGGATATTTCCCCAATTTCTTTCTCTGAGAGCATATAGTTAATATATATGAAGGCTATTAGTTTTTATATTGATTTTGTATCTTGCAACCTAACTGTGTGTATATAGTTTTCTAGTAGATTCTATAGGGTCTTTTAATTATAGGATCATGTCATCTCCAAATAAGGATAGTTTTACTTCTACCTTTCCTATTTTTGTCCCGTTTATGCCTTTCTCTTCTCTAATTGTATTCGAGTACTATGTTAAATAAGAGAGGTGGGGGGGAGTAGGCATTCTTGTCTTTTCCTTGATTTTAAAGTAAATGCTCTCAGTTTGTGTTCATTTAATATGTTAGCTATAGGTTTGTTGTATGTAGCCTTTGTTATTTTGAGGTATGCACCATCTATTCCTAATGTCTAACAAACTTTTATCATGAAGAGATGTTGAACTTTGTTAGATGCCCTTTTGACATCAATTTAGATGATTATGTGGTTTTCATCCTTAAGTGTGTTTATATGGTATATTACATGTATTGATTTACATATGTTGAACCAACCTTGCCTTTTGGGGATGAAGCCCACTTGGTCATATGATCTTAATGTGTTCCTGAATTCCTGCAAGTATTTTGTTGAGAATTTTTGCATCTGTATTCATCAAAGAAATTGGTTTATAGTTTTGTTGTTGTTGTTGGGTTTTTACCTGGTTTGTGTGTCAGAATAATATTGCCTTCATAGAATGAATTTGGTAGCATGCCTTTACTTCTTATTTTGTGAAATAAGTTAAGAAGAACTTATATGATATCTTCCTTGAAAGTTTGAAAAGTTTGGTATATATGTCCAGCTTCTATTTCATTGCTTGTAATGGATCTATTTAAGTTATTTATGTCTTCTGGTTTTAATTTTGGTAGATGAAATACATTTAGAAATTCTTTTATTTCTTCTAGGTTTTTCAGCATTTTAGAGTATAGGATTTAGAAAGTAATCTCTAATAATGTTCTGTATTTCACTGGAGTCTGTTGCAGTGGCTCCCTATTGATCTCTTATTTTGTTATTTTGTGTCATCTCCCTCTTTGTGTCAGATTGGCTAAGGATTTGTTGATCTTACTGACTTTTTTCAAAGAACCAGCTCTGTTTGATTTTGTGTCTTTTAAGTCTCTATTTCATCAATTTATTCCCTAACCTTTATTATTTCTTACTATGTACTGGGATTGTGATTGGATGCTTGTTGTTTCCCAGGAGCATTGAAGTGCATCCTTGAGTTGTTTATTTGATATCTCTCAGATTTTCTAACATGAGCACTTACTGCTTAAACTTTCCTCTTAGCACTGCCTTGGCTGTGTTCCACAAATTGTTATAGAGTGTGTTCTCATTTGTCTTTAGGGATTTTGCAGTTTCCTCTCTGATCTCTTGGATGACCCATTGTTCATTAAAAATGTATTGTTTCTCTTGCTAATTTATACTGTTTCTCTTGTTAATTTATTCTGTTATGGTCTATTAAACTGTTAAAAATATCTCAATATTTTGTATTTGTTGAGACTTGTTTTGTGTCCTATGATATGCTCAGTTTTGAATAAAGTTTTATGTGCTATTGAGGAAAAAAATATGTATCCTCTATCCATTTGGTAGAATGTTCTGTATATATCTATTAAGTCAAGTTGATCAATAGCTTATGGCTCTAAGGCTTTTTAAAACTTATTTTAGTTTGGAAGACTATCTGATTATGAGACTGGGGTATTGGTACTGTTATTATATCAGAACCTATATGACCTTTTATGCCTTTTACTATTTCTTTTATAATACTGGGGGGTTCCAATATTTGGTGCATAATTGTTTAGAATTAGTATATGCTCTTGATGAATTGTTCTCTTTATTAATATGTTGTATCATTTTTATCTCTTCTAATTAATTTTGGTTTGAAGTTTACTTTATCTGGTATAAAAATAGCTACACCTACTTGTTTACACTTTCCATTTGCTTGGTAGTTTGTTTTTCATCCTTTGATGCTTGATGTTTCATATCTTTGCAGGCTAGGTGTGTTTCTTGACAATAACAAATAGTCATATAGTTGGTTCTTGTTTTTAAGTTCTGTCTAGTAATCTATATCTTTTTGTGGACAATTGAGACCATTTACAGTTAAGGTTATTATGGAAAGGGGTTTATTATTTCATGTACATTTTTTGGTAATGTTCTGTTTTGCTGAATTATTGATATTTCTTTTCCTTCTCCAATATTAGTTGCAAGGATTTTCTGAGTCACTGTGTTGGATGTGGTTGCTTCTTTCTCTGGTCTAGTTTATCGATTTGTTCTTTTCATGTAGTGTACAGTTTCATGTATTCACGTGGAGGAAACTATCTTTTTTCTTCCTTCTTGTAAAGTATTCCATTAATAATTTTCTGCAGTGCTGGCTTGATTGTCATAAATTGCCTTAGTTTGTTTTTGTCTTGAAATATGCTTATTTCTCCATCAGTTTTGAAAGATAAATTTGCAGGCTATAGCATTTTTGGTTTGCAGTTATTTACTTTAAGAGCTTAATATTTTCATTCTATGCTCTTCTGGCTTTTACAGTTGCTGATGAAAAGTCTAGGGGTAATTCTGATATTCTGATAGTTCTGTTTTTTATTTTTAGGTGTAAGTTGATGTTGTCTTTGTGTTGCTTTTCAGTAGTATTTCTTTACTTTTTATTTTTGACAACCTGACTATGGTGTGTTATGGAGAGTTTCTTCTCTGGTCATACCTATTTTTAAAAAAATTAAAAAAATTATTTTTATTTTATACTGAGTATATTGCCTGCATGTGTATAAATCACCCATGTCCTGCAATGCCTGTGAAGGTCAGAAGAGAGCATCAGATCCTCTGGAACTGGAGTTACAGATGGGTGTTAGCTGCTATGTGGATGCTGGAAATTGAACCCCTGGTCCTCTGCAAGAGTCATCTCAACTTGCTCCCTCTGGCCCTGTCTATTTGGAGTTCTGTATATGTCTTGTGTTTGAATGTCTACTTCTTTTTCTAAATTTGGGAAGTTTTCTGCTATAATTTTATTAAAATATTTGTTTATATTTTTATATAATATTTAATATTTGTATTGTATTTGCTCCCACTTCTATACCACGAGTTCTCAGGTTTGACCACTTGAGTACATCCCAGACTTCTTAAAAATTTCATCTTCCTTAGTTTTTCCTCTTTTATATATTTGTATCATTTTAAAATTTACTTTATTTCTATATTTTTTAACATGTATGAGTGTTTTGCCTGCATGTATGTAAGTGCACCCATATTTGCAATGCCCACGAAGGCCAGAAGAGGCTATTGGATCCCCTGGAACTGGAGTTATAGGCAGTTGTTAGCTGCCATTGTGGGTGCTGGGAACCAAACCCAAATTTTCTGCAATTGTCATCAGTGCTCTTAACTGCTGAGTCATTTCTCTAGCCCCTGACTGTATCCCAACTTTGTCTCTATCCCTGAAATGTATTCTTCTCCATGGTCTTGTTACCCATGGTATCTGTTGTGTTTTTTATTTGATTGACCTTCTTCATTTCAAAGATTTCTGTTTGTTTCCTTTTCGCTGTTTCAATCTCCTTGATGAATTTTTCCTCCATATCTTAGACTTTTATCTCCAATTTATGGACGGTTTCATTTACTTTGGGGTCTTGTAAAGGTCTTGGGTAGATATCCTTAATTTATGCATCTGTTTGTTTGATTCTTCTACTTGATCACTACTCCTTTAAAAAAGCAAGACTCTGAATTCTTAGACTTTTCAGCTGTCTCTGTAGTTTTGAATTTCTCTCTAGGCGATATGGTTGGTTGGGAATGGGTCACAGGTAGTGGTGTCATAGTCTTTGTGTTTTTCTCATCTGTTGAAATGATATTTCAATTTTGACTTCCCCTTCTTCTAAGACTATTTGGATGTTTTGTTTTCTGTGATTCTTCCTAGAGGGATATCAGCATGCAACTTGGCTACCATGGGGCTGGTGAAACTTGGTGTTGATTGTCAAATGGAATCCAACAGAACATAGGTAGGACTGAACACCAAGCCTCAAGGCAACCAGATAAGATCAGAACCTGGTCACCCCCTGCACTCTCTGAACCAGCTTGGGGCAAGACACCAAACATCAGACCCACCAATGTCTACGATACTATCTAGGGGCTATCGTTAGTGCCATAAGCCTGAAGCAACATATGGGACCATAGTAGTATAGACTGCTAGTCTTGCAGTAACCACCAGAACCTCACAAGTCAAAAACCCTTACCCACCATGTCCTCAGAGACCACTGGAACTCCATACCTCAGGGGACCTTGCGCACATGAAGCCAAAGTTTGGACTTTGTCACTAGGACTGGAGACCTTGTCCCATGGTGCTCCCAGTTCCCTCCAGAGCTGGAGGTCTAATGCTAAAGTTCTCCTTGGAAAGTGCTGGAGCATAGGACCTGCTGTTATGGTAATCTGTGGTCTTGTGTTACCTGGAGCCTTAGTCACAGAGTGCTGTTTGGATCTGCCACAGGCAGAGCCCTGATTACATGGACCTGTAGAAGTTGGAGGCCCAGTTGCAGAGAGTCCTCTGGTCTCACAGAAAATTTCTCTTGATTAAAGAATAGTGACCCATATTAACATTCTTTTGCCTTTGTGCATCCTTGTGGGACACAATTATGCACAGTGATGATCCTTACAGTAAAACATATATTTACTTAGTTAACAATTATTTTCCAATTTTATATCAAGGAGGCAGTCATGGAGATCACGGTTATGTGTTTCATCTCTGGAATCAGATTGCTTGGGTTTAAATCCTAAATTGATTATTTACTAGCTGTCTGAACTTGAGGAAGTTACTGAAGTTTTCTGTACTTTTTCTTCCTCTTCTGCAAAGTGGGGATTATTAAAACTTTATAGGATTGTTGGGTTAGAAATGTGTCAAACATATTGTGAGCAATTGATAAATGTAAAGTATTATTAGTATTAATCAGTGGAAATACTGCACTACACACACACAAACACACATACACACACACACAGATTACACCATATATACATACACACATTCGTGTACATGCATACACAAATACAGACCATGATGGACCTCACGTTCTTGAGTGAAGGGACTTTTTTAAACATTGCCCTATTACTTGGAGTTCTCTAAAGGAACAAAACTGATAAAATCAACATATATGGATATATATAAATGTATATGAGGATTTATTAAATTGGTTTGCAGGATAGAATCTAGGTAGTACAACAATGGCTGTGCCACACTGGAGAGGCTGAGAATCCAGCTCAGTCCACAAGGCTCGATGTTTCAGCAGTCTCAATCCATGCTGAAGACCTGAAGGATTCCTGGAAGTCTGACAGCCCTAAGTCTACACTGGAATTCAAAGAAATTGAATTCCTCTACTATTAGTGGAGGAATGCCACAGCAACAAGATGAATTTACCAGTAAGAAGAAGGCAAGCAGGCAAAAACTAAAAGCTCCCTTCTGCTATGACTTTCAGAAGATAAAGCCCACATCCAGGGTGGGTCCTCTGGCCTCAATCAGTCCAAACAAGAAAGTGTCTCTCATTTCAGTTAATTCCAGATCCAGTCAAGTTTACAACTAAGACCAGCCATCACAATTTTAGATACTGATAATTGTTCTAAAAACAAGTAAGGTAGAGTATCACAACAGAGTGGGAGAAGAATCCTCATTCGAATAATATGGTTAGGAAAGGTCTATTTGAAAAGAGCTCTTAAACTCTTGGTTTAAGCTGTATGCTGGTTAATTTTGTCAGTTTCACAGACTGGAGACACCTGGGAAGCAGAGGTCTTAATTGAGGAGCTTTCTCCATTGGATTGGTTTGGGTAATGTCTGTGAGGCATTTTCTTAACTGCTGATTGATTTAGGATGACCCGGCCCATGCAGCTGAAGTTGAAACCCCAGGATAATTGAGATGCCAGGACCTTGGGATGACCATTAGGGACAGTGGCAAGTGTTGAGTAGAGCTGTGTTGAGCCTAGGAGATAAGCTATATGTGCTGAAGGAGGAAAAACAAGAGAAGTAGAGCAGCCCAAACTTTTTGAGCTCAGATGATCATGAGTAAATCCTAGATATTGGACACTGAGCTATACTGCTGGAGTTTGTTTTGCTTAAGTGTGCCCAGTACTTCCCTGTTGAAATAAGAAAGTATTTGACTTTTGTTTTGATTTTATAGGAGGCTAACGTTATGAGAATTTTGAGTTTTAAAAGATAACTTGGACTTTTAAATTGTTAAATTTTTTTTAAAGACTGAGACTTTTAAACGTTGTATTTTATGTTGTGATGTTGACACAAGATCTTGGAGATAAACAAGAAAGGAATGAAGATGGTTTACTAGTGATGTGTTTACATGTCCAGTTAACAAAGAGTCAATTGTGCTGGTGAGTTCTTGTTGACTTGTCATAAATTGGAGTCACCTGGGAAGAAGGAGCCTCAATTCAGGAATTTCTTCCATTGGATTGGTCTGTGAGGGATTTTCTTTTTCTCTAAAGTTTTTATCATTTTTAGTTTCTGTGTTTTGCCTGCATGCATGTATGTATGTCACATGCATGCAATGCCCTTGGAGGTCAGAAGAGGGCATCAGGTCCCCTGGAACTGCAGATGCAGATGGTTATTAGCTGCAATGTGGGTGCTGGGAAGCAAACCCAGGTCCTCTGGAAGAGTATCTAGTGCTCTTAACCACTGAGCCATTTCTCCAGCCCCCATGTGAGGCATTTTCTTAATTGTTGCTTGATGTAAGAGGGCCCAGCTCACTGTGCCATCCCTAGGCAGGTGGACTTGGTCTGCAAAAGAAAAGTAGTGAGAGGTTAGAGAGATGACTCAGTGGTTAAGAGTATATGCTGCTCTTGCAAAAGATTTGGGTTTGTCCCCAGGACTCACACCAGGTGGCTCACAACTGCCTGTAACTCCAGCTCTGGGGTTCTGATGCCCTTTTTTGGTGTCCTTGGGCATTTGCACCATACACAGATACGATTGCATATAAATAAGTAAAAATCTTAGATAAAAAAAGAGGTTGAAGAGATAGTTTAGTGGTCAAGAGCTATCTTGAGCCTAGGAGATAAGCTAGGCTGCTCTTGCAAAGGACCTGGGTTTTGTTCCCAGCACAGCATGGTAGCTAACAGCTGTATGTAACTCTAGTTCCAGGGGATCTGATACCCTCTTCTGGCCTCTGAGGGCAGTGTACAATATGGATGCACTTAAATACATGCAGCCAAAATACTCATACATGTAAAATACCAATAAATAAATAAATAAATAAATAAATAAATAAATAAATAAATAAAAAGATGGCTGAGCAAGCCAGAGAAGCAAGCCAGTAAGCAGCATTCCTCTATGGTCTCTGCTTCAGTTCCTGCCTCGAGTTCCTGCTTTGATTCTCTCAATGATGGAGTGTAACTTGTAAGTTAAAATAAACTCTTTTCTTCCCCAAGTTGCTTTTGGTCAATGTTTTATTACAGAAGAGAATGTTCCAAACAGTGGGAATATCATGTGCAAAGCACTCAAGGAGAGAGGATTTGGTAAATTCAAAACTTTGAAAGAAGAAAGAAGACTATTATGGTTGAAGTATAGTGAATGAGAAAGGAAATGGTATAAGATGAAGTTGATATTGGTAAGAGGAAACTTGTATAAGGAGTTTGGATTCAATTCTTAGTCCTATGGGAAACCACTGAAGCAAAGGTTTGATATATTATTTTTCATTTTCACAAATGTTTCTTTTGTTGTGTTGTATTTGTATTGAGGAAATGTAAGACTGGAAAGGGTAGAAGAGTTTTGAGGTTCCTGAGACTAAGCAAAATGACAGACTAAGTGGTGCTGAAGATGAAAAGCAGTCTATATTTAAGGTATATTTTGAGCTAGATGCAATAGGACTTACTGAAGGATTTTGTGTCAGAGATAATACTCAGATTTCCAAATGGAATAACATTATTTGATATAGCATCGATTTATAAAATGGGGAAACATGGGGGAAGGGTCAGGTTTGGGGAAGAAGTTGATAATTAAGAGTTCTATTTTGAACCTCTTAAGTCTGATGTGTCTATTAGGTGTTCAAGTGGCGATGTAGAGCAATCATTTAGATTTATGAATCTAGAGTTTAGGGTCAGAATTTAGATCATATTTAAAGTTATATATTTAGATGGGATAACCCAGGGATATTATGAAACGCAGAAAGTGTGGATCATATGAATATTAATATCTTTAATATAGAGGCTATGAGAGATTATAAGGAGAATGAACTAATAATGAAGATATGGTTGTAGTTCTGTGACAGATAACTTGCTGTCCAGAAGTCCTAGATTTAACCCTGGTATCTCCATTTTCTCTTTGTCTCCTCAGAGGGCTGGGCAGATTATAAATCTGTAAACCTTTTGTCAATTCTATATATTTTTTCTAGCTTGGGGAATAAAATCGGTGCTCTTTAGGTATTTGCCAAACAACTGAATTAATATATAAATGGAAAAAAGAAAATATTTGTATTATAGACTTGCTCTACCTCAGTGTAGATTTGTGATACTGGGCAATTAGCAATCAGCATTTTTATCTGTAAAATGGAAATAATAAAAGTGCCTATCTTTTGGGCCAAGATTTAAAGCAATTAAAATTTGTAACAATTAGCACAGAGCTAGGGCTAAATTAATTAAGTTCTATTAGCCTCCTGTACTTCAAGTGCTCATTCATACAATGGACCAAAAATTATGTCCTGTTTTGCTTACAAGGGCATTTGTGAAGCCTGCAGGGCTTAATATTGGACACTATAAGGGATTGTTAATGTTTTAATTGGCATTACACTGCTTTATTCAGTAGCTCCTCTCTCTTCATCCTCCAGGAGGATTAAAACCTGTCTTTGGAAAGAGCTATTACTCCTGAAGCCTGCTCCAACTCAGAAGCACAACCCAACACCAAATTCATTAGCACAGGAGTTCAATTAAAAAATCCTCCCTCCTGTTGTCAGGTGATCATAATACCTGTGCATGCTGATTGGCACTCTACTGACCAATCACCACTATGCCTCCTGGAGCTGTAGTTTTCAAAATCAGTAAGGCCCTGTTTGAGAGAGCCTTGGCTCTGTATGAAACACACTGCATTGGTAAGGACACAGATCTTGGTTAATTTTCCTAGTCTTTCCTGTTGTGTCATCAGTCTTGGTGTGAGCTGGATATGTTTGGGTTTGTGCTACCAGCTCAAGTGTCTGCCTAGGTTGCCTGCTACTTAGTTCTTGGTAGTCACTCCAGTTCCTTTTGCATCCTGTCTTCTCTTGTCAGGTTTCATAGCATCCCTGCAAGGGAACTTTTGTCTTCTTTTGTCAACCAGCAGTCTGCAGAGTGAACCCTGCACAAAGTTGGACAGGGAGTGCTTATTGGACATGAGATAGAAAAACTAATAACAGTGGGTTTCAACTTTCAGATGAAGGATCGAGTGCACATGGTTGAATCCGAAAACTTTTACTACAGAAGGTCTTTCACAAGTGAAAGTGTACAAGATTGATTTCATGCACAAGTACGGGGGGATCTGATGTGTTTCCAAGACAGAATGTTACAGTTTGTTAAGCTTCCAGGTGTTGCTAATGCTGCATATCATTGCTCACACTTTGAACATGGAGGCAGCTGTGGTCCTGTTGCCTCATGTTATTAGTTTGGAAATGCAAGGGTCTTAGTGTCCAATGTTAACCAGCTGGTTGCAATTGGGGATAGGACCAAAGTTAAAACCTAGATGTTTTCCTAGCCCTGTGTTGCTTTCATTGACACCATGTCCTGTTCTCTTTTCAGTGATTTGTTGCATGCAACCCGCATTTTGTGTAAAATGAAGTTGTTACTCCTTTCTCTAGACGGTTTGGATCAGCTGCCCCTGTGTGGGTTAGGATGCCCACTGGGGTTTCCAGTTATCAGTGTAGATATAGGGGAGAAGGAAATTCTAGAAAAGGGAAAGGATTATAATTTTCTTGTGCAAGAATGATTAGAGATTTTTGTATGTGGTAGAAATTAATAGTGTCATTCTTGTTTTCCACTTTATTTTTTTGAGACAAGCTCTCTCAACTGGGAGCTCACAGACTGGTTAGATTGGTTGGCTCTTGTCTCTGCCCTCTTTCCCCAGTGCTAGGGTTACAAGCATGTGCCACCATGCCCAAGCTTTTACATGAGTGATGGAGATCCAAACTTGGGTCCTCATGCTTGTACAGCAAACATTTTACCCACCAAACCATCTCCCCAGCCCAAGAATATCCATTTATTAAAGAGGTGTGCTGGTCTCTCATTTTCCTCCTCTCTCTATCCCCAGCAGTAGATACGTTAATTTACCTGTTAGTGTATGAGTCCCCCAAAGCAGGTGCT
This sequence comes from Eospalax fontanierii, assembly GCA_035773235.1. Taxonomy (NCBI): domain Eukaryota; kingdom Metazoa; phylum Chordata; class Mammalia; order Rodentia; family Spalacidae; genus Eospalax; species Eospalax fontanierii. The sequence continues at coordinate 47,447,667 of CM069525.1, forward strand.
TGGTATTCTGGATAATGATATGACCATAATCTGAATAGTTTTATTTCTCTGAGGTTTAGTTAGTCTGAAGTATCCTCAACTGGGAATTTTCTAGTCTGTTGACTCCACACTTTTTCTTCTTTTTGAAGGGTAAAGGAAAAGGTTTAAGAAAATAGATCTTTGATGATTTGTAAAAAATGTGTATGAAACAATGTATAGTGCCTTAAAGGATAGGTGCATTCAATCTAGCTTTCTTTATTGGTGCATGGCTGAGTTTTGAGGAATGAGATGAAAAATAGGATTAGATTTGAGATAAGGAGAGTGGGATGTACTGTTTATTGAATGCCTCCCATGTATGCTTTATACATGCAGATTTATATTTGAGCTATATCACTCCCCTTTGTGTAAATAACATTAGAGTTGTTCTGCAAATGAGGAAGCTGAGACTCAGAGATGATAAGTTAGCTGATTTAGAAACCTGATTAATCAGACCCTGAAACCCGTGCCCATTCTATCTCTTTACAACTTTCAAGTTTTTTGAAATGATTTTGATTGTCATTGAAAGATTATGATATTTTAGAAAGAGCTCGGGAAAGATCTGTGTGGCTTAATAGTTTGTCTTGGGTAGTAAGCCACCTAACTGGTACTACAAAATAGAATGTGTAAGTGGGGTTGAAAGGGCAGCTCTATCAGATTTGAAAGGATCTCTTGTGTCGCAAACAATGATTACTTTTACAATAATGTATTTCCTTGTAAGGTACATATGTATAGCCAAACTATTGAGGATTCACAAACCAAAAGACCCTTCAGGAATATAAAACAAAGTCCTATACTGAGATTGACAAAGTTAGAACTTTCCTATAGGCTGTAATGACCGTTAAATTCTTATCACAATTCATTTTTCAAGAATTTATTTCATTTTGTTCTTATGTTTTTTATTTGTTTTCTTGCTGGGTATCCAGAATTTGATTGTGGGATCTTCCAATTGAATGCCAGCTTTAGATACATATGTCTGACTTGTCATGCATACATGTCTGTACGAAGTCATTTTCCTGTCTTCTGTGTAATGCCATTCTAAGTTTTGTGGCCAGGACGCCCATGCCTTTAAAAAAATTGTTAATTCCACTAGGTAATGACCATGCTATATGAGCTGTATCAATACAACACTTGATTGTATTGATGCAAAAATCTTATGTAAATTTCTGCCTAGTATTCCTAAACTTAAACTAAGGATTAAGCCACTGTATAAGTGCCTAAAGAGAATGGCAGGTCTCATTTAATTCGAAGAGCCTGTACAGGTAGGTATATTTATTTCCATTTTATTGTTGTGTTTCCTGAAGCCCAGGACTGTGATAGAACCAAGCTTTTTACACAGAGATCTTTTCAACTTTAAGATATATTTGCACCCAGGAATGCAATAGAGAAACTAAGTTTTCTTAAGAGTATCTACAGAATTCTGTGGTACTTCTGATGGATGAGATCTTAAAGCATTTATTTTTGATTGTAGTTCTTCCTTGTACAAGACACTGGTGAATCTGTTTAAGATGCCACCACCACTATCACCTGAAGGTTTCAAGCTGGAGACTGAGAAAATTCAGTTCAGCAAGATCGTGCCCAGTGATCATGGACAATCCAAAAAGGTTAGAAAAATTTCTCTCTTCCAATAGTGTCTCATATTATCTATTTCTATATTGATTTAGTAGTTATCCTTAGCTCTTAATCTTTTAGAATGTCTAGATTATTCTGAGAAAGTGGGAAGTTGTAGCAACTCTGGGAGTTGAAGAATAGCAACAGCTTAGAACATAGGTCTAGGAGCTAAGGATGTAGTTCAGTGGTTGAACTCTTGCCTCACGTGCAAAGCCCTAGGTTCTAGCCTCACCATATTCCCAAAATAACTTGAGGGGAAGAGTATAAAATCTTCATTTGCATAAATATGCATGGCTGAAATGAAGGCCATTCTTCACATCTTTGAAAATCAAACAATATTGGGTTCTCTTAATGATCATGTCTGTACTTGTGCTTTCTCCTGGAAGCTCTAAGTGTCTTACCAGGAGGCTGTAGGATGTTCTAGGGAGAATATGAAGATTACGTTAGTAAAAGTATTATTGTGCTTTTTGCATATTAAGATTAAATATCCCTAACTTGAAAATTCAGACTTTGAAGAATTTCAAATACTGGAAGTGTTTGAATGCCAACTTGATTCCACAAATGGAAAATCCACACTTGAGCTCAAATGATTGAGTCACAGTCAAACTGCAGGCATATTAGGTGCCTGGGAATGGTTAAAGTGGTTTATATGTAAGCATGAGGACCAGAATTCAAATCCCCAGCATCTATATAAATGCTGGGTGGGAGTGGCAGCATGCCTATAATTCTACTGCTCTGAAAGGCTAGCCAGACTAGCTGTGTAGGTGAACTCTGGTTTGAATTGAATAAGGTGGAGAGCTATTGAAGAAGACTTCTGACATCAGTTTTGGACCTCCACATGCACACACTTGTTCATGTATCTTCATACATATGTGTACCCATACACATAAACATGCGTGCATTTATGCATGCACACAACACATACATACACAAAGAATGCATGCACACTTAAAATGTATAAAATTGCCTTCAGGCTATATGTATATAAGGAATGTATTAAACCCAAATAAGATTGGAGCAGTATGGGGAGGGAAGGGTAATGGGGGAGTAAATATGGTCAAAGTACAGTATAAACTTGAACAGAAATAGCAATATGAAACACACTATTTACATCATAAACATACACCAATAAACTTTTTGAAGAATATTTGTAATTAATTTTTGACAATTTCATATATGCAATAATCTTTATCATATGTACTTAAACCCCATTCTTACTCCCCCTGATACCCCTCAAAACATTTCCCTATTGCCTTGATATCTTCCTCCTCTTCTTTTTTTTTTGTAACCAATTGAGTCCAGTTAGTGTTGCATCTGTACATGGGTGTGAACACATTCACCAGCCCATGGGCAAGCCACCAGGGGCCACACCTCTGAAGAAAAAGGAATCCATACTTATTCTTGTAGATTTTATTTCATTTTGGAGTTAGTTAATTCTGTTTTGGGGACAAAGTCTTGTGTGTCCCAGATTAGCCTCATACTCCCCAAGTAGCCAAGGATGACTTTGAACTTCTGATCATTATGTTGCCTCTACCTCCTGAAGAATTTGTTCATAGTAGGCGAGCATTCTTATCAAAGGCTGGGAGATGCCTTGAGGGTTAAGAACTCTTGCTACTATTGAAGAGGATCAGAGTTCAGTTCCTAGCACCCATTTCTGGCAGGTCATAGCCATCTGTAACTCTAGCTCAGGGTATCTGACCCTCTTTTGGCCTCCACTGGCAACCATATTCACATGCATAGATGTACCCATGCACATAGACATAACTAATCTCGTGTGTGTGTGTCTCTATGTGTGTGTGTGCATGCATGTGTGTGTAAGAACAATAATTAAAGAAGAGGTTGGAATATTGAGAGGAAGTGAGGGGAAAATGGGAGGAATTGGATGAGGGAGAAGAAGGGGTGAAAATTATGTAAATAAAATATTCAGGTATAAAATTCTCAAAGAAATTTTAAAAATTAAAATAAATCTTGGAACTAGACAGGTGACTCAGATGTTAGGAGTGCATACTGCTCTTCCAGAGGACTCAGTTCAGTTCCCAGTACCCATGTTGGAGGATCACAACCCCTGTAACTTAAGGTCCAGGAGAATCTAACACTTCTAGACACTGCAGGCACTTGCACATATGTACACATACCCACACATAGACAACACACATACATATTATTAAAATAATAAACATAAAGGCTTGAGCGACTGGTGAGATTGCTAAGCAGTTAAAAGCATTGACTGCTCTTTCATCTGTTTTAATGTCTATTGTGTCAAATTAGTGTCCCCAAATGTTCCTCAGTACAGGTTCATCCACTGAGGTCTAGTCCACCTATCCAGAGTCCCTTACTCATCTTCACCCAACAGTAATCAGTTGCCAATATTTTTTCCAGCAAAGATTGGGATCTGTTACCTATTTCTCCAGTTCCATGCTTGGTGTTTGTCTGCTTGAGTTTGTTCGGGCCTTGAGTATGCCGAAATCATTGCTATAGGTTCATATGAGCAGGGTCCCAGGAGCTTGTAGGATTCTATTTCCTTATGGTCATACACCTTCTCACTGGCTCTTACAATCTTTCTACCCCCTCTTCTGCAATGGCCTCTGAGCCTTGGGTGAGTGAAACTTAATATAAGAGTCCTGTCCAGGGACCTACAATATGCAGACTCCTAATCTCCATTCTTTGGCCATTTGTGACCTTTAGTGTTACTGGCCCTCTTTTCCATGAGGGAGCTTCATTAAGGAGATTTGAGAGGTTTATTAGTCTCATCTTTACCGCTTGTTCCATGTTGCATGAGCCTTGGCTGTAGAGGTTGCATTGTAGATATGCCACTTAGGCAAGGACAGTTCATGGACAATATCTATGTGTGACCAGTTGTGATACTCTGTAGTAGTCTCCATCTGGTACAACAGAAGCTTCTTTGATGAGTGGTGACTAGGATACTTGACTGTATATATAAAGGTATATGTTCTGCACTTAGTAAGAAGTTGAATTAGCCTAGGGATGTGACAGCCTTGGGAATTTCTCTAAGATCTATGACCTCTTCAGCAATGTGTATTTGGCTATGATTACAGTACCACACATGAGTTTCCTCCCATTGAGTGGGCTCTAAGACCAATTAGATAGCCATTGATTGGCCTTAACATAAAAGTCCCACTACTGCACCAGTGTCAAGTGCTGTGTTAGTCACTGATGGGATTTTTTTGGTCATTAAGCTGGCGTTGGGCCGTTGATTGGTGTTCTTCCTTGGCTGCTTACATAGTGCTCTCCAGAGCTATGAGAACTAGCCCTTGGGGAAGTGGCTTCCAGGTCATTTCCAGCTGCATTGCTCCCATCCTGGTGTCTGAAGTATGAGTATGTCCTGCTTTTGCAATAGGGTCTTACTTTTAAGTCCTTGGACTGCAGCAATACCCTATAAACTTTTGAGAATCTCTTGGACCACCCTGGTCAGCAACTCAAAGGAAGGTTTCTCCTGTCTGGCACTGTTTGTTGTTATGTATCCTTCAGCTATGCACATTGACTCATGTAGAGATACTTTTTGTGAAATTTGTCATTAGGTTGTGAGACTAATATGATTCCCTCTGATGTTTTATGCTAGTTAGGCATTATTTGGCTCTCTCCCTCTCTCTCACCCTCCTTCTGTGTATTCCCCATTTAAAGTGTACCAATTTTCCATATCTCTCCTTAATAATAGTCTCCTATGGCTCCACCTCTCTTGGGCTCCTTTCCCTTTATCCCCATAGTTCCTTGTATAACCCTCCATCACCCTGTATTTAAATACCCCCCCCCTTTTATCTATTTCTTCTTTAGTAACACCTGTCTCCTACTAGTCTTCTCTCTCAGGTTCTTTCTTTCTCTTTACCTACTGGCACCATATATATTTTAATCAAATTTTATAGTAACATTGATGAATTATCAAGAAAGTATTTCCTGGAACAAATATTAAGCCAATGTATTTTGTTTGTGCTTAGTGACAGAGCACTTGTATAAGCAAGCCCAAGTCTCTTCCTGTGTTCAGTCTCTAGTATTACAAGGATTGATTGGTTTTCTATATGTGCAGATAAAAATTTTCACTTTGTTTTAGTAAAATGATTTTCATGGAAGGAATCAAACTTTCTCCCATGTAAATTTATCAGGAAAGATTTAATACTTTGATCAAACATTTGGCTATATCATATCTTCTGATTGTAGTTATGTCATTGCACATTTTCTTTTGTGGCTGTTATTTTTCCAACCCCAACTTCCTTTGGACATTTGTAAGACTAAGTTTGTAATTATTAAGTTTATAACTAACTTAAGTTCAATTTCCATTGTTAGTCTGATGTTGAGGCAATTATTTCTACAAGTTATATCAAGTAAGAATTGGAAGACAAATTGACAGTTTATTTCTTAGCTAGTTTGAGAGAAAATAATGGTTATTATTTGTTAATTGTTTCTAGTAGTGTTATTGATCACAAACAAGATAAAGATGAATAGATTTTTTATCTTTAAAATATTTTATTTTATTCTTTATGTATATGAGTGTATTACCTGCATATATATAAGTGCACCTGTGTTGTACAGTGCCCACGGAGATCAGAAGAGGGTGTTGTATTCCCCTGGAACTGGAGTTAGGATGGTTGTTAGCTCCCTTGTATGTCCTGGGAATTGAACCTGGGTCCTCTGCACGAGTAGATAGTGCTCTTAACTGATGAGCAGTCTCTCCTTCCCCGATTATTTATTTTTAGCTGGAGAATAAATGGAAGTAATTCCCAGTTCTCCTAAGCTTGTTGTATTGTGCTAGAATAGTGTATTATGAATACAGTTCTCTCATTTTTGAGCATTTACTGTGTCATATACTGTTAATGGCATATCTAGAACACAGCAAATGGCTGGATCCCAGTGTTCTCCTTCATAATTGTAGGAATTTTCTTAAGATAATTAATAAACTTTCACCCAATAAAAACTGTTAAATGTTAGAAGAGTGCTACAAGTGTGATTCTTCCTAACTTCTAACTCTAAAAGAGATGGTCTTAGTCATTTGGGAGTGAGGTAAGATATGCACGGATATGCAGTACCCAGAAAGAAAATCCCCTCTACATAGAATAATCAGCTTCTTCCTCTCCCTTATTCCTTCTTTTCTCTGCCATACCTCCCATATATCAACCAATAATTAGAAATTAATTCATATTAACAAACTCTTAAAATACAAAAATTTCATTTGACGTTTGCAATTACTTAGGACTGTATATTTTTAAAGTACTATTTTTTTTTTCTATTTATAATTTATACAGACTGAAAAATGTATTGTCTAACAGAGAGCTTGCCTAGCATGCACAAGACTCTGGGTTCAATCTTTAGTGCAGAAACAATAAAACACTTTCAAAAATGTATTATATTTTGCAATTCATAAAAACTCTGTAAAGCAGGTTATCATTCCAATTCTACTGATAAGAAAATTGAAAATTGAGTTTTTACCAAGGTTAACATTCACTAGAGAACTGATTTTGGACCAGTATCTAGATTTATACTCTATTTTCACTATTGAATGTGTCTTAAACCAGCTTTTTAAATATTAGACACTTAAGCACTTTTTGAATTAACTGATGTACTTGAAAGTATCCATATTAAAAGAATAATTAGCAATGGGTAAACGATAAATGCCAGGACTTAAAAGGACCCCATACTGGCTTAAGTAAACCTCAGGTAAACCTAAGTTCCAGTTCAGGGATGGTGTAAAGCTCCCAACCTAGAGACTGTTATTTGGGGAAAAACAGTTATCAGCCCCTGTTGTCTCAAAACCCTGTCACCAACACTTATATTGAACTAGGAAAATAGCCTCAACCACCCCCTCTTCAACTGTTATAAACAGCCCACCAACTGTGCCTCAGGGTGAAGTTTTGATCCCCAGGAGAAACTGATGCCACCTTCATTGTTTTTAATCTGCAATTTTTTTAACAGCAATCTATTAAAAACAATAGTTTTTAACAGCAATCTGTTCTGGAGGTCCCACTCATTTTTTATTTTCCCATTTCCCTGGTGAATCCCAATGTAACATTTTCTAGTAATGGGGATAGTTAATCCTCAATAGAATCACTGAAAAGTTACCTTTACCAAGCTAGTTTGCTCATTCTAAAATTTATACCCAGATTACATGGTTCTTTACTATCTCCTTTTGTGACTGTATAAACAGCCACGAGTAATAAAATGTTCTTTTATTGTAGTTCATGTGATTTGTTATACATATCCCAATTACTTGGATGTGGTAGAGTTTATCCAAGCCCTAAAGATGCCCAATGTTCCCAAAGGGATTGTTTACAATTGGCCAAGCTCATTTACCTATTTTTTTTCAGAGGGGAGGGACTGACAGTGCGAAAACATCTCAACATTTACCTCTGGGAACACAAAAAAAGAGATCAGCTTTTGAAGATCTCACCAATGTGAGTATGCTAACCCCCATTTTTTGCTGTGGTTTTGCATAAGCCTTAGATGGTCTTTGTCTTGAGAGATCTTTCCATTTACCAGCAGACTCTGACCCTCTTAGAATGTTGGAAACAGAATTTATTTGGAATCAGTGACCCAATTTCACAAAGTATGGAAGCTCTTTTTCCTGATACATACCGTCTGGATCAATTGATACAGTTCTGAGGACTAACACATATAAAATTGTAAATATATAAAAACTATGGGAGAATGTATTTATTTGAAATCCAGAGGTGGTTTACCCTGATCCCTAGGCTTTGGAGATGAATTTTGATAGAATCATTGTAGTCCCAGGAGGCATTTATCAAATACTATGAGCATTTTCAGCAAGACCATTTTTTTAAAATTTTGTGTACAGTTGACCTCAATTTTCACCTGTGTCTCTCAGGATTTAAATTCCTGAATTAACCTTGTCATAGTGACAATTAAAATTTGTTATTTATGTTAAATATTTTATTTTTATTTTATATGTATGAGTATATTGCCTCCATGTATGTAAGTGTACCTGTGTCCTGCAATGCTCGTGGAGCTCAGAAGAGGGCATCAGATCCCCTGAAACTGGATTTACTGATGGTTGTTAGCTGGTATGTGGCTGCTGGGAACTGGACTTGGGTCCTCTTGCAAGAGCAGCCAGTGCTCTTAATGGCTGAGCCATCTCTCCAGCCTCCATTTGTTTCATTTAAAGGCATAACTTTTAAATTTTTTTTCTGAGATCATTCAGTATCATGATTTCTTCTACTATTTAGTAGAATTGTTCAGGATAAATGTGTGGTAGAGTCTTGAGAGTCTAATGTTAAATAAATACCACTCAGCAAAATAAATAGTTCATAAGTAGATTTATATTAGAGGTCTACCTTGAATAGCTAGTTGTTCTTGGCATACCTATGACAGTAAAATTAGTCGTATTTACCTTTCTTCCTCTGAAGATCTTAGGAAGTTAAGGTAGCTGGGTGAGGTGACTCATGCCTTTAATCCCAGCATGTGAGAGGCAGAGGCAAGCTGGTCACTGTAAGATTGAAGCCAGCCTGGTCTACATAGTGAGTTTTGGGTCAACCTTGGCTACAGGAAGACATTGTCTCAGAAAAACAAAAGAAAAATAAAGAAAAAGTGGAAAACAAACCATTGTGTCAGTTACTCATAAGTCCTGCCTGGCATGAAGATCAGAACTGCATCTCGCATCTCTTGGAAATACTTATGGCTGCTTTTTGTTGACATGTATATTGCTAGTGTACTGATTATAACTGCTAGCTTCTACTGTAGCTGGTTTGCCCAGTGCATACTAGTTAGGAGATGTTTGGATTGTGACTCTTGAGAACACCCAGATAAGTTGTCCAAGATAGAGTATGGGTGACAACTTTCTTGTAAGAACAACTTTTTGGATGATAGGTGAGTCTCTTCATTTCCTTCTTCCTTCTTCCTCCTTTTTTGTAGGCTTCTGAAAGTCAACTTGTCCAGTCAAAGAAGGAAAACAATACAGAATTTGTAAGAAATATTTCCAAGAGGATGAATACGAGTATACATAGTCTTGGGTTTGCCAAAAATAATGAGGTAAAAAGGTAAGAAAGAACTCAGATGATATTGTTTTAGATGATAAATGAGAATTTGGGACATTTTGTCTCAATTAAGAATGTGTTTAGTAATAAAGAAGAGGACAAGTGAAGGAGTGTGGGGTCATGGGAGGAGTTGGAGGGGCATTGCGAGGGGTGGAAATAATGTAAATACAATATTCATGTATGAAATTCCCCAAAAAAGAATATAAAAAAAGGATATGTTTAGCGAGTCACAATGGTGATTATTGTATTAACTCTGGGTGTGGAGGGAAGACAAACTCTGGGTGCTGAAGAGTATAGGCCTTTTCTCTATCTTCTTCCATTTCCATTTATTTTCCTAAATCTTTCTTTAAATATTTAAAATTTCATTGTAGAAATCTTTAATATCTTTGGTTATATTTATTCCTAGATATATTCTTTGTTAGAAAGTCTGATTTTTAAAAAATATACTTTTATTAAATCATTGTGTGTTTCATATAGAACATCTCAGTCAATCTTAATCGTCTTTATATCTCTTTCCCCACTGGCACTCCTCCATAGCCCCCCAACTGGAATCCATACATTCTTTCATCTGTGTTAAGGTCTATTGTGTCAAGTTAGTGTCCCCAAGTAACCCCAGTAAAGGTTCATTCATTGAGGTCTAGTCAGCCTACTCCGAGCCCCTTCCTTTAATTCCTAGATATTTTTTGAGGCTATTGTATATGGGAGTAGTTCCATAAACTCTTTCTTTGATTGCTTGTTATTGGTATGTAGAAAGGATACTGATTTTTGTAAATTGATTTGTAACCTGCCACTTTGCTGAAAATGTTGACCATTTCTATAAGTTTTCTGGTGGAATTTTTGGGATTGCTTCTGCATGTATAATATATCATTTGCAAACAGGGATAATTTGACCCCATCTTTTTCAATTAGTGCCCTTTTAATTTCATTCTCTTGTTTTATTGCTTTAGAAAAAAATCTCAAACACTATATTGAAAAGTAGTGGAGATAGTAGACAGCCTTGTCTGGTTCCTAATTTTAATAGGAATGTTTCCAGGTTTCTGTACTTAAAATGATGTTGTGTGTGGGTTTGTTGTATATAGCCTTAAGTATATTGAGCTATGTTCCCTCCAGTCCAACTTCCTCTAGAACTTTTATCAAAAATGCATGTTGAATTTTGTCAAAGTCCTTTTCTGCATTTATTCAGATGATCATGTGATTTTTGTCTTTAAACCCATTTCTATGATTTATTACATTTATTGATTTATGTAAATTGAACCATCCCTGCATCTCTGGAATAAAGCTGACTCAATGATGGTAGATGATATTTTTGATGTATGTCTGTTTGTGGTTTGCAAGTATTTTGTTGATAATTTTTGCATCTATGTTCAATAAGGATATTGGTTTTCTTTTTTATTGTCTTTACCTGGTTTTGGTATTAGAGTGATACTGGCATCATAGAAGGCATTTGCGTGTTCTCCCTCAGTTTCTATCTTTTTGAATAATTTAAGTACTATTGGTTGTAGAACTTTGAAGTTCTGGTAAAATTCTGTGAATCCATCTGGGCCTTGTTTTTTTTTTTTTTTTTTTAATTTGGCAGGCTGTGTATTGGTTTGATTTCCCTATTTGTTATGGGTCTCTTCAAACTATTGATCTCTTCTTGCTTTAACTTTGGTGGATCCATTGAATTTAGAGATTCATTCATATTTTTTGACTTTCAAATTTAATAGAGTATAGGTTTTTTTAAAAAGTTGTTTTATGTGTGTGTGTGCATTGCCTGCATATATGTAAGTGCACTCATGTCATGCAATACCCATGGTGGACAGAAGGCATCAGATCCCCCTGGAACTGGAGTTATGGACAATTGCTAGTTGCTGTGTAGGTGCTGAGATTTGAATTCAGGTCTTCTGCAAGAACAGCCAGTGCTCTTAACTGCTGAGCCATCGCTCCAGCCCCAATAGAGTATAAGTTTTTAATGTATTTCCTTTTAACTTTCTGGATCTTTTTGGTGTCTTGTGATGTTTCCTCTTTTTACTTTGATTTTATTAGTTTAGATTTGTTCTTTCTTTTGGTTAGCTGGGCTAAGGGTCTGTTTATCTTGTTTATTGTTTCAAAGTCTTAGATTCATTGATTCTTTGAATTGTTTTCTTCTTTCTATTTCATTGATTTCTGCTCTGATTTTTGTTATTTCTTCTAATCTGTTGGACTTGGGATTATCTTGTTCTTGCTTTTCCAAATTCTTGAGTTGTACCATTAAGTAATTTATGTGTACTCTTTCTGACTTTTTAATATAGGCATTCATCTCTATGAATTTCCCTCTCAGAACTGCTTTTAATGTGTTCCAGAGATTGTATTGTGTTATATTATCATTTTTATTTAGTTCCAGGAATACTTTTATTTCTTTCTTAATTTCTTCTGTAACCCATTCATCATTCAGTAGTGTGTTGAATCTCCATGATTTTGTGCAGTTATTAGAGCCTTTCTTGCTGTTGCTTTTAAGTTTTATTGCATTGGGATATGTTGGAATACATGGAATTATTTCAATTTTGGTATTTGTCCTTAAATCTTTTTATAACAATTTATACTTTAAATTTCAAAAATTGTTCCTATTAATTTCCCTCCCAATACCTGCTGAAAAAGAAACTTAAAAATAGGATATAAATCCCCTCAGGGCCAACAAATGACTTGATCTTCTTTCTCTCACTAACTCGAGCCAAGGTTCCTCATCTGTGCTTTCTCTTGGAAGCCTCCCTGGATCACAGTATTACTGGTAAAGGTGTGCCAGAAAGCAACAACCTTGTATCAGAGACCTTTTCCTGAATTTCAACCACATGAATAACTGTTCTGTTTGTGTGTTTTTTCCAATGCTGCCCTGCCCATGCCACCTACTCCAGAGACCCAAGATGACATGCTGATTAATGTTGCTTCTCTAGCACACTGCACCCCATCAAGCCCACTGCTAATAACCACACTCATAGATATACTTCTTTGATTTAACAAACAAGTTAACTGTAAGAATGACAGAATTCTAGGATTACCTTTTCTTATAGATATGAATGTGTGTCTTCATTTGTAAAACAAAGAAAAGGGGAACTGTAGGAATGACTTTTACAAAGTGGACACAATCTGGACCAAAGAGTTTTACTTAACCTTGCAGCCAAAAAACTACTGTTTATAATGGGAAAATGCCCACTGAGTCATGTGCTCTTGTGGTCTGGGCTTATGACCTCGATCCTTTCATACCTCAATTTGCCCTACACCCCAGACAATGAAGAAATATGGGTATGCTTGAATTACCAAATCAAAGCACTAAATTCATCATATTCATATTTGATGGAAGCAGTGAGAATTGAGAACAATGCTTGTCATTGTGTATATGAGACATTTTAGGCCTAAGAGCAAGTTTATCCAATAAGCTAAGGGTAGATCTAAGCTTGTAGTCCCTTAATTGATGCTGGAGAAATGGTTTTGAATAAAAGTGGATGAGGCCAAGCTCAGAAGCAGTTCCAGGAGACATCTGGAGGAAAGGGTGCCCTCTGAATTTGAGTCCATTCTTAAAATGAAAATTTTCAATACTCTCCAAAGAAACCCAGATCTAGGAGTTTCATTTCCTATGTCCCCTATACCGTAGCATCCTGCGTGTTTCTTATGCATTGAATCATATGATATGTAGCCTTTGCAGACATCAGTCTGGTGGTTCTATTCCCTTCAATTACCTCTTAACTTATTCTGACTTGTATTCTTACTGTGATTTGGTTGTGCTAAATTAGTCACTCTGATTGATCACACAATCCCATTCAGAACAAATCTGACATATGTGACTTTATATTCCCTTCTTTGAGAAATCATCCTTTGAATAAAGAACATTGTCAGATACCCACCAACATTAATTGTCAGCCTTCATCTCTCGTTAGTCTTCAAACAATAATAATTTCAACCTGCATTTTACCAGATGCCTGGTGCTGATAGACAAAGATAATTAACAGTAGCTGGTGGGAAAGATCACTACATAGCCAGATGACTTATCTAATAAGTATTATAATAAAAATCATTGTATATAAATAAAGATAATAAAACATGTGTGAGAAAGAATAACATGTATTTCAAAGGAAATGTAGAAAAGTGTAATAGAGCTAGGCACAGAAACTATATTGTATGCTATTAACTTGATTTACCACGGTTTACATATTTTATCCCTTTGTCCTGTATCTTGGTTTGCCCTTTCCCTTTTTGTGTCCTTAGTTGGTATGGCAACAGAATTAAATGGTAGATGAGGAGTCTAGGAGTTGCATTCTTCTTACCCAGATATTGTTTCATTTACAGATATAAGGTGCAGCCTGAACATACAGCATCCTCTACCACCTCACTCTTAGACACAGAGAAAAAGCTCACTGTGGATATACCTGCCAAATCTAAAATACCAACTATGCAGGAAACATCTCTCTTTAAAAAGGCTTTAATTTTAAATGAGGAACCTGCTACTGAAGAGAAAACCCTTATCAAGAAGACGTTAAAGAGGAGAACATCTCATGGGGAGATGTTTCTACCAGAGACACCACTAACCTTGTTGGAGGAGACTGAAAATGATGATGAGTTTGATTTAAACCCAATGACTTTTCGAAAAAAATATAAACCTGAAGAATCAGCCACCATTGAAGGGACACTGTCCACACGGAAGAGATACCTATATCAGGAGATGGAGCCTCACCAGAAGTTACTGTTCATACAGGATAAAAATTCTGAGAATTACTTCTATCTGGAGCTGACTGGTTTTGATGAGCCTCAGTCTGTCACTGAGGAGGCCGCTGTCACCTCAAGGCCATTATCTTTGAATAATAAATGCACTATTCAAGCAGAGAAGCATACTACTCAGGGAAAGTCATCAGAATTGCAGAAAGTGACTACTAGAGAGAAGTCACACTCTAGAAAGCCATTCTTGCAAAAGAATCCTATCACTGAGAAAAGGTCTCTGTCACAGGAGCCATCTTCATTGCAAGACAAGTACAGAACTCAAGGGGAGATAAGCATGTTGAAGAAGCCAGAGGTATTACGGAGGAATACAAATAATGAAGATGACACTTTAAATGAGTCAGTTACTTGTAAGAGGAAACATATTGCCATTAAATCAACCAAAACAGAGACACCATCATATTTTAAAAAGAAATGTAACACTCAGGAAAAGATATCTCATTTTCAGCCAGTCACCCATGAAAATTGGTCATTCACTAATGAACCATTGTCCTTTAAGAAGTCTACCACCAAGAAAGATTCCCCTTTCCAAGGACTATCTGCATTGCAAGAGATGCATACCACTCAGGTGGAGGTGTCCACTGTGAAAAAACACCTGATTCTACAAAAGCATAACACTGAAGAAGAGTCACAGTTTCAGGTGGCTTCAGATTTTAAGAATCATTGTATAATGGAGGAGGCCCCCTACCTTAAGAAGCTTTTGCCTTTAAAGAAGCAGCAGTGTCCTGCTCAAAAAAGAAGGTTCTGCTACAGGCCTCTAGTAGAAGAACCAATCACTAGTGAGCGATTGTCCTTTAAGAAGTCTACCATTGATAAAAATTCCCTTTCTTGGGGGTCATCTGCATTACAAGAGAAGCATATCCTTCCTAGGCAGGTGTCCACTTCCAAGAAGTGCTGGGCTATACAAAAGCATCCCACTGAGGAGGAATCACATTTTCATGTAACTTCAGGTTTTAAGAACTGGTGTATCATAGATGAGACAACCCCCACCAAGAAGCCTTTACTTTTAGAGAAGCAGCAGCATACTATTCAAGGGACAATGTCCCATTTGAAAAATCCACTAGGATCATTGACAGCCACTTCAAGAGCAAAATCACTCATTAAAGAGTCATTGCCCTTTAAGGACGACAACGTGTTTTTACAGAAAAGTAATTGTACTACTCACATAACCCCCATCTGTTCAGGACAGTCAGAGTGGCAGGAAATAATTGATGGAGACATTAATTTCTTCTCTACAAAGCCAGGGTCACTTAGGGAAGAACCTACAACTGGGTTAATGCAGGGACCATCTTCACTGAAAGAGACTTACTCCATTCCAAAGGAAGTGTCCCCCTCAAAGCTATTGGCCTCACAAGAGAAGCCAACCAGTCAAGAAGAAGCACATATTAAGGAACCAGTGACTTTAAAGGAAGGGCCTGCTGATTACTATGGATTTTCTCCAGAACTATTTTCTCCTTATAGTTCTGAAAATGAAGATAACCTCAAATTACATAAATCTTTGGACTTGCAAGAGAAAATTGATACCAAAAATGACCCCTCAAAAAAACTGTTGGCCTCCCAGGGCAGCATCAGTGAAGAGGAGGCCTTTTTCAGAAAGTTATTTTGTAGGAAGGCATGGTCCTCCAATGAGGAATCAAGCCAAGAGAAGATTGTTGCTCAAGAGCAGGAATTCCTCTTAAAGAGGGAGTTAGAGTTGCATGAGAATAGCAGCAGTGATGGTGACATACCTTTTATTAGTCAGTCAGAGGCCTTTCAGGAATATTCCAGTATTGTGAAGAAGGCCTTCAAGGAGCCTTTGAAAACAGAAGAGAAACTCAGCACTGAGAAGATGGCTCTCCTTAAGAAGCCTTTGGCTTTGCAAGGAAATTCTATTGGGAAGGCTTTCCTTAGAGAGCACACTGGTGACACAGGGGCTCACTTCGAGAAATGTTTGACTTTGCAAGAGACACCCAGCATTGCGAAAGAGGCTACAGTACAGGAGCCCTTAACCTTGCTGGAGAAGTCCAGAACTGAAGTTGTGCCTGTGCTGAAGGAGCTACTGGTCTTACTGGAGAAGCCCTGCATGGAAAAGGTAGTTACTCCAAAGGAGCCCTTCACCTCACAGACCGATGTCAAGAGTAAGGCAGAGGCTCTCTTGAAGGAGCTATTGACTTTGATGGAGAAGGCTCTCATTGAGGAAGATTCTACTTCGAGGGAGCCCTTGGCCTTGTGGCAGGAATCTTTGACTAAAACTGAGGTTACTTCGAAGAACTTGAAGGAAAATCCCAGCACTGAGAAGGAGACCAGTCCCAAGGAGTTCTTGACCTTTCATAAGAAATTTCCCTCTCAACGTCTATTGGGTTTGGAAGAGAAGCCTACCCATGAGAAAAAATCTCTTTCTGAAGAACTCTTTTTCTCTCAAGTTAAGAGAAAGCCAAGTTTATCCAGCCATGCCCTTGAATACAGACCAGGACATTCCAATGCTATCAACATGCCCCATATAAGCAAGTTTAATCCAGCCATGAAGGTCTGTCCACATAAATCTGGTTTGAAAAA
Source organism: Eospalax fontanierii (assembly GCA_035773235.1). Lineage (NCBI taxonomy): Eukaryota > Metazoa > Chordata > Mammalia > Rodentia > Spalacidae > Eospalax > Eospalax fontanierii. Next base: position 47,464,550 of record CM069525.1, read on the forward strand.
TCCCTCATCTATGGACAGAATACTGAAGGAGGTATTTATTTCTCTTTTTTTCTTAAATTGGATGTTTTCTTGTCTTAGAGATAGTTGTAAGCCAAGAAATTTTGGTGCTAAATATTGAACCCAGTGACTTGCACATGAATAGCACATACTTTACCTCAAATTTATATGCACAACCCCAAAGGTATCTTTTAAGATTTTTATTATCATTATTATTAAGACGGTATCTCCCTGTAGCCCCAGATTGCCTGAAACTTGCTATATAGACTAGGCTTGTGTTTATCTCACAGAGATCTCCCTGCTGCCTCTGGAGTGTTGGAATTTAAGGCATGTGCCACCATGCCCAGCTCCAATGAGATCTTTTAAAAACGATTTTGGTTTTGATTTTGTGTGTGTGTGTGCACATGCATGTGTATACACATTTGCTGGTGTCTATGGAAGGCAGAGGCATTGGATCCCTCTGGAGCTGGAATTACAGGTAGTTGTAAGACATCTAGCCTGGGTGCTAGGAACTAAACCTAGGTCCTCTGCAAGAGCAATAGGTGCTCTTGAAAACTGACCCATCTCTGCAGCCCCTCCAAAGAGATGTTTTTGTTTGCTTCCTAAGCAAATGAGCTCTATTATGGGAGGAGCTTCCAATTAGTGAGAAGATGGTATTTCTTAACTTCTGATTGATTTAATGAAAGATAATGTGTAATTGTTCCTTTCTCATGTTTTATACCTTGAGGGATACCCATAATAAGGGATAAAATTACTCTTATGTCACGCTTATGTTGTAGAATATCCTTAATTCCTGATTTTGTAGTAAAGGAGATTAGTAATCAGAAAATGTTTATGCTCAGGAAGGCCTGGAATATTGTGATATATCCCAAGGAAATTATAAGAGTAAAAGAATGAGATTTTACAAGTTGGAGAAGTATCTCCTATTTAGGGACAAAACTACCTGGATAAAGATGTAGGTGGTTACTAAGATGAATCAGGGCAGATCAAAGTATTGGGACATAACAAAGGCATGTTACGTAGCTGAAATAATAAAATAGGAAAGTCTTTTTTGGAGAGGCTTAAGGATATATGTAAAAAGAGTGACTTGTTCCTGGGGCAGAACAAGCATCTACTAGGCAGATCTTAATCATTGGACAGTATGAGACTTCAGGACCAAGAAGGGATCTGTGATACCCAGAATACCTGAAGCTTGAGCAATCTTAGTAGAAGACAGTGAGAAGAAAAGAACAATCCTTCATATGTATGATCTATGCTTTCTTTTAACTCCTCCTTTTCCTGATGTCATTTTGATGATTTTAAGCAGATAGGCATAGTAGAAGATAGTGACACACTGCAAGATAGTGACCTGGAAGACCCCGATCCACCATACAGCTCTGAATATGTCAAGGAAATCTTCAGCTACTTGAAGGAGAGAGAGGTGTGTATGTAGGTAGCTGGAGGTGGATAGTGATTTCTAGTTCTCAGTTATTCCTCCTTCTAGCCTTCAGCATATAGATTGAAAGGGGAGGTGATACTGATGTTGAAAATAACAATAGCAATAAGTAACATCTCCTGATTGCTTATTGTGGGTTGAAAATTATTCTAAGGGATTTATAGATATTATTACCTTGTTTAAGTCTCCCAATAATTTCATGATGGTAGGGATTATTATTCCCTTTTACATATTAGGGGAAACTGCTCTGAGTTATACATATTACATGGTAGAACAGGAATGGTAACAAAAGTCTAATTACCATGAAGACCATAGCCTTGCAACATCTAGTTGCAGAGGAAACAGTCTCAGACAGAAAATTCATGAATTTGTTTCAGAGTAACTTCTATTAGAGATCATTTTTTGCTCTCTAAATGTTTCTGGCATTGTATATAAAATCACACACACAATCGTTTCAGCTTTCCAACTTGCTGTGCTTTTAGTTTTCTTTGAAAATGCAAGTCTCCTTTACAACTCATGTTCATCATTTCCAAATTTTCTTCTCTCGATGAAACCCATAAGAACAAGATTATCTACCAAATAGAAGTTTTTTTAACAGACCATGGATAAGAGGAAGAATGAATCATGAATGTCTCTCTCTTCTCCCTCTCTCCCTCTCTCTCTCTCTCTCTCCCTCTCCTTCTCTCCCTCTCACCTTCCCTCCTTCTCCCCATTAGGAATATTGATGTAAGTGTAGAAACCTAGCTCCTCTCCAGATTTTCTAAATAAAAATATGAAGTATTACATGATATTTAAGTAGTGCATTAAGTATGTCAAAGTTTGAAAAGTATTGGTCTGCATAGCATAGCATTGTGCTTTAGACTGAATTGCAAAGATGGGATGCAACTCTACTTGTAGTCATCCATAACACTAGGTGGATACTGCAATAGCTATTCTGACATTTGTATATCTGTGCCCATTTCCCAAAGATAACTAAAATGTTTGTTTGGAAAAGAATACTTTGATATACCCCTTTCTGATACCAGTTGCAAATAATGAGTTGGAACTGTGAAAGGAAAGTTAATTGTTAGAATTTTGAATTATAAGAAGAGTTTATTAACATTTCTTTCTTGTTGATGCCAGGAGAAGTTCATAGTTGAAAAATATATGGACAGGCAGATTGATATCACCATTGAAATGAGGGCCATTCTTGTGGACTGGATGATGGAGATACAGGTAATTCTGTCAACTACTGCCTCCAGGGGGTGATATTCTCTTTTTCAGTTCAAACCAAAACATGCTAAAAATTTGCTGGATCTTTTTTTAAGGCTTATTGAGTCTAATCTGTGTTTCCTAAATGCTCTTGGGTCTGGTCAGCCTACTAGGCATCACACTAGTAAGGAAAACTGGCTCAGTTTCCCAGCTTCTATCAGTTGGCAGTAGAGCCTCAGCTAGAGCTGGGGTTTCATGCCCACCTCCCCCATCCATGCTGGATTTTTGTCTGGCTTGGGCTTGCACAGATCTTGTATGTGCAGTCGTAAGTGCAACTACCCTGTGGTTTCTAGACATCAGTTTCCTTGTATTCATTCACCATCTCCAACTCGTACAAACTCTCTTCCCCCTCTTCTGCAATGATCCCTGAGCCTTGGGTGGAGAGAGTGTGATATAGATGTCCCATTTAGAGTTGAGCACTCCATAGTCTCTTATTCTCTGCACATTGATTATTTGTGGGTCTCTGTGTTAATCACCATCTGCTACAAGAAGAACTTCGTCTGGTGAGAGTTGAGAGATGCACTAATCAATGGGTATAGCAATAAGTCATTTCATAGTACCAATAGTAATAATTAATAAGTTTAAGACTATGTCTGTTTATTAGAATGTCTATTTAGTAGATTCTCACCTATGACCTGTGACCTGTCTGACCACAGGTTCTTGGCCTTGATAGCAGTGTCAGGTATGGACTCCCTGTCGTGAAATAGGCCTTAAATCCAATTAGAAGCTGCTTGGTTTCTACCATAATATTTGTACCAATGGGCATATTTTACCAAGCCAATTTTTATTGTGGCCTGCACTGTTCACAGCTTGATAAGGTTGATGAGTATCTTTCTCTGCCAGCATATTGCCTTCTAGTACTATAAAAACTAGCCATCAGAGATGTAGCTTGAAAGCCAATGCCAGCTTGATTTCTACTTACTTATTCTGCAACTCAAGTGTGCATTGTCTTCAGTGATAGGGTCTTACCATCAAGTACTGGTGAGTAAAATAAGTACAGTGGTAATAATATTGTTTGAGGATCTGTGGGATATCTTTGGTCAACAACTCCAGAAGAGGGAGTTCCTTCCTGGCACTGGGCTTTTCATTTGCTGGCCTGTTGTATCTATTAGAGCCATTGAACCCATGTCATTGAGGTAATTACATCTAAACTCTTTTTAAATTTTATTTTTCAGAATTGCACATGAGTACTATATTTACATTATTTCCATCCCTTCTAGTCCTCTCCAACTCCTCCCATGTCCCCCTCCCAACTCCCTCTCAATTTCTTGTCCTCTTGTTTAATTATTATTGTTGCGTATACATATATTTATGAATATGTCTTGAGGTCCCTCTATTTGGCCCCCGCCCGACAGGGGGGACACAGATTCCCCGCAGTGAAAGGGGGTGAGAGGTGCGGATTTAAGACACAAACTCGGGGAGTTGGGCAGAATGTATGTGGATGGCGAGCCATAGCAAAACTCGTTTATTCCAGGAAGTGCAGGGGACTTTTATGAGTTTGGTTAGCCAACCCCCTATGGGGTGGTTCCAAACTGGGGGCAAAAGTATTTTGTCTCTGGACAGATACAGGTTCTCTCCAGATGCAGGGGCCAGTCCCTTAATCCTCATATCAGGTAACCACAAGAGCCACTCCCTTAATCCCCACATAGCAGGTGACCTTGCCAGGGCCCACACTGAACAATGCCCTTCAAATATGCATATATTTATGTGATGCATTGATTTATTGGTGTTCATATATACCTACTTGGGATGAGACAACCTCTCAGGGAGCTAGTCCCTAGAGAAAACTCCCTTCCTCAGCATCAGTTAATTGTCTATAGCTCTTCATCTTGAGGTGGGACCCTGTGAAATTTCCCCAACTTGTCTTGGCATGTCAACTGGTTTTGTCATTATGCAGATCTTGTTAGACTATCATACCATGGATATGGAGATGTTGTATATGTATATATTGAAAAAAGCTTCAAGAGTAGGTTTCCATTTAATTCTTTTCAAAAGGCCTTTCCTGTTAGTTATCCCTTTTATTCCCTCTTCTTCCCTACTATCATTAAACATATCCTATCTGTTATTCCCCTTTTCAATATATATCACTACATTCAATGTCCCCTCCTATGAACCACCTCCATGGCTTCTTATGAGTTTCCTTATCTCTAAGAATTTTCTGATTGAAACGTACTTATCTAAAAATGGAAAGCTAACATCTACTTATGAGAGTGAAAATGTGATGTTTATCTTTCTGGGTGCAGGTTTCCTCACCCAGTAGGATGACTGTTTCCACTTTCATTCATTTACCTGCAAATTTATTAATTTTATTTTTCTTAACACCTGAATAATACTCCACTGTGTAATGTATAATACTTGTGCTATCCATTCATAGCTTGATGGGTTGCTTCCATTTTCTGGCTATTGTTGGGTCTTTGTATGGTTTTGGTATTAGAGTAATTCTGGCTTCTCAGAAAGAGTTTGGGAATGTTTCTTCTTTTTCTATTTTGCAAAATAACTTGAGGAGTATTTACATTAGTTCTTCTTGAAGGTTTGCTAGAATTGTGTGCTGAATACATCTGCTCCTGGGCTCTTTCAATTTGGGAGATTTTAAATTGCTGTATGTATCTTGGTGGTTGTTATGGGTCTATTTAAATTAGGTAGGTCATTCTGACTTAATTTTGGTAGGTTCTACATATCTGGAGATTTATTAGTTTCTTTTGTATTTTCCTGTGTAGTAGAATATAGATTTTTAAAGTATGTCCTTGTGGTTTTCTGTATTTCTTCAGGGTCTATTATAATGTTTCCTTTTTAATCCCCAAGTTTATTAATTTGGGCCCTCTCTCTTTCTTTAAGTTAATTTATCTAGAGTTTTGTCCATTTTGTTAATCTTTTCAAAGAACCAAGTCTTCATTTCATTGATTCTTTGTATTGCTTTTTTAAAAATTTTATTTCATTGATTTCAGTCCTGATTTTGATGATCTCTTCTTATATACTCTTTTTTAGTATTGATTTTCCTTGTGTTTTTAAGGTCTTTAGATACATAATTAAATTAATAATGTGAGCCATCACTAATTTCCTGATGTAGGCATTCAGTGCTTTAAATTTTTCTCTTAGGAATGCCTTCTTTGTGTCCCATAGATTTTGGTATGATATATTTTTTGTTTTCCTTCAATTTAGGAATTTTAAAATTTCATTCTTGGTTTCTTCCTTGACCCAGGTTTCATTCAGCACTGTGCTGTTTACTTTTCATGAGTTTGTGTACTTTTCTCAATTTCTACTGTTGTTTATATACAGTTTTATTCCTTTTTGGTTGAATAGAAAACAGTTGTTACTTCAATTTTTCTATTGTAGAGACTTGCTTTGTGTCCTCATATGTGACTGATCTGGGAGAAAGTTCCATGGGTGCTAAGAAGAAAGTGGTAGTCTTTGGTATTTGGGTGGAATATTATGTAAATATCTGTTAGTCAGTTTGGTTTATGATATCATTTCATTTGGGGTTTCTCTATTTAGTTTTTTCTGGAATGAACTATCTACTGATGATAGCAGGATATTAAAATCACCTACTATAACTCTGTTAGAATCAATCTGTGACTTTAGATTTAATAGAGTTTATTTTATGAAATTTTGTGCCCCTATGTTCGGCGTATTCATGTCTAGGACTGTAATGTTCTTGGTATATTTTTCCTTTAATGAGTATTAAGTGACCTTGCCTACCTCTTCTGACTAGTTTTAGTTTGAAGTCGATTTTTTTCAGATATCAGAATCGCTACACCTGTGTGATTCTTAGTTCCATTTGCTTAGAATACTTTTTTTCCATCTTTTTTCTCTAAGATGGTGTCCATCATTGATGGTAATGTATGTTTCTTAAAAACAGAAAATCAATGGGACTTGTTATAATCTAACCACTCTGTGCCTTTTTATCAGGGGAATTGAAAGCATATTTAGAGTTATTATTGATCAATGCTTATTAATTCCTATTATATTGGTGTTATAGTGTTGTTTTCTTTGACTTATTTTGGTTAACTTTTTTGTAATTGTTTATTTATTCCAAGTATGCCATTAAGTTTTCTTTGTATAGCTGGCCCCATGGACATGAATTCTTTAAACATGATTTTTGTCTTTTTTTTTAATTGGTTTGTGTTTTTAGACAGGATTTCACTATAGCCCAAAATGACCTGGAACTATGTAGAGCAGGCTGGCCTTGATCTCACAGAGATTTTCCTGCCTCTGCCTTCCAAGTTCTGGGACTGAACTTAAATTTTTTTTATCATGGAAAGGTTTTCTTTCTCCTTGTATTACAACTCATGTTTTTTTTTTTTTTTGGGTATAATACTCGGGGCTTGTATCTGTGTTCTGTCATGACTCTAGCTTTTATAGTCTCCATTGAAAAGTCAGTTATTCTCATGAGCCTACTTTCATATATTACTTTATCTTTCCCTCTTGCAGCTTTCAATATCTTTTCTTTTTACTCTGTATATTTAGTATTTTGTCTGTTACATGAAATGGAGAATTTCTTTTATGGTCCTCCCTACTGGTAGTCTGTATGCCTCTTATACCTTGACATGTATCACTTTCCTTAGATTTTGGAAGTTTTCTTCCATGATTTTGTTAAAAATATTTTCTGTGCCTTTGACCTGAGTTTCTTTTCCTTCTATGCCCATGATTTATAGGTTTGGTCGTTTTATAGTGTGTCAGAGGTCCTGAATAATCCACTTCTAGATTATGGTACTTTTGATATTTTCTTTGATCAATCTATTTCCTCAACCTTGTCTTTGAGATTTGATATTCTCTGTTCCATTTCATCAAATCACTTTTTGATCCTTTCCTGTGATCTTTTTGTTTGAGTTCCCTGAGTTTTTCATTTCAAGTTTTATTTCTATTTGGCTTTTCTTCAGAGATTCTATCTCTTTACTGAATTCTAATTTCTCGTCTTGAATAGTTCATTTAACTGTTTGCATTTTCACACTCTTCAGTCTTTTATTCATGTCCTCTTTTAGTTCTTTGAACATATTTATACTTACTATTTTGAAATCATTGTCTTTTGCATCAGCTAGGTTCCAGTCTCAGGAAATGTTACAATCAGGGTACTAAATTCTGGCAGAGATGTATTGTCTTGGTTATCCATGTTTCTGCTCTTATTTTTTGAGATGGGGTCTCCTTGTAGCCACAACTGGTCTGAAACTCACTATGTAGACCAAGCTGGCCTCTATCTCACTAAGATCCTCCTGCCCTTGCCCCCCACGTGTTGGGATTAAAGATATGTATCACCACGCCCAGCGTTGTTTGTGTTTCTGAGATGAAATCTAGGTATTTGGAGTTGTGTCATTGTGCTGTTTCTTGGTAAGGGTAGCTCACCCTGTCTTTGTTTGTGACTTCCCCAGCTTGTCAGGATATGTCAGATTACTGGTGCTTGGCGTTTAGTCCTAGGGTCACTTTGTTTTTCTTTTTGAGACAGGGTGTCCCTGCAGGCCCCAGCTGTTTTTGAATTTGCTATGTAGACAAGGCTGGCCTCAGTTTTACAATCTGCTTGCCTCATCCTCCTGAATGCTGGGATTAAATTGGGGCCACTTTGTTTTGATACGTGAATAGGGGTTAAAAAGTGGTCTCAATTCAGCTGGGGATAGGTTCAACTTTTTTTTATGACATGTTTGTTTAATCCAGTTTGGTAGAAAAGGCACAACTCAAATACATGTATCATGTAGAGTTAATTGGCATTGTCTTGGTTCTTTGTAAGAAACAACTTCTTTAAAGAGCTCATTGGCTCTAAAAATATATTTGAACAATTAAAAATTATGAAGGCTGGAGAGATGGCTCAGCAGTTAAGAGCACTGGCTGCTCTTGCAGAGGACCTGGGTTCGATTCCCAGCACCCACACACGGTGGCTAACTCAAGTTTCAGGGGCTCTGGCACCCTCTTCTGACCTCCATGGACTTTGCATGACATGGGTGCACTTACTACATGCACATAAAATAAAAATAATTATTAAAAATTATGAAGAAAGTTTTTTAAATGAAAATATATACCCTCTTCCCCATTAAAATAAAGTTATGCCTGTAACATAAGTTTCATTAAATAATACTGCCACACTCATGAGAAGCATTCAACATCTGTGGATATGAGGGTGCTTTCAGATGCTGCTTAAAAGATGACAAGAGCCTGAGACTGAAGAAAACAAAAACCAGTGTTTGCATGGGAAGACCAAGTCTCAAAGTAGGCAGGTCTTTGAGTCTAGACTATTCACTGTTATTTTACATTCTAATGCATAGAGGTTGATATTTTTAAAATATCACTGGAGAATTTTTGTAAAATCGGAGCATTTATTTCTGGCAAATTTGGGAATGAAAGCAACAGCTGTATCCATTAAGTTTAAATCCATCCCTGGAGAAATGTGCTTTTGAATTGTGCCAGTGGAGGTGGTGATGATCACAAACCTGATTTTTGCTTAATTGTAATCTGTTTAAAATGGGAGTGAAAACTCTGTTGTCTGTCACTGAGTAGAGGAAGTCAAAGCACAAAGCTCAGAATGCTGCTTTGCTTTATTTGAACACATGGAGCATCTTTTTACTCTAGGCAGACAATCATTTGACTATTCTTATGTGTGACTTAGTCTTTGAAGACACTTTTGCATAAGGACAAATCAGGCAAAATGTAAGGCACCTGGTCATAAGACTAGGATAGATGAGCATTGTTGAGTCCTGTCAACCTGGAGAGACACCTTGGTTAGTACCTGCGTGTGAAGTTGGACACTCTAAGGTACGATACATTTTTAGTTGACAAACAGTAAAAAATGACCACATCACAAAAACAAAACAAAATAAAAACTTTAGTACTAGTGCCTTTTGTCCCATGAAACTGCTGTCCCTTCCTGGGGTCAGTTAATTAAAGAGTATAAATACAGAGTGTTTTAATTACAAAAGCTTCAACATAGAATCTTTATGGTTTATTTATTATAGCATCAGCTTAATAAGAAAGCTTACTAAATATGTTTTTAGGTGGGTGCTAAAAATCTGTCTTTTGTGCAACTTTTGAGTCTGAGGTTCTAGGACAGATTCCATGCAGTCCTGGAGCAACAGGATGATGGGTTGGATAGGTGATGGGTGAGTATATTGGCAGACAGGTCTGTGTTGATTTTTTTTGAAGGGATGAGCACAATTTTAGTTCAGTTGTAACAAAGAAAATACGCTAATGCCTGGGTCTGTCTGGAGTGATGAACTGGTTGTACAACTCCTGGTAGTGTGCAGATGGCTTTAAGGGCGAGTGAGGTTCTCTAGGATTGACCAAGATGTGCCAATATGGAGGTTGTGCCACCCCAACTAGGCCTGAGTGAGAAGGGTGGTAGAAAGAGTAGGGCCCAGGTTCTCACAGGTCTGCGGGAGCTGGCAGGTTTAGGAGGTACAAGAAGCTGCAAGGACCTATGTGGTCTGGGCACTAGGAGGGTAGACAGGGAAGGTTAGAATTGGGGAACGGAATCACTGGTATGAAATAGCTCACAGGTCTGGCAGGTTTGAGTTGTATAACCTGAGTATGCAGTAGAATGCTGGAGATGGGGAACTCACAGGCTTAGGGGAACTAACAGGTCTAGGGTATACACAGACCTGTGGGACTGAGTAGACTTGGAAACTGAGAGTAGGGCATGGAGTGCTGGGGTTAGGGAACTCAGTGTTCTGGGGAGCTTTCTTTTATTTTGTCTGGTTTATTATGAGTTCTTTTCATCTAAATGTTTAGTCTTTCTTTGGCTTTAAGAAGTTTTTAATCTATTGTTTTCTTGATATACCCTTCTATGTTTCTCTAGTTTTAGTTTTTATATTGTTTTCTTATTTTACAAACCTTTGTGTTAAGGATTGACTTTTAATAGATTGCAGAAGAAAACTGCTGTGCTCTCTTAGAAACAGATTGTCTACTAATAGTTTAGCACTGAGTTCTTCAGGAATGTAAGTTATATCAGGCAAGAATGTAGCAGCCAAGAAGTTGTTCCCTGTGATGCACCCTATTTACTAGGATAAAGGGCTCTGTTGTGTTACACCCTTGCAATCTATAGGATTTACCATGTACCAAGTATACATGGTATACTTCTAAGAAGGCAGCTGTCCCAGGCCAACCAGGCTGCTGTATGATTTGTCTTGGTGGGATTCTGGCACTTTTCTGTCTATTTGAGATGGGGGTGGGGAGTGGAGTAGGGAGAAGGAGAGGGAGAGGGAGAGGGAAAAAGAGGGGAGGGAAAAAGAGGAGAGGGAAAAGAAAAAAAAAAGTTTCTCCAGATTCTGTTCTCTCTCAAGTTTAAATTTATTATCTTAACTAGCTATTTTTTTTCTTTTTGTTTTTTTGAGATAACATCTTATTTTGTGTTGTCCAAACTGGCTGTAACTAACTATATAGCACAGGCTTGAACCCTTGGTCTCCCTCCTCAGTCCCCCAAGTGCTGAGGTATGAGCCCCCATGCTCAGCTTCCTTAATTTTTCAACCTCTTGTTTTGGAGAGAATTTAGGATAATCTAATGCTTTGGAGAGAATTTAGGATAATCTACTGTTTCTATTGCATTTTTTAAAGTTCATTTAGTAAATTACTACTTAAGAGGCCTATAAGTCCTTCTTTTATAATATATTTTTGTGCACTTCATACAGTATATCTTAATCATATTTAGACCCCCTCCTCTATCTGCACCCCTATACCCTCCCTCCAGGATTTACATGGTTAAAATTTAAGTAATGATGTGTCATACAAAATCAGTCTTTTGCATTATGGAATGTTCTGTTTACATAACTTTGATATTCTTTCAGATCTTGGTGAGAATACACTTTTAAAAGTCTATTACTGTTCTTGGAAGTGAACTAATAGTTATATGCATATATATATATATATATATATATATATATATATATATACTTGGTGGTTCTTTAAAATTACATATTATTTTGCGTATATCTGACATTTTCCCAGTTTTATTGATATTTTCAGGAAATGTTTATGGTCTTTGAGTTTTGGAGTTTGAGGTGAATTTTTATTAGATTTTTCTCTTATTTCAAGACCAAGCTTAATCTTTGTATATTCTATAGTTGTTTATCAGTTCCCTCTTGTTTTTTTCTTAGCTTTCTCCAGGAAAGGAGAACAATTGTTTATTAAGAATTGGATTCATACTCTGTCAGAGACAGTTGTGAGGGAGAGAGAAAATATTGTTAATATGTTGAAAGGCTTCTTGTCTACATTTACTTGAGCTTTATGAAATTATCTGAGGAACTACCATTCTTCTCTAACTGCACAATGACTCCAGTTTAGAGGCTAATGCTGAAGGGAATGAAAACCGTATCATGTAAACAATAGTTAGAGAACACCAACCATTTGGTCTAGAGTATGAAGATTTATAGGAGCTATACTGCCCTTAGTAGCTGAAAGCCTATCACAGAAAAGACTAGACTTCTGGGTTGGGGAAATGGCTCAGTTGATAAAGTCCTGGCCAGTGAAGCTTGAGGTTCTCATTTGATCCCAAGCACCCACAGAAAAAACTGAGCATGATAGTATGTCTCAAAAACTAAGGTAGAGGGCTAAAGAGTTGGCTCAGTGGTTAAGAGCACTAGTTGCTCTTGTGGAGGACCCCAGTTCAATTCCCATCCCCCAGATGGCACCTAACAACTATCTGTGACTCCAGTTCCAGGGGAATCTGACACCTTTTGACCTCCGTGGACTTTGCATGACATGTGTACTCCCATACATGCAGGCAATATACTCAATATATATATATATAAAGTAAAAATAATAAATAAAATTAAAAAAATTAAGGTATATGGCACATGAGGATAACCTCATTCAAAGTAAAGGCATCCAGTGGAACATAGCTCACTTTGTTTTCTAAGCTATGTAGCCTGACCCGTTTGGAGGGGGTGCTGCTGTGTGCTGTGGCAAGATAACTTTTTGCTGATTTCATACCAAGATATGATCTACTTGATAAGATGTGTGTTTGAAGGGCTGCATTCCCCTAAAGAAGGCAGCTTTCCTCCTTTTGCTAATTTCTACAAAGTTGCTATTTGAGGCAACATAAACCTTGGTTCTTGGGCTATAGAAAAAGACATCTTACAATTTGTGAAAATAAGGCAATGAAGGTAAGACAACAGAAAAAGAAAAAAGCTCATGACATACTATAAATGTTCTAATGGCATTATGACCTCTTCTATCCCATAATTCTCCTCAAAACTGTGGTACCAGTTTTTGTTCCCAATCAGTGTATTCTAATAATTCTATTTGTGAAAAGAAAGTAATAAACCAGTCTCTGCATTGAGCCTAAAGAAACTCAGTCACTGAGGAGTTTTTAAGTTATTGATGATTGTATTAGAGATCAAGGAGAGAGAGGATATACCCACTCAAGGCACTCAGAGAGAAGGCGTAACCTTCCTGCCTAGCTTGTAAGATTGATTATCTGCCCAAAGTATATGGACAGATAAGTTGAGGATCCTTGAAGGAAGGGGTACTATATCCCTGAATTAGTTTCCAAATTTCCAGCAAGATATCAGCTGACTAGGACTATCATTGATACTTCAGACAGTTCAGGTTTCTGGATTTGTCTGGAGATGGATATTTAGATGGAAATAATGCAAATTCTTGTTGTCTTTGTGTATTCTTTCAGGCATGTTTTCAGATGAGTCACGAGTCCCTGTATTTGGCAGTGAAGCTGTTGGATCACTACCTAATGAAGGTACCATGCAAGAAGGATTATCTACAACTCATTGGTTGTACTGCCTATATGATTGCAGCAAAATTTGAGGTAAGACTGAGTTTCTAAGGTCTGAAGAGAACTAATCAGGTATCCATCCTAAACAGAGAATACATTTGTAGATATATTTGTAAATGCTTATATGTTTACAAATGTGTATACATTTGCATATGTTTATATGTGTACATCTAATTTTTTATATGTATATAGTAACATACTTTTCCTATTAATAATTTTTATCTATTTTTCTCAAATCTGGTATGTTGTTGTTGGTTGGTACTGGTGGTATATTTCTTCTGGCACCAGTAAGTTTTATTTGTTTCCTCTTTGAAGATGTATTATGGGTACAGGTGCTCAAGTTAATAGGTAATTATATTAAAACCTTCCTTTTCAGGAACTAGAGAGATGGCTCAGCAGTTAGGAGTACTTGCTGCTCTCACAGAGGACATAGGTTCAGTTCCCAGAACCCACATGATGGTTCACAACCATCTGTTACTCCAGTTCCAGGGAATCCAACAGCCACTTCTGGACTCCATGGGCATTGCATGCACATGGTACACTTTCATATATGCAGGCAAAACACTCATACACATAAAGTAAAAATAAATAAATAAATAAATAATAAATAAATAAGGGGAATGGAGAGAAAGCTCAGTGGCTAAGAGCATAGGCTAATCTTTCAGAGGACCTGGATACACTTTTAGTACCCACATGGTGACAAACAACCATCTGTAACTCTACTTCTAGGGTATCCAATGCTCTCGTCTCACCTCCAGGGTATTGAATGCACATTGTGTGACTACATACATGTGGAAAACAAACACTCATACATATAAAATAAATAAAAATTTTGAGTTTTTTATTGAATTTTTACAGTTATCATACAATATGGTTTGATGGTATTTAGATCTTTATCATGAATGCATGTTGGATGTTGTCAAAGGCCTTTTCTTTATCTATTGAGATGATCATGTGATTTTTGTCTTTCTACCCACTTATGATTTATTACATATATTGAACCATTCCTGCATCTCTGGAATAAAGTCAAGCCTGTCATGGTGGATGATCTTTTTGATGTATGTCTATATGAAATTTACAAGTATTTTATTGGGAATTTTTGTGTCTATGTTCATTAGGGATATGGGCCTAGAGTTTTCATTTTGTTGTATCTTTTTCTGGTTTTTGGTATTAGAGAAATACTGGCATCATAGAGGAAGTTTGGGAGTTCTCCCTCTGTTTCTATCTTTTTGAATAATCTAAGTAGTATTAGTTGCAGATTTTCTTTGAAGGTCTGATAAAATTCTGCTGTGAGTCCATCTGGGACTATTTTTTTATTTTAGTCGGGAGGCTTTGTATTACTGTTTCAATTTTCTTAATTTTTATGGGCCTGTTTAAACTGTTGATCTCTTCTTGATTTAACTTCCATGGGTCTGTCGAATTTAGAAATTCATCCATTTCTTTTAGATTTTTAAATTTAATAGAGTATAGGTTTTTAAAGTGTTCCCTTATAATATTCTAGGTCTTCTTGGTGTCTTTTGTGATGTTTTCCCTTTCTTCTCTGATTTTGTTGATTTAGATTTACTATTTCTTTGCTTTGGTTAACTGGGCCATACATATGTCTATATTGTTTATCTTTTCAAAGAACCAACTTTTAGATTAGTTCATTCTTCGTATTTTATATATATATATATATATATATATATATATATATAATACAAAGACACACATATGTATATATATACATACATATATATACATATATACATATATATATGTATATATATATATATGGTATTTTTGAGACATGGTCATCTTATAGCCCCAGCTGGGCTGGTCTCACTATGTAGATCATGCTGGCCTTGAACTCACAGAGATCTGCCTGATTCTGCCTCCTGAATGTTGGGATTGAAGGCGTGCACCAACACATCTGGCTCTGATTCTTTGTATTATTCTATTTGTTTCTATTTCATCAATTTATGTTCTGATTTTTGTTATTTCTTCTCATCTACTATGTTTGGTTTGTTCTTGCCTTCACAGATTCTTGACTTATACCATTATATCATTTATTTGTGCTCTTTCTGATTTTTTGTTTGTTTTTAAAAATATTTTATTTATTTTATCTTTTAAAGTTTATCTTTAAAAATATTTTTATTGAATCATTGTGTTTCATACAGAAATCTCAATCAGTCTTAATCATCCTTATATCCCTTTTCCCAGTGGCACCCTCCATAGCCTTTCAACTAGAATCCATACATTCTTTTATCCGTGTTAAGGTCTACTGTGTCAAGTTAGTGTCTCCAAATGACCTCAGTGAAGGTTCATCCACTAAGGTCTAGTCAGGCTACCCAGAGTTCTTCACTTTAGGAAGACTAGCTCATCCTCACCCAACAATAATCAGTTGCCAATATTTCTTAAGGAAAGATTGGGGTTTGCTACCCATTTTCCCCAGTGCCATGCTGGGTTTTTGTCTGCTTGAGTTTTCGTCTGCTTGAGTTTTCATGGATCTTGAGCATGATGAAACAATTGCTTTTGGTTCATATGAGCAGGGTCCCAGGATCTTGTAGGATTCTATTTCTATATGACCATGTTCCTCCTCATTGGCTCTTACAATCTTTCTGAACCCCTGTTTGCAATGGTCCCTGAACTCTGGGTGAGTGAGACTTAATAAGATAGGAGTCCTGTCCAGGGATCCACACTCTGCAGATCCCTAATCTCCATGATTTAGCTATTTGTGGCTTTTTGTGTTATTGGCCATTTGTTTGATGCAGGAGCTTCATTAATGAAAGCTGAAAGATTCATTAGTGTCTTCTTTACCCCTTGTTCTATATTATGTGAGCCTTGGGTGTAGAGGCTGCATTGTAAATGTGCCACTTAGGCATGGACAATTCATGGACCATGTCTATGTGATCAGCTGTGGACTTTGTATTAGTCACTGGTGTGACTGAAGCTTCTTTGATGAGTGGTGACTGGGCTACTTGACTGTAAATATAAGGATACATATTTTGCATTTAGTAAGAAGTTGCATTAGCCTAGGGATTGGGGATTTCTCTAAGATCTATGACCTCTTCAGCCATGTGTATTTGGCTATGATTATAGTACCACACATGAGTTTCTTCCCATTGATTGGGCTCTAAGACCAATTAGGTAGCCATTGATTGGCCCCAAGATAAATGTGCCACTACTGCATCAGTATCAAATGCTGTACCAGTCATCAATGTGATTTTTTTTAAATATAGGCACTTAGAATTATACACTTCTCTCTTAGAAGTGGTTTTAATATGTCCGATAGGTTTTGTTCTGTTATCATTTTCATTTATTTCCATGAATATTTTAATTTATTTCTTGATTTCTTCTTTGAACCATTCATCATTCAGTAGTGTTTGTTTAATTTCCACGAGTTTGTATAGTTAGAGTTTCTTTTGCTGTTTTAAGCTTTATTGCATTGTGGTCTGATAGAGTACATAGGATTATTTCATTTGTTGAGGTTTGTTTGGTGCCCCAGTATGTGGTCAATTTTAGAGAAACTTCCTTTGGCTTCTGAGAAGAATGTATATTCCTAGTGCTTGGGTGGAATATTCAGTAGATAGCTGTTAGGGCCATTTGACGTATGATATCATTTAAATCAGATGTCTGTTTGTTCTTTGTCCAGTTGACCTACTGGTGATTGTGGGGTATTGAAGTTACCTACTATTTCTGAGTTGGCATTAATCTGTGTTGTGAAGGTATATCACTGTTTTTATTAAATTGGTGCACCAGAATTTGGTGTATGTATGTTCATGATGATGTCTTCTTGGTCAATTGTTCCCTGGATCGGAATGAAGTTCCTTTCTTTATCTCTTCTGATGAATTTTAATCTGAAGTCTATTTTGTTAGATATTAGAATTGCAGTGCATACTTGTTTCATAGTGCCATTTACTTGGAATTTTTTTTTCAATCCTTTCACTATAAGATATTGCCTATCCTTGTAGGTGAGATGAGTTTCTAACAGACGACAAATAGATGGATTTTGTTTCCTAATCCACTTAATTAGCCTGTGTCTTTTGACTGGAGAGTTGAGGTTATTGATATTTAAAGTTATTATTGAAAGGTATCTATTGGTTACTGTCATTTTAATTTTTATTTGTATTATCTGTCTTATTTTTGTGTTTTAGTAATTATACCTTCATTTCTTTTCTTTTTGTAGCCTCTTGGATATGGTCATTTCTTTCTTCAGTTCTTTTTATTGCTTTGAGTATTCTCTGTAGGGCTGGTTTATTGGAGCTGAATTCTTTCAGAATGTCCACATCATAGAATATTTTTCTTTCCCCTTTGACTATAATAGACAGTTTTTCTGGGTAAAGTATTCTTTGTTGACATCTATGATCATTTAGAACTTGAAATACTTTGCTCCAGGTTCTTCTGGCCTTTATGGTTTACATTGAAAAATCAGCTGTAATTCTGATGGGGTTTCCTTTATGTGTAGCTTGTAATAGACCGTCTCATTAGACCCTGCCCTCTGCCAGGTGTTAGTACAGTTTTTAATCAGGTCTCTCTTCTCATTTCTCTCTTTTTTCCTGCTGAACCATTCTGATAAACCTAAAAGTGGCTCTCAGAGTTACCCTGAATGTCTGTGGCTGGAATTGTGGTTGACTTCTATTTTTCACCTCTCCTCCTCCTCTTTCTTAAATCTCAAGATAAAGGGGTGTCTGCCTGGTTGTGACTGTCTCTCTTTTCCACCCACAGGAGCCCTTTGCACCTTCTCTGTCTGAGTTCCTGTACATCTGTGAGGATCATTATAGGCCGCATGATATGTTTACTATGGAAGTGAACATCCTGAAAACCCTCAACTTTGACATCAACATTCCTACTGCCTACCATTTTCTGCGTAGATTTGCTTTGGTAACAGGGAGGAGGCACACTTTTATTATTTTGAGTCCCATATTATTGTTTTCTATATTCAGAGTAGTTGACAACCTCCTTGGTAAAATGTTGTTTATTAAATAGTGGGCATGGGGGGATGAGTTGTACATTTATATGGTATGCCTATGAGGTTTAGAGATGAAGGCAAAATAGGAGATGAGTTAAAATATACTTTGATCAGGAAACAATAAGTTTTGGGATAATGTAGAAAATATTCTTTCCTTATTTGAATATTGGTTACAGGGGAAATCGACATATTCACTGCATCTTACAAATGTGTTACATACTTTTCTCTGTGTATGTGTTATAAGTTATTTTTTTCAAACAAAAAGGGGAAGGGAATGTTTTGGAGTATAGGACATCTCCTAGGGTAGAATGAGTTGCAAAATCAAATGATGATTCCTAAAGAAAGAGGAAGTAGGAAGGTATATAAGAACCCTAAAGATGGTAAATCCCCATGCCAGTATCAACATGTACTCCTAAAGGGTCTGTGCTTTGCAGGTGGGGGGTATGAGTGATGAGCAAGAGGAGTACATTGCTCAATCAGAGAGCCATATGGGCTATGGATGAAATAACTTGAGATGGGTTCTACTGCCTGGTATTGTTTTGCTGAATTGATTGTTGAATCAGTCTTCTTGTCTTTTAGAGTATTCATAGTAGCATGAAGACACTAACCTTGTCCCGCTTCATCTGTGAGCTGACCCTGCTGGAATATGACTACACCCAAGAGAAGCCTTCCAAACTAGCAGCTGCTTCCTTCCTCTTGGCCCTCTACATGAGGAATAAGAAAAATGGGGTAAAGGGATGGGGAGAAGGCTCAGTGCTAAGAGCATGAGATTCTGAGTTTGAATCCCATGCACTCACATAAAAAGCTGTGCATGGCTATGCATGACTGTAACCCCAGTGCTATTGGGGGTAGAGACAACAGGAACACTGGGGCTTGCTGACTGCCACCCTAGCTCCTGGTTCCAGGAGAGACTCTGCCTCAAAAGAATAAGGTTGAGAGTGATAAAATAGGACACATGACATCCTTCTCTGGTTTCTGTATGTATGCACACACACACACCCCCCAAAATTGGATAAGTACTTATGACATGAGGAGATGGGATGAAAATTAGAACTGTGGGATGCTCTTGGTGACAAAAATGCTACAAGCCTACGACTATGATTTCTTTAATACTTGGATAATTTATGGGCAATGTTTTCTACAGTAGTGGCTTTGAAATATTTAGTTTTTCTTAGCTTCAGTACTGTAATACTCTTTGTTCTGAAGAAAGCTTCTTAGGAAAGCCAATATTGCAAAACAGATTAAAGTGACATTGTTATTTTACTTATCATAGGATCTGTGATGGACCCATTTCTTATTTACCTCATTTTGTTTTTGTCCCATGCAGTCCTCTAGGCAAAACTGGCCTTAAAGGATCTTGTTGGAATAGGATTTGAGAAGCACTGACCAAGGATTAGAATAGTGAAGGCAACTTGCCTACAACCATGTATACAGAGGCATGCCTATGCTGCTGTCTTCTGAAATAGAGGGCCTTCAAACACTTATAGATATGTAGAAGTAAATTTCATATTTCTCAATTTTATGAAATATTATGGATAGAAGCACCTTTAGAGAACTTTTTCTAACATGTAGCACTTTATTTTAATTTCAGAACTTAGTCATACATGGTAGTACATACCTTTCTTTAATTTCATCACTCAGGAGGCAGAGGCAAGTGGATCTCTTTGAGATTGAGGCCAGCATGAAAGTTTTAAAAGTAGGGAGGGTTGTGTTTGAGTCAGGGTCTCCATGTAGCCCATGTAGCCCATGTAGCCCCAACTGACCTGGAACTCATTATGTAGAACAGGCTTGCCTCAGTCTCTCAATTGTTGTCCTCATCTTGGGCAACCCTAAACACATGTGCACATGAAAACCACTAAATGGACTCAGTGTATTTTATATACATATATATGTATATATATGTACACACACAATGATTAAAGAACTTTGAATTCTTACAGAACTGTAATATATACTCCAAGTAGAAAAAAATATGATTATAAACAATACTCCTATCGAACGATTTCTAAGCCCCTCTTATCTAGAAATCCTGAGCTATTATTGATGGAAACCTCTGAATGCTGAGAAGAACCACATAAGCAGATGTGTGAGCCTGTACTAATAATACTTAAATTTTGGGAACAAAGACAGCATTCAATTAATATCAATGATTTTGATAAAATAGTAATGGCTAGTGTTCTTGAATCACTTTGTATATTAAACGTTTAATCTTTACATCAACTATACAAGTTTGATATTACTCTTCTTGCTTAACAAAGAAGTAATGTCCCATGTTTATAATTTGGAAAAAATCTGTGCATGGTGTTCAAAAATCTAAATCTGGGGCTGGAGATGGCTCAGTAGTTAAGAGCGCTTGCTGCTCATGCAGAGGATCTGGGTTTGGTTCCCAGCACCCACATGGTGGCTAACAATCATCTGTAACTCAAATACTAGACGATCCACTGCCCTGTTCTGGCCTCTGCAGGCATTGCATGACATGGGTGCACTTACACACATGCAGGCAAAACACTCATCCACGTAAGAATAAAACTAATAAAAAATTTTAAATCTAAATCTGTATAATCAGAATAGATGTGGTCATGGCTATGGAACTGTGGTTGTAGATTCCCCATGCTGAATCCAGCTTTGACCTTTGGATTGTAGAACTGTAGTGGGTCCTGAAAATGAGCAGTTCAGGGCATCAAACAGTGTCCAACTAAGAATAGAAATATATGTTTTACTACTTTGTGGCTAAATCAGTGTGTAAGAGCTAAGTATCAATTCTAATCTGAACTTGGGTAGTCCAGTTCCACAGTCTTCTGGGCTATGTATACTGCCTCACATAGATAAGGCTTCACAGATGAGGTGAATTAAAAAAAAATATATTTCAAATTTATTCTTTGATAATTTTATACATGTATATATTTTGATCATATTCATCTTCCCATTACCCTCACTTATCCTCCCCAACTCCCTCTGAATCCCTTGCTTTTCCCAACAAGTCTCCCATCGTACTTTTCATTCTTTGTTTTTATTGATCCACTGCATTTTAATTAGAGTTGTTTGCATAAATATGAAAGTGGCATTGTTTACTGAACTGTGGAGGAACTTTCCAGTGACTACACCACTGAAGAAAAATGACTCCTACTATCCCAATAGCAATTACCTACCAATAACTCCTCAGCTAGGGTAGGGCCTCATGAACCCCACCTCCCATGTATGATGGAATGTTGAAATTATTAATCTTGTTCATGTTCTATGCAGGTAATCATAGCTTCTATGTATTTGTGAGTACAACAACCATGCCATATCCAGAAGACAATGTTTTGTAGCACTCATTCCAATCTTCTGGCTCTTACATTCTTTCTGCCCCTTATTCTTCAGTGTTCCCTCAGCCTTGGAGGGGATAATATAGATGTCTCATTTAGTATTTAGCACTTAGCAGTCACTTATTCTTAGCACTCTGATCAATTATGAGTCACTGTATTAACTGCTGCCCACTGAAAAAATAATCTTTGACCAAGGTTGAGAGCAGCACTAATCTATGGGTATACATATTTAGAATACAGTTTTGTAACATGTCCATTTAGCAAAACAACAGTAACAGTTTCCCCATAGGGCTTATGAACTCCTCAGTCATGGGCTTCTGACCAGGTTTGCAGGACCAACCAGTAAGTGCTATATAGGCCACTTGGGGAAAAAGTCCCTCCTGTGGAGCAGGCCACAAATCTAATAAGAGAGCTGTTTGGTTATCTCTTTACAACAGTCATGCCATTAATATACCAGTAGGCACCTATTACCTGGCAGGTTAGTATTATAGGACATAGAGTCCTCCACTGAGTAAGACTGTTGATGACTTTTTTCCCCCAGTGGACTATATAGCACTTTCTGGCACTATGATAGCTAGCCAGTAGGGAGGATGCTTCAAGTTCAGTTCTAACTCAGTTTTTCTACGTTCTACAACCAAAGTCTAATTGTCTTTAGCAATAGGATCTTACCCTCTAATTCTGGTGGGCAACCAAAAGCAATGGCAATAGCCTGTATTGGTTTAAGGGTCACTGAGCACTCCATGGCCAAGAACTTATAAGAAGGTATCCACATTTGGTGCTGGCATTTTTTTGATAGCATATGGCTTCTAGGAACAGCATTATCCACCCATGCAGGATATTTCTGTTCCAACTTTTTCAGAAATTATATTTTAATTGTTATAAAGTAGTGGCTTTCCATATTTTTTTCATATATCCTTAATTTTGGTTAACTCTATTCCCTATCCCTTCCTCTGCCCATACGCCACCATCTGTCTACTTTCATATCACATGTATTTCACTATTTCCCCTATGAAGAGGTGGTTTTACACTGGGACTTGAAAGATGACTAGAGACTTGTGAGAAGAGATATTTGACATGTAGGAAGTAGTAGTAACTGAAAAGATGTAAAGGCACTAAGAAAGAAATATGCTGTGTTTAGGGAAAAATTCTAAATGAATCCTGTTTCCTAGAGCTTTGGGGAATTTTAGCTTACATGGACACCTGTAACTAGGGCTAACATGTAAATGATAATACTCAGACATTGTCAATCACAGAAGTTCGTGACTGAAACTTATTCTTCTAGGTGGTACCCTACAATTATTCATCAGTATCTATACTTATGGATCTTTGCAATGTTTTGAGTATCTTCCCTGCCTAAACCATAAATGGGAAGTTTGTACCTGAGTAGCATAGTTGATAACATAGCAGGATATGCTTTCTATAATAGAAGTTACTCTTCATTCTTCTTTTGACAGGTTCCTTTCATGGAATATTTCAGTGGCTACCAGGCTACTGAGCTTCACCCTCTTGTCTGGAAGCTAAATATGATGCTGACTCTCCAACCCTATAAAAATCTCAGGAACGTGTATGAGAAATATTCTGAAGAGTAAGTACTAAGCCTCAGCTAAGGTTGAGTTTGTGACTATTCATGGGACATCTTTAAAACAGTAAGC
The DNA here is from genome assembly GCA_035773235.1 of Eospalax fontanierii. Taxonomy (NCBI): domain Eukaryota; kingdom Metazoa; phylum Chordata; class Mammalia; order Rodentia; family Spalacidae; genus Eospalax; species Eospalax fontanierii. The sequence continues at coordinate 47,487,843 of CM069525.1, forward strand.
CTAGACAAATCTCATTTAAGAGAATAATATTCAGACACTTTACACCTTTCATTTTACTCTAGGGTTAAAGCAAGTTAAGAAACCAAGGCCCCAGTGTTCTACTTCTTCTATGGAGCCTGTTTGACTTATTTTACATTGAGCAGATCATTCTTCCTTTTGCAGGGCTTTCTTTAGTGTCAACAAAATCCCCCCTTTGAAGGAGGAGCAGCTGGAGGAGATTATGAAAATGTGACTTATTTATCTGAGGACCTCTGATAGCAGCCATCGGGTCCAGGCATACATGGATATAGGCTGTGTTTGAAATTTTCTTTTTTGGTCACCCCCAACCCTGTTTATTTCCTTAAACTTATATTGTTGTGAATATTGAAGTGTTTTACATTGCTTTTATAGAAGAGAAGAAATTATTGTTATATTTGTCTAGAAAGTTAATAAAAAATTAATGGTGGTCATTAAAATGGCTCATGTCTTTTACTGCACAGAAGCCCTATATATAACCCAAGAAGTTTGTTTTTGTACCTAGTAAAGGCTGTATTTCAAGATCTCATTTATTTAGTTTCCTTCTTTCTTTGGAGGTTTTCTCCTCGTGGGAAGAGGAATTGAGCTGAGTGTGAACTAATAGGCAAGTCTTTAGAAGGATGATCCTGGGGAGTGGTGACCAGTTTAAGGAGAAGGCCCATGGCACTCATTTCTTGTCAGGGCTCAGAGCAGGAGCAGTTGATACTGGAATATGAATCTCAGATTTCTTTATTTGCTTCTGCTTCAATGGGGAAAGGTGGCAAGATAAGAAATTGAACCAAAATATATGCCTACCTTTTTAACTATTACACTCTGAATTTGAAAACAAAACCAACTTGGATGGGTACATAGAAATCTTTTCTGGCCATTATTGTCTACCAGTAGAAGAAATTTCTTGTTATGAAATCAGCAAGATTTCCCATAGATGCAAGCTTCAAGCATTTGTCTAATCTTTCATTTATAGACCTGCAGGATATTTTTCGCTTCTTTATATCTTTGGGGTGATGTGTACTGAAACAGTTATTCCATTTCTTAGCGAAGGAATTAAACATACCTATGCCAAGAGTCATTGTCTCATACCCACTTTAGGCCCTTTCCACCACCAAGTGGTCCATCAAATAATGTCTTCTGCAACAGAAGAATACTTAAACATTTATCTTGTCTTTGTGGTGCTGAGGATTAAACTTAAGGTTTCACATAAGCTAAGAGGCATGCTACTAATGGGCTATTTATACAGCCCTCATTTTTATATATCTTTTATGCTTTGATAATTTCATGCACATATATAATGTGTCTTGAGCCTATCCACCCCAACTCCCATCTCCTAATATCTCCAGAAACACGCCCCCAACGTATTTCCCTTCTACCCTCATGTCCTCTCCTTTTTTGTAGCTCAATGAGTCCAGTTAGTACTGCCTGCTTGAATGCTGAGTTTGTTGACTTATTTTGTGCAGAATGTATGCAGATAACAACAGCTGTTGTGAGTTCATTAGTGCAATGACCATGGTCATGCTCAAAAGACGGCATTTCACAGCACTACTTCCCAGTTCCCATCTCTTAAATTCTTTCCACATCCTCTTCATCAATATTCTCTGAGCCTTGAGGGACTTGACATAGATGTCCCATTTAGGGCTGAGCACTTAACAGTTACTTATTCTCAGCACCTTGATCAGTTATCAGTCACTACAATAAATGATGTCCATTGTAGAAAGAAACTTCTCTGACCAAGGTTTAGAGCAACACTAATTTATGGATACAAACATAAATTTTTAGAAGGCAGTTTGGCAACATTCATTTAGCAGATAAATAGTAATAAGTTTTCCCCTAAGGCTTATGGCTTCCTGAGCCATGAGCTTTTGACTAGGTTTGCAATAATAAGTATGAATTACTTTCTTTGGAGCAGGCCTCAAATCCAACCAAGAAGTGGTTGGTTACCCCTATAATAGTCATGCCAATATTGCACTCTAGGGGTCACCACTGAATACTATCATCTATGACTTCTCTCCTGAAGCAACCTGTGTATAGCATCTTCCAGCACTGTGAAAGCCAGCAGGGAGAAATTTTTCAAGTCAGTTTCAGCTTGATTTCTCAACATCCTGAAACCAAAGTCTCTTGTGTTTTCAGGAAGAGGGTCTTGGCAACCAAGAGCAGTGGCAATAACCTATCCTGTTTGGGGGATTTCTGCAGCCTCCTTGACCAATAACTCATAAAGACATCATGCCGGGTACTAACATTTTCATTTAATAATTCATGTCTTCTGGGACAAGCATGCAGGATACATGTGTTCAAACTCCTTTTTATCTTACAATAGTAGTGAATTTCCATAAAAAAGTTTCATCCATTCTTAATTTTGTTAACTTACCACATATTCTCCTCTATCTTCCTGCACTAATTTGCTTAAACCTTTAAACCCCAGTATTGACCCCTCTACCTTCATGTCACATGTATTCTACTATTTCCTCTATCCTTAACGCCTCTTCCCATCCCCCTCTCTCTAGCTTTCTGACCCCTATAGACACTCTAAATTAAATTCACAAATCTAAAAATTCAAAGATAGACTCCACATATGAGGGATAACAATTGTCTTGCTGGGCCTGAGTTAATTCACTTAGTTATAATGTTTTCTAGTTCCATATTTCTGCAGATTTCATAATTTCCTCTTTCTTTATGGCTGAATAAAATTCTATTATCCATAAGTACCACGTTTTCATTATCCATTCATCAGTTGATGCACATCTAGCCTAATTTCATTTCCTAGCTATTATGGATAGAGAAACAATAAGTGTGGATGTGCAAGTATCTCTGTAGGAGGATGTGGAGCCCTTTGGGTATATGCTCTGCAGTATATGCTCAATTATATTGTAGTTTTATTTTTAGTTTTTTGAAAAACTTTCATTTGATTTCCATAGTGGTTGTACCAATTTATACTCCCATGAACAGTGGATAAGTGTTCACCTTTGCCTACATCCACACCAGTGTTTGTTATCATTTGTTTTCCTGACAATAGCCATTCTGACTGGGGTGAGACTGAATCTCAAAGTAGTTTTATTTGCATTTCCCTGATGGCTAAGGGTATTAAACACATTTAAAAATGTTTATTAGTCCTTGTTTTTTCTTCTTTGAGTATACTTTGTTCAGTTTAGCATCCCATTTTGTTTTACTAGGTTGCATGTTTTCTTGATTTTTTAGTTCCTTGAGTTCTTTGTATGCTCTAAATACTAATCATCTGTCAGATATATACCTGTTAGATTTTCTCCCATTCTGTAAACTTGATTGAGTTTCCTTAGCTAAACAAAATCTTTAATTTCATGAAATCCCAATAATCACTGGCTTTATTTCCTGAGTGATCAGAGTCCTATTCAGAAAATCCTCACCTATACCTATATCTTGAAGTATACTCCCTAATTCTCTTCTAACAGAGTGAGAGTTTCAAGTTTTATGTTGAAGTTCTTGATCCATTTGGTGTTGATTTTTATACAAAGTGAGAGGTAAGGATTTAGTTTCATCTTTTTATATCCAGATATTCAGCTTTCCAATGCCATTTGTTCAAGAAGCTCTTTTCTACTTGAATATTTTTGTCATTTGGTGAAAACAGAATCAGTGGCTGTAGTTATATGGCCTTATATCTGAGTCCTTTATCCTATTCCATTTATATATGTATGTCTGCTTTTCTGCTAGTACCATGCTGTTTTTGTTTTTTAAATTTTAATTGACTTTTATTCATTTCATACAAGTTTTTTAATAATATTTAGACTCCCTCCCCAATCCATGTCACCCCTCAACCCCCACTGGGACTTGTGTATTTCATCATACATGTTAAGTCCTATTCAGTCAAGCATTAGTACCCAGATGTCCTTTAGTGCAAATTCATCCACTGGAGTCTGGTCAGCCTATCTAGAGATCTTAGGTAAGGCATACTCTCCCTCTCCTAGTAGTAATCAGTTTCCAATAGTTCTCAGTCTAGGTCTGACCCACCACTAATTTCTATCACTCCACTCTGGGTCCTTGTCTAATTTGAGTTGGTAGGGGTCCTGTACTCAATGCCATCGTTGCCATAATTTTACATGTGCAAGCTTCCAGTAGCCTGAAAGACTCTTTTTCCCTATGTTCATGAACGAGTCCTGGCTCATACAATCTTTCTGCCCCCTCTTCTGCAATGATCCCTGAGCCACAAGTGGGTGAGATTCAATATAGGAGTCCTATCCAGGGTTATCTACTCTGCAGTCTCTTATTCTATAAAATTTGGCCAGTTGTGGCCTGTGTGCATAGCACAGAAGGAAACTTCACTGGTGAGAGTTGAGGGATGCTTTAGTTTTCTCTGTATACCTTGTTCTGCTGTGTTCTATGAGCCTTAGGTGTAGAGTTTCAACTGTAGATATGTCACCTAGGACTTGTCATCCCTCAGTCATGTATTCTGTGTGTCTGACCAGTTGTGGAATTCTGCTGTAGCGTCTATCTGTTGCAAAAAGAAGCTCCTTTGACAAATGGTGTACTGCATGTTTGTAGATATAAGGATCTATATTTAGCATATGGTAAGAAATTTCAGTTCTGTAGAGATATGACAGAGATATGGTTACTGTTGCTCTATAGCATAACTTGAAAACAGATTTGGTTACTCTTCTAGCTCTATTATTTTGGTCAGGATTTCTTTGGCTATCCAAAGATTTTTGTGCTACCATATGAATTTTAATAATGTGTGTGTGTGTGTGTGTGTGTGTGTGTGTGTGTGTGTGAGTGTGAGTGAAGAATGTCACTGGAATTTTTATTGGGATTGTACTAAATCAGATATTTTTTGGGGGTGAGAGTCATGTTCGCAATATTCATTCTTCCAATCTATGAGCATGGGAGATATTTTCACTTTCTAGCGTCTTTATTAGTCTCTTTCTTCAGTGCTTTGATGTTTTCATTATAGAGGCCTTTCACGTCATTGATTAGGTTTATTCCAAGTATTTTTGAGGCAAAAATTGTGAATGGGATTGTTTCCTTTGTTTCTGTTTTCAGTTTGTCCTTGGTATATAGGAAGGGTAATGATATTTGCGTGTTAATTTTGCATCCTATCACTTTCCTGGAAGTGTTTATTTTATCAGTTCTATGAGTTTTATGGTGGAGCCTTTGGGGTCTCTTATGTATAGAATCATATCATCTGCAAATAAGGATTATTTGTTTTCTTTGTATTTCTTTCATTTACTTCTTTTGTCTTATTGCTCTAGCTAAGAGTTCCAATACTATGTTGAATAACAGAGGAGAGAGTGAACAAACTTGTTCCTGATTTTGGTGGAAATGGTTTGAGTTTTTCCCACTAAATATAATTTTGGCTGTAGGTTTGACATTTATAGCTTTTATTATTCAGATATCTTTATATTCTGAGTTTCTTAAGGACTTTTAACATGAAGGGATATAAGATTTTTGTCAAAAGCTTTTTCTGCACTTTGTGATTTCTGTACAAAATTCCGCTTATGTAGTTGATAATGTTTATTGGTTTATGTATATTGGACCATTCCTGATCCTCTGGAATAAAGCCAACTTTTACATAGTGAATGACTGTTTAGTATCAATCTAGTCAATATTTATTAATGACCAAATTGTATACAAGGCACAAAAGCAAATAATTCTATAGCACATCTGGCAATAAAAACTTTGGAAAGTACGTAATACCTAAAAAGTCATCAAACTCAGTGAAAACATTAGTAAATTTGAATGCGTAAGATTTCATGAAAGCATTAGGTTCATAGACTGAGGCAAGGACACAGCTTTTGAAGTAACTGAATAAAGTGAAGTTTTTTCAGTTTACAGAGTCAATATTATTCCACTAATCTACATGTCAGAATTCTTGATGATGTGACAAAATTCAAACTCATAAGATAATTTTATTCAAATATTTTATAAGCATATTCAAAACCATAATCCTTATCATCAATAAAACTACATTTGTGGGCGGGGGGCTGGAGAGATATCTCAGCAGGTAAGAGCACTGGCTGCTCTTGCAGAGAACCCACGTTTGTTTCCCAGAACCTACATGGTGTCTAACAACTCTCTGTAACTCCAGTTCTAGGGGAACCTAATGCCTTCTGACCTCTGCGGACACTTACATACATGCATTTAAATACACTCAGGCAATATACTCATACACATAAAATAAAAGTAATATGTATTTAAATTTTTTATTTTATTTTATATGTATGTGTATTGCCTGCATGTACGTGTCATGCAAAGCCTGTGGAATCCAGAAGAGGGTGTTGGATCCTCTGGAACTGGAGTTATAGACAGTTGTTAGCTGCTGTGTGAGTGCTGGAAATCAAACCTGGGTCCTCTGGAAGAACAGCAAGTGTTCTTAACTGCTGAACCATCTCTCCAGCCCCGTATTTTTAAAAACAAAATTTTTGCTTAATTTAATACAGATTTCTCCTAATATATCTTCCTCAGTATTGTGTGAACTCTTCAAAGGCAACAATTTAATAGCTCAAGTTTTTTTCTGATGCTTAAGTATGCATTCAAAATTCTCAATCTTAGCTCAATCTGTATGAAAAAATTAAATATTACTCTAACATACACTGTAGAGCTCATAAATACATCCTTTCTGAAAAATTATATTTTTAACTTAAAAGTTTTTGAATGCAGAGCTGAATGATTTATTTTGAAATTTTGTTTATTGATTTTTTTTGCCTATAGAGTCTAATTTGTGTCCCAAAATGTCTTTCAGTGTGGGTTTACCCAGTGGAGCTTGGATAACTTATCAAGAGTCTCATGCTTGAAAGAGACTGTCTCTGCTCCCCATCAGCCATCTGTTGCCACAACATTTTTAGGTCAAAATTTCTTATTTCCTCATGTTAATGCTGGATTTTTTTTCTGGTTTGAGCTTGGCACTTGTGTATACTGTCATCAGTGCTGAGTTCATATGAGTAACTGATCAGGTATTTGGAAATCTGTTTCCTTGTGGTCATTCACTACCCTTGGCTCTTACAGTCTTTCTGCTTCCTCTTCTGCAACGATCCCTGAACCTTAGAGGACAGAAGTTTGATATAGGTGTCCTATTCAGGCATCATCCCTCTGCAACCTTTTTCTCTGTACTTTGACCTGTTGAGTTTCTGTGTTAATCTGTTGCATAAGGAATTTTCTCTATTGAGAGTTAAGAGGTACATTAATCTATGGACATACGAATAAGTCATTAAGTGTCAGTTTAATATATTAACTAGTAGGAAACTAGTGTTAGGTTCTCCCTTATATCCTGTCACCTGTCTAGCCTCAGGTTTCTAAGCCTGATATCAATGTCGGGTGTGGGCTCCACCCTAGAAAGAAGACATCAAATCCAATTAAAGAATAGTTGGTTACTTCCAAAATATTTGTGCCACTATTGCGCTGGTGGACATATCATGCCAGGCCAGTTGCTGTAGTTCACAGGATTCACAACTAAATAAAGTTGATTATTTTTTCCTTCTATTAGCATGCATAGCACCTTCCAACACTATGAAAGCTAGCCAGTAGAGATGAGGTTTTGAAGTCAGCACTAGACTGATTTCTCCTTGTTTATTCTACAGCTCATGTATGTAGTGTATTAAAAAAATAGGCTCTTATCCAGTTCTGGTGGGTAACCAAAAGCAGGGGCAATGGCCAGTATTGTTTGAGGGTCCATGGAACCCCCTGGCCAACAGCTTCTAGAGAGGAAGTTCATTCCTGGCACTGAGGGTTTTTTCATCAGTCTATGATGTCTAGAAAGGGCATCCTTCTTTTAACTGCTTTTTATTCTATATATGTTCATACTTTAAAAACTTTTGGTAATGGCAGGTAGAAACCTACTATATGGCTTTTCCTAAAGGCCTTCAGTATTATTTATTCCTCCCCATAATCCTTCCTCTGCCCTGCCCTCCCATTCCCTAGCCTGTTTAACCCATCGTAGTCTAATTTTCCCCTTTCCCCATTTGTATCACTGCAGTCTACCAGCATTCCCAGAAACCCTCCCACCATAGCTGTTTATTAGTCTCTAGGCCTTTCTGAATTTTTAAATTGAAGCATGCATATCTAAGATTTCAAAACTAACATCCAGCTATGAGAGAATGTGTGATGTTTGTCTTTCTGAGTGCAGTTTACCTCACTCAGGATGATTGTTTCTAGTCTCATCCATTTACCCTTAAAACTTTATAATTTCATTTTAATAGCTTAATAATATTCTGTAGTGTATATGTAACACACCTTCATTATCCATTTATCAGTTGATAGACATCTAGGTTGTTTCCCAATTTCTGACTATTATGAAAAGGGCAACAATGACCATGGATGAATAGCTATTTCTGTAGGAGGGTATAGAGTTTTGGGAGTATGTCTAAGAATTGTATGGATGGGTCATACAGTAGATCAATTTCAAACTTTTTGAAGAATCTCCACACTGATTTCTATAGTGACTGTAAAGTTTACACCTCCAGCAACAGTGAAGCTCCCCTCATCAACATTTGTTGCTTGTTTTTTTATCTTTACCATTCTGGGAGTGATAAGATGAGATCCTCAGAGTGTTTTTGATCTGCATTTCCCTGATGAATAAAGATGTTGAAGATTTTTTTAAGTATTTCTCAGCCATTTATGTTTTACTTTAGAGAACTCTCTGTTCAGCTCCTAACCTCACTTTTAAAGTGGGTTGTTTTTTCCTGCTTAGTTTTTTGAGTTCTTTGTTTATTTTAAATACTAACTCTCTGTCAGAGGTATATTTCCCCCATTCTGTAAGTTGTCTCTTCACTCAAATGATGGTGTCCTTTGATGTATGAAGGTTTTTAGTTTCAAATTGTCCCAATAGTCAATTTTTTCACTTAATGCTTGCCCTATGGGAGTCCTATTCAGAAAGTTCTTTCCTGTGCTTATAAGTTCCAATGTATTCCCTACTTTTTACTGTGTCTGATTAAGGATATCAGGACTTATGTTGATGTCCTTGGTCTGTTTGAAGTTGAATTTTGTGTATGGTGAGATATAGGGATCTAGTTTCATTCTCCTACATGCCCTTATCTGGTTTGATCCAGAATGATATATTTGACATGTTCTTGAATCCAGTTGGTAAATGTTGAGAAACTTAGCCTTATGTTCATTAGAGAGATTGGTCTGAAAGTTTTTGTACCATCATTGCCTGATTTTTCATATCAGAGAATCCTATCTTCGTAAAAAAAAAAATTTAGTAACCTTCCTTTTTTTTTTCTATTTTATGGAATAATTTGAGAAGCATTGGCATTTATTCTTCTTTGGTGATCTGATAAAATTCACCAGTGAATTCATCTCAGTCTGCAAATTTTTAGTTGGGAGTTTTTTTTTTCCTTTTCTTTTTGAGAATTTCATACATGAGTATTTGCATTATTTCCACCCCTCCCCTGACCCCTGCCCACTCACTCTAAATTTCTTATCCTTTTCTTTGATTGTTGTTACATATACATACACACATGCACACACACACACATACACACAGACACATAAACCACACACACACACACTCTCACGCACTATATAATGCAAGTCCATTTAGTGGTGTTCATGTGTACCTGTGTTTAGGGCTGTCTACCTGGGATTTGATAACCTTTCGAGAGGTTAGTCATTAGAGAAAACTGATTCTCCCTCTGTATCCACTAAACAGAGCCTATAGCTCTTCGTGTTGAGGTGGGACCCTATGAAATTTTCCCCATCCTCCTTGGCATGTCAACTAATTTTTGTCATTATACAGATCTCACTAGACTACCATACTGTGGAGATTTCATTGGTATAGCTTCCCTAAGTCTAGAATGTATTAACTGGCAACAAATGTCTTGTCTTCTCGCTTTTACATTCTTTCCACCCCTTTTCTGCAATGTTCCCTGAACCTTAGGTATAGATGTTGCATTGCACAAGACCTGTCCAAGCCCAAGCCTAACAAAATCCCAGCAGTGAGAGTGGAGGTGAAAATGAAGCCTCAGCCCTAGTTGAGGAACCATTGTCAATTAATAGCTGGTAGGTGATGAACAATCAGTTTTCTTTAAGAGTGTGACATGGGGTAAGTTGACCATACTCCAGGGGATGGAACCACAATCAAGAATATTTGGAGAACACAAATTATGCTCAATAGGCCTGAAAAATAATAAAGAACAAGAAGTGAGGAGGGATAGGGAAGTGGGTGTGGATCTGAGAGAATCCACAACAATGGACAATCAGGTAAATTATCTCTATTAGTGCAGTAGTGGTATTTTTATCTTTGGAGTAATCAACAATTGTCTAATTGTACTTAAGACCCAATCAATGGGAGGGAATTCATATGTTGTACTGTAAACATAGCCACGTACACATGACTGGAGAGGTCATAGACTCCAGAGAAGAACCTACTTCTGTCACTTTACTAGACCAACATAAGTTCTTACTGTCATATATATATGACATATATATATATATATATATATATATATATATGTCATATATATATGACAGAAAAGAACTCCTGGGCAACCATGTCAGTGGACAGCTCATTTATTGAAACCAAGAAGGCAGGGGTTTATATAGGGAGGCCTGTCTGGCTGTTACTGAAGGTGGGAAAGTTCAAGGTGGGGTCTTTAGGTAAAGGTGGGAAGGTTCTAGGGCTGACCTGGCTTACAGGGTGGGGAAAGGGAGTTAAGCAAGAATTAAGGAATGAGGAAACAAAACTTAAGACCTCACTTTGGTCTGCAGTGATCTTTATGGGGCCTGGGTCATAGCCTCAAGGCAGAGCAGGCTGGACACCTTCTGTCCCTTCAAGGACTCTGGAGTCACATTGCCCACTCAATGACTTTTGCAATAGGCCTAGGACCCACATTTGGGCTGTTTCCAGTTTTGGGGCACTGTGAATTGAGAAGCAATTAACATGGATGATCAGTTATCTTTGTAGTAGGGTATAGAGTCCTTTAGATATATGCTTGTTCTGGTTTGCTTCTCTATTGCTGTGATAAAACATTGACCAAAACAAACTTGGGGGGAGGTTTATTTTCTCTTATAACTCTCAAGTCACAGCCCATCACTGAGTGAAGTTAAGGCAGGAACTCAAGACAGGAACCTGGAGTCAAGAACTGAAGAACCTTGGAGGAATACTATTTACTGACTTTCTTTCTCCTGGATTTCTCAACTACTTTTCTTTAAAATATATTATTACTTTTATTTTGTGTGTATGAGTGTATTGCATTCATGTATGTAAGTACACCCATGTCATGCAATGCCCATGGAGGTCATAAGAGTGCACTGGATCCCCTGAAACTGGAGTTACAGATGGTTGTTAGCCACCATGTGGGTGCTGGGAACCAAACCTGGGTCCTCTGCAAGAACAGATAGTGCTCTTAAGAGTTGAGCCATCACTAGTCCCTCAGCTACTTGTATTATACAGCCCAGGCCCACCTACCCATGGATGGCACCATGTACAGTAGCCTAAGCCCTCTTACATCAATTAGAAATCAAGAAAATGCCTCACCAACAGGACAGGTACACAGGCCAGTATGATGAAGGAAATTTGAAACCTACTGAGGTTTCTTCTTCACAGGTGACTCTAATTTGTGTGAAGTTGACAAAAACAAGCCATCACAATGCCCAAGCTGGATCATGTACTAGATCTATTTCTAGTTTTTTGAGGCATATTCACACTGATTTCCATAGTAGCTGAACCTGTTTGCACTCTCAACATCAGTGATAAGTGTTCCCCATTCCCCACATCCTTACCATTATTTGTTTTTTGGACATTAGCCATTTCAACTGGGGTAAGATTGAATCTCAACCCAAGAACAAACAACACCTAAAAAGATTGAAGGAAGAATTATACAAAATCAGAACTCAAATTAATGAAATAGAAATAAAAAATATCAAATAAAAGAATCAATGAAATGAAAAGTTGGTCCTTTGAAAGATTTAAAAGATTGACAAAACTTTAGCTAGTTTTACCAAAAGAAGGAAAGAAAAAACGAAATAAGAGATGAAAAGGGAAACATTACAAGAGACACTGATGAAACTCAGAGGATCATGACATACTTTAAAAATCTATATTCCACTAAATTGGAAAATCTAAAACAAATGGATGTTAATATATGTTAATTCAAAATGAAATAAATAATTTAAACATTCCTGTAACTACCAATGAGATAAAGGCAAAAATTAAAAATCTTCCAGTTAACGAAGCCCAGGACAAAATTCTATCAGATCTTTGAAGAAGAATTAAGCACAATATCTCTGAAATTATTCCACAAAATAGAAAAAGAAAAGAATATTTCCAACTTAGTTTTTAAAAGCCAATATTACTCTAATACCCAAAACAGACAAAGACCCAACAAAGAAAGAAAATTATAGACCAATCTCCCTGATGAATGTCTATTCAAAAATCTCAATAAACGAATTGCAAAACAAATTCAGGTGCACTTCTAGAAGATCATCTATGATGATCAAGTTGGCTTCATGCCAGAGATGCAGAGATGGTTCAACATATGCAAATCAGTAAATATAATCCACCACATAAATAGACCAAAGGACAGAAACCACAAGATTATCTTAGTAGATGCAGAAAAGTTCACTGGCAAAGTCCAACATCCATGATAAAACTCATGGAGAATCTAGGGATACGGGGGACATAGCTCAGCATAATAAAGATAATATACAAGAATCCCATGGCCAATATCATACTAAATGGAGAAAACCTCAAAGTATTCCCTCTAAAATCAAGAACATGACAAAGATGTCCACTCTCTCCATTCATATTTAACATAGTACTTGAATTTCTAACTAGAACAATAAGACAAGTGATAGAGATAAAGGGCATATAAATTGGAAAAGAAGAAGTCAAAGTATCCTTATTTACAGATGATATGATTCTATGTATAAAAGATCTCAAAGACTCCACCAGAAAATTCCAAGAACTAATAATTCATTCAACAAAGTAGCAGGATACAAAATTAATGCAAAATCAATAGCCTTCCTATATACCATATTAAAAATATTGAGAAAGAAACCCAGCAAACAATCCCATTCATGGCAGCCTCAAACAAATTAAAATATCTCAGAATAAATCTATCCAAAGAAAGGAAGAGACTTGTATAATAAAAACTTAAACACACTGAGGAAAGAAGTTTGAAGATAGCAGAAAATGGAAAGACTTCTCATGTCCATGAATTGATAGGATTAATATTGTGAAAATGACCATTCTATCAAAAATAATCTATAGTTTTAATGAAGTTCTCATTAAAATTCCAATATAAGTGTTCATAGGAATTGAAAAAATAATCTCAAATTTTTTATGAAAGTGCAAAAATCCCAGGATAGCCAAAAAACCTGAACAATAAAAGAAGATCTTTAGGCATTACTATCTCTAATTTCACATTGTATTACATAGCTATAGTAATAAAGACAGCATGGTACTGGCATAAGAACAGACACATTGGTCAATGGAATAGAATTGAGGACCTAGATTTAGTTCTACACACTTAGAGTCACCTGATTTTTTAGAGGCAAAAAACCCCATACACATTTTTTTTTTTAAAAAATACCATGTTTAATAAATGGTGCTGGCCAAACTGGAAAGTTATATGTAGAAGACTGAAATTAGATCCCTATCTCTTACCCTGCATAAAATTCAACTCCAAATAGATGAAGGAACACAACATAAGACCTGATCCCATGCATCTGACAGAGGAGGAAGTAGAGAATACACTGGAACTTACAGGCACAGGAAAGCACTTTCTGAACAAGACTTTGATAGCACAGGCCAACAAGGGACAAATGGGACCTAGTGAAACTAAAAACAGTTCTGTACTTCAAAGGACACCATCATCTGAGTGAAGAGACAACCTAGAGAATGGGAAAATCCTTTCCAGCTATACATCTGACAACATTAATATCTAGAATATATAAAGAACTTACAAAACTGAACATAAAAACCTAAACAATAAAATAATTATATTTAATTGTTGCAAAGACCTAAACAAAGAATTTTGAAAAGATGAAATCAAACTGGCTGAGGAATACTTTTTAAGCTACAAGAATGTTTATTGTAGTGTTTTTATATTAGTGAAAAGCTACATATCAACTAAACATTTAAAACAAATTAAATACTATAATCATATAATGAAACACTACATAATCTTTTAAATTGATATAGAAATATATTTATAGACAAAATGTTTTGTAATACATTGTCCCACAGAAACTCTGGCTGCAAATACAAACACAGAAAAGACAAACACTGAAAAGACAATACATTGAAGCATAATCTTATATCTGAATGGTAAAATTTTTGAGCACTCCATTTTTAATTTGTTGTTTATCAATTTTGAGAAATATTTTAAATGTCCAATATCTTTAACAATCAGGAAAATGCAAATTAAAACTACTTTGGAATTCTACTAAATTTTGAAGTATGATATTCCACTTAAACCTGTGACCCTATGTTCAAGGTTGTTGGGGGTCCCAGCACTCAGGACCAGCCGGAGGGGGACCGAAGGAGCTTTGCCGTAGGGGAAGGGGTGAGTAGGCACGGAATCAAGACTCCGGGAGTTGAACTGAAGGCCAGCAGTGGTGGTCTGCTGCAAACTCATTCAAGAAAGAGCAGAGTGTCTTATAGGTCTTGTTAGCTAATAGCCTTATGGGGTGGGGTCCTGACTACAGCCAATTGCAGTTTGTTCCTAGGTGGATTAGGTTCCCTCCAGGTGCTGGGCCGAAACTGGCTTCACAACCAACCAGTGTGGAGCACCACACCCATGAGAGCCATTCCTCCATTCCTCCTGGCAGGTGGCCTGGCTAGGCTCATCCTGCATTATGCCCAACACTAGGTTATACTTAACTTCTGTTAGGTATATCTGTTACTCATACTGAACATATCTAAATTGATTTGTCTTCTTGCTAACATCATTTTATCTCTTATATTATCTATATCAATCACACCCACTTATCCAAACAAACACTCAGAAATTCATCTAGATTCTCTTTTTCCTTGATAACAGTAACCAACCAACCAAACTGACTTTAACCTTCTCTCCCTAACTTTTATTTTGCCCATTCATGTTTGAGAACTATATGTTTCAATTATGGCCTTATGAAAGGGTGACCACATTAAATCTTGCCTATTTTAGTTCGCATACATTTCTTCCCATACATCTCAATGAGAGGTAATTTTTTCCTCTGTTGATGCCCAAGTTTGAATTATCATCTACTAATTGCATGACTATGACTATGCTATTTTCCTAACTTCCTTGAAATTCTTTTTTATAATTTTTATTACATTTAATTTATTCAGTGTGTGCATGGGAGGGGGCACACACATGCCACAACATGTGAATGGCAGTCAGAGGGTAACTTGTGGGAACTGGTAATTGGTTCTTTCCTTCCACCTGCACCATGTGAATTCCAAGGACTGAACACAGGTCTTCAGGCTTGGCAACAAGTACTTTTACCTGCTAACTCATCTTACCGGCCCTTCCTTGAAATTCTTACTCTCTTGAAATTCACTTGCCATTAATCCACCAGCATGATTTATTTAAAGTTCAAATTTAAGCTTATAGTTCTGAGTAAGATGGTGAAGTACATCCTATCCTTTGTCTCCCACTGAGTACAATAATAAAACCTAGAGTACACATGGTGCAGCTATCTGAGAATCTCACAAGTAAACATCAGCAAACATATAGGAGAAGAACCAAAATTTGAAGAAGCAGCAAATCAAAGATGGGATTTCTACATTTATTTCTTCCGATATTCTCTAGTTTGAAATTAATCCAGTTGGAAAGTTGTAATTGAACACCGTGGTACAGGCAGACTTCCAGTAGAAATCCTTTAGTTCTGGCTTAATAAATGAGATAGTTCCTAAGCTCAGGAAAGGTTGGGATATTACATTTTTCTCTGTATACCCCAAGCCCTATCTTTATTCAGTGATAGCAACAGTGATAGCAATAAAAGGCTTCAGGAACACATAATCTCAGATAAGGAACACATACTTTCTGTTCTGATAGACTTGTTGCTATAAGAGATGAGAACCACATACCATTGCTTTTAAATCTTTCTGTCCTCCTAGCACATGTCTTTAGATGTGGCACAGTTGCAGAGTAAATGATTTCCAGTGAAAGTCCCAAAGGAGAAGCTCCAGAAACTGGGAAGAATGTGGAGAGGTAGAAGCATCATAAAACAACCTCATACAAGAAAGAAAGAAACATTCCATAAAGAAGAAGTGATTTAAATAACTACAGATTTATCCTCTCAATCAGAAGTTCTATGGATCAGAAAAAAGCAACACAACATTTTCCAAATATTAAAAGGAAAGAGCTATCAGTTCAGAATTTATTAGCCATCAAAATATCTTTCAAACATGAAGGTAAATTTCAAATACAATTTCAAAGTGAAGGAAAACTGAGAAAATTCACAGTAAACATATCTGTTCCATAAGATTACTAAAATAATTTTTCATGTAGAAATTGAATGATATAAGCTGGAAAGATGGCTTAGCATATAGGAACATTTGCTGCTCAAACATGACTGCATAAGTTCTAATCTCCAGAATCCACATCAATAGCTGGATATGGTCACATATACCTATAACTCCGGTGCTGGGGAGAAGGAAGGCAGGGAGATTGCTTGGACTTGCTGCTTGCCAGTCTAGCTCCAAATTTAGAGACAGACCCTGTCTTAAGGGAATAAGATAGAAAGTGACAGACCAGGAAATCATCTGACATCCTCCTTTGGTCTGTACACTCACACATGTGTGTGCATACACCAAAACATAACACACACACACACACACACACACACACACACACACCACACACACACACACACAAGAAATGAAGTGCTATCAGAAGGGAGTTTGGAATATCAAAAATGAAAAAACTACAAGAGAAGTAATAACTAAACATGCTATTCTTGAGTTTTGTAAAACATTTGACAACTGAAAACAAAATTACATTTTCTAACAGAGTTTTAAATGCATATGAATGTAATGCATAAGACAGTCATAGCATAACGTAAGGGGAGTAAAAGGGCACAATATGCTGGTAAGGTCCATACATTGCAGCTAAGGTAGTAAATGTGATTCTAATAATACAATGATATATATACATTTTATATTTTACATATAATTATATATTTTATATTTTCCAGAGAACTCACAAAAATTATATAAAGATGTTATAGCCCTAATAGATAAAATAAGATGCTAAAATATTCAAAAATTTGAAAGAAGACAGGAAAAGATAAAAACAACCAAGAATCTAGCAGAAACGGGATGATAAAATGGAAACTGTAGATCACAAAATAAATCTTAACCAACTAAAAAGTATTGAAAGAGTGCAGTGTCTTCTCTGACCACAATGGAAACTAGAAAGAGCAACAGAAAAATAATAACAAATTCCTGAAACACTTGGAAAATAGCACATGCCTACTTTTTGTGTTGTTTGAGCACCTGGAGATTGAAGCTGGGAAATAACACATTTCTAAGTTATCAATGGGTCAAGAAACTGGAAACAACTTGAAGTGCCTTCAGTGAGAGAATGATTGAACAGAGTAGTGTATCCACATAGTAGAAAACTGGTATGCAATAAAAAGAATGAAGCTGAACAGCATTATGCTGAGTTAATGAATACTGTCTCAAAAGGTCATATTCATTGACAGTCTTGAAAGCCCCAAAACATGGAAAACAGACCAATGTTTAAAAGGTAGGGTTAAGGTATGATTACAAAGATTAATCTGAAAAGATTTATGAAGCAGTAGAAACCATCCTATATCTTAATAATGCTTGTGGATATATATTAGAACAGGCAGAATTTTATTATATGGCAGCTTAAAAAACTTACAATCCATTTCTGATAGTGCTTCAATAGTCTACTACATGCAAAACAAAATTCTTACTATGGATTACAAAGCCTAGATTGCTATCTCCTCCACAACCAGAACTGTTTACCTCACAAAGCCTAAGAATGTAGTTTTCATAACAGTCTGAAATGTCATCCTCAATTTCACAAATGTTATATCTCCAAAAAAGAGATAATTCATTTGGAAAGTTAAGATTTAATTATATTGTATGAAAATTTCAAAAATTCAATAAAAATATTTTAAAAATTAAAAAAAAATGAAAAAGAAAGTGAAGATCTGTAAGTCTTGAATTCTCATCATAATATAGCATGTTGTGGAATCCTGGTTGGTGTTAACCTCAGTTGCTTGCCTATTACATATAATTAATATCTGGCTCTCCAAGGCCAAATGTATGTATATAGCAGAAATTAAACTGTTTTCTTTATTACATTTGTGTGTGTGTGTGTGTGTGTGTGTGTGTGTGTGTGTGTAGGTGTGTAGGTTAGAGGACAACTTAGGCAAGTCTGTTCTCTCTTTCCACCATGTAAGTCACGAGGATTGAACTCAAGTTGTCAGGCTTGATGGTAGTCACCTTCACTCACTGAGCCATCTCAACAGCCCTAAACCATTTTCAATGGTAGAGCTAACCAAGTTTGGATCTGAACAAAACCCTTCTTACCTTGAACTCTTTTTGAGGGGAGAAGAGTGTTTCTTGTTCCTGGTGGGAGAACATGTAGCTTTGTGAAAAGTTTGTTAAGATGTCTTACTCTTGTCTAAACCTCTGTTAGCAGCCTGGAGTACACTTGTACTCTTTCATCCTATTTCACCCCTCCAATAATTAACTAATTTAATTGAGATATTTTGCAGAGAATTGGCTTGTAGAACAATTAGAGTGACAGGTAGTTCCCCACAGTAATGTCCTGAGTTGTAGCTAGGTTTTATAATCAGTTGCATCAGCCCTTTGAGTATCATAATCAACACCAAGGGATAGTTTTGGCTTGTGTTTTGCTGCCTAGTGATACCTGCCACTGTATCTATCTGCATGTGGCTTACTGAGAACTTGAAGGACCACCTCAGTCCAATCCCTCATTTCAAGTACCATTCAACTGTGCCCCCCAGAAGTTGAAATAAATGATGAGGCATAGGTGTCGATTAGTTTTATCCATTTATTAAAATATTTTAAGAAGCGATTATTTTTATTAATTTTGAGGACTGGTGTTCCATTTTATGGGGAGGGCAAATAGGATTAGGCACACTTTGTGGATCTTTTCCTTCTTTTTTGCTCTGTTATTCCATGGCTATTCTAGCTTCCTCCCCCAACCAGCCTCTGGCCCTGCCACTTATTTGCAGGAGCCTCTGAGGAAACACAAAATACAGAGTAGAAAAGAACAATGTATTATAGAAAGCAGACAAATAAACAAATGCAATTTTGCAAACAATAGAGCCAATAAGGTTCCCTTATTTAATGGAAAGGTGTGAAATGGGTCTGGTTTCTTTGGTATTAATTTCCTTCTGTCATACAACTGAAATTCTACTGTGGTGCCCTAAGGGAAGAAGCTGTTGACTCCCAACTGTTTTTTCTAGTCATTCATCACAAGAAAAATATCTTCTTCTTTCCTCTTCCTTTTGGATATAATACAGAGCCCTTTGCATAGCTGTTGACCTATAACATTGATGCCAGAAGTTGTCGTTGGCAGCTTAGCTCTATTCAAATTATTTCTTTCCCTACTTTTCTGTTCAGGAATTAGCCACCCAGTCAACCAATTCTTCAGAAAGCACTACCAAAGAAGCAAACCTCAGATCTGTGATTCTTAATAAGATGGATATTTGGTGTCTGGTTCTACCACCTGAGCAAATTCAGTACTGTAAATAGTTAACAATGAAAGTCTGAATGGAGCTTATGTTCTCAGGGGCTAAAGCAACTCCTTTGAGAGAGGGATTACTTCTTACTATGTTTCCAAGTGAGTACATGTGTGATTAGAATGTTAACCAGCTATTTTCCTTTTGCATGATGCAATTGGAAACTAAATAATTTAGAAGGTAACAACCATTTTAGCAAGACTCACTTGCTCCCAAATCTATCTGTTTTGCTCCATACTTGGTTCTTGTCTGTACCCTTCAGATGTTGTTTAGTATCACTCTGACTCAGGTGGGAGAACAAAGAGGACGAGTGGAAATTGAGGCATACAACAGAACATTAACAACATGATAATATACAAAGCCTGATAGTATTTCAGCAACATAAGCACAGAGGTCGAGTCCTAGTACAGCTGACTATCATTAGTGATAACAGTAAATACAAGACATAGCCCTGCTTAGTCACTACCAAGATAAGGCTACTGTTTTCTAGGATTGCCTTCTGTCTCCCTTAAATTTGCTTATCTGTAAACGATCCCTTCTGAAAAGGCTTTTCTGAGAAAATGCAATGTGATTCTCAACTCTGTGAGTGTGTGTGCAGGTGTTAATTTGTGCAGCCAAGGAGGAGCAAAGTTGACTACAATGGTAACCTTGATGACTTGATCTGATACCTCATCCTGGGAAGAAAGAGTGATATAGAGGAAGCCAAAGGCACAGCAACAGCACACTCCCCATTCAAATGCATACTGTAAGTTAACACATTCTGATGCTTAAAGAAGTTTTAAACATTTTCTGTCATCTTTTCCATCAACTTTCTTCGGTAGTTGTAGAGCCAGGACATTTTTTGGTTTTTTGGCACAGCTATCAGACATTTGGGGGGACTACCCCCTTGTTAGTCTTTTTTCTTCACCCTCAAAGAGGTGGAACACAAGTGGCTGGTTTAAATGCGTTAGGCTGGTGGAGTTCTAGGATGTTGAGAACGAGTAATAAGAGTCTGAAATGTGCACCTCAGTGAACCAGCCATTGGACTGAGTCAGATAATTGAGCACGCTATGTTTGGTTGAGAAGTGGGGAGAGGACAGTTTTCTAGATTTTTCTTGATAAGTGGGAGAGAACACTTACAGAAAGGTATAATGTGAAGATGGGGTGGAGACAAGAGGCAGAACAGAGACTCTGAGCATGGGGATTTCATTAGGTTTAGTTGACTGAGACTGCACATTAATTTTTTTAAAGATAAAAATCAAGATTTGGAACAATTTAAGCCTTATGTGTTTCCATGAGAAATTTGTTAGAACAACAGTGGAGAAGCAGAGGCTTTTAGCCTTTACTTTTCTAGATCCATGCTTTTTCTGGTCACTCTGCCAGCCCCTCTTACACTCATGGAAAAAGGGCAAGATGGGAGATATGAAGGTAATTTGGGGACTGATCCAACAGCCTGTCCAAAAAATGTAGGCCAAGATCAAGCTTATGGCAAAGGCTTGACTTGATTGTCAGATAGTCTTTAACTCAGTAATATGTTCTAGAGCTCAAAGTCTGTTATCGCCATGTTATCTTTTTACTGGGGAAGGTGGTAATACAGGTTAGGGAGTTGCTGATGTAGAGCCCAGGACAAGTAGAACAAAAATGGCAGCATGCCAGCTTGGTCCCTTCTCTAGGGCATTGGTTTTCTGTGCCCCTTCTATGGCCTGGCTCATAATTTTAAGGGGATGTCAGAATTAGCTGAGCTATAGGTAGATTCCCAGCTACTTCTAAGACGCTAAAAATGCACCAAAAGATTAGAAGCTCCACCAAGGAATAGGGCAGTTGGGAGAGATGTGTAAGGTAATGGGATGGGGAGGAATTCCTGGGTTATCAAAATAAATTAAAGGGTCACTTGGAGGTCGAGTTGTGTTTTCAGTTCTTAAAAAAATATATATGTATATATGTACATCTTTATGTCTTTCTATATAATCTATAATGCAGCACATTGGCAAAATGTTTAGTTAAAAAATTCAGCTAGAATGCAGGCAAGCACTACATGAAGACATGCAGGCTGGGATCAAGGCAATTGTACAGGAGCCTGTATGGTTGCAACCAGTGGGCCCACTCAGCCACTAGAGCACCACCTGGTCATGTGCAAAGACATACATGTTCAGAGAAATACAAAGGGTCTGAGAGGGTAAGTAGAAGAAGGAGGCAAAAAGAAGGACAAAAAGCGAACAAAAAGGAGGAGGAAGATAGAGAAGAGGGAAAAAGGAGAGGAGAAAAGAAGAGTCCCCATATCCGTAGGGAAAGGTTTCATATGGTCATTGTAATAGGGAAGTGGACAAGCCCCCAGGACCTCATTCTCATCTTAATGAGCCAACTAGAAGAGATTTTCTGCAGTTTCAGGTTGCAGTTGGCAGGACTGGGGGAGAAACAAAATGAAGCCTGAATGTCCTGCCTCCTCTTCACCTCTCTGAGAGTCTGTCATTCATTCATTCCCTAGTGTCAACAGTTTCTCTGCCAGGGAGAAACCCAGTCCCAAACTTTCTAAAGAGATGCACTCCCTTGCATCTTATAGATCCCAGGGCATTCATTAATAGTTTATCTCCAATAAATACTGTAGTTGCTCAAGGTACACAAACAGAAGGAGAACTGAACAAGACAACTCGGAAGAAAAATCTTTGGCCAATAAGAAAAATGTAAACCTCTAAGGAAATCTGATTATGTCCCAGGAAAGTGTGTTAGCATAAGGATTTGGAGGGTCTTTCTCAGTGGTGCTCATATTTGTTCTGAAATAATTTAGTCCAGCCTTTTATTGAGGTCTTGAGAGTTTTTAGTACAATTCTATGTTGAGTTCTCCTTCCAGCTTTCAAGGACTACAGCTGAGAAATTGATGGTTTTGGAGAATCATCACCTTTTGCTTCACCTTCACGGTTTCTGCGATGCCACAAATTACCTTTAGAGAAAAAACAAGCATAGAAATGATGTAGATACTACTTTATCAGATGCTTAAATTTGTGAATCCCAGAAAGAGCAGAGTCTGTCAGGAGATAAACTGGTTCATTTCTATTGCACCAACCATCTCTGAATCATAGAGTAACCCACCTGATACAATACAAACTAAATATAATCAGATTAATTCTTAGAACCTGATAAACTATGCAACTGCCATTGAGTCTACAGCAATACTTTCAAACCCCAGAGATCCTCAAATGTCAGACTCTTGGGTAATCAAACAAGTTGTACTATACCTGAGAAAACATAGTTTGGAATACACTTACCGAGAAAACCGTGGACTCTTTGGCTTGATTTAGACTTTCCTTCCTCCTCTTGCTTCTTCTTTGCCAACTTGGGGAATTTAACTTTCAACCTGTGGCTTCTAATGTCAGTGTCTGAAGATTTTTCCTGCAAAACCACGGTAAGAGTAAGGCCAAAATGTCAGTTATCCTAACATTCAGAAACAATTCCTACAGTCTCTTCAAAATTATGAACAAGGATGGCTATAGAAAGCAGGCAGTGGCTGGAGGGATAGCTCAGCTCATAGAGGTTAAAGATTACAACCAAGACATAAAGAGTTCGGTTTCCAGAAACAGGCAGCTCTGTTCTCTATCCAGGTATGAGAGTTGCCTCTATTCACTGATCACATGCCCTAAGAAAAGAATTGGGTTTTAATAAGAGCCTGCTCTATGCCAGATACCTTCCTAGATATATTTATCACACTAGATAAATACCTTTTAAAGCCTCAAAAGAACCTATTAGTATTACTACAGTATTACTATATTAGAAATGAAGCAGTACTCACAAAGGTTTAAATATTACGCATGAGGTCGTAAAGGTTGTTGGGGACACTAATACAAGCTCATATGGCCCTCTTTATGAAGAAAAATGTACTTCTTCCTTCATGTATGCAGTTGATGAGCTCATAGTTACCCACTCAGCCAAGGATATTCATAGAGGAGAAGACTCTATCTCACAAGTACCTGTTTCTCTGTCTGGAATGCAAAGGGCTCCCTAAACAAATCTCTTAATTACAAATGTAACAATTTTTTGCTATGCAGCTAACACAGGCTTTGTAATTCCAATTCAGTCTCTAAGTCACATCTTGTTCCTGCAAAAGCAGTCTCATTTTTTCTGGTCTTAGTAAAAACAATTCTGAGGTTAGCTTTATTGCCAGGAAATCTAGCCAAGCACATTACAATAAGTTGAGGATTATCTTCCTGCCAGGATTAGTTATACTACCGAGGCTTTGTCTCTAGGAGAAGATTTTAAACTTAATTTCCTTCCTTTCCTGCTCTGATTCCTTCATATCCTCTCTTTTCTAGTACTGCTCCTAGATATGTACACCAATCCTCAGAACTGCCTTTTATAAACAATTTCAAGAAAGAAACAGGACTTTATCTTTGGTTATAGCCTTGAAAAAGCCAATAAATAATTGGCTCTTATTCTGCTTTCCCCAGAAAAGTGGGCCTGAATCTTCCATGATTTCAAGGTAAGCATATTTGTTTTAAGGGGGAAAAGCAACATGTTCCTGGCTTTGAATCAACTTCCCTTCTTCAAGGTGTCACTTCTATGAAAATACTGGAGTACAGAAGGAGATTTTGTCCCAGGGCAGGTGGACTCACATAGAAGCTGGGATCTCAGGACATGGGCTGAGTTTGTCTCATTTCTCTTAATATCCAGCTACTTTGCTTAGCCCAGGAGGTTAATGAGAGATAAGTGAACCAGGTAAAAATGGAATAGAATGTGAGAATTTGCTTCTTTGATTGTCTAACAGTATGTCTTCTTTCCCTGGAGGGCTACTGATAAAAGCATCAAGTACACAAGGCCTTGTAAAGTGCTTGGGTCATCAACAAAGACATATCAGAACTTTTTTTTTTAAGATCTACAGTTGCATATTATTTCCCCTCCAAAATGGTAACCTTATTGCTTCACCACTGTAAACATGTCTCTATGGACTGCTCACATGCACATAACTAGTATTTGGGGTTGGAAAATAGCTAGAATGAGGAGTGGGGTAGGGATTCTAAATTTAAAGTGAATACTTTTCTGGTGGGGAAGTTTTAAGAAAATCTTTGTCAGACTACAAAGGTAAAAATTTACCTTGTGGCCGTGTTTGGGCTATTTGATTTATGAAATGGAAAAAAAATTTAATTTTAGAAAAGTACTCAAAGTAGTCCAAAATTGATAGGATCTATACAACCAGATTATATCTGTTGAAATATTTAATATTTCTTTTATGCTACATACCGGCTTGTGGGGATCAATGAGGAGGAAGGGGACAAGGTAGTATTTGTATGGTTTAACTACCAATATGCCAACCATTTAGAACAGTTGTCCATAAATAACTGCTGTGGCCATGCTCGTATGTACCAGATGAAATTCATCCCTTGCATAAGATATTGATCAGAGAAAGGAAATTTGTAACCTGGAGAACACGACAGAAACATATAACCCCACTTATTCTTTCTTGATCATTTCTTGCTTTAAGAGTATGTCTTCTTTCTGGCTATTTTTCCATGGTCACTTAAATGTTTATGTTTTCTGCCTTGTTCTGTCCACTTATGATGAGGACATGGGGAAGTGGATGCTCCACAAATGCTGAAGCTGAAAGCTGAACTGGTCCGCAGCTACACCAGTTCTGTGTACTTGACCCCACAATGCCAGGTAAGGCATCAAGGGACAATCACTACTCCTCAGGTTACACACCTCTGGAACAAGAATTTGATTCATCCAGTCAATCTCCAACAACTTTTTAAACTCCTTATTCATGGCATCCAGGGCAGTTTGTAGTATGGCCTCATCCTCAGCATTTCTCAACTAGGACAGACAAGGAGAACAATGAGTATACATTACCTAGCACTCTACTTTCTTAGACTCCAAGGCCCTGCTAATGCCCAGGACAACACAGGATGATAACTTGTAGTTCATCTGGCCTATAACCAGCTCTTTTACTTCTCAAAAAGGATACTAGCTTTAGACAGCTCTCTTCTTTCTCCACAAACAGATCCAAGAAACAATAGATAGTAGACCTTCCTTTGGAGGCTTGGTATACTCACACTTTGGCAAGCAAATGTCTTTTCTCCAGTATAAATTAACACTGAACTTTCCCCTTCAACGTAATGTCTGGGAAAATGTCCTACTCTTGACTTCAAGTTTCTAGAGCCATCTTAGTACCCTGCTAAGTAATAGCTACCACCAAGTTTTGAGCATATACTGTATATCAGGTACTAGGAATACATAATTTCATTTCCTCTTCCCAATAACCTTATAATACCTTACAAGGTATGACTGTTCGCATTTCATGGGTGAGAAAGCAGAATCAAAGAAGTTTAGTGTTCAAGATCATATGGCTAGACAGAACCATGATGTGTTTAATTCAGCAGCCTACCTTTTTATACAACATTATTCAACAAAGGTCATGTGTATTGTGCAGATGATGGAGGGTATATTTGTTATACATTCCAATTTAAAAGATATTCTGTAAAGCAAGGTGAGGTTATGGAAAAACATGCTCAAATTTACCCTTCCTGGCAGAGGGTCTGCCTCTCTAGACTGTGCTTTGCTCTTAGTAATTAAGAAACAACTTTCAGATGCCTTGTCCTGAAATTTAGAAAACCAAATTTAAGTTGTCACTAGTAATGTCCCAACAGTCACAAGATGAACTCTATTGTGCATGACATATTTATGATATACTCTTTTGAGACTATCTCCAAGTTCCAGATCAGCAGTATAGATGAGACCTTTCATATGCCAATAGGAATGAATGAGCTGGGTGCATAGAAGCACACTGATCTGTGTATGTATGTACATATATCCACAGAAAGCACAGGGCATACTAACCCGGACTCAGTTCTCCTCCCTACTATGTATTCTACTTTTAATTTGGTATTTCTGTGACTTCTTGCTATCTATGAGACACTTGCTATTCTAGCCACAGGTAGAGCCTTGCCACTTGTTGGACACGTGTAGCAAGTGAATGAGCAGAAGATGGAATGGGAAGTTATGGCCAGTCAGAACAGAAGATAAGGAAGAAGCAAGTCACCACTGACAAATAATTTGTTTTGCTTTGCAAGTTAAGACAATACAGCATGGCTCAGATACATGGGCCAAATATGTGCTGAGTAAGTGAAGTGGAAATTATTGGGTGGTAGTTGCTTCATAAAAAGCCATATGCCTACTATATTTTAGACCTAGGATGTACCCTAAAAGCCCTGGTTATCCCTAGGTTGGTGCTATTGGGGGGTACACTGCACTTTAAGAGGTACAGCCTAGTCAGAATTCTTCTGGTCATTGAGGCTATGTCTTTGAAAGGGATAGTGGGTCCCTAGCCTCCCCTTTTTTCATTTCTAGCCATGAGGTGAGCAGCTTTAGTCTATCACATGCTATTCACAATGCTGTGCTGTCTTGCCACATACCCACAGCAAAGGAGCAAATCAATCAAGGACTGAATTTTCCAAAGCTGTGAGCTAAAAGAAAGCGTTCTCTTTATAAGCTGATTATCTCAGGTGGTTTTATAGTAACGGAAAGCTAATAATGTTCCTTTGCCAATGCTAAGTGTTTTACAGCCATACTTCTTCATGAAGAGGAATAATATGTAAATGAAACAAGACTTATATCCATCTCACATTTATGACAGCCTTTTTGGGAACTCATGGTTTTTCTAGCTGCTTTGTGCCTTCTAGCCTCATTTTGATGTGTACACATGTATAGATTTTCACAACTCCTGTGGGAAGGTGTCCACTTAATGGTAGAATCATGTTCAAGTTGGGTTGTTGCTTAGCATGGACCAATTTTTAAGCCATGATCTTTAAGAAAGCCTATGTAGCAATAAGAGGCCAACCTATATTTACTGATGATCAAACTGGGAAGGACATTGAGTTCAGTATACCTGTTGTGATTGTATAAAACTAAAACAACCTAGCTTGAGGCTCAGCTGCTGGAACAGAGTGTTCTGAGTCCTTTAGCCACTCTGTTTTCAAGGAGGTGTGACAATATGATATGTAAATGAAAGGGGCAGTGGATATATTTTGTGAAATTTCAACTCAAAAGCTCTTCTTCAAATAAACTTTAATTATATCAGAAACAGGGACAACATCTGCCTCAGGGTCTTAGCAGCCAAGCTCAAAGTTGGATGGTTATGATCAGATAGTTGCTTTACAAGAGCACAATCACATTGTGCCCATGTATGAACTTTACATTCTGAGAAACATGCAACTAATATAATCCTCTCGGTCTTAGTCCATTCGCCCTAACATTGATAACTCTCATTTTTTGAGTCACTACTGTGTACCAGGTATTGCCAGAAACTTAAGCTACAGTAGTTTGTTAAATATTTATAATATCCTATAACAGTAGGCATTACAATTCCTATCTTGAAGATAGGAAAACTAAACAGAGAGGCAAAGTTACCCCACACAGGTAGTGTTATGGGTTGAATTGTGCCCCCTCAAAAGATATGTTGATGCACTAATAATTCCCAGTTCTTCAGAATGTGACATTAGATACAATTATAGTTATTGCAGATGTAATTTTTGCTCAGCTGTAGTCATACTGGATAAGGCAGGACTTAATCGATCATGATCAATGGCCCAGATAGAAGATGGTCTTATGAAGGCAGAGACACATAGGAGAATACTATTTGAAGAAGGAAACAGAGATTGGAGTGATGCATTTATAAGCCAAAGAACAAGAAAGATTTCCAGAAAACCAACAGGAACAAGGAAAAGTCAATAAAAGATTCCCCTATAGTTATTTTATTATTTTATTTTATTTTGTGTATGGATGCATTGCCTGCATGTGTGTCCCGTGTCGTGCAATGCACAGAGGTCAGAGAGGGCAGCAGAATCCCTTGAAATTGGAGTTATGGACACTTGTTAGCTGCCATGTGGATACTGGCATCTGAACATGGGTCCTCTGCAAGAGCAGTCAGTGCTCTTAACCACTAAGCCATCTCTCCAGCCCCAGAAAGTTTACCCTATAGTTTTTAGATGGATCACAGCTCTGCTGACATCTTGATTTTGAAACTGAATCTTTCAGAATTGTGAGAAACTTATTTCTGCTATTTTAAGTCACATAATTATTAGTACTTAGTTATGTCAGACTTAAGAAAGTAATATAGATAGTTAAATAGCAGATTTGGGTTTGAACCCAGAGTTGTCCAACCTCACCCTCCCCCCACTTACTATTGCCTTTCTTTTTGGAGAAGGAGCTATGCAGAACCTTGAGATGAAGAACATCTCTGAATAACTCACTATTTTCTATTGCAGTTGTATCAGGCATAATGAGAACACCCTGCTTTTGATTGGCCTTGTCTCGACACAGGAGACATCAACCAAAGAGAAAAATTTCACCCCAAATATGGCAATTTTATGGATTAGTATATTCAAGAGACAATACTGGGTGAGAGCAGGAACTGTCAGGTAAGCAGCTACTTAAAGTGATTCCATATTTCTAATATCCTGGAACCAAGCATAGACTGTGACTATCTTCACATGAGATGTTTTTCCCTCCCAAGCTCCAACCCTCTGCACTCACCAAGTTTTCATCCAGGAAAGCTTTGGTGTCATCGTAGAGCCCTTTAAGACTAAATGTAACATCTACTGCATCATTTCTGCTTAGTGTCTGAGAGGAAAAGAAAGGAAAAGAATGGAAGGGAAAGGACAAGATGGAGGAGTTGATTAGTAAGCATGGGGCTGGCTTCTCCACAGGAAGGAACAGACTACGAGGATGTAGCTGCAGGCGGAAAAGTCATATTTAAAATACAACATAGCTAGTGTAGCATGGGTACCAACGAATCAGAATTGATAACAGCTATCAACTGGTACAGCTGTATTGATGTACCCTGAAAAGTGGCACAGTACAACTTAGTTTTTGACATCATTGATTGGGTACAGTGAGTACAGGAAAATAGGAAATCGCAAACCAGAGAGTAAATCTCAGGAAACTGTCCTTAGGTTAAAACCACCTTTTTGATGGCAGGTGGAGATAGGTCTCTCCTCGAAACTCTTGGGCTTTTGGCCTCTTTCAGCTAGAATCTGTTCTAAAATACATAGTTAACCCACATTTCAGTATATTCTAAACCAATTGTGTTTTTGCCTATTAGTGAAATCTCTCTCTCTCTCTCTCCCTCTCTCTCTTAGGGGGTCAAATCCAAGGCCTCATGCAAGCTAGACAAGCACTCTACCACTAAGTTATATCTCCAAATCCAAAGTTACTTTTAAAAAGCATCACTCAAATCTTCTAGCAGTAGATATAGACATGGGATGACACCTTTACTCTTAAGTGTCTGATCTGGACCTTTCCATCAAGAGAGAAATAAAATTATCTTGGATCTTTGGTTCCAATCACAAGTGTCACCTTATCAGATTACACAGGGAACCAACTGAGATCAGGAAGGTCCAAAACTGTTTTTTTCTTCTTCTATTTATGGCCATTTCATGGTGAGGCTGATGTGGTGGATAGCTATCAGGAGGAAAACTAGTTTTCAGAATGATGAACTCTGTTGTGGAATATCCCAAGCAACAATTTTGGCCTTGTAATAATCCAAAGAATGCCTGCATTCCTATCCATTCTTTCATTTTATATTAATATTCATTATTTTAATTTGTATGTATGAGTATATTGCCTGAATGTTTGTAAGTGCACCCATGTTGTGCAACGCCTGCAGAGGTCACAAGAGAGTACTGGATACCCCTGAAAGTGGAGTTAGACAGTTGTTAGCTGCTATGTGGGTGCTGGGAACCAAACCTGGGTCCTCTGCAAGAGCAGTCAGTGCTCTTAACCACTAAGCCATCTCTTCAGCCCTTCCCCTTTATTTTATTTTTTATTGTGTGTGAGGATGCATGGACACGTGTGTGGGGGGGTGTAGAGGCCAGAGGTCATTGTAGGGTGTGTTCCTCAACTGTTGTCTACTTTATTTTTTGAGACAGGGTCTTTCACTGAATGTTGAAACTGACCAATTTGGCTAGATTGTTTGGTCAGAGAGCACCCAAGATCTTTCTCTCTTTGCCTTTCAGTGCTGTGATTATAGGAGCATTCTGCCACGCCTGACTGTTTACATAGATGCTAGGGATCTACATATAGTTTGATTGCATGGCAAATATTTTACTGACCAAGTCATCTTTCAAATTGCACATCTACTCTAGCAGTCAGTTTTCCCCTCACTTTTATTAGTTTTTTAAGAATGTCATACAATATATTTCATATTCACCCCCTTCCTATCACTTGCAGTCTTTCTTCATTTAGTTTTATCTCCCTTCCTTCCATTTCCTATGTAGCTTGACTCCTTTGTTTTTCATTTGCTTTCCTAACCCCCTTACCTCAACAGGAATACAGGAAGCTGCACCTGCCTTATTGCCACCATCCTGACCATAGAAGGTATCATTCAGAACGTTAACACTGGCATTCACAGAATCCATGAGGACAGACACATGCTGGTGGACCTTGCTCAGGTCATTAAGTCTGTAATAAATCAAGGACATATTTTTAAAAAGTTCAGTGCTATGAATTTCTGATGAGGTGCTAGTGGCTTGGGATAAAGGCAGAAATGAAAGCCCTGGGTACTGGATTGGAACTCTTTACTCCTTGATTTTTCTGCTCTTTGGTAAGCATCCGCTGAGGCTGGAAAAATTTTCTATTGCTCTTTAGGTGTTTACTTTGTTCATTTTTGTTTCACCTGAATTTAGACACTGGGAACTTGAGTAGGGTGAGAAACTAAAATAAATGAACACAGCTGACTCTTGTTGAAAATTTCAAGGGCAAGGATAAACATTCTTTTAAAAATATTTATATATTTATTTATTTGTGGCTGTATGTATGTACACACACACATGCTAAAGCATGTGTGTAGAAGTCAGAGGACAATTTTTAGGACTTTGTTCTTTTCTACCATGTGGGCTGTGGGGTCGTCAGGCTTGGTAGCAAGCACTTTCATTTGACGACCCATCTTGCTGTCCCAGGACAAACATTCTTATTCCAACTGGGTCTGGGGAATCAGGGGAAAATAAACATTTATCTCTGAGCATAGTGGAAAATGGTAAATCTGGCTTATTGCTAAGCATAGAGAATATTTCTTGTGTAGGATGCCAGAGGACTCAGAGAGATACCTATCTGAGGCTAAGGTCTCCGCAGCCAACCTATCTCCAACTGCCTGTCCCTATCCTTTCTCTGGTTTCCTTTTTGGTACTTAGGCCAATCTACTTACCTGCTAATGAGGTTTTCTGCAAGTCTAGCCAAGTGTTGCATCTGAGCATACTCATTGTCAGAGAGGCCATCTTGAGATTCCTGGGAGTCCAGCTGTGGTTGAAGTACAGCTTGAATTTCAGTGTGCTTACATTCCCACATTTTCATCGAGTTTTCAAAGTCCTAGAGATAAATATGGTAGCAGATTCTAATTATTGCTGTAGTTATGAGGACACATGACAAACCTGTCTATGAGTGTGACATTTTTCAGGTAATATAGGTTATAGTCAGTAAAGAAGAATGAGGTCCTTCCATCCATTCCCCCCATTTATCTATCTATTCATCTCTCTGCCCTTTTATTCAGTGTTTTCTGTATAAGGTACACTTAGTGTTTATTGTTATTACACCCTGGCTCATGGAATACCAATTGAATCAGGCAAATGTCTGCCTTCTGGAAACTCAGATAGGAGGGCATGATGACTGGTAAGAGAGTGGAGCATGTTTCATGCTCCATTCTTTCCCAAATATAGACAATATGTTGTGATAGAATTTAGATCCAGTCATCTGAAATTTATTTTTTAATCCTTGTTTTGTTGCTTGCTAGTTGTGTGACTGTTAACTTATTTAATCTCTCAAAATGAAAATAAGTGTATCTTTCTTGTATGATTGCAATATATGTGAAGTACCTAGCACAATGTAAGCTGTTTACAGGTCAACATTTCCTCCCACTCTATTGATGTCTCTATGGAATATTCATAGTTCAGAAGATAGTCTCCAAGCACTGAATAACTGGTCAATAATGACATACTCATCACTATTGTAATTTTATATTTAGCTGAAATGGGTGATATATATAAGTGCAATATATTAAGGAGCCTTACAGTAGCCTAAAGCAAACATATTCAGTGTAGAAATTGTTGTTGTTGAAAGAGTAGATTTCTCCATTAACACCTAAAAAAAAAAGCTAAAGAGCTTTTGGTACAGTGCAGAATGAGGGATACCCTTATCTAAAATCATGTAAGGGAGATAGCTGTCTTTTGTACAGTGATTTTCAAATATCATTGTATATAAGAATGTCCTCAGGAACTGGTTTACAAATGCAAGCCCCTGGGAATCACTTCTCTCCATTTAGTTCAGTGGATTTGGTGTAGGACCGAGGGGTTTGTATTTATAAACAACACTCCAGGTGACTGATGCAAGGGGCATACAGACCTCCCTTTGAGTAATTCTTCACTAGAAATATCCAGTATTCATTTGATAATTATGAATGAGGAAATGTAGGAGTCCAAGTTGAACTTTTCTTCTCTTACCCGATCTCTCATCAGCATCTGGGCAGCATTTTTGTACCTAATCTTGATAAGACCTGGTCTCTGAACCCAGGCTTCCCCATCCACCTGCACAGGGATACCTTCTTCACCATCAATGGTTATCATCACCTCATGACACTACCAGAAAAGAGGATAGAGAAAACGGAGAAAAATTAATAGACCAATCTGATAGTCTCAGTCACAGTCTGCACATGTATTTGAAGATGCACCAGCTGAATGATATGAATCATTTTCTCAGGGGGAAACACCTATTTCCTTTTTTCTTTGGTCCCAGCCACCTCTATCTTCATCAGTCAACACCTTGCTGTCTACCACATTATCCGTTTCCTCTACCTAGGAATTTTTACACCCAGGGAAATTCCTGGGATTACTCCACATCCTTGGTTTGCAGCCAGGAAATTTAGCTCCTTCTTGTGTCCACTCAACTCTTGCCTACCTGGGCAATGCGATGATGATGCAGATTGATGATACGAGACATAGCCATCTGCACAGAACCAAAGATTGCCACCACTTCCAGCTTCCCATCATCTATTGCAGGAGCCTCATATTCCTAAAGAACAATGTGTCACAATTCCTATTCCTGGGAATCCATTTATTTATAAACACACTTTAAGGACTCTATGTGACATTTTTCTAGTTCATAAAGAAGTGGGAAAACAGTATTAAAAGATGAAAAGATGAGGTAGGAAGCCAATCTAGGAAAAGGGAATTGAGATCACAATATATTTTAGTTTTTTAGAAATTATATCTAAGTCAATTTCTTCTCTCGCTGATCCAGCATCATAAATCCCCAAGGTCAGCCTTATTGGTTTCATGTTCTTCTTAGATGAACTCAGAGCAAAATGCTTATGGCTAGTTTCCCAGGAGGTTTTTACCTATAGACCTCCTTGGGCTAGAGAACATGGCCTGGGTAATCTTTTGAGGATATATCAGCGCTGAGGAATAGGAGAGTCAAAATCCAGTCTTGGTTGATTCTTATGCTTTGGAACAGCAACTGTTTAAAAAAACTAATTCCACAAGTACTAGCAAAGATTCCCAGCATGCCCCCCCGCCACCACCACGAGAGTATATTTCCTACCCTAGTTAGCCCAGCTTTCTTTTCTGTGATATCTTAGCAGAGTCATGCTGCTTTCCTACTCCATTCCTTGTTCCATACTCACCGTTGTCGCTGTATGGCTCCCCCAGAAATTGACACCTCCAGCATAGCTGGTAATGTTGAGCACTACAATACCTTGCAGGTTTGGCAAGGAGATGGCTTCTCCATCACACTGAAAGAAAAGAGTAGCACTTTATCAAATGAATTTTCAGCTAACCATATGAAGAGACATTTACAGAGATGGGGAAGGGCTCAGTCTTCTCTTTATATTATCATTTTTTAATCCATAAAATGGAAAGCTGACCTTTGCTTTCTTTCCATGCACTGTGAGGTTCAGTTAAAGAGTAGGAAGAAAAAAAGATATAGTGGAAAGCTCTTTTCCAAGGTTTAGAGATTTCCTTTCTCCATGCCCAGGAAACACTCCCTTTTCTACTAACCTCCAAGTGCAGTCGTTCTTCCAGCTTCTTGTAAGAACGCTGCAAAAGTTCCTTGCTTCCCAGAAGGCCATACCATATTTTGTTCTTAAGGCGGCTACTATGTGGAGAGAAGAGAGAAAAAGATAGTATGAAGGTGAGTAATAAAGAGAAATGGGCAGGGAAAGTCAGAAAGAGAAACCATCTTATTTCTCAAGTGCCTTCTTGCTGAGGATAGGGAGACATTTTAAATGGTGGCTGGACCCAAAGAAGGCAGCTGAGATTGTACAGCTCTATTCTCATGCAAATGACTGCAGAAATGAGTTCACAGGATCCTTTGAGACCACAGCATCCTAATGGTGGTCAAAATTTCAACTTATCTTTTCTGTTAATATTGGTTTTGCTTTGGAACAAATAAACTATTCTGAAAGCAGTGCTCATAAAAAATTATAGGAATAGCTGGCTCTTACATATCAACTAATTGGCAGTGCCATTCCGGGAGCACAAAATTTTAGCAGCTTGCAATCAGTTTGATTGGAGACATCTGATGGTTTGCAATTTTCTGAAGCAGTGATCTTTTTGGTAAAGGAGAAATCTTTCCCAAAAAGTAGACCCATATATTAAACACTTAATTCAATGTCACAGAACAGAGCTCAGCTTAGTAAGAAAAGTTTAGAAGAAGAACCAGTGGAGAAAATACGAAACAGGCAAGGATAACAGGAGACTTGTGGTGAAGGTAAGAGAAATAGAGTTTTGTTGACTATAGGTTCTGCTATAAAAGCAGACAGAGAGCTTACATGTCCTAGAATGGCTGGATATCATTTACTCTTGAAAGTCATAGAAATGAGCCACCACAGGGAATGAATTTTGAAATGTTTTGAAACGTAATAAGGTTACCAAAAAATTATTTGTTTCCTGTTTGAAACAAACGAACAAAAATCTAGGTACTTTTGTTTTCTCATTTACAAAAAGGCTTAATTATATGGAAATGCAAAATGCCTAGAAAAACACAAAATAATTCTGAAAAAAAGCCCAAGGTTGGAAGACTTTCACCATCCCATTACAAAGTTACTATAAAACTTCAGTTACCAGAGTAGTATGTTTCTTACGTAGGACACAGACAAAAAAAGCAACAAAACAGAAGAGTTCATAAATATACCTTTATGTTTCTGATATTTCTGGTCAATTAATTTTTGACAAAGATGCCAAATAATTGCAAAAATGATGACTTTTTAAAAAAGGTATGGTACTGAGATCATTGAAATATTTTCATGCAAAATAATGAATGTAGACTATCTGCTCACATCATACACAAAAATTAATTCAATGTACATCACAGACTTAAACATAGGAATGAAAACAGTACAATTTTGGAAGGAAACAAAATTTTAAGACCTTGAGTTAGGTTATATATGATACCAAAGTTATGGTTCATAAAGAAAAAAATAACTAAACCACAAAAATTCAAAACTTTTATACTTAAAAAGATACCACCAAGAAAAGTAAAAGATACCAATAGACTGAGAGAAACTACTGTAAATCACATAATCTAGTTATGTACTTGTTTCTTATCTCAGGCCTTTCCTGAGAAACAGATGGCAGTGACAGTGGCAGTGTAAGGGGTGGGTGGTCCTTTTTATTTTTACTTTCAATTTATAAGAACTCTAAAACTGCCTTACAGTATATCTGCAGGTCAGAAGTATCAGAAGGCATCAAGTGGTCCAATACTAATCAATGGGTCCAAAGGAACCAATTTGGAATCCCAAGAAATGTCAGAATCATCCTTTATACTTTATGGCCTTGCCAAACAAAAACAGACCTGGGTCTGCTACTAAGGTCTAGTTAAACTTCTCTCATAGACAAAATAAAGTTCAATAACCTATTCTCACTAATACAAATAGAGGTTGTTATATATCAATTTATAGAGGCAGACCAAGAAAAGAACTCCAAGTTTAGGATGTCAAGGTAGTCATCACAAAGCAGCCCAAAATCTGGGGCAAGCTGTCTCATTAGGTGAGACTTGGGACGAATGCCTATAACTTTCAAAGGACCTCTGTCCACCTTCTGCTTGTCTGATGTAGGAATATAGGAATACATATGTGTGTTATGACTGTGTGTATCTGTTTAAGGAGCAGAGCTTTCCCCGCTTACTTGTATTGTCCTGGATGTTCTTCTCTTCTGGTGTTGAACTCCAGAGAAATTTTTGCATCTAGTCCAATTCCAAAGTAGTTGTTCATGACACACTTTTCTTTGAAGCGTCTGAAATTAGGCAGGGAAGAAGACAGACACAATGCAAGAAAGAAACAGTACTGCCACTGGAGTGCGTACTTTATCTGTACGATGAGAAACCACTGAGGGAAGGCTTCCTCTGCTGGGTACGTGCCACACAGGTCTTGAAAGGTATACACAGATGTTATATTGTGCTTAAAACTAAATTGTTAACTCTAAAAGGGGGTATCTAGTTTATATAGAAGCTTTAATGGGATTGTTTGCACAACCCCATCAAAATTTGCTTTAAAGAAGCAAAATTTATAATCTGATGAGTGATTCATATTTTCCCACATATAATAGAGTAAAATAGTCATGAGCTCTTCCTATAGTAAGCATCTGATTATTTCAAATAAAACGTATCTTGATAGTTAAGTCTGCATTACTATTCTCAGTGATGCTTGACTCCTTTGTGGTACTTTGACACCAGAAGACAGAGTTACCACATATGTCACATTTGAGAGGAAAGACATAAAAGAGGGCAGGTATGCATACAATAACAATTAAACAAAGCAGTTTTTTTCAGTCTCCTGCATTCATTTAGAGTGTCAATATCAAAGCCTGTAGTATTCTAGAATCAGTTAATACAAGCCCATGTAAACTGCACATTTGTTCTTAATTTACATTCAAAGACATGCCAGTTCATTGAAATAGGCAATTGTTTTATCAAAACTCACTAGGGAGACTTATGTGATGTCAAACATGAACTTAAGCCAATGGTAAAGTGAAGGGGTTTGGGGGCAGAGACATGAGTAAGAATTTTTTTTTTGATAAATATTGGCAATATTTACTAATTGTTTCCTTCTTCGGAGGAACTGAAAAGAGATATAGCTTAGCTATTTAACCATATGCAACTTTTTGATTAATTCCTAAATTTACATGAACTTTTCCTTCTTTGACCATAGTTCAGATACTGAAGTTTCTCTAATTAATGACACAAATCATCCATCAGGAAAATGACTTAACGTGGTGGAATTTGACTGCTGGAAATATTCTAAGGAAATGAGACTAGTGTAAGATTGTAAGGCTGGACACTGTGAGGTTAACTGTTATCCAGTCCCTTAAACAAACATTTGTTTTCCAGTATCTTCAACTATTTACAGTTAAAAGCAACAGTGGGAAAATAAATCATCTGAAACAACAAGTAACATTTATTAAGAGTTTGTAATAATAGTAGCAACTGCTAAAACATATAGCACTTAACTGTGAGTGCCAAGTACCATGGAATGCAAGTACTTTTCAGATATAAACTCGATAAAAACAACAAACTTATATTGAAAGTTTAACAAT
The DNA here is from genome assembly GCA_035773235.1 of Eospalax fontanierii. NCBI lineage: Eukaryota > Metazoa > Chordata > Mammalia > Rodentia > Spalacidae > Eospalax > Eospalax fontanierii. The sequence continues at coordinate 47,526,026 of CM069525.1, forward strand.
TATCTTCATTACATTTGAAGAAACTAGGGTTTACATTGGTTAAGTCACTGTGCAGGTTGTACAACTCATAAGTAGAATGAGAATTTGATTCTGGATATGCTGAGACTGAAAAGTCATTAAAAGGTCATAGAGTTGAATACTTACATCGTTTCAGATGTAAAATGTAAGTGTTCTAAGTCAAGGTTGTCTAGGTCTTCACTTTTGAGAGAAGATATAGAAGAGAAAGTGCTGCAATGAGAACCTAAACACAAAAAACATCACCTTGGAGTCTGAGACAAACAAAAAAGCCTTTCTCACCTCATATAATTAACCCCTACTTCCTCTGTTGCAGGAAGGTCAAGATTGATGGCTTTCTCCTAAACAATATTCAGGGTTCTGACTCCAAAGAGAAGCCCTTAGATCTTCTTACTTGGATAGGGACTTTCATTGAGAGAAGTGTACTGCTGTTTGCTGATAGTGAAAATAAATATTGGCTTTCATCAGGCCAGTCTTTTCAAAGTGTCTAACAGGGTCATTACTGTGGATGCTGGCATGATACTGAGCAGGATTATGTCTAAAGACAGATGAGTGAAAATAGATATTTATTCTCTGGGAACTAGGTGGCACTGATGAACGCTAGAATAAGAGAAGAAAAGAAAAATCCTTACGGTGTCTTGGGCTCATCTGATTAAAATCCTCCGAGTCATCATCTCCCAGGAAGAAAGTCGATGTGAAGTTCTTAACTGATATTGTCTGTCTGCTTTCCTCATCCAGAACTATAGGGAAAAAGCGAAAGGAAGAAATGGAAGGAGGGAAGATGGTGTGGAAGAAAGAAAGAAGAGTAGGGAAGGTTGTTCACATTTATCAAAGTTTGTTGAGCATGTATGTGTGGGTAGACAACCAGAGACCCATTTTCATCATTGCCTTTCTTTTATGATGCACTTGACACCCAGTTTTTTTAGATCCACACTTGAACTTTCTGCTTTCTTAGTTACTCTTTTTCTGTTACCCATACAGCACACATAGTTCTGAGTAGAAGCTTGGGAGTAACAGAGTAGGAAATACTATTCAGTTTTACTTCCATTTTTTAGTTCATAAACTCACATGACATTTGTTCAGACTTGAACCTTTAGAACTATGCTATGCACATATATATATATATATATCATCTATATCTCGATCATCTATCTATCTATCTATCTATCTATCATCTATCTATCTATCTGTGTGTTGTGTGCTATTATATTCAGCTTTTTACATGGGCTCTTAGGGTGTGAACTCCAGCTTGAATACCAAGTGTTTTTATCTACTGAGCCATCTCCACAGCCCCTACTCCTTCACTCCAATGTCTCACCCATTATCCAGGACACTTCAGATGTCACTATCTTTTCATCAGCCTATACATTGTATACTTCAGGTGTTCAGTCTGTGTCAAAACCCTTATACTTATTCCGCACCCTACTAGGGAATATTTATTTTTCCCATAGCCCAAACTGTGCTTTTAAATCTAACATGTATTGATAGAACACACTGAATGAAGGTCAGTTGTGGCAGAGCTAGGGCCATATCACATTAATCTGATCTTTGTTACTATAAGAATAGAAGAAAAATGTTTGTTAAATTCCTAGAAACTGACAATAGGAAGAGACACAAAATGACTGTTTAATTAACCCACAGTATAGAAAGGAGATGTCTTTTCTTTCTTACAAACATGGCTGAGGTTTCTCCTAAAGGTACCAAGGCATGGGGGAAGTGCCATGGCTAAAAACCAAAGGCTAGGAAAAAAAAATTCTTTGCTATGAGGAACTTCTGGTCAATTCCAATAGCTCAGTTAGAACACAATCTATCTCACGGAGTCATTTCAAGTTATCTTTCAAAGGAGCATTGTGGGAGGAAGTGGTCATTGAAATGTTGTTATGAAGAAGCTTGGGGTTCTGGGCATTTAGAGATTGTCAAGAGTTCTGGGCAATGGCAATCACTGTCAGAGTCAGCATGGGCATTCTCAAGACTCTTATGCCTGATTACCACTGGACAAGATGCACAGAGATGAGCACCATTTTCTTTCTAAAATAGCCACAGCCTGGTGATTAGTCTTGGTGGTTGGAGAGAATCATCGGCAGATAGAGAAGAAGTCCATGACTATATATGAAGCTTTGAGTGGTGTTACTTATACCACTTGTGATTATTTCGAATGAACGCCATTTCCAAAAATAAATAAGTGGAAGAATTGAGGGCCTGGGAATAGAAGTCAAAGGACAACTTATCTGAACTGAAGCTTTCTGAACCAGCAGTCAGAAGACTAGCTTTTAATACAACATAAATGCAGAATCCATGAAAATTTCATTTGTGAGATCAGAAAGCAAACCCAGACTAAGAGAGATCACTAACCCATCCACAAGAACCCTCTCTCCCTACCGTAATCAAGAAATCTAAGTGCCTCACCTTGTTCAACCTGGAATATGATGAGTTTCAAGGATTTCTGGAGATTCTGGGCCCTTGTGGTCAACTCAAGTTTGGATTTGGCTATGTGGTCTACTTGAGGAATGAAGGGTTTTCCATCTCCTTTGTCACTGTCTGCACATACTGTAGCACTTTTCTCAGCAGAGGTAGCTGCTGCCTCCTCAGCCAAGACATCAATAATGATACTGAGTTTATCATACATTAAGTCACTCTATAAAGGTAAGAAGAAGAAAGGATATTTTATGAAGGACTAGTGCTTTTAAGGACAGAATGAGGAGTGAGAGTGACATGGGGAAGGCTAATGAAGGGTAGAAATATTCTAGAAACACTAAGCATAGAAAGCCATATATGAGGTGATAAAGTATGTGGGAAAGAAATGGGTAGCTATGGTGATACCAAAAGGGATATTAGGGATCAAACTCATCATTGGTTTCTTTCTCATGTCATACTGGCTTTTAAAACTGTGCAACATACCAGACTTGGAAGATAAATATGTCTGGCTTGGCATTTTTATAGGGATGCTCTTATAGATACTGGTATGCTTCTGCATGTGTGTTAGTGGGTATCTGCCTTCACATGTATATATATCTGACGATGTGCATCTGCTACACGATTTAAGACTTTCTGTAATATTGTGATATGAGGCCAGTTATTTAACCTTTTGTTCTTCCATATCACAGGACAGCTAAGAGAATTAAATAAATTGATATATTAAAGGCACTTAGAACACTCTCTGACACAAAATAGTGTTAAGTATTTTTATAGAGGTGATTGATTGTAGGTATATTTATTTTTTCCATTTTTCATGTGCGTGTGTGAGAGAGAGAGAGAAAGAGAGAGAGGTGCAAGTGTGTTTGCATGTTTTTGCATATGTGTAAGTACATGTGTATAGATGCACACACACATGTGTGCACGTGCATGTGAAGGCCTGAGGTTTGTGTTGGGAATCATCCTTGATCAGTCTTCCATTGTATTTATTGAAGCAGGGTTTTTCAATCAAACTCAGAGCTCTGTGATATGGATAGTGTTCTAACCAGATTGCTCTGGGGATCCTTTGCTTCCACTTGCCAGGGCTGAGATAACACAGGAGCTACTATGTTCACCCAGCATTTACATGGGTTTCTAGGGACCTAAGCTCTGATCTTCACACTTTTACAGCAAGCACTTTAACTGCTGAGTCGTCTGAAAACCCTGGTAAATTTCATATATATATATACATATATATGTGTGTGTGTGTGTGTGTATGTATGTATATATATATAATTTCTTTTCAGTGGTCTGATGCATAACTTTGTTCCTGAATGTTTAAGGTACACTTGTATCTATCTGTTGACAGATGCTTGGCATATGTTTAGGTGCCTGGCATGTATGCATGCAAAGTACCATTGTTCATTTGGCATAGATGGAAGGTGATGACACTGGGCCTTCCCCACAGGAAGATTTACTATCTGCCCGTTTGTCTTTATTTCATAATTTCACAGTAAGAGGCTCACTTGCTTTTATTGAAAAGTGTCCCTGGCTCAACAAAGATTGTGAGACAAAAGGAAAGGAAACTTACTTTCAAAATTACAGACTCTATTGTTGTATTGTTCTGTTTTATTTGATTCCAGGCCTTTACAATATCAACCACAAAATCTTCCACGGTGGAACACAGGAATCTGGAAAAATGAGATAGATGCCACACGTGTTATGAACCATTAGGTCCAGAGCCCCTTTCTCTTCTAAGAAAACTAGTATCTGTTTTTCTTCTTCTGTGTCTCATTCCTGACTTATCCCTTCTTCTTCTCTTCACCTTCCTACTCTTCATTCTTTGTCGTTTTTTTCCACAGTACATATAAAATATGCTCCTTCCTCACTTTACAAGCAGTGTCCCCAAGACACATTTACTAGCATTTCTTAGTCCTAGTCATAAATTTCCAGAAAAAGAGAATTTACTTGGTTAAACTTTTTACCTCGGGTCAATCATCTCTGGTTCTTTGCTCCAAAGAGTGCCAAGAAGAATGAATGACTCATATATTTAGAAGGGGAATGTGTTTCTCAGGATATAGCAAAGCAGATATGGGGTCTAAACCTCTGCCATTTCCATAGCCTAAACTTCCACCTTCTTCCTCCATCCTACTGGTGATAGGTAAGGGGTTCCTGGACCCCAAACACTTGACAAACTTCTGATGCTGTTTGCTTAGCACCCAGTGTTGATGAGTAAGCAGAACTTGGACCCTGAGCTCTACATCCAAACTTCCTCTACCCCTCTAGCTCCCAACACTGGGTAAAGGGTCCTTGGACCCTGAGCACATGGCCAAAAATTCTCCAGTCCTTCCAGCTCCCAAAGCCTACAGGTAAGGGGGTCTCCCAATCCTGAACCTCTGGCTCATACTTCTGTAGTTCCCCTACATCCCAGTGCAAAAAGGTAAACAGTCCCCAGACAACCAACCCAGGGCCCACATGGTTACTCAATCAAGTAACTCCAGATGCACAAGTCTCCAGTGGAGAAACAAAAATAACATGAAAAACCAAGGTAACATTATCTCCTCAAAAAATTACTAATTACATAGTAATGTACCCCAATCAGAATGACTTGGAAGAACTTCCATGCACAGAATTGTTTTTGGTCTTTTTGAGACAGGGTCTCCCTATAGCTCCAGCTGTGCTGGAACTCACTATGTAGACCAGGCTGGCCTTAAATGCACAGAGATTCACCTGCCTCTGCCTCTTGAGTGTTGGGATTGAAGGAATGTGCCACCATGCCTGGCCATCCATACACAGAATTTAACGAATAGCACTATGTTCAAATAACTCAAACCAGACAAGAATGTTCTCCAATAGAAAAATAACAAAGAGATGAATAAAATAAGGAAGACAACATCATATATGAAAATAGAACTCAATGTAGAGATAGACTTACTGAAGAAAAAACAAATAGAAATGAGGCTGGAAATGAAAAAATAAACTCAGTAAATGGTACTTTTGAGTAAGACAGCAGACTAGAAATCATATTGGAACATGTGACTGATTACAGTTAAGGAATTAAAGGAAACAGGAATATTTTATCACTCGATCAGCTACTTTTCCAGTTCTGGAATACACTTGATCAACAAGTCAACAAATCTCTTGGGCCATTGGACCCACAAACTCTTTCTCTCTTCAATAGAACTGTACTTGTTGCTATGACTGCAACCAGTGTTCTTATCTTTTTACCCCAAACAGCTAAAAGACTCCTGCTACCAGAAGATCTACAAAAGTGGCACTGGTAAGGGATTTCATAGGATACTCCAGCAACTCCTTCTAAGGCCACCATCAGTGCCCCAACAGAGAGATGCAAAGACGTGGGAGCTAAGCTAAACAGTGCTTTGGGCACTGCACAGATACTAGCCAGTCCCAATCCAGTTGGAGCGCAGCAACCATAGCTAGGCAGAGTTTGCCTTGGCTATCTACAGCTTACAGAACAGAGTCAAGTAAACTCCACAAACAAGGGGAGCTGGGAGCCCATCAGAGAAGTACAGAACTGGTAAAAATCAGCACTGAGTACAGCTCACACCAGGGCCTGGGAGACAAAGCAGTGGCTCTGCCAAGGAGATGAAATCAACATTCAGGGCTAGTGATCTCACTTTCTTAAATCTCTGTCCAACTTTCCTTTCCAACAGCAGCAATTCCTGATCTTCCAGTGACCTCATTCTCTTATATCTCCACCAAGTTCTCTTTTATCCAGCCTATTTTTTATCTATTACACACACAGTAGGGCATTCTAACAAACCAACACTGCCCCAGCACTTTGTGCCTTTTAAAACTTTTCTCTCCTGGGCATGGTGGTGCATGCCTTTAATTTCAGCACTTTGAGAGGTAGAGGCAACTGGATCTCACATATATTCACCCACTTTTTCCTTTGCCTCAATTATTCCTACTCCTCTGTATGTCCCTCTCTTCTACTTCCCAGTTAACAACCTAATAATTATTAGTATTCTCACATGATTGCATACATCTTTCTCTTTTCTTTTCTTTTCCACTTATATCCAAAAAACCAAAAAGTTAATATACATAATATCATAGGGGTCCTTTTAATCCCTAAACTAATTGGTGCTTAACTTTAACAACGGTATGTTTTATAGTTATCTGCTATTCTATTATCAGAATGGGTTAACTACTAGATAGTGACTGTTGTTGCACACTGTACTCAACCCACGCAGCAGACTGAAGATAGAGCCTGGTGCCTGGAACACCAGCCAAATAGACAAAAAAATCACGATAACTGTAATACAACCTAGTCTTTCTTGAACAATTGTGAACAACATCTCTACTGAAAACAGAGAGGCAACCTAAATGAAAAGAATGAAAGCACCAATGAATCTTAACTATGATTTAACCCAAAATGGTGATTCCCTAGCACATAACCACAAATAACATGGAAATTCAAGGCAATTTGTCTCCTCCAACAGTTACAAAACACACCCTATTGATCCCTGATGAAAATGACAGACAAAATTTCAGGAGTAAAATTGAATTCCAATATTTTTGAAGCAAACACAAGTAGCTATATGAAATAAATATGTCAATCCATTTTATGAAAATAGAATTTACTAAAGAGATAGAAATACTGAAGAAAACCTAAATCAAAATGATGATGGAAATGAAAAACACTAGAGGTCAAATAAAAAAATTCAGTGGAAAGACTCACTCAGAGAATGGATCGGATGGAAGATAGACTATCATGGTATGAAGACAAAATAGAGGAATTAGATCATTCAGTCAAGGTCATTGATAAATTTTAAAATATATGTGAATGGAACATACAAGAACTCTAGGATTCCATGAAAAGGCTACACCTACGTATTATAGGCATACAATAAGAAAAAGAATTTCATGCAAAAGGCATGGAAAATATTTTAAACAAAATAATAGAAAATTTCCTAAATCTACAGAAAGAAAAGCCCATTCAAACACAAGAGGCACCCAGAACACCAAACAGACAGGATCAGAAAAGAAACTTGCTGCATTAAATTATATTTCAAATGCTATATGTACAGAAAAACAAGAAAAGTATATTGAAAGCTGCAAAAGAGAAGGTCACACACAAATGCAAACATATCAGAATAACTGTGGACTTTTCAATCCAGACCATGAAAGCAAGAAGGGCTTAGACTGATGCTTTTTGTTGATAAATGGGTCTTTGCAGAAATCAAGAAGGAAGTAAAAATTCTGATAACAAAATCGAAACTAGAGCATACCCAAATCTAGCAAATACAAATCTACCAGATACTTCCCCTAAAAGGGAAGTTTATAGCTCTAAGTACCTACACTAAGAAATCAGATCTCAAAGAACCTGATGATGATCCTAAAGGCATTGAAGGAAAAAGGACAAACAAATACCCAAAGCAACAGATAAAAATAATGGAGGCAGAGCAGAAATTAATAAAATAAAAATGAAAAGTTGGTTTCTTGGAGAGATAAAATTGTCATGCCCTTAGTCAAATTAAGCAAAAGGAAGAAACAGAAGACTCATATTAAAAAATTAAAAGTGAAAAAGCAAACATTACAACATATATTGAAGAAATTCAAAGACTCTTAAAGATATACTTTAAAATTTTATATTCTACTAAACTGAAAAAAATCTAAAAAAGTGGATGAATTTCTAAATGCATATGAACTACCAAAGTTAAACCAAATGAAGTAAATGAAATAATTTAAACAGATCTAGAACAACCAATGAGATAGAAGCAATAATTTAAAAAATCTCTCTTGAGGGACAAGAAAGATGACTCAGTGATTAAAAGCACTGGCTACTCTCTTGCAGAGGACCGGGGTTCCCAGCACTCACATGATGGCTAACAATTGTCTGTAACTCCAGTTCCAGGGCATGCAGTGCCTTATTCTTTCTTCCATGTGCACTGCATGACACGGACACACTAATACACATGCAGGCAAACACACACATAAAAAAATCTCTTTTGAGAGGGAGTGAGGGGAACATGGAAAGAGTTGGAGGAGTACTGGCAGGAATGGAAATAATGCAAAAACTACTTTCACGTATCACACACACACACACACACATACACACACACACACACACACACACATTTATCAACAACAGCAACAAAAAGTCCAGGACCAGGGGAAATCAGCACAAAATTCTATTACAACTTCAAGAAAATTATTCTGTAAAAAGGAAAAAACCCTTCCAAACTCATTTTACAAAGCCAGTATTACCCTGATACCAAAACTTGGTAAGGATTCGGCAGCAGCAGCAGCAACAACAAGAACAAGAAAGAGAATTATAGGCCAATCTTCCTGATGAATATAGATGCAAAAATTTTCAATATAATATTTGGCAAACCACATGCAAGAATATATAAAGCACCATTTACCATAATCAAGTTGGCTTCATTCCAGGAATGCAGGGCTGTTTCAACTTATGTAATCCAATGAACATAATTCATCACATAAATCCACTTAAGGCCAGAAATCACACGATCATTTCAATTGATACAGAAAAGAGCTTTGACAAAATCCAACATCTCTTCTTGATAAAAGTTCTGGAGAATCTAATACAAGGGATATATGGGTTATCTAGGACAAACCAAAATCCACCATCATGTTAAATATAGACAAATTCAAATCATTCTCACTGAGATCAAGAATAAGACAAGAGTATCCCTTCTCTCCACTACTATTTAATATAGCACTTGAAGTCCTAACTAGAGTGGTAAGACAAGAGAAAGAGTTAAATGAGATATAAATAGGGAAAGAAGAAGTTTCCTTGTTTGCAGACGATATGATTCTAGATGTAAAAGACCCTAAAGACTCTCCCTACTCAAGAAATCTCCTGAAGCTGATGAAGACATCCAGCAAAGTATCAGGATATGAAATTAATGCACAAAACAATGAAACATCAAGCTGGTACTGACCTCAAAGCCTCATATCTACTGGCTAGCTTTCATAGTGCTGGAAGGCACTATGCATGCTATCAGAAGAAAAAATTAATAATTAGCCTTATCCAGTTGTGAATCATGTGTACTTCAACAACAGACCTGGCAAGATATGACCTCTGGTACAACAGTGGCAACATTACGGGAGTAACCAATCACTTTCTAATTGGATTTAAGGTCTGCTTCATAAGACAGGCGCCCATAGCTGACACTGAAATCAGGTCTAGAAACCTGTGGCTACACAGGCCAGAAGCCATGGAGGAGAACCTAATACTATTATTCTTCTAATTACATATAGTATTAAAGTGATTCCTAATAACTTATTATATTAAACCCATAGATTAATGCATCTCTCAACTCTCACCAGAGACACTTCCTTATGCAGCAGATGATTAACACAGGAACCCACAGCTGACCAATGTGTACAGTAAGAAACTGCAGAGTGATTATCACTGAATTGGACACCTTTATGTCAAACTTCTGCCTCCAGAGGCTCAGGGATCATTGGAAAAGAGGTGGTGAAAAGACTGTAAGAGCCAGAAGTGGTGAATAAGGAAAACAGTTTTCCAGAGAGCTTGTCAGTTACTTGTATGAACTCACAGCAATGGTGACAGCATACACAAGTACCACATAAGTTCAAGTCTGACAAAATCCCAGAACAGATGTGGGGAGTGGGTAAGAAACTCTAATCCCACCTGAGGAACTCCTGGAAACCAATGGCTGCTGAAAAGGGGAGAGTCAGTCTTTTTTAAGGCTGTGACACTTGGTAGGTTAACCAGGCTCCAGTGGATGGACCCACACTGAAGGAAATTTAGGGACACAAATTTGACTCTCTATATAAGAGTACATGAAAATGGGCAAGGATTGCAAGATACAGATAGGGTAGGGGATCTAAATAGGAGCAAAATATATTGTATAGAATTTGTTACAATTCAATTAAAAAAGGAAATTAAAATGTATGAGTTTCCATCATCACAAAGAAATTAACAAACAAAATCAGTAGCCTTCCTATAAACCAATGAGAAACATCCAAGAAAGAAATCAGGGAATAATCTCATTCACAATTGCCTCGAAAATATATCTTGGACTTGATCTAACCAAGGAAATGAAAGACTTGTACAAAGAAAACTTTAAGATGTTGAAAAAAATTGAAGAAAATACCAGGAGATGGAGAGATTTTCCCTGTTCATGGATTGGTAATATTAATATTAAGATGGCCGTCCTACCAAAAGCACTCTACAGATTCAATGTAATCCTATCAAAATTCCGATACAATTCTTCACAGAAATGGAAAAAAAAATCTTAAAATTCATACAGAAGCATAAAAGATTCCAGATAACTAAACTCAGTCCTCCTTGCCTAGAACTGAAGCCACAGGTGCCCCAGTGACCCCTTAGTGCCCTGGTGTAGGTGTTTAGACATCTTTTTCACCAACAGGGGTCTTGGCATTCTCCCACATCCTTTCGACCAAAACAGGCGACTGTTCTCATTTCATGGTGACAGGAACATTTTCCACATCTCCTGGAACTGTGCTCTGAGGCTCACACCTGATTTCATGGAACACTTGTGGGTAGGGCCCCAGTTGAAGCAGTTCAAGGAGAGCCTCCTCATATGTAGCTAAGTCTGCCCTGTAGCAATATGCCAATGTCAGGAGGCACTGATGCCAAAGTGCTGGCAGCTGGTGCTTCTGTGACTGGATGCTCAGGATGTGAAGACCTGTATGTCCAGCACCTAGTACATCAGTGCATACCATACTTCTCCAGTAGCAGGTTCAGGGAGATGCTGTCAGTACTGCTGTATCCTATCTTACAATCTTCAGCATGGCCTTACTGGAGTAAGGCCTTACTAAACACAGGGATGGAGCACTTGGTGATGATACTACCCATGATGATGGCTTCTTGGAGGGTACAAATGCCTGATTCACACAGTGGGATCAGGATTCCTTTGAACAGGGCCTCCTTGAGTGCCATGTAGAGGTGAAAGTTGAGTTGTTTATAACCAACAATGTCATCTCATACCCAGGAAACAAGGCAAGGTTGTAAAAGCTCTTGGCCATGTATTCCTTCAGGTTAGATGCAAAAACTCCTGGTTGCTTGGTACATAGTAGCTGCAGTCTAGGCCTTAGACTCTGTGACATAGAAGATTTGCTCCCAGTTGGAGAGTGCAGAGATGATCTTAAAAGTCTTGGGAATTTTTCTGCTGCAGTACTTAGATAATACCTCCTGTACCCTCTGTAGACCCAGCTGTGGTAGAAGGAAGCCTGACATCTTTGATATGACAGTCTCTGCTTCTAGGTCAGTTTTTCTATAATGATGTCCACTAGAGCACGCCTGATGGGAAGGTTCTTATTCATGAACATTTATTTCAATGGCACTTAATATCCTCAGGGGGTATGACCACCTCTGCTTGGTGATACACTGCAGTCATTTTGGCTGCCTTCTCCAGGGTGGGTGACTCTTTCTCATCATCATTGAATCCATCCTATGGTATTCCTGGCCCTTTAACAGTCTTTTTTTTCTGGAAGCCTACTTTTGTATTCTCTTGTCCATCAACCAAACATTGCCCAGTGACTCAGATCTGTGTCTCTGCCCATCACATGAGCCCAGAAGTCAGGAGGTTTCTGTTGATCCTAAACTCAGTGCCACACCTGCAAGATGGGGGGGGGGGCAGCGAATTTGGGAGGGCAGAATCCAGACACCTGATTTTTGGCAAAGATGCCAAAAACATACTTAGGGAAATGACCCCATATTTAACAAATGGTATTGGAAAAGAGGACATCTACACATCTTTTGGGCATGACAAGACCACTACATTCACAAACCCTTGCTTGCACAATACCTGCACTAGATCATGCTGGTCAGCATTCTAGTATGGAGGGGATGGCTAATGAGCCTCTACCCCTCACTGAGGATCTATTAACAGTCAGTGAATTCTGGGGGAGGGAGCAACGCAAATTGAATTAGGTGTATTATTTTAAAAAACAGAGGATATGAAGTTGGGAGGGGTGGGGAAGTAAAGAGTGGATCTGGCAGGAGTTATGGGGGGAGTTGGAGGTAAATAGGATCAAAATACATTGTATGAAATTCTTAAAGAATTAACAAAGAAATTTTACTTAAAAAATTCAATAAACCACCAGGTACGGTGGCACATGCCTTTAATCCTAGCACTCTGGAGGCAGAGGTAGGTAAACCCCTGTGAGTTCAAGGCCAGCCCAGTTTACGTAGCAAGTTCCAGGCCAGCTGGGGCTACAGGGAGAATCTGTCTCAAAAAGAACAAAAAAAATTCAATAAGCCAAATTAAAATCTCAGTTAAAAACCTAACAATAGAATTAATCATGAAGAAAAGAGAATATAAGGACTAGAAACCAAGGTAGAGGAACTGAATCACTCAGTGAAGGTCAATGACAACTGTAGAAAAATCTATAAATGACCATGTAGAGCTGTGGGTTGCCACAAAAAGATCTACCCCCACTCCACATTCTATTCTTCTACCCTTGAGCAAAATCCTGCTCTTGCTCTTAGCACCCCAGATCTCTAGACTAATCTCTTAGTCCAGATCCACCTACTGTCCTGAATCTTTTACTCTAGACCAACTCAATTTTTCAGTCTGCTTTGTTAGAGCCCTCACAGGCTGTCTTCACTCCCAAATTCCTTCTGCCCACCCTAGACCCAAAATCTACCCTGCTATCCTCTTCCACAACCTGCCTTGGATTTCTGTGAGCCACCTTCTTTCCTGGTAAGTCTGACCCGGCCCACTGCCTTTCCATTCCCCTGCCACCTGAGAAACTCCATTCACCCCTGCCCCACATCTTATTTTCCTTCTAGCCTTAAGTCTTGGGCACAGGCCTACTTTTGCTCTTAGCACCCGGCATCCCTGGACTACCCTCTTAGTACAGACTCACCAACTGCAAACCCGATCCCCTGTACTCAGACCAGCTCAATTTTTCAGTTTAGTTTGTTAGAGTCTTCACAGGCCATATTCACTCCTACTTGCTATTGCATTCCTGAGACCAGCCTTCTATCCTGGCAGTCCCTGACCCCTACTTCCCTTGGGTTCCAGAGACCAGCCTTCTTCCCTGGTAAATCTGATTCTGCGTACTGAGTTTCCACTCCCCTACCGCCAGAACAATTTCAACTTCAAACTCCCACCCCACATCCCGTTTTTCATCTAGCCTTGGGCACAAGCACACTCTTACTCTTAGTACTCTGGATCTCTGGACTATCCTCTATCTCTGACAGGATGCGAGCTCTCCAAATCACTGTGGCCCATCCCTGTACATTGGTACCATCTGCAGCCCCTCTCTCACTGCTTCAGAGTTAGGTTTCTGTGCCCTTTCAGAGGGACCCAGATGTTTGCAGACTGCCCCAGAAAGCCTGAATTCAACTTCTGCCTAGCAATCTTCCCAAATTGTGTTGGGCCTGCTGACCAAGAGGGACATAGACCTTAAGAGACAGCCTGAGAACATTTGATTTCACCTAACTTGTGCCTTTGAGGGAACTCTGGAGCAGCTGGATGAGAGCCATCTGGTCCCTCAATATAAAAAGTCAAAAGAATCTGAAACCTTGACCAATCAGTTTTTCATACCCAAAAAGAAAACAACCAACTCACATCAAGTATACAAACAGAATCAGACTTAAAGCAAACAAAGGAAGGCCTGAGTCTCACATCAGAATCACAAAAGAAATTCACATTCCAAGACTACAATGAAAAAAATAATACAATGAGAAATCCAAATGATATGTCCCCACCAAACATCACCTGTTCTATAGAAAAGCTCTACAAGAAGGACCCCATAGACATAATCCAGGACACAAAGTTTAAAAGAACAATCATAAACATGATTAAAGAAGTCAATGAATTTAAAAAACACACAAACAAATCAAAGAGCTAAAAGAAGATAGGGATAAACTTCTAACTGAATTCACAAAAGAGATAGAAATATTGAAGAAGACTCAGGCCGAAATGAAGAAGGAAGTGAAAAACTCAGTAAGCCAATTTGAATTGACCAGACAAAGCATCGGCAATAGAATGAATGAAACAGAAAACAAAATATCAAGACCAGATGATAAAGTTGAAGAATTGGACCACTCAAGCAAAGATTATGAAAAATTTGAAAAAATACAGGAATGGAATATGCAGGAAATGTGAGACACCATGAAAAGACCAAATCTATGCATCACAGGCATAGAGGAAGGAGAAGAATCTCAGGGTAATGGTATTGACCAGATCTTCAACAGGATTCTAGAAGAAAATTTAGCAAATTAAGCAAAGACATTCCCAATTAAAAGAAGGACTAAGGATCTGAGCAGAAATTTCTCAAAAGAAGAAATAAAGATGACTAAGTCATCTTAAAAAGTACTCAACATTGTTAATAATTAGGGAAATGCAAATTAAATCTATTTTAAGATTTCATCTTACCCCAGTAAGACTGACTAAGATCAATAGAATAAGTGATACCAAATGCTGGAGAGGATGTGGGGAAACAGGAATGCTCATTCACTGCTGGTGGGTAAACTCATTCACTGCTCATTGTAAACTCATGCAACCCCTATGGAAATCAGTGTGGAGAACTGTTAAAGAAGTAAAAATGAATCTGCCATTTGACCCAGTTATACCACTCTTTGGCATATACCCAGAAGGACTCATGCTTTTGCAGAGATACTTGAATGTCCATTGTTTGTTGCTGCTCTTTTCACAATAGCTAAGAGATGAAAACGACATGAAAATCTGGTATATTTACACAATGGAATTCTACTTAGCAGAAAAGAAAGATGAAATCATGACCTTTGCAGGTAAATGGTTGGAACTAGAGACTGTTATGCTAAGTGAAGTAACACAGAATCAGAAATACACATGATGTATGTTCTCCCTCACCTGTAGATCCAGCACCAAACCTTTATATGTGAGTATGCATCCTAATGTAACTGCAGGAACCAGGAAAATGAAAAGGAACTAGGAAGGTAAAGGGAAAGAAGGAACTTAAGAGAGAAGACTAGTAGGAGACAAGTGTTTCTAAGGGAGAAATAGATAAAAAAGGTTTTTTAAATGGGTAGGGGAGGGAGGGTTATACAAGGAAGTATGAGGACAGAGGGGAAAAGGGAGCTCAAAAGAGGTAGGGCTTTAGAAACTGGTATTATCAAGAGAGAAATGGGGAAATGGGGACACTTTAAATGGCGAAGGTATGTAGGGACAGGGAGGTAGAGAGGAGCAAAAAATAATGCCTAGCTAGTGTAAAACACCAATTGGAATAATATTATTCTAACATCCTAATGACAATTTCAACATACAGTATCTCTACATGAGTCCATGTGTGTATCTGAAGGCTATATAACAAGAAACTACCAGACAGGAGAAATCTTCCTTTGAGTTGTTGGCCAGGATGGTCCATGAGACTCTCAAAATTACACAGACTATTGTCACTGCCCTTGGTTGTCTCCCAGAACTTGAAGGTAAGACCCTATTGCTGAAGACAAGACACAGTTTGGAGACCAAATTTAGAGCAACGGAGCTGGAACTGACCTTGAAACCACTTCTCCTGAAGGCTAGCTCTTATAACTCTGGAGAGCACTGTGTAAGCAGTCAAGGAGGAAGATCAATCCATGGCCCAACACAAGTTTCATGACCAAATAACTACATTGATGAATGGCACAGCATTTGACACTCATGTAGTAATGGTACTTTTGTCTTGGGGCTAATCAACTTAATTGGTCTTAGAGCCCATTCAATGGGAAGACTCATGTGTGGTAGTATAATCATAGCCAAATACACATGGCTGAAGAGTTCATAGATATTAGAGAAATCTCCAAGTCTGTTACATCCTTAGGCTAATGTAACTTCTTACTTAATGCCAAATATGTATCCTTATATTTACAGTCAAGTATGCCAGTCACTACTTACCAAAGAAGCTTCTTTTGCATGAGATAGAGACTAATACAGAGTACTACAGCTGGTCACATACAGACATTGTCTGTGAATTGTCCATGCGTCTACAATGCAGCCTCTACTACACCCAAGGCTCACATAATATAGAACAAGGGGTAATGAAGACACTACTGAATCTCTAATTAATTAATTAATCTCAATTAGTTAATCTCATTAATGAAGCTTCCACATGCAACAAAGGGCCAGAAATACAAAAGGTCACAAAAATCTAAAGTATGGAGATAAGGAATCTGCAGAGTATGAGTCCCTGGACAGGACTCCCATATTAAGTTTCATTGCAGAAGAGGGGGTGGAAAGATTGCAAGATCCAGTTAAGAGGTGTGTGACCATATAGAAACAGAATCCTACAAGTTCCTGGGACCCCGCTCATCTGAACCTATGGTAATGATTTCAGCATGCTCAAGACCCATGCAAATTCAAGCAGACAAAATCCCAGCATGGAAATGGGGAAATTGGTCACAGACACGAACTCTTGCTTAAGAAATATTGGCAATTTATTAATGTTGTGTGAGGATGAGCTAGTCTTCCTAAGCAAGGGATTTGGGGTAGGCTGACTAGAACTCAGTGGATGAACCTGCAGTGAGGAAAATTTGGAGACACTAACTTGATACAATAGACCTTAAAACAGATGAAAGCATGTATGGATACCAGTTGTAAGGCTATGGGGGTGTGCCCATGGGGAAGAGGGTATAAAAATGATTGAATGAGATATTCTGTATGAAATATACAACAATTCAATAAAAATTACAAAGTTGATCTAACCTTCTGATTATGGGCATTGAAGAAGGAGAATAATATCATACTAATGGTCTAGAATCTATTTCAATATACTCTTAGAGGAAAAAATCTAAACCTAGAGAAGAGATATATATCCAGGTACAATAGTCCTACAGAACTCCAAATAAACAGGAGCAGAAAAGAAATTCCTCAGGACATAGTTAAAACATAAAAGAACACAGAATGAAGGAAGGATATTGACAACTGCAAGAGAGAAACATCAAGTCACTTATAAAGGCTGGCACATCCAATTAATGCCTGATTATTTGAAAGATATTTATAAAGCCAGGAGGGTCTAGAAAGATGTATTCCATTTTTGAAAAACCATAACTGTCAAACCAGACTATTATATCCACCAAAAGTATCTATCAAAATTGAAGGAGTAACTAAAATTCCTCATGATAAAAAGATATTTAAATGATGATCATTAAGCAAGTTCTACAGAGGATATGGAGGCGATACTTCAGTCTGAGAAGGATAAATTTTATAAAAGAAATACCACTAAATGTAAATAATAGATTAACTCCAACATAGAGATAGTGTATGATTTCAATACCTCACTCCCACCAATAGGTTACTGGACAAAAACTAACAGAGAACCACTGACGTTAGATGACTCTGTAAATCAAATTGAACTAATAGACATCTATAGAACATTCCACCCCCAAACTAAAGAATACACATTCTGCTCAGCAGTCAATGGAACTTTTTTTTCAAAACTGATTATGTGTTAGGATGAAAAGCAAGTCTCAACAAATATAGGAAAATTGAAGCAACATTGTGTATTCCATCTGACCACAATGGAATGAAACCAGAGATTAACAGCAATAAAAACCTACAGAATGTACATAAATTCCTGGAAACTAAACAACACCCTATTTGGTGATAATTGGGACACTAAGGAAATCAAGAATGAAATAAAAATTTTCCAAGAATTAAATGAAAATCAAAACAAAACATATCTAAATTTATGAGATACAATGATGGCATTTCTAAGAGGAAAATTTATAACACTAAGTGACTACATCCAAATATTTAGGAAGTCTGAAATTAATGATTTAATGGTGCAGTTGATGGTCTTGAAAAGACAAGAACAAAAACCATCTTAAAACAGTAGATGGATGGCCAGGCATGGTGGCACATGTCTTTAATCCCATCACTTGGGAGGCAGAAGCAAGCAGATATCTGTGAGATAGAGGCTAGCCTGGTCTACAAAGTGAGTTCCAGGCCAGCTAGACCTTCTCTCAATAAAGACAAACACAGTAGACGAGAAGAGATAACCAAAACCAGAGCTTCAATCCTGAAATAGAAACAATTAGAGAAACAGTTCAAAGACTCAATGAAATGAAACAGTTGATTCTTTGAAAACAAACAAGATTGACAAACTCTTGGCCAAATTAACCAAAAGAAAAAGAGAGAAGACCTGAAGTAATAAAATTAGAAATGAAAATGGAGATGTTGCAACAGATATGAACAAATTTAAAACATATCATAAGGACATACTTCAAAAAACATATATTCCACAAAATTAGAAAAATCTATAAGAACTGAACAAACTACTAGATGTATGCAATATACCAAAAATAAGCCAACATGAAGTAAATAATTTATTTTTTAGGTGTATGAATGTCATACCTGCATGTGTCTAAGAGTACATGTCATACAGTACCCATGGAGGACAGAAGAGGGCATGGAGGTTCAGATCCCCAGGAAGTGGAGTTATAGATGGTTGTTAGCTGCATGTGGGTGCTGGGATTTGAACACCAGTCTTTTTGCAAGATCACAAACTGATCTACCTGATGAACATGAATGCGAAAATTCCTCGTAAAATACTGGCAAAGTAGTTCAAGCTCATATCATAACTATTTTGGGTTTCATTCCAGAGATTCAGGGATAGTTCAACATACATAAATCAAGAATCCCAACCAGTGTTCTTAACTGCTGAGCCATCTCTCTAGTCCCTGAAGTACATAATTTAACACATCCATAACTAGCAATGAGACTGAAGTAGTAGTAAAAAGTCACCCAGTTCAGAGAAGCCCAGTACCAGATTTACTGCAGAATTCTATTAAAACTTGAAGGAAGAATTAACTCCAACATTACTCAAATTATTCCATGAAATAGAAAAAGAAGGAATGCTCCCAAACTATTTTATGAAGACAGTATTACCCTGCTACCAAAATAGGATAAAGACACAGCAAAAAAAGAAAGAAAAAAGAAAAACAAGTCTATGTATGTGATAGATAACATTTATTGACTTATGCATGTTGAATTATCCCTGCATCTCTGGAATGAAATGAAAAAAAAATAAACACAACCTGATCTACATGATGAACATAAATGTAAAAATTCCTAGTAAATACTGGCAAAGTAATTCAAGCTCATATTGTAACTGGATTCAATCCAGAGATGCAGGGATAGTTCAACATCCACAAATCAATAAATATTATCAATCACTTAAATAGGCACAAAGACAGAAATCACACAATCATCTCATCAGGCACAGAAAAAACTTTTGGCAGAACTCAACATCTCTTCATGATAAAAGTCATGGAGATGCTAAGGATAGATGGAGTACACCTCAACATAATAAAGCTAGATACAATATACAACCAATGTCTTACTAAATGGAGGAAAACTCAGAGTTCCCACTAATATTAGGAAGAGGACAAGCATGTCCACTCTCTCCACTCCTATTCAATAGAGTGCTTGAATTCTTAGCTAGAGCACTAAGAGGAGAAAAATAAAGGGATACAAATAGTAAAAGAAGAAGTCAAGGAAACTCTATTTGCAGATTATTTGATTCTTTGTATAAGGAACCCTAAAGATTACATAAAAAGGCCTCCTAGAAGTAATAAATAATTTCAGAAAAGTGGCATGATACAAAAGTTAACACATAAATATCAATAGCCTTCCTATATCCCAATCATAAACAGACTTTAAAAGAAGTCATGGAAACATTGCCATTCACAAGAGCCCCAAAGAATACCTGAGAATAAACCTAACCACAAACATGAAAGCTGTCTACAATAAAATTGTAAGATACTGAAGAAAGACATTGAGAAAGATACTAGAAGATGGAAAGATCCTATGCTCATGGATTGGAGGAATTCATACTGTGAAAATGACCATCTGTAGTGGTTTTAATGAGAAATGTTCCCCAATAGGATCAAGTATTTGAACACTTGGACAGTTAGTAGCACTCAAACAATGGAGAGAGTTATGGAACCTTTGGGAGGTATGGCCTAGCTGGAGGAATCACATCACTAAGGCTGGGCTTTGAGAGTTCATGACCTTGTCCCACTTATAATTTGCTTTCTCTGCTTCCTATGCATGCTTGATGATGTGAGATCTCAGCTTTCTGCTCCTGTTGCTTCCTGCCACACCTCCCTACCATGATGGATTTATCCCCATGAATTAATAAGCCCAAATAAACTCTTACTTCTATAAGTTGCTTTTGGTTATGGTATTTTATCATAGCAACAAGAAAACAAACTAGTAAACCTTCCTACCAAAAAGCAATCTACAGATTCAATGCAATCCTAATAAAAATTGCAATGCCATTTTTTCACAGATATAGAAAAAAACCAAAAAATTCACACAGACACACATAAGACCTAAGATAGCCAAAGCAATCCTGAACAAAAAGAATACTGCAGAAGGAATCATCATACTTGATTTCAAATTATAACAGACTCATAGTAATAACCACAGCATGGAAGTGGTTAAAAAGGAGAAACATAGATTAATGGAACAGAATTGAGGATCCAGATATAAACCCACACTCCTACAGTTACTTGATATTTGACAAAAAAGCCAAAAACACACATGGGTGGAAAAAGCATCTTCAACAAATGTTGCTGGGAACTCTGGATTTCAATATGCAGAAAAATGAAACTAGATCCTTATTTCTCAGCATGTATAAAACTCAACTCCAAATAGATCAAGGACCTCCGCATAAGACCTGATAATCTGAAACTTCTAGATGAAAAAGGACACAGTATGCTTCAACTGATTATCACAGGTAAGGACTTTCTAAATATGACTCCAATGGCACAGAACATAAGACCAATAATCAACAAATGGGATCTCATGAAACTAGATGCTTCTGTACATAAAAAGAAATGGTGAGTCTTGTGAAGAAGACACTCAGAGAATGGAAGAAAATCTTTGTCAGTCACCCATCTGACAGAGGAGTAGTGTCTGGAATTTACAAAAAAAGCTGAAAAACCTAAAATTAAGAAAACAAACAAACCAATTAAAAATGGGCTATGGAACTGAACAGAAAATTCTTGAATAAAGAAATGCAACGGGGGAAGAAAACATAAAAAAGTGCTCAGCATCCTTAGCCACCAGGGAAATGCAAATTAAAACTATTGTAAGATCCCATCGTACCACAGTCAGAATAGCCATTATCAGATACAAATGACAACAAATGCTGGCATGAATATGGTGAAAGGAGCACTCTTACATACTGTTGGTGAGAACAGAAACGAGTATAGCCTCTTTGGAAATGTGTGTGAATTTCCTTAGAAAACTAGAAATAGAACTGCCGTATGACCCAGCTATCACATTACTGGGCATATATCCAATGGCTACATCCTACTGTGGAGATGCTTGTACATACATGTTCATTGTTCTTTTATTCTCAATAGTTAGGAAACAGAATCATCCTAGATGGCCATCAGCAGATGAATGGATAAGAAAAATGTGGTATATATACACATTGGAATATTACTCAGCTGTAAAGAAAAATGAAACCATGAAATTTGGAGGATGAAATAATTATACTGAGTGAAGGAACCAGGCCTAGAAAGAAACACGCCATATTTTCTCACTCATGTGCTGATCTAAAAATCAAATATTTTGTTTTGTGTGTTTAAGTTGGAGCACAAGTAGAATCCAGGAAACTAGAAAGGGATCTTTTTGATGGAGGGACACATTAAGGGGAGGGTATAGTAGATATAGGTAAAAACAAAAGTAGAGAAGCGGAACACTAGGTGAGGAATATCTTAAGCAGGGAGGGGCACTGAAGTATGGGGAGATCAAGAGGTGATGGGAAATGCTAACCCAAAGAAAGAGTATAAAAAGCCATATGATAGCCTATCATCTTCTAACCCAACTAAAAACATAATTAGAGGGATAGTAAACCACATATGAAATAAAATAAGAGAGGGGAATACAGGAGTTAAAGGATTAAGTAGGGATAGGGCCAGGGGGATGGAGAACAAGAAGGGGTTGTAAGTGGATTAACCCAAACTAAGTATATATGAAAAAGCCTTATGGAAACTCAGTAGCTAGTAAGCTAATTTCAAAATAAAATGTTTTTAAAGAGTTTGAACACAATTACTCTATGTAGGTTGACAATGTAGCTCCAAAAGACATAGGTTATTAATGACAGTCACAATACTAAGCAGGGGACACCTCATTATGAATTATTGGTTGGAAAAGCCCAAGAAGTCTCCAAGACAACATGGACAATTGTCATTGCTCTTGCTTACTCATTATAACTTCACGGTAAGATCTTATTTCTGAAGACACCACACTCTTTGCCTGAATGACAAAAGAAATGAATCTCAAACTACCTGTAAAACTTCCTCCCTGGTGGCTAGATTTCATGTTGCCTGAAAGTGCTAAGCAGATTGCTGGGGAAGAAAATACATCGTTGATCTTACTCAGTGGTGTATCCTGTATGCTGTAATGCTAACCTACCAGGCAAGTGGGTCTCACTGGTGCAATGGTGACATGATTGTTATGGGGCAACTAACTGTTTTCTGATTAGATTTGAGGACTGTTCCACAGGAGAGTATTTCATGCCTAGTACTGTAAATCTGGTCAAAAACTCACGGCTGAGAAGGTCATAAGCCCTAGGATAGAACCTGCTATTGTTGTTTTGCTGAATGGTCATGCTATCAAATTACATTCTAAATATTTATGTTATAATATTTTATATAATATTATATGACTATATATAATATTATATGCCTGCTCTCAGTCTTGGTGAAAGAAGAAAGAAGCTTCTTTTTGCAGTGGTCAGCAGTCAACAGAGAGATTCATGACTGGCTGAAGCACTGAGAATAGGAGACTGAGTGCATAGCCCTAAACAGGACATTTGTATTAACTTCACCACCAAAACACTCAGAGAACACTGCCAAAATGGAGCAGGAAAGGAAGAACCTGGGGAGGGTGAGCAGTGCTGAGAAAAGCTGTCTTCTGAACATGACATGGCTATCACACTCACAAGCTCACAGCAGCTGTGGTTACCTAAACAAGATCTACACAATATCAAGCCAGCCAAATTCCCAACATAGACAGTGTAGATGATCTCTAGGCCCCACTCGTTACTGAGGACCCACTGGCAGTTGAGGGAAGGAGGAGTTCTCCAGTTGTTTCTCCATACACCATGGAATCCTTTTGCTTAAAATCCTTCTATTACACAATAGGATGTGTATTAGTTGAGGGAGGGAGGGAGAACAATTCTTTTTTGAGGATGTGGCAACTGGTAGATTTCTTATTCTCTAGTGGATGTCCTCATACCCATGTATATATAGACAACACTAACTGGACTTGCTTATCTAAAAGAAGACATGAAGTTGAGGTGGGGCATATTGGAGGGGATATAGGAGGGTTGGGGGAAACAAGGATAGATACGATCATATTTAATTCTATACATGTATGAAATTCTCAAGAAAACGAGAGTTTCTGATATACGTACAAAGGATGATTCCCAAGATACGGTGTCAAATGAATCAAATATTTTGAGCCAAGCATGGTAGCACATGCCTTTAATCCCAGCACTTGGGAGACAGAAGCAGGTGGATCCCTGTGCATTCAAGGCCAGCCTGGTTTACATAATGAGTTCTAGGCCAGCTGGAGCTACAAGGAGACCCTGTCTCAAAAAGACCGAGAAAGAGAAAGAGAGAGAATATCAATTATTTTACAATACTATATATTCAAGGCCAGCCTGGTTTACATAATGAGTTCTAGGCCAGCTGGAGCTACAAGGAGACCCTGTCTCAAAAAGACCGGGAGAGAGAAAGAGAGAGAATATCAATTATTTTACAATACTATATATATATATATATTTAGTAGCCAGAATCCTCACGACAATGTCATCCTTTTTTTCCTAAAATTTTCCACTTGGGGAGTTTGAGTTGAGAGAAAATGGTTTGGAAAGGTAAATACATATTTTTCCTTGGCATCAACAGGCTATCCAATTGAGTCCCACATATCACTTGGGAACAGTCCATGAGGATCAAAAATACCCCAAAGGATGAGAACCAAAGAGACTGACCTAGTGGCAATGATCATCTCCGTGGGGTACTTGGCCTTCAGGATTTTGTTCAACTCAGTTGTTGCAGACTCCAAGTGCTGGATGGCAGCAGCCTAGAGGAAAAAGAAGTATTCTGTCCTGGAAGCTTAGCAGTGTGTCTTATGTGATCCATTCTCTACTCTATACCTACCCTCAATATTTCCTCCTAACTCTTTACCAGCAACTTAGTTGCTTATCTGGAAATAATCACAATCAAATAATTCTTGTTAAAGGTCCCGAGAGATAATCTTGGACCTATCATCACTGTAAAAATAAGAGATATATTCTTCTTATTCAACTTAATAATCAAAACTTCATATGAAGGGGGTACTATTTGTTTCATATGAACAAAAATCTCATATCATATATAGTAAATAATGGAGGTGGGATTCAGATCCATAACTTCCCAATACTAGAAGATTACCTCTTAAACAATAAGATTACATACATACCATGTACATAACAGACTGTGTTCTAAGTTATAGCTATATACTATTTTCTGTAATTTCTGAGAAGTAAAGGTTATTTTCATACCCATTTCACAGAGGAAAAATTGAGGTACAAGAAAGGAGTAAATAAACAGCAGAGCTTAGAGTCAGTTCCATGTAGTCTGGTTCTTGAGTTTGCACTCCTAATTTAAACTTCTATTCCTTCCTGTCACTCCCTATATTCAAGTATCTGCCAGATCCTAGCATTTGTACTCTTTCCATATGCCCAATTCTCCTCATCTCTATTACTGTTTCACAGACTCTAGTATTTAGTTCT
Organism: Eospalax fontanierii; assembly: GCA_035773235.1. NCBI lineage: Eukaryota > Metazoa > Chordata > Mammalia > Rodentia > Spalacidae > Eospalax > Eospalax fontanierii. The sequence goes on from CM069525.1 coordinate 47,551,178, forward strand.
CCAGTTGTTTCCCCATACACCATGGAATCCTTTTGCTTAAAATCCTTCTATTACACAATAGGATGTGTATTAGCTGAGTAAATGATAAAGCAGATATATTGAAGTGTTAATGGTACACTTTCCCATTTCAATTTCCCTGTGTGCCTGGAAATTTGTACAAGAAATTAAGAAAAAGTACTTGGGCTGGGGAGATGGCTCAGTTGGTATAGCACTTGATTTGCAAACAACAGGACCTGAGTTTGAGTCCCCAGAAACCGCATGAAAATCTCGTAGTGGAATGCCCCTGTAATCCCAGTGATGGTGTTATGGGAGGCAGAGACAAGTAGATGCCTGGAAGCAGCTAGCCTTGTCTACATGGTGAAATTCCAGGCCAATGGGAGACCCTATCTGAAACAAAGATGAGCACTCCTCTGACTTGTGATCACATGTGTGTTCTGTGCCTGTGTACACAACTATCCTTCTGCTATATGAAAACAAAGCAAAGCAAAAACAAAATGAAACAAAACAAAACTAAATCCCCCCTAACTTCTGGAATTCTCATTGCTCTTAAGTTAAAAGTCTCAGTTTTCTTACCATGCTTTATTAGCCATTTCTGCCTTGATCTATGACTACTTTTATAGTCTCTCAACCTGTATTTTCTATCCCTGGGCACTATGCCCTGGCCATTATGAATGTATTTCAGTTCTATGAATATTTCATATCATTTCTTATCTTTGAAACAGTACATAAAACAATCTTTATCTTTCTTATTCTCCTGGCTATCTCTATTCCTCAGGTCTTTTTTTTGAACTGGCACTTATCCTGAGATGCTTTTCCTTACTCCTCACAGAGTGACATAAATACATATGTGTACTATTTCATTAACGTTTTATTTTTCTATCCCTCCCAATAGACTATTGGCCACATGATAGCAAGGACTATGTCATTCTTCTTTACCTACCAATATATAAGAACATTTCCTAAAACAGTATCTAATATGCAGTAGTTACCCCATAAGCATTTTGAATTAATGAATAAGTAACTACAATGACTTGTATCCCTATGTCTAATACATTCTTAGTAAATAGCTTCTGACTGGTATGTTTCCAGTCCTCAGTGATCTTATCCTCATCAAGTTCAAGTGGAAATGGAAATGGACATCTTTCAGTTTTACTTATCGTTGTGCTGGATTTTAGCTGAGCAGTAGTTACCTCAAATCTTGGTATATCCATTTCAACTTGTCCTTTTAGCAACGGGAATTGTCTGGGAGTCTCACGGATCATCACGCTCCATCTGAAATGAAGTTCAAATACAGCTAGATATTTAGCCTCTGCTTAATTAGAAGGTACAATCAATGCTTCACAGTTCAAGAAAGATTTCAAAATGTGTATGTGACGGGGGAAGTGCACTACAGGATGTATTCAAGCAGTATCTGGCCACCTAATTACAAGGTATACTACAAGACATGATTCTGCTTCATGAATTCTCTCAGTCACTGTGATGTAAGGAATTCTCAGGACTCTCAGAGCAGTGATTTGTCATCAGAGGTAGTATCTAAGGTCCTGCCCAAGATGTACTGAATATGAATCTTTGTGATAGGTCCAGATTGGTATCTTGAAAAGTTGCCTTAAGAAATCCTTCTGAGCAACCATAAGCCAAATCTCAGGACATTTACCTCATGGCTAAGGATGCTGAGCACTTTTTATGTTTTCTTCCCCCGTTGCATTTCTTTATTCAAGAATTTTCTGTTCAGTTCCATAGCCCATTTTTAATTGGGTTGTTTATTTTCTTAATTTTAGGTTTTTCAGCTTTTTGTAAATTCAAGACACTAGTCCTCTGTCAGATGGGTTGCTGACCAAGATTTTCTTCTATTCTTTGAGTTTCCTCTTCACAAGACTGACCATATCTCAGGGCATAAGATGGCAATATGCTTGTTTTTTAGAGCAGAAACAATATAAGCCAACCGTTGCTGAACTTTTTTTCTTGAAAGTTTCTTTGAGAACCTGATAATACTAGAGGCTCTTTCCCAAGAAAAACTGCTTTCAATAGAAAAATGATTATCCAATTTGAAAGATATTAAGAAAACACTTGAAAATGTATCCATGAGTCTCCTGTTCTAGGGTCTTTTAGGTGTGAAGAGGAGATCCAGAGATATTTGAATGGAATATGTTAGACTCTAGTTTTCCAATAGATAAGGCCTCCCAAATGGTCCTGCACTGAAACCATAAAGAAACTTGTGCTCTAGGAGAGAGATTGCATTGCTAATTGAGATTATATAATGGAGTAACTGGTGGAGGGTTGAAAGAAGGCAAGGATATGGTCTTTTGGCCACTCACCTGTCTAAAATCCTCACATGAGCCTGCTCTACTCTGTTGAGAATGTCCAATGGTGACTTGCTTTTGTTCCAGAATGCACCCCAGCCAAGGACACGAGCAAGATCATTGCCAGTTCCAAGTGGGATAACTGCCAGCTGACACTGCAAAGAGAAAAGGAGACACCCTTTCCCGTCAGTCCTTCCACCATGCTTCACTCATGAAAAGACCCAGGATGTGCTCTTTGGGAAGGACTAAGACCTTAAAGTCAATGATTTTAAAATACTTTAAAAGACAAGAAGCACAGTAAGAAGCTATTTGAAATTGAATGAAATTTTCTCAAAGGAGTTGGATCTTATTCTTAGTAATAGCGAATCTACTCAGTAAAGTGGAAAATTTTTGGAATATGACAAAAGTCTTCTATTTGGGTTGGGGCCCAGTAGAGGGGATGACTCAGAAGACTGGATTCAGAATAGCAAAGGGCTGCATAGAGGAAAGTTTATGCCTTTTTAGAGACTCAGAGAAGAAAATCATTGGCTTAATGAGGGGAAGAAAATTGGGACTTTTCCCCTTTCAGCTCTTTACTTTGAAGCCTAGAGAATGCTCATTACTTCTGTGCATTCCTTCATTTCCCCTTCTCAGAGACAACCAGAAGCCAGGCTTAGAGAAAAGATTTAGATTGGTCAAGTTAACTACTAAACCTGTAGAAAATACGTTTGCAGACAGGGAGAGTGCAGACTTAGGACTTCTTAGGATAGACAATCCCATAGCCCTACTCTCTCTAGACATGGTTAAACTGATCAAGCCAGGGACTTACCTTTCCATGTAATCCAAAGGCATCAATCATAGATAAGACCCAGCTCACACTGCCATCTCCACCACAAACTAGAACACGAAAACGAGCAAAGTTCTTGAACATAGACAGGCTGCAAAGAATAAGAGAAAATAGAAAAATTTCATGAATCAGAATTTGTAAATCTTTCTTACAATATGTCAGGACCCATGAACTGCTGCTTTAGCATTTCCCTAGCAGTACTCCTCCCTTCTTTTTGTCTTAGCCTCTGTCTCTGTGTGCATTTGAGAATACAACTGCACAAGGATATATGAGAGATCAGAGATCAATTCATATTCTTTTGTGCTTAGCCTTATTCTTGGGGATACTAATAACCTACTGAAAACCACCTGCTAAGATCTTGGAAGGATACCTTGCACAGTGGTTATTGGACTCACAGGAACCAGTTATGGATTTCCAAATGGTTCCCTAATAAAAGTCTGTAATATGATCATATATATATATATATATATACATATATATATATACACACACACACACACACACACACACACATACACAGAAATATATATGATTGTCAGGAAATGTGGATAATGTTATCCATTTGCTTTTTCCTTTGATGTCTAAAGGCATGGTTTTATGTCTTGTCAATTAGAAAAGGTGAAGCAAGTTTGGGAGTAGGCCATAAACTTGAAGGGACTTCTGGGTGATGGCTAAAAGTCCTCCAGCCAACTAACTTAAATTGTTCCAGAGTTACATATTTGTGTACCTGTGTGGGTATAAGGACTGATTCCAAGAATTCAACCTAGCCTAGAATATACAGAGCAGATAGTTCCTTCTATATACGCACCCATATCCTTTGCCCCGTGCTTACCCTGCTTCAGGTCCACCCTTTGAGAGGTCAAACACTTGAGATGGATTAAGGTATTGCTTGAATTTTCGGAGGAAGATGATCCCTTGGTGATCTCCACTTTTGGAGTTGATGAAGATAAGCAAGGGGCATGAACAGGCAGATGGCCAATCAAGATTCCAGAAGTCTGACGATACCACTAATTGGCCTGATATACACAATAAAAAGAAAAAGAACAGAGCTGTTAAGATGGAGACAACATATGATTCAACATTACATTCACAATGTTTTGCAATTAAGGGATAGAGGGAAAATTAGGGCATCGTCAAAGAGAGAATAAAAATATTCAACTATTTCTAGGCAACTCCCAACATTTTCTGAGAAATTATTATATATCAGATAACATGCTAGATATTTCTAGTGATATAGTCCTTGCCTCGAGCTAGGGAGATGGACACACACACACACACACACACACACACACACACACACACCTGAATATATCATAACACAAGGAATCAAGAAATTGCTGCAAAGAGCAGATTAGTAAAACTGTAGGAAAATACAGAAAGCCAAGATTGAGAGCCAAGGAGGAGAAGCAGCACCCAAACTAGTTCTCTCTGTGTTTGAGCTAGCTCATTTCTCACTGTGAGAACATACAGGACAACCCTTCCCCAGGAGAGAAGGGAGGGAAAGGTCATTTAGTCAGAAACCAATGACAGAGTTCCCAGCTGAGTGACATATCAATGTAGGTTGAAGCCAGAAGTTTCAGTTACTTCTCTAAGACTCTGACAGAGCAATTCATGTCATTACACTACTTCCACGGGAAAATCTATAGAGAAATTGTCTGAAAAAGGGGGAAGCTTTTAATAATCCCAAACACTGATGTTAGCCATGGAGAAGTGGGGCTTATAAGAAGTCTAAATAGGCAACTCATACCAGCTTGTGCTGTTTTAAAGTTTGTTGGCAAGGAGATAGACAATGAGTAATAGTTTCTTATGTGAGGGATGTTAGGCAAATAGCAAGCCCCCAAACTTCTTAGCTCATGACTTTCCAAGGATGCTCCAGAAGAAATAAATGTATAGGGCAAAATTAATGTTACTTATTCCCAAATAGGATGAGTGTATTGAGAATGAAGAAAATCTGTTGTGTCTGGGCATTTCTAAGGCAGCTTCCTCTACAGGCTTATTCCCACTAACTGGCTGGTAGAATCTGAAGGCATCTGTGCTAGGTAGCTTTAATTGTCAACTTTTGACACATCTGGGTAGAGGAACCCTTGACTGGGGGATTGCCTCCATTGGACTGGCCTGTGTTCATGTCTGTGGAGCATTTTTCTATTGAGTGATGTGGGAAGGTCCAGCCTACTGTGGGTGGTGCCACACCTGGGCAGAGGGTCTTGTATCACATAAGAAAACAGGTTGAGCATGGACCAGGAGTGCAAGTCAGTAAGCAGATATCCTCCATGGCTTAAGCTTAAGCTCCTGCCTCCTGGTTCTTGCCCTGAGTTCCTACCTTGGACTCCATCAGTGATAAACTGTGACCTGGGAGATATAAGTCAAATAAACCCTTTCCGCCCAAATTGGTACTGGTAAGAGTGTTTTGTCACAGCAACGGAGAAGTAAACTAGAGCATAATCCTAAGCAGTTGTATACCAATTTTTCAGAGCTTGCCAGAACTTATAGCTACAAGGGGAATCAACTGTGTTTCTTTAATAGTATAGCTTAGGAGTAATTACCTTCAATACAAAACAAAATCAATACCCCTAAGCAATACCCTTACTGGTATTTTTAACAAAAGGTAAAATGCTATCACAATGGTAGTTCATTCATTCATTCAACAAATATGTACTGAGGCATTGTCTGTGCTTGTTCTTGTTTGTGTTCTGAGAATGTATTGGTGTACAAAATACAACTAGTATTTTGACGAAGGAGGAGAGATAAATATGAAAGGTAATATGTTATGAAGAAAATAAAGCATGGAAAGGAAGTGGAGATTGTTATTTTACACAGTGTGGTCAAGGACACTTCTCAGAGAAGGTCATATTTGAGGTGAGATTTGACTAAATGAAGGACTGAGTAATGTGGGTATCTGGGAAAAGAGATTTGGGGCAAGAAAATGTGCTAGGACCCTAAGAAGGTATTCTAGGGTGCCTGGGAACAATTGACAAGAACAGCATTGCTGTTGCAGAGTGAGAAAGGGGGAAAGTTGCAGAAGATATTGTCAGAGAAATGGCAAGGGGAGATAAAATGACATCAAGCTGTTAGAGAAAGTGATGTAAAAGAAGAGTGAGACTGAAATGACTGCATGAAACATTAATCAAATCATAAGAGAGATAAGGTGGTTTCTTCCTATGTTTTTGTTGCCACTCAGTCAACAATGCAGACCTTAAGTGGTATGGTTTGAATATAAAATGTTCCTTGCGGGTTCATGTGTCCTTAGTTAGTGGTGCTGTTTTTGGAAACCGTGGAACCTTTAGGAGGTGAGGCCATGCTGGAGGAAGTGGGTCATTGGGGTGGCAGGCTTTGAGGGTTATAGCTCAGCCTCAGCTCAAGCCCTAGATCTCTGCTTCTTGGTTTGCACAGATGTGAGCAAGCCCATATTCTCCTGTCACCATGGAGCTGCCCAATGCCACGCTTTCCCCACTATGGTGGAATAGGGTATATTCTTTCAAATTGTTAGCCAAAGTAAATCCTTCTTCTTTTAGGTTGTTTCTTTTCAACTGTTTGGTCACAGTGATGAGAAAAGTAATACACTAACTGAGTTGGCAGTATAGGAAATTGAGAAAACCAGAGAAACAAGAGCAGCAGTATTTTTTCTAAGTAGTATGCATTTTGTTAAAAGTATTGACCTTTGGGAACATATTTACCAGTCAATAGTTAAGAAATATGAAAACAAAATCATAGCAATGCTGTCTGCTGATCATGAGAGCATATATAGGTAAAATAAGTTTTTGGATCCATCCGGCAGCATGGGCTATTTTGTACTACACCTCTATAAAAGAAGACAACTGTGTGCTACAGAGGTTTGCCCTCCAGGTTTACTCACTAACCAATAGCAAATATCTTAACTTCTCTAAGGGTTCATCTTTTTATATGTATGATAGTAACATGTTGCAATGATTAATCAAATAATTTAGCATGAAGACAGAATGCTACTGGATAAAGAGAAAATTCTTCAATTAAGGTAACTTGAACCTCAATGTAAAACCTCATTTAATCATAGATGTGAAGACACATGAAGGTGCCGGAAGGAGTTACAGTTTCAAGAGAATATAGAAGTAACCGCAGCAAGAATTTTCCCAAGAGGCAATGAATATCTGAATTTGAGAAAAGCCAAGTTTGTCAAGAGAATCTTATAAGTAAGGTGGCAAAATGGGTGCCATATGAATTGGAATGTAGAAATGTTAAGTTCGTAGTCAGGTAAGCAGCATTTCTCACAAGGTTGCTTTTCAGTCACTGATGTCAATCAAAAGGGAGTTTTCCCCGTGTTGTTTCATAATTCTATGCTGTAATTCAGATGAGAACAGAGAAGGCTGACTACTAAACTTTGCAGTATCCAAAGCTTGAGAAAGAGCTACTGAATGACAGAATCAAGTTCAGAAAATGACCAAGGCAAGGTCTGTAAGTCAAAGTCAACAGATGAAACATAAAGAGCATGTGAAGCTTGGTCTTTAGGTTCAAGGATATAAATAGCACTAGAGCAGAACAGGGACTTGACTTGGCAGGATGAGGAGTAAAAAGGGCATAGAGGCTTTTGTTGCCTGTAATCTGCGTATGAGTCAACAAAGAATGCTTTTTTTCAGCTGCTAAAACAACCACTATGCTTTAAAACAGGGACCACTATTCTTAATCGTATTCATTCTCTTCACTCCACAGGAAGATGCTAGAGTAGCATAAGTGTTACTTAACTGTTGCCCTTCCTGTACTTTTAAAGTCATCTTTTAAAAATGTTTACACAAATTTAACCTTCATACTACACCTGAATGTAATGACCATTCTCTGTTGGTAGGGCCCACCCACCCTCCCAGGCTGAAGAAGTTCATGGAGAAGTTACTGAAACTGAGTAAATAGCAGAAATGTTCAAGAGGCATTGTGGGGATTTGATTCCTTTACGAATGTTGTGATCAGTGAGTCTGTGGAGATGGCAGGTAGTGGAAAGCAGAATAATACTGAAATGGTGGTCATAGAGGAAACAGTAGTATGTTAGAAGCTTGTTAGAGTCAATCATATACATTTTTGTAATAAACATTTTGGTAAATAAGCTTTTGTAATAGTAAAAAATGACAAATGAGGTACACGCAGGTTAGGTAATTTTTCTTGATCACACAGTAAATGATGGAATATGTTCTCAGCACTAGGAAAATAGACAGTTTCTAGCAACCTTTCAGAAATGTGAATTATTAGGTCTCACCCAGGGGTACTGAATCTAAACCTCTGAGGTTAAGGCCCAGAAACTTGTGTTTTTATAAGCCTTCCAGGTGAATCTGATGTATGCTTATGTTTAGCAACCGCTGTTTGTATTCTTGCTTTAAACACAGTAAGTAATTACCTCGGAGAAATGGGAAGAGGCCATTACAAAAACACTTGAACATAATGCTTGATTTGAACTGGACCCTACAGGATAAGAGAATCATTCATCAAGCAGACTGATTAGAGAAAAGTGGCTAATTTGAGGGCCTTGTCAGAAGTCGGAGCTTCTTGACTCAATGAATGCGTAGATGAATGCACTAGGGCACTGGCAAGGGCTGCCTCAGAAGGTTGCCAACTGCATGCTGGAGAAATGGTTCTTTAGCTAGGCTAAGAGGTTGGGGGTGATTGTCTTTAAGGATCTTCATTAAAAGTCTATGAGTGAAAAATGCAAAAGAAGGTCCTCGCAGAATCTAACTTCCCAGAAGCGAACCTATTCCTAAAAGACCTATCTGTGCAAAAAGCTCAGGAAAAGTCAAGAAGGGAATTCTCAGAGCTTTTCTTAGGCTGTCCAGGCTAATTAATGTGTGGTAGAGTGAGATTTCAATGGATCAAGATTGCAGCTAAGTGGAAGCAAAAAGTAAAAGCTACTTCAGGGGACACTGGATGGGGCACTACACAAAACAACAGCCTATATCAGGTACTTGTACGCAAAAGAAAGCATTATTTGATGATCTACAACAAGAGTAAGAAGTGGTATAGAATAAAAATAACCACAAACTAAAAATGAACAACTTTTGTAGAACACAAACTACAAGAACATGTTTGACTCAGTCACAAAGAACACATAGCATCTCCCTTAATACATGGGTGGTATGATTTTGTGGAATACTGTAGTTGCCTCTCTCCTCAAATCAATTATCTCCAGATGAATATGGGAAAAACAGGGAACAAAAGTCTAAGATATAAAAGTAGGCTGACTTAATTGGCACACTGAGTTTGCTCAGTTGACTCGTTTGCTACTTTTCCCCTTGTCTCAATCCTACCTTCTCATGGTCTGTTTCTTCGATTATCTGGACAAGCATCTCTTATTGACTGAGTTACCAATCTCATCTCCTCTCTAGACAACTATCTGGTGAGTGACTTTATGAAGATAAATATTTGAATAGATCTTAGAGTAATATATGCATCCCTGAGTGAGTTTAGCTTTGTGACTTTATATGGAATCATGGAGCACATGCTTGTCTACAGAAACCTCTGAAAATGCCTATTTAATATTCTGAGGTCTATCTGCAACTGGTTTGATTGTTTAAAACAAGAAGACGAAGACATTAGGGTGCCTCGCAATTCATGTGTGTGTGTGTGTATGTATGTGTGTGTGTGTTTCTGAGAGAAACAGACAGATAGACGAGAGAGAGAGAGAGAGAGAGAGAGAGAGAGAGAGAGAGAGAGAAGAGCACAAACACATATGCTGTATCTACGTCTAAGGCTGTGTTGTTAAGAGCTAGCAGAAACTTGGCTCCTGCTATTCTCTGACCAAAGAAACCATCTAGCTCCCTGATTTCTTTGCTTTCTGTTGATGCTTTTCCTTTCATTCCTCCTTGTCAATGAAAGGATCATCCTCATTTTTGGGACAACTTTAAGTGAATGAAATGTTGGTTCACTAATCACTGCTGTATACATTCCAAGTGTCAGAAAGGAATGAATTAGCATATTAAAGAATCACATTGTGGGAACAATTTTACTTCCTCCAGCAAGTGAAACTGACCATACGTAAAGTCAAATGAATCATACACAAACTGAATTAATGACCAGTGTATAGTAGCATAGCCTTGGTAGGTGTATTAGATTGTTCAATGTCTCCTTTCTTTTCTCCTTCTTTCCCTTCCTTTGTATCTTTCTCCCTTCCTTCTCTTCTTTCCTTCTTTATTTCTGTTTTTGAGACAGAGTCTTATATAATCTAGGTGGGGTTCAAACTTACTATGCTGGTGAATTGATTCTCCTACCTCCCCTCCTGAATGTTAGCATTAGAGGCATGTGCCACCACACCTGGTTTATGTGGTGCTGGGGATTGAAGCCAGGCCTTTATCCATGCTAGGAAACCACTTTACCAATTGAGCCACATTCCCAGCCAAATTGATTAATTTCTTAATGCCATAAAAATAGGCAAAGGTTTGTTTTTTTAGCAGTGCTATTTGATTTTACTCTTAACAGTTTCCATTCTTTAATAATGAACAATGAGAGAAGCAAATGAGCAAATTTATGACAGAAAGAAGAAACTCAGAATAAACATAGACATATGGAAGGAGAAATGGAATAAAAAAATGCATCACTAGCAAGTGCCACAGAGTGAATGAGCTTCATGGGAGACTACAGTTTTTATTAGACTAGAAAACTGGTTCCCCCTTCAAATTAGAAATGAGTCTCCTTTGAGATTATATTCTAGATACCCAGGCCCCTTAGACAGCCTCATAATTAAAAGCTTCATTTCCATTTACAGATATGTCAAACAAAGCTTCCATGTGTAAATCACTTCCATTTAGCTAGTATGGAATAAAACTCATGGCCGCTTTTCTTTCTGCTCAACTTCCTGCAAATGGTCAATATTTCTCTTTTTGATCTCCAGATCTCTCTACTAGTCCTTTGGTACTTAACATATGCTCCATTAAATTGATAATTTTTGTGTTGTACTGGGATTCTGGATTCATAACAATTACGTGATCTGCAATATCTGCCTTAGATCTTTCTTTCTCTGGAGGCTTCAAGTACCATATGAAATAGAGCTCTTAATAAATCACTGTTATCCAGGAAGTGATAAAGTGTCAGTGAAGAAGAGTGCTGGGGCAATAATCATGCTAGTATCATATTTGAGAACAATTAGTTATCGTTTTAAAAGTATTATAACCTAGGTTTTCAGTAGTTATTCTTCAACCATCTGGAAATATACAAATTTATTTCATAGATTATGTAGTGTTTGAAAATCATAAAAAGGCTGAAATAAATTTGATCAGTCAGAAAGAATTGTAACAGAAGCTACAGAGAACACATCCATATACAAATACACCCAAATACAACATTCACCACTCTACAGTTCTAAGGAAAATCATGAGCTCTCTTATGCATACATACCCATTCCCTCCCAAATATTTTACTGATTGTGGAGGATAATTTCTGGCCCTTTCTCCAACCTTTACACCTTCCCTCCCTCCCCAGTGTGTTTCTGAAGTAATGATCTACTTACTCACCATCGCCTTTGGGGTCGCTCAGTGCAGTCGGAGGAACGACTGATGAGCGACGACTTCCGAAGGAACATTCCTTGGAAAACCGTCTCTGGCAATCGCTATGCACCTGAAATGACAAGAGGACAGCAGAGAGAAGGGGGGCGGAGAGAAAAGAAGAATATTGATTAGTCTTCAGTTCCATTGTATGAATTAGATCTTTAATATTTCAGACCTCCCTTTCTGAAATTCAGTACCATATACATATCTCTAACTTGGATGACAGTCCCATACTCCACTGTGGGCTATGATATTGCTGAGTGTGCAGAACTCTGGCATTTTCAAAGGTGTCTTTCAGAAGATCCTCATCTACAGGTACTGAGATGTCACCAGTCTTAGTACAGCAATCTTAGTAGCCTGTAGAATGGGAAGCTTACTGGCAGTATAAAAGTTCTAATTCTGATAATCTACTATTATACTTCAATTCTCAGAACAACTTTATGTGTCAGGAAAGGCATCATTAGGCTCATTTAGAAAGGATCCTGGCTATTCAAAGCAAATTAAATGAAGGCCTGCAGACAGGGTCTTTAGTGAAGAAGCTCCTGTTTCACTTTCTTGTGTTAGCAAATTTAGTTTGAGAGAAGCATCTGAAAGCCTAGAAAGTCTAGTTCATGCTGTTTTGATGTCTGTGATACTGATATTTTGGTCCAGATACTTCTTTGCTATGGGATGCTATCCTGTAAATTGTAGGAGACTTGAAAAATCCTAGGCCCATTTTACTAGATACTAGTTGCATCATTTCCCTCAAGTTTTAGACAACATAAATGTCTCCAGACATTGCCAAATGTCTCCTGGGCCAAAAGTCATCCCCTGTTGAGGTTCAGTGATTGAATGTTGTAGTTAGGTTCATGGTCTTAGCAGAATTATGTATGAATCAACACCTTGCATTCACCTTCCTGAAACTCATATTGCCTATATGCTAAATGGGGACAATGTGGTTTAGTTTAAAGTTGTTATAAGGACTGAAATAATGAGTAGAAAATATTCAAGACATAGTGGCATTGATAATTTGTTATTAACCATTAATGGAGTACATAAGTTTCTAGGAAGTAATGAATAAGGAAAGGATCCTTTCTTAAAGATAGATTTTATTTTTCTTTGTTCATACTGTCACTTGAGAATTCAACTTTTCCCATTTCTTACTTGGCTTCACCAAATAAGAGCCATCAGATATGAACATCTTAAACTTTCCTCACGAAAATTGCATAGTCATTTGTGTAAGGCCTGTATGGTAGTTCTGTATGGTAGAATATGTATATTCTTATTACTTTCGGGTGTCTCTGAAATATCTATGTATTATCTATCTATCTATCCATATATTCATAGTCAATCTCCAACCCACCCTATCTCCAGAAATCAATTTCTTTAATGATCAAGGTGGTGAGAACAGTCTTACCGTAGAATCACACCATAGACAGCGGAAGTCTTGCAGTCTTTGATAACTACCACAACTCTCATGACATACTGCACACTGAGAGCTGACAGGTATGTTTCCTTCTACCCATTGATGGGGCATTGTTTCCTGAAGGGGAAAAAGAGGTAGAGGTTAGAGATAAAAAGAAGGATCAGGATCAGGTAGAATAATTGTGCTACCCATGGAGGACATTAGTTAAAAGTCCCCTGGGTCAATGGTAATGATCTTTGTAGGGGTTGAAACCTAATTCTTTGATATTGGTTGGATCATTGGAGCCTGTGGAAGTGCACACTTGCTTATCTAGTGACAGGGAAAAGTTTTCCTTACCCTTGTGTGTGTCATGACTTAAGGAGACATGGGAGAAGATAGCTTGTGGAAGAGCATGGCTGGTACTTACTATTTCATCTGCAGGCAGAAGGAGGTCATCAGTGATGGACAAAGTATTCCACTTGCAGTCTTTGCTTGCTCTCAAAGCACATAATTTGTGAGATTTCACCTTGCATACTGTGAGAAGAGGAAGAAAAGGATAGGTGTGAATCTAGTCACAATGAAGAACTCAATTCTCTTCCCTATGCCTCTCTGAAAGTTAGAACTCAAATGCATGATAAGTAGATTTGACCCATTTTCAAAGACCTATTTCTAATGTGAACCAGTTCCTTTCGATTATTTACCAGCTAGACTCACTATTATTCACTCTGAATTAAAATTAATAATACAAAGGAGGTGGTTTCTGTCTTTTTAGTCTTTGTACTCAGTCTTTTCTTCCTATATTAAACCCTCCATTTTTTTTTCATGAGACCACCTCTTCATGCTAGCTCCTCCTTTCTCCTTTCCTTTAATAGGTATAACTTCACACAAGAATCAGTGACCTAGAGTGAGTTAATGACACTAAAGCCACGTGAGCGCCTGCCTTTGTGCCTAGCTCTACCCACTGAGCAGCACTTTCTAAAGAAACTAGAAAGGTACCTTCACAGATGATGGCATCTCGAGATAAGGCAGGAATGCTCTCTCGACAAATATTGCAAAACTGAGTCCTAGAACTGTGACTGGAATACCAGTAGTGCATTCCAACAAGGAAAGGATTGTTTTCTGCTGCAGGTATCTAAAGTGAACAAAAAGCAGTGAGAATGGAGGGTTAATCACGGAGACAAATTATGGAAGACCAGAAAATCTGCTGCTAGGGGTAAAACGGCCTGCAATATAGATGTCAAAGCATGTGAAGAAGAGGAAGGACTGAAAGTTAGATCTAATACTCATTTTTTGTTTTAATTTCACTTTGTTTTATTTTGTTAGTGGTTTTGAAGGGGGAAAGGAATAGATAGGAATATCTTCAAATAGGAGCTGAAGACAGCTATTTTACTTCTTGGCTAACCACTACATTGATTTAGTTAAAGCAAAATTTGTTCTGATTGATCTTGGTTCTATTTCAGTAGAAAACAAGAGAGGGTAGTGAACTGGAAATTCATTGATATCCAGATTTTCTGGCCAGCAAAGAAATAGAGGAGGCAGGGACACATTATAAATATTTGTCAGGTTCTACCTGCTCTTGGCTCACTGTCAAATGAGCAGAGCATTGCTTAACTTGGAAAACACCTGAAAAAGATTGAACTCCTTATCTCACAGCTACTACTTTAAGTATTTTTTTTTGAGTGCCATGTTTTGACTACCTACAGCAGGTTCTTATCTAATCAGTTCAATTCATCCAGTAATTCATTAGACAAAGATTTACTAAATAACTATCATGCTTAGCACATTTCAAGGCATTTGAGCTATAATGACTAATGAAACAGAGTCCCTGCCCTTGTGGGACATTTTTTCCCGTATGGATATTTCATTTATTGTCTTCTTTCATGGCCATCAGTTTGTCATTGCTGTTATCTTGCCTTTGGATGCAGCATTGTATACCAGGGCCTGACTTTAATCTCTGTAGGAAAGGCATAGGATAGATCTGCAATGGTTGGGGGTGGGGGGTGTAAAGATGAGTAGGCAACTGAAAATCCCCATTTTTGTTCTATGTATATTTTTTGCAGAACTTTTTCATCTTTGTTCCAATTCTTGTGAATGTATGAGTGTTTCCTCTCTTTCAGAATTTAGACATAGGCATGTACAGTTATTTTATTCTTGATAGTACAATGGGTTGAGTGTGCAAAGGCATGACATGATTTTAAAAGAATGATACACGGTCCCTCATGTAAACTGACAGTGGTTCATTAGAGGTAACACTATTGAGGGGTCTTTCACACTAAATTCAACCTCAATCAATTTACTGCATTTAATCATCTAAACAGTCTGTACATAGCACTCTGATCTCTCATCCCATGTATGTATGCTAAGCAACTGTTGGAATGACCTAGAAGCTTCTGTGAAGAAAAGCTACTCTGATGAACTAAAAGTCTGATATTTATTTCTGACTGAGATTTTATTATACAACAACTCTTTGAAAATATATAGGTCTAGGAACATCAGAGTAGAAGGTAAAGAGTCTGGGCATTGATACTTTGAGTTTACAGTTCCTTTCTATCCCTAAACTTCTGATTGTAATTCAACAAAATTTTCTTCCTTCCAGTTTCTTTCCCTCTGCATTAATTATTAGGAGCATTCTACTATGTGTTGTGTAACATATTAAGCCCTGGTGTTACAGAGATTAATAAGTCACAAATGTTACCCTTAAGGAACTCATAATGTACTGGAAGAAACAAATTCTAAAACAGATAATCATAGCATAGAGTGACAAATTCTTCAAGAATGTATAAGGTTCTCAGAACCAAGTGGGAGAGATGAAGAACTTCACCTGTGTATCTTGGATATATATTAAATATGAATGAATATATATTTAATGTACATGGCTTAGGTTCAGTTGTTGATGAGATGGAATGTATATTTCTAGTGTTCATCTTATTCTATAAGGAAAAATATTTTTGGTCTTTTTGAGACAAGGTCTCCCTGTAGCCACAGCTGGCCTGGAACTCACTATGTAGATCAAGCTGGTCTCAATCTCACAGAGATTCGCCTGCCTCTGCCTCCCAAGTGCCAGGATTCAAGGTATGCATGACCACACCTGGCTCTGTAAGGAAAATTTGAAGCTATAATTCTGGACGAGTGTGTGTGGTTGTTTGAATTGTGTGTCCCCCCAAATATGTTCAAGTCCTAACCTCTGATATCTGTGAAAGTGATCTTAGTGGGGAACACTGTCTTTACAGATGTAATCAAGTTAAGATGAAACCATACTGGATCAGAGTGGGAAGTATTTCAGTTACTGGCACATTTATAAGAATCGAAAGATATTTCCTGAGCCTTAGGTGTAAGGGTTGCATCATGGAAGGGGCGCAGGAGACAGCCAGAAGGACAAGACATCTGCTGCTAGTTAATGCATTCTAGACATGATTAGGAAGCTATACCAGTGAAATTTCCACAGCATGGCATCTAACAAGATCTGTATTATGACAAAACCAGTTGAGATGACAAGGCAAATGGGGGAAATTTCATGGGGTCCCACCTCAACATGAAGAACTACAGGTAATCAATGGAGGCTGTGAAAGAGAGAGAATCAGTTTTTCCCAGGGACTAGCTCCCTGAGAGGCTGTCGGATTCCCAGTAGGCACCACTAAATGGACTCCATGACTCAAAACAGCTGTTCTTGACAACATGGGAGTGTGGGCATGTTGGCCATGGTTACTGCCTCTTTGGTTCCAGAAGCTGAGGTTGCCTCCTAGTTTCCAGGAGATGGGCCACTTCTTTAGATACAGAGGGAAGATACCACTCTAGTGGGCTGAGACAGTAGAGACAGGGGACAGAAAACTAAGCAACAGACAATGATTCTTAGGCCTAGAAACCTAATAAAATTAGCCTTTCTTGGTTGTCAAACTTTCTTTAGAGTAGTAGCTGTTTTAGTCCTTCTATTTTCTCCCTCTCTCCCTGTGCTACTTACAATATTGGATTTCAGAAGCAGAAAACCTGTTTTCTTGGTTTCAGATGTCAATAGGTAGGGAAAAATCTTGCCCCAGAAAGGACCATGCACAGAGTCTCACTAGTGCCTTATTTATATTATCCAGAAGCTGATATTTTAGATTTAGAGTTAGTGCTAAAGTTAGTTAACTCTTTGGCATGTTGGGATGGGATGGATGTATTTTGCACATAGGAAACACATGAATTTTGGAGACTAAGAGGGTAGACTGTAGACTGAATTGTGTTCCCAAAACTGTATGTCCAAGTCCTAAACTCTGGTTTCTGTGAATGTAACCTTACTTTGGAGATGAGGTCTTCAAAGATATATCAATTTAAAATGAGGCCAAACTTCACTAGAGTAGACCCAAATCCACTGACTTGTATTTTTTTTTGCAAGCCATCATTTATTTGAAGATTTTACAAGTGGCAGTAAATTGTCTAAAATTCCACCACCCTTATCCATCACATTTTCTGTCTCGATCTACTTTGAATAATCACTGCCTCCCGAAAGCTCCTGAAATCATGATTTATTTTATTAAGGAAAGAAAAAATAATAGAGTCAAATGGAAAAGTTAACAAATAAATGTTCACTAAGTGTTAAAGTGAATATCAAAGCAACATTACATTATAGCACATTGGGAACTATAAATCATAGATTTTTAAGACATCTTTATTTCTATTTGTCTAATGATAGAACCTTAAGGAATCTGGCCTTAATTTATTATTGTATGTCTCTAAAACCACCACCCTTCTCTCAATAACTAAATTTTATAACTGCATTGGTATTTAAGTGTGGAACTTTTTGGTAAATTCAGAATATCACTGTTCCGATGGATTTAAAAATATTTTTAATTTAAGTTTTGTGCATTTCATATAATATGCCTTGATCATATTTAGTCTCTCTCCCCTATTTGCAACCCTCATAGAACCCCCACCGGATTTCATGCGTTCTGTCATGTATGTAAAGGCCTATCAAGTCAAGTTTGTGTTCCCAGATGTCCCTCAGTGTGAGTTCATCCACTTATGCTTGGTCAACCTATCTAGCGTCACTCCCTTAAAGAGGACCAACTCTTCTTAACTGAAGATGATCTTGAACTTCTATTAACTGGTAAGATTATAGGAGTTAATAAATAACAGTTTATAAATTTCTATTTTTTAAGTCACAAAATTTGTGCTGATTTGTTACAACGGGCCTAGGAGACTAACATAGTGTGCCACTACAGGCCTTTCTATCTGCTAATACAAATTACAAAATCGATTTGGAAGAGAGTTCAAAACTGTAGCATGCATAAAAGTCACCAATGCCTAAATTCTAAAGAAGGTCAGTTGGCCTAAAACTTTCAGTACCACATTGGTAGGTATTTGCATTTGATCTTTATCATCTTTTGAATACATACTCCATTGCTCCAATTATATTCTTCACTTGCAATGAACTGAATGTTTGTTTAACTCCTCATTCATATGCTGAACTCCTAACTCTTAATGTAATGGTTTTACTAGCAGACCTTTGACAAGTGGTTAGGGTAGAGCCTTCAGAGCTCTCTCAAACCTATTCTTGTCATATGAGGATATAACAAAAAGATAGTTGTATATGAAATAGAAAGTGAGTCTTTATCAAAAACTAAATTTGCCAGTAAACTTCATATTGGAGTGCCCAAAAAATGTAAAAAGAAGTTTGGGCCTTGGAGAGATGACTCAGTGGTTAAGGCACAGGGTGCTCTTGCAGAGGACCTGGGTTTGATTCGCAGCACCCACATGGCAGCTAACAACTGTCTATACTGCCTATAACTCCAGTTCTTGGGGAATCCAATGCCTTCTTCTGACCCTGCAGGCCTTGTATGACAAGAGTGCGTTTACAGACATGTAGGAAATATACTCATATACATAAGATAAAAAATAAATAAAATATTTTTAAAAAGTGTTTGTTATTTAAACCATTTTGTGGACTTTTGTTACAGCAGCCAAAACTGAGTAAAGTACCAATCAGTACACAGTGGCTGGCCGACAAGACCCTGGAATTCACCTGTCTGTGTGGCCTCCTTCTGCCAGTGTTGGGATTATAGTCACATACCACCCACCATACCAGGCTTACCAAGTAATATACAGACTGAGTAATTTCTAATAGATTATCCAATTACTTTGTCACTACTTTAATAAACCAGTAATCCATGATTAATTTTCCCTCACTACATATGGCAGTCACTGGTGGGGCAGACAGTAGAAATGACTGTTAATGATAAGGTGCACATAGTAGGGAATGTGTTTGGCTGTTTAAGCTTCCAGCAAGATGAAGTGGAAAACACTGGTGGTGAAACAGTTGTCTAGCAGTTAAAAGTATTCCTTAATATATTTAGGTCCCTGAAGAAACTCCACAGAAGTTTTGATTATGGCCTACAACTTTTCCAAGACGAAAACAGGCAGATTATTTTTTCCTTCCTAGTTTGTGCTGGATAGTCAATATACAAATGTTTAATTCAATTGAGTCAAGAATGACACATCAATTTGTGGATGGTTTTATCTTGGACTTTTGCGTTCTTAGACTAGTAATTAAAATTCAAAGCATCCTATGTGACCTTTTATGAAACTGAAAATAGTATGTGATATGTAAAAAGCATTCCACTTTGAATAGAAATAAGCCAAAGGAAAGGAAGGTGTTGCTCCATAGGGATGAGGATGGGAGAACCGTACAGAATGAACAACTCTGTTCTCACTACCTCTAATACTGTGCTATCATGGCCTTATTTCCAGAGAGGAGATAGGTTTCTCCATAAGGAAAAGAAGAAGAAAAGAACAAAGAAATGAAATGTTAAGTGCTAAGTCATATGAAAGCCTATCATCAGACGCTGCTAAGTAAAGGATTTCTTGATTAAGTATTACATATGGTAGGCCTCTGAGAAGCCCTAATGGTATGTTGTAGGCTCTAATTTTGTCACCTTCTCATGTTACTCCAATCATAGTCACAAGCAGCAGAATGTACAGATATGACACTAAGTTGTCAAAAGCTGGAGAGGTCTTATGGGTGTGAAGAAAGGTAGTTCTTCTCAAAGACATTTTTTTTCTGAACCCCATTATTACTGACCTATATTGCACACTGCTCCACCCCCAATTCCTAGAACAATCTTCTGCTTTTTGCTAGTTATTTAAGACATTGAGAATTTTTTATGTTATATGTTCCTTCAAATTTAAAACATATTTACTATATTGAGCCACATCAAGATCTTTAAAGGCTATACATTCATTTTGTCCCTTTATCTCCAAGACCTTCAAAGAATCATTTTGGTTTCATTCCCTCTCAAAGCTCATTTATTTGTTCAAAAATATTTCTTTAGGCTCACTATGAAAGGACATTGTTCTAAAGTAAATAAATGACTTGATCCCTCCTGTCTAACTTTTATAACTTATAACTATGGTAGACCTACAGAAGAACAAGCCAAGGTCAGAGTCCAGATTCTGAAGGGTTGTCCCCAAATATTTAGTGAAGAGATTTATTATTACCAAGGAGAAAAAGAACCCTGAGAAGCCTGATAAGTGGGGAAGAATGTTTCTTGTTCTTCTACATTACTTTTGTGGTGAACATAAAACAAAATAGTAGACATTGGCATCACATTGCCTATGTCCAAATCCTGGTTTTCGTAGTAAGTACTTATTTCTCCTTTGGCTCCTTTTTCCTCTTTACTCTAGTTTCCTTAACTGTTACTGTTGATATTACACAGTCTCAAATCTAAGGTGCTGATTGCAGCTTTCTCAACATAGGAACATCTAAGTTAGCTGTTCACACACAGCCTGAGTAACTCATTCACAGGCTATACTATGGAAAATGGATATATACAGAAGAATGTAAGCCACATGGTTACTAGAGTCCAAGTCTAAGTGAATTATTCGTATTCATGAATAGTTCTAAACAGGGTTCTTAATGATCTCTAAATATAATTCCTGACTGAATAATCTCTGCTTCTCTTTTATTATTTCCTTGTTTGAAAAGTGACTTACCTAATGCTATCATTATGTATTTTTTCCATTATAGTTGTGTACATTCTCAACTATTTGCCTTACCTTACAAATTTCTCCCTGCTGGACAGTTTTTATTATGTTAATCCATTCTTCCATGTCTTTCCGGTTGGGTGCAGCCAGGGAGACTTTTCTCTGTGGTGTGATAACCTAAACAAAACATCACATTATTAGCTGGTTCTCATCAACAGCGTTTCCCTTAAAGAACTTGAAACTCTCTGAGGAACTAGATACAGCCACCATGCACTATCCAAGCTACTTCTTGAATATAGGACGTAAGCTTTCAAGACCACCTTCAACTGCTTGCTTAGGCATCCATAATAATAATAACAGTAATAGTAATAATAATAATAATAATAATAACTTTAGTGCCACTTCATGTGTTCCAGGAACTATTCTAATGTATTTGAAGCATATTATTTCAATCAGTTTCATTACAATCTCATAAGACATGTATTGTTATTTTCCCATTTCATAACCAGGAAAACCAAGTCAAGGAGAGTTAAATGACTTGCCTAGGGTCACCCAGAATAACAAAAGCTAAGTCAGATTCTTCAGCTTTTGAATCCATGCCCTTAGACACTGAGCTGTGTCACCTATTTCTAAAAGGAGATTGACTGAGAGCTCTGTTTGCCTACTACTGCTCTATGTGAAGTGAGGAAAGTGTATTTGCTTCATCAGGGTGTTTGGGGGCAAAGTAAGAAGTAAAAAAAAAATCCAGTTTCTTTCTTTTGGATGAGAAGAGACAACCTAAAGAGAATTTTGCAGCAGTCCTTCTTAATCTTGAAAGATAATGCAAGAACACATCAAAGAATAGTAACAAAGCCAGGTAAAGGTCTTTATCTATTTATTTTTATGTATATATTACTGTATATATTTATTTATTTGTCTTTTTTACTGAGTTTTTCTGATTTTCATACAATATAATTTGATGGTATTTAGATGTCCTCCCCCATCTGCCCCTTCCCAACTACCCCCAACTCAATTTGATGTATATATATGTATATATATATATATATGTATATATATATATATATATATAATATGGCAAATAGAGTCTGATTGGTGTCCCCAAATGTCCTTCAGTGTGGGCACATCCATTGGTCCCACCAAGAATCTCATCCCTGTAAGACACTTTCTTTCCCCCTCTCAGCAGACATCAATTGCTAAAAGTTCCTTAGGTTGTGTTGGGGTTTCCTATCCACTTCCCCATGTGTATGCTGGGATTTTGTCTGGTTTGAGCTTTCAGAGGACTTGAAAGTACTGTCACCATTACTCAGAGTTCATATGAGTAACCAACCACCTGTATGGAAGACTCTGTTTCCTTGTAGTCATCCACCTCCTCTGGCTCTTACAGTTTTTCTGCCTTCTCTTCCACAATAACCCCTGAGTGCTTGGAGGCAGAGGTTTGAAAAAGGTGTCCTATTCATGGATAAGCTTTCTTCGGCCTTTTGTTCTATGCTGTGTGCATATGTGAGGTGTGATTGCAGGTACACATGTGCCATAACACATGTGCGGAGGACAATTTTGGGGATTTGGTTCTCTCCTTCCATTGTGGGAGCCAAGGATTGAACTCAGGCAATAAAGTTTCGATGACAAGTTCTTTTACTCACAGAGCAATCTTTCTGGCTTAATGCTGAAGGTCTTAAGAATGTAGACCATGAGCAGAACTTTGACTTTTCCAACATAGCAGAAGAGAGCATAAACAGCCATAATATTAGTCATTGCTTCAATGACTCTTCTTAATTCTATGATGAATGCCTCAAATTGAAGCTGGTGCTCACCATACTAGCAAGTAATTTCTATCTCCTTTTGGATGTACTACAGCATGATTTTCGTGGTAGATAAAAGCTGGTTGGGATCATGACTACCGTTACATTTTGGTCTAAATTCATTCTTTTGCTGGTCTGATGTGCAGTGCCCCTTGCTGCTATTAAGTTAAGGGGCAGTCTAGCTTGAATAGAAACCTCAGTCTCAATGAGTCACTGTTGATGCTGGGGAAAAAAAAATTCTTGGAGGATGTGGGAAGGAGTTCTTTAGGGATAATAGACTTACTACTTTTCAGTGAGTTTTCTAGTCTAAATTTACATGAATGCCTGAAGCTGCATGACATTCCAGGCACACTAAGGCCTAAACAGTTCCTTAAGAAAATCTTATGCTTTCTTTGAGATAGTCTCATCAGTAATCTCATTATGGGCTAGATTTAATTGAGGATTGCTTATCTCATCAAAGGAAATGATGTCATGTAACTTGATTATTCTGATATTTTCTATGACATATTAGTTCCTCAAAACCCCTTCCAATGATAGTCTTGTAATTCACCTTTACTACGAAGGATGACTGAGAATTCAGCTTGGCTTGGGTGCTAAGTGGGAGCAGGTCTATCACTCTCTGTCCTCTTTAACAGTGGACTGGTAGAAATTTGTTTTTATAATAACACTTTTCAATCAAAGAAGACTTGTTATAACTAATGTCCAAAAACAGAACAAGTGGATATAACAACCTCTATTCTCGACTAGCTAAGGCCAGTTTAGTCATTCATAACATTACTTACACAAAAACCGTGGCAAAGATTTCTACAGCTGCTTTCTGCCAAGGCGACTTGAGACAGATCAATTGTTTCAAAGTGTGTAAACTGGAAAGATATGAGAGAAGATGATAAGAAGCCAACTGATTAAAGAGGCAAATAGACATTAAAAGATAAAAACACATGTACACACACAAGCACACACATACTCACTGACAGACAATTTTGGCAGCCATGATCCAGTTTATTTGTCTTAAGAGTTGGGATTTATTTAGCAACATGATTTCTGTAGATATATCATGTGATAAATTTAAAACAAACCAAACTAAATGAAAATAAAACTTTTCTCAAGCTTCTATGGATTTGCAGTAATACTTGGGCTGATCAGTTCAGACTTATTTAAATATTAATATTAGTGATAGATAAGATAATGAGATGTAGTCTACATAGAGAACTTGAGATATAAATTATTAGTAGCTCTTAATTTATTGGGTGGCAGTCTTTGACTATGTTGCTGGTCACATTCAGATTAAGGACTGTATACCCTTGTATAATTGACATGGAAGATCCTGCCCAGCCTGCAGCAAGAAATCAGTAATGCCAATATAGACAGGGTTGGCTCACCAATATGTAACCTGAATCCATGGTCAGAATGGCTCAATACTTGGTTTAATGCTTTACTATTGCTATCTTCAAATTCTTGATAATTTTATCTTGGGGTTAGTGTTTTGTAAATTAAGTACAATAAGACCATGGACTGTGTATATGAGTGTAGAATACATGTATTCTATGCATACCCACTCTGTGCCTTGTCACACTAATTATATTTGTGATATCTATGAGCATAGAATCCCAGTGATTCCCATCATGGTAGAAATGCATGTACAAAATAAATATGTCTATGAATGAGTAAGCAGGGATGCTGACAACTTGGAGAGGCCACACATTCTGTTGGAGCCAGAACCACAGAAAGAAATCAGTGTCTTTTTAGGAAGCAAACAACTAGGGAGCCCTATTGTGGTCTTTCTTATTCATGTTCCTTCCCAGTACATATATGCTGAAAATGATGACACTAAAGGAAAAGGAGAAATGAGACAAGCTACAGTCCCTTTCCCATTTACTTGGAAGTATTGACAGAATGTGAAAATATCAAAAAGTGAAAAAAATGAGCTAGTTCTATGTACTTGTGAAAACAAAACCTTACACTTACTTGAGTTACTAATACAAATTATATAATTTTGGTAATTCTTCCTATAAGTTAAATGCTTTTATATTTACATTTAAAACTGGCATGGTGAAATGTATAAATAGATGGTCAAGTTCATGCTATTTTTTAAAATTTTGTTTTCTCTTTAGAGTGACATTAAATATAAAATAAAACAAGCCATTGCTTTATATTTTGGTATAAATATAAAGCATTCTATGTTAGTGTCATTAGTGGTGTGTTCTTCTTGCTTTTTGAATAAAGGGCCCTGCATTTTCATTTTACATAGGCTTCCACAAATTATGTAGGTAACTCTGGGTGCAGAAATTAATCAGGGAATCCTTGAAAAGGAAGAGAAATAGGTAGAGCAAAGAAAGAGTGCACAAAGGGACAAATTAAAGGAAGCATTTATGGTTATAAACGGTTATGTTAGGAAGCCATCCTAACACTAGCCATCTCTGAACCCAAGCCACTAAGTCAGCTGAAAGGATTCTATAATTACCGAAGGATGGTGTGCAAAGTGGAGCTTCTGTCCTTGAACTAGACAGTATCTAAGCTTCCATCTTTTAAAGGAGGTACAGTTCTTTAGCAGAGGTCCTTCCTTCAGTATTTTCTGAAAGACAGAAGCATAGCAGTTAGTTAATTAGATGAATTTGAGATGTCATATTATTTGTTCTCTCAGGTGGGAAAATTATTTATCTGGATTCTATCTGTCACATATGTAGGCCAGGCGATAACACAGGAAATTAGTTTTATCAGAAAAGACATATATAAATCATACTCCCAAGAAAGTATAAATGATGTGGAAACAACTAAATTCAGTAAAGGCAGATTTTTCTAAAGTATTAAGATTGTAGCTATAGATAGAAAATCTTGTAGAATACCCATTTTAGAATATTAAGTTGGATTATGTCCCTTCCCTGTTCACAAGCTTCACATAGCTTCCCAATATTTTTAGAACCGAATATATAATTCTTTACCAAGGCCTTCAGGGGATTCATGATCTGGTGAGGGAGCAAGCATAAAAAGGGCTCCAAAAACAATGACCTTCTGATTACTTTAATTAGCATGTCGTCTTACCACTGATTTTCCAGTTATTGCACAACAGAATGATCCTATCCAGATATCCATTTTCAGCACTGAAGACCGTCTTAGTTATGTTGTAGAAAAAAAAACTAACAGATAATATTTCCATAAGTATTTATCTATAGGAATCTGGAATCAAATCTATTCTTATTGAACAAAGAGCCAGATAGTTAAATTTGTCAAATCAAAGCTCTACTAGGAATTTTCTGTCTTCTACATTAGAATTCACTATTGCATAGCTTAAAAAGTGTTTTGTTTGGCCTACCTAGTGCATTTCAAATGTTTTGATCAGTTGATAATATCTAAATGGTAAGAGTTTTCTATATATTTTTTGAAAAATTGAAATATCTAGTAAAAGTTTTTCAAATGGAAACAATCTTTTGAAACTATGCAGCAGTTTCTACCTTCAGAGAGAGTACCTGACCCCAACAAACATTTGAATTTGAAACAGTAATCTAATTATTTGAGGCTCAAGATATAGCTCAGTGGTAGAATACTTGTCTTTCAGGAACAAGGCCCTAGCTTCAATTCCCAGTATCACAATGGATTATTTAATAGGGAAAAAACCTAAAAAATGGGAGACAGATGAATAAAAACAAAGACAATAACATAAATGTATGAAAATATAATGAAACCCACTGCTTTTGTACCCCAATTTGGAATACTAATAAAAAGGGGGAATCTAGCAGAACTGGCTCCCACAAAGAAGGGTGGTGAGAAGAAGGACCATTCTGTCATCAATGAAGTGATGACCCAGGAATACACCATCAACATTCACAAGTGCATTCTTGCAGTGGTTCTTAAGAAGCGCACATCTTAGGCACTCAAGGAAATCTGGAAATTCACTGTGAAGGAGATGGAGATTCCAAATGTGAACATTGATACCAGGCTCAACAAAGCTGTCTGGGTCAAAGGAATAGATAATATGCCTTATCATATCTGTGTCCAGAAAATGTATTGAAGGTGAGGCGTCACCAAATAAACCCTATACTTTGGTAACCTATGTCCCTTTATCCACATTTTAGAATCTATAGTCAACGTGCATGAGAAATTACTGCTGAGAGTCAAATAAAGTTATAAAACTGCAAAAAAAGTCATCAAGGAAACTCAAAATGGGCCACTAGAGGGCAGATGCATTAAGGGAAGGGAGATAATAAAATATGGGAATAATGAAAGTAGAGAGAGGGAATGCCGGGAGTGGAAGGATTCAAGCATGAAGGGAGGTAGTGGATGGGGAAACAAAGGGGTAGTGGAAGTCTAAACTCAAATGAAGGATGCATGAAAAAGCCTCAATTGAAAACCTACAATCTTTGAACCCAAGAAAATAAAATTCAATTAGAGAGGATAGTAGAACTCCAGCAACATAAAAGGAGGGGAGGCAGTTCTTGGAGTTAAAAATTTAGAAAGGGATGGTGGGATTGGTAAGACAAGAGGATGAGTTAGTCAAAAGTAAGGATATACAAAGAAGCCTTAAGGAAATCTACTATTAGCTATTTAAAGTATAATCTATAAAAATGCAGTTTGAAAAGATGTACCCTACACTGGGGGACAATAATCAATAATGCTTCCAGTGACACAGGCTATTAAATGAAAATCTCAGTACCAGGCATAGGATACCCCACTATGAGTTACTAATCAGGGAGGCCCTCAAAGAATCTTAAACAACAGTGGTTATTGCTGTCGCTCGTGGCTGCCCATAATAAATAGATGGTAAGTCCCTATTGCTTAAGACATTACTCACTTTGGGACATAGAGACATCAACCTCAACTGCTGAGGAAACTCTCATTTCTGGCTAGCTTACACAGTGCTAGAAGGTGCTATGCAGGCTTCTGGGAGAGAAAAGACATCAGTATTCTCATCCAACACTGCATTCTATAATACTGAACTGCCTGATAAGATGTGTCCACTGGTTACATGAAGGTAATGGAGATAAGCAACCACTTTCTGATTAGATTTGAAGCCTGCTTCACAGGAAGAAATTTATGTCTATTATTGTAAATTGGTTTAAAAGCCCATGGCTGGAGATATTATAGGCTCTGGAGAAAGGGGACTCTACTGTTTTTGTTTTGCTAAATTACCATGCTGCCAAACTACTTTCTAAATATTTATGCTCATAGATTTGTGTTGCTCTCAAGTTTGATCAGAAAAAAGCATTTTTCAATGGAAAATAGTTAATATCGAGACTCACAACTGGTCAAAGTTCTGACTATAAGCCACTGTGAATGCTCAGCTATGTATGAGTCATCTATAGCAACCTGTTTTCATCCAAGACCCAGGAAACATCACAGAGGAGGAAGAAAGAATGTGAGAGCCAGTCAACGGGGAGGAGAGAAGTAAAATGCTAACTTCTGGATGTTATGAACTGGCAGTAGCTGTGGTTTCCTGCATAAGACCTATACAAGATCTAGCCAGTCAAAATTTCAGCAAGGATTGGGAAGGATCCCCTGAGGCCTGACTCTTGGTAGAGGAATGTGGCTGAGACAGGTACAGTCATTTTCCTTTGAGGATGTAGCTATGGATAAGTTGCTCATGCCCCAGTGGATGGCCCCACAGCCATGTGCATATGGGTAGCACTAATTGGATTCAAGCATTTATTAATAACAATAAAAAATGAGGACATGAGGTCACAAAGGAGACAGGGTCAAGAGAACTGGAGAGAGGTAGTGGTGAATGATAGAATCAAAATACATTGTATAAATGTATAAAATTCCCAAAGAATAAATAAAACATGTTATGTAATAAAAACAAAACCCAATTATTTTCTCTTATTGTTCTAAATATGCACATACATCTATGCACTCTGTTCAGTTCTCTAATGATTACATACATAGTACAAGGGGATTAATGACTAATGTATGCCAACTGACTTAAGAGTTTATGAGC
Source organism: Eospalax fontanierii (assembly GCA_035773235.1). NCBI lineage: Eukaryota > Metazoa > Chordata > Mammalia > Rodentia > Spalacidae > Eospalax > Eospalax fontanierii. Next base: position 47,579,864 of record CM069525.1, read on the forward strand.
AATTACAATTTCCTTAAATCCTCTTGATAACCTATCAGAGTTTCAATGTTATTGTACCAGTGTGGAGATGCAAAGAACAACAAGAACTTGAAGGAAAGGAGAGATGGAATGAGAGGTGAGAATGTTGAGATTCGGTCATTAATTGAAAAATAATTCTTATCTAATAATTGTGAATATATAATTCCTTCTCTTCCTTTGGCCAGATGCTCTATAGTCTACACTCCAAATGATAGTATTTGATTTTCTTTGTCCTAACCCTCTTCGCTCTGCCATATCCTCATCTACAATAAGTCTTTATTATGACTAGGAACTCATACTGACTCCTTTCTGTTAAAGATTTAAGTTAACTTTTAATTGTTCCAACTATGTAGAACCATAGAGCACCTGTTATTTTTCTCTTAAATTATTCTGCTTTGTCAATTGTTAAATGCTTCATTTGCTGTCTTATTCTGTTATATAAGATATCCCCTTACTGAGTAGTTTTTAAGTTTGGGGTAGGATATTTTCTCCTCCCATTTTTAGTTTAAAGACCTATAACTCAGACTATCAGATATCTAAACAACTAGTTTATCTTCTGAAAGGTACCTACACTTAACAAATGCATAGACCATTAAAGTAAGATCTCTTGCTTTATAATCTGGGAGTATAATATTCTAAGAGAACTCAGATTTTTAGCTTGGGCATTTGCCAGATCTTGTATAATATTACTATGAACAACTGGAAAAACAACTACCTTTCTCAAGTTCCTATTTTATCTACCTCTAGACCACATCATTTCTATCAGCATACCAACCTGAATAACAATGTTTATTCTGGGCCTTATGTGACTTCTGGGAACTGAGCTTGCGTCCTCTAGAAGAGCATCAAGTGCTCTTAACTGCCATCCCTCCAGTTGGGTCCACTCTTAATAATCCAGCATAAGTCTTGAACTCAGGAATCCTCAGCCAAACTACTGGTCAGGAGATGTTAGAGATAACACGGCTATGTGGGAATAAAGTTTCTGTATTTCACTATATGTAATTATAGATTAAGAAATAGATTCTGTTAAGGTGTATATTGCCCTACATCAAACACCAAGAAAATAACTTTAAAAGTTATACATGTGGGGCTGGAGAGATGACTCAGTGGTTAAGAGCACTGACTGCTCTTACAGAGGACCCCAATTTGATTCTCAGCACCCACATGGCTAACAACCATCCATAATTCCAGTTCTGGGGGATTGGATGACTTCTTCTGACTTCCTTGAGCATTGCATGACATGGATGCACTTACATGTAGGCAATACACTCATATACATAAAACAAAAATAATAAATAAAATATTTTGTAAAGTTATACATGCATAGACCACGTACCTATTAGAATGGCTAAAATCCCAAATATTGTTGACACAAATGCTAGCAATGATGTGCAGTAATAAGAACTCCCATTCACTGTGGGTGTAGTGCAACATGCTGTAGCAAATTTGGAAGACAGTTTCTTGGAAAACTCCATGTAGTATCAGGCAGTAATTGCAGTCCTTGGTATACACTCAATGTAAAGTCCATGCAAAAATCTGCACAATCTGCACAAATGTTTATAGAAGCTTTATTCATAATTGTCAATCCTAGTTTATTATATGGAGTTTTGTAATTTTGCAATGTTAGCAACTAAAGAAACATTAAAAAATATTTTTGAGGGCAAACAAAACAGTTTACAAGCTATGGCTAACTAACAGTCAAAGGCTTTGTGAGTTCTGAATTACAATTGCTATCACTTCAGAGAAACTGAGTTTTGTAGAGTTTGTATGCAAGGAGTCTATTCATGTGAAATACACATTACCAAATTGAGAACAGATAAATATTTATGTGATTTATGTATAGTAGGGAGAATGATTAGACTGTCTTAGGTTTTTATGGTCTAAACACAGACTCTATATCATGAACTGCTGAAATCTATGAATACCAAACCTGGATTTTCAAGAATTGAAAGTGATCATAGTCTTTTTCTTTCTAAACTCTGTTCCATTTTAGGGAAACTTAATGAACCAACACAACCATTGTTTTAAAATAAACTGCTATTTATTTAAAATCATAGTTTGAACAGGGAGAAGTTAAAAATAAGTCAATGGATTCATTCAAGTCTATAAAATACATGTATTGCAAACAACGTTTACATGCTTGGGGTTATAACGGTGAACAAGGACTTGAGAGAAAAGGTGGTAGGTGGACACAAGCAAACATCCTGTGGATGAATGCAGTAGGGAGTGGGAAGCTCCTGGTGCATCCCAGCTATTAGTGTTTTCTAGAGAGCATCTCCTCACTCCCTCCACACAATCAAACAGTGCATCATCTCTAATTTCCAGAGAATAAATCTGAGGGCTTGGGCACGCTCTACTAATTTGTTCAAATACCTACAATTACTAAATGTTAGTAGGCTCTGTGCTTTTTCTCCCCATGACAAGGAAAGTGGGAATGCCTGGTTAATCAGTATGTATAGGACAGAGTGAGCATGTACTCCCCCAACCCCTACCAAACCTTATCTTAAAAGACGTGACTACAGATATCTAAGAATGAGATGATATTCTATTACCTTATCTTAAAAAGAAATGACTACAGATATCTAGGAATGAGATGGTGTTCTAGTAACAGCTCTAATCACTCATTAGTAAAATTGAACTAATGAGCTTCTCTACAAGGGGCAACTAGCTGTCCTTATCATTCGTGAGACATGATATTCCATGGTGAGCCAAAAGTTCTCCTGTTTTTTAAAGTGTAGTCCAAGGTTGACTGAAAGACTAATTAGAATTCATATTTATATGGCACTCTGTAATTAATAAAACATTTTGTTTTCATTATGGACGCTTGCCAGCAGCCCTCTGAAGTGGTAGTGAAAGGCATTTTCTAACTTAATTCTGTCCTATGAAATAAATGGTGAATTTAGTTTCCTAAAGTGATTTACCCAGATATTTTTCTTCATAAGACACCATCAAAGAATTTAACTTTTTCCCCTCTTACACAGATATACCATTTTACACTTTGGAGACTTGGAAGAATCTTGGAGCTGAATTTTTTGTCAGAAGAACACATTTCTAAGTTTATTATGAAAGGCAATTAGGGTTTGAACTTTATATGATATAATTTACTTGATGGCTACTTTTACATAAAATGGGACTCACCTATAATCCTTTTGGCCTAGGCTGTCATAGTCCCATTTCAAATATCTGTGATGCAGTAAGTAGAGAGAAGTTAGAGTTACAAGGTCCATGTACCATGCCACTCACCATCTGATGCTTCTTAAACTAGGACCCGCTGCAGACAGACCTCCTATTCTTTCCTGTCAGTTCCAATATTAAAACCCAAATAATGGTTCTAATAAACTGTGGTCTCTAGCATTAAACTCAAGACTGGCGTCCTTTGGTGGGAATGATTTTAGTTATGAATACATGTATAGTCTGAAGTTCAGTCACCAGGAAGTCAATAGGTTTCATTCAAATTCCCCAAATCCCATGCAGGATTCCAAAGCATGGGTAATTCAGGCTCTGTGTACAACATTCACACAAAATGTCTGCCAAAATTGTGGGGGACTTGCAGAAATGGTTAGCTCTTTGGAAGACTTTGCTTCAGTTTCATTTTGGCTTTTCTTTGATAACACAATGCTTAAATATATTACTTCTAGAAACTCCCACACCCAGGTACAGGTAGTTTTTCTCCCTGATGCTCTCAACGACTTGGCACATACAAATTAATCACCAATACTAACGGCAAGAATTTGTTTTGCTCCATTATCTATAAAATACCTAAAATACCTCAATGGGATCTGTAAAGCAGCCCAATTTCCTATATGTAATAAATGCCTGTTGCTTAATTGAGAAAGTGCATGCACAGCTGTGGCTGTGACCTTTTCTTATTTTCCTCCCAAGTCCCCAAAGGTTTTAATATCTACTGTGTCCCCTTTTCCTGCAGTTTTTGATTCATGAGGCTTTGAGGAATTATTTCCCCTTTCCAATGGAAAGGAGACCCTATTAAATAACCAAATTAATTTCACACACCCAATCAAAAAGTAGGCATACATCATTACATGCATCACTACCTGTTAGTAGCTGGCTGTGCTTCTGTTTTAATGGCCCATACTGCTCTTGTGAAGGAGAGGGATGATCATTTTCCAAGTGAGATCCAAACTATGGATACAGCTTCAGAAACTTGCTTCTGTCTACGGCTCCTTCAGCCTCCAAACCAAGAATATCTGTTCTCTTTTCTTTGGGCGTGGGGATGATAGGAAGAAATCCATTTCTCAACACAGCTTGCCAAACTTGATTCAGAGCAACAGTGTTTGATTTAGTTAAAATGCAACTCTGGGTGCTTTAGATTTTAAGAAAGGCCAGACCCACCACTTTACTGAAAGCTTTACATTCCCCAGGGTCTTGTTGACATGGCAAGAGTCAGACAGCCTGGCTCCAGCGCTTAGAGCTGTGTGACCTTGGGCAAATCACTTAACCTCTCTGAGCCTCAATTTTCTTGTCAGTTGGATGAGAAAACCCTGTAGAGCATATACCTGCCACTAGGGGACCCTTGTCTTTTATAGATTATGGAGGCTGGGGCTAGTACCACAGCTCTACTTATACTACTATACTATACTTGGCTGGCTGCAGGCTGTAGCAGAGGGATGAGAAATAGAGTGAACTACTGCCTGGTTTTTCAAGGAATTTCAACACTAAGTTCTGGGGAGTCACAGGTAAACTGAGAGCTTCTGCGTAGCCTAGCAGTGATAAGTCAGCTCTTTCTACTTACTTCCAGGACTGTAAGGACTATAGCTGTGAATCCTCTTTCACTGCATTTTGTGTTAAAGAAGAAATGTTGAGGTCCATCCAACTCTTTGTTCTCTATAAAAATGCTGAGGATGGGACTATATTTATTTAGTTTTAAGAAACAGATAAAAGAAATTTAGCAAGTTCTTTGTATCTCACTCAAAAGATATTTTATAAGCATGTGCAAACACATAATACACATCTATTTTTAATCTTCATACAATTTGTAGCATTCTATGTACAGTGTTTCTTGCTTTATAGATCAGGGAGGCTTTACAATATTGATACATATGTAGTGAACTTATTTCTTTTTACAAGTATATAACATTCCACTTTATGGATATAATGTAATTTATTTAAATGATTTGCTATTGACAGACAGTGATTTCATATCTTATTCTATTATAAATAACACTGAACGGACTCTGCATGTACATGCCATTATCATCTGGAATGAGAACATTAGTAAGATAAATATCATGGATTGATGATATTAAATTTAGTTTAGAGGGATAATAAAGCCTAAACATTAAAAAGTTTTAGGGGAGCTAAAAACTTGGAAGAAGGAAGCCAGTGAAAGGAACAGTGCAGATGGAAAGTTTAGCCTATAAGCTTATGTCTTCTCAAATCTCTCTGTACCATCCCCCTTTCCTTTTCTTATTACTGGAGTTTCCTGGGAAGGGTAAGATTCAGTAATTGCTTAGGGAATGCGGAGGAGGTAAGCAATCTAGGTCCAAGTTGACAAAGAACAGAAAGTGGTAAGTTTGTTCTTGGTAATTGGCCTGGGTCTGGTAGCAGAGGGAAGGAGAAAAGGTCAGCAGAGTCCTCCCAGACTTATATACAAAGGTACAGCTAGTTTTGTTGATACTGGTTTGCATCCTTGAACAAGCCATCTTACTACTGCAAGTAAATTGTCAGGATTAGGATATGAACTCAGGTCTATATAGTTCAAAGTCTGTGTTCTCACCATAAAACTGCATTTTAACTTTCTGAGCTAACATTGACCTTAACAATGAGCAATTTTAGCCTTGTCAAAGAAGAGGAAAATCAAACTCCAAAACCTGAATTGTGTTTGAAACACAATTCAAACAATAAATTAATGACAGAACCTGGACTGGGCTTTAGAGCATCCTAGTTCAGTGGGATTGGAACTCCTTACTGGCTTCCCTAGGGTGAATGTAGGTAACCTGTTACCCTGTAACCTATAACCACAAACATTGAGTTTCCTCTACATTAGTAGCATCTCTTGTAACATGGTCAGAGTTCTAAGGCTGCAGTGCAATGTCATGGGAAGGGATGAGACAAGACCAGCAGAAAGATGACTTGGATTCAAGAATGTCATGGAGAATAAGGGCTGGGTTAGGGAACTGGAAGGTTGTGTATAAAGGTTTATGTAGAAGCTTCCTGCAAAAGGTTGGCTATGCTTTACAAATGCATAGAAGACTAAAGGTTGGCACTGGGGGAAGGAAGATTATTTTTAAGCCTTGGGGAAGCCAAAAGTTAGAATTAGGAAGAGGCAAAAAAAGCAATAGTGTAAGTGTAAGTTTAGTGGGCGTCCCCTGTTGCTACAATAATAATTGATTACTTAAAAGAAAGTTCTAAGATCAATAAAGTTTCTAAAGGAAAGATACCAGACTATTTTGGATCTTGGTCTTCAACTTGTCCAGGATCACTCAAGCTAGAATATCAATTAGCTTCTCTGGTACTACCAGCTTACACAGGATGACACAACAGTATCTGCTTCTAACTGCCCTTTCTTCTTCCCTTCCATCTGGTTATCAGCTACCAGAGATGAAGTTTCTCATATGTTTCTTCTCTCAGGATTCTTTGCCTACTATTTCTAAATATAGTTCCTTCCACCAAGCCACGTGACCTCTTTATCTTAACCATGTTCTCTAAGGTCAGTGGATCCTGTTTTGAACTCTAATGATGGTTCTCATTAGAAGTAGAAGGAATAGGAATTTCTTCTCTAAATTTCAGTTCAGCCATTCCCATCTAAAGAAAGAGAGTTATTTCTGGCTGACAAATACCTACTATTTCCCCTTGCTTTACATGCATTATTTCACTTAATGTGTACGGAAAGAGTCTTATGAAGGTAATGGAATAGTTGAGACTTAACAAAGTTCAATGACTAGTTCCAAGTCAGAGTGAATATCAAAATTGGGGTTTGAACATCACATAATCTGTTTGACTCTACTTGCCTGCACAGGAAAGAAAAAAATCAGTTCTTTGGAGAGGTAACTGAATTGCCATAATCTCAAATTTTTGATATCTTGATACCTTGATAGAGTATTCTAGACAAAACCTAGGTGCTCCTAAATCTGGAGACTTCAACCTTTAGCAGTATTTAGATATGCTTTCAACCTAAGACCAAAAAGGAGCCTTAAAAATGTGTAGTTTGGTTATAAATCACTCAAATAGCAAAATACTGAAGATTCAGTTTTTGTTAATTCTGTGCTCTGGTCTTTCCAATCATGTCTTTAAATGTCTCTGAGAATGTGGGGATGGTAAGTCCATACACCTAAACACATGTTCTTGGGAAGTATGTTAACTCCTAATTTGGGAAGACTGTTATTTATTTCTAAATGGATCCAATGCAGCTAGTAGGTGACAAGTCTCCAGTGATAAAGTGATTAGATAATAAAGAAGGGGTGTTTGGATTTGGTTTTCATTTTTTCTTAGTCTTATGATGTGGCACTGACTAGAATCATGAACAGAGTTGGCAGAATCAGACGCTAAAAGAGTTTGATTCTATTTGCTTTTGGTGACTGAAGTGGTTTAAAGAAGATGAAATCCAAGGATTTAGTAGTGGTTGTATGTAATTGGTTAGAATGGTGTGTGTATGTGTGTGTGTGTGTGTGTGTGTGTGTGTGTGTGCATATGTGTGTGTAACAGAGACAGATACAGAGGCACAGAGACAGACACACAGAGAATGAGAATTATAGAATATTTTATCTGTTCTGCCTCATCTGTGTTCATAAGAATAGGATCCAGTTGTCAGTAAGGGCAGCACAAGGGTGGTATTGGTTTGGGGGTAGGGTGAATAAGGACACCTAGGTAATAGCATACTCCATTCAACCTCAAAAGCTGTGGGTAGTCTTGCTGTGTTTGAGAGGAGGACTGAGCAAAATTGCCTTACAGACGGTATAGTAGTTTAAGAGCTCACTAAACCTGAAGAGGAAAGGAAAGGAAGAGCAATGATCTTCAATTACACTAATGTGTCAAGGAAGAAACTGTTATGGGCCTCGGTGCCAGATAAATTATTGGTTAGTAGCAAAACTGAAAACATGTACCAAGTGGTAAAAAGAAGCTGCCAGGCTCAAGGTCCTAGGAGTAACAACAAGAACAAAACAATAGCAAGACTTAATAATTGTTAGTGGTTTCTTATTATGCAAAATGGACTTTGCCAATAATGTTGCTGAGGTTATCTCTTTTCATCCTAACAACAACTTTAAAATATTTTATTTATTATTTTTTATTCTATGTGTATTCATGATTGTCTGCATGTACAAAAGTGCACCCATGACATGCAATACCCACGGAGGTCAGAGGAGGGCATTGGATCCCCTGGAACTGAAGTTATGGATGGCTGTTAGGAACCAAGGGGCTGCTGGGAAACAAACTCAGGTCCTCTGCAAGAGCAGCCAGTACTCTTAACTGTTAAGCCAACCCTCCGACCCACCTAGCAACAACTTTAAAAGGTAGTCATGAAAATTCTTATTTTACAGATGAAAATACAGAGTCTTTGAGAGATTAAGCAATTTTTTCTAATGGGTTAATAAGTGGCAAAACTAAAACTCCTCAAGAGTGACCAGTTATTTGCTCAGGGAAAGAAAAAGTAAGGTTTAAATCACTAGTCTTATTAGAAATTATGTCTTATTTGAAGTCAATTGATAGAAGAAGATTGTTGATATGGATCAAAGTTTGCTGATTCAGTGTTGCCTTTGTTTTCAATACTAAATTCTAAAGTAATTAAGTAATAATCATTTAACTTACACAACATTTTATAGGCTGATCTTGAGACTCTTATTTGAGTCTGAAGACAACTGTAAGAGATAAGCAAGGTAGGCAGTAATACTGACTTTTTTCCTGCATGAATGGAAGCCACTATGTAACCTTGTACAAGCCTTTCTTTAGTTCATGTTCATATTTTATATTTTCTTTGGTATTATTTTAATCAGCAATTCATATCTCAAAGGCTGATTTCTAGTTTCCTCCCATCCTGTAAAATAATTATCTGCTATCATTGCTGGCAAAAAAGTATGAGGTAATCAAATGGGCCATTGGCAAGCATCCTCTTGGTTAATGAAGGTAATAACATGCTGGACCCAAAGGGACATTTTTCTATGACCTGGATGACTGATAATATTCAGAAAGTAACTTGGCCATGCAACTTAAGCACAAAAGCATCTTACAAGGATCCTACGCAAAGAAACTGAGAGCACTGCTCTTCCTCTTGTCCCCCTCCAGGGGCCACTTCCTACAACTTGTTCAGATACTTGACTCCAAGACGCGATGCTACCCTTTTCACAATTTGCAAAACACCATCCTGATTTACATCTATAAAATTTTTTATCCATGCAGAAAAACACCTGATAAAATCACACACACACACACACACACACACACACACACACACACACACCCTCCTTTCTAGCTAGACTGTGTTCAAAGGATTAAGGCTGCTCCTAAATGGCCATTAACTAGAGTCATCAGACACCCACGGGCTAGGGCTTAGAGCAGGCTAACGGTTACCAACTGAATTTTGTTCTGTTCAGCTCTTGATAACCAATCCAAAATGGGCACAGAAAAGTAAAAATGAACTAAGGGAAGAAGGAAGGAAAGGTAAGAAAAAGAAAAAGATCTATGATATTATACCTCAGTCTGATAGACCTGTAAAAGGAGGAAGAAGAGCAGGAAAGAAATAAGAATAATACATGCATATTGCATTGTAAGCTTAGCTGGAGAGGGGCAGCAAACATTGATCTACGTGTAGAAGACAAAAGATGCTCATTTTCCCACCAATGATGCATATGATTCTCACTGGTCCTGGAAAAATCTCTACCATTTGATTGGCTCTTAGGTTATATCCTATTAAGTGTGTGCCCCTCACTGTTCAGAGTTGCTAGGGAGAAGGCAGCAATCACTAATTGGGAAAAGAAATGTTATTGGCTGCAATCCGAAGAACAGCTAGCCTTGCATCTCACACACAGACACACAGAATAAACAATGGGCAAATTTGTCCCAGGGAAAGGGAAAGGACTTGTCCTTTAATTGGAAACAGGGCTTACAAACAATTTAAAGAAGGAGAAATGGAGAGTCTGATTTGAAACAAACTCTAATAGCAATATGCACACACAAAAACTGAAACACAGAGGAAACACAGAAATACAGAGACTCAGCTATGCCCTTCTTGCCCCCTTTAATCTTTATATACATGTTAGGAAAAGTAAAGTCCTCATCAGACTGGCACCTGGCATCTATATCTTTTCTGAATTATCCTGCTAGGTACTTTGTGTATATTAGTGCTAATGCAACAATACCACAAGGTAGTATTATCCCACTTATATTACAGGTATGGTATGGAAGTTCACAGAATGGTGGACTCAGTTCTCCAAGATCATATACAGTTCTTAAGAGTGATGATTTTGAACTCAAACCTGTCTAATTCTGTAGCCCACGTTGATTTCTATTCATTACACCATACATACATACATGCATACATACATACATATGTACTACACATACTTCGTCTCTTCTGAAAAGTGAAAGCTTGTTGTAGGTGAGAGAGGGTGGATAGTTTACAAACCTATGAGATTAAAATGAACTCATTTGTGAGTTTTATAGCAATATTTGTATAGAGCCTGACCCTCAGTAGTAACATACTATATAGACAAATCATATCATTTCCCCAAGCTGCCATCTCCTTGTAGAGCTGTGGGTAAAGTTACAGATTTTGACTCATCAAGAGAAGGTAAGATATAACAGAAAAAACTACATAAACTATCTCTATTCCAAATTTAAAACTTCATGGATAGCCCCTGGTCCCACAACAAAAATGATTTCAAAAGTAAACAGGTCCACAAAACAAATCTCAGCATAAAAGTCTCTTGATAAGTCAGAAAATATGTCATAACCGAGTTATGTTTGGCAAGCATAGTAACCACAATGCCACAACTTACCCAAAGGAGGCCCTTGATGACTGTTTATAAAGTCAAATTTAGTAGGTAAAGATCACAATGAGAAAATGCAAGAAAGTCTTTTCAAATGTTCAGGAATCCAGCTCTTATCAATTGACTCTTAAAAGCCAGTTGCTGTTACAGAAACACCTTACTATTTTAATATATTCAAACATGTATATTTAGGCAAAACAAATTTAGTATAGTATAAAGGAATGTTGATTGTGAGCTCAGATAAGTCTGGATTTAAAAACCAGTTCTATCACTTACAGTAGGAGCTATGCATCCTTCAGAAAGTCTTCTAGCTTAGAAGTCCCATCATTTTAATCTCTAAACACAAGTATAATGATATTCACTGCAATGAGCATCAGGATAAGATGTGAAATTACAGAGTGTAGGATAGAAATATAATACATGTTTCTCCTTTCTGTGAAATCATAGATTATTTAATCTCTATGAGGAGAATAAAAAGGACAAGGATCATCAGGAAAGGAAGCAAAAACTATAAAGGCAAAATCAAATTTAAGTTTGTAGAGGAATTTGTACCTGCTGTCTCTATAAAGATCCTCATTGTGCTGGGTCATATGAGCTCCTGAGGAAAAGTAGAACCTGGAACATCAAGTAGGAGTTCTATTATAGGTACAAATATTTAAGGTAAGTGAAAAGGAATGTTGTGTTTGAGCTTGGAAGAGAAATCAGTGTTAGAACTGATTAGATCAGTTAGTGAAAGCAAGTGTTTGTGTCTTTTTAAATTTAAAACATAGACATTTGAAACCGGCTGCTCTTTAATGTTTGTCTTAAAACAGACAGGAAATTTTCAAAGGTCCAAAAGGCTGACTGATTTGAAAACATCCTCCTCTATCATATTCTTTGCCCACGGCTACTGGAAACATAGAATCAAGAACTTGTGTAATCTGCCATAACAAAGGTACCACCATTTACTTAGCAGTAATTGTCCTCACAGTATATTCTCATTCCTGGCTAATTACACAGGAGGAAATCCCCACCTTTTAGAGTCTAACCTTGAAAACTAAAATCTAGTTGAATACAATAAAAGTAAATATCACAAGGGCAACTTTGCCATACAGAAAACTTTAAGAGAGGGTTTTATCTGTGATGTTACTGGACAGAACCCAGACACCTGAAACTATCCACATAACAGCTTCTGTCATACATTTATAGTAAATCAAAATAAAACTCTTGCCATGGGTTTTATTTGCAGTGCTGGGGGTTGAGTGGGCCTTGTGCATGCTTGGCAGGAGCACTACTACTGAGTTTATCCCCAGGACCCAAACTCTATCTTATTCTTTGTCATTTCTGTGCTTTGGCTTCCAATGGGAAATCTAAATTTACAGTTTTACAATGAAAATTTGAAAAGGCATCTTCTGATTTTTTTTGTGTGTAAATTTGAAAAGCTTAAGAGAGTTGAAGTGAACTGCACATTCAAAAATCCATTTCCTTGCCTATGGCTATAATGGATGTCGATATACTTAAGCTATTTCCTCCAAATGACTGTACTTTAAATTTAACTTGTTTGTTTATAATGCTGGGAACTGAAGTCTCATGTATACTAGGCAAGTGCCCTACAACTGAACTATATCTCTAGCCTTGTTCTTTTCTTTCTTTAAAGTTTCTCCTCCTTCTCTCTTCCATGTAAGATGAAGGAAATGTTCATTTTACTTTGCTTTGAATTCTGTCAGGAACAGCTAAAAACTAGCTATGTCGGCACAAGAACAGTAAAAAAATAAAAATCAATTTTAATACACAGGGTTAATACAGAGTAGGCAGGCGTAGTCCATGTTGATGAACTTTCTCTGGTTATTACAGGAGAATGGAAGAACTTCCACCTTGTTATTCCCAACTTGATGGTCATTCTTATTTCTTCAGGTCTTTGTCACCTGGAAACATGATGAGACTCCTTTCCAGGTTCATGATTGACTTACTAAATTTTCCTAGAAGTAGTAAGTTACATAATAAAAAGGCCAAGGGAAAAGGGAACTGAAAACCTCATAAATCTCAAGTAAGTATGAAAGCAGGCAGCCTTTCTGATCCCAAAATGCCTGAGGTAAGTACATAGACATACTATATGTCATTCAAGGATTCAGAGGTACCTTGGGATCTCTTTGATCTATTTCAATTCCCTAATCAAATGTCACATAAATGTGTCCTCCAAATAATGTGTTGAGAGATACGAGAGCTTGCTTTTTGATAACTTGAAATAGGGTGGACATGTGGATCTTTGGATGAGAAAAGGTGGTGCAGGTGAGAGCATGTAGTATACTCAAAGGTAGAAATTGTAGAGGAAAGGCTGTCAAAGGCAAATTTCAGTGTATAAAACCTTTTACTGTATGAAAAGGGTATTAAACACACATCTGCTATGAAACTCAACATTTTCATGCACTTCACCTGATTTGTCCTTTCAATATCCTACAAAGGTAACTGAAGAAGTAGATTATCATTTTCATAACTCAATAGATACACTTAGAGTGGTTTACCCTTCTCAATGTTGAGGTAAAGCAAAATGTCATATTTTCTCAATAGCATCTATTTCTCAGAATGTCTAATTTTGTTATAAGCTGTATTCATTTTGTATTGTCACTTCCTATATATTTTCTCAGAATGTATGTAGATACATATTAGCCTAGGTAGCATTTTGGTACATTGTTTATATTATATATATACATATATATTAAAATGATGTCATTTTCTTGGGTCATGTAATTTCAAGGTCTCATTGATACAGGATGTTGAGAAACAAAGGATGTTGAGAAAAATCCATTGATAACAGTTTTTAGTCTCTTGTTGAATTCTATATTCCAATGCAACTGATAGCTCCCAAAGAAGCTTTTTGAATCAAAATGCTCAATTTCTTTTCCCTAAGTAAGTGTCACTAAACTATTTCTTCATAAATAAACAATCTAGAGCAACTAAGAGCTAAGAGATGTGTGAAATGAACATTTTTTCATGTCTCAACAAGAATTCTCTTGAGTACTTATATCTAAGAAAGCTATCTATTTTCTGAATTGAATGTGAAGTCACTCAAGCTCAAATATTTCACTGAAAGTAGTATGGCATTTTATAAGTTGAATATAAATGTATTTCACTAGTCATATCAAATTGATAACAGATTATTACAAAATCCTGACCAAGAAACTTACTGAGCTTTTCAATAACAATTTAAACTCTGATATCAGATATGGCCATTGCCTTTACTAAGAAAAAATGACATTATTTCAGGAAATGATTACCAAAAAGTGTTATGCTTCTGTTTTTTAATCCTCTCCTGACTCAAAATGACTAGACAGGTCAGAACAGATATGTGTGGATTGTGGCCTTAACTCTGGGTGGGACCCTACAGAAAATTATTTGTATATAAGTTTCCATTGCTGAGTAATGAGTTATGGCAAATGTAGCAGCTTAAAATCTGTTATCTCCCAGTTTCTATGGGCTAGAAGTGCAGGCACAGCTTGGCTGAGTCCTCTACTTCAGGGTCTCATCAGGCTGTGATTCAGATATCTCACAGTACTGGGGTCTCATCAGTAGTTTGGATGGGGAACTATTTGCTTTCAAGATCCCCCAAGTTTTCAGAAGAATTCAGCTTCTTGAGGTTTCAACACTGAGGCTTTAGCTACTTGGAGACCATGCTTAGCTTCTACAAGTCATCCATAGTTCCTTGCTCCATGAGTTCTCAACATGGCCACTTATTTCATTGCTATTTGCTTTTAAAAGACTAGTTCAGATTAGAAAGTCTGCCTAATTTAGTTGCTAGAAATATTAACATGGGTGTGACATTACATAGCCTTTGCCATATTCTGTTGGATAGAAGAAAATCATAGACTCTGGCTACACACAAGGTGAAGAGATCATACAAAGGAGTGAATACTATGAGTAAAGATCACTGGAGGTCACAGTAGGGCCTACTTATCAACATACTGAGGACTCTATCCCAAGAAATTCCAAACTTCATAGCATACAGCTTCTCATTGATATCCCCATATAACAAAATTAAAATATTTGTGTCATGTGTCATATTTTTAATTTATATATTATTTTATATTTACTGAGTTAGGCACAAACTATACAGAGGATTTAAAAAAGAAAATAAATTATGACCTACATAAAAAAACAAAATACTCATTATCCAAAAGTTATTATTGAGTTTAAGAACATTTTAAGTATTTAAAATATTTATAGGCTCAGAAGAAATAAATATACAAAGAGGCCCCATTCACCCTTCAACTAATTTCCCCAAATATCTTGCATAATTACAACGTAATATCAAAAACAGGAGACTGACATTAACAAAGTTCATACAATTTATTTATATTCCACCAGTACACATGCATTTATGGGCCTCTGTGTGTGTGTGTGTGTGTGTGTGTGTGTGTGTGTGTGTGTGTGTGTGTGTGTATGTGTAGCTCTATGAAATTTCACCACATATAGAGTTTTGGAAAATGGTTACCACATGAAGATGCAAAAGTATAAAACTAGACCCCTTCCAGTTGTCTGTTTATGGTCATACTCACTCCTTCTGCCCTTCCCCTCCCTAACCATCTCTAAAACTTATTGTTTCACAATTGTTACTTAAATGGAATCATTCAGTATGTATCCTTTGGAGACTAGCTCTTAGCATTCAGAACAATTTTCTTGGGGCTTATCAAAGTTGTTATGGTGTTCAGAGTATTACATTATACAAATGCACCACAATTTGTCAATGATTCACTCACTGATGGACATTTGGATAGTTTCTATTATTTGACTGTTATGAATAAAGCTACTATGAATGCATATACAGCTTTGCATGAAAATAGTGCTCTTAATATTTTATTTATTATTTTTATTTTATGTGTATGAGTATATTATTGCCTGAATGTGTGCAGTGCCAGTGGAGGTGAGAAGAGAATGTCAGATCTCTTGGAACTGGAGTTACAGATTATTGTTAGCCATGTGGGTATTGGGAATCGAACCTGGGTCCTGTACAGGAGCAGCAAGTGCTCTCAAGCCCTGAGCCATTTCACCAGCCCCCTGAAAACAGTCATTTATTAACTTAAAATTTTCACTTATTTTTATTGCATGTGTAGGAAGTTTTTACCTACATGTATGTAAGTGCAACACATGCACACAATGCTACTGAAGGACAGAAGATAATGTTGGATTCCTTGGAACTGGAGTTACAGACAGTTGTTAGGAGCCATGTGGCTGGGAAAAGAGCCCAGGTCCTCTGCAAGAACAGTCAGTGCTCTTAACCACTGAGCCATCTCCCCAACCACTGAAAATAACTTCTTAAATCTCTGGAATATATACCCAAGGGTGTAGTTACTGAGTCATACAGTTAGTCCATTTTTAATTGTAAAAGTAAAAACAGAGGAAAATTTATTAGTTCAAAAGGCTACTGAAAAATACACATGCATATATGTACATGAGTACATATGTGTATCTGAAGGCTATATAGCAAGAAACACAGTGCCAGACAAGAGAAGCCTCCCTTCGAGTTGTTAGTCAGTGTATTCCAAGAGACTCCCAAAATGACACAGGCTATTACCACAGTCCTTGTTTACCTCCTGGAACTTGAAGGTAAGACCCTATTGCTGAAAACGACATACTTTGGACATAGAACTTGGAGTAGTAGAGCTGGAATTGATCTGGAAGCCTCCTCCCTGAAGACTAGCTCTCATAGTTCTGGAAGATACCATGTAAACTTTTAAGGGAGAAAATCAATCAATGTTCCAACCCCAGTTTTAAAGCCTAATAGCTACAACAATGACTGGCACAGCAAACTTTCGGTGTAGTAGAGGCCCTTTGATCTTGGGGGTAACCAACAGCTATCTAATTGGACTTAAAATCCCCTCAATGAGAGAGAACTCATGTGTGGTACTGTAAACATAACCAAATACACATAGCTGAAGAGGTCATAGATCTTAGAGAAAATCCTATATCTTTTACATCCCTAGACAAATGTAATTGTTTACTATATGCTAAATATGAATCCTTAGAGTTAAAGACAAGTATACCAGTCACCATTCATCAAAGGAGCTTCTTTTGAAAGAGATGGAGTCTATTACACAACCGGTCACACATAGAGAATAAGTGTCTGTTAGATACCCAACCCTAAGTGACACATCTGTAATAGAATCTCTATTCCTAAGGTTCACAAAACATAGTACAACAAGGGGTAGAGAGAATACTAATGCATCTCTCATCAGCGAAGCTTCCTCATGCAGCAGAAGGTAATGAACACCAAAGGGCACAATTGGTCAAAGTGCAGAGAATTATAGACAGAAGAGTGCATGTCCTTTGGGTAGGACTCTTATATAAAACTTGACACACCGAAGGCTCAGGGACCACTGAGGAAGAGAGAAGAAAAATTGCAAGAGCCAGGGGTGGTACATGACCATAATAAAATGGTCTTACAGTCGCCTGGGACCTTGCTCATATGAACTTACAACAATGGTGACAGCATATACAAGACCCATGCAACCTCAATCGGACAAAACTCAGCAAAAAACTGGGGAAATAGGCAGGGCGCCCCAACCTTAGCCAAGGAACTATTGACAACTGATCACTGCTGAACAGGCTCCAGTGGATGAACTCACATCAAGGGACATTTGGGTACACAAACTTGACCCGATAGGCCTTGACACGTGATAGAATGCATGAAATCCTGTGGGCGAGCTATGGAGGGTGCAGTTAGGGGAATGCTTAAATATTATTGGAATGCATTGTATGAAATCCACAAAGATTCAATTAAAATATACATTAAAAAAGAAATAGTCTATTTTTCAGGGGAGCTGTACTAGTATCCTTCATGTCCACCAGCCATATGTGATCTGTATATACTTTCTAGCATTTATTTTAGCTATCCTAAGGTGTACAGTGGTATCTCACTGTACTTTCAATCTGCATTTCCTAATGATGTTCCACATTTTTGTGCTTATTTGCATATTTCTTTTGCCTAGTTTCTAAGTGAAAATTTTGCCTTTTCATTGTTGAGGTTTTAGATTTCTTTCTAGACTTCAGATACAAGCCTTTTTTTGGATATGTTATTTGCATATCTTTTCCCAGTTTATGCTTTTATTCTCTTAACAGAGTCTTTCACAAGAAAAAAACAACACTTTAGGGTTTGATAAGGCCTAATTTACCAAATTTTACTTTTGCAGTTTATACTTTTTTATAGCAGTGTTGTGTGCTGCTTACCCTAATAGAAATATTCCCTCATGAAATTCTTTCTGTTGTTCACACTATTGAGGCTTTCATGTGGGTGTACATGTGTGTGTGTGTGCACTGACTGACCTAGTTAGAAGAGCTAGAACTTACTGCTTGTGCATAATTACGAATGCATATATACTGTGGTGGAATTCATATAAATTTATTATTTAGCTAGTTTATTTAATTTACCTAATATAAGCAGGAGAGAAGCAACTCAGAAAGTTACAATTCCTTTATAAATGTTCTGCCTTCTGTGTAAAAAAAAAGAAGCATGACTACTATAAATCTATGAAATTTCTACTTTGAAAAGTATGTGGTTACAGACAAGCAAAACCTCTAAAATCTAAAATCCTTTTACTCCTAGGAGAAGCAGTGTAGTGGTTTGAATGAAAAAGGTCCCTCAGATGCTCAAGTATTTGAACACTTGGTCAGTTGGTGGTGCTGTTTGTGGAGAAGTCATGTAATCTTTAGGAGGCGTTGGCTTGCTTTGAGATTTTATAGTCTTGGCAACACTTTCAGATTTCCTCTCTCTGCTTTCTGTTTGTCCTTGGAGATCTGCCTAGCAGCCTCTTGCCCTGCTTCCCCCGCCATTTTGGACTCTCCCTCTGGAACTGTTAGCCAAAATAAAGTCTCTCCCCTATAAGTTGCCTTAGTCATGGTATTTTATCACAGGGACAGAAAAGTAACTAATACAAGCAGTATATGCTTTCATAAGGGCTGAGCGCCAAGGTTACCTCATAACAAATGCTTAACACATCCACTTTATTAAGACAGCAACATGAATCAAAATAACCTGGAACTCACAGGGGAAGACTGATTTTAAGGGTTTTACACAAGACAATCAGATTCTGGTTTACATTGTCAAGTACTGACTAGTTATCATTGTTAGTCAACTCTTGAAACCCTACTTAGGCAAAAGGGTCTGAATTAGTTTGTACTAATACCTAACTAATACTAATTCCTGTTATTTGCATATTATTCACTTGCATTCAGGGCAAAAACTTCAGAAGACTTTCAAGAATGAGGGGACAGAGGCTCAGCTTTTCTGCATTCAGTTTTGAAAATCTTGTGTGCTTAAATGATGCTTTCTTCCAAAGTGACTTAAGTATGATGTAAAAATAACTTAAATACTCAACACACTGCTTGTACCCCCAGAGTATTTCCAGATAAATATTGTAAGAAGTTCATTTGGGACCCTTAAACAAAAACATCTGGGTAGATCCTTTGACTCTTTGTTAAATGAAAGATAAATATGTCTCTAGCCACCTCAATAGCTCAAATGCAAGAACTATTTGTGTGATATTCCTCAACATTGAAAGATAAGTTAGGCGTGTACAAAGGTTATAGTGTCCTTTTTGAGAAAGAAGGTCTTTGGAACCTTTTACTAAATTTCCTTTCTCTCTTTTCCCACCTCATCTCTATCTTGTAAATCTATGGCCCTAATATTTTTTCCTAGATTCTAAATGGCTAATCTTAAATTAGGCTGTTGGCTGTTAAATCTTCTGGGAGCTTTCCAAAGTATTTGAATTTTTTTTTTAAATCAACACAGCCTGCTTCGGGACATACGGAAGTGGGAAGTACTTTCTAAATAAGATTTTTTACTAATTCTCCTGAGAATGCCCCCACAGGATTTGACAAAAAATACAATGTTAAACTCCTACACAGAAACACTAACTCACAGGGTAGGAAGAGCAACATACACACACCAACAGGGGTAAATCTATCTGAATGTGCATAAGTATACAGAGAGGCAGCTTCCAAATAGCTTGCCTTCTGAGGGTCTGTACCAATCTTGCCAGCAGTCATAATGAGTACTGAATGACAGTGGTGACTTAGAAAATATGAATCAGGTCCAAGGCATAACAAAGGTTAATGCAGCTTCATGCCACTGAAGCTAAAGACTGACTCTCTGACCTAGAACTCCTCCTGCAGGATTCCTTAGGAATAACAGCCTTTTCCTGTCCTATAGAGGCTGCAGGGACCTATGAAATGGAGAGGGTGGAGCATGTGCCTCTCTGTATTTACACTGCCAAAATAATTTTCAAAATGTGAGAATGAACTGTGTGGCATTTACACTTGTAGTGAACCTGTGGTACTTCTCTCTTACAGCAGAAGAACACAAGGCAGAGATGATTGTTTTTGACCCAGCAGCTGCATTGAAAAGTATCATGAAAAGTATCAGTTGCCTTCTTTGTAGAGGTCATCAGTACACTAATGCGACTGGGCAAGAAGTTCAGTTTTCACAATGAGAATTATATGCTAAATCACATGGTCTCTCTCACACACACAGAGGCATGCACAGGCACGCACAAACTCACACACACAGCCATGCACACATACAACCACGAACCATGTGCCCCTAGGACGGTAACCAGGCAGTGGTTAGAGGGGAGATAAGTAAAGGAACATCCTCAGAGATATTACTCACTTGAAGGCTACTGTCCTTTCTCATGCTTTCTGAGCTTCTGACCAGGCTCCCCAGAAGGAAAAGCCAGTAATGAAGCACTCTGGTCTTAAAAGTTGAATTGGCTCACTACCATTCCTATGGTATAATTTACAGAACTGGTATGGGGCCTACTGTTATTCTGGCACACATCCAGAGAGACATCCAATAATACCTACAACTGAGGTGAAGCTTTCAAGGTTGACTTCTCAAACTACTTAAACTTTCCCTGCCAAACTTCCTGGAAATCAAGCTCCGTCTCTAGGATTGGCTTTGACTTAGAAAGGACATTTTTCTTTTGTCTCTCTCAAATCATGGAAAATGCAATCACCAGCTGTCTGTGATAGGGATTGAAAAAGTAGGCACACATTGGTGTCCTTCATCCTGAAATTTGCTACAGGTAAGAGTGATAATTGCAAATATTACTGAGGTGGAGGGACCTACACACACCAATCTTAGTCTTGAGGCCACTCTATCTAGTATTCATACCACATAGCTTTTTTATCTTTGCAACTAGCATTCATATTTGCCTCAATATGTAAAGTGGCATTGTGTTTTTGACACCTCATAACTAGAATGCTCTGTACATGCACTTACATTTGTTACAAATCCAAAGTCAAGCCATTCTATGTCTTGGAAGCTTTTCTTCATCTCTAGGCTACTGGTGACTTTACCCTATCATATACCAGCTGTTTAGTTTCTAGCCACTGTTTATATTCTATACAGTACCAATTCAGAGGGGTAAAGAAATGCTAGGAACTTGAATGTTGCTGTTCTAATTTTTTTGTATGGCTGATCTTGCTCCATTGGTGGATTTTAGATGGCAGCTTTCTACTGTGTGCCAGCTGTGGAATATAGCTTGATCCTACTGTATGATGACATATAAGTTGGTCCTTCTTCACACTTCCAAGAAGTACAGTGCTGTCTCTATATAGGCATTTATAATCATTTGCTACTCTTCTGAGCTATGTTTAGGAAATTCAACCAATAAAAAATAGCCATCTACAAAAATGTCCATGGAATCCAAATACCGTCTCATTTAACTTTTTTAGACAGGGTCTCGTGTAGCCCACACTGGCCTTGAATATCCTGATCCTCCTGATTCCATTTCCCAAGCGCTCGGATTAGAGGTGTGTGCCCCCATACCCAGTTTTATGTGATGCTATGGCTCAAACTCAGGGCTTCATGTTTGCTGGACAAGAACTCTACCAACTTTGGTACATCCCAAGCCCTTCATATGTTAATTTTAAGCTACCATGTCTAAGAATTTACAGAAGACAAGAGACATGTTCTGCCATAAACTTCCTCTACAACATCTCCAGGCACACAGTATTAGTTATGTTTCTGTTGCTGTGATAAAACACCATGATGGCTGGGAAGATGACTCAGTGGTTAGGAGCACTGGTTGCTCTTGCAGAGGAGGACCTGGTTTAATTCTCAGCAGCCATATGGGGGCTAACAACCACCCATAACTCCAGTTCCAGGGAATCCAACATTTTCTTCTGACTCCACGGACATTGCACGACATGAGTGTACTTACAAACATGCAGGCAATACACTCATGCACATAAAATAAAAATAGTAAATAAAACACCATGATGAAGGCTACTTATAGAAGGATTATGATTCCAGAGTCCAGCATGGTGGGGGAGACATGGCAGGAGGCAGGAGAAGCAGAAAGCTGAGAGCACATATTCAAACTTGCACAGGAAACAGACAGGGAGCAAACTGCTAGTGGAACAAAGCTATGAACACTGAAAGCCTGCCCCCAAGTGATATGCTTTCCCCAGCAAGGCCACACCTTCTAAACCTCTATGAACATTGCCACCAACTGGGGCCAAGTATACAAAAATTTGATTCTATAGATCCATTTTTCATCCAAGACAAACCACAGATTAAATACATAAATCTTTCTTCATTTCTCCTAAGTGATGGAGAACTGGTTCTACAAGTATCATCTACTATCTCCTGATTAGTGAGACCTGTGAAGACAGTCAAAAATAAATTCAAAACTTTAGTCTCTTAATAGTACAGATGTAATAAAGCCACTTCATGAAGAGGAGAGCCTTGTCCCCCTTTCCCACTTCTGTTGGATAGCGGAGATTAGATCTGCCACTTTTGCTATGTTGCAATGTGAAATCATAAGGCAATCTTAAGGAAATACAGCTGCCAGTATTCTTTGATAGTAGATTCAGAACAACTTTTGTCAAACAGTGAGAGGCAACCTCAAGCAACTTTTTCTCTAAGTGGAGGAATGATAAAAGGATCTTTGGAATTCAATACCATTCACTAGTCACCCATGTATCAGAAAAAAACTCTCTGTAGATAATGAATTAATACCTCTCCCTATGAGGCCTTCCAAGAGAAAATGACCCCTCTCAGAATTTAAGTTTCTGCAGAAATTTTTTCAAAAGCTGTTTTCAAGTTAACACTAGACTTTGAAATCTCTTCATTCCAAGATTACAGAAGCTCATCATCATTTTGTTCTTAAAAATCCTTGTTGGATTGAATTATGAATGTCTCTCATGATATGTCCTTTTAATCAGAAAAGGGCAATAAGGGTCTTGAAGTAAAAAACTGAGGAAATGGTACAGGGTGTTTGACTCAAGATTTTTAAGAAGTAGTGACAGTCACTCTTCCTGCTTTTTTCCTTATTTTGCACAAATGGCCTCAGCACTTTTGAAAGGGAAGGAGAAAAGAGGCAGCGAGCAGGTCTAGTATCTCTTTTAAACAAAGCCAGTATCCTAAACACTGTAGCAGTGACTCTATTACCCTATTTTAGTTTGTTTTTGAACATTTATTTATTTTTATTTTATAAAATAAAATAGGAGTGTTATACCTGCATGTATGCATGTGAACCACGTTTGTGCCTGGTACCTAGGAAGAAGGAATTGGATACCCTGGAAATGGAGTTATAGACGATTGTGAGCTGCCATGTGGGTGCTTGGAACCGAACTTGGATCCTTGACAAGAGCAGCAAGTGCTCTTAACCATGGAGCCACCTCTCCAGCCCCTGCTAACTTGGTTTTTAGAATTCATTGATGTGGTATAGTTCACCTTTAGTCTCAGTACTCAGGAGGCAGAAGCAGGAGTATCTCTGTAAGACTGTGGCCAGTCTGGTCTGCACAGTGAGTTTCACGGCAACTGGGGCTATAGGGAGACCCCTTCTCATGCTAAAATTGAAAAAAAAATCTACTGAGGCCAGGCATAGTGACCCATACCTTCTTTCCTAGTACTTGGATCTCTGTGAGTTCAAGGTTAGTATGCTCTACGTAGGGAGTTCCAGGCCAGTTGTGGCTACAGGGATAACCTGCCTAAAAATAAATAATTAAAATGTTATTAAAATAGTTAACTGGGTATAAGGCACTGACTTGATTCCTAGGATTCACCCTATAAGGTGGGAATTATTACAGTGGGAAGCGGGGAAGACTCAGAAGTCAGGGATCGGTTTTATATAGGGTCATGGAGCTAAGAAATGACCCTGCTGGGATTTCAAGTTGAATATATTTCACTCTGAAGTCCACTAGTTATACTGCAACTCCCACATATAACTTCACACTTCATACCGCTATTCCTAGTGGTGGAGCAGTACTTTTACTAGGAAATCTTCCAGTAGGAATAGATCTAAATTACTCCATTTTATACACAATGACATTAAAGCATTGGATGAGAAATATTTTTTAGAAGCCTACAACATTTTCCCTTCTCCAGTCCAGCCTTTAAAGTTGGAAAACGTGGTGCTGGAGAGATGGCTCAGTATTAATAGCACTGGTTGTTTGTGCAGAGGACCCCGGTTCAAAGCCCAGCACTCACATGGCAGTAATATACTGATACATATAAAATAAAAATAATAAAATGTTTCTTAAAAATTGGAAAATGCAATACAGAATTAGCCTTCTTCATTAGGTTTCTACCTTAGAAAATCTCTACCCAACAATATATGTCTTAGTGCACAGGAGCTACTATGTGAAATGATCCAACTTGCTGTGGTAATACCACATTGTGACAGAGATGGAAATATAACATAGCTGTAAGCTATGCTTATTTAAAAAGGCAGACAGAGGGGCTGGAGAGATGGCTCCATGGTTAAGAGCACTTGTTACACTTGGAGAAGACCTTTGTTTTGTTCCCAGCACCCACATGATGACTAAAAATTGTTTGCAACTCCAGTTCGAAGAGATCTGTCACCCTCTTCTGGATGGTGTGGGCATTGCATGCACATGGGCAGGCAAAACATTCATAGTCAAAGAATAAAAATAAATAAATTTTAGAAAACTTTAAAAAGTCGACAGAAATATGTCCTACTCTGTCTCCATGTAGTTCTTTGTTTATTCACTTATATATCTTAGTGCTGGGGATCAGAATGGGGACTCTATTGCTGAGCAACACATGTACCCTACTTTGCTTCTTTTTAATGAACAAATTCTACTTTGTGTGGATGTCATATTTACTGTGGTGGTATAAAAATTTTACAGAATTTGTAAGGAATCAAAATTACCTTTTTGATTTCTTGCCTAGAATTTCCTTCTTATCATTCATATTAACCTTTTCCCCAAATAAGAAAAATTCAGGAATTTTTTTTGCTTACCTCTTAATCCAATTTACCCCATCCTGCTAGGCCTTAATTAGTTCTTGTTTTCTGTAAATTTGAGTGTTTCTCTTGTAGCCATTTTCATTTTCTTCTTGAGATTCTAGTCATTCTTATACTTGATCTTATTGCCTTTACTTGCCTATAATTTTTAATTATATATAAATTTTCCTACAGGTAAATTTCAGTTATTGGCACAGTGTCCCACATAAAGTAGGCATTCAGAAAGTTATGGACTTTATTTATTGGACAGAATCTTAATGTGTCTGAGGTTGGCTTCAAATGCTTGGTGATCCTCCTGCCATAGCCTCCTCAGTACTTGTGTTATAAGTGTGTCATCAAACCTAGATTAATAAATATTTTTAGGTCATCATTCTTTGCAATAAGTTGGCTACCATCATGTCACACCTGGATTTCTGAAATAACCAAGTTAATGTTGTGTTCCCAATTTATTCCCCTTCAATCTGTTTCTTTCATAATGACATCTTTTAAATCTAGTATTTTTACGATGTTGCTCTCCTACTCAAGAACTTTAAGTAATATGCTGCAGTACAGAGTAAGGTCCACATTCCTCTGCCTTTCTCTAAAGCTCTTGATATCAGTCAGCCAGACTGCTTTCTTACTGTTTCGAAGTCTTTGCATATGTGACTCCCTTGTAGTGGTGTGCTTTCACCGCTATGCAGAGCTAAAACTCAAATGATCTCACTTCCATCAGGAAAGCATTGTCTAAGCACTCCATATTTTTACTAGCCCATTTTTAAAGACTTATTTTTATTTACTTGTGTGTGTGTGTGTGTGTGTGTGTGTGTGTATGAGAGGAGAGAGAGAGAGAGAGAGAGAGAGAGAGAGAGAGAGAGAGCATGCCACATATATATAGGTGCCTGCAGAAGCCAGAGGAGGGCATCAGATCCCTTGGAGTTGGAGTTACAGGAGGTTGAGGGACCTGGGACCAAACTCCGATCCTTTGCTAGAGTAGAAAGTGCTCTTAAACCACTCAGCTATTTCTCTAGTCCCTGCTTATCTGTGGTTGTTTGAATGAGAATGTTGCCAATAGGTTCCAAGTATTTGGTCATTTTGTCCTCAGTTGGTAGCTCTGTTTTGGGAGGCTTTAGGAGGTGTGGCCATGCCTGAGGAAGCACATCACTGGACGCAGGTTTTGAGAGTTCTTAAAGTTGCCAAATTTCCAGTCACTCTCTGTTTCCCATGCTGGCTTGAAGATGAGA
The DNA here is from genome assembly GCA_035773235.1 of Eospalax fontanierii. Lineage (NCBI taxonomy): Eukaryota > Metazoa > Chordata > Mammalia > Rodentia > Spalacidae > Eospalax > Eospalax fontanierii. The sequence continues at coordinate 47,606,288 of CM069525.1, forward strand.
GTGCTCTGCTTTCTTTTCTGGCCACCTCCTGCCATCATGCTCTTCACGAAGACACACTAATCCCCCTGGAACCCTATGCTAAAGAAACTCTTCTATAACTTGTTCTGGTCAGTGTTTTTATTACGATGACAGAAAAGTAATTAATACATTATCCTTTTTAAAAATATAATTCTATGACATTAATTTTATTAGTGTATATTCATTGAATACAGTGTTAAATGTATTTAACATTTAAATTATTTAAATAAAGCCAGTTTATCTTACTTACATCATGCATTTTGACCATATTTACCCTCATACACTTTCTTTTCTCACGTTTTTTCTCCCTCCTTCCTTCCTCCTGTCACCTTTCTGCTTTTATGTAATATTTATGCAAACATTTTTTATTTACTGAAAATATAGTATCCACAAATGATATAAGACATGGAATATTTGTCTTTGCGAGTCTGACTTATTTCACTCAATATAGTGATCTCCAGTTTTATTCATTTTTTAACAAATGACATAATTTCATTTTGTGTGTGTGTGTACACAGACACACACACACACAGACACACACACACACACACACACACACACACACACACATATATATATATATATATATATATATATATATCTCACATTTTCTTTTTCTATTCATCTGTTGATGGACACCTAGGCAGATTCCTTAACTTTGCCACTATGAATAGTGCTGCAATAAACATGGTTATGATGCTACCCCTGTGGTGTATTGATTTCTTTAGAGTCCTTCAAGTATATGCCCAAAAGTGATACAGCTGGATCATATGGTTGTACTATGCTTAGCTTTTTTTGAGTATCTCTCATACTGTTTTCCATACTGGATGTCCTATTTTGTGTTCCTAACGGCAGTTTATTAGGTGTCCCCCTACATTTGTTATTAATCATTCTCTTCCTTCCTTCCTTCCTTCCTTCCTTCCTTCCTTCCTTCCTTCCTTCCTTTCCTTTCCTTTCCTTTCTTCCTTCTTTCCTTCCTTTCTTCTCTCTCTCTCTCTCTCTTTCTCTCTCTCTCTCTCTTAAACTTTTTGGTGTTATTTTATTATAAGCCTATAGTTTTTATATATAAAACATGGCCTATAGAGTCTGAAAAGTTCACATTTTCTTCCTGTCATCCAGTACCTTAACATCTAGTTCAAGCATTTTTCCCTGTCATTTTCCCAGGCATTTGTCCACATACACTTTTATTTTTGATAAATGTGAAAGGTATGTAGACATTTCCCACCTTGAGCACCTTTTGTGGAAAAGTATGCCTATACTGGCCCTTCAAGCCTTTCTATAGTCAATACCTTGAGCTTCAGCCTCACCAATACCTAAAGCTCAAATTTTCTAAAACCCAACTCAATCTTCCTCTAACTAATGCCTAAACCCACTCTTACTCCTGTACTCTGAAAAATTTTACAACTCCAAGCTAGAAAGTTCATAATAATATTTCACTTTTACCTCTCTCCCAGTCATCCACATCAAATCAGTTACAAACTAAATCCTGTCCATATCTCATCTAACTACTCTCTGCACCTATTACCTTGGGTTCAAGTCTATAGTACCACTTACTTAGACTGATGTTCCCTTTTCTCAAATCTTACTGTACAAACCATCCTTTATACTGAGAGGGTTCTCCTTAAATCTAAACCCAATTTCGTTACTTTTAATAATATCTTTTAAGGAAACTTTATTTGCATGCATTTAAATAAAAAATGTCCCCCATAGACTCAGGGATTTGAACACATTATCCTCAGTTGATGACTCTGTTTGGGAAGGTTATGGAACCTTTAGGTTGGTGTTTCTTTGCTGGAGCAAATATGACACTGGGGGCAGGTTTGAGAGTTCATATCTGTCCTAGTTTGCCTTCAATTGCTGTGACAAAACTGCCTGACCAATACTAACTTGGGAAGGAAAGGCTATATTTTGCTTGCATCTCCCGGGTCACACAGTTCATCACTGAGGGATCCCAAGGTAGGAACTCAGAGCAAGAAACCTGGAGGCAGAAACTGAAGCACAAGCCACGGAGGAACGCTGCTTACTGACTTGCTCCCCTGGCCCATGTTCAGCCTGCTTTCTTATACAATACAGGACAACCTGCCCATGGGTGGCACCACCCACAGTGGGCTGGGCCCTCCCATATCACTTATCAAGAAAATGCCCCACAGACATGGCCACAGGTCAGTTCAGTAGAGGAAATTCCCCAATTGAGGCTCCCTTAACCCAGGTATGTCAATTTGCCCCTTAAGCTACCCAGCACAATTGACCCCTTGTCAACTTGAAACATAAACATGTCACTATTATGCCACATCTTTCCATTTCTTAACATCCCCAAGATGTGATGTTAACAATATTACAACATAAAAAATACAACCTTAAAAGCCCCACAGTCCTTAAAAGCTCCAAACACTTAAAAGTTCACAGTCTCTTTAAAAAGTCCCTTAACTGTGGGCTCCTGTAAAATCCAAAATAAGTACTATCTTAATTCAAAGGGAAGAATTGGACACATGTAAGCAACACCAAAGTCCAGCAAAATAGCTCAAGGCTGGACATCTGGGATTCACTCATGATCTTCTGGTAGTTGCACTTCTCTGGCTCTGCTATCCACAGCACACACAGCTTGTCTCACAGGCCCAGAATGGCTCGATTCCACGTCTGCTGTTGTACTTGGTGGTCATCCCACGGTCTTGGCATCTCCAAAAAGCTGGATTCTACAATGAAACTGAGGCTGCACCTTCTACCAATGGGTTCTTCTGACCTCTCCAGGAGCAAAATCTCAGATTCTTTCCATGATTCCTGCAATAGGTGGCTACAGTAGATGCAGAAGCTAAGCATTCACATCCTCAAGGGGACACAGGAAGCAGAGTAACTGGAGATCCCACAAGGCTTAAGAACTCTCTAAACCTGCATGTGCTTCCTCCAGCATGGCCACATTTTCTAAGACCTCCCCAAACAGCGCCACCAACTGGGGACAAAATATTCAAATACTTGGAGTCTAAGAGGGATATTCTCATTCAAACCTCCACATTTCACTCCCTGGCCCCATTAGGGTCATGACCATATAAAATGCCAAACTCATTTAGTCCAACCTTAAAAGGTCCCATAGTCTTTACCAGTTTCAATACTACTTAAAAGTGTACTATCCAAAGTCTCTTCTGAGCCTCAAGGCAATATCTTAACTGTAAGCTCCTGAAAATCAAAAGACAAATAACATACTCCCAACATACAATGGAAATGAATACACATTTGAATTCCAAAATGGAGGAATAGAAGTATGGTGGCAAAATCACTGGACCAAAAGAAGACTGAAAACCAGCAGAGCAAACAGCAAATCCAGTAGCTCCACGTCTGACTTCTGGGACTTTACTTAAAAAGGGTTTAGATGTTTCAACTCCAGCTTTGCTGCATGCAGCATATATCTCTCTCTTGGGCTGGTACCACTCCATGTATGCAGCTCTCTTTTGCAGAAGTCTCCCAACTTGGCACACCAACGTCTTCTTGGGGGTCTCCACTGCCAACCAGGTTTCACCTTCACAGCTTCACACAGTGGCCTATTGGGGCTTCTTGGCCTGTCAGGACATTCTTTATGCAAGAATGCCCCTGCTGCATGCTGCCTGGCCTCAGCAGGTCTTTGAAGCTTGAAGATGTGAGTGCTTAACTGCTGTGTGTACTCTAGCAACCTCTGCCACCATGCCTCCCTGCCATAGTGGAATCTTGACCCTTTGGAACAATAAGCTAAATAAACTCTTCCTTTTATAAGTTCCTTTGGTCAGTGTTTCTATCACAGCATCAGAAAAGTAAGATAGTAATTGGTTCCAGAGAGTGGGCTGTTTCTTGTGAAGAACCTGACCATGTGGGCTTTTGGAGGAACATGGAAGACTTTGGAAGTTTGGACTAGAAAAACAGTTGACTGCTGTAAGCAGAGTGTCAGGCCATTCTAGTGGAAGCCTAGAAGAAAATAGAGCTGAGAACAATGTAGTTCCAGAAGGAAATAAGGACTTATGCAGCAATTGAGATATCTGGCAAGGAGTCTGGCTAGAGTCTTCCCACAGCCAAAAAGTTTGCCTGAGGCTAAGTTGAAAAGCAGTAGACTAATTTCTTTGGTGGAGGGCATTTCAAGGCAGCCTAACATAGAAATGGTGGTGTGGCTATTAATGGTGAGTATTATGCAGCTTTACAGAGAAAAAGAGCAACTAAGGCAGAAGGAAATTCAGAATGTACAGTTTGGATTGAAAAATAGCACCAGGAAGATTAATGTTGGAGCCAAGACATGTGCTGAAAGACAAGAGCCCTTTGATAAGGAGATTAAAGTGAGATTTACACTTACACAGTGGAGAGAGTGCCTCCAGGGCAAGACCACACCCAGCTAAGCCTCCAACTTGTGAAAGGAAAATGCTGCAAGGATTTTTCTACTGGAAAACCACCAAGAGAAAAGCTTAGAAAGTGGATGACGTAGGCTGGGGTTCATCCCAAACCTGCAGCCAAACCTGGCAGTGCTGTTCACCTGGTGCTGGCTTTAGAGGCACGAAAGATGCAAGAGTGAAGGGGCCATCAGTTATTCCTCTGTGGCTTCAGAGAGACATTGAGGCCAGGCAGTGTGCAGCAGGAGCATCCCGACATAAAGAAGGCCCTGATAGGCCATTTTGTGAAGCTGTGAAGGTGAAACCTGTTCGGCAGTGGAGACGCCAAGAAGACGTTGGTGATGCCAGAGCTGTGAGACATCTGCCAAGAAGAATTGCATACAGGGAATGATGCCATCCCAAGAGAGAGAGAGATGAATGTTGCATGCAGCAAAGCTGGAAGACTTGTCCCAGAAGTCAGATATGGAGCTACTGACTATGATGTTTGCCTTACTCGTTTTCCCTCTTGTGTTCTGTCTGGTATTTCCTCATTATGCCTCTATTCCTCCATTTTGGAATGTGAATATGTGTTTGTTTCCATTGTATGTTGGGGGTATGTTGTCTTTTGATTTTACAGGAGCTTAGAGTTAAGAGATAGCCCTGAGTCCCAAAAGAGACTTTGAACTGTAGACTTTTGAATAGTATTGAGACTGGTAAAGACTATGGGGACTTTTAAGGTTGGACTAAATGCATTTTGTATTTTACATGGTCATGAGCCTATGGGACCAGGGAGTGGAAAGTGGTGGTTTGATGAGAATGTTCCCCATAGGCTCTAAGTATTTGGACATTTTGTCCCCAGTTGGTGGCGCTGTTTTGGGAGGTCTTAGAAGGTGTGGCTGTGCTGGAGGAAGCACATCACAAGCTTAGAGAGTTCTTAAACCTTGCCAGATCTTCAATCACTCTCTGCTTCCTGTGCCTGCTTGAAGATGTGAGCAGATAGCTTCTGTGTCTACTCTAGCCACCTCTGCTACTGTGCCTCCCCGCCATGATGGACTCTTGGCCCCTTGGAACCATAAGGTAAATAAATTCTTCCTTTTATAAGTTCCCTTGATCAGTGTTTCTATCACAGCAACAGAAAAATGATTAATAAATTCTTTATCCACTTTCTGTTTGCTCTTTGCTTCATATTTATGGGTGGAGATGTGGTCTCTGAGCTTTCTGCTCCTGCTGACACGCCTGCTGATTGCAGCCATGCCTCTGTGCCATTATGGACTCTTAACCAACTGTAGCCATAAACCTAAATAAATTATTTTTTAATAAAAAATATTCTGAGATTCTCTACTGATTGTAGAAGATAACACACATCCTTGCATCTGCCATTCAAGACCTCTTGAAACGTGCTCCCCCCCACCTTAATTAATTGAAAGTTCCACCAGTATCAGTATTTATGTGATTCTGACTGCATCACCCTTTGTCTATGCTTAAGATATTCTTCCTGTCCCATGAGTGTCTTTTCTAATAGCTGTCCATCAAATTACTCAATCTTTAGACACAGCTCATATTTTAGTTTCTTCAGACAGCCGTCCAAGACTGAGTGGATTCATATCTACACAGCACAGGCTTTTCCACTAGTAATCTTCCAGTGAAAGTTTACTGAATTTAAACTCAAATAAATAACAGCATATAAACTTTAGGGAACTCACTGGTTGAAAATTCATTAAATAAGAAAGCTGGACAGAGGCTGGTACCAGAGCAAGCATCCAGAGATAACCTGCTCTCTCTTCTCTCTCTCAATAGAACAAATGTTCCTTAGGGGACACTGAGAATCTTTATTTGTCAGTTTCTGCATGGATGCTTACCTACCAGGCTGTTCAACATTTGGAATACACACACACACACACACACACACACACACACACACACACAGAGCTTTGTTCCTGGGAGTGAATGTGATACTATGTATCCATGGTTATATGTCTCCTTAAATCCCTATTTTAAATCCTTGATATAGATTTCTGTTTTCTGTTTTAAAATTATGCTTATACTATGTGTGATATGTAATAAAATTCTGAGCTTACATTTATTGACTTCTAGAAAATTACTGAGGAAGGCATTTTATTTAAGTGTAAGGAATTATTACCAAGGTCAGCTCATCTGACATTTTTGGGAACATCAGAAAAATGTACTCTTTCCCAAAGTTATTTTCCATCCACCTGTTAGAAATTGTCATAATATTTTGATTTTATTAGCGCAAAGCACTTGATTGCCATCTGCCAGACAGTTATTAGAATGAAAATATACATCTGTGGCATAAAAATGTCCCCTTAGATATGACACCTTGATGTAGCATACAACAGGCACAAACTTATGAGGTGATCATGCCTCCATCTATTCTAGAAAGCTAGAAGTTATCTATCTCATATAAGGGAAAATTCTTTCCTTCTGATTGGAAATGAGATGGATATTAGGGCTCTATTTTATCTGAATAGAGATTTGATGTTCTTTTTTCCTGACTAAGCCTTTTTCAAGTTCAAGGTGCTAATCTGATTAGAGGCATTGGTGAAACAAATTAAGGATTTTCCTTTAATCAGTGGAAAGCTATTTTGGATACAGATTGGACTACCAAAGGGACATCAAAACTTAGCTGCTACTTCTCACTGCTCATGAAAAAGAAAAACCCTGGACTAGTCCTACTGACACCTACCTCCAAATTCAAATGCTGGCTACAAGAAAAAAAAATTGACACCAAGTTAATGAGTCAAGAGCTTTTCAATTAAGGCAAAAATATTATCATAACTAGATTAAATTCTGATAAACAGTTATGATTTGGCGAGAATTATGACATAGTACCTAGTTGTTTGCTTAAACGTACTCTTTATGTTTTTAAAATATTTTATTTATTATTTTTATGTGTATGAGTGTATTGCTCATATGTAGGTAGGTGCACGTGTGTCATGTAATGCCAGCAGAGATCAGAAAAAGGCATCTAATCTCCCGGAACTGCAGTTATTAATTGGTGTTAGCTGCCATGTGAGTGTTGAGAACTGAATCTGGGTTTTCTGCAAAAGCAGCCAGTGCTCCTAACCACTAAGCCATCTCTCCAGACTGTATGTTTTTATATTACAAATAATAAATATAATATTTATTTAGAACTAAATATAATATTCTTTAGTTTGGGGTTGAACAGCCTATAGCTCAGTGTCAGAGCATTTGCCTCATATGCCCTGGGTTTAACCTCCAGTACTGTAAAAAAAAAGTTCTTTAGTTTGGCTATGCTTGATTATTTTAGTAAGCTCATATTTGCTTTTCTTGGCAATTAACTAAATTAATTATGTATGAGACTAGTAATTCACTAGCATAGTGTTGTACATCTTTAATCCCAGCACTCAGGAGACAGAGGCAGGAAGATCTTTGTGAGATCAAAGCCAACCTGGTCTACAGAGTGAGTTCTAGGTCAGCCAAGGCTACACGAGACTGTCTATATAAAAGACCAAAATCAAACCAAACCAGAGCAAACAAAAAATAGTAATTCAAGACCACGGGAGCAATAAAAGCATGTTCAAAGTACATTAAGTACTTCTGTAGAAAACAGAAAAATCTACAGCCCTTTGAGAAGACCTAGAATAACCTTGTAAACTATGAATGGGAGCATAAAGGAAGGGAAAGATGCGGCAAGAGAAGATAATGTGAAAGAAGAAAGACAAAATAACATACGTTTTCTCTTATATACAGAAAGCAGGAGGACTATTTTGAGATGGGGAGGAAAGGGACTAGTGAGAAGGGAGGAGGATGAATGAGTGAGAGTAACAGAGAGGACAAATCAGAACAAGATACATTGATATATCTATGAAAATAGCATAGTGAAATTCCATATTTTGTGTACCAAGTTAAAACAATAAAAAATTAAAATGAAGGATTCATCACCTACTGATAAGGAATCTAAACTAGTAAGTTCATTTTTTTCAGAAGTGAATATGCCAAAATTTATCTGCATGTCTAAGCATAGAAAGTAGTGACATGCAAATATTATACCACATATACAAATGACGTTAAAATAAGTTTGCGTTTGAATGTTCTTATTTTTATGTGTATTTAATATCTAATTTCTGTGGTAAAATGTCTGGGATAGATGTGCCAATCACCCTGACTTGATCATTATATATTGTGTGCATGCATTGAAATGCAAACTGTCCCATAAATGTGTACAATTAACATATGCTAGTGGAAAAATAAAAGATAAAAAATCCTGCTTTTTCATCCAGCTATTATGGTATTTTTCTATGTTAGTTCTGTCACAATTTGTGGAATAGTAAGATCTCAGTCTTGCAGTCAGATGAAATACACAGATACTAGCAATCTCAGTACATGGCAAAAGAGAAGCAAAGGTTTTCATGGGAGCCCAGAGGAAGGGTATCTAGCCCAGAAGGGTAAGAGGAGAACCATGAGTTGAGTCACTGGCATATTCTCAGCCAAGGAAAGATTAAGCAAGATTACCACATATTGCAAAACTACCTAATGTGGAATCATGCTAGAACCAAAGAGGAGTTCTTCCAATCTAAGAAGGAGTCCAAATTCTTGAGCCTCTGGCTACAAGGTACCATGAAACAAGGCTGTATTTGAGAAAATCAAACTGATATGCTTCATAGGCACATTCATTAGACTATTAGAAAAATGTAGGCATATGAAAATAATTCAAGCCCACAGCCTCCTAGGACAGCTAATTAACACCTATACCACAATCCTGGGAACTTTTAGGTATTCATTTTGTGGCTGCTGAAGCTTACTACAGAAAAATGTATTGCATAATAATGAGACATCATTTTCCTGAAATGCAAACTTGAAGAATCCCAAATAAGTCATTCAACCACCAAAAGCAGCAAAACAAAATTACTGCTAATTAAACTTGTAATTCAGGTTTAGTGTTAACCAGTACATATTAGTTTTACATCTCATTCATAACTGTTTTTAATTGGTTTCTCTCTGTTTTTCTTTGTGCTTCATTTTCCTGTTTTGATTTTGTAAGGTATTTTATATTCTTTCTAGATGCAGGTAGAGTGTAAATTCTAAATAAATAACAAACAGTACTTTCAATTTATGAACAATTGGCTCTTTTATGTGTTTCATGTACAGTTTATAGTACACTGGGCCTCCTATAAAATCAATGTGTTTGCCACATTTATGCCATTTGATAGGACTTAGAACAGCTTTTCTACCTTTAGTGTTTACAGGGGCTTATAGCTTTACACTAGCCTTTATCATCTATTTGTAGTAATAGCTATAGTTCATTTGAACACAACTCCCAGTGATAACATTCCTACAACCAAATATAGTGCTAGAAAAATCCGCTATATAAGATACTTGTGATATGTTCTGGTGTAGTAGAAGGGAGAGGGCCTCGAGAAACTTGGGCATCTTTCCATGAGAGTATTAGCTATCTCCTGGAATATTATAAGGAAAATGTTAAAGTTCAGCCTGCTTCTTTTTTCCATTTGATATGCTGCTGTATTATCAGCTTTCTTGCTAAAGATTCAGTAATAAATTATGAGGTAGATCATGATGAGTCATGCTTCTTATCTCAGCACTTGAGAGGCAGAGGCAGGTGGACTTCTCTGAGTTCCAGATCATCCTGGTTTACTTTGTAAATTCCAGGCGAGCCAAGGCTACATGGAGACTCTGTCTAAAAAATTTATTCATGAACATATTATCCTAAAATAAATATTTGGCTCAATCACAAATTCATTTTAGTATAGAAGAGAAGTAGTGAAACACGATATTTTCTATGTTAAGTATATCAGATTTTATTTATAATTTCATTATAAAAAATGTAAGACTCTACTACTAACATGGTTTTAAAAACACTGACTTTGATGATTTGCCAAGGTTCCTTTCTCTGGTCTTTAATGCTGAAGAAAAAAGGTTTCATTTGATTCTTAACATGGTTTCTTGTTCCTACTATATAAAGCATTGTGTTATAAAATAGGAAAAATTCCATGGAGAAAGTACACCAGATTTTAAAAAGTGAAATGTGGGTCAAAGATATCCTGAAACAGTAAAAAAGGACACTAGATTGTATAATCATTTTCCCATTTTTATCTTTCATAGGTTAAAGTGGCAAAGAAATTGGAAGTGGTCCCATGAGCTCATGCTCTTCTTCTCCCATGTCATACTGATCAATAGTCCTCTGATGGACACATATCATCAGTAAGATGTACATTTTTATCAGCAGCTTTTCTAGTTTAAGAAAGACTTGCCTCATTAACTTCATTTTCCCACAATATTTCGATGTATATCAGAAAAGTCTGTCAAAGTGGCCCATTTAACACCACAGGGTCTCATTCTTCTGTCTCCATGACCTGTCCTCAAATAAATTATAATGCCACTTCTACTGATACTTTTTATAGTCACAGCTTAATTTAGTATCAATTTTTCTCTCCAGGTTTGAGGAAGCTAAATTTTCCCCACTTACCTCAAATAAATTGATTATTTTCTCCTCTTAAACCTTTTATATCAAGAAATCCTTCACACATGAAACAAATTCATCCTTGAAAAGTTGTTAGATAGTGAACTTTGGAAACTGGAAACCTTTATTCTTTTATTTAGGTTTGGAAATTAATAAAGCATTTATATTCCGTATGAAAACTCCAATTTATTCAGTTACTATTAAATATTCTTAAATAGCCATTTAACATGTAGCAATATATGTATCATAGGCTATTTTACAATATTTAAACAATTAATTACCTAATTATTGTATACAAAACAGTGAAAGTTCACAATAATGTTGTGCTATTCTGAATAAAACACACCCTCAGGCAAGGCAGTCTTTCATATTTCCTATCTTTGTTTTCCATTGTTAGAAGAAAATTCAAGAAGAAATTCTTAAAGATTTGAGTGCTGATGAGTGATGGCAGAAAAGCAAAGTAAGGCTGTCAAAAGAATTTCTAGAAAGAGGATTCATTAGCAAGAACTGATATAAAAACCCCATGATGAAAGCCATTAACTGAGTACTTTCATTGTGAAACCAAAGTTAAATCTCACCTGCTCCCAATGTCCTGAATATCCCATCATCAAGTCAAGTAGATTAAAACAGAAGAGACCATATTAATGTCAAAAATGTTATCTTAATTAATCCTACTGTTCAAATAGAAGAAGTAGTCTTCTGGTGCAAAACATGAGAGAAGGAAGAAAGGAAGAGCAATAACCAAATATTGGTAAAAGAAGTTATGTTTTACTCAGGCCTGATAGGAGGGATACTGTCCTCCCTCCTATAAGGTTTGAGTAAAATTAATTGTGGTTTGTGAGGATATCAACTTGGTAAATTTGAAATTTTGAAATCAAGAATTCTGTTCTGGCTAAGCATGCTGGCTCATGCCTGTAGTCCCAGAACTTGGAAGACTGAGACAGGAGGAATACCATGAATTCAAGGCCAGACAAGAAAGAGATTGTGACTCAAAATAAACAAAAAGGGAATCTTATTCTGAATTATCATTTACTTTCCTCTTTACTGTTTTTGCTTAGCTGTCTTAATAAAGTTATATCACATTTTCCTTTATACCACAGGGATATGTTTAGTGAAGTAAATTAACCACAGAGTAATATTGTCGGGAGCCATTTGCCTGCCTTGAACTTTGCCTTAGTTTAGGATCAAGCAGGGATCAGTCTTGCTGTTCACAGAAGTGCTGTGGGATTAGAGCACTTTGCTATGTAAATGATTTATTCACCTGAAGGAGAGATTTATCTTAGGCCCAAGGCTGAAAATCCTGTAAACCCAAGGCTGAAGATCCTGTAATCCCAAGGCTGAAGATCTTGTAAATCCTTGTAGGGATCTTGTAAATCCTTGTAGGAAGGTCTGATTTAATCACCTGGAGGAAAGCTTATCTTAAATCCTAGGCTTAGCACCTTTTGTTAAGTAGATGTAGGTGTTTTGAATAATCCCGCATATGTAAATGATGGTTGTATTGTTCCTATAAATACACTGAGCAAAATAAAGTCAAGGCCTCAGTATTGACTGAGAGCCCTCCCGAGTCTGTCCTTGTCTTCTCTCTCTCTCTCTCTCTCTCTCTCTCTCTCTCTCTCTCAATCCTCACTCCTCACTCCCCAATTCAGGTACAGTTCGATTTCTGCCGGCGGGCTCCGGCATAATATGTTAAAAGTAGATAATAAATTCAAATGCCACTTAGCAACGGAAAATTAAGAGTAAGGGGAATGCTCATTCACTACTGATGGAAAAGCAAACTCGTTCAACAGTTAAGGAAACCAGTGTGGGAACTCTTTAAAAAACTAAAAATGAAGCTACCATTTGACCTGGTTATACCACTCATTGGCATATACCCAAAGGACTCATCCTATTGCAGAGATACTAGTACATTCCTGTTTGTGACTGCTCTTTTCACAATAGCTAAGAGAGATGAAAGCAACCTAAATGTCCCTCAGCTGATGGTTGGATAATGACAATGTGGCACTTTTACACATGTTCTACTCAGCAATAAAGAAAGACGAAATCATGAAATTTGTAGGTAAATGCATGGAACTAAAAACTGTTTTATTAAGTGAACTAACACAGAATCTGAAAAACACGTTTGTTTTTTATGTTCTCCCTCATTTGTGGATCTGAACACCAAATCCTTATGTGTGAATGTATATCTTGATGTAACTGCAGGAACCAGGATAATAGAAAGGAACCATGGAGGTAAAGGGAAAGAAGGAACCTGTGAGAGAAGAACAGTAGGAGAAAAGTGTTGCTGAGGGAGAAAAGGATAAAATGAGGAAGAAGGACATACAAGGAATTTGGAGGATAAAGGGGAAAAAATGAGCCCAAGAGAGGTGGGACCATAGAAAACTGGTATTATCAAGGGAGGAATGCGAAAAATGGAGAAGGCATGGAGGAACAGTTAGACTGGGATAGAGAAATGAGAAACAAATAATGCATAGCTAGTGTTAAAAACTAGAGGGAATCATATTAGTTCAACAATCTAGTTACAAATTCCACATACAACATCTCTACATGTGTCCACGTGTATGTGTCAAGCTGAAGGCTACATAACAAGAAACAGTACCAGACAGATGAAACATTCTTTTGAGTTTTTGGTCACCGTAGTCCAAGAGACTCCCAAAATTACACAAGCTATTGCCACAGCCCTTGATTTCCCCCTAGAACTTTAAGGTAAGACCCTATTGCTGAAGACAAAACATATTTCTGAAACAGGATTTAGAACAATGGATTTGGGACTGACCTGGAAGCCACTTCCCTGAAGGCTAGCTCTCATAGCTCTGGAGAGGGCTATGGAAGTTGCTAAGGGAGAACAATTGATGGTCCAACACCAACTTAAAGACCAAATAACCACATCAATCCTTTTTTTGGCACAGCACATGACAATGGTGCAGTAGTGGCACTTTTATCTTGGGGGCAATTAACAGCTTACCTGATTAAAAGCCCACTCAATGGGAGGAAACTCATGTGTGCTACTGTGAACATAGCCAAATACACATGGCTGAAAAGATCATAGATCTTAGCGAAAACCCCAATACTAATGTAATTTCTTACTATGTGCAAAATAGGTGCCCTTATATTTACAGAAAAATATCCAAGTCTCCACTCACCAAAGAAGCTTCTTTTGCACCAGAGACTATTACAGAATACCACAACTGGTCACACACAGACAAAGTTTATGAAATGCCCAAGACTTTGGCACATCTACAATGCAACCTGTATACCTAAGACCCACAGAACATAGATCATAGGGCAAAGAGGTCACTAATGAATCTCTCAGTTTTCATTAATGAAGCTCCCTCATGCAATAGATGGTCAGGAACAAAAATGATCAGAAATGGCCAAAGCATAGAGATTAAGAGTCTGCAGAATTCTGGTCTTTGGACAGGACTCCTATTAAACTTCACCCACTCAGGGATCAGGGACCAATGTGGAAGAGGGGGCAGAAAGATTGTAAGAGACAAGGAGGAGGCGCATATGGACCATATGGAAATATGGTCCTACAAGCTCCTGTAGCCCTGCCCATATAAACCTAAAGCAATGGTGGTAGCATGCACTGGACCCATGCAAAGTCAAGCAGAGAAAAACCTAGCATATAACTGGTGAAATGGACAGCAGACTCCAATCTTAGATGAAGTAATATTGTCAACTGATTACTGCTGGATGAGGAAAAGCTGATCTTTCTAAAGTGAAGGACTCTATATAGGTTGACTGGACCTCAGTGGATGAACTTGTACTGAGGAACATCTGGGGACACTAACTTGATACAATAGGCCTCAACACAGGTGACATAATGTATGGATGCCAGTGGGAGGTGTGGGTGGGTGCCCGTGGAGAGGGGGGTATAAAGATGATTAAGACTGAGATGTTCTGTATGAAATACAGAAATATTCAATTAAAAAAAGAGTAAAGTTCCCTATAACATGGTACTGTTAAGAGTTGGCATTAACCTATTAGGTTAAGCCAGCTCCAGGAGGGTGAAGACACACAGAGTCTCAAGGTTAATGGACGTTTTCCCTAGATTTCAACTCTCAGTAGTCAGAGTCAAGGAACTTAATAAAATTTGTTATCAGGTAGTTCTCATTTCTGCCTTAAGCTATAAAAATCTCAGAAGAGAGAAGGTAACTACAAGAGAAAAACTCTTCAAGTTTTCAAAAAACATGTTGTTTTGAGACAGGGACTTACCCTATAACCATAGTTGACCTGGAACATCTTATGTTGTCTGGACCAGCCTCAAAGTTGGAGCAATCCTCTTGCCTTAGCTTCCCGAGTGCTGGATTATTAGGTGTACATCACCATGACTAACTCAAAGTTTGGAATGTTGTCAGTTGAATCCTAAGCAGTACTTTTACCTTTCTATTCCTGAATGCCAAGGCTTACAGCCTCCAGACCCACTGCCTCCTTTTGGAGGTGTTCTTCAAACTTTTGGGCAGATAAGAAGCAAGCCAATATCTCTCTCGGAAACCAATAGTATTGATTAAGAGCCTCTGTCCCTGGTCCTCTACTTGAGCAAAATGAAGTGGGAATCCTTGTCTTCAGGTATGAACAATCTCTTTTTAGGTTCCTTAAAGAAAAAGGCTGAAACAGTTAATGCTTACCATGCATTGGAAGATGAAAAACACTACAGACAAGGCTGCAGAGTCTCATCTTATATAGTATAATTTCTATTTTGACCTTCGTTGGGTTGTATACAGTTTATTAGCTCTGAATTGTCTACTTCATTTGGTTAATGAAAGCTGGGTAAATTGAATATACTATTTCCTTATAATTATTGATAATTTCCTCACGCTTAGGATGCATTTTCCTTCCTAGTCAGTGGTACCCAGCCACACATGAAATAGTAACTGTGTATGAGATTTAGAAACAAAGTGATTATTAATATTTCCTGAAATTAGCATACCTTCCTCTATTACAGTGATTTTTTGGTTTGAGGAAAAGAATGCTGAGAGAATTGGCTATTAACAGTGAATACTTTGGCAAAGAATATTGTAAAACAAATAATCACCACCAGCATCTTTATTTTGTATCTGGGGGTCTTATTTACAAGCTTACTTAAAGTAAAGCTCACTTTTATTTGGCATATGGTGACAAGTGACCCAGTAGAGTTGTAGACATTTAGATTTTTCCTTTTGAGAATTTACACTTGGAAGATAGTGGAGTTTGTTCAGATCTTCTCCTATGACAAACTACAAAAGCTAGCAAAACAAATGAAGCCTGGTTATCCAAGAAAGTGTAGAAACTAAATATGAGATCACACTACCACACTGTACACAATTGTTATTCATAGAAGCAATTTTATTGCTTTAAACAGAAAATATTTACCTATAGTGACTTTAGAGCACATACTTATCAACCACACCATACAGAAGTTCCACTAGATAAACTTTAAGCTAAAATTAATGCTTTCTAAAAACAATGAAGAAAAATAACATGATGTAATAATTATGTGTGTGCAGAAGGGTGATTGGGGAAGGGAAAAATAGAAGGGACAGACATTGTTGTATATTCCCTGAAGTCTTACTATGTAGACTACAAACATATACTCAGAGGAAATAAACAGAAAAATATAGAAAGATATTAGTAGTCATTAATTATTCTCCTTTCTTTCCTGGTGTTGAAGAAGCACCACTTTTGGCTTGGAGGATTTCCTTTTAAAAAACAGAACCCTATAGAACAGGAGAAAATCTTTTCTGGCTATGTTACAAATAGAGGGTTAATGTCTAGAATATATTAAAAACTGTAAAAATTAAATGCGAAAAATATTCCCTGGCAATCAATAAATGGGTTAATGAACTGAACAGACAGTTCTCAAAAGTGAAAATCCAAATGACTAATCATTAATTAATTAATTAGGTTTTTGAGACATGATCTCACTATGTAGCCTTGGTTGTTCTTAGAACTTGCTTTGTAGACCAGGCTGGCCTTAGACTCATGGAGATCTGCCTCTCTCTGTACTGGGATTAAAGCACATGCCACCACTCCAGGCAGTAAGTATTTTAAAAAGTGTTTATTATCTGTAGTCCTCAAGGAAAATATAAATTAAAATATTTTACTTTTGTGTGTCTACGAACGTATTGCCTGCATGTATGTAAGGGCACCTGTGCCAGGCAATGCTTGCAGAGATCAGAAGAGGGCTTCAGATTCCCTGGAACTGGAGTTACAGATGGTTATTAGCTTTCATGTTGGTGCTGGGAATTGAACCCCGGTCTTCTGCAAGAGCAGCCTCAACTTTTAACCACTGAGCCATCTCTCCAGCCCCCAGGAAAATACAAATTAAAACTGCTTTGAGATTCCATCTCACCCAAGTCAGAATAGCTATCAGAAAAATAAGTAAAAACAAATGTTGAAAAGGATGTGGGGAAACGCTTATTCACTTGTTGGTGAGAGTATAAACTGGTACAGCAACTATGGAGGTTCCTCAAAAAACTAAAACTTGAACTACCAAATGACTAGCTATACCACTCTTGGGCATATACCCAAAAGATTGTACTCTACCACAGAGATTCTTATACATTTATACTTGCTGATGCTCTATTTATAATAGCCAGGAAATGGAATCAGTCTAGATTCCCATCAACTGTTCAATAGATAATGAAACTATGCTATCCAATGGAATTCAGCGTTAAAGAAAAATAAGCTTTGAAGGAAACTAGATGGATCTGGATGTTGTCATTAAGAGAAACAACCCAAACTAAGAAAGACAAATGTTGCATGTTCTTATATGCAGATTCTAGCATTTAATCTTTTTAGTTGTATATTTATGAGGGAGTGAGTATGGGCATATATCATGAAACTAGAAAGAGGACCATGATATGGAAAAAAGAAATTTTGTTTTGTTTTAGTTTTTTGACAGGGTCTCCCTAGTCCCAGCCTGCCTGGAAATCACAATGTGGACCAGGGTGTCCTTGATCTCATTGAGATTCACCTGCCTCTGCCTCCTGAGGGCTAGGAAGAAGTGATTTTAAATTATATGGGGGAGGTAAATAGAACACAGGAGACAGGAAAATGGAAAGGAGAAACTGGGGACAGGCAGCTGAATGAGGGAGAGGAGTGGGTGATGAAATCAGTCAAAATTAAGGATGGATGAAAATGATATAATGAAACCCATTACTTTGTATGCGAATAAAAAACACATTTGTTTTAAATAGAAGACAGCACATTCTATAATCCTAATACTAGAGAGACAGAGTTAGGAGGATTGTGAGTCTCAGACAAGCCTGAGCTACAGAGCAAGACACTGTCTCCAAGGGAAAAGAGATTTGGAGGGAAGAGCTACAGTGGCTATTAGTTTTAATACTTTAGAGGTCTTCCTTGGAAATTTTTTCTTTAAATTTTAAATTTAATACATTTATTATTGTTAATATATATGTGATGTGTGTGGTAGGGGTATGTATGTACCACAGTGCACATGTGGAAGGCAGGAGGCAACTCTGTAGAGTAGATTCTCTCCTTTCACCTTGAGTGCCAGAGATCAAGCTCAGGTCATTGACCTTTGCAATAAGAACTTTTACCTGCTGAGGCATCTCACCAGACCTTTTCTTTAAAAGAAACAATTTGTTTGGAAGAAATTTAAATTAGATTGGTAACATCTTTGCTTGAAAAACTTTCTTTTTTAAAATTTACTTTATTTCTATTTTTTTTTATGTGTATGAGTGTATTGCCTGCATGTGTGTAAGTGCATCCATGTCATGCAATGCCCTTGGAAGTCAGAGGAGGCCTCAGATCCCTTGGAACTAGAGTTACAGACTACTGTTAGCCACCATGTGGGAGCTGAGAATCAAACCCAGGTCCTCAGAAAGAGCAGCCAGTGCTCTTAACCAGAGAACCATTGGCATCTCTCAAGTGCCCCTTTTTGCTCACTAAATTTTATTTTTTTAATAATTATATTTTTATTGAATTTTTGCACTTTTCATAGAATATAATTTGATGGTATTTAGATCCCCTCTCATATCTGCACCTCCCGTACTGTTCCCCCCACAATTTAATGTAGTATATATATGTATATATATGACATATAAGTCTGATTTGTGTCCCCAGATGTCCTCTAGTGTGGGTGCATCTACTGGGCTCCTGTAAGACACTCTATCTCCCCCTCTTACTAGCCATCAATTACCAAAACTTCCTTTGGTTGGGTTAGGATTTTTTAACCACTTGTGCATGTCTATGTTGAGTTTTGTCTAGTTTGGGCGTGCATTCATAGGACTTGTGCATGCTGTCACCACTGAGTTCATATGAACAAATGACAAGCTATCTGAAAGACTGTTTCCTTGCTGTCATCCATTCCCTGTGGCTCATTCAATCTTTCCTCCTCCTTTCCTCCAACAATCAACCTTGGGAGGAAGTGGTTTGAAATGGGTGTCCTATTCAGGAATAAGTACTCTGTGGCCAGTTATTCTCTGCACATTGGCCAATTGTAGGTGTGGTGGTTTGAATGAGAATGTCCCCTGTGTATGCGCCAAGTATATGAACATTTTGTCCCCAGTTGGTGGCACTGTTTGGGGAGGAAGCATGTCAATGGGGGCAGGCTTAGAGACTTGTTAAGCCTTGGTGGATCTCCAGTCACTCTGTGCTTCTTGTGCCTGCTTGAAGATGTTAGTACTAAGCTCTCTACTCCAGTCACCCCTGCCACCATACCTCCCCTCCATGATGGACTCTAATCTCTCTAGAACCATAAGCTAAATAAACTCTTCCTTTTATAAATTCCCTTGGTCACAGCGTTTTATCACAGCAACATTAACGTAACTAATACAATTGGTTTTTGTGTTAATCAGCACCTGCTGTGTTAGAAAACTGGTCTGGTGAGAGTTGAGAGATGCATTGATCCTCTATGTAGAGTTTGCACTGTAGATGTGTCACTTATGGTTAAGCATCTTGCAGACACTTATTTTCTGTATTTGACCATTTGTAGAACTGTCTATCTGTTGAAAAAAGAAGCTTCTTTGATGAGGGGAGAAAGACTCTAGGAGTTATGACTTCTCTGATGTGGTGGCACATGCCTGTAATTGCAGCATTTGAGAAGTGGAGATGAAAGATAAGAAGTTCAAGGCCAGCCTCATCTACACAGAAGGCCAGCCTGGTCTATATGAGACCCTGTCTCATAAACAAAATTTAAAAAGCAACAGAAAAGGGTGAAATATAAATTATGGCCCTTTAAAGAGACCATTTTAAAATATTTTTTGTTTTTTTCCTCTTTGTTGTGGGTTGATGTGAGTTGATCAGGAATGATCATTGTCTTCAAAAAGTGTAAGTACACCAGGGATGTAGATGTAGCTCACTGGTACAGTGCTTGTCTGGCAGGGGTGAGGCCCAATTTCCTCTCTAGGACTGAAAGGAACAAAGCAAAGCAAAACACACAACTGTCTCTTTTCTAAGAATTCCTTCCTTTCATTTTTTTCTTTTCCTGTTGTGGGAATACAACACACTAAACTATATATACCTTTGCTTTCTTCCTTTATTTTCTTCTTCCTGTCTTTCCCTCTTTCCTCCTCCCTCTGAGAAAAAGTTCCAACACTTTGGTGACTTTGCGGGTATCTTTGTTGCATAAGAAGCAAAATTTAAAACAATTCCAGGGGATGAACTTGCACTGAGGGACACCTGGATAGAAATACTTGACTGAATATGACTGAACATACATGATGGAATATCTGAAATTTGGTGGAGGAGTATGGGGGTCGGGATCTGGTCTAAATTTGATTAATATTTATTATATGAATGAACAAAACCTCAATAAAAATATTAAAAATGAAAAAAGTCCTATTTATGTTCAACCTTCTTTTTCGTCTCTAATTCCCAATACATGCACTTATTTTGTTAAGCTGGGGAAGTTTTTACTCAAGTGGGCATTCTTGGTTTTGTTTCTGTTTTTCCCTTACCTTTTCTATTTATCGTCCAATTTTAAAAGTCATATATTAATAATAAAGCTGTTGAGTTTGGGTGAATGGGGTCAACTCCTATTAGAAACTGTTCCTTTAATATTTTTTTCATCTTTAAAAATTTGAACCAGTGAGATGGCTCAGTGAACAGGGCACTTGCTACCAAGCTAGAAGAGCTGAGTTCTATCCCTGGGACCTCCCTACTGGTTGAAGGAGAGAATCTGTTCCTGCAAGTTTTCCTTTGACTTCCACACACACTATGGCACATCAGTGTATACACACACACACATATATAAATAAATAAATGTTTAAAACTGCATTTTAAAAATGTCTTTTGCAGAAAGTTCACTACCCTTTGTGAGGCTGGAGCACTTCTCTTCAAGAGGAATTTGTTTTTGTTGTAGTTACAATATTCCTTCCATCAAAACATATACCTTCCTATTTTCATTTAAATCTTAAAAGAAAAACTTGTAATTGGAAGGCTGGGGAGATAACTTAGTCAGTATAGTGTTTGTGATGAAAGCACGAAAAGCTGTTTCATTTCCAGTACCCACATAAAAAACTTAGGAGTGACAGCATGTGCCTGAATTCCTAGCACTGGACAGGCTGAAACAGGTGGATCTTTGTGGCTTGCTGACCAGCTAGCACAGGTTAATCAGAAAATGCCCACCAGGTGCCAGTGAGAGACTGTGTCTCACAAAACAAGCTATACAGCTCCTGAGGAACATCTGAAGTTGACTTTTGGTTTCTACACACAAACACACACACATACACATACACACATACAAACACATGCATGCACGCATGTGTACCCATACATGAATACACATAAACATGCACCTGCAAACACAAATACAGAAATTGTACTTTGTGAATAAGGCTCCTGGGGCTGGGGACCTTGCTCAGATGTTAAGAGAACTTGTTTCTTTTTCAGAGGACCTGAGTCCCATTCCCAGAACCACATGAGGTGGCCCACAACCACCCGTATTTTCAGCTCCAGCGGATCCAATGCTTTCTTCTGGTTTCAGGAGGCACCTTTATGAATGTGCACGTACGTAAACAGAGACACACAGACACATAAATAAAAAATTTTTAAATAAATATTTTAAAAAAGAGAGAGACTAAGGCACCACAAGCACTTTACCAACTAAGTTATCTCCCCAGCCCTCAAAGTACATTTTTTTAAGATTTAAAAGGGAAAAAAGGGAAGATATACATAGTGAGGGAAAGACTTTGTCTTTGAACATTTATTTTTTAAAAGGAAAATATACAAGGCCTGGTGTGGTGCACAATTGTAATTGCAACAGACTAGAGATAAAGGCAGGAGAATTGCTATGACTTTGAAACCAGCTTGGTCTTCATAACAAGTTTCAGGCCATCCAAGGCTATATATACTGAGATTCTGAAGAAGGAAAGGAAGGAAGGAAGGAAGGAAGGAAGGAAGGAAGGAAGAAAGAAAGAAAGAAAGAAAGAAAGAAAGAAAGAAAGGGAGGGAGGAAGGAAGGGAGGGAGGAAAGAAGAGAGAGAGGGAGAGAAAATGTATGGGGAAAGAATTAGTATATTTGATAGAGGATTTTGAGAGTATCTACTTCTAAAAAGATTTCTTTTTCTTTTAGAAAATTAAAACTTAAGGGTCAGCTCCTATTTAGTCCCTTGGGCCTATTGGTGCAGCCAGAGGGCTCCTGACTAGCCTGACAAGTGTACTTCTCACCACTCATCAAAAAATCTTATTTTATTGCAACAGACAGAGAGTATGAGAAAGTTTCACAACAGGTCAAACAGAGAATAAGTGTCTGTGAGATGCCCTAAGTGATCTATCTAAAATGGAACTTCTACACCAAGGCTCACGGAACATAGCAGAAAAGGGGGAAGAAAGAATATTAATGCATCTCTCAAGTCTTACCAGCAAAGCTTCCTCAGGCAACAAATTAACCCAGAAAACCACAACTGGCTGAAATGTACACAATAAGAGACTGCAGACTACTTATTTCCAAATAGGACACCTATATCAAACTTCTGCCACCAAGGCTCAGGTACCAGTGAAGAAAAGGGGGCAAAAAGATTGTAAGAGCCAGTGGTTGTGGATGACCACAAGGAAACAAGAGTTTTTCAGACAGCTTGGAAAGTACACATATAGACTTATAGCAATGGTAACAGCATTCACAGAGCCCATGGAAGCTCAAGCCAGGTAAAAAGCTGGCATTAAACTATGTAAGTGTGTAAGAAGCTCTCACCTTAGCTGAGGAACTATTGGCAACCCGTAACTACTGGGAGAAGGAGAGTTGGTTTCCTTTAACAGTGTGACACTAAATAGGTTACACACTGAAAGACATTTGGAGACACAAACTTGGCTCAAAAGACCTTAACAAATATGAAAGAGCACAAGAAATCCAGTAGGCAGAATATAAGAGGGGTGTAGATAGGGGGAGAAGGTCTAAATATGATTAAAACATATTGTATTAAATTCATTAAAAATCATGAAGTGCTTTGTTTTGTTTTGTTTTGAGACAGGGCTTCCCTGTAGCCCCAGCTGGCCTAGAAGTGGCTATGTAGAACAAGCTGGCCTCAGTCTCATAGAGATAGATCTACGTTCTTCTGCTTCCCAAATGCTGGGATCAAAGGCACGAGCCACCATACACATTTTAAATTCACAAAAATTCAATAAAAATCAAACCAAACAGTCATACATGTAAAATTATACTAAATAAATAAAAATAGAAAAAAAATATTAAGAGTGTGACTGAATAAGTCTATTTTCTTCAGTGAAGTTGGAGGTCCTATCTTTAAGTGGCTCTCACATTTTAAAAATGATCCTTCCTAGCCAGGTGTGGTGACACATGACTTTAATACCAGCACTCGGAGGCAGAGGCAGACAGATCTCTGTCATTTCAAGGCCAGCCTGGTCTACATAGAGAGTTCCAGGCCAGTTGGGGCTACAGAGAGACCCTGCCTCAAAAATGACCAAAAAAATTATCCTTCTTGGGACTGGAGAGATGGCTCAGTGGTTAAGAGTGCTGGCTACTCTTGCAAAGGACCCAGGTTCGAATCCCAGCACTCATGTGGTGGCTAACAATTGTCTAACTCCTGTTCCAGGGGATCCAACAATCTCTTCTGATCTCTGTGGACGCTGCCCAAAATCTGGTGTACATACATTCATACAGGCAATGCACTCATACACATATAAATAAATAAATAAATGGAATTTTATATCATTTTCCAATTTCTTTGTGTATTTATGTGGGGGCTAGTAAGTTCAGTAGCTTGAGGCTGAAGGGTGGTCTTTTACTTGAATTTATTTTTTAAGATTGGAGACATAATTCACAACCATGAGCATTAACTAATTCTAGAATATTTTATCTCTCATAAAAGAAACCATGTACCCCTTAAACCCCCTTTTCCTCTTTTCCTAACTCTCAGATCCTGTCAATTATTCACCTTCTTTCCATCTCTAAGGACTTCCCTGTTCTGGACATCTAGAACAGGAAGAAATAATGTTGGAGAGCTTTGTGGGGGAGCAATCCAAACGTTGCTAGGCTTTCCCTTGGATAATTTGTTTTTGTCTCTATATTTTGAATTAGTGAATAGGCGTAAGCGCTATGGAGTGCATACAAGATTCATAAATTCCATGTTTTTTAAAAGTAGAAGTAATGTTTAAGACCTCGTCTCTTTTCATTTTCTTCTAGGAATAGATGCTTCATGGACTTTGATGATGGTGGACACTCTCCCTTTTCAGACTTTCTTTTGATAATTTTTGGAGGAGGGAAAAGTTTCATTATCTACAGTGACTTCACCTTTTTTTTGTAAAAGATTCATAAATTTAATTTTCTATTTTGGTACTAAAGTTTATTTACTTTGATGAAAATCAGACATTGCCATCCAGTAATAATTGCCTTCTTTCAGTTTTTAATCCTTACAAACTATTTTTTTCTACTGAGATAATTATAATTTGTGGGTTTTGGAAAGACAACCTTAGAAGGTTTTCTATTTTTTTCCCTTTCCCCAGAAAAGAACTTTGTGATTAATAAATTCTAGGTCTTGTGTTTCCTTTCTTTTCATTTCAGACTCTTGCTCTATGCTGGCCCCCTCTGGGAGCACCCCTCTGGGAACAGCAATTGCTGTTTTGAAAAAAAGTTAGAACTGATGAACTGTCAACTAAAATACTGTTGTTAGCCAAATGAAGATCCTATGTGTCACAGAAAGCAATATACTGGCATTCAAAAAACCTCTACAACATATAAATTAATATAGTCTTCTAGCTGTCAGGCTTTATCTTTGCCTTTGGCTATACTAAACTGCCTTCTTTAGAGAAGTACATAGCTTACTAGTGCATAGGAAAGCATTCTATAAACTGTAAAGTACCATACTAGTAGAAAAGATTATGCAACCTTATTACAATGCTCCTGAATGGTTTCCTGGCTTCTACAGATTTCCCTCCTTCTTTGGAGGCCCTTTGGGTAAAGGCTCAGCCTTTTCTTTTGGACTGCAGATCTGCAGAAGCCCCAGCTGGAGATTTTTATAAGTAGGTTAGGATTTCACTTTCAGAAAGGAAAGATCCATTGACCAGATATCTCATTATCTTTTCTAGAACATCCTGCAGCAAATACTCAGGAGCTCTCAGAAATTACCAAATAAATCAGCTGGTACCATTAAAACCTGACAAGGAGAGTAAAGAAACTAAGAGTTCTTTTAAATATTTTCATCCTGACCTTCAACAGGTTAAATATCTGAATCTGTAATCCTAAAGCTATTTACAGATATTCTGTTCATTTAGGAAAAATATTTATTATCCCTGAAATCAACATCATTATTTCTCTGCTTCTGCTGGGATAATGATATTTCACAAACCATTTAAAAATTGTTAGTAATATTTCTCTTAATTTGATTTTCAATATCCATTCTGAAAATGGAAGAACTGACTGAATTTCTTTAAAGGATATAGAATATATAATATATATTAGAGATTAAATAAACATTTACTTCTCACTTTGAAATGAATGAGAATGTATTTTATTTATTCTCAGCAGCAATCTCAGTGTTGCTAGAAATGGAGTTGTTAGGTTTCAAGCTTCAGCAAGTGCCGACTGAGCAGAATCAGGGGGTGCTGCATTGCACCAGATATTGAGAAAGATAGTCCCTACTTTTGAGTCCCTACTTACCAGAAATAGGTAAGGTAATAAAATAAGTAAGACTTACCAAATATCATACATGAATACTTGCTATTTGGGGTGTGTGTGTGTGTGTGTGTGTATGTGTGCAAAAACAGTTTATCTTATTTTATTTTTCAGAAAATTATAAGAATTACTTTCATAGTAAATATTTATCCAAGTACACATTTGTGTAAATTCACATGATGATAAATTTGGACACTCTGGACTATTTATAAGAAAACATGAGCCCAAAATGTCAGTTTTGTGTGCAAAAACTATACTGTTACAGCTTTATGTTACTGTATAATCATTATTAGCAGGGATATGCAAACCCCTCACTCCACAAGAAAAAAGCCACAAATGTATATTTCTATCCAGACTTTCATCAGTCACTTGTACAGTGTGATTATAATTTTCTAGCTGCTCAAAATACATTAAATAAAAACACAAGCTCTTTTTTTAGGTACAACTGATTGGAGAAAAACAAATATGGTTCACTTCATATAAGCCCCCCCCACCATCCACAAGAAAATTAAAGTGTTGTTAAAGAACCAATTTACATGTCCTTACGTAAATTTGTTGCCATCAGGTGGGAGACCATAGCTTATTTCCTGGGAATCAGAGCATTTTAGAAAGGAAGGAACAGGCAGCTTTGGTTCACAGACTGTGTAACCTTGGTAGCTATTTAGAAAGAAAACATAACTCTCCTTAATCTCTTATGTTTGGCATGGAACTGCAGGTAGACGATCTTCACACCTTATTGGATTCCCCAAAGAGAAGAGTACTTCCTGAATTTTAATTGTAATACCAGTGAGCCAAATTGCCTGGTAGAAATTTGCAGTATATTCAACATGTGGTTTTGCTCTTTTCTTCTTTTGAATGCTCAGGCTAGTTTCATACTTGTTATGAAGAATTTCTTTGGATGGTGAGATTTGTATTTTGTTTGAGATTTTGTGTGTGTGCATGTGTGTATGTGTCTTCTAAAGCTTTACTTAAGCTGTGTTTGAGAACATTGTTACCCCAGCTAAGATGGCAATCTATTTGCCCTGAAGGTTAAGATGTAATTCAGCTGATAATAGGTGCTATTTACTTGAAAATGGTGTAGAAGAAAATGGCCCTCTCACTGAAGATCAACTATTTACAACTGCACCAGAGAGCAGTTACATAGTAACATGGAAGATACTGGAAAAAGATTGAGTTCCTTAGCAATGTGAGCATTTACCTAGATGTTCTGCATCCTTCATCTACAAGTCCTTCTTAATAGATAGTTAGGGTTCTTAACTGTGCTATACAGATATATATGTAAAAAAATTTTAAAATGCCTGGATTTTCCAAAGGCAAAGTCAAACCTCTGGGATTCTAATGGGGCTGCCACATGCCTGTGAACCACCCAAACAGCACATGTGAATGAGTGTAATATAGAAACAGATAACCTCATCCCCTTTGTCTTGATCCTCCATATCCAGAAACACATTTTCCAGTTAAGCTGGCAGAAGATGTTTTCACACTAGGAGATGATTTTCACTGGTGATTAGGGGGTGTGAGAGGTACTGACCTCCAGTCTCCCCTCAAAGAGGACAAAGAGGAGATGCATTCACAGGCCATCCTAGTAATTAAAGGCCTAGATGTCAGTTTTTTAGCCTGGTTCCCAGGAAATTTCTCTTAAGGTGGCCACAGGTCAGGTGATTTTTGCTCAACTCCCTCCCACCAGTTTAAAGTAAATCCTTCTAAAATGATCAACAGCTCCCCTCAGGGTAAGGGTGACCTTCTGGTTTAGCAGCCTCACCCTCTCTTTCTTGAGATCTCAGTGAAGGGCATGTTTCAGAAAGGGAAAAAGGAAAGACGGGAGGGAGAGATTCGATTTCTAATCTCATATATATATATATATATATATATATATATATATATATATATATATGTATATGCGTCCCTATCACCCTAATATTTTTTTAAATATCCACATATTCTGTCTTCTTTGAAACTTTTCACTGTAGATGTTCTTTTTCTAGTTGTTTATCTTGCAAACTCAATTCCACTCTGAACTCAGGAAGCAACAAGCGCTTCCATTTCACAGCACCACCCTCTACCCCAAACCCAAGCATTCTGAATTCTACAAGTATGAGGCCCCACAGCAGGACTCCCAAGCCTGCCAAGCAGTAGAATGCGCTGGTGTTGTTGGTATGTTTTATTTAGTTGTTCCTCTACCTGTCCGCCCCCTACCCTTCCCCGCCGCAGGAGAAGCTAAAGTAAGACATAGTGTATGCATTAGAGTGATTCACACAGTGCGGTGGAACAAAATTGAGGGGAAGGAAATACTAGGGGAACCCAAAACAGTGAGAAAATCGGAGACTGGATTTTAGGAGTCCAAGGTAAACACTGAAAACCCTCCTCCCTTCTCACGCCTGGACTGGTCCTGCAGGACTCTTCATTTATCTTCGTCCTCCCTCGCCCCGCCCCCCAGCTGAGTGCAGTGTTTCATAAGAAATTGCTGTAGAATGGTAGAGATGAGGCTTCAGGTTCAAACGCTCCACTCTCAAAACACAACTACTATTTTCCTGTTTTTAAACAAGGACTGCGGTACTATTCCAGTTGGTCCTGGTGCGGTGTGACAGTTGTCCACTAGTGACGCCACACATCACTGTATCATTGTATTTGCACCTACCTGCTGGGAAATCCTGCAGACAGACAGAATGGTGGCTTTAACACACGCTTTCCTCCTCCTCCCAGCAAACCCTGCCCTTCCCCTGCAGTGCGTGTGGGCGCCGCCCATCCCCTCCTTTCTGCTGACAGAGGCACCAGGCACCTCCCTGGAGTTGCGCCCCCGCTGATGTGCCCCCTCCTCAGTGGCATGGAGCGGGCCAAGCAGGCTCTGCAGCTTGGGCCTCTGCGGCAGCGACCAGGACTAGGAGATATGCCCCCCACCCCCACGCCAGTTTCATTAACTGAAAGTACCTAGGGCCAGTCCCAAACATTTCAAATATCATGCGCTTGGTGAGGGTACCTTTCACCTCTTTTTCAAAACATACATGGTCACTACAGTGTCACTTCTCCCCATGGGAAGTCACTTCTATTCCTAACCCCTAACAGCCTACTCTAGCTTCCCACATGTTGCTTCCCGCCTCTCAACTGCTTCCCACTTCCCTACCACTTCCCGCTTCCCTAGGCTCCCCCATTCCTGTATATTCGTGGTCTGTCAGTGGCAGTCAAATGGAATGCAAGGGATACCCTGAGTCCAGCAAGCTCCATAGCCTTTCGACCTAACCTTGCTTCTTTCGCCCATAGAGGGGAGGGGAGAGCTCTTTTCCTTACCTTTATCCTGGACCACGTCATTGGCGTTCTGGGCGATGGCAACGGAGATGTCTTTAAACCTCTCTCTCTTGGGAACCCCTGACACTGCAATAGACGTGGGGCTTGACTTGTCTTCGGACAGTACTCTGGAGTTAGCTCTGGGCACGACTCTGGGGCCGGCTTTGTGGCAGGTTCTAGGGCTGGCTCCCGTGCTGGCTCTAAAGCCAGCCCTAGGGCAGGTCCTGGGGCAGGTTCTGGGACCGAGATTGGGTCCCATTCTGTGTTTGATTCTGGAGTTGGCTCTGGGACCGGCTCTAGGGCAGCTTCTGGGTCCGGCTCCAGGGCCGGTTCGGTGGCTGGTCCTAGGTCCGGCTCCGGGGCCGGCTTTGGGGTTGGTTCTGCTTCTGGTTCTGTTGCTGGGTCTGGAGTCGCCTCTGGACAGGGTCCTGAAGCAGGCTCTGGACAGGGCTCTGGTACCGGTTCTTTAGAAGGCTTGCGGAGCGGTGGAGGAGCTGGTGACGGTGGAGGAGCCGGGGGCGGCGGAGCCGGCGGAGGCGGGGCGGGTGGTGGGGCTGGCGGCGGTGGTGGCCAAGGCGGCAGAGGCTCTGGGCACTCTGCGGGCTGCTCTCCATCCTGAGGTGCGCCAGCGCCCTGGGCCACCGAAGCTGCACGGTCCATTGCTGCACACTGCCCGGGGCCAGGCAGCTGGCGCCCCAAAGATCAGAGGGCTAAATAGCCCTAGGGCGCCCCGCCCACTCCTATCCGACATCCCCTAGCGGGGTGTCCAACTTTCCCCCGCTGCACTCCATGGCTAGCTCAGCTCTGAGGTCTAACCCTGGGGTGCGCAGCGTCTCCTGGTGCTGGAACACGCCCCTCAGTGAGCGCACACCTCTTCGTAAGCAGCTACGGGTCTGATGGGCGGGAAAACAGAAGAGCTTGAGAAAGCAGACTGGGCAGAGTGCTTGATGACCTCCTAGCGACGCGCGGGAAGGAGGGGGGAGGCAAAAAGGGGAGGGGGAGTGGAGTGGCTTATGGGGAGGATTTGGAGCCTGGCCCGGTTTAACCCCTTAGTGACTTGAATAAAAGGAAAGGAAAAGAGGTGAAGTTGAGGGTCTTTGCAATACCTCTATGGAGCTGCCTCTCTTACTAGCTTCCATCCAGTGACTGCCCTGTCAGCTCAGCAGCAGGTGGATCTAGCTTGGGAATAGTCTCTTGACACCGCCACTTCTGCAATCTCCAAGTCAGAATGGGCAAGTAATCCTTTTTTATCTAACCCAGGAAAAGAAATTAACCTACAGGAGGTTGGAAAGAGGAAGAGAGACTTGGAGGGGGGAGGAAAGGGGAGAGAGAGGAAAAGAATCTCAGCTTATTATTTCTGAGCTTTTGTCAGATCAGAGCTATCGAGCGGGTTGCCTTTGGGTACCAGGTTTGCAGTGCTTATGGAAAAGTGTGGTGAGAAAGAACTGGAGCCTTGGCTCTGTGCAGCCTGCAAATGTAACTCAGAGCTCCAGACAAGAGTGCCCAAGCAGTGGTGGCAGATAGGCTGTACTCAGCAGCTGATGCTTATGCTGATCTCCGCAGCTATCTGGCAGCTAATGGTAGACTTTGCTATAGGAGAGATGGTCTTTTGCTTTTAGCTGGACTTCCTAGGCATCTTCACGACTTTTTATTGAACTTGTGTGTGTGTGTGTGTGTGTGTGTGTGTGTGTGTGTATGTGTGTGTGTATGTCGTGGGGTGGAAGAAATTCATTCCGACACCCACACCTTTTTTTTTTTTTACTTCCTGAAGCACCCTGACATTAGGGATGGGAAATTGTGACGCAAAAAAGACAAGGACAGGTCACTGCAGCAGCACCCTTCCCACCAACTACACCAGGAGACTTTAGAAGCTCTTTTCGTTGTTAGTCATGTACACATACCTACAAACCATCATCTTAGACATGACCCTTAGATGCCAATATGCTGACATATAGAATTATTATGGGTGGGGGAGGAATACCTATAAACCTAATTAGAAATATGGCAAGTGAATTTATCTCCCACACAGGAAATGCTGCAGTTTGATGGCAGTCCTCCATCTGCAGCCCCTCCTCCATCGAGCTTCTTCCAGAGTACATCATCCACTAGTCTCTATTCTTTTATCAGCTGACACTATCCCACTCATAATTTTCTAGAACCTGCAGCGTTATTCTGTTTCCAACACCACATCCCAGCAATAAATAGCACCACAAGAAAAAAATAGTCTCATATAGCCCCCTCCAAAGACCAGAATCTCAGATGCCATCAGCATTTCCCAGAACTTGACTGCAGCATCTTCACTTAAACCTACCCATCTGAAGATGTGTCACCCTGCTTGACAGCTACTAAACCCAGTGTAGGCACCTTCTCCAACCTCTGGGACAGGAGAAGCCCAGGAGAGGCGAGACCTATCAAATCTCTTACTTGGTAGGACTCCTTTCAATAAATCCACCCTATGGGCCCACCCTCTTCACCCTCCTTGGGGTTTTTTTCCTCTCTCCTAGCCCACACTCAAACAATCAAATGGTATTAACCTTGACAGTTCAGAACTGAAATCCACAGGTGTCATATCTGTCCAGTTGGTAAGTCCAGGCTTGGAACTCACTTTCCAGGTTTTCACACCTTATGAAAAATCCTGTCCTTAGATGGGGTGGGTGTCTTACATTTAAATATTGCTTTTCCCAACCCTCAACATGGAGTTAGAAAGGCTAAATGCTGTGTAGTTAAAGAATAAGATGGCCTCTTGAGTTAGAGAATAGCAAAATTTTGACACAGATAGTAGGTTGTCAATCAGGACAGCACCAGGGGACAACTTAGAGCTATTAATGCTTGTTCATTGAATTATTATATATAATTCTCTCTATGCTCAATCACAATGGGTCCAAAAATTATAATATGATCTCTTACTGTAAGATCAGTTAGAGATTATTTATATATGGCGTCTGCTCCATGAGGGTGGGTTAGTGAACATATATACTGTTCAAATTATATTATGATTAGGTTTGATTCTTTTTAAAAAAAATTTTGTGTATGAGTGTATTGCCTACATATATATAAATGCACACATGTGGTGCAATGTCCTCGGAGGTCAGAAGAAGGCATCAGATCCCCTGGAACTGGAGTTATGGACGATTGTTAGCCACCATGTGGATGATGGGAACAAAACCTGGGTCCTCTGAAAGAGCAGCCATTGTTCTTAACCGTTGACCCACCACTCCAGCCTCAGGATTGATTCTTTTAAAATGATTTCTCAGCACATCAAAAGACACCTGTCATAGTGAGATTGTGAGAGGCAATTTTGTTTGTCTGTTTTGATCTCTTTTCTGCCCAGCATTGAATACAATGCTTCATGTGTCTGGGTAGCAGTCGGCAATCTTTTGCTGCAAATAGTATCCTTCCTCTCATCCATAACCTTTTTTTTAAAAAAAAAAACTAAAAAAGTGTATTAGATGCTTTTGTATTTTCCTCAAAACCCAGTCTAGTGATGTGTCCATAGCAAAGTTCAGGAAATGCTTGCTAACCAGCTGATTCATTGCAGGTTACTGCTTAGGGCATCTTTTCTTTGCACTGCTTTTCAGTAGAATTTGGCATTTCAGATAACCAATGGTATCCTAAGATGAAGCTGGAGAATATCACAAAATTCAAGCTCTTCTTTCTCTTTTTTTGTTTCATTTTCATTACTAAATGAAAGTGACAACTACAGTGCATTTCAAATCCATTGATTCCTCCCTTTTAGAGCAATTTTGGAAGAAATCGGTGCCTCTTCTGAGTCTTTGCAGTTGTTTACCTTCACGACCACACTGGCGATGTTCAAAGCCAAATTAACAACCTTTATAATAATTTTCTGTATAAAACAGGGATGGGGTGAAGAACAGTATTTATGGAGAAGGTAGAAGATTCTGACAATTTAGATGAGATTAAAATGAAAACCTGTTACCTTTCACTCAATTTGGTTTCCTAGAATGTAATTGATATAGGGTTGTAGAGTTTTAAAACTTGCATTTATATAATGCTTGTTGACTTTTAAATTATATCTAATATACTATCTCACTTAAACCACATACAAAACTCTTGAAGAACAAGTCTGGATTTCCACTGCACATCTCTACCCCCGAACTTTTATAGCAAAGAAAATACAAGTCCAGTGAAATTAAACATTGTGTTTTAGGTCACAGAGAAAATTAGTAATGGAGCATGTATTTAGGACTTTTATCACTCAACTCCCGATGAGAAAAACCAGAGTACAGTACTGATCTGGGGGCTGGGTAAATCCTCTCTATAGGGGAGTGAGAAGCCTCCTTAATGCTATTTTCCTTCTTAAGCCTTCTTTTAAGAAGAGTACTGATATTTACATTTTTATCTTAGGGTTTCTGAATGTTTCTTTCTCTCTCTCTCTCTCTCTCTCTCTCTCTCTCTCTCTCTCTCTCTCTCGTTCCCTGTTTAGGGGAATCTTTAAAATATGTGATGAAGGACTGCAAAGTTAAGATACATTTACTTCTGATCAAAGTGTACAAAGGAGCTATGGATAAGAACGGAAGGAGACAGAAACATGAGGCATAATCCTACAAGAATCAGAAGAACTTGAGGGCCACAGAAGAACTTGAGGGCCAGTGAGATTGCTCAACGGGTAAAAGGCATCTGCGGCCAAGCCTTATAATATCAGTTTGGTCCCTGGGATCAACATACTAGAAGGAGAGTTCTGATTTCTGAAAGTTGTCCTCTGACCTGTACATGTGGTTCATGACACATGTGCACTCATACACATGCACATACACACACAGTAAATAAGTTTAAAAGAATCATAAGAACTTGGTGGTTCAGATAACCCAATACAGGTAAACAAAGGTGTCAGTTTATAATTATAATACCATATTTAGTACTTTTCTAGGGGGTTAGAATGGTAGGGGATAAAGTGTGACAGAGTGGAAAAGAAGAGAGAATACAAAGGGAATTAGAAATCAGATTTCAGATTAGGATTCTATCACTAAACTAGTATTATGACTGTGTACTAATAATTTAATGTTTTGGGCCTCAAATTTTCTCATATGAAAATGGAGGTGGGGATAAAGTTGAACTTTTTCAGATAGCTGTGAGTTGCATTTTAGCACAAAATACCAGTGATACCAGTGATGTGATGATGGCTTATTGAAAAAAGGGGCATATTTTGAAGTAGGTCTTGAACCAGTTAACATAGATCATCAAGGAGGAAGTAGAAAATCATTGTGAACAAAGGAAAAAGAAAGAATGGAAACATGATGGTGAATGAGCTGAGCTGACTGAGGAAGAAGAATCATACCAAGGATTGAGGAGAGAGCTTGGGTCAAAGCATTAGAGAAACATGGAATTGTAAAGTTCTTGAATTCTATACTGAAAAGTCAACATTTTTCATTGTTCTGTATAGGGGTGACATGGTAGACCCACTCCCTGATAAAAATTATTGTTTACAGTGGATTTGATTCTGGAAACATCTACAAACCTACTTCTGTTCCTTGAGCTCATATTCAGTTAGTCTGGGGTCATTTAAAAAAATCATGATTCTTCAGTTTTGCTGCAACCTGTAGTTTTGGGTCTGTGTTGCCAAGTCTTGTTCTGTCGCTGTTGGCACAACCGGCTTAACCACCTGCCCATATATTTGGATTCATTCCATAATAAGCCATTTGGCTTTCATGGACAAAACATGCTAACAGAATTCCTAATCTGAAATTCTAAATGAAGACAAATGATTCAGAGTAATGAGAGAAAGGCCTTTGCAGGTAAGTAGGAGTTGGATAGTATTAGATATGAAAGCAGATTAGGAGATCAAGGACAGTTTGAAGTAGGATAAGGGGGAAAAAACGTCACTGTAGAATCTTTGACATGTTATGGCTTAGATATGTCAGAAAGAAAAAGTGGTAAGGCCTGGGGTTCAGTACTTGCCTAATAAGCATAAGTCCTTGGCTTTCATCCCCAGCACAGAAATAAAAAAAAAAAAAAAAATAAAAAAAAAAGAAGAAAAGAAAGAAATAAAGATGGACCATGCATATAATGCCAGTATTCCAGAGGCTAAAGCGTAAGAACTGTAAGTTCACATAGAGAGATCTTGTCTCAAAAAAGTAAGATTTGAAGGTACAAATCACAGATAAGTGTGGTGCTGGGGGAGGAGGTGAGAGGGAAAGAGCACAGAGATGATATTATCTCTGAATTGATGCTGTTTAGAAAGAGCAGAAACTTCTGTCTCAGAACCCTTATAGTGTGATACTACTAAAGAAAGGAAGGCACTTGTAATTCTCATCCTTGATACCTGACTGTATATAATACATGTGTGTGTCTGTATTCAAAAAGGAAAATGGATTTTAGTATTAATTGTCTCTGTACAAAACTACTTTTCTTCCAAACCACTCTTTTGTAGTATGGAAAATAGATGATTTATGGCAGAGTAGAGAAGGACAAACTCTAAGAGTAAGAGTCCACTGCATCAATCTATATATCAGACAGACTATATACTATTTCTAAATATTTTAATACAGCCTTTTCTAAGAGGCTTTTTTTCTTTTCTTTTCCTTTTGTATTTTTTTGAGACAGAATCTCCTTGTAGCTGACCTGGCACTTACTATGTAAACCAGGTCAGCCTCAGTCTTGCAGAGATTCGCCTGCCTCTGCCTCCCGAGTGCTGGGATTAAAGTTTAATAACTTTTTTTTTGACTATTCAGGAGATTGATAGGCCAGTTTGGATTGATTTTAATTGGAAGTGAGCAATGATGTATCCTTGCTTTTGTTTGTTTGTTTTGTTCTTTATCAGAAATCCTCTGGGTAGATAATAATCTTATAATGTTTAGATAGTTATCTGTTAATGACCTTCAGGCAGTTCAGAATGTTATGTCTGGCCCCATTCTTTTCACTAGTAATCAGAGTACTGCAGTTTTAATTCTTGGTTTTACAAGCTGCTGATTATGACTGTGGGTTCCATCCAGAATGATCTCTAAGCCTACTGTCTAACTAGCCCTTCAATCACCCTTCAATAGTTGAAACCTTAAAATAATTTAGAAGATTATTGTAGAGTTGATCTGGCTTCTTATGACTAGAGTACAGAAAGGTTTAGGGTCTCCCCTTTTGTTGACTTTCAGCCCTCATAAGATGAGCAAGGACACAGATATTTACAGTTAAAGTGCTTCTGAACCATCTGAGGATGAATCAACTATAAAGGATAGGAGATTTTAAAAAAATCAAGAAGCTATTAAGCACACAAGGTCTAAAGACTAAAAGAGTCATTACTAAGATTATAACAGACATAACCAATTTGCCCCATGAAAATCTAGAGCTGTTTCAAAGCTGTTTTCCAAATGGGATGGTAGTATTCCATATGATTTAAATCTGGTTTGGTACATCATGTAAAGAAGAGGAGACATTAGCAGAATAATTAGGAATATATCTTTTGAGTTGAATTAATAGGTCATTGAAAAAATTCCATCTAGTAACAAAATTTTAGATGAAATAACTAGGTCTGGTCTAATTAATGTACTGTTGTAAATGATCCCAATCATCCTCTGGAAAATGAGATACTCACCATGGAAGTTCAGAAGTACTTTAGATGAATGGGAGTCCAAAGACCTAAAGATTATCTTGTTTGATATCTCTGGCATAATTCTGGACCCATATAAAGAAAAAAATTTAATTTTGGATGTAGAAA
This sequence comes from Eospalax fontanierii, assembly GCA_035773235.1. Lineage (NCBI taxonomy): Eukaryota > Metazoa > Chordata > Mammalia > Rodentia > Spalacidae > Eospalax > Eospalax fontanierii. The sequence continues at coordinate 47,643,109 of CM069525.1, forward strand.
GATGGAAACAAAAATGTTTTCCATAATAAAAGCAGTCTTCTTAACAAGAAAGGAACAAGTAGTAAAACTTTTATTTATCTCTTCATTTGAAGGAGCATTTAACATCACTAATATTTTGACTTTCCCAAATATCCAAAGGGGGTGATTCCTCAGTCGAGTCTCCTTTCAAAGTTTTGCTTATTTATCTTTTTAAAGAATTTCATAGATGAGTATCGTCTTTGCATTATTTTCATCCTTCTCATCCCCTACCAACTTTTCCGGTGTCTCTCTACTCCCTTTTAGTTTCTTGTTCTCTTCTTTGATAATTATTGTTATGTGTACATATATGCATACATTTATAAATACATATGTGTATACTGTACTGAGTCCATTTAATGGTGCTCATATGTATTTATGTTTAGGACTGTCCATTGGGGATTAGATAGCTTTTCAGAGATCTAGGCTCTGGAATAAACCATTTCATCCTCCCTTAGTTTCCACTGATTAACTGTTGCTCCATATCTTGAAACAGGACTCTGTGATATTCCCCCATCCACTTTCATGCTACACCAACTGCTTTTGTCATTATGCAGATCTTGTTATACTATCATACTGTGGACATTCCATTGATGTAGCTTCCCTCTCATGTCTAGAATGCATTAATTAACATTAGCAGCAGGTGTCTTGCCCCTTTAGGGCTCTTAGATTCTTCCCAGACCCTCTTCTTCTGTGATGTTCCCTGAGCCTTAAGTGTAGAGGTTGCATTGTAGATATATCACTTAGGGCTGGGCACCTCACAGTCACTTATGTGTATTTGAGCAGTTGTGGTAATAGTATCCATCTGTTGCCAAAAGAAGACTTTTTGAGGAATGGTGAGAGGTACACTTGTCTGTAAATATAAGGATAGGTATTCAGAAAATAGTAAGAAATTATGTTAGTCTGGGAAAGTGACAGAAATAGGTATTTCTGTAGGTTCTACAACATCTCCAGCCATGTTTAAATCATGAGTGATACATCCAGCTGGCAGATGCTGGGACTTTGATGACACTAGGAAGATGATGAAAATATGATTGTTATTGGGTAGAAACACCAAAATATAACACAAGGATCTTGCTCTGGACTCTACCTGGCTTCCCAGTCCTTGTGATCTCTGTTCAAAGAATTTAGATGAGTCACACAGAGCATGGTACAGATGACAGTCTATCCAGGAATAGAGGAGAACACATTCTCTAGGAGTGAGAGTGGGCAATGGCCAAAGAGACCATTCTTATCTTACCACTCTTCACAAACAGTTTTTTTCTGACATCAAACCAAGGGAAGAAAGTTGTACAGGAGAAAGAAGCATGTAAAGAAAGAACTTTAAGACAGAGAGGTATTTACAGGCAGAATTGCTGTAAGGAAGGTGGTTTTCTTTTCCTAGGAACCTACTGTGTTCATAGCTGCTTATTTTTCCATGTGGTTTTCCTTCCTTATTGAGACTTAACTCAAAACACATTTATTGGTTCTGTGGTAAAGGGGAATCATGGAGAAAAGCCTTACACATTTGAAGAAATTTGCCAGGATAAGACATAACTTAGTTCAGCTCTCTTAGATTCTTAGATGAAATTAAAGCATTACAACAGCCAGTTCCAGGCCAGCAAGATGACTCAGTAGGTGAAATCACTTGCCTTAGAATTCTGATGACCTGAGTTTGATACCTGGAAATCATGTGAAAAAGCTGGTATGGTGGTGTGTGTTTGTAATCCAAGCATTCTTAAAGCAAGATGACAGGCAGAGCCAGGAAAATTGCCTAGAATCCCATGGGTCAACCAGCCTGGAGTAAGCAACATGGTAAATACAGAAGGAGAAATTCTGCCTCAAGAAGATGGAAGGAGATAACTGACTCTTGAAAGTTGTTCTCTGTCTTCCGTGTACGTGCCATTGCATGCATGTACTCACACGAACACATCAAACACACACGCACACACACACGAACACATACACAGAGACAGAGAGACAGAGAGAGGTACAGAAAGACAGAGAACGAGAGAAAGGGCAAGAGAATGAGAAAGAGAAAGAGAGAGCCAGTTCTAGGACCTCCTTGTCATCATTCACCTTTTGGTTTAAAGTCTCTATTACCTTTGGTGTTACTGCAAATTTTGGTAGTGCCTGTTTCCTTCAGTCACACTCCTTATGCTAGAACTATCTCAACTCTCCCTTTTTTCTCAGCTTCAGAGTTCTTTATAACAATAACAAGGCTCTTTTCCAATTGAGTATCATGACCATAGCTTGGCACTAAACAACAAAGCTACTATTGCCTATTTCCTTGGACTTTCCTCTTTAATTCATTACACTATCAATTATTAGACAACTACACATGGTAAATAATTTATCAACAGTTCTACCAACAACAGAGCTGCTACATAAAATTCAAAATTATCTTCTACTTGCTTGATTTCGTAAATTTTCAATCCTTCAGAATGTTTCAAGAATACTAAAAGGAACTCATACATTTGTCTCTAGCATTCACCAATCATTAACATTTTGCCACATTTACTCAGTATGCATAACTCCTTTTTCTTTCTCATCTGTTTCAAAGTTAGTTAGAAATCATGAAACTCTTTCCAGAAGCATTTTAACATGTATCTCATAAAGAACAAATATATTCTATTTCATATACAATTCAATTATCAAATTGAAGAAAAGTAACAATAAATTAATATTATTTAACACATAGCACACTTCTAAATTTCTCCATTTTCCATATTATCATCTCTATATAGCTTCTTTATAAACATAGGATAAAATAATAGATTGCACTTAGTTTTTGTCTCTTTAGTCTCCTTTAATCTAGAATAGTCTCTGACTTTCATTTGTTTTCCTTTCATTTTCATTGTGTTGCCAAAGACTACATGACAGTTGACTTAGATTGGACTTCAGTTTGGGTTTGTCTGAGGTTGTGTGAGATTATATGATCATGGAGGGTTTTTCTGAAGAAATTTTCTGACCTGTCTTGAGAAAAGAAGGAACTGGTCATAAAAACTATTTTTTAATCTGAAGAAAATGATTCCAGGCAGTGAGAAGAGCAAACAATAAAGGCTCTTAGATTGGAATAAACTTTTTATTTGTGAAAGAGAAAGCAGACCAGAGTAGCTGGAGCCTGAAGATCAAAGGAAACAGTAGTATGAGATGAAGTAAGGTAATTAGGGAGAATTCAAGTAGCGAAGAACCATATAAATTTGAGAACTTGCAATGCTGAGCTACTGAAAGGTTTAAGCAACTTGATGTTATGAAATGAATTTTCTCTTAAAAAGTATTTTTATTTTTCTAAAACTTATTAATTCTGAAACTTTACATTCTTTGCTGTATAAAGAAATAAGTTATTTACCACAGTAGTAAGAATCCTCCTCCCTATTATTGAGTCTCCAGAAAAAACTGTTTTGAACTACTTTAGCTAAGCTAAGCAGTACATTTATAAAGCTAATAAATAATTTTTCAGATTATTGCTACTTTATGGAAAAATAATTTAGTTAAATATTTCTTTCAGCCTCCACACATAGGTAGAAAAATCCCAATGTACCACTCTCCAAGCACAATTATATCATAATTTCATTAGTTCACTATTCAGAGTTTATATTGCTAACTATGCATGTCTTATAGCTGAGTTATGTAGTACACTATGATTACATTTGCTTTCTTGCAAATATGTTTATTTTTAATGAAGCTGATAACTGTCTTATTCATTTAGTGATTTTTATCCAGTTAATATTAGTTCATCCAAAACCTGTTCCTCAACTGACTAAATCTTTGCAAAAAACATGTGGAGATGCATAAACTTTTCTATCAATTTTGTCCTCTTAGAGATACCCTTTGGAATTGTTTCAGTCTGCTCCAATTGTCCTCTAAATCCACAGAACAGTATCATCTCCGATAGGAATTACAAACTTTATATTCTAGACATTGATTTTTATTTTTTTGAAAAATATTTTATTTATTAATTTTATTTTATGTATATGTATATATATGTATATTATATGTATTGCCTGCATGTGTGTAAGTGCACTTGTGTTGTGAAATGCCCACAGAGGTCAGAAGAGGGCAGTGGATCCCCGGGAACTGGAGTCATTGACATTTGTTAGCCACCATATGGATACTGGGAATGGAACCTGGGTCCTCTGGAAATGCAGCCAGTGATCTTAACTGCTGAGCCACCTCTCTAGCCCTATTCTAGACATTGCTACAAATGTTAGAAAACTTTTTTTTTACTTAAAAACAAAGGCCTCTCCTGTCTCCAGAATAAGAGGCAAAGCCTCTGCCATGCACAACCTGGGACATCAGGGGAGAGGCTGTGGGGAATGCAGTCACTTAGAGAAATTGCTGCCAAACTTTAGGGAATACTCCATGCTCTATTCTGCTCTACTGTCTGCCTACAGCCAGAGGAATGTGGAACTGTAGCTCATGATAGAGGTTCAAATCTTCAGGGTCATGTGAGATAACTAAAACTCCAGCTCACAGGAGGGGATAACAGCTTTAGCTCACAGGAGGGGACCACAATTGAAGATCACAAGAGGAGACCACAGCTCAAGTTCTTAGGAGGAGACCACAGTTCTGATTCATTGAGGCAAGGAGGTGGGGTGCAAAACTCCAACACCCAGGAAAGGACAACTCTTGCTGACGGGAGTGGATCAGAGTTCCTGTCCATGGGAGTGAAGCAAAGCTCTGCTTAGAGAAGGGGATCACATCTCTCGCTTATAGTAGGGGACCATAGCTCCAGGTTTATGGAGGAGGACCTTGGGTCCAGCTCATAGGAAGGGACCACAACAATGACTCATGGAAAAAAACCAGGGCTGCAGCTTACAGGAGGGAACCAAAGCTCCAGGTCATAAGAGGGAACCACAGCTCCAGATTCACCAGAAAGGACCACAATTTTAGCTCACAGGAGGGGATCTCAGCTCTGGGTTCATAGGAGGGAATCATAGCTCCAGGTTCATGAGAGGGGACCACAATTCCAGTTCACAAGAGAGAATCAAGGTCTGGATTCATAGGTGCAGGTCATGTCTCCAGAGTCATGGGAGGGGACCACAGCTCTGACTCATGGGAAGAGGACCTCGGTTCCAACTCACAGTGGGAAGACCATAGCTCCAGCTCATAAGAGGGAACTACAAGTCTGTTTCACAGGAAAGGACCACAACTCCAGGTTCATAGGAGGGAATCACAGCTGCAGTTCACAGGACAGGACAACTCTGGCTCACAAGGACATGATCACTGTTCTAGTTCACAGGAGAGGACTAGATTTTCAGGTTCATGGAAGGGGACCAGATTTCTAGATTCATGGGTGGGGACCAAAACTCTAGCTCACTGGGAGAGGACCACAGTTCTAGCTCACAGAAGGAGACTATGACTCTGGCCCACTGAAGGGGACTGCAGTTCTAACTCAGAGGGGATCTCTGCTCCAGGTCCATGGGATGGAAGCATAGTTCAAGGTTCACAGAAGGAGACCACAGCTTGGTAGGGGCCCACAGCTCCAGGGTGATAGGAGGGGAGTACAGCCACAGCTCACAGGAGGGTACCAGAACTCTGGCTCTCAGGAGCAGATCACAGCTCCAGCTCACAAGAGGAGCCCCCAACTCCCGCTCATAGGAAAGGCCCATTGATTTAGGCTTCCTATAGGGAACCTCAGGTTCAGGTTCACAGGATGGGACCACTGTTGCAGGTTCACAGGAGACAAGCACATCTCCAGCTCACAAGAGGGGAGTGTAGCTCCAAGTTCATGGGAGACAACCACAGATCCAGGCTGATGGGAGGGAACCACAGCTCTGGGCTTATGGGAGACAACCATAGTTCTAGATTCTACAACAGGAAAATAGTTTCAGGTTCATGAGAGGTGGACACACTTCCAGGCTCACAAGGGCATCACTATTTCAATTATGCCGGTTCCTTATTTTCCTGTCTCCATTTCTCTGTCCACATGACTATACTTGTGTTTAAAATAGGTTATTTTGGCTCCTATGCAGCAAACAAAGGCAGCAGTTACTTGCTGGCTTGAATTTCTCACTAGAAGGACATCGATTTTGAGAAAACCATCTTTCTCTTTTGCTCAAGAGGCAGATGAATTGTGTGCTTTGTTGCTGTTGTTTTTTCATAATCAAGGTTCTGGCTGGATTTTTCTGGTAATTGCAGACATCACATCTTCTTCCCTGGCTAGGGGGAAGTCAGTGATGAGACATCTTACCTGGACTCTCATTTTGCCAAGAGCCACCACTGCAGCCATCTTGGATCTTCAGCCATTTTCTTTCTTTATTGCCAAGACCTTTTGCTCCGCTTGTCACCTGGAAGATGACTATGGCCTGCCAAACATGGGTGCATGCTGCAGTGGCCACCTGCAGGTCCATTCCCTGGCAAGTGAAATGTACCAAGTTGTGGCTTGGTGGGGTGTTCACAACCAGCTTGGCACTCCAGGGCACAAGCACATTGTGTGAGGTTGGAAAACTTTGGAGAAGTTTGAAGCCACTCTGATTCTTGATCCCTTATAATATTTTGTTCTCTAGAACCTGTTGTGTTGTTTTGTTCTTGGTGTGCAACATCACATTGATTTCCACTTAGGCATATTCAATTCCTTATTTTATGTTGGACATTCTGTGGACGCTTTCTTTCAGTTTTAAAACTCTCTCAATTCTGTCAATTTTTATTGAATTATTTAATTTTTCTCTTGACATTTTTCATTTTCTTATAATTCTTATATAATTGATGTCTTACATGGGACTTCCAACACTGATACTGTAATTTGTTGACTATATTTTTTTGAGGAAAGGTCTCACTATATGGTCCAGACTGACTTCAAATGCACAATCCTCTTGTACTAGTCTTCTGAGTGGTAGGATGACAGGGGCTGCCATCATGCCATGCCACAGCTAATTTTTGTCTTCTCTTTTCCATCTACTAGTTTGTCTGTTTTCTCTGTTTGTCTCTGTTTGTCTGTTTTTGGAAAATCTCTTCGTCTTTATTTTTCAGTTCTTTTTCAGTACTGAAGTACAATAGTGACACTTCATATATCCAAAGTGCAGATCCCATTGGTTAAGGTCATAGTCCCAAATATGCTTCACTTTAAATGTCAACCACAAAATTCATAAGATGTTCACCTTTTTCAGCAGATAGCTACAAATTTAGAGATTTCAATAAGCCCCTCAGGCTTAATAATTCTCTTGAATAACTCATATAACTCAAGTAAGTATTAGATTTATGACAACAATTTTATTATAAAAGATATCAATCAGAAATAACCAAATGAAAAGACCAAATGATGGTTGAAACTCCTATTGTGGAGTTTCTATGGCCTTCCCTTATGAAACTGAATATGTTGATGTTTATCAACTAGGAGGCTCATCCATGCCAAAGATTTTATTACATAGGCACGACTAACTGAACCATTGATCATCTGATGAAATTCAATTTTCAATCCCCTTTACCCTCCAAGAGGTTAGTTTGGGCTGATATCATGTGACTCAAAGCCCTAATCTTCTAATCATGCTATTTGATACTTTGTGCACAGGGAACTCACACCCTGAAACAATCCAGGGGCTTACCATGAGTCACCTCTTTGTCAAAAAAATGCAAATATGTTTTTAAAGATCCAGTATGAAGATCAAAGGGACTTCTACACTCAAAAAATGACAAGGGTTTAGAAACTGTTCCAGAAATCAATCTGAGGCAAACCCGCAACTTTTAAATTATAAAACACATTATTATAGGAATTACAGTGTGGGGACTGGGTCTATCATAAAAAGTATTGAGCAAAGCCAAGCAACCCCAGATACCCTGAAGGGAAGATAGAAGTCTGGCCTGCTCTTCCTGATGCGATAACCTGGCCCGAGGAAGCCACTGTAGATATGAATCTTCTTTTCCCCTATAGTCGTTTCCATTACCGTCGTGTCTCACCACTCGGGGCCAGCCCGAGTGGACTTCAGGGAACAGCACAAGGGGTTGGGGGTGAGTAGACGCACAGTCAAGCCACAGACTCCGGGAGTCGGACGAGAAGCAGCCCAAGCACGTGGCACTGCAAACTCGTTTATTGAACAGGTGCACAAGCTCTTATAGGCCTGGACAGCCAATGACCTTATGGGGTGGGGTCCCAAATACAGCCAATAGTAAGTTTGTCCTCAGGTAGGCAGGTGCTGGTCTCACAACTAGCCAGAGGAGAATGCCACACCCACAGGAGCCATTCCTCTATTCCTCCTAGCAGGTGGCCTGGCTAGGCCCACCTTGCATTATGCCCAACATTCCCCAACAAAGATCACCCCAGACTAGAACCAGGTTTTTGAGTTTCATTTCCTTGTTCCTAATTTCCATGTCAGCCCTACAACCTTTCTGCCTTTACCTAAAGACCCCACCTTTAACTTTCCTGCCTTCTGTAATGATCAGAAAGGGCTCCTTATATAAATCCCTGCCTTGATTTTTATAACTGAACTGCCCACCAATGCAGTATCCCAGGAGCTTCTCCTGTCGAACCCGGAGCCACCTAAGGCCCTGTTTGATCATTCTCCATTGTCTGGGATGCCTGGAGCACAACAGCCTTGCTGGAGATGGAGACCCACCCACATTACAGGAGTAGGAATTTTACAAATAATTTCTGTTCTCGGAGTATATGTTTTTATTATTACATTCTAGAATATACTCTCCCATCTCTTTGAGAATGATGGTGACTATTAAGGCTTATCTGTTTATTTTACATGTTTGCTTTGCTCATTGCTTTAGGTAGGTCTCTCTCTTGTATATCAGGGGCTGTTCTTAGATTCATCCCAGACCTTGATTGTTTTGTTCTTACTTATGAATAGGTTCCTAAAAGTCTAACTAGAAGTCAGTGTACTTAGTATTTGTAGGCTAGGAGTATGTTCACTTTTCACTGCTGTGTAACATGGTTTAAATGTAAACAAACTTAGTGGCTTTAAAAAATACACATCAACAGACTCATTGTTTCTGTGCATTAGGAATTCAAGCATGATCCTCTGCTCAGATTCTCCACAGATTCCCAGTATGTGTTGTTTATGATGCTATCCCACCTGGAGTTTTGAATGTGAAGGAATTTGCTTCCAAGATCAAGTTGTTTCCAGAATTTGTTTCCCTGTGGCTATGACTGAGGTCTTGGCTTTCTGCTGGCTGTTTGCTGTTTCACATCCTATGGGCCATTCAAAGTTCCTGAAGGCCACTGGCAATTCTTTGCCATGTATTATAGACATCTACAATATTACCTCTAATTTCATATCCTGGTTTTAGTCTGCTAAAGCAGAGTCTTATATAATGAAGTTAGCAACTTTGTCTTTTCTGGTAGCTTAGAAGCAAGGTGCAAGGTACCACCTGCACTCACTGAACTTTCAATTTATTTGATAGTTTTGTTCTAAGACAGACTCTTTTTTGTATTTTTATTGAAATTTTGTGCATTTCATATAATAAATCATATTTAAACCTTGCCCCCAGTCACATCCTCCAGACCCCCCCCCACTGGATTTTATGCATTCAGAGTCTTATTGTATAGCCCAGGCTGACTTTGTACTCCTACCTCAACTTGCAAAGTGCTGACATTACAGGTATGTGTCACCACACCCTGGTTAAGTAAGGATCATTTTCCCTGGAGTTTTCACACTCCTAAAGAAGAAAATTTCAATACCCTGCCTGGGATTTGCAAACCTAACTGCCAGCGTTCTGAGAACTACATGGAGTGATGACTAGCAGCCTTATTGACCAATATGAAAACTTCATTTCCCCATTTTCTGTATGTACCTATTTCTTGACTGTGCTCAATGTTTTCCAGTCCACAGTCCCTGTTTTTTTTTATTTCTATGGAATAAATTTCATATCCAGTAAGACTTGGAGTACAATCTCCTAGCTGTGTTAGACCATGGAGGAGGATTTGTTATCTAACTGCTTAAAATTTTCAGTAACTATTTCTCTTTTCAACTTTCTTTTCACCTCTACATACAGAAGTGATGGTACTGCCAATTTTTGAGGATTTTGGAGATTTTTTTTTTTGCTGTGAATAGTGTTGCTTATTAATTTCCCCACTATTAGTTTTTGATTCAGTTTTCTTAGGTTTGCTAAGTCAGTTACTTTTGTATACCTATTTTCTATCTTCAAAAATTGCATTTCTTTCCTCCCATCCCAAGTAACTATCATTTTAGTGAGGTTTCATAAGGAAGTGGAAGAGAATGCATTTGTTCAAATTGTTATGGTCAATGAGATGTTCTAGGTTACATGTTAAAATTATTACTCTAACTATTTTATGAAAAATAGACTAACAGGAGCATAACAGTTGGAAGAACAGTAGTTAGGTAGACAAGACACATTTGAGAAGAGAACTAGAACTTTATGGTGGACAGTGAATAGGGAAAGAGGAAGATAATACTGCTGTTTTCTAAGTTGTATTGCAATATGGAAGACACATTTTATATATCTCTTGATTCATTCTTTTCATGCTGTTTTCCAGGACTGCTATCAGGACACTTGAATACCTACCCTTGGTTCTACAACTGACATCACCAAAGGTGCAAATCTAATATTTCCAGGAACACAATTACTTTTGTAGAGACACCACAACTTACACATTAACCATTCTAACAATAGCTGCAACTACAACTCTCATTTATGGAATGATTACTGTAAGACCAGTTCCACATTAAGTAATTTCTGTTATGTTCTTTCATTTAATTTGCTTAACAGTCCTGTTAGGTATATACATTCATTACCCCTGAGTTCTTCAAGTTGATTCTTTCCAAGGATCAAGTTGTGAGGTGGATAATTTTACACAAACTAGAGCTCTAGAAATGACATGAGGGTACAATATATCAGCTACTGCTATTGTTACTCCTTGGTTGTTATTTACATACTTGTACCTCCTAATATTCCTGCCTCTAGACCTAGAAAATTCTCTCCTGTGCCTGTATTCTTCCTCAAGAATAACCACTTATCTTCTTGTTTTAGTCCACTTGCCAACTTGGTTGTAGGAGAAATGAAATTTTGAGGTGGAAATCAGGAAAACGTGGCCTTATCTGTAGTCCTTCTGTGAAATTTCAGTAATAAAAGGCATGAGAATAAAAATATCTTGACTCATTCATATGAACATAGTCTATAAAGGACAAGCAAGAAAAACAATGAGAAATGACTTCAGTTCAATCTGAGACCTTTCCTGAACCTCTCAAAGAACGGAAGAATTAGCAGAAATGAGGGTAGACATTATAATAACACTATACTCACTCATGAGTTATATAAGAGAAAGTGAAGAAGAATATCTTAGCTAGCTCATATTGCCATAACAAAATATCACAGAAACAATTATTCTTCACAATTATGATGGCTGAAAGTTTGAGATAAAGCTATCTGGATGGCCAGGTTCTAGAAAAAGCTGACCAGATGGCCATTGTCTTGCTGTATCCTCACATGGTTGAGGAAAGGAAGGATGGAGGGAAGGAGGGAGGGAGGGGAGAGAGTATTTGTAAGCTCTTTGGCATCTTCTGATAAGGCATTAATCCCACTATGAAATTCTACTTTCATGATTTTCTCTAAATTTATTCACTTTCCAGAGACCCCCATCTCTAAGCATTGTGTTAGTTAGTAGTTGAAGGTTAAGGTTCAGCACATGAATTTTGAGGAATTCAATTCAGTACATATGAGAGAATATTAAGCTCTGCTCTTCCAGGTCCTCACTGAATACTTCCCCTGTTATATTTCAACTGAGAACCTAGAAGGACATTGAAAACCAAGTCAGTCAACAAACATAGGTGAGATTTCCATGGGTTATTTTGTTTCCTTTGTGCCCTTACATATGGCAGTGCATGTAGCACTAATATTTGTTGTCTCTAACCACTTTTGTTCTGCTGAGGTCTGGTTGGATTTCTACTCTTCTGCAAATCTCTTTTTTGTTGTATTAAGTTTCATTTAAGACATACTTCTAGTATGACGATTAAAGAGACTGACAGGCTACATACTAAAACATCATTGGCTTTCCTCCCTTGAGAAGGTGTTTTAGTGTAACTAGTAACAGGAGTGAGAGTAAATCATAGAAAAGATTTGTCTTTGCTGGAGACAAGAATGCTAACTGGAGTTTGTAGTCCTGATGACATCAAACATGTGCTCTCTCTCCTCCATGAAAACAAGAATGTGTGAATGAATGAGACTGAAAAAGTCAGCTTATTCCCACTCTCCCCATCTACTACTTCTACAGATAGCCTAAGGACTGCTGTTTTTTTTATTTAGTCCAAGAGGGAGCATATTAAGAAAAGAACAGAAGAGTATACAAGTGGTTAAGTAACTGTTCTCTTCTTGTTGTAGTTCTGATTGCAGCTATAGAACCCTCCATTATTTCCCTATGTGCATTCAGAATAAAATTCAGATAAGTGGTCATTCACCACAAAACAAGATGCTTGAGCTCCAAGTTCATAGATCTGAGTGCATACAACCATGTCTTGTTTTTGTTGTTGTTTGGACATGAGATAGGGAGTGTTTCTCTAGGTAGCCAACTGTCTTCACCCTTTCACCAAATTTTGTTAAGCACACATGTGTGCCAGACACTATAATAGATATCTGAGGTAGAAAATACAAAAGATGTGTTTTCTGCCTTTAATGCATGTTAAGCTCCACACACATTTCTCTTAAGTCACAGCTACACACAAATTGTGGAGGTATAAGTGTGTTGATTAGAAACCTGAAGAAAGTGCTAGCTCTGAGGAAAACAAATATTTCTTTGCTTCCAGGGAATCAAGAAAATATTCACAAAGGTAATATTTAAGCTACATTTTTTGTATTTTAACTGAAGTTTTGGGTTTTCATATAATATAGTTTGATCGGATTTAAATGGGATTTAAATCTGCTGCCCTCTCCCCATCTCCCTCTACTACTCCCTCTCAATTTATAGGCCACATGGCCTGTAGAGTATAATTTGTGTTCTCCAATGTCCTTTGGTGTGGATTCATTCATTGGGCCTCCCAAGAGTCCCAACCCTATAAGATACTGTCTTTCTCCCTGCCATTCATCAATTGCCAAAGTTCCTTAGACTGGGTTGAAGTGTTTACCCACTTTCTCATGTTTGTGCTGGAATTTTGTCTGGTTTGAGCTTGCATAAGATTTGTGCATGCTTCCATCATTGCTGGATGGAGAAGGAAGGCATGGTGGTGCACATCTTTAATCCCAACACTTGAGAGGCAGAGACGTGAATTTCTGTGAGTTCCAGGCCAGCCTGATCTACATATGGAGTTCCAGACCAGGCAGAGCTACCCAGTGAGATCCTGTCTCAAAATAAAACATGGAGAAGAAGAGAAAAATCATTTCAGGCATAAGAAATTGCATATATAAAGATACAGAGATGTAAAGAAGCATAGCACGTTCAGGATCTGCAAAACTTTCAGTTTTGAATCAATGTCAAGTGATTCTTTCAGACAGAGAAGTTAGAATGATTATGAAGGATTTTCTTATATTATGCTGAAGAACTTTGATTTAGCATTGGTTGGACAGAAGTTTGACATAGTGTTACTGACAAATTCTAAAGTTCACTAAAAAAAACTACATGGGGGGATCAGCTTGACAGGAGACAAGAATGGATGCCAGGAGACTGATTAGCTGTTGTTCTAAAACTCCAAATCAGAAGGGATAAGATTTCAAGCAAAGGCAGTCACAGTGAAAACAATGGGGAGAGAATATGACTAAAGGGCAATTCTCAAGATGATATGATAAGGTTTTGTGACCAATTGAATATAGTCGCTGTGGAGAAGAAACAATTTTGTGTGTCTCTGAGATTTCTATTTTAGGAGACTTGATAGATAGCAGTATCATTAATAAAAACCAGTTGGAGAGATCCAGTAGACAGTTGAATATATGGATCTGGAGAAGAACAATGTGCAGGCCAGAGACAGAATTTTACTATCATCAATGTATACTTGAAACCATGGGGGGTAGAGAAGATTTTCCTGAGATTTTGCAGAATGGCATGAAGAGTGCTACACATGCTTATTGCAGACAATTTCATTTACGTGGTAGGCACAGCAACAAAAGTAAAAAAATAGAAGAATGCATATTCAGAGAGACAAGAGGAAAATTAGTGATCAGGAAGGTCTGGTCCACAGTGTGAAATTCTATACAAAGGTCAACAAAGATGACCAGAACAGAGCCCACCAGATTCAGTATGTAGGATATTAGTGACTCGAAAGAGCACATTCAGTGGAATGATCTCAGGAGAAGACCACTCCAAATGGAATGAGAAATGAATTAGAGGAAGGGAACTTTTAAATTTTTACATTGAAATATGGATTAGAGATATTTAATAATAATGCGCTGTGCCCTTAGTATCTCTTATATATGATATATCCAGCAGGATTGAATTTTTATGTCTATCTAATGTTCAGTAATTCTCTTTGCATACTATGCTGTGGTTATGTAGCACATATAAATAAATATGCGTGTATGAGATTGTTTTTTAATTTTTAAAGGGTAATCAGTTGCTCACAGTTTTGGGGATTCTTTTTGGAGAGTAAGTTCTGTACACTACTGAGGCCTTTGGTTCTGGAAAGGCTTATGCATGCAGCAAAGTAGTCCCCAGTACAGGGGGAATGTTATTGTGCAGAGCATGCAACCTTCATGAAAGTATTCAAATTGACCCAAACTGTATTACTCCTCCCATGTGTCTTCACTGGCCATGGAGACTACAAATCAAGACTGGGGACCACCCTTGAGTTCACCTGCACTCCTTAACTAAATTATAAAAATTAAAACCTCAAATCTACAGAAGCTAAGTCTCCAGTAGTAGTTCTCATCTTATATTTTTTCCACTGTGACATATCTGGTGGCAGGATCTGACTTGTGTGGTCAGTAACTAATTTATTGGTAGTAAATCACAAGGTGCGATCATAGTGATGACCACTTTGATTAAGCAGCCCGATACTGTCCTCAGAATTTTCTAGCAACTAAGCAAATCACTGTATCTCCAGGATATAGATGTGGAAAGTGAATCAAGGGAGTTAAGAGGTATGGTTTTGGTCTTAGATGCCTCCCAGAGGTCCGTGTTATATAGGCTTGATACTGTAGGGAGATGGTCGAACTTTTCAGAGGTAGGGCGAAATGAGAGGTCTTCAGGTCATTGGAGGCATGCCCTTAAAGGTAACTATGGGACCCTGCCCCTTGTTCTTTAGCTTTGTTCCTTGGCTATAAAGTGAGCAGTTTTTCTCTATTCCACATTCCCTCCATGATATACTGTCTTACTACAGTTCCAAAAGCAATAGCGCCAATCAGTCATAGACTCAAACTTCCAAAACTATGAGCCAAAATAAATCTTTCTATTTTTAAAATTTTCTTTGAACAATTTTTAATTTTATTTGAAAATTTCATGCATATATACAACATATCTTGGTTATGTGTACCCCCACTGTCTTTAAAACCTCCCAACCTTCATAACCCTCTCAAACCCATGTCTTCTTTTTTAAGGTGATCATCTCAGGTATTTATTATAGAAATAGACATTGAGTGACTTGCCCTGACATGCTCCTCTTTCAAGAATTATGATGATGAAAAATGAGAACAGGTAAACAGAAAAGGCATACAGCTTTTAGTTTTTACCCCAACTGGCCTTTTACCTGAAGCCCATCCTCTTCTCTAGAGAAGAGTGTAGGCTGTGTGCTTAACACAGTAGCATATCAGGACAGGAGATGAAAATGGCATGTTCCTAATTTTTATATACTATTGTCTATTTGTCTAGACATATGGGAAAGCAAGGAATGAATGCTGCTTTTGAAGCCTGGGTTTTAAGGCAGTTGCTTAGAACCTGAAGTTTATTTAATATGTGGAACTTGCTAAAGATATGTACCTTTTTAGCTAGACCCATAAATCCAGTTTGGACCATGACATAACTAAAATAGAATATATTTGTTATAAAAGCATGAAATAAGGCTGTTGTGGTTAATCATTCAGCAAAATGAACTGTTAAGTTTCATAGGGATGGGTTTTCAATGCAGATACTTAAAGAGAAGCTGACAATACACAATGAAATAAATTAACTTTTTATGGCAATTTTGAATAGGAATTTGGCACATTTGAGGACTTTAGAGATTGCTATACAGGTTCTTTACCATGATTATGTTCACTTTAAAGCATATCGGACTTGATTCTTTGCATTAGCCCTGCTCTTATACTTGTCAACCGAAATTAGAGCTCTTGGTTGAATCATGAATGAAACAAAGAAGAAAGTGTTAAGACCGCTGTACATCTGTCAAACACTTGGTGCTTAATTTTCATTCAACCCATTTTCTTAATATAATTTAAGATAAGAAATTATAGCTGCTGTAATTAATAATCCTAGAATCTCAGTGATGAAACACAATAAATAGTGCCTGGTCACCTGATAGTCTAATATAGTCGCTGAAGAAAAGAATCCTCTGATCCTTGAAATCATTCAGAAATCCAGTTTCTCACGTTGTAATATGACTGTCTTCCACCTTCGTCCACCTGTGACTCTTCATGTATCCAGAGGGATGATTTTAAATAATAAAATAATGTCCTATATTTTTCATAAGTACATTCTGCACTAATATGTGTTGTGTGTGTGTGTGTGTGTGTGTGTGTGTGTGTGTGTTGAAAAAGATCTGGAAGGATACCAAACATATAACATATAGTTATTTATGAGGAAAACAGGAATAGAATTTAGTTGTTGATGTGCAATAAACTTCCATTTTATTTAACTTTTCATGGGTTGAATGGAAATGAAGGGCCAAGTGTTTGAGGGTGAAACTTTTAGAAGTTTCATAAGAAAATTAATTCTATTGTGTGTATGATTAGAATTTATATGAAAGAGGTTTATTAGGAGATGTGTATTAATTTGTTTCCAAAAAGGATTGAATATGAGTTCCAAAAAGTTATGAATTGAGTTTTTGACTTGTTGAGTTTAAGCAGCTAGTAGAAGTTCTATCCAGGAATATTCTCATGGTGATTTAGCTTATCAGGCAGCTAGAGACATAGGTCTTGAGTTCTGGAGAGGAGCTTAAGTTATAGATGATGATTTGAGTGAATTTTCTTCATTCAAGAAGAATATAAGGGACTTAGAAGGTAACGCCGATTAAAGTACCAGGCCACGACAAGAAAAGACATTTGTGGAAGAATGTAAATGTTTATTTTACTAGAAATCTTTGTTTTCAAGATGGCAGCTGGACTAACGTATGCTTAGCAATGTGAGTGCTTTGCATTCTAGACATGTTCTTTGTCTCACGGTCTGTTAAAACTGGCAGTTTTCTGATGAGTACTAATAGATTACAATAATCTGTGAAAGGAAATGATCTATGAAAGAAAGCATCCAGAGGAAAAAAAAAAAGATTTCAGCTGTAAACCTTGGGATATGACCACATTCCGAGGGGATAGTAGAAGAGTTACCAAAAAAGAAAGAAGTAAAGGATGCTGCACTAATACATAATATCTCCAGAGTCACATAAAAGACTTAAGAAGTAGAAGGATAGTGCTCAATGCTGTCAAATGCTATGAAAAAGTAAATTCCAAGAGAAGGAAAGCCAATGGAGCCCTCTGCCTCTCTGTCTCTGTCTCTTTCTTTCTCTCTCTTGTGTTTGTTTGTATGTATGTATGTATGTATGTATGTATGTATGTATGTATGGGCACACATCCACACAATTTGCTTATCAACCCTGATCTGTCTCAGAACTGTACCATGTACTCATGGGTTTGTTGATCAAAATAAAAGAGTCTAAGAGTGGGGAAGAATAGAAAACAGTCTGTTGGAGATTAGGAAAAGTGTGAATAGCTGAATGCAAGCAGTAGTTTCAGATAAGATAGTGATAGAAAGAATTAAATAGATGGCAAGTAGAAGTGGAGAGATGTATAGAGAACTCATTCAGGAAACAGTAATAAAGTGGAGTCATGGTTGGGTAAAGAAGGCTTGAGTAAGCAGAGAAAGTATATAAAATGCTAAGGGGGGCATGACATAGAAGTAAAAAATAAACATGCTTAAAATAATGCAAGGATCACTTCATGATCTTGTCTATTGAAGCTCAGAAGGACAGAAATCATTGACAAAGAAGGCGAGGTTTATTTATGTTATTGGTAGAAAGCTAAAGTAGTTGAGAAATTAGTAATACCAACCTTAAGATACTTTTCATTGATCTTGAATTTCCAATAGCTTGATTTCTTTCAGTGTCCTATTTTAAACAGACAATTATGGTAGCTAACAGTCCCTACTCTAGGGATGTTATTGATGGGTTAGCTGAAAAAATTGGGAGGCTTTCAGTTCCCTCTTCTTAAGAAATCTGAAGTTATATGACCCATGCTGGGGATGGGGACAATTGGAAGCTATTGTTTGGAACAAATATCCAAACCTAGAAGATTAATAACAACACAAAGATGAAGCCACTGAGCTCAAGGATCATAAAAATTCCCAATAGTGCTTGCACTGTGATTCTAAAATCATTACTATGCAGATTATGTTCACTAATGAGTATTAGAAAGTTCAGACATTTGTGGGTTCTTGTCCCTATCTAAGTCCTTAAACAATCTGAAATCCACTGTGCTTTTTTTCCTCTTCGTCTTATTTGTATGTTCTCTCTTGTATAGGTTTTCTAGGTACATTTAAGCTTATGTTACAAGAGAAATAATACTTGTAGACACAGTTGTGAGTGATGATAATTAATTGGCAAATTCAAGATTGGACTATGGAAAAACCCTGCCAGAGACCTGATATGTAATTTTTGACCTAGTCCCTTCCTTCTCTGGGCTTCATGCTCCACATCTTTAAGAGGGGTTGGACTAAATGAACTAAGAGTCTCCATTAGAAACAAGATGAGATATATTTTTGAATATCTAGATTTCTAGTCCCCCCTGTTGGAGCCCCACTAGGTACAGCGTAAGGCCTAAGTACCTGTGGTTCTATGACATGACTTAGCAGAGTCTAATGTATACTTCCAACTGAAAAGCAGTAATAATAGGCATCTCAAGCTGTAAGATAACAGACAAGAGGCAAGGAGGGGAGGGAAGAAAAAGTTGAGAGAGAGAGAGAGAGAGAGAGAGAGAGAAAGAGAGAGTTACTTCCCTTGGAAAGGAGGTTATCTATTGTTTGGGAAATTCAAAATTGAGGACTTGGGACAGTAATGTAAAATTTCCACATTGCTAATGTGCAGATGCATTTGGAAGACTTAGTAGGTAATATACATGCACACTCAATTGTGTTTCCTAAGTAAATAACAAAGTATTAATATAATGAGGGCACAATAAAAGCAGGGTCTTCTTGGAAGGAGGAATCTAGATGACTCCAGCCCTCAAGAAGCTTGGAGGTTTTTTTGCTCATTTTTTCTTATCTTTCTAATACTTGATGAGGACTCCCAGAATCACTGGTATTTAGATATTAAGACTTACTGTATTTTGAAGTGTTATTCTGACAAAGCAATTTGCATTTTAAGGAACCTATGTTTAAAAAACCCTGCATTTTAACCACTATTCATAGGAGAAGTTTTGTAGAAGCCTATCAAAAGATTAAAATATGGTTTGGGGGTATTCATGATGATATACAGAGGACACTAGATAATTGAGAATCTACAGAGGAAATGGATGCTTGTGACAGGCTTTAAGAATGGAGTAGTGGGCTTTAAGAAACAAGGAAAGGGACTTTGTATAAATTTTACATGTTCCTTTGGTAGTTCCTAGTGTAATCTAGTCTGGAGATAGAACCTTAGGAAAGTCAATGTGGCTGCTCCATTGTTCAAAGTTCCTGAATACATGTTGTAGTTTCATTGTGAAATGTCCTTGATAGGACATTTGGTCTCCAGTTAGAGGTGCTGTTTTGGAAGGTGTGTGGAATCTTTAGGGGGTGAAACTTTGTCGTAGGAAGTGGGTTACTGGGGTTGGCCTTGAAATTTTACAGCCCGGTGCTAGTTCCTGTTTGTTTTCTGCTTTCTGACTGAGAGTGATGGGCTGCCCCATGCTCCTGCTTGCTCACCTTTCCTGCTATGACCGGCTATCAGGGGTCTCAGCACTAAGGGCCAGCCTGAGGGGACGGAGAGGAACTCCGGAGTGGGAGAAGGGGCAAGTAGAGGCAAGCTTAAGACACAAATTCTGGGAGCTGGATGGGAAGCAGGCCAAGCTGGCACTGCAAACTCGTTTATTGAATATGTGCACAGGCTCTTATAGGCCTGGATAGCCAATGACTTTATGGGGTGGGGTCCCAAATACAGCCAGTAGTAAATTTCTCCCCAGGTAGGCATGTTCTTTCCAGATGCTAGGCAAAAGCTGGTCTCACGACTAGCCAGAGCAGAACACTACGCCCACAGGAGCCATTCCTCTATTCTTCCTAGCAGGTGGCCTGGTTAGGCCCATCCTGCATTATGCCCAACAACCAGCCATATGGTATATCTATCTTAAACTTTGTGCTAAAATAAGCCTTTTGTTTCTTAAAGTGCTTTTCTTAGGTATTTTTGTCACCACAATGAGAAAAAAAAATAATGCAGTAGTCTAGAGTTGGTGCTTTTAGAAAGAATCCTTTTTGTAGATTCTATAGTACTGTAGTATTTTCCCATAATATGTCACTAGATATAAGACAGGGAAGCACCTAAATAAGGAGCAGGGGGTGTCATACAGCCTGTCTTCTGCTGTACAAACTTCAGTTTTAATCCAATATAGACCCCTTCCTCCTTGTCATTCCTGTCTTTTATTCGGTCCTAATGGAGTTAAAAGAAGTAGTCCTCTCCATGGAAACTCCTCCTCCGCAGTGATTCAGGGAGGCCCCAGGGGATCACCTTAGTTGGAGACTGATGTTTTGTTCATTCCTCCATCACACATTCTGGTGGGAAAAAGATTGATGGAGAGGCCTCTTCCCCAAACCTACCCTGCAAGCATTTTAGAAATCCATACATACCATGTTAGTGAAAGGAGAGGTGACAGGAGCCTCAGAAAAATGCCTCTCTTTTTTTCTCATTTTCCTTGTAGCTCCTAATTGGCCTGGGGAAGAGGTTAATATAGATTCCTTTCTATGCTTTCTGTTGAATGGTTGCTATGGAGACCAGGCCTGGTCTTTGCCTTAGCCTGTTGGCAGTCAACAAATTCTGGACTGCTTTCCTCATTATTTTGACCCCCTCTTTCCAGCCATTCTTTCTCTATCTCAGTGTTGCAAACAGTAGGCATGAAATGTATTTAATGATTTAACCTTTGTTACTTGAGCAACTACTATGTGTTTCTTTGGTTTTAGAGAGCCAGTGGCAAATAAAACAAACAAAGGCATATTGAATTAAATTAAATCAGGTTTAATTGCTCAGCTCTGGGCAAGTCACTGAACTGACAGTACTGCCAAAGATCTCAAGTGCTTTTCATGACTACCTTTTATTAAGCATTGTGTATGGATGAAGCGCTATTCAAGTTGCAGGGAATATGGTAGTATGTAAGGCCTTTACTTGAATAGGACTTGGTTTCTCAAACAGCAAAACACACAATAACCAAGTATATAATGTTATTAGATAGTGATAACGGTTACAAAGACAATCATTTAGAAAGTGACCAATGCTGGCATTTAGAGCTACTTTTCTTGTTTATTCTGAGACAGGGTCTTCCTATGTAGCACAGACTGCCTTCAAACTTGTAATTCTCCTGTACCTGTTTCCTGATTGTTGGGATTATGGATGTGCACCACTACATCCCACAGGATTAAATAAGAGGTTCAGGAATTGACTTGCCCATTACTGAGCAACTCAGCAGTTGGCAAGAGTCTAGATTATTCAAGGGATGGAAAGAAGACACGAGAAAGGTTAATAGCCAAAGGATCAGATAGAGGTTGAGTCACCCAAGGTCCCATTAGGCCAAAGTACAGAATTTAAATTTGGTTTTCATATGCTGCAAAGTCACTGGTGAATTCTAAGCAGTCACCATACATGATATGATTTATACTTTATAAAAACAGTTTTGGAAGCTGTATGGAAAATTGACTGTGAGAGGGAAAGAAGCTGGGAGGTCAGTGGAGTGGATTGTAATGCTCCATTTAATTTAAAAGTTGTGATCAGACAAGAGTGCAATGCAAGCAATTTATAAAGACTGAATATACATGCTTTGGGTTTATATCAGTGGCTTGCAAAAGTGCCTGGCTGTACTCATGCTGTTAACTGAGACTTTTCAGATTACAGATGAAACCAAGAAAGCCTAACTTCATGACTTTTGACATGTGTAAGAAAGAGAGACAATACATATGGTAGCTTCATATCTTCTCATTTAGTTCTCTAATATTAATTCTAGTCTTAGCTAACTCATATATACCTCCAAAGAGCAAAAGCAGGAGGACTGCTTAGCAATGTAATCACAGAGGTATGCTTATATTTTCAGAATAATCCACCCCCAGCTTTGTTCTAAAATCTTGGGCTTATGTACAAAGTACTCTAGAAAATAATTAGTCATATTACCTATCCATTTGCCTGCTTTCTCCAGTCACTAACCTGTTTTTTATAATGCAGTTGTTTTTGTTTATAGATCATGAATCAATCATTTCTATAAAGCAGAGGAAATTCAGTTCCATCCAACAAACAGTTGCTGAAGTTTGCTTTGTCTAAATAAGGAAGAAGGTAAATGCCAGGGAAGATACAAGGATAAATAAGGTTAATTCTGAAAGTATGGAGCATTGTGAGGGAAGCTGGCCAGTGTACAACTAGTTATCACACCAGGCTGCCTAGACTGGAGCACTCAGAAAAGGGGCTGGGAACATAGAAAGAACAATGTGTTCTTACTGAAGAAGTGGAAATGACTTCCTAGAACTATATTTTATTTATTCATTGAGCAGCCTTCATCGAGCACCCATTATATGCCAGCACATGTGATAGATACTGAGACTACAATGCTAAATAAGGCCCCAAACAAGCAATTATAATCCAGTGTGTTAAGGCTATGCAAGAATGAGTACAGGGTGCCATTAGATCCATCTGTGGATAGCTTTCTTGAAAGGAATGCTGTCCAAGCTCAGATACATGAGTACAAGTTGGCCATGAAAGAACTGGGATCGGAATGGAGGCCAGTGTTCAAGGCAGGGAAAGTAGTATGTGATAAGGTTTGGAGAGATGTGCAGAGAAGAGTCAGAATAGGAGAAGTGAAGAGAATAATTTACTGATATTTTATCAGTTAATTCGTTGCTTCAATCTTCAATCGAAGATATTGTATACCTCTTTTTAATGATCAGGTTTTTTTTCAAAGCAAATACTTCTCAATGATTCATCTTTTATTCATTAAGACAAAGAAATAAAGAGCTGATGAGCTCAGCAGGCAAAGATATTGCCACCAAGCCTCATGGTCTGAGTCTGATTCCTGGAGCGCATATGGTAAAAGGAGAAAACCAGTTCCTGAAACTTGTCCTGTGATCTCCACATGAGTGCCATGGCATGAAACATGCACACACACACACACACACACACATACACACACACAAGACAGATACCTATAATCAGTTGTACAATAGCTTCACCACATTTTTATATTATTCTCAAGCAGTCCTTACTAGATTGGAGAAAAGTTGTGAGGTAACAATTCTTGGATAGCATTTATAGCACAAACAAGTCATTGAGCTTTATATAGTATAAACAGGAATTCATAAAACACAACAGCTCAAGACATTTTTCTTAGAATATGTAAAGATCACTGTCTTCATTCAGTAGACACCATTATGAAATTTTGGTTAATGATGAAGGTTTTATTACTTATTGATATACTGTTCTAAAGATGAACAGTATAAATACAACCATTTTCTTTTACATATGTCAAAACCATCTCTTTATAATCTCTTATTACATCTAAGCATTTTGTTTGGCTTTTTTGAGACAGAGTCCCCCTATAGCCCCAGTTGGCCTGGAATTTGCTATGTATGCAAGGTTGGCTTCAATCTCATAGAGATCTTCCTGTCTCTGCTTCCTGAATGCCTGGATTAGTGTGTGCCACCATGCTCGGCTACATATAAACATTTTGAACAATCTCCACAGTACTCAATTCACTTTATTAACTGAAAACAGAAGTTGTTAGGTCTCTCTCTCTCTCTCTCTCTCTCTCTCTCTCTCTCTCTCTCTCCTCTCTCTCTATAGTGGGGTGCACATGTGTGATGGGCAGTACTGGGGAAAGATGTTGAGTGTCTTGCTACATCACTCTCCACCTTATTCCTTAGAGACAGAGCCTTTCACTGAATCTGGAGATTGGCTGGTGGCTGGCAAACTCCAAAGATCCTCCTGTCTTCATCCCTACAATGTTGGGGCTACAGCTGTGTATAGCCATGCCTTGCTTTTTATGTGGGTGCTGGGAATTTGAACTCAGGTCCTTATGCTTGTGCATCAACTTTTCTTACTGATTGAACCACCTCTCCAGCCCCCAAAACAGAACTTTTAAAAAACATTTTTTGGGAAATACAACACATGTACAGAAAAATACATGAGACATGAATATAGAGATTAGCAAATTATTTTAAAGTAAACAACTGATTAATCCCCTCCTTGATCTATAAATAGAATATTATCAGTATATACTTTCAGTATAGAAGTTTTCTTTTGTATGTCTGTAACCAATCACATCTGCTCCTTATCCACTAAATACAATCAATAGCTTGTCTTTTATGGTAATTATTTCCTTGAATTTCTTTATAGTTTTAACACCTACATATGTCCTTCAAAAGTATATCATTATACACTTACTGTTTGTTATATTTTATATATTATAACACATACTGCATATTTCCATTTTGACTGCTTTTGAATTTCTATAGCCATGTAGAGTTGAGATATTCATAATAAAATTCTATTTTTTAATTGTTGATGTTGATTTCTTCAGACAGTCTCTGGAAACACAATTTTGAAGTGTGTGTGTATATGTGTGTGTGTGTATTTGTGTATATGTGCACACATGTGAGCACATGTGTTTGTGCTGACTTATCTATTGTTTTTATGATCTGACATTTCCCTTCCTTCTCTCAACTCTCTTCTTCTTTCTTCCCTTTTCCTCTCTCTCTTCATTCTTTCATTCTATTTTTATGAACACTTTCATTATGCAGCCCAGGCTAACCTCTAATTCATGATTCTCCTATCTTAGCCTCTCTAGTCCTGGGATTACAGGCATGGAACACCATACTTAACTTCATATATTCTAAAATAAAATAATAAAATCACATCATAATCTGAATGAATGAATGAATGAATGAAGCAAAATATTTGTTCTGTAATATTTAGTGTTTATGGTTACTGTAGTGGTTTGAATGAGAGTGTCCCCCATAGCCTCCAAGTATTTGAACATTTTGTCCCCAAATGGTGGTACTGATTTGGGAGGTCTTAGAAGGTGTGGCCTTGCTGGAGGAAGCAGGTCTCTGGGGGCTGGCATAAAGAGTTCTCAAGTCTTGCTGGATCTCCAGTCACTCTTTGCTTCCTGTGCCTGCTTGAAGATGTGAGTGCTTAGCTTCTGCGTCTACTCTAGCTACTTCTGCTGCCATGCCTCCCCAACACGATGGACACTTGTGCCTTTGGAACCATAAGCTAAATAAACTCTTCCTTTTATAAGTTCTCTTGTTCAGTGTTTCTATCACAGAAACAGAGAGGTGACTAATACAGCTACTTTAAATGAGTTTCTCAGTGTCAGTACAGTGGCATCTTGAGCAGGATAACACTTTGTTATGGGGAGTAGTCCTGCATATTGAAAAGAGTTTAGCAAAATCCTTCTCATCTACTCGCTAGATATTAGTGCAGACTATTTCTACTCACAAAAGTCATAAGATATCTCTAGACATTGCCAAATATCTTCTCTCAATATAATCACCTCTAGTTAAAGGACTACTACTTCAAATGTTGATTTTGACATTATTAGTAGATGTATAACAGCAGAAAGCATGGGAATGGATGAAAGAACCCAGGAAAGTCATAGAGGAAAATATAAAGAACTTCTAATGTCTAAATTTAGGATATTCACGAGAAGCCAAATAAAATGAATGAAGATCAACAAAGAGGAGAACAACCAAAAAGTTACAGAAGATAAGGAGGAAATCTTGTCAATGAAGAGAAAGTATCTACATGGTATCAGTATTAAGAAATACAGATAAGTAGACCTAGTAATGCTTGGGAATAGGAGATATAAAGATAGCATGCTTATAATGGGTGAATTAATTATTTCAGTAAATGTGGAACAGTTCTAGACAGTGCTATGACCTGCTTGTATGTCATCTTTTACGAGGTAATAATCCTGTCAAAGGGAGTTGTGAAGGAATAAACTATTAGAATAGTTATTCCAGTATAGTATTCCAGTATAGTAACAAGCATAGTGATAACTTGTTGATATATACTTTATTTAATGAATACCTAGAGGCAGTGCCTTAAGTCTTACTCACATTAGTGTCTGGAATACTTACTGAGTATGTGACTTATAAATGAATCAATAGCTATGTGTCCTATGAAGATATGAAAGTGTGTCTTCTGTTGTATTAGTTTGGGACCAGAGAAACAACTGGAGTTTTTGGCAGGTAGACAAATGAAATTGGAACATGCAAAGAAATTATGTGAGTTGTTTCCAAAGGGGGCATGGAACTTGAATCAGATCTCAAGGGAAGGCAGAAGGTGTTACATTGGGAATGAAGGAAAGGTCCACTCTCTTAATGGAATGGAATGGGAAAGACGGAAGGATAAAGTGGAGGTTTTAATCAGACAGTAAGTCCAAAGAGGAGACAGTCACTGAGCCCTTCTTATGTGCCAACACTCTGCTAGGTTTGTCAATTATACATTAACAAATAAACAATCAAATAAATAGTCATGCATTGTTACAAATATCCTATATTGACTTTTTGGATATGAAGTGAAGCTCACGGTCGTTAAGTGACTTGTTTGTGTTCATCCAACTACATCTGACATGAGCCACTTATTGTAGCACTCCAAAAGAGTATTGTACAAGAAGAATAAGCCATACTAGTTCAGAGTCATCATGGACAGGGTCCCAAAGGAAAGAGCTTTAAATATGTATCAAGGGGATATGGAAACTATTTTTGCTGGTGGGATACAAGAGGCAGAGGTGGTGTTTGAAATATATGCAAGTTCACAACCTGTATCCACCATTTAATAATAAGTCACTTCAGTATTCTTGACTTCAGTTTTTAATTGGTAGACTGGTAGAGTACATTGTACCTCACAGGATTGTCATGATAATTAAATATCACAATGGATAAGAAGGATTTTTGCAAACTAGGTGGTGTCATCTAAATGGTAGGTGTCTTTATCATTTTCAAGCCTTTTGTCTGCTAAAGCAGTGCTAAGGATTCTTTCCAGAGTTATGAGTGTTCAGAAAACACAATGTTATATATGCAGAGTCAGAGCAAGACAAATGTGTCACAAACAGATACTGGGGTCCATTATTGAGGTTCGGAGAAATCTAGAAGGCAAAGTCTTGGTAGAAGTAGAAGCAGGCATAAATATGACTAGGATTTTGGTTTCCCTATGGAAATTTTTAATTTTTAGACCATCCCTCCATTTTCTATAGGAGTATGCATGGCTATATGCACACACACATCCTGAGTCACACAGCTAACTTTTTTTGAATACTCATTTTGGGATAGTCGTTGAATTAGGCATTGAGGGCATAATGATGACTACAGTTATATTTTGATTGGCACGTCGCATCAGCCACCTCCTAAGCTAAGACTCAAATGCTTTTTAGTTTAATTTTACCACATCCTTCTCTTTTTCCCACATTAGCTTCTTCGGGTTTCATTTTCTGATTTACTTTTTCCTCATCCTTCTTTTTACTGTCTGTGTATCATTTTTAGGTCCAATCAGTAAAGAAATGAATGCAAACATCTACAGTGCAGCCTTAAATCCATCTGAGCCACCCCTCACTGTCCTTTCCAAGCTGCATTCTATCCTTGTCATTTCCCTAGTCTTACAGCAAGAAACATTGTTGCTGTAATTTGCCATATTCATCATCACCATCAAACATTCCCAGGTGTCTACAAATCCCACTTCTGCCCCTTTATCATCCATCTCCTCTCCTTGACCATATTTATTAATTCTTCATTCCCATATCCCATTTTTAGATTCCATAATTTTAAAAATTTTCAATGGCAATGAGCTGTCAGGACATTCCATCTGTTTCTCTGGTATTGTTTTTCAAACTTTCTGATTTCTAGTCTATCCTCAACCAGATGTCAAGTATGATCTACCTCTGGACAGCATATATATATATATGCATAGATATATATACATATATATCACTCATTGTTGCTCTTTGAACTTCATCATATTACATATGCTTTCGAATGCGTTCAGATCATAGAGTCTACTCTTAATTGTATGTATACATTGAGATTATCAGCAGTACTAAGAAACTGACAATGATCTCCTTCAGGCTTCAAGATCTATTTATTAATTTTTCTACCACATCCCTTCCTAATTATGTTTTTGTTAAGCTGATGTTAGAAAAAGTTTGCATTTCCTAAGTACACATTAATTGCTGGGAAAAGGAGTAGGGATCGTGAGGGTTAACAGTGAAGGCACACTGACAGCAGCTTCTGCAGTTGGGGAAATGGCAAACTAGAGCTGATGACAGATAGTTTACAAAGTAAATGATCCACTGGGTGACAATCAAGCAGTTAATGTGCTTTAAATACTAGAGTAGGCTTTTTAGAGTTGCTCTTTTTGCAGCTATGATGTTGCTTTTCATAATGTGCTGAGGACACCAACTGGGCTACAGAGACCAGCCTTTGAGAAACCACTAACAGTTTCTGTGCATAGTGTTCAGAATAAGGCCAGTGCAGGGCATCAGGAAAAGCTAATTGAGACTAACAATCAATAGTTTCCTCAAAGTCAGAAGCATCTGAGAAATTAATTTATTTACTATGGACTTCAACTGGGGATTAAGAATTTCAGGGATGTGGATCCCGTCTCATACATATGGACTAGGATTTGGAGTGGTGCCCTAGTACCTGAAGAATCCAATGTTAGGACGGACCTCTAGGCAAGCATACAAAAACATAGACGGACAGGTATTTTGCTGTACTTCCTGAGCTAGCATAGATGTTATCAGAAATGGGAAATTTAAATAGGAATGCTATAAATCAAAGGCTGTACAAGATATCTGCCAACAGATTGATAGGTAGGATATTTTGGGTCTCACAAAATGTGGCTAAGGGGCTGGAGAGAAGGCTCACCAGCACTGGCTGCTCTTGCAGAGGACCCAGGTTTGATTCCCAGCACCTCACTTGCTAGCCCTTGCCCAATTTCATGTACTCTATCAATGTATGGCTTCTGTCCTTGGTAAGAGGGATCCTTGATTGATGAATTGCCTCTGGACTGGTCTATGGCCATGTCTATGAAGCATTTTCTTGGTTGCTAATTGATATAAGAGAGACCAGATCTCTATGGGTGGTAACAACTCTGGACCACTAGGCCTGGACCATATAAGAATGGTAGCTAAGCAAGCCAGGAGAAGCAAGCCAGTAAGTAGCATTCCTCCATGGACTCTCCTTCAGTTTTTTAACTTTTTAATGTAATGTCTAACTGGATGCCATCTTAGATTAAAATATTTTACATGCCTTCCCAAGACTGGTTCATGCTGAGGTCCAAATTCAGCTCTTAATGGCTGTAGCTGTGAAAGGTTAGGCTACTAAACATTGTTGTTGCATTAGAATTTTGACACGGAAGTTACTGTCAAACCACAAATCTACATGGTTTTTACATGAAATGGTGTAAATACATAGTTCCCTATTCTGAGCCTTGGGATCCATGGGACATCCATTACATTTATTTCTGTTAATTTAATCTTCCTTTTAATTTATTATACCATTCATTCTTCAAGTGTTTAATTGGCCAGATCCTGTACTGGGTACTGAAATACAATGACAGCCCCCATGGACATATAATATAGTGGGAATAGACAGGTTCCCGGGCTGATAAACACTAAGTTTGAAGTGTGTTTAGAGTTAAGTGATGCACTTAAAAGAGGTATTTAATACAAACTTGAATTTAAAGGAGATAAATGTAGAGTTCATTTGGCCTCTTACTAGTAGTGTAATCCCTCTGTGCCTCACTCTCTATCATTAAAATGATGATAACAATAGCATGACCTATGAAATTATACTGATAAAATGAATTAATACTGTGAAGCTTTTTGAACACTTTTCTGGGGAATAGAAAGAGTTATGTAAACGTTAAATGAATGAAGAGAGGCTCTTCAGTGGCTTGAGTGTGACTGAGCAGCTTCTTAAAAGACAAACATTATTAAAAAGCTTTTAAAAATATCTTATTCTATTTTTTGAATTTTGTGTGTGTGTGTGTGTGTGTGTTGCCTGCCTGCATGCAAGTGCACCTGTGGCGTGTTGTTATGGCAGTCATAACAAAATTGGAACAACTCCAAGTCCCCCCACCTCTCTCCACATATATAAATGAAATATTTGAGATAATGATAATATAAAAAGGAGTTAGAAAGATCATATAGGGAGGTAAGTTTTGTGTATTTAGCTTGTTAAGCAGAAACACTAAGTTGACACTAGTAGAATATGCTAAGTTGTGCATGTACAGAGAAGTACTAAGTACAATCACTAAAAGGTTATACAGAGATAAACCCACAGTAAACTAAATTTAAAAAATTTCATGATATCTACAAGGGATAAAATGGAATTGAAATCAGAATATTACAAAAAGTTGAATATAAAATTATATTCCTTAAATAGGTCTTCACCTACCCAGGGCTCAGGGACCACGGAGGAAGAGGAGAGTAGAAAGATTGTAAGAGCCAGAGAGGGGGCATGACTTTAAGGAAATAGAGTCTTACAGGTTCCTGAGAACTTGCTCATATGAACTTGCAGCAATAGTGACAGCATGCACCAAACCCATGCAATATCAATCAGACAAAAACTAGCAGAGAACTGGGAAAATGGGCAGAAGGCCCCAACCTTAGCTGAGGAACTATTGGCAGCTGATCACTGCTGGGTGAGGAAGAGTTGGTCTTCTTTAAGGAAGTGATGCTAGATAGACTGAAAGGCTCCAATGGATGAACTCACACTGAGGGACATCTGGGTATACAAACTCGACTTAATATATATGACAGTATGAATGAAATCCTGTGGGTGGGCTATGAGGGTGCTGACATGGGAGAGGGTCTAAGTATGATTAAGATGTATTGTACGAAATTCACAAAAATTCAATAAAAATATATATTGAAAAAGTAAACTTTATATAAATTCAAAGAGAGATTGACAGGGAATTTCAGTATCACTGATAAACACTGCAAGAAAAGCACTTCATATATGATATAAATATATACATGTGTGTGTGTGTGTGTGTGTGTGTGTGTGTGTGTGTTTGTGTGTGAAATGAGAATGTGACTCTGGAACAATGCTTCATGCATACATTAATTTAAAAAAAGAAAGTGGTTGTGTTTAATTAAATCGATGCAACTCGGACTTCAGAAAAAAGACAGCAACAGAAATATTATATAATACTAAAAGGTCAATCCACTAGGCAAACAGCAATCCTATATATGTTATTGCAAACCAGAAGAGCTGCAAAATACATGACATAAAAACTGGTAAAATTGAAAGGAGAACTAGGTAAATCTAGAGTAATAGTTGGCAATTTTGACACCACCGTAGCATTTGAACAACAATGGAACAACTAGCCTGAATAAAATTAAGCTTGCAGAAATCTCAGCAACATTGTTATGGTCTGAATGTCTGCTCATCCACTACAAAGTAATATCCTGAAAGCCAGGTTTTATGGAGATACTTACTTTTTAAAGGCCTAAGGGAGCACATTTCACCCTTCTCCTAAGGTAAGAGCATAGCTAGAAGGTACCATATATGAGGCAGAAAGCTAGGGCTCAGCAGACACTGAAGGTGCTTATGTTATTGTAGTTCAGATGGGTGATAGGAATTATCAGTCAACATGATTTAATTGATATTTATAGTCCTTCACCTCAGAATATCAGAATATGCATGTGTATCCATTGTTCAAAGAACATATACGAAGATAACATACTTTGAACCATCAAACAAACCACAAAAAATTTACAGGGAATGAAATTATACAGAGTGTATTCTATGACTGCAGAAGAATCAAAGTAAAATCAATAACAGAAAAACAAGTGGGGTTGTTCCTGGGATACAAAGCTTCTTTACAATGTGAACATCAGTCAGTATCATCTGTATTAGCATTAGAAGGTTAATGGAGCCTGGTCAGCCTATGAGAAGTAATAGGCCAAATATTTGGTGGGAGTAAGCAGTAAGGGAGGTTCAGCTATGGGAGGGAATCTAAGTATGATCAAAACATATTGTATAGAATTTTCAAAAATTCAATTTTAAAATAAAAGGTCTATGTATGAAAACAGCACGATATCAAGGTATAAAGAAAACAACACAATTCAAGACTCACTCATAACAAAAATAGTCAGCAAATCAAGATTAACAGGAGACATTCTGAAAATGATAAACAGCATATTAATTACATTTAATGGTGAAAAATGAGAGAAAGCAAGGGTGTCTACTCTCACTGTTGCTAATAAGGAGTACTGAAATTTTCAGATGAATTTAATAGAGAAATAAAGGCAGACTGAACAAAAAAATGGAAAAACATATTTGTATAATACAGGATTGTGTATGTAAAACATCTCAAAGCAGGTGTAGAAAATTTCTTAAATCAATGAATAAATTTACCCAAATCACGTGATATAATGATAAGGGTTCAGTGATCAACTACAATCACTTCTATATATGTTCAACAATTGAAATTTAAAATACAGTACTATTTCGAGGGTGCTTGGCTCATGCAAAAGGTCCTATGTCTCATCCGTACCACTTCCAAAACATACTATTTATAAATCACTTAAGGAAAAATGAAAATTAAACAAACATTTATAATTCTAATAAAACAAAATATACATATTTTGAAATAAGTATTCAATTCAATTGAGAGACAGACTGTGTCCATGGGTTTGAATTTTCAATATAGTAAAGGTGAGAATTCTTCCCAGAGTTTAATGAAATCCCTATGAAAATCCCAGAAACATTATATGTACACATAGACAAAGTTACTGTAAAATTATAAAGAAAGGCTAAGACCGGAGAATAATTAGGACAAGCTTTATTTTTTTACATTCTCAAACTGGAAAAAAAACAAAAACAAAATGTCACAAAAGGTGAATGAACGAATGAACTTATAATGAATATTTCTAACAACTGTATGGATTTCAAAGTGCTTAAAATGGCAATCTCAGAAGGTCACAAATGTATGGTTCTATTTATATTACAAAATTATAGATCTAGAAAATTGTTCAGTGGTTGCCAGGAGTTAGGAATAGGAGTGTTGTAAGCATAAGTGAGTGAAACTCTAAAGGAGTAGCTTGAAGGAGGTCATTAAAGTAATGGCTAGTTCAATATTATTTTTGACTTCATATATAAGTTGCCATTATTTTTAATTGTTTACTTCTGTTGGCAAATACAGATTGATAAAATCAATAGATTTTTCAGTTTCATTTTATGATAGTACGGAACATAAATACAAACAGCTAAAGTAAGATAAAAATATTTTTTAATATAGGCCAATAAGATGATTGAGTGGGAAGACTTGCAATACAAGCAAGCCTAATGACCTGAGTTTAATTCTCAGAACCTATATGAAGATCAATAGAGAGAACCAACCCCACAAAATTGTCATCTGTCACTACACACACACTGTGGCATGTGCAGCACCGCCCCCTCACATAAACTATATGCAAACATTGATAATAACTAATAATAATTCATTAATAATGATTTTTAAAATTCACAATGTGTAATAATACAAAGAACAAGTATCAACATTTAAGTTGAAGCCAAGGCATTTTGTTTGTTTAGTTTTCCTTAAAATTTCTCCACTTAATTGTGAAAATTTCAAGCAGAAACATGTAAGAATTGTATTAACTTTAATGTAGCAAATATTCATCCATGTATATATTTTCCACACAATTCATCTTATGTTTTTATGTATTTCAGGAAAAATAACAGTGCTTATCATCTCATTCATATCATTAATAAGATCTTAATATGTATATATTTACAGAACAAATTATAGGTGTAAGTACATATTACCTCATTCATACCATTAAGATCATAATGTGTAATGTAACTTTTCTATTTTTGGTCTTTTTTGAGACAGGGTCTCCCTCTAGTCCCAGCTGGCCTGGAACTCACAGAGATCCGCCTGTCTCTGCCTCTGAAGGGCTGGGATTAAAGGCGTGTGCCACCACACCCAGCTGTATATGTTACTTTTAAGATTACACATGTAGTGAAATGTACAAATTTATCTGGTTTCTTTATTTTTGTTTTGATTTTTTTGTTTTTGTTTTTGCGACTGGGTCTCCCTGTAGCACCAGGTGGCCTAGAACTTGCTTTGTATACCAGGCTGACCTTGGTTTCATAAAGATCAGTTTGCCTCTGTCTTGCCAAGTGCTGGGACTAAACGCATGTGTAACCATGCCACGCTAAATTTGTCAGTTTTAAAAAATGGATACATGGAGCAGGAAAGGTGTCTCGGCAGTTAAGAGCACTGGCTGTTTTTGAAGAAGACCAGGGTTTGAATCCCAGCACCCACATAGCACCTAACAACTGTCTGTAACTCCAGTTGCAGGAGATCCAACACCTTCTGTCCGCTGTGGGCATTGTACGACACAGGTGTACCTATACATACAGGCAACATACCCATACTCATACAATAAAAACATAAATAAAAATTTCAAAATGGATATACTCAGGAAATTTTAACCCGTATCAAAGTACAAAAAGTTCCCATCAACCCTGAATATTCCATGTTCCTCCTAGTTAACTCACAGCTACTACTGTCTAAATTTTTCTTTTTTAAGACAGGTCTCCCTGTAGCCCCAGCAACTTGCTTCTGCCCTCCAAGGATCCAAATTAAAGGCATGTGCCACCATGACTGACTCTGTTTCAGATTTTCTTAAAAATCACTTTTATTTGTCCTCAAAAATCATGTTAGTGTAAACAAAAGGCATGCACTATTTCCTGTTAGATTAGTGTTCATCATAATATTATTTCTATATTTGTGCTTGCTTTTCTTTATTGTTGTTGTCTATTTGTTTCTTTCAGACCAGGTTTTATAATATAGCTGAGAGAGGCCTGGAACTTGCTATAAAGTTCAGCCTGGCCTAAAACTACCAATCAGGGTTTGAAAGATGAAACATCTGAAGATGCAGAAGGGGAGTAGAGTTCTATTATCAACATTCCCCATTATGGTACCTCTAATTTTAGTGATTTTGGCACATTGTGGAGAGAAGGAAACCTTGTGCATTGCAGACATTGAGCAGGCAGGTTGTCTGAAACTTGGACTATTTGTGGAAATAAGATGTTGATATCTACCCTTTAGGATTTACCACACCCATGCCTGCTTCATCCCAGAAACTCTCCAGTTGCCCCCTGTGGCCTAGAGACCTAGCCTCCCATGGGCTTCTGAAGATTGTGAGAATCTTCTAACTCTACAGAAAGTCTGCTCCTGGGATCAGAAGTTTTATGTGTACCTAGTTCCATGGGGAATATGTATGACATCCCATTCACACATCAACACAGGGTTACCACAAGATTTAACACCGAGCACCATTCAGTTGATCTACAACCTGGCTCATTGAGGTAACAACAAGCAAAGAACTCAGCAGTGGTGAGACCAGATAGCCATATCAGGAAACACCACCAAAGACCTAACTGCTGATGCTTCTGACCTCTGTGGGCATTGTGTGAACATGGTGCACTTATATACATGCAAATGCTGATACACATAAAATAATAAAAATAAATTAAAGGGACAATACATTTAAAACAACTAAGTATCAAAAAATCAAACATCACAATTAAAATGTGGGCAAGGAGCTTAATAGATTTCTCAAATGATGAAACACAAATTTCTGAGAAATACTTTAAAGGTGTTCAACATCATAGTCATCAGGGAACTGCAAATTAAAACTACTTTGAGATTTTCATCTTATTCCAGCCATATTGGTTAAGATCCAAAAATCAAATGATAACAAATGCTAGTTAGCTTTCATAGTACTAGAATGTGCTATGCATATCACTGACAGAGAAAGGCAATCACCAGTCTTTCCCAGCTGTGAATCCTGTAAGCTACAGTGCCAATTGGCTTAGCAAAATTTGCCTGATGGTGCAATAGTGGTACTAATATTATGGGAGTGACCAATCACTTTATAACTGGATTTAAGGCCCACTCCATACAAAGATTTCATACCTGCCACTGTTATCATTGCAAGAACGTGTGCCTCAAAAAATCACAGGCCATATGAGAGAACTTGCTCACAGTGATGCTAAATAATCATAATGTTTAACTGACTCACAATTAACTATTCTTGTATCCATTAATATAACATCTTTTATACATATATCCCTCAACTCTCACCAGAAAAGGATCTCATTGCAACATATAGTGTTTATCACAGAGACTCACAAATGGTCATCATGCAGAAAATAATAGACCTCAAGGCTCAAATCTAAATGGGACACCTATATTGCACTTTATTTTCCAAAGGCGCAGTGATCATTGTGGAAGAAGGGGCAGAAAGATTGTAAGAGCTAAAAATGGTAGATGAACACAAGGAAACTGTTGTCTAGACACCACAAGGTAGTTGCTCATATAAACAATGCTTATGACAGTATGCACAAAACTTGTGCAAACCCAGGCTGGATCCCAGCACTCAAGAGGATCTCTGTGAGATCGATGTCAGCCTGTTCTATATAGTGAGGTCCAGGTCAGCTGGGGCTACAGGGAGACACTGTCTCAAAAACAAACAAAACAAAAACAAGCAAACAAAATACTTGTGCAAACTCAAGCCACACAGGGGCCCAGCATGGATGTGGGAGGTAGGCTGGAAACCCTAGTTCTAGTTGAGAGTCGATTGGCAATTGATATATGCAGAGAGAGAGAGAACCAGTTTTCCTTACTGGTGTAATGCCTGGTAGGTTGACCAGAATCCAGGGCATGAAACCATACTGATGAGCACTTGAGAATGACAGACTGGAATTGATTTAAAAAAACAAAAATTAACAAAAAACAAAATAAAATAGAATTATGGATAATAATGAAGGACATGAACTCAAGGGGGTAATGGGGAGGAGTGAGAGAGAGGAGATTAAATCTGAATATGATAAAATACCATTGTGTGAAATTCTGGAATCAATAAAAGTAATTATTAAAAATAATTTGTAGCACATCAATCCATAGCTTCCTGACATTAAGAGTCTCCATTGAAAAGTCCGGTTTTATTCTGATAGGTCTGCCTTTTTATGTAATTTGGTCTTCCTCTCTTGCAGTTTTCAGAATCCTTTGTTCTGTACATTTATTGTTTTGATTATTATGTGATACAGGGAGTTTTTTCCTGGTCCTGTCTATATGATATTCTGTATGCCTCTTGGACATTCCTTAGATTTGAGAGTTTTTTCTATGATTTTGTTGAAAATATTTTATATGTTTTTTACTTGGGTGTCTCCGTCTATGCCTATGACTCATAGGTTTGATCTTCATATAGTATCCCAGAGTTCCTGCACATTCCATTCCTGAGAATTTCTTATAGTTAATATTTTCTTTGGGTGAATGATCCAATTTTTCTTGTATTGGATCAAGCTTTGTATTCATGGCTTGATATTTCTTCTTTCATTTGATTCACTCTATTGGTGAGGCTTTTCACTTAATTTTTTATTTCACTGACTTCATTTCTCATTTCAAGTTTTAGTTCAGTTTTGCTTTTCTTCAGAAATTATGTTTCTTTATTAAATTATATTTTCACACCTCAGATTGTTTTCTTTATTTTATTCAGCCATTTTTATTTCTGTTTTCACAGTCTTCATTCTGGAATTTATGCATGTCCTCTGTGTTTGTTGAACATACTTATAATTGTTATTTTGAAATCATTGTCTTGTGCCTTAACTAAGTTGCTCAGGTGACATTGCAGTGGGTATAGTGATTTCTGGAGGAGGTTTTCTTGTCTCATTTATCCATACTCTTTATATTTTTGTGATTGTGCCATTCTCCTGGAACTGGAGATATGGATGGTGTTATACCGTGTGAATGCTGAGAACTGAATCTGGATCCTCTGCAAGAGCAGCTAGGGCTCTTAACAGCTGAACCATCTCTCCAGCCTCTACTATCTAGTGTCTTGAGTTCTTTGAATTTTATAGACATTAACTCTCTATGAGATAATCTTTGAGAGATAATTTTGTCAGAGAATAATTTCTCTGAAAATAATTTCTCTGAGACAAATTTCTGTGAGATTTTTTTCCCATTCTGTAGATTGGTTCTTTGCTCAAATGATGACATCCTTTGAAATACATTAACTTTTAAAATTTCATGTCATTTTAAATTCCAGTCATCAATTGTTGGATTTAATGCCTGTGTTATCGGGGTCCTATTCATAAAGTCCTTGCCTGTGCATATAAGTTCCAGTGTATTCACTACTTCCTCATCTATCAGATTCAAGCTATCATGTCTTTTATTGAAGTCCTTGATACATTTGAAGTTTAGGTTTATTCATGGAGTAAGATATGCGTCTCATGTCATTCATTTCATTCATCTACATGTAACTATTCAGTTTGACCAACACCATTTGTTGAAAATGTTGTCTTTTATACTACCTGAAAAGAAAATCTATCATCATCCTTAACCAGCTGTGAATCCTGCCAGGTACAACAACTGGCACAGCAAGATAGACCCACAAGTGTAATAGTGGCATGAATATTATGTGAGTAATCAGTTGGGTTTGTGATGTATTTTCTAATTGGATTTAAGATCTTCTCCATAGGATGGAGATTACCTGATAGTAATACAAGGTCTGGGAACTCAGTGCTAGACAGGTCACAGGAGATTAAAAAAATGTCTAATAATATCACTGTGCTAAATAGATAATTAAGCTGACTCATAATGATTTATTGTTATACCTATAGATTAATGCATCTCTCAATACTCAGCAGATGGTAATTAACACAGAGAACCACAACTGGCCAATGTGTATAGAATAAGAGGCTGCAAATTGATTATCCCTAAATAGGACACACATATCAAACTTCAGTCTCCCAAAACTCAGGGATCATTGCAGAAGTGTGTGGAAGCAGAAATGATCTAAGAATCAGAAGTGATAGATGACCACAAGGAAGCAGAGTTTTCCAGACATCTGGAAAGTTACTCATATGAATTCACAAAATGCTGACAGCATACATGAGTCCCACGTAAGCTCAAACCAGACAAAATCCCAGCATAAATGTGGGGAAGTGGGTAAGAAACCCCAACCTTACCTGAGAAACTACTGGCTGAAGGGGACAGTCACTCTCTTTTAGGGATGTGGTTCTTGGTATGTAAACCAGGCTCCAGTGGACCCCAATGGGACCTCCAATGGGAAGGACATTTGGGCCACAAATTAGACTTTAGAAACTCTATAGTGTTTATCATAGATTACAAGAAACTGGGTGGAGGGTAGTAAAGGGAGGTTTGTATAAGGGATATCTAAATACAATCAAAATATAGCATATGAAATTCGCAGAAATTCAATGAAAATGGAAAAAAGAGAAAATGCTATCTTTTCTCCAATGTGTATTTTACCCCTTCATCAAAAATCATGTGACTGTTAGGGGCAGCTCTTTTTCTCTGAGGCATGAGAAATCAGGTCAAGGAAGTTGCCAGCAAAGGTACCTTTTAAAGTATAGGAACACTAATGAGAAATTTCTTGATCTGGCTATCTCTGTTTTTGTAGTGGTTTAGGAATGAAGGTCATCTGCTGAATATGATAAGAAATATGAAAGGGCAAAAACTTGAAGTGTCTGATGAAAGTTTTAAATAACTAGTGAAAGGGCTATGAGAGGAACCTGATTAAGGTCATATACTGTTCTTGAAGATAAAACTAAAGTTTGAACTCAAAATGTTTTCATAGTAGGCACCCACATGCTCATGTGATTTTCTCTAGTGATACTACTCAACGTGGGAAAAGGCATGTTATTCATGTTGGAGTTTGACTGTGAGGGTGACATGGAAAGACAAGATATAAAGGAATCAGCAAAGAGAGCTGAGTGAAGTTATTGTTTAAGAGTACTACCAGGGTTGCTTTCTGAAAGTTATCTTTTAAAAGCAACTGAAAACTACAATGAGATGAAAAAAATGGCATCCTAAAGGTAGAGATTCGAGTGTTGAAATGATAGGAAGGTATAAACAGACTTTAGGGTATTCAAATTCAGTGTTTCAGAAATGGTGCAGTTCTTGGTGCCAAGAAAATACAAGGGGTTGCTGAAGTTGAAACAGAAAGGTGGTCTTCAGAATTAAAGGGAGTCAGGAACACAGTCCCCAAGACTAATGACTGAATGGATTTATGACCATTGAAGAACCCCTGAAAATGGAAGGAGTTTTGACTGAGAAAAGAAGAATTAAGGAAGTTTCAAAATCTTTAGCGCAAGAAGTTTTGTCATGGTATTGATAACCTGCTGAAGTTATGAAACTCAGAAGACTTTCACATGAAGAGCATTATTTGAAAATAATAGTGGAGAACAAGAAGGGTACTTGATGTTGCTTGATAACGACAAATCAGGAAGGACTTAAGGGAAAGTGGAGTTCTTAGATGAGATCCATTTGTTCATTGAACAAATATTTTTAGATTGAGGACCGTATTTCCTGATTTCTTTAAGGAAGTGTGAATTTATGCTCGTTTTTCTGACATAATTATTCATATGATATTTGTCATTCTCACATTTCAATTTGGATTATAAATTATAGATCACTTTTGAAATGGTTGAGATAAAGGTGCTTGTGGTTATTTATTCCTATTTCCATCAAACTTATATACTGTCATAGGCATATTTTGAGTGGTCATTCACCCTGTAGGGAATCTATTAAATTCTACCATCATCCAGACTAATGTTTCCAGTTGTTGAGATAAATAGCAAGAGAATTCTTCCAGGAACTCAGATATGCCCTGCTTATAGTATTTCCCAAAGTTATCACTCCTATAGCTAGTTTATGAAGTTACCCTGTAGCAGTTAATACTTGGTAAGCTCTGATATGGGTGATTTTGATTTGTTTGTTTTGCTCTGTTTTGACATATTTGTCTTTTATTTATTTTTATTTTATGTATATAATTATTTTATCTGTGTGTATGTAAGCACATCACATGCATGCATCACATGTCTGTTGAGATCAGAAGAGGGCATCACATCCACTGGAACTAGATTTAGCAGGTATTAGCTACTAG
This sequence comes from Eospalax fontanierii, assembly GCA_035773235.1. Classification (NCBI taxonomy): domain Eukaryota; kingdom Metazoa; phylum Chordata; class Mammalia; order Rodentia; family Spalacidae; genus Eospalax; species Eospalax fontanierii. The sequence continues at coordinate 47,684,278 of CM069525.1, forward strand.
CGGCTATGTGGGTAGCCAGTGTTCTTTACCACAGAACCATCTCTCCAGCCCACAAAGTATATTTTAAAGCAGTCCACTAATAATTCATTTGGGAATATTTACCTTAATTAGACTCCAAAACACTACTCAGTGATAGTCAAAGTCATTCTATTTTCCATTTTGTGAAAGATAAAATTATACTTGCCAATTTTCAGTGTTTTAGAATTTCTTCCACTTTTTTGTTCATTCCGCCTGACACACACACACACACACACACACACACACAAACACACACACACACACACACACACACACACACACCTCTAAGCTCTTCTTTCTCATTTTGTAGTAAATTTAATGTTTATAGCCACTATTATCACTTGGTTGATCTTGGTTACTTTCACACCTTGCTTTCTTCCCTTTGGGGCTTTGTATATGTTATTCTCATTGCCAAAATTGTCACTCTTTCTTCATTCCCTCCTTTGTCTTGTTAGTTCCTATTTGCCCTTCTGTCCTTGCCTTAGTTATCATCTCCTCTTAGAAGCTGTTTCAGCCTCCAGAAGGCAAGAAATACCCTCTTCTTGTAACATTTATTCCATGATAATCATTATCCCATAGGACTTTAATTCTATATTTATTTATTTCTCAAGAGACTTTGAACTCCACAAAACCAGGATTTTTCCCCTGGCTATAGTGGTATTTCTAACACTTTGCACTGTGCTAGGTACATAGTAGGCACCAAGTAAGTATGTGTTAGATGAATGACTGGCCCAGATTTCTAACCAAAGTAGCATAAGACATTATTTTACAGCTCTGCACATGCAAAGGGATAATAAAGAAGATTTAAAATGAGGACTGACCTGGAAAATCCAGTCTCTTTTAGTAGCCAAATTAATTTTCTTGAACACTTTCCTCTACATATACAGAAATCTTCTTTGCAGGAGAAAAATCAATGATTGTGCCTCATTTCCATCTTTCAAAGCCTCACATAGAAACATTTCAAAAATACATTTGATTTATAGATAATGCTGCATGTTTTTTGATACTACATTCACTTAATTCAAATAATGAGGAGAGTCCATATTTTTCTTGTGATAAGACAACCTTCCTTGCATGCATTTACCCCACTTGCTTGTTATTTCAGACTCTCTCCACTTCCTGAATCCTGGAAATAGAAGTGAAGTGTCTATTTGTCATTGTCACAGTTCTTCTCAGTTCTGGACCCACACAGACGGTACCAGAAACAAATTATTTGGGAATGAGTATAGGTTCACAGCCTAAAAGCCTGGTTCCAGTAGTAATTCACTGGAGAAATCTCTTTTCTTTCTGAACCACAGTATTTATCTGTCAAGGAGAAGAATCAATTAGATGATTTTTTACTTCTAAAATTATTCTGATTTTCTCCTTTGTAGTTTTATTTCTAACCTTACAATGTGTAGCTGTCTCTGGAGCCTCCAACTTACATCAAATTCTGCCAAGCCTCAGATTTAAATCATATGAAGTAGATCCCTGGGAAGCATCTCAATGTATGAATTATTAATTATCTCCCACCACACAGTCTCTGTGTGCATATTTACTTATATCACTGGGTATATAATCCTGACAACAAATCATCATTTGAATGGTTTAACTGATGTTCCTTCTTCCTCTCAGTGATTCTGTATGTGTCTTCCTTTCGCCTTGAGAATTGTGCAATTTTTTTTCTCCTGTGAGACTCTGATACTGAGCAGCAAAAAGGATGTCAATATCTGAATCCTGGTGTTACTGTCTTCCCTTTTTCAATTTCTCTTCGAGATTGCTGCATTTCCCCCTTTGCTCTGTAGCCTCTTCTACTTCTGACTGCTTCAAGTCATTTCCATACCTAGGAGCTTGGATTTTGCCCTCCCTGCTTCTTAGATCTAGCAACTATAGCAAATGTACTGTTTAATGAGGTTTCTAATATGCTCACTGATTTTTTATTTCCCAGAGGGACAAAAAAATACTTGCAAGTATATCAGCCTGTGCTATGGGGCTTACTCAGCAGCTGCAGCATCCTACCTACACCTTCTGTTTGGTCTTGGTTGTCCAATATTCTATTCACTCACCCTTTCACAGACAGATCTTATCTCCCTTCCATTCATCTCCCTTTCTCCTCATTTCTTACTAAAGTTTCTGTAGGCTTCTTTAGAGCCAACGGTTTTCTGCCTACTGGTAGAGAAGCCCTTTATTCTCTCAGAAGTTCTCTGAGTTAACCACCGTTTACTGCTTCCATTGGGGATGAGTGCCCAACACATTGATTTAATTAAAAGGTGGTGAAATAAAAATCAAGCCATGGAAGCACTTTGAATAACAATTCTCTGACTTGTTACAAATCACTCTCTGGACTGATTTTCAAATTGGAAACTTTAGGGGATCTTGTAATGCTTTATTTCTTACAATAGGATTGGGGGGTAACTTCAATTGCTTTGTGCCTTTCTGTAGGTAGGGGTTGTCTCAACCATCTCAGTAGGGATTCTAATATGGCAAACTTAATTCCAAATATGTAGGTAAACCTGAGTTGGATGTCTTTGAATGGCATGTCACTGAGATACTGCCATGTCAGACAGAAGTGCACTTAGGAGATACAGTCTGGACCAGATCCATGATAAACAATCTTGTTTGCTCTAATTGCCTATCCATTAAAAACAATTAATAAACATTATTTAAAAACTTGTCAAAGTAACATTAAAAATGTTAATGACATAGCCAGTTACTTTGTTTCAAAAAAGTTAGTATAACAGAAATTACAAGTAAGTGGTATAATACGGCAGCAGCTTAAGGGGAGATAAAGATTTCTACAATGTTCATCAGCATTATAAATAAATAAGTCTGGTGTTGGAAGGACTAGAAATTTCTGTCTAGGATATTCTTTCACTTCTTGAACTGTATCCCTTCAGTCTAGAAATACAAACACATGCCACCCCTCCTAGCCCATCCCACTCCTCCTGAATGAAGAAGAAACTGAGATTTAAACAAGTTCTCAGCTCAGAAGCTCTAATCAATCATGATTACCTTTGTGAGATTCCTGGTTTCCCAATTTGAGACCTTGTTTGGCGATTCAGAAGCCCATTTCTGGTCCTCTTCTGTTCACACTACATGAAAAGCAGGTGTATTAGTTATTTTTATTTTGTTGTGATAAAAACACTAACCAAAACAATTTGTAGAAAGAAGAGTTTACAATTCCAGAGAGATTAGAGTCCATAATAGTGGAGGAGGCAAGGCTGCAGAGGTGGCAGGAGCAGAAAGCCCAGCATCACATCTTCAGGCAAGCACAGGATGCACAGAGGAACTGGAAATCCAGCAAGTCTTAAGAATTTCCAAAGCCCCTCCTTAGTGATGTGTTTCTTCTAGCATGCCCACACTTCCTTAAGGTTCTGTGACCCTCTCCAAACAATGGCACAAACTGGAAATCAAGGGTCCAAATGCTTGGAGTCTATAGGGGACATCCTCATTCAAACCGCCATAGTAGGTTTAAATCAATCACAGCAGGCCAGGGAAACAGGGGATATGGGATAGTTATTAATTTGTCAGTTGCCTTCCATTCTTGCAATGAAGATTGCAGAGGTCTCTTTTTGTTTAGTTATCTTTTTGTGCTGCTGTAGTTTCATCTGACTTCTGAAAAATTACAACTATATCCTGGAGGATATTAAAGAGAGTGTTACAGGAATATATTTAATCAGGATCCTTAAATGTGTGATACCCAGAATCAGCTAACTCTCTTTGGCATGGTAGTGTTAGGACAAATTCAAAAACAAATTTAAAGCTCTAGCACTAGTATGCATTTCTCTGGGGTAGAGTTGGAAGGTTAGTCATAGAACTGCTTCCAAAAATGATTGATAATGCCCTTGGTACATTTATGTACATGGATTTGTGAGTTCTCTACTGCATAGACTGCCACATATATACCTTTTTTACTCCACGATAAAACAGAGGAAAACATGATGGTAAGAAGTGCTGGTTTCCTCTGCTGAATCTAGATCTTATTTCCTACTCTTCATTCCTCTTATACTATTTATTCATTTTCACAAGAAGCATTTAAGGTAATGGCCTGGTGGACGTACAATGGCAAATGTTTCCTCCTAGCCAACTGGGCTTAACATGCTAGAAACAGATGGTTTAAAAGACAAATGACCTGTATTTGAATTCTACAGTCATTATTTTTTCTTGCTGTGTTATATAGGGTGAATCATTTAATTTTGCATCTAATTTTCATTATCTGTAAAATAAAAGATAATGCTAATGCCTAATTCATTGGAGGTTTTGAGAGAATTAAATAGCATAATAAGTATAATATACTAAGAAACATGCTTGGTATCTAATTATCTCTATATGAAGTTTTGCTATGAGAATTCATAGAAAGATCACTGAAAGTGACTTCAAACTGCTCTTGGTAAGTCATTTCTCCTTCCTGTTCACTCTATTAGTCTCATAGTGAGGGAGGATGAAGAAATAGTCATCTAATTTGGTTGATTCTTATGAGTTCTAAATGAAGTAATATACATAAAACATTTGCAGCTTAGCGGACATTCAGTACCTTAAGATTCATTTCTTATTTCTCCATGTTTTACTCCTCATATACAATGTATACTTTCAGCCTGGACAAATCCCATGTAAGCACAAAGACCATGTCACTAACTTGTTTTCCTAAGAGTTCTATAATCAAGTGATATCTTCCAACTCTAGTCTATTTGTAATATTTATTTAGGTGATGATATGTTTTCATCCATTTATTGAAATGTTACCATGATGGCTGCTGAAGGCTCCTACGCTATTTTCTCTGAGAAACCCTCTGCAGCACCCTCTCTTTGCCCTCCACCTCCCATAGTCAGTTCTTTTCTCTATGGTCTCATACCATGCTATACATAGTTTTATCACTATTATGGCTTGTTGAATGAATGATGTTCTAGAATATGCAGACATCACCCTGTCACTGATTAATAATGAAATTGATAATTGCTCCACAGTATCTTGCCTAATTTCATTGATAAACATGGCTGGTGTTTGTTTATACTTTATTTTTAGGGTGAAATTGCTGGTTAAGTTGGAAGTTGATTCTTGTCAAATGTATACCTATTTCTTGCCAAACCCTTTAATAACTAAAACACCTTTTTCCCTCAGTTAGCTCAGATTCAAGCTAGGCAAATGAAAGAAATGTGTGAAGAGAAATATAAGAACTTGAGACAGTGGAGAGGAATGAAACAGTGTGGTCTTAGGATTGTGATGTAGACACTGATAATTCCAGAATAGAGGCAAAATTAACATAAACTAGAGAACAAGGCAACATAGTTCCATTTTACAAGATAGAATTTTATTTGGACCCCAATTAAGAGAATTGTAAGGAAGGGGAAAGAACATTCAACAAGGGATGTGGAAACAGTATGTGGAAATGTGTGCTGGTGCAAGGTACTTTTAAAGCCCAATGCATATAACCCCCACCTCCTGCAGGAGGCAGTTTGTACAAGGGAGAATTGGACAATAAGGGAATGGAAAACAAACTTACAAAAAAATACATACAGACTATATTTATCTTTTAGATACACCGCTGTTTTATTTCCATTCACTCTTTCTAGAAACCTTCTTTTAATGCTCAGTCTAGAATATTCTTTTTCTTCTTAAAATGGATCCCTGCATTTTAAGAATAGAAAATTTTAAAAATAGAAAGAATGGGAGGGGTAGGAAGGATTATACAAGTGTATGGTAAATTCAGGGTTCTCTCTGAGGTTTTTTCCCATTGCTTCATTCTGTGGCAAGTCCCGCCCTCTCACCAATAAGGGGGCAGGAAGGTGGGGAGAAAGGAGAGAAAACATGGTGACGAGCCGGAGAGGGGCGCAGGGATTACTCAAAGCCACTCGGGAGGAGAAATGTCCCGGCCCCAGGCCCACATGGAAGGCCAAGATTCAGAAGGCAGTGTTCCAAGTCCCCGCAGTCCTAAGAATCATATGAGTGGAAGCGAAATTCTGGCCGGGAATGGAGTGAGCACTGCCGCCGGCTGTCGCAGACTTTGCAGGCAGGCAACCAGTAACTTTGCAGGCAGGTAACCAGTAACTTTGTAAACTGCCCTAAATAAATCAGTCTCTCTAAATGGAAGATCAGTTTCCATTTTATCCAGCTGGATTAACCAGACCCTGCCTGCTAAGGCGTGGAGAATAAATTTCATGAGACAACAAGAAACTTTGGGGATAAAGGACAAAAAATGAGCTCAAGAGAGGTGGGACAATAGGAGACTGGTATTATCAAGGGAGAAATGGGGGAAATGGAGAAGGAATGGAGGAAGAGTTAGACTGGGATAGAGAGAGGAGAAACAAATAATGCTTCCAGTTTTTCTCCATTTAGAATGATGTTGGCTGTGGGTTTGTTGTATATAGCTTTAATGATGTTGATGTATGTTCCCTTCAGTCCAGCTGAATTTTGTCAAAGAACTTTTATGCATCTATTGAAATCACCATGTGATTTTGTCTTTGAGTCCATTTATGATTTATGACAATTAATGAGTTTCGAATATTGAACTGTCCCTACATCTTTGGAATAAAGCCCACTTGATGATCATGGTGGATGATTTTTTTGATGTGTGTCTGTATGCACTTTGCAAGTATTTTGTTGAGAATTTTGCATCTGTGTTCATTAAGGATATTAGTCTATAGTTTTTTTTGGTTGCATCTTTAAATGGTTTTTGTATTAGAGTGATTCTGGCTTCATAAAAGGAATTTAGGAATTCTCCCTCTGTTTCTATCTTTCCTAATATTTAAGTAGTATGAGATCTTCTTTGAATGTCTGGTAGAATTCTGCTGTGAATCCATTTGGGTCTGCAATTCTAGCATCTAACCTTTATATGTGACTATGTATCCTGGTGTAACTGCAGGAACAATGAAAATGGAAAGGAACCAGGGAAGTAAAGGTAAAGAAAGAACCTGAGAGAGAATAGTATGAAACAGGTGTTACTAAGGGAGAAATAGATAAAAGGGGGTATTTAAATGGGAGGGGGAGAAAGGGCTATACAGGGAAGTATGTGGATAAAGGAAAATAAGAAGTTCAAGAGAGGTGGGGCCATAGGAGGCTGATATTACTAAGGAAGAAATTTGGAAAACTGGGACACTTTAAATGGGGAAGGCATGGAGGGAAGGTTAGACAGGGAGAGAGAGAGAAGAGAGATAAATAATGCCTAGCTATGTAAAACACCAGTGGGAATCATATTAGTCTAACAACCTATTGACAAATTCCACATAAAATATCACTACATGAGTCCATGTGTATATATAAAGTCTACACAACAAGAAACAGTGTCAGATAGGAGAAATCTTCCTTTCAGTGGTTGGCTATGGTGGTCCAAGTAACCCTCAAGATTACACAGGCCTCCCAGAGCTTGAAGATAAAACACTATTGCTAAAGACAGGACATACTTGGGCACTGGATTTGGAACAATGGACAGGGATCTGATCTGGAAGCCACTTTCCCTGAAGGCTAGCTCCCATAGCTCTAGGAGCACTATGCAAGCTCCTAAGGGAGAACATCAGTTGATGGCCCAACACCAGCTTCATGATCAACACCAGCATTCCACACTGGTGAAGTAGTGGCATTTTTATCTTGGTGGCAATCAACGGCTATCTAATTGGATTTAAAGCCCACTCAATGGGAGGAAACTCATGTGTGATACTGTAAACATAGCCAAAAATATATGACTGAATAGGTCAGACATCTTAGAGGAATCCCCAAGGCGGTCACATTCCCAGGCTAACATAACTTCTTAATAAGTGCAAAATATGTATCCTTATGCTTACAGTCAAGTATCTCAGTCACCACTCATCAAAGAAGCTTCTTTTGCACCAGAGACTACTACAGAGTACCACAGCTGGTCACATACAGACGTTGTCTGTGAATTGCTCAAGCCTAAGAGGCACATCTACAATGAAGCATCTATACCCAAGGCTCACACAACATGGAAAAAGGGGTAAAGAAGACACTAATGACTCTCTTACCTCTCATTAATGAAGCTCCCTCATGCAACAGAGGTCAAGTAACACTAAACGTCACAAGTATCCAAAGAATGGAGATTAAAAATCTGCAGAGTGTGGATCCCTGGACAGAACTCCTATATTAAGTTTCACTCATCCAAGGCTCAGGGGCCATTGCAGAACAGGGTGTGGTAAGATTGCAAGAGCCAGGGAGGAGGTACAGGACCATATGGAAATAGAATCCTACAAGGTCTTTGGACGCTGCTCATATGAACCTACAGCAATGGTTTCAGCATGCTCAAGACCCATGCAAACTCAAGCAGACAAAAACCAGCATGGAACTGGGGAAATGGATAGCAGATGCAACTGATTAGTGTGGAGTGAGTATGAGTTAATATTCCTAAAGCAAGGGACTCCAGGTAGCCTGACTAGACCTCAGTGGATGAATCTGCACTGAGGTCACTTGGGGACACTAACTTGACACAATAGACCTTAACATAGAAGAAAGAATATATGGATTCCAGTTGGCAGGCTATGGGGGTGGTGCTGATCTGGGATATCCTTTGAGACTTCTTTTCAGTTTACTCTTGGCTGTGTTAAATTGACAATAGCAAGTACCAGTACAACAGTCTTATAGGAGACCAACATGCGAGTAGATGTGATATTTATATCAGATTGATTGCTAACAAAAAAATCAATTCACAGTGTCAAGATAGATTCCCCCACTCCAAGATGAAGATCTCTTCTACACCAGCACAGTGGGGTTATTGTAAATGAGTCTGATAGGTTGAAGCTTTGAAAATGCATATTGTGGTGTTTGGCCTTTGGTTGATGTCTTATATTTACAAGAATGAATGAAAATTATTCATTTTTATTGATCTTATTGCTGTAATAATTCTCAATAATAGTTTGAGTATCTTAAGTACATATGCATTCAAGAACTTCAAAGCCTGGGTAATTGTATCTCATTGCTATTTTTCAATATTATTCTGTTTAAGAAGTTTGAAAGAACATACAGCCCATGGAAGAGAAAACAATCAAAATTTTACATTTGTTAATTAGTAATCCAAGAAAGCTAAAATATTTTAGTCTGCTTAGTTTCTAGTCTTTAATGCTTGAACTGCATTCTGAGTCCTTTGATGCTGATTATAAAAACTCTAGAGGTTCTTCAGTGATGCAAATTATGAACCTTGCTATAAAATTGTAAATGGAGCCCATCATTTGTTTCCATCAGATAATTTTAGCTATATAATCTATCATTAATTGGATTCATTGATTAAAAGCCATAGTTCTTTAACTATGTTAGGAAATACATCTCCATTCTATTTCTGTAAATAAACTGATTTACTCACCTATGGAAAAACCCTAGCATTATTATTCATCCAAGAACACTCACCTATTATTTCTACAGCACTTTTTACAACTTCATTCTTTTCTTTTAGTTCAAGTATTTCTTAAAGGTTAGGAGAAGGGCAAGAATCATTGGTCTCCCAATATAAGGACAGATGAAACTTCAGAAATAAGTGGGACCTGAGTTTGACAACATTGGGACTGTCTTAAACAAAAAATGGAAACATTGGTTCTTGCTTTGTTGAGTTTATACTGTATACTAATTGGAAAGACTAAACTGACACATTTGGGGACAACTTATAATTAATTATTAGATAATTGTGGAAGATAATACATCTTTCATATCTAAATGTGATAAATCCATCAAGGGACCTCAATGTGTGCCTCCATTAATATAAGTTCAGATGAATTTCCATTACTATGTGAGGTGATAGACATGTCAATTACATTTGTTGGGGAATCATCTCAAAATGTGTGTATATGTGTACGTATCAAAGCATCACATAGTGTACTTTTAATGTATACAATATTTTCTATTTTAAAGATTGGCAGAAGCATTCATGCATTATGCAATACCATGTAATTTTTAATATGTGTATGCATTTTGTAATGTTCAAATGAAAGTTATATAGTCTTTGTCATGTACATTTCAATAAAGCTGAGATAAAAGAGTCTTTGAAAACTAGTAAATCTTCCAACACCTAATCCTTATACATTTGTTCCAGGTATCTTCCCATAAATTCTCCAGTGATATTCTTCTTCAATGGTCTTTCAAATAGACCTATTAGTGATATAGACAGCTTTGACTAAGTTTCAATAAATATTTAGTGAGCACCAATTATATTCCTAGTGCCATTCTAGACACTAAGCGATATAAGAGTGAGCAAAACAGATTGCTATCCCTGCTTTTATGAAGTTTGTCTTACATTGGAACTGTTAATAATCCTCACTGTCATCAGATAACAGCATTTGGTGCAAGGGTACATACCATAAACATCTGCTGTAAGAAGAGATTTTGGAGCACTGACCTGACGAAGTGACTACAGGTAAGAATTTTATCTACAGAAGAAGAGCAAGTAAGTGCCAATACTTCTGCACATGAGTGTCCAAGAAGTCCAAGTGCAAGGGAGCAAAGAGATACATTCACGTTTCGATTGAGTAACTACTGTATGTTCTTCACTGCCCTAGGTATTAGGGATATCACAGAAAGCAAACCAAATCCACTTCCTATCTTCCTGGGACTTATAATCTAAATGTAAAAATTTTTTAAAAATTGTATAAGGAAATATATAGTCCCAATTTTGAAAAGTACTAGAAAAGAATATTTGTAATATGAAGACATAATTTAGATCAGAAAATCAAGGAAGGCAGCTCCTAAAAAGGAAATTGTGATGTAGTAGTGCTAGAAGTAAACTCTGAGGTTCAAGGACTTGACTCCATCAATACTGCAGAAAGAACATGCAGAACAAATGAAAGACATATTTTGCTTTTACAGAAGAGTGTGTTTTGTGGTCTGTCAGATCCAGCAAGCACACAGGATCCAGAAGTTGATGGGTTTTTATTCCTAATACGAGAGTACTGGGTCTTTTCCGCATTAGCTGTGGTCCTGACTCACAGTCTATCTGTTGGCTAGTTTAAAAGAATCGGTATTGGGGCTGGAGAGATGGCTCAACTGTTAAGAGCACTGGTTGTTTTTGCAGAAGACCCGGGTTTGAATCCCAGCACCCACATGGCAGCTAACAACTGTCCATAACTCCAGTTCCTGGGGATCCAACACCCTCTGATGACCTTTGGGGGCATTGCATGACACGGGTGCACTTACATACATGCAGGCAATACACGTATACATATAAACTAAAAATAATAAATAAAATATTTTAAAAAGAATCAGTAGAAAGGAAAAGGGAAGAGATCCACTGTCCCAGAGCCATCAGGTTCAGGAATGTAACAGAGCCTTTCCTTAAGCAAAGTCTTAAAAGGTGTGGTCAGATTAAAAGACCAAAATTCCTTGTCATAAACCAAGTTTTACAGGGTTTGAAAGAAAAGACTTATATTTAATGTTTCTCAGTAGACATACGAAGAATGAATCGAAGTTAAGTAGGATAAGGAGATGTCAGAAAAGAAAGAGTATTCAAGTCGTTGGCAACACGGTCTTCAAAGTCCTTGCAGAAATAGGAATCATGGCAGGGAGAAAGGACAGAAAGGCCAACATGGTTGAATGGAGAGAATGGGGGGCATGTTTAAAGGTATAATTAGAGATACAGTGGGGAACAAACTATGACAGATCATGGTAAAATGTTTAGTTTTATTTTTAAAAAGTGTAAAACCACTGAGGAGTCTAACACAGCCAGATTGGTTTTCTGTAAAGTTACTATGCTTACAAAGTGGAATACATTTAAGGTGGATATTAAGGTACTGTAGATGACAGATACTGTGGTTTGGAATATGGAGATAGCAATAGAGCTACTCTGGCTGGAATTCATGGTATATTTCATGGTATATTTCTTGGGGGGTGATAGAGTCCACAGGATATGCTGATGTTGTGTATATTGGAATGAAGGGAAACATGTCAAGGGACATTAGTCATTCTTTTAACTGGTGCTCATAATCATGAATGGAAAACCTTGAGTTCAGGTCTCTTGCATACTCTTATTCCTTGCTGTGAAATTCTAGACCCCCACACATTTCTATCATATGATTTCATCCAACACTTTTTCATCTGAACCACTTACTCCAATGACACCTAAGCATATTCTTGGCAATTCCTGCATTAATATAACTCTTGCTCTTTTATTTGGCTAGGATGCACATGGGTTTTTCCTTATGAATTCTAAATGCATTTATTGGCTACAACATTATCTGACATTTATCAATAACAAAATTTTCATTTCTAATTTATAAATGGTCTGAGTTGCAAAGTTCATGTGTATGTCAGCTGTCTGAAATACAGAATTTATTTCCTTACAAAAAATCTTTTACAAATAATTATTAGGTTCCAAGGTTAGTTCATGAAATCAATTTAGTTTTCAATATGGCTCAAATATACTAATATTTGTGATGCAAAATGTCAGAAAATGATATTAATAAATGATTAAATGAAAATATTTGAGCTGTTAGTGCTCATAGAAATCAAGTTTCATTAGAAAAAGACAAAGAACCAGACTGAGAGTTCTGGAGAAATTCTGCAGAGGACTTTTGGGAAGTTCCAAGGATTTTAGAGCTTAATGATACCAATTTTTTATTATACTTAATTTCATTTCAAAATTTACTGGAGCACAGTTTTCTTCCAAACACTCAACTTTTGTATTTAAACTATGATTAAGCCTGCTTTGATTTTTAAGTGTGGATTTTTCTTGGCTTCCAAGATGTTTTTCATACAACTATAAAATTTTCTCTACCTTCAGAGACTCAATTGTTCATATCACTAATTATATCAAGTCATGGTTCTCTCTCTCTCTCTCTTTCTCTCTCTCTCTCTCTCCTCTCTCTCCTCTTCCTCTCCTCCCCTCTCCTTTTATTTATAGTCACATGGTAAGATGCCATTTAGGCGTAAATAACTAACCTATCAGAGTCAAAATTCAGGCCAGTTCCCTTACTTTCTGATCTGCCCTCACATTCGCTAGATTCTCTGGGATATTTATGGCCTTTCATTGAGACTAGAGATTAACACCAGCTGAGAAACCTAATCCACAAGTTACTCTCAATAATATTCATTTTTAAAATCATACTGACCTTCAAAGATCAGCCTCAAGGTGATGAATGAAATATTGTTATGCAGAAACGATAGTAAAAAGGAGAATATCTTGTGGGTGGGAGCAGATCTTGCTGTTGAGTTAGAGATGCTTGCAAAAGGAATTAAAGCATGTTTAGGAGTTGAACACAGCCTGTACAGGAACCACTAATAAGCAGATCCCTCTTTTTTTCTTGAATCTTTGTGTATTCCATACAGAACATCTCTATCTTAATCATCTTTATACCCACTTCCTCACCGATACCCACCCATAGCTTCCCAACTAGAATCCATACATTCTGTCATCTGTGTTAAGTCTTATTGTGTGAAATTAGTGCCCCCAGATGTTCCTCAGTGTAAGTTCATCTACTGAGGTTCAGTCAGCCTATCTAGAGTCCCTTGCATTAGGAATATCAACTCTTTCTTATACAGTCATAATCAGTTACCAATATTTCTTCATCTAAGATTGGGGTCTGTTGTCTATTGTTCTAGTTTTATGCTGGGTTTTTGTCTGCTTGAGTTTGCATGGGTTTTGTCCATGCTGCCACCATTGCTGTAGGTTCATATGAGCAGAGTCCCAGGAGTTTGTAGTATTCTATTTCCTTATGGTCTTGCACCTCCTCCCTGGCTCTTACAATCTTTCCACCCACTCTTCTGAAATGGTACCTTAGACCTGGGTGGGTGGTGTTTAATATAAGAGTCCTGTCCAAGGACCAGAATTTTGTAGACTCTTACTCTCTATGCTTTGGCCATTCTTAACTTTTGTGTTCCTGGCCCTCTGTTGCATGAGGGAGCTTCATAAATGAGAATTGAGATTCATTAGTGACTTCCTTATCTGTTGTTCTATGTTCTGTGGGTCTTCAGTGTAGAGCTTGCATTGTACGTGTGCCACTTAAGCTTGTGCAATTCACAGACACTTTCTGTGTGTCATCAGTTGTGTTACTCTGTTAAAGCCTCCATCTGGTATAAAAGAAGCTTCTTTGATAAGTAGTGACTGGGATATTTGTAAATATAAGGGTACCTACTTTGCACATAGTAAGAAATTACATTAGCCTAAGAATTTGACAGTCTTGGGATTTTCTCTAAGATCTGTGACCTCTTCACCCAAGTGTATTTGGCTATGATTACAGTACCACACATCAATTTACTTCCACTGAGTGGACTTTTAGTATAATTAGGTAACCGTTGATTGCCCACAAGATAAAAGTGCCACTACTTACACCAATGCCATGTGCTGTGCCAGTCATTTATGTGGTCATTTGGTCTTGAAGCTGGTGTTGGACCATCAATTAGTGTTCTGCCTTAGCAGCTTGTGTCATGCTCTCCAAAGCTATGAAAGAGGCTTCTAGGTAATTTGTATCCCCATTGCTCCAAATCCTGTATCTGAAGTATGTTCTGCCTTCAGCAATAGGGCCTTACATTCACATTCTGGTAGGCCATCAAGGACTTTGGCAATAGCTTGTGTAATTCTTGGGATCTCTTGGACCACCCTGGCTAACAACTCAAAGGAAGTTTTCTCTTGTCTGGCACTCTTCCTTGTTAGCCTTCAACTATACACATGGACTCCTGTAGAGATAGTGTAGGTATAATTTGTCATTAGGTTGTTGGACTAATATGATTCCCTCAGGTTTTTCACACTAGGTGATCCACCTCTTAAAACCACAAAAATTTTCTTTGATGCCATTTTCAATTTACTTACTAAAATATAGAGACTGTGAGAACAGGGACATTATTTCATTTACTGTAATTTTCTTCCATGTGTAATAAGTCATGACAGAGAGTGAGAACTTAGTGTTTGATTAATTAGTGAATGCCTAATACTTTTCGTTTAAGCAGAACTTATTTCTTTCACTTCTGGTGACTCAATAAGTAAGGTCTTTTATCTCTAATTTTGAATTGTAGTTTTCTCAGATATTGCACAGAGGATCTCTTAGAAACAAAGCCCTTTCTAAGCACCAAATTCCTGAAGTAACTGTACCTGAGTTGGTTATGATTTTCCTTTATGAGATAGGTTATCCCTGTAGCTTCAGCTGGTGTGGAACTCACTATGTAAACAAGGCTGGCATTGATCTCCCAGAGATCTGTCTACACCTCAGTGCTGGGATTAAAGGCAGATGCCACTATGCTAGGCTGATCACGTTTTTAAAGGCTTCATCATTGAATTTTGGACTCACATTTTCTCAAAGATCATTGACCTCTCATTCACCTCTCTCCTTGCCAGCCTTCCTAAATGCCACAAAGCAAGGTTTTATATTTAATATATAAATATTAAATATATAAAAATTTATATATAATATATAATATATAAATATAAATATATATAAAATATATATATAATTTATAAATATATATAAAATTTATATAAATATCTTGTGGCTTCCACAAGATATTTGCCTGAATGAATATATATGTATATACAATGCCAAATGTATATAATATTGTATTATAATATATACAACATGTATATAATAATTTCATTTTTCAAGTTCTAGTCCAAAGCAAAAATAGAGGCTAATTTCAAACTATATTTCATTGAACGAAAAGTAGAGAACAGGATTTGGTGCTATGATCCACTAAATGAGGGAGAACATTCGTCATTTGTTTTTCTGAGTCTGTGCTACTTGAGTTAGTATAACAAATTCTAGTTCCACCCATTTACCTCCAAATTTCATGATTTCGTCTTTCTTTACCACTGAGTAGAACTCTATTGTGTAAATGTACCACATTTTCATTATCCATTTGTCAGTTCATGGACACTCAGGTTGCTTCCATCCATAGTTGTTGTGAAAAGGGCAGAAACAAACATGGATGTGCAAGTATCTCTGTTGCTGCGATGTGATAAAACACTTATCAAAAGCAAGCTGTGGCTGAAAGTGTTTATTGCATCATACAGGTTATAGCTCACTATTGAGAGAAGCCAAGTCAGGAGCTCAAGCAGGAACCTGGAGGCTACAATTAAATCAAAGATAATGGAGGTACACTGCTTATTGGTTTGCTTCCCTTGACTTTTACCTTTGCATTTCTTATACAGCCTAGGCCCATCCGCTTGTGGATGGCACCACCAACATCAACTAGCAATTAAGAAAAAAGTCTCACAAACATGGTCACAGGCAAATCTGATCTGGGAAATTCTTTAGTTGAGGTTCTAGTTTGTGTCAAGTTGACAAAAGCTAACCATCACAGGCTCAATTCAATACTACCGTAGAACTTGATGGCTTGAAACAGTGACTTATTATTTCCCATTATTCTGTGCATTAGCTTGACAGTTTTGCTTCATGTGACATCAGTTGGTGTGGGATAGCTAAAATCTCCAAATAGTCTCATTTATTTGGCCATCTGTTGGAAATGTTGGCTAAGGGTTATGCTTTTCCCTCATGTGTCCCTTTTTATGTGGTTGCTTGGGGGTGTGTAGATAGTAAAAGCAGAAACCTCAGATCTTTTGGAATTCAATTTCAGAAGTTACAAAGCATGATTTCTGCTAGTTCTATTGTGGAAAATGAATCATGGAGCAGTATAAAACCAGTGTGGAAAGGACTATACAAAGATGTGAACAATGGTTTACTGGTCTTTGTGTTTGGAAATTACCTTCTAAAAAGAATTTCCTGCTTCTGACTCCAGCAGTCTTTCCTTTTCTGAAATGTGACTGGCAGATTTGTATAATGAGATTTCATATATATATATATATTTCACATATATGTATATTACATATGTGCACACATACATATATGAGTATGCCACCACATGTATAGTCAGATTGAGGATAGTTGGCTGAAAACTTTAATTGGAAATGACTACTTATTTATGTTTTTATCCTATTTCTAAGTAGCTGGCCATTGATATATGTGTTAAAAATAGAATCTCAGCTTAAATACTACTTTATCAAAGAATGCTTGGCTGTGCACTTTTCTCATACTTTTTAAGTTCCCTTCATTTGTTAACTTTTATATATATCCATGTGATATTTTATGGTGTTTTATTCACAATTCCATGAGCCACATGAATGCAGGGACTTGCTATCTATTGTTCAGACTAGAACATAACTTAGTAAAGAACAAACAAGTACTTGATGAATACTTGTTGAATGAATGAGTGATTGAAAGCAAACTAAATATCTGTCATCATCACTCATTCATGCATGCCTGTAGAACCATAATAATCAAGTCTTGAATTATCCATAGGGAACTTTTAATAGCTATCTTTCCCAAATGTGTGAGAAATAAGAAATTTATAATGGGGAGTTTTAGTCAAACTAAGTTCTGTTGTGACATTTGGTTTCTTTAAGAAAAGGCTATTTCTCAGTTCTATATTAGAAACTTTAAATTCATTCTCATTTCACACCACCATTTCATTTTTATAAATGATAATTTTGTTGATTTTTTTAGAATTTCAGGCAAAATATTTTAATCATATTCAAACATCTCCAATCTCCTCTGAGATCCAGATCCACCCCACAGTTGAGCAGTTCTCAATAGTTCCTCAGCTAAGATTGAGGCCTCCAATACATTTCCCCAGTTCTAAGCTGAGTTTTTGTCTAAACGTGTTTTTATGGGACTTGAGCATGTTGTCACCATTGCTGCAAGTTCATATGAGCAAGTTCTCAGAGGCTTGAAATACTCTATCTCTTTATGTTCATGCACCAACCCTGGCTCTTACAATCTTTCTGTCTCCTTTTCTGCAACAGTCCCTGAGCCGTGGGTGGGTTAATATAGGTGTCCTATCCAGGGACACACATTCTGCAGTCTTTTATTTTCTACGTATTGACCAGTTGTGGTTTCTGTGTGCATTGCACTCTGTTGTATGAGGAAGCTTTACTGGTGAGAGTTGAGGGATGCATTAGTATTCTCTCTACCCTGTGCTCTGCTATGTTCCATGAATGTTAGGTGCAGAGGTTCCACTGTAGATGTGTCATTTAGGGCTGGGTATCTTTCAAACACACATTCTCTGTGTGTGGTCACAACCAGTTGTGGATCTCTGTAATAGCCTCCATCTGTTACAAAGAGAAGCTTCTCTGATGAGTGGTGAATGGCCCTCTCAATGAAAGGGAACTGATGGGTGGCACTGTAAACATACCCAAATACACACAGAGAACCTTGTCTCTCTCATATCTCTAGACAAATGTGATTTCTTACTCTATGCTAAATATGGATCTTTATATTCATGTCCTCTATTTTTAAAGGATTATGTAGTCTAATTTTTGTTCTCCATATATTCTTGTGGGTCCATCCTGTGGAATGTGATCATACAAGTATTTTAAATCTTAAATCTCCACCTGGGTACCTCATGTTTATATTTGCTGGAAACCTTTCTATTTGAGCATTCAAAACTCAGTCATATTAGCCATACTTTCTTTGTCACAAGTATTATGTACCCAGTTATTTCCAATTATCTTTGTCACTTTCTCTCCTCTTTTCCATATCTAGTCATTCATCACAAACTTTTTTTTTTATATTTCTTTTTCTTATGGTTCCTATCATATATCAGGTGTCTCTCATTTTATTTATAGAAAAAACTGGCAGCCTTATTAATTCATTCTTGAAGTTCAACAAGCATTCACTGAACACTTATTCTGTGCCAGTTGCTGAGGATACAAAAAATGTTTCTGACCTAGTTTCTGTCTTGGAGGAATTAGCAGTCTCATTGGAGGCATATTATGGTTATATTATTCAAATCCATTAGTTTTATTAGAGGCTCTATGTTAAAATAAAGGCCAAAGCAACAGACTTTGTCTGGGAGATCAGAACACGGAGAAGAGACAGCAATAGAGAGTTACAGAGAAATGAGTCAGGGATGGCAGAGTGAAGGAAATTATAGTTGAACTGAGGTTTGAAGGAAGAGAAGTAAGTTCAAGTAGTTACCAAGAAGATATGTGTGAAACTGAGGTAGCAAAGTACATATGAAGGCACAAGGGAAGGAAAAAGCAAGGCACTTATTATGGACAGAACCTAGTATGAGTGGGAAAGGAAGGGGAAAGATGGCATTAAAGTCTAAACAAAGGTCTTAATTGTAAAAGAGGCATACATTATATATTATATAGCTTTATGTTTTAACAGAAAAAAATTTAAATATTTAATGTAAATGTAAAATTTAAAATAAAAAAATTTAAAAATGTATTAACATTTTTAAAAAATACATTAGGTATTGTGGAAAATGGATTGGGAATGGCAAGAATAGAGACAGATTTATCCAGACAAGAGATAATGAAGACATGAAGTAAACTAATAGCAAGGAAGTTGAGTACAGAGGTCACAGAGGATAGGAAGTGATAGGGAGAATACTTGAAACAGATATTATTCATTCTTAGGTTTTGTAGTTATGAGGGTAGTATTGGAATGAAACCACCCTAGATTCAGATTCCAACTCTGCTATGTTGGTAAACTTGACAAGCACCTAACCATTCTCAGCCTCAATTTTTCTTAGTTACAAATGATACATAATGAAAGTGTTCTCATAGTACAGCTGTAAAGACCTCATGAAATGGTCAGTTTTCCAAGTGGTAGGTATTATTACTAATGAGAACAGGACAGGGAAACATAGGCATAAATTTGACAGTAGAGAACCATGGATGTAAAGCATTCCTGCCTACATTCTCTATCTCTGTGAGCACCTGCTGATGAAAGTGCTAACCACAAGGACAATTAAGTGGCTGGCAAAAAGATTTAAAAACTCAAAACCTGCTGAGAATGAGAGAGGGAGGTGCTGAAGAACAAGAGAATTGCTGAGCAGTGTCAAGGGTCTGACTTGACTTCAACTATACCAGATTAGATTATAAAGAAATACTGTCTTGACTCCTAATCAATCTTGCACAACAATTATAGTTGATTAATATTCTCAAAAGGACACATTCATCATGCCATTCCAATACATGTCTGCTGAATAAAGTTTATGCTTCACTCTTTGACATTTTGGGGCCATTTATATTCAGAGTTCTTCCTACTGTGTTGATTTCTGCGAACCCATCAACCAGCAAGAATATTTGATGTTCCCTGTATGTGTCCTGTATCTGCTAAATTGTGAACCTGTGTTTATGTTACTCATTATATCCTCAACATGAGGTTCATTCTAAAAGTTTATAATATGTAAGATTTAGAGTCCTAAAGAACTAAGCTCCTATGTAGACTCTGTCACTTACCAGCTGTATGGCTTGGGCAAGGTGCTGTGTTTCTCTGTGCCTCAGATACTTTTTTTAAATACAATCATGTGTCTTAGTTCATGTGCTTCTATGACAGAATACCTAGGACTAGGTAATGTATTATGAGAGAAATTTGTTTCCTCAAAGCTCTAGAGGCTTAAATGTTAAGAACAAGGCACTGGCATCTTCTAAAGGCCTCCTTACTGCATCATCTCATGGCAGAAGGGTTAACGAGGGAGGGAGAAGAGAGGGGGAAAAAGACTTATTTAAAGTATCCCCTTACAATGTTCTGGATCTTTTTGTTATCTGTTGTGATATTTCCCCTTTCATCTCTGATTTTGTGTATTTTGATTTGCTATTTCTTTTTTCTGATTAACTGGGCTAATCATATGCCTATCTTGCTTATCTTTCCAAAGAACATACTCTTAGATTCATTGATTCTTTGTATTGTTTTTATTATTTCTATTTCAGTAATTTCTGCTCTGATTTTTGTTCTTTCTTCCCATCTGCTGTGTTTCTTTTGTTTTTGTCTTTCAAGAGTCCTGAGTTGCATTTATCTGGGCTCTTTTTGATTTCTTAATGTAGGTACTTAGAGCTATAAACTTCTCTCTTGGGATTGATTTTAAAATGTTCCAGAGGTTTGTTGTATTATCCTTTTCATTTAATTCTAGGAATACTTTTATTTCTTTCTTAATTTTTTCTTTAATTCATTAATTATTCAGGAGTGTGTTGTTTAGTCTCCATGAGTTCATGTAGTTACTAGAGCTTCTTTTGTTGTTGATTTTAAGCTTTATTGCACTGTGGTGTGATAGAATGCATGGAAGTATTTCAACATTTTTGTATTTGTTGAGGTTTGTTTTGCACCCCAGTCTGGGGTAATTTTAGAGAAAGTTCCATGGGATCCCGAATCAAATGTGTATATTTTGATGCTTGGGTGGAATATTCAGTAGATGCCTGTTAGGTCCATTTGATGTATGATATAATTTCATTCAGCTGTCTATTTATTCTTTGTTTGGTTGACTTGTCTATTGGAGATAGTGGGGTATTGAAGTTCCCTACTGTCTTGGTGTTAATCTGTGTCTTAAGTTTTGTAATATTGTTTTTATGAAATTGGATTCACCTCAGTGTGGTGTAAATATGTTCATGATTGTAATAACTTTTTGGTAAATTGTTCCTTTGATAAGAAGGAAGTAATCCTCTTTAATTCTTCTGATTAATTTTAGCTTGAAGTTTAATTTGTAGGGCATTAGAATTGTGAACCCTGCTTTTCCTTAGTGCCATTTGCTTAAAATAATTTTTCCATCATTTTATCTTAAGGTAGTGTCTATCCTTGAAGGTGTGATGTGTTTCTTATAGACAACAAAAAGATGGATTTTGTTTATTAATCCATTCAACTAGTCTGTGTCTTTTCATAAAATACATTTATTACCTTTATGTGTACGAGTGTATTGTCTGCATGTAGGTAGGTGCACCCATGTTGTGCAATGCCTGTGGAGGTCAGAAGATGGCATCTGATTTTCTGGAACTAGAGTTCAGATGGTTGTTAGCTGTCATGTGGGTGCTGGGAATTGAACCTGGGTCCTCTGCAAGAATAACCAGTGCTCTTAACTACCAAGCCATCTGTCTAGCCCCAGTCTTTGACATTTTACTAGGGAGTTCAGTCCATTGATGTTTATAGTTATTATGGAAAAATGTGTATTGGTTGCCATCATTTTAATTTCTGTTTGCATTCTTGGTCTAATTTTGTGTTTCCACATTTATACCTTCATTTAGTGTCTTGCTGTTGTCTCTTGGGTTTAGTTGTTCCTTTCTTCAGTCCTTCATATTATTTGAAGAGCTGGTTTAGTGGACCTGAATTCATTCAGTCTTTTCATGTCATAGAAGATTTTTTTCTTTCTTCTTCAACTATAATAGACATTTTTGCTGGGTAAAGTATTCTGGGTTGGCATCTGTGGTCATTTAGAACTGGGAATACTTTGGTCCAGGCTCTTCTTGCTTTCATAGTTTGCATTGATAAGTCAGCTGTAATTCTTATGGGTTTTCCTTTATATATGACTTGTTATTTTTCTTTTGCAGCTTTAAGTATTTTCTCTTTGTTCTGTACGCTTGGGATTTTTACTGTGATATGCCATGGGGAATTGCTTTTCTGGTCCTACTTGATGTTCTATGTGCTTTTTGTATTTGTATGTGTCTTTCTTTAATTTGGGGAAAATTTCTTCTACAATTCAGTTGAAATCTGGTCAATACCATTTACCTGATATTCTTCTTCCTCTGTGCCTTAAGATGCGTAAATTTGATTTATTACATAATTTCCCACATTTCCTTCATACTCCATTCCTGTGTTTTTAATTTTTTTTTCATATTCTTTGCTAGAGCAGTCCATTTTATCATTCAGTCTTGATAATTCTGATTTCCATTTAATTCATTCTATTGATGAGGCTTTCTCCTGTTGTTTCAAATTGACTTACTGAATTTTTCACTTCCTTCTTCATTTCAGCCTGAGTTTTCTTCAATATTTCTACCTCTTTTATGAATTCTGTCAGAACTTTATCCCTTTTTTCATTTATTTAATTTGTATGCTATTTAAATTCATTGAATTCTTTGATCATGTTGATGATTGTTCTTTTAAATTCTGTGTCTTGCATTATCTCTAAGGGTTCCCACTGTAGAACTCTTCTATAGGACTGGTGGTGTTTGGTGAGAACATATTATTTTGATTTTTCATATTTTTATTTTTTCATTGTGGTTTTGCATGTGGATTTCTTGTATTGCTTTTGATTCTGGCATATAACTTGAGCCTTCCTTTGTTTAGCTGAAGTCTGATTCTCTTTGGTTGTTTACTGATAGAGTATAAAAAGATGATTCATTGGGGCTGGAGAGATGGGTCAGCATTTAAGAGCACTGGCTTCTTTCAGAAGACCCAGGTTCTAATCCCTGCACCCCCATGGCAGCTAACAACCATCTGTAACTCCATTTCCAGGGTATCTGAAGCTCCCTTCTGTCCTCTGTAAGCACAGCATGACATGGATGCATTAACATACATGCAAGCATAGCACTCATACACATAAAATAAAAATAATTGTAAAAAGCTGATTGGTCTAGGCTTCACCTTCTCCCTTTGATTTTCTATTTCAGGGACCAGATGAGTCCAGTCAGGCTACTCGGGAGCTTTCCAGAAGGGAGAAATGGCTCTGGCTACTTAGGAGCAGTTCAGAAGCCTCAAATGGGTTTTGCCAAGGTCCAAATAAAACAGATGGGAGATGGAAGTGCTGGTGCCTATTGGTCAGTAGGGAAGCATAAGCCCTGGAGTGGTGGGAGGGGCTGCAAATGGTCCCAGAGGCTGGAGTTAAGCATTCTTAGGTAGTCTCCCAAGGTCTGTGTTCAGCAGAATTTGGGATGCTCACCTTGCAGAGGCAAGGGTCAGGCACTCTCTAACTCTTATAATGTTTGCACTCCCTCTTCAGCAATGCTCCATGAGCCTTGCATCATAGTTGTATCATTTAGGGCTAGGATCCTCACAGTCATTTGTTTGACCAATTTTGCAACTTTGTATTAGTCTCCATCTGTTGCAAAAAAAGAAGCTTTTTTGAAGAATAATGAGAGGTACACTTGTCAGTAAATGTAAGAATACATATTTAAAATACGGTAAGAAAATACGCTGGTCTAGGAAAGTGAAAGAAATAGGTTCTTCCTGGGTTATATGACCTCTCCTGCCTTGTGTATGTGGTTCTGTTTATAGTACCACACATGAATTCTCTCCCATTGAATGGGCCTTAATTCCAATTAGATAGCAGTTTATTTTCCCCCAAGAGAAAAGTGCCACTATTGCACAAATACATCTAGTTCATGGGGATGGTCATTGATATGGTTCATGGTCTTTACAATTGGGTAGAACCATTGGTTTTTCTCCCTTAGCAGCTAGTATAATATTTTCTGATAGTATGAGAGCTATTCTTCCAGGTCAGTTACTACAAGTCCTGTATCTGAAGCACATCATGTCTGCAGCAACAGTGTCTTATTTTCAAGTTTGGGAGGGGTGGCAATCAAGGGCTGTGGAATTAGTTTATATTATTTTAAGTTTCTTGGACTTCCTTGACAGACAACTCAAAGGGAGGTTTTCCTTACCTGGCACTTTGATTTTTATTATATAGCATTCAGCTACACACATCCACTCACATATATATTATATGTGTATTTTAAATAGGTTTATAAAGTCTTTGGCTAGTCACACCACCTAATTATTATTTATCTCTCTTTCCTCTCTGTCCCCATGTGTATACGTAATAATAGTAATCAAAAAAGAGGAGAAGAAATTGTGCGGGAGTTGGGGGCATATGGGAGGAGTTGGAGGGGGATTTGGGGGTGGAAATGATGGAAATACAATATTCATGATTGAAGATCTCAAAAAATATTGAATTTTGAAAGGGCATTAGAATAGTCAATTTTGAATTTGTAGATATTGCCAAGTCATCAGGAAATATGAGTGGGACAGTCATAACTTTGGAGAAGATGAGGAAGCAACCAAAAGCCTGGTTCATTTGCTGAGTAACACAGAGATGAAGTATGGGTTGAATTTCTTTTTCTTGTAAGCAACAGAAACTTAATCAGAAGTACTAAAGTAGTTTATTAAAAGTTAATTGATTTCATTTTTCTTTACCTCTGAGTAGAACTTCATTGTGTAAATGAACCATTTCATTATCAATTCATCAGTTGAAGGACATTTAGGTTGCTTCTATTTCTTAGCTACTATGTAAAGTGCAACAACATGGATGTGCAGTTATCTATGTAGTAGGATGAGTCCCTTGGGTATGTATCAAAAAGTGGTATGATCAGATCATATGGTCGATTTATTTTCAAATGTTAAGAGCTCTCCATACTGATTTCCATAGTGGTTGCACCACTGACAACAGGTGAGGGTTCCCCCTTTCCCACGTCCATTCTAGCATTTGGTGGCATTAGCTCTCTTAATTTTAGCCATTCTGACTGGGGTTAGATGAAATCTTAAAGCAGTTTTGGTTTGAATTTTCTCTAATTACCATGGATGTTAAACACTTTTCAAGGTATCCCTTAGCCGTTGTTATTTCTTCTTTTGAGAGATCTCTGTTAAGATCCATATCCCATTTCATAATTGGGTCATTTGCTTTCTTGCTTCTTTGTTTTCATGGCTTTTTTTTTTAATATACTAGATACTAACGCTCTGTCCGATGAATAGATGGTGAAGGTTTTTTCCCATTCCTCTTCATTCAATTTTTTGTCTCCTTTGCTGTATATTAGATTTTTAATTCAATGAGGTCTCATTTGTTAATTGTTGACCTTAATTCTTAAGCAACTAATGTGTGATTTAGAAAGTCCTTTCATACACCTATATTTTGTAAGGTACTGCCTATGTATTCTTCTAACTGTCTCAGCATAATCATTAAATTTTCAGGTAAATGGATGAAACTAGAAACTGTTATACTATGTGAAGTAATAAAGACTCAGAAAAATAAGCAATGCAAGTTCTCTCTCATTTGTGGATCTTAGCGCCACATGCTGATGTAACCACAGGCACCAGGAAAATGAAAAGGAAACTTAACGGAGAAGAAAGCACTTGAGAAAGGGGGATAGTTGGAGTTATTAAGGGAGAAATGTAGAAAAGGAGGATACTTAACTTGGGAAGAATATTGAGGGTTATACAGGGGGAGTTAAAGGAAACATAAATAATACCTTAGATGGTATAAAAAACAGAGGAAAATGTATTAGTTTAAAATTCTACTGAAAAATACATATACAATAAATATACAAGTTCATGCACATAGCTGAAGCCTAGATAACAAACACAGTGCCAGGCAGGAGAAACCACCCTTTGAGTTGTTGGTAAGGGTAGTTGAAGAGACTCCACAAACAACACAGGTTACTGCCACAGTCCTTGATTGCCTCCTAGAACCTGAAGGTTAGATACTATTGGTGAAAACTGGTAAAGTAATGGCACTTTATCTTGGGGGTAATCAACAGCTGTCTAATTGGAAGGGAATGCATGCATGCTACTGTAAATTTAGCTAAGCACACATTGCTGGAGAAATCATAGATCCTAGAGAAAAACTTACTTTTACCACATCCTCAGATGCATATGCATCCTTATATTTACACACAAGTGTACCTTTCACCACTTATGCAAGGAAACAGTCTTCTAGACAGTTGAACAACTACTTATATGAACTTACTACAATTGTGACAACATACACAAGTCCTATGGAAGTTCAAACCAGATAAAATTCCAATGTTCCAGCAAAGACATGGGAAAATGGGTCAGAAACCCAACCCAAGGAACTTTTGGCAATCAATGGTTGCTGGGAGGGGGAAAGATAATGTCTGACAGGGATGGAACTCTTGAAGGACCCAGAGGTGGACCCACTCTGAAGGACTTTTGGAGAGACAAATCAAATTCTATAGGCCATGTTTTATATATATTGAAATTATATTAAATTAAATTGAGTGGGGGGACAATTTGAAGAAATGCAGAGGGTGAGGGAATCTACATAGTATTAAACTATATTGTATGAAAATCACAAAAATTTAATGAAAAATAAAATTAAAATGTGAATTGGGAAGTTTTAAATTGGCAAGAGTGGACAAAAGCACTAAATTGACTAAGTAAGATATAGATGTTTATGTACATGAATATGTGTATATATAAGACTTTGTAGGGGTGGGGGGAAGAGTTGGAGAGGGAGAAATGGCTAAAGTGATGAATTCATGTTTGAAATTCTCAAAAACAGAAATAATTTAAAATTTAAAAAGAATGAAAGATGGCAAGAATTAGTGAAAAATATGACACATAAGTTATGAAGAAATTGATAGGACAGAAGAAATTTGAAAGAATCATCTTGGAGATCAGGAAATAGCACAAATTTTTACAAAGATGGTGATACAGTATTTGTGTGTTACACACCCATCATTCTGACCACTGTCTAAAGAGTAAAAAGGTAACATGGAGACCAGTAGGCTGAGGAAAGATACAATGGTTGGTAACTTTCAGCATTGCTATGAACATAATGAAATGTTTTTGAAAGCTATTCAAGAATAAAGTCAAAAAGCATGATGACTTTATTATAATTAGAAAAAATTTAAAGGAACAGTTAAGCATGATTTTAAGATTCTTGTCTTTCCTGAAACTAGGTGAATATTGGTGTAGTTTATTAACAGTGAGAATGTACAAGAAGGATCTTTGGAGGTACATAGATTGTAATGACTGTTTTGGAGATATTTAAAAGTCCCAGGAAATGTCTATGTGAATATTTTTAGAAACTTTTGGGTACACAAATATTAAGCTTCAGGAAAGTTTATATAGATGCCAGTTTTGGAAGCATGTATCAGTCTTACTTGAAACCAAAAAGGAGAATTTGACTAACCAATGAGAGTTTATAGAGGAAGTAGCAACAAGAAGTGAAATTCAGAACTCAAAATTTAAGGAGAAGGTAAAAAAAAAAAAGCTCTAAAAGATTGATTATGAAAACTGACTCCCTCTCCCAGCAATGCTGGGTAGGTTGGCCAGGCTCCAAGGAATGAACCCACTCTGAAGAGAATTTGGGGACACAAATTATGCCTTACATATATTAGAGGACATGAAAATGAGCAGGGGGTAATAAGGGAAATGCAACTAGGGAAGGGAGTTCTGAATATGTTTAAATACATTGTATCTTTCAAAAAAGTTGGTGGGGAATGAGGTATACCCTGGGCAGCCAGCCTCTGAAGTCCAGGGCACATCAGCTCTCAAGAGAACTAATGCGACTGATGGACCATGTGAGGAACATTATCATAGAAGATGAATGTTTACCTGACCATATGCACTTCTATACTGATCCCAATATTCTGAATCTGGACTGATTCCCCACATGTGCCAGCAAAGCCTGGCTACCCACGTGCAAGGGGTTGAGTGTGGGGCAGATCTGAGGCAAACTGCTCACCCATGCCCCCCAGTGACACCCATGGCCTGGGGATCATAATCATCACCTAGTGGTTGTGAAGAGATGCTACAGTCCTCAACAACATTAGGGATCTATGAGGGCTACAGATTTCAGAAAATAAATTGAAGTACACTGGTGTAAGGCTCTTATGTGAAGCTGTGAAACCTCCCAACTGTCACTCAGAGAATCTTAGATTGGGGGCCTGGGAGCTAATTGTTCTGTGAAGACCTAGATTCTCTCTTATTTTTTAATCCACAATAGAACCCTAAGGGGACTCAGTCTGTTGTAGGATGCCTTGGTCCACAGTGGGGTAATTTTGCTGAGTGAGGACTGTAAACAGCTGAAGTGTAACCTGCATGCAAGAACGGTGATCATTTTTTATTAAGAAAACCAAGTGTTTCTGACCCCTGAGAAAAAGAAATACTAACTTGACGCTTTTAAGTAGTGTGTAAGAGAAACATAAATTAGGAGTGAAAATCACATTCTAAGTAATCTGAGCATATCCTGACCCAAAACCCTGTACAAAGGAAAGGCACCCTTACTTTCACATACCTGAGTCTAAACAGAGAGGACAAACAATAAAGGAGAAGGGTTTAAGATAAATAGAAGACTTAAGTACACATCACCCTGGGTGTAGTAGGAAGATAAGAGGATTCAGAAAGGAATGAACAGAAAGTATTTTTTAAAAATCCTAAATCTGATAAAAATATTTATCTCTACATGCTAAAAGCACAAAGAACTCCAAAAAAGAAGAATTCAAAGACACACAGATACACACACACACACACACACACACACACACACAGAGAGAGAGAGAGAGAGAGAGAATACAGTTAAAATACTGAAGCTAGACCCAAAGAACAAAATTTGAAATTACTGTAAAGAAAATGTATTCACTGTGTACAAAAAGAATGATGTGAGTACAGATGACTTGTCATCAGAAAAATGGGAACAGAACAATGGGGAATAACTTCAAATGCTGATTTAAAAACCTGTCAAATAAGCATCTTATACCCAATCTTCTACAAATAAAGAGGAAATAAAGACATTTTCAGATCACCAAAATCTGATGATTTATTAGAAATACTGTAGAAAGTTCTTCAGTAAGTGTCACTAGACAACAATTAAAATCCACAGGAAAAACAAGTACTAAAACATAAATGTGAATATGCAGGTAATTATGGAAACAGAAATCTATGACTGATTTAAAATAGAGTTACATAAAATAATAGATATATGATTGTATTTTGTACCTATGGCATCTAGAAAGTAATGTGTTTTGTGGTAAGAGGAAAAAGAATGAAAGTAGGATAAATACTGAACTGGGGTAAGGAAATGACTACACAATGAAAAATAGCAATAAAATGATCATTAATGAGGTTATTATAATAAACTATATAAACATATATTTGGCATTCTTTACTCAGTTTTAAAAAGTGTATGATTTATAAAATGTGATAGTTATAACAATGTTTTAATATATTAATGCAATATATACAATCTAACAGAACAAAACTGGAGTATATAGAACTATACAGTAAAAGTTTCTAAATCATACTAGAATTAAAGTAGTATAAATCAGAAGTAAATTCTAATACTTAAAATATATATAATAAACATGATAAACTCTAAATAAAAGGGAAGCCCCAAGGGGGAAAAATATATATATATATATATACACACACACACATTAGGAGTAATTACTTAATGGAAAAAAACTTTAAAAGAGGAATAAAAGCATAAAGAACAAAGAGACAAAAAGTTCACAGAAATCAAGAAGCAAAATAACCAGTATAGGGCCTGGACAGAGGTTAAGGGAATGTATTGCTCTTGCAGAAGACCAGAGTTTGAGTCTAAGCACCCAGGTCAGTCTGCTCCCAACATCCCACAACTCTAGGTCCAGGGAATTCAATGTCTCTGAACTATCCATGCATGTATGCATATACCGCCACCCTCAACAGACATAAAATTTGAAATATTAATAAATCTTTAAACCTTAACCAGTATAAATCCAACCTATTAAAACAATATTAGTAGTGTGTTGTTGGATTAAAGATTCAAGAACAGGAGACAGATGTTACTAAGGGAGAAATGGGTAAAATGGGAATATTTAAATGGGAGAGGGAGGGGGAGTTATACAAGGAAATATGAGAATAAAGAAACAAAAAGAGTTCAAGAAATGTGGGACCATAGGAGACAGGTACTGTCAAGGGAGAGATGGGGAAAATGAGGGTACTCAAAATGAGGAGGGAGTGGAGGGAGGGTTAGACAGGGAAAAAGGAGAGATAAATAATGTCTAGTAGAGTAAAAAACACAAGGTTTTAGTATTAGTCAAAAAACCTATGGAAAACTTGCACATAAAGTATCTGTACATGAGTCTATGTGTGTGACTGAAGACTAAATACCAAGAAACTGCCAGACAGGAGAAACCTTTTTTTTTGAGTTGTTGGCCAGGAGGGTAGTCCAAGAGACTCCCCAAATTACACAGTCTATTACCAAAGTCCTTGATTGCCTCCCAGAACTTGAAGGTAAGACCCTATTGCTGAAACCAGGACATACCTCAGAGACAGGATTTGGAGCAATGTAGCTGAAACTGACCTGAAAGGCACCTCCCCCTTCAGGCTATCTCTCATAGCTTTGGAGAGCACTGTGTAAGCTGCTAAGAAAGAACACCAATCAATGGTCCAACCCTAGCTTTAAGGCCTAATAACCACATCAACGACTGGCACAACAAATGACATTGGTGCAGTAGTGGCACTTTTATCTTGGGGGTAATCAACAGTTACCGAATTGGACTTAAAGCCCACTAAGTGGAAAGAAACTCATGTGTTGTACTCTAAACATAATCATATACATATGGCTGTAGATCTTACAGAAAACCCCAAGGTTGTCACATCCCTAGACAAACGTAATTTCTTACTATGTGCAAAATATGGATCCTTATATTTACAGACAAATATCCCAGTCACCATTCATTAAAGAAGCTTCTTTTTCAACAGAGATTATTACAGAGTTCCACAACTGGTAATACACAAATATTGTCTCTGAGTTGTGCAAGCTTAACTGGCACATCTATCATGCAATATCTGCACCTAAGGCTCACAGAACATAGAACAAGGAGTAACAAGAACATTAATACATTTCTCAATTCTCCTCAATGAAACCTTCTCATGAAACAAAAGGCAAAGAACACAAAAGGTCGCAATAGTCAAAGCTATGAAAATATAAGAGTCTGCAGAGTGCAGGTCCTTGGACAGGAATCCTATATTAAACTCCCTTACCCAGGGATCTGAGACAATTGTGGAAGAAGGAGCACAAAGGTTGTAAGAGCCAGGGAAGTGGTGCAAGACTATATGGAGATAGAGTCCTACAAGTTCCTGGGACCTTGCTCATATGAACCTATAGCAATGGTGACTGCTTGCACAAGACCCATGCAAACTCAAGCAGACAAAAACCCAGCATAGAACTGTAGAAATGGGCAGCAGGCCCCAATCTTATTAGTATTAATTTGCAGCTGATTACTGCTTGCTGAGGAAGAGCTGATCTTAAGGTGAGGGACTTTGGATTGACTAGACCCCAGTGGATGAACTTGCACTGAGGGTCTCTGGGAACACTAGCTTGATAGGATGTGCCTTGACACAGATAACAGAATGTATGAATTCCAGTAGCGGGGGCTGTGGGAGAATGCCAATGGGGGAAGGGGGTATAGAGATGATTGGGATATCTTGTGTGAAATGCACAAAAATTCAATAAAAATTTTCAAAAAAAATCATTAAAAAGAATCATAATATTGGATTATAAAGTGACCCACTAAAAATAGTATCTCATCCTACAATTGTGGAATGCTTTTCTTCTTGTACTTAATCACAATGACACCAGTGTCACTTAATAATAACAGTGGAGTATAGTATAAAGACCTTGCATACTCTTTGTGGAAAGGAGTTCCCAAACAGAGACTTTAAGGGAGGGAGGGAGGGGAAGCAATAGAATACATAAGATATGAAAGGCAAAGAGTTAATTACTGAGGGTACAAGGGTACAGAAGGAATAGGAAGTGCAGGGAGATGGGGGAATAATGAAGGGAATATGAACTGAACATGTAAAGGCATTTTCATGTGTTTTTGGTCTTTATGTCTTCAATACCATAATTACATAGCATTTGCATTCTATTAGATATTAGAAATAAAAAGAAGTTTCTAGATAAACATAAAGGCTTCATGGAAGACAAACAACAAGAACTGTAGTGGAAATTCATGCTCACGAACCCTTTATCTATAGAAAATATCAAACACAGCCTAATCCCTGGCCACAAACACACAAAATCTTATACTAAAGGTATATTTACCTCTTTTCCCTTTATCTGATATTGTATCTGAGTTTTCGACCAAAACGTACAAGGAACCATTAATATGCTAAGAAAGGAGAGAAAATGAGGCAGGAGGCTTCTCAGCTTGAGACCAGTATGGGATTCAAAGAGTTTGAGACAAGCCTGGACAACAGAGTGAGTTCTAATCCATTTCAGCTATGTAATGAGACCTTGTCTAAAGCAAAACACCAAAAAATATATTTAAAGAAATAAAAATGGGAGTGATTAAAAAGAAATGAATAAATATGAAAATATGAAGGAGTTAACACTATAATTGTATCAATAATCACTTTAAATGTGTGTGGTATAACTACATAAATTAAAAGACAGATACTGTCAAACAATATTTTTAAATGGGATAACTATATAAGCAATCTACAAATATAAAGAAGAAGATAAAAATGGAGAAAGATGTGCCAGGATAACTATAATAAAAAAGAAGCCAACTTACTAGTATTCATTTCAGAGAGTAGATTTTAGAAGAAAAATTTATCAGGAACAAAGAAGTCTCTATATGATTACGCACATACATGAAGCAAAAGCTGATAGAGCTACAAGGAAGAATACATGAACCCATTATTTTAATTGGAAACTTTACCACTCCTTTTCAGTTATTTATAGATCCAGTTTGCAGCAAATCATTAAAGATATATTTTATTTCAACAGCACCCTCAATCAACTAGATCTACTTGACATTTGTAGAATACATCATTCCCAAACAAAAGAATGCACATTATCCTCAAGTTCACATGGAACAATACTAAGAAAGACCACTGGGCTATAGAAGACATTTTAAAATTGAAGGAACCTACCAAATATGCAATTACATTAGAATTACCGGAATTACACTAGAAATCAATAGTAGCAAGATAACAGAAAAATATAAACATTTGGAGGTTAGGCAACATATTTCTAAACAAAACATTTATGAAAAAAGAAGTTCTCAGATAAATTTTAGAAGAATTTCAACTAATCAAAATGAAAATAAAACTTGTAGAATACAGTAAAATTTATCATTTGAGGGACATATATAGATTGAATGCATGTGTAAATGGTACTTGAATTATCATGGTTTGATTTATGATTTTCCTACTCTATAATGGACTAGAAATGATGCACATTCAGAAGACACTGTACTTTGAATTTTGAGCTTTGAATTTTTCCTTTGGCTAGTGATGTCCAGCATGACACTCTTTTATGATGCTAGACATGGCAGGGAGCCACAGATTCCAACTAAGCATTCAACGACATGGATTACATGACCCATATTGTATAATGTGTGTTGGTAAGTTATGATGTTCGGTAGGTTAGATATATTATATGCCTTTTAAATTTGATACTTTTAAAAATTGGAACTTAAAATACAAATATAATTATATCATTTATATTAACACCAAAATAAAAAGTTTTGGCATAGGCTAACAAAAGCTATAAAGTATGTATGTGAGGAAAACTACAAAACTGGACATGTAGCTCTGTGGCAGAAAACTTGCCTAATATGCATAATACCATCACCAATACCATGAAACCAAGAAAAGCAACTACAAAACTCTGATGCTTTGAAATCAAAGAAGCTGTAGCTTCATGGACTGATATTCAATATTGATGAATAGGAATATAAAATCAACAAGTATTATTATGATAACAATTCTTCAAATTTGATCTCTGGTTTAAACACAATCTCAACAATAATTCTGGCGAGTATTGGGTGTAATCCCAGTACTTGGGAGGTTGAGGAGGAGGAATAGATAAATCCATTATTTTAATTGGAGACTTTACCACCCTTTTTCAGTAATTTATAGATCCAGTCTGCAGCAATGGGAGGATGCAAACTTGAGGCCAGCCTGGGCTATATAACTGAGATTCTATCTTCAATGATTTCTGGCAAATTATATTATGGTTATTGGAAAAGTGATTCTAACATTTGCATGGAAGACAAAATAATCAGAATAAACAATGCAATACCAAAGTAAAACAAAGTTAGTGTACTAATACGATTTGACTTTGGGGATATAGGAGAGTTGGAGGGAGAGCGTGGGAGTGTTATGACCAAGATACATTGTATATATGTATGGAATTTTCAAAGAATCAAAATGGACTTTCTAGAAACCTATAGTAATCAAGACAACATGATAGTGATGAATGAAAATATTGATCAATGGAACATTGTAATAGTACTGTGATCATTACCACATAGGAGTATCAAAGTAACAGATAGGAACAGAACAGGGAATCCTGCTTCATGAAATTAAATAATGAGTTAGCACATTACTTAGAAATCTTCTCCAATTTACTCTGGACAAATAAAAACAGTCAATTCTCTGCTGTTTTAGAGTAAGGATGGTCTTTATTTTAGGTTCTAATACTTTGTTCCCATATTTCCATATGAAATCTTAACATAATTGCTTTAACTATATGTACTTATACTAACATTCTTGTCAGAACCATATAAATAATCCCGAAGAAGTCCCAAACATTTACTACAGACCTCCTCTGAGTCTTCTACATATTTCCTTTAATGCTGTTCATGGCAACATAGGCATTTTGTAGCCAGCTCTTTTGTTGCATTCTTCCAGCCTCTACTTGATGCCCAATTCCCAAAGTGCTTTCACATTTTCAGATATTTATTATAGCAACAGTCTCACTGCTTTCTATCATTTTCTGCTGCTATAATAGCACAGATGGGACAATTTGTAAATAGTAGAGGTTTATTTGGCTCACATTTCTGAAGGCTGTACCATGACAGGACAGAGGGTAAATAGGCATGCAATGAGACACAGAAAAAGGGAAAGAGGGAATCTAATTTTTATCAAACTCATTCTTAAAATTTAGTCATGAAGGCACAGCCTTTGTGACCTAATCACTCAGAGATTCTATTTCTTAGTAATGTTACAGTCAGTATTATATTTAAACATGAATCTGGAAGGGGGAAATTAAAATGTCAATTGATTTTATTTTGATCCTTTTCAGCCAGGATCTCCCTGTAGCCCCAGGTGCCCTGGGACTCACTATGAAGGCCACGCTGGCCTTGAACTCATAGAGACCCACCTGCCTCTGCCTCCTAAGTGCTGGGATCAAAGGTGTGCACCACCATGCCCTGCTTTGCAATTGATTTTTAGTGAAATAATCGAAAACTAAACTTAACCCCACCAAGAGTTTTGCAGCTGCTGTTTCAAGGGTCGAATATCTAGTATACAAACAGATGGATAAAACTAGAAATGTTGATAAGCTGTACTAGATAATAGTAGCAGGTGCTAAGTGAAAATTATCGTATTTAAGATACATTTTGGAGGGCAGGACCAAAGAAAGAGCTAGAGGGTACATATTATGCGTGTTGATAAGAGTTTATTTTCTCTTATTATTCTCCATTGCATTTCACTATAGGCATTAACCAACTTTATTTTTTCCTTGAGAAATTATCCATTGAACACTCGATTAGCTTTTCTCTGGTGTGTTGAAGGCATAGAAATTGACAGTAGAATCATGATTCAGACATAGTCATTTTCTTCAAAGATCTCAGAGTTTTGTTGGACACAGATAAATCAAGGCATAATTCTAGCCTAGTATGAAAAAGATTTATATGATAGAGTTCAGTGCAAGGAGTTGTAAAAGGCTGACCAGGGCACTTACTCTATGCTTGACTCATTTGATGGAGCCTTTCAAATAAGGCTTCCTATTTATTTATCAAGGGAAATAATAGAATCAGTTGTTGTTGTACAGTATGTTTTTTATATATATTTGTACTGAGTTTCTGGCATTTCATAAACGACAACTTACTTAAATTTAGAACCCCCCTCCACCATTTTCAAACCCATACCCCTCACTGGATTTCAAGGCCTATCCAGTTAAGCATTTGTACCCAGATGTACCTCAGTGGGAGTTCATCCCTTGGAGTGTAGTCAGCCTATCTAGAGTCACTCCCTTAAAGAATATCTACTCTCTCTCAACCCACAGTAATCAGTTACCAGTTGTTCCTCAGCTAGAGTTGGGGCCTACCGCCAATTTCCCAAGTTCTATGTTGGGATTTTGTCTGATTAAGTTACCATGTGTCTTGTGCATGCTGTCACTATTGTTGTAAGTTCATATGAGCAAGTTCCCATTATGTTTTTCTTCATGGTCTTTTCTGTAGTCATTCAACAAACATTTCAGTATTGACTATGCATCTTGAACAGTGCAAAACATTCAAATGTTCTTGAATGTCTTTCATGAAAAATATTTGCAACCTAGCATAAGCAGTAGTGTAAACAGCTAAATACAAGTAATACAAAAGAAATGAACACTATAAAAGATACAAGAAGAGAAAGCAGAAATCCTAGTTTCCTTCTCCTATGTTTGATTCTGCACATGCTGCTTCATGTCATAGAACCCCAATATTTTGTACCTTGAAATATGGATACTTGCCATACTGAGGTAGAGGCTCAATAAAGTTGATTAGCCAAGGAAAAAAATGCCATAGATAAAATGACATAGAGACTCTGAAAATGGAGCTAGTCATTGATAAGTAGAGAATATTGGGAGATTGCAGTAAAGTCTATTCTCCTCCCACCCCGATATTTAGCCTAGAACAAACTTAATAACCTCAGTTACTTTTCTAGCTATAGAAACATCACTTTTTTTGTTTTGTTTTAATTTTGATTTAAATACTTCAGAGGGATATAATTCAATTAATATTAGCTGCTGAAAGTACACAATTCAGTGATGTTTAATATAAACAAAAACTTGTAAACCATCAATAAAACTTAAGTTTAAACTACTTATATTAGGGCAAGAGAGACGGTTCAAAGATTAAGAGCAATGACTGCTCTTGTGGAGGATCGGGGTTTAGTTCTCAGCACCCTCATGGTGGCTAACAATCATAATAATTCCAGTTCTAGGGGATCCAATGCTCTTTTTTTGGCCCTCACTGGCATTACACACATGGGTTGACTTACATACATGCTAGCAAAACACTCATATATAAAAGATAATCTCATGGAGATTAAGCAACATATTCATGAATGGGTCAAAAAAAATTAAGAAAGAAGTAAAAGTATTCTTAAATGAAAATGATAAAACAACACAAAAAACCTCTGGAATGCTTTAAAAGCAGTCCTAAGAAGAAAGTTTATAGTTCTAAGTGATTACATTAAAAATCAGAAAAAGCACATATAAATGACTTAAAATTACAACTGAAGACTCTGGAAAGGCAAGACCAAACCAAACCCAAACCTAGCAGACAAGAAGTAATAAGAAAAGTGCGGCAGAACTTATAAAACAGAAACAAGGAAACCAATATAGCCAATGAATCTAAGAACTGTTCTTTGAAAAGATAAAGAAAATAGACAGACCCTTAGGTCCTTTCATCTCTGATTTTGTTAACTTGGAATGAAAGAGAAAATCCAAGTTAACAAAATCAGAGATGAAAGGGAAATAACACAACAGACACCCCCCGCAAAAATCCAGACCATTATAAGGGAGTATTTTTAAAACCTATATTCTATTAAATTTGAAAATCTAAAAGAAATGGATGGATTTCTTAATTTATGGAAACCATCAAGCTAAATCATGAAGAGATCAACAGCTTAAACAGACACATAATAAGGAAAGTGCAACAGGAATACAAAACCTCCCAACTAAAAATAGCCCAGGTCCAGGGAGATTCACAGCAGAATTCTACCAGACATTCAAATAAGATCTACAACAAATGCTTCTTATTCAAAAATATCAAAAAAGAGGGAGCGCTTCCAAACCCCTTCTATGAAGCCAGTATCACTCTAGTACCAAAACCAGGTAAAGATACAACAAAAAAGAGAAAACTATAGGTTCATATCCTTAATGAACATGGATGAAAAATTCTCAGCAGCATACTCAAAAACTGTATGCAAATGCACATCAAGAAGATCATCCACCATGATCAAGTCAGCTTTATTCCAGATATGCCCAAATGGTTACACACACACACACACATGCCACACACACACACACTGTGTGTGTGTGTGTGTGTGTGGCATGTCTGTGAGTGTGTGAATAAATGTAGTAAATCATATAGATGGACTTAAAGACAAAAATCACATAGTTATCTCAGTAGATCCAGAATTGTCCTGTGACATAATTCAACATACATTTATATTAAAAGTCCTGGAGGGAATTGGAGTGGAGGGAAAATACCTCAGAATAATTAAAGCTGTATACAACAAACCCATAGCCAACATCATTCTAAATGGAGAAAAACTGAAAACATTCCCACTAAAATCAGGAACCAGGCTATCCACTATTTCCACTACTTTTTAATACAGTGCTTAAAACGCTTGCTAGAGAAATAAGACAAGAGAAGGAAAATAAAGTTGTACTAACTGGAAAAGAAAAGGTCAAATTATTCCTATTTTCAGATATTATAAGAATAAGATTCCAAAAATTCCACTAGAAAACTTCTAGAAATGATCACTACTTTCAATAAAGTGGCAGATCACAAAATCTAGCTATAAAAATCAGTTTCCTTTCTTTATACTAATAATAAGCAATCTGAAAAAGTGTTCATGGAAATTCTCCCTTTCACAATTACATCAAAATAAATAAAATATCTAAGAATGAATATCACCAAAGTCTTTAAAGATCTGTACAATGAAATTTTTAAAGTTTTGAAGAAAGAAATTGAGGCAGACACCAGGAGATGGAAGGACCTCCCATGCTCATGGATTGGTAGAAATAACATTATGAAAATTACCATTCTACCAAAAGCAATATACAGACTTGATGCAATCCCAATCAAAATTCTCAAGACATTCTTCACAAAATTATTTTAAAAATCCATCCTAAAATTCATATGGAAACACAAAAGATTCCCGTCTTAATAAATAAATATAAATACAAATAAAAATAATATCTTCTCACATGAAATGTTAATCAAGATAATCTCCCATGCTCATGTTCAGAGATTCATCACCCATATGATTCTAATTTCTTAACAATAATTTTTACACTTATTTCTCTAGTTTTTCAGGGGGATGATTTGCCCTATGACTCCT
Source organism: Eospalax fontanierii (assembly GCA_035773235.1). Taxonomy (NCBI): domain Eukaryota; kingdom Metazoa; phylum Chordata; class Mammalia; order Rodentia; family Spalacidae; genus Eospalax; species Eospalax fontanierii. The sequence goes on from CM069525.1 coordinate 47,723,748, forward strand.
TGGCATATACCCAAAGAACCATACAATTTCAAAGATACTTGTACATTCACATTTATTGTTGCTCTTGTCACAAAAGCTAAGAGATGGAAGCAACCTAAGTGTCCCTCAACTGACAAGTGGATAATAAAAATGTGATACATTTATACAATGGAGTTCTACACAGCAGTAAAAAAAGACAAAATCATGAAATTTCAGGTAAATGGATGGAACTAGAAACTGTTGTACTAAATGAAGTAACACAGAATCAGGTAAACAAATGACATATGTGACATATGTTCTCTCTTATTTGTGGATCCTAGCACCAAATCCTTCTCTGTGAGTACATATCCTGATAAAACTGCAGGAAACAGATAATGGAAAGGAACCAGGAAGGTAAAGGGAAAGAAGGAACCTGAGAGAGAAGAATAGTAGGTGACAGGTGTTACTAGGGAGATATGCTTAAAATGGGAGTATCTGAATGGAAGATGTAGGGAGGAATATACAAGGAACTTTGGAAATAAAGGGAAAGAAGGAGTTCAAGAGAGAGGTGGGACCATAGGAGACTGGTCTTATTAAGGGAGGGAGAAATGGGGAAAATTGGGACACTGTAAATGGGGAAGGCATGGAAAAAGGGTTAGACAGGGAGAGAGAGAGAGAGAGAGAGAGAGAGAGAGAGAGAGAGAGAGAGAGAGAGAAAGAGAAGAAATAAATAATGTAGTGTAAAACTACTAGCAAGTGTAAAACACCAGAGGGAATCATACAAAAATATGTATCCTTATATCTACAGGCAAATACCCCAGTCACCACTCATCAAAGGACATTCTTTTGCACCAGAGGTTATTACAGAGTACCACACTGGTCACACAGACATTGTCTGTGAATTGCTCAAGCCTAAGTGGCACATGTACAATGCAACCTTTACACCTAAGGCTAACAGAACATGGAACAAGGGGTAAAGAGAACACTGATGCATCTCTCAGTTCTCACTAATGAAGCTTTCTCATGCAACAGAGGGCTAGGAACACAGAAAGTCTCAAATGGTCAAAGTATAGAGATTAAGAGTGTATTGAATGCTGGTCCTTGGACAGGACTCCTACATTAAAAAATCACCCACCAGGGTTCAAAGACCATTGCAGAAGAGGGAACAGAAAGATTGTAAGAACCAGTGAAGAGGTGCATGACAATATGGGACCCTGATCCTGAGACTCTGCTCATATGAACCTATAGCAATAATGACAGCATGGATAAGATCCATGAAAACAGACACAACCCAGCATAAACTTGAACTGGGGAATGGACAGCAGACCCCAATCTTAAATGAAGAAATATTGGCAAGTGATTACTGTCGGATGAGGAAGAGCTGATATTTATAAAGCAAGAGACTCTAGATAGACTGACTAGACCTCAGTGGATAAACTTGCATTAAGGAATGTTTGGAGACACTAACTTGACACAATAGGCCTTAAAACAAATGCAGAATGTATGAGTTCTGCTGGGTGCGGGGGCCTATGGGAGGTTGCCAGTGGGGAAGGGGACATAAAGATGATTAAGATGATTGAGATGTTCCGTATGAAATACATTCAAATTGAATATTTTTTTAAAACTGTCTTTCCTTATTATTCACCTAAATTTAAAACTCTGAGAACTAAATTTGAATACACCAGTGCTGTTTATTAATAATATATTTTGCCAACAAGACGCATTTGTTTCATGCTTCTTCATGCTACTTTCTTTTAACCTTCAGTTTTCAATTTAACAAGACTCCTTTAAAGGAGACATTCCTTTCTTCCAATTGAAAGAAACTATTAATAACTATAAAAAAGTCAGGGTTTCACTCTGTAACCTTGGTTAGCCTAGAACTCTCTATGTAAACCAGGTAGCCTCACACCTACAGAGATTACCATCTCTACCTCAAAGACTCATCTTAATTGTGGGTGGGACCATTTCTTGGGTACAGGATCCCAGACTGTCTAAAATGGTGAAAGAGCAGCAGCTTGAATTCATCCGTTTCTATTTCCAGATTGTGGATGTGATGTGACCAGCTCCCTCAAGTTCCTGCCACTGTAACTTCCATGTCATGATGGACTCTAATCTGGAACTGTGAGCAAAATAAAGCCTTTCTCTTTTAAGTTGCTTTGGTCCAGATATTTTATCACAGCAAGAGAAAAGAAACTGATACTAAGCAAATAAGTTTCTAGAAATCTTGAAAGTAAAAATCACATGAGGTCAGAATAAATAACTCCTGCATTACCTGGATTTTATCTCCAGGCTTTCCACATTATTCTCACTGTGAAGAAAAAAAATCTCCCTTTGTTTGGCCAGATACACAGGAAATGTGATGTACTAGTTTCTAGGTCTGCTCTGACAAAATATTCTATAGTGAGTAGTTTAAAATAACAAAAATCTGTTATCTCACAGCCTGGAGGTTAGTCTGACATCAAGGTCTTGGCAAATTTGGTTCTTTCTGAGAGATTTAAGGACAGGATCTGTTCCAGACCTTTCTCTTTAACTTGTATATGTCCATCTGCATCTTCATGTGACGTTCTGCTCTATTTTTACATCACCTTTCCTCAGTGCATGGTTCTGTCATACTGGATATCAGCTCAAATTAATGATTTTTCTATAAAAATCCTATCTCAAAATGAAATCACATCCGAAGTTCATGGGGTTAATATGTGAACTGGGCATGGGGGGCATAATTCAACTATTTTAAGTGTAATTTTGAAATAAACACAAGGTCTTATTTCTCTTTAACTAAGAGCTTCCCTCAAGGAAAACTTTACCAGAACCTTGCCCAATATAGAAGAAGGGCAGTTAGATCACTCTAGTCCCCTACAGTTTTCTAGGAATGCTTAAAGCAGAAAAAAACTTAATTCACTTTTATTAGGGGACAAGACAAACTAAAAATCTAACACCTTATCATGGGATTGCAGAATGTTTGCCTTCCTTTCAACCCTATGGTACTTAACATTCACTGACTGACTACTTTTTATGCCAAACTTATTCTATAAGGTACAAATCCATTATCTCAGTAAAGTCCCTCCAAATTCAAAAGTAGATAGAATTACTCTAGTTTTGCAAAACTGACCCATGTGAAAGGACTTGAGTGTACTAATGTGATTGGAAAAATTAGGAATTTATTTTTAATTATATTTTTAGTTAATACACAAAGCAATGTTTCATGATGACATTTTAGTACATATATGACATTGTGTCTTGCTTACACTTGACCCCTATTGCCCTTCCCTGTCTCTCTTTCCCCCTTATCATTGGTGCCCTTCTTTCCCATAAATACTTTCCCTTCTACTTTCATGTCATATATATTTAAGTCTGCATTCTGCATATGAAAGGAAAAATGTGGTAGTTTTTCTTTCTTACCCCTGATTAACCTCTATTCTCCCCCAGACCCAGTTTAGGTCTTCCTTCTTCCCCTTCATAGTACTCTTTCTCTTTTGATTTATATATGTTTATTTTATTATGCACTGCCTACATGTATGTAAGTGCACCTGTGTCATGCAATGCCCCAGGAGGACAGAAGAGAGAGCCCAATCCCCTGGAACTGTAGTTACGGATGGTTGTTAGCTGTCATGTGGGTGCTGGGATTCGAACCATTGTGCTGCAAGAACAGTCAGTACTTTTAACTGCTGAGCCATCTCTCTGGCCCCATACTATTCTTTGTACTTTCATGTCAGATAGGTAAGTAGGTAGATAGAGTCTACATATGAGAGAAAATATCATGTGGTATTTATCTTTCTGAGTCTGGCTTATTATTACCTATATTATGTATATGATAATCATCAGTTGTATCCATTTTCCTGAAAATATCATGATTTCATTTCTATGACTGAATAACATTCAATTGCATATAGAGAGCACATTTTCTTTATCTATTCAACTGCTGATGGACAACTAAGCTGGTTCTATAACTTGCCTATTGTGAGTAGTACAGCAGTAAACATGGGGGTGAAGATATCTCTGTACTACTTTGACTTAGATTCGTTTGGGTATATGCCCCAAAGTGGCATTTTCTTGAATGTCTTTACTACATCTACCGAGTTTATCATGTGATTTCTGTCCTCATGTCTATTTATGGAATAAAGTTTTTGCATATATTGTACCATTCTTGCATCCCTGGAATGAAGACAATTTCATCATATTTTATGATCTTATTGTGGTCTTAAATTCAGTTTGCCAACATTTATCTGAGAATTTTTGCATTTAATGCTCATTAAAATATTTGGTCGTGTGTGTGTGTGTGTGTGTGTGTGTGTGTGTTCTTATCATTGTATAAGGATGAATTGGAATTCTGATCGAGGTCTGTCAGATTCCAAAAGCCTCTACTTGTCCTATTATACATAAATAGCTCCAAGAATGAGCTCTTGATTCAGTGTATCATAGAGTTCTGGTATCCTTGAAGAATTTAGAAAGGAATAGGTAGTAAAAGAATGCCTCCAGGGGCTCTGATGTGCAATGGCTCATTTCAGAAGGGTGGCAATGAATGAAAAGCTTGAAGTAGAGAGTACCAACAAATCCATAGAAACAGAAGATGAATGACCATAGAAGAAGATGAATATTTGAAGGGATTAAGGTAACTGGCAAGATTTTTGATACAAATATATTGAGCTGGAGCATGAGGAGCTGAGGAAGAGCTGATTCATTCAACAAATATTTATTGAATACTTCTTAGAAGACATGCACTGTACTAAGGATGGGAATACAGATTAAGAAACAGAACATTTACTCTTAAGTTACTTGTCTTATATGGAAGCAAACACTTGACTACAGCACAATCAAATAAATGAGAAGTTGGAGCAAAGTATTCTGCAGAACTTTACACATTTTCTACATAAGCCTCACTAGGAAGGGCACAGATATCTGAGTTGACACTTAAAATTGCCAGAGAAAGAAGATGAGGAAATGGTACTTTAAGAGGAGATAGTATAGTACTTTGCAAAAATTTGTGGGCATTCCTCATAATTATGGACTTTTGAGGATATCAGTATAAATAAAAGGAAATGTCTCAAAGAATGGTACTGGAAGATGTATAGACAGGAGATAAGAAAGTAGGCAAAATTTGGAAAAGCTCAGAGTCCAGCATTTTATGTGTCTTTATATATCTTCTGTGCAGAGATTACTTTTTTAACTTTTTCTTTTTAAATATTTCATTCACATAACATAAAATTCATTCACCCATTTAACATACACAAGTCAGTGTTTTGGCATATTCACAGGTATGTGAACATTTAGAATATTTTATGATCCCCAAAGAAACTTTGTACACTTTAGCTTTCATTCCCTTGCCCCCATCCCACATATATATATATATATATATATATATATATATATGTATGTATTCTGAGTCCTAAGCAACAACCAATATATTTTCTATACTTATAGATTTCTATATTCTTTACTTTTTTATTATTATAATCATAGTACATGTGATCTTTTGGTACTGGCTTCTTTCACAAGTCATGATGATTTCAACATTCATCTATGTTGGGGTGCATATCTTTTTTTTAAAGTAAATAATATTCAATTGTATAATTGTATCACATTTTGCTTATTCATTCATCAACTGATGAATATTTGTGTTCACCTTTGGCTCCTGAGAAGAATGAATACTCTATATTTTTTTTTGCTATCTTATAGATATAGGTTTAGTTAGATTGTAATGTTCAAGTCTTCTATCTTGCTATCAGTCTTCTGTTCATTACTGAATAGAGGTATTAGTAAGTTGTTTATTTCTGTCTTAATTTTTGTTAATTTTGCCTCATAAGATATATCATAAAGAAAGTGAAAATACAACACATAAAATGAGAAAAATCTTGAAATCTACTTTATAAATGGTTTGCATATAGAGTATACAAAGGACAATTCAACAATAAGTATGAAAGTAATACACATACAATGAGCAAAAGACACATATAGACATTTCTTCTAGGCTGATACACAAATTATTACATACATATAATACATTTATACATTATACATTATATGCATACTATTAGGCATCAAGGAAAATGCAAGTCAAAAGCACCATGAAATACTCCATCATACCCATTCGGATGTGTGAGACTATAAACAGATGAACCCACTTTAAAAATCAGTCTGTTAATTCCTCAAAATATGTAACACAGAGTTAGCATATATGTGCAAACATAAACTTATACATGAATGTTCCAGAAACATTATTCATAACAGCCAAAGGAACAAGAAATTCAAATGTCCATAAATTGGTAACAGGGAGACAGTAGGTAACCAATTACTGTCACCTCACAACACAAAAGTCATTAATATGGAGGCAGTAATTGATCAATGTGATGAACCAGATAGGGTACAAAATGAGAAAAGAACACCAAGGAACTAGACTAGGAAAAGAAGCTTTAAAACCTTAAATCATGATGATCTCCTGGAGCTCCATAAGCCAGTCATTTTTTTTTATTCTAAAAGGAAAGTTAAGCTTTCCCTACTACATAACTAAGGCAACTAGTCTCGAAGGCAAAGTTCTGGCAAATTGAATTTGGTTTATTGTCTCTCAGAGGTCTAAAAAGTAAATAAAGCCCATGCCAAAATATTAGTACAAGTTCTGTTAATCTACAGAAAGAAAGAAAGAAATGCCTATGTTGCCTAACTAGATGGAGGATCTAACTGGAAGTATCTTCACATAATAAAAACCATCTAGTAATTAAACTTCCTTGTGCACGAATTTGCATATCTCCATGAGAGTTTAATGAGTAACTCCTACATTCTGGGTTTAGATTATAAACTGTAAACACAGAATGAGTAGGCAATATGTCAACAATAAATACTAGAGTTTTGTTTGGAAGATGGGGTTTGATTTTGAAGGTTTGACTAAGAATTACCTAGGCATAAAGATGAGGGAGGGAATTATTCTCTAAATAAAGTGTAAAGAAAGGAAACATGAATAATAATAACTTACAGTTAAAGAAATCTTATTTCACCTGCTCAAAAGCCTGTATTTCCAGCACTCAAGAGACAGTCAGAAAAATGAGTTTGAGTTGAAGGCAAGCCTGGTCTACGTGGCAAGTTCTAGGCCAGTCAGGGCTACATATTGAGATGCAGTCTGAAAAAATTAGTCTTATAAGCCACATCAGAGGTAAGAGGTATGCACCCAGTCAACTTGGCTCCAGAATGTATAATCTTAACCTATACCCCATGTACCTCTGAGAAAATGTAAGGTATTTCTAGGAGGGTATGTGAAGAAAACAGCCCATATATAGCAGAGACTGCCATTCTATGATAGGAGAGCTTGATGGTTAGGGAGAGAATTAAATTCAAAGGAACTTGAATTCTAGAGACATTTGTGTGCAGGCCCAGCTTTCAGTACTGAGTCCCTAATCCACTGATAAATTTCATGACATGAGGCAAAGTCAGTTGTGGCTTCTCTTTCCCTATCTTCCAAATGATTATATGTCAGTTGTAATCTTCTAAAGCTATAGTGATCAAATAAAAATTTTAAAGTACACACTTTTACAGAATAGATCATCATAAATGGAAGCTATGTGTGCTGTTACCTTATGACTTTAAGAATTTACAGAACAGCTCTCAAGATAATTATCTTAGTGTTCTCAGGCAGGACTCCTCAAACTCCCATCTAAGAATTTCTTGTTAGATTCATTTACATTTTTTAGTTATTGTTTTTCCTGATGTTATGTAGCTCAGGCTATTGGGCATTTCATGATTTTGGTCTGCTGATATCTATCCAGTTGGCAGATACCACCATAAATGGGCAAGAGTTAGGAAAGCTTTCCCAGCTATGTGACCACCATCCCTTAGTGGGTAGTAAACCTTATGGTAGCACTAGGATGGGAATAGCTAAAAAGAAAGGCGGCTATATCTCAACTCTTCTTTCCGCTATGAGCCATACCTCAGGGGTGAACTCTAGAGATGTCCACAACATCTACTCATTTTCATCTACACAAACCTACTTCTGGACAGATAGCAGTGATTAAGTGGGACACATGGTTCAGACACCCTGCTGGGATTCTGATGTTTCCCCATTTCCTAGTATGCCTTCTCTCTTCTCAGATAAAATATACTCTGCCACTTTTAATTTGTGAATCTGCTAAGGAAACTGAATCTGTATATCTTCCTGGAAATGTAATTATTAGAAGCACTTAATTTAAGGTATGACTAGGATTGCTAGTTGCTATTCTCAAGAATTTTAAAACTATAAATCATGTAAACAGGATACAAAAAGCAGAAAAAAGGGGAAGAGCAAAACCCTTGACTTTTCACATATCTGCAAATATCTTAATGTATGTACAGATGTCACTTAAAATAGAAAACCAAAGCATTTTCTTCCTTCTATCTTCTGAATGTCATCTTTTCTATCTGTGGTGCTTCTTAAAAGCAATCTACAATAAGGGTGGACTGGTTCCTCTACCAGGCTTCTATCTGCAAGCTATAAAAGGCACCCCTGGTGACTCTTGAAAGGAGGGGATGAGGGAAGCACACTATTTTCTACTCAACCTCCACTGACTGTAGCATCTAGCATATAGTGTTCTTGGCATAGCTGTGCATCAGCTAAACAGACTGGGATAGGGTACAGAAGGCTAAGCAATGTCACATGTACTATATGGCTCAGTGAAAAGTGAAAAGCCTTTAGCTTTCCCAAAATGGCGTAGAAGACAATAGGCACATAATCAATCTGCTATATATTCTCATAGTTAGAATAAAATAAGGACAAAAAGAGAGTTTTAGAATGAAGCTGCTTGGGCCCAACAAAAGCAGTACAATGCAGGAGTCTGAACCAGGTATTCTTGACTTTTCTCATTCTCTCATATCGCATTTTCCCTTCACAACTAGTTCTACTTGAAAATACACTCAATAATTGGCCATTTTCCATTATTTTGATACTATCACTTTTTACCAAGCCACCAAGTCACTCACTACACCCTTGGCATTCATTCTCATGTTTCTATCTTTTCCCTTTTACAATTTGTTTTAGAATATGGTACTTCTAGTTCTCAAATCACATCACATTGATTTTCGGTTCTCAATTCTCCAATGTCATATTGGAGTCATATTCAAAGTCAAAACCTTACAATGACTTACAGATCCCTTCATAGTTTGTTCCCTCCTCAGACACTACAATGCCATGTCTCACTATTTTGCTTTATTCTCACATTGTTTCAGCCATACTTATCTCTTGAATGGCCCCTGGACATGCCAGGCTATAAGGCCTTTGCATTATCTTTCCTTTCTATCTGGAAAATTTCTCCCCCAATGACTCAAGTGCTCTTACGTCCCTTTTTAGTGAGCTTTTCCCTCACTCCGTAGGCCTCTCTCTCATTTTATTTTTCTTATAGTGCTCATCAACTTCTAATATATTTTATTTATTGTATTAATTTATTTATCGACTCTGTCTCCCTTTTGCAATATAAACTTCATGAGGAGAAATTAGTTGTTGCTGCTATTTTCGTAAATCACTAGAAGACTCTAAGATAAACCATAGGACTTCACATTAGTAACTATTCAATAAATGAGTTGTCTCAAAGGATAACCATGGCTCAGGAAATGTTCCGTAGCTAGGGCTCAGTTTCCTTCACTGGTATAATGGGTGTACTGGATTGACTGATTTCTCAGTTCTCATATGTCTCTTGGATGAAATCTGGAGATTCCCATTAAAATCACAGTCTCTGGAGTGAGATTTTTTTGGGGTACTCCATTCCATCTGTTGCCTTGAGACAGCTTATTTCACCTCTATGGGCTTCTCAGTTTTCCTGTGTGAAAAATGAAGAGGATAAAAATAGACATTTGTCTCAAAGTGTTATTGAACAGATTAAATAAGATCATAACGTATATAAGCACTTTAACATATTCAATAAGCATTAAATATTGCTTCTAGGGCAATCATGAACAAACAGACTTCCTTAGAGTCAAAACTGGCTTCAGTCACTGAGCGGTATGAAAAATAGAGAGAGCCAAACAACCTCCATCACAACAAATTCACCTGAGGTTCATATGCAGCTCATACGTGACTCATATGCATACAGCTGGCCTTTTCCCCTTCCCCCACCCATTGCTAAGACAGACGAACAGCTTGTTCTCTTGTAACCTGATGTCCCTGGATAAGAGGGAGGGGGAGAGAGGCACTGTGTGATTGCCATGGCCACCAGCTGCATCTCAGCTTCAGTAGACAAGCAGAACATGGGGGCTTATTCTCAATCACTCACAAAATTGTCATGAATAGCTCCAACCAGACATTGAAGAATACATGCTGTCCCAGTGGCAGGGGCCCCATCACAGGGGTTCTGTGAGATGAGCAAATGATGAGGTTCAAAACCATCATAGGTAGACATGATTCAGACAGCTGGCAAGGTCTTTAAAACCGGAGATACACGCGTAGGCTTGTCAGGAAGACAGGTTGTGAAGAGGTTACCAGAATGGAAACTAGAAAAGGTAGCCAATGAATAAGCCTAATAAGATAAGAATATTAATGATAGCTTATGCTTCCTGCGGATTTGTTGTGTATCAGCTGCTTTACAAATGTTTCAAATTCATTTAATTCTACAACGAACTCAGTAATTCTCAGCTTTATACACTGGAGAACTTGAAACACATCAACGCCCAGGCAACATTACATCAATTAACTCAGTTTCTGACAAAAACTCATGTTTTCAAAATTTCTCAGATAATTGTAAAGTACAGTAAGGATTGAGAACAAGGGTATGGAGTGTGTGTGTGTGTGTGTGTGTGTGTGTGTGTGTGAAAGAGAGAGAGAGAGGAGAGAGAGAGAGAAAGAGAGAGAGATTTTTTTTTAAAGTTCAGAAAATTTTCTTCAGATTATCCAGTTAAAAAATCAGCACCAGACTACATATTCAGTATTACCCACTGTGGGCTATATACAAAAGGCTTGAAGTTGAAACTTAGGTCCAGAACCCAATTTTATGAGGACAAACACATCATGATGAGACCATAAATGGCTTGAGTTATACCCCTTTTATCATGTAGACATCCTGCAGCCAAGTCTGGGGTACCATATTCTAGAAATTAGCAATGTAATGCTATGAACAGTTGCCTCACTCATAACTATTAACAGGCTCACTCACTAGCAGTGTTTAGCACAAGGTATCAAGGTGCCATTCCAAGCTTCCTGTGTTCATCAGATCTCAAACTTCACGCTGCTACACAGTAGTAGCAGCATTAGATTATTATTTCTTTACCTGTGGTAGGATATCCCTGGAGGTACACACAATGATGTATGAGGTAAGAAGTGGTTGACATAAGAATATAGATCCCAAATTCATACTGGGGAAGATAAACTATTGGAGAGGAAAGAACACTGGAGCCATTCATTTGTTCACTCATCATTTATTCACTTAACAAATATTTGCTGGATCACATTTATGTGCTCTGTAGCATGTAAGGCACAATTGATGACTAAATAATAATAAATAATTTCCACATTTAAGAATTTATAGAAAAGAAAATATCTTATGGTGGTTCTTTATAAATATGCATAAAGTATGTTGTGAGTGTGTCTCAGCACAGCTTATAAATACAGGACAAATGGGTATTTGGAAAGATTTCCTAAAAGCAGTGGCTCAGCCCTGTAAGTGAGAATGTAAGGGGAAGAAATGGCAAGCTGAGGGTTGTAGAAACAAGTCACAGAAGTGAGAAGCAGTGGGATGTAAATGTGTAATTCTTGGTTGCCAGGGAGAATAACAGAAAGAGGTATCAATTACAAGAACCAAAACATACAGAAGTGAGCAGAGAACATCCTGGAAAGATTTTATGGGACAAACTACATGAGTGCTTTATAAGAAGTGGGGTTTGACTTTTACCTCTTGCAAAAGCTTGGTTTTGTTTCCAAGAAACAGTGTCATTATCATATCTTAGCTTTAGCATTTTTTATTGTGTGTTAGTAGGTGAGTTGTCTAACCTTCCTGAACATTGTTTTCCTCATCTACAGTGGGAAAACTAATAGTATGTCTTTCTTGGTATTAATTATAGAGGTTCAATGATATATCATTTATAAATCATTTTTCATGGTACATCACAGATAAAGCAAGTCCTACTTCTTCTTTATTCTTTTCTGATAGAAAAAAAGAGCATATCCCTTGTAGTTTTCTTCTTTAGAGATGTCAGGAGTGTGTTTATAATATGAGACAGTCTGTATTACTATCTCATTTTATCTCCATATTCAACAGACTATTAAAGAACATCTGCCACGTACCAAGACCTTTTACCTATTTTATTTCACTTAATTTGCACAAGAGTCCTGATGACAGGATGACTATGTGGTGAAACGTCCAGTGAAAAGGGCAAGAATTTTATGCTAATCTGATGTCACTGGATGATAATGTTAAACAATGAGATTGCCTAAAATAGACAATGTAATTAAGGCTAGAAGTTACCTAATGCAATAGCAAAAGTGTGAATATTTTTCAAAATGTATTTAAAAACTACCTGCCATACAAGAACAAGAAAAATAACTTGAATGAGAAAGACAAGCAACTGACATTGATAGTAAGATGAATCTTATCTTAGAATTATTTGATAAAGATTTTAAAGCAACCATCATAAAAATGCCTTAACACCATGTTATGGAAATATTTAAAAAATACAATGAAAAAAATAGAAAAATCTCAGCAGAGGAATAGAAGTTATAAAGAAGAACCAAATGCAATCTTCAAAACATGTCATTGGAAGAAAAGCATTTAAAGTAATTCTGCTGAGTGAAAAACCTGTGATCAAAAGATTGTGTATATATGATTCCATTTACCTAAAACTTTTAAAATGACAAAATAATTGAAACTGGAAACAGTTTGGTATTGTCAGGACTTCCGTTTCCATTTAGGGAGAGGAGAAAATGAGTGATCCCTATAATATTCTGTATCTTGACTGTGGTGGTAGATTCAGAAATCTATACATACCAGTATGTATATTACATAAAACAGAGAGAGAGATAGAGAGACAAAGAGAGAGAGTGAATACATTTAGTACTAGAGAAATCAGAATGAGATCAGCAGACTGTATGAATGTCAACATTATTGTTGTGGTGTTGCACAATTTCCCAATTGAAGGAGGGTCTGATTAAAGAGACTATGACTCTCTCTGTATTATTTATTATTTGGTGTGATGTTCTGAGAACTGATCATACTGCCATGTGCTTGCTAGGCTGGATATATCATCCTTTCTCTGGTAGTCTCATACAACTGTATAAGAAATTATAATTCTTTCAAATTAAAAGTTTAATTATAAATTAAGGGATTGTATTGTAACTTAGTGGCAGTCCATACATTTACCATGTATGAAGTGGACCTGGGTTCAATCTCCAGTACCTGAAATAAGTAAATAAATAAGTAAATAAATATACAAGTAAAAAGGTAACCTTTCCTTAAATATGTAACTACAATAAAATCAATTCTTAATTATGGTTTTGCTTTAACTTATGTAAATACAAATATTGGCATAAAATTGTAATATGTATTTTGTTATTACAAACATAAATTTGTAAGTTACCTTTTGAAATAATTTTGAGATGTAGAATCTCAAGTTTCACTGCAGAACTTAATACAGTGTCAGTACACTTAGCAGCTAAAGCAGCTCCATATATTAGACTTTTCAAAGATTGGAAATGAACTGATACATATATATATGTATATATTATATAAAATCATCTACACCAGTTATTTATTTATTTATTTAGTTAGTTAGTTAGTTAGTTAATTAGTTAGTTGTTCCATTTTTTGAGATAAGAGTCTCCCTGTAGTCTCAGCTGGTCTGGAACTTGCTATGTACATCAGGCTGGCTTGGATCTCACAGACATCTGCCTGTGTCTTCTGTGATTAAAGGTATGTGCAACCATGCTGAGCTTCAAATTCATTTTTAAAGTGTAATAAATATCTTATATTTACATGAGTTACATTAGAAAAATATAAATTTTACATTAGTTCCCACTTGAAAAAATCTAACCACCAGCCCAATATCAATTGTTATATGGAATCCTTTTGTTACTAATCATTTGGTTGGGATGCTTTCACTCACTCTGTACAGAAATTTTTAGTGAGGAAATATACCATTTGAAGTTCCAGGTTCCTAAGTACCCAGGACCTAGAGGATATCCATTTGATACCTCAGATGCTTATAGTTCCAAGCCCTGAAAACTAGGGCCTTATTGTTCTGGTCATTAGAAATCAGATTTCTGGTTTTAAATACTGACACTCAGGTTAGCAGTTTACTGCTCTGAGATTTAATTACTATTGTAATCCTTGGCTTCAGTAGCTGGCAGTGCTTCTAGTTTTACATTTCCTGAATAGATCTCAGTTCTTGTGATCATCAGCTCCTAATGCAGATGGTGTTACAGGTCTCAGGCCTAGGCAAGACTCTTGGCCCTTAAAGACTGACAGCTCTTTGGAAATATTTTTGTGACTGGAGCTCAATACTAATCATAAAGATCAAAAACAGGCACAAAAATACCACTGTAGAGAGTCCTTCAAATAAAAATAATGCAGCCAAGGGAGTGGGGTCCAAATATGATTAAGATGTATTAAATGCACAAAAGTTCAATAAAAATGTACCTTGAAAAAAAAAGGTATAATACCAGAGGTCAGAATCTGAGGGTTTCTTTTTGCTGACTCAAAAACTGAGCTGAACAAGTTGCTTATGTAACCATGGGGGAATGTACAGCAGTGGTACTTGCAACAATTAAAGTGCCACCCTTCACGTACATAAAGAATTGTCCTGGGATGAATCATGGAGTATCCCTCTGTGCAAATGAATGATAATGTTCTCCAATCATTTAATATCCCTTAAACAAATAATGGATTGTGCTTCTACCAATCACAGAACAGCTATCCATGAAAGTGAATGACTGTGCCTCTACAAGTAATGGCCTAACCCCTCATGCAAATTAAGGAATATGCCTGTACCAATCATGGAAAAGCCCTTCATGCAGAAGAAGGTTTGTGTTTCTACCAATCACAGCCTAACCCTTCATACAAATGAATCATTGTGTTTTTATCAATCATAGCAAAGGCCTTCAAGCAAATGAAGGATTATGCATGTACAAATCATGGCAGAGCTTTATGCAAATTAAGGAATGTTTCTGCCTCAATCACAGCACAGCTCTGCATTCTCTTTGACTACTCATGGCACAGCCCTCCATACAAATGAATGATTATGCTTCTACCAACCACAGTATGGCCCTTTATGCAAATGAAAGATTGTCGTTGCAACCATCACAAGCTTCTTCTGAGGCACCAGGGAATGTTTTGCCCTCTGACCTGCATGAAAATGACCACAGATAGAGTCATCTATAATTCATTTTGGTTCGTGACGGCATAAAGATCAGAGTAAAGTATTTGAAATAATCCTGGCTGTATTCGTGCCATTTTGGACCCAGAGTTGTGGTTTGAAGCAAGGAACTTTAGTTGCCATGTAGTTTCTTCAAGGTGTTCATGAAATGTTTAATGCAGCTAGGCTGATTTGAAATAGTCTAACAGTTTCCAAAGATGGACTGGTTGGCAGATACTCCTTTCTTCAAGGTAGTGAGGCATAAAAGAAGAGCCCATCAAATAACATGCTGCTAACAATAATTTAATGAGTGTTCAACACAAAATTAACAATTCCAATAGTGTAATAGTCCTTATCAGTAGTTAGAAAATAATTAACAACACTGTACTACTTCCTCAATGTCCCAGAGAGAGGTAACTCCTTTTGATAGGACTTTCTTTCACTGCCCTTCAATTATATCAGAACTGTATGGTCCATGTAGTCCATGATATAAAGAGAAGTGCTCTAGTTATCAGGTTGTGATGATAAAGATCTCATTGTTCCTATTATAGTCAGAGTGGTCCACTTAATTGTAAACTCTGTCATCCCCTGGACTCTCTCCATGCTAACTTCAATAGTGGACCTTATATTGTGGTACTTTAGGTTTTAGTGCCTAATATCTAAACTTCCACATAGTCACCAGCATCTCAGGCCTTGTTACCCCTGATGTGCTCTCTCTGAACAGAGATAAAACCAGAAACCTGGTGGTTCTACTTCATTCTTTCCCCTTAAGAAGGCTGTACAGCTTAAAACCCATTTCCTTGTCAACACAGCTCAATCTGTGTGATGAGTTTAAATAAAACTTCAATGTGTATAAGAATCACTAGGGAGATTTTGCTGAGTATGCTGTAAACTGGGACCTCCTGCAAGCCTCCTGATACCTTGTTTCATTTATTAATACATTCTACCATAAAGACAAACAGCAAGGTATTTGGACACTAAATTAGGAGTAAATCCCATGCCAATGTAAAACTTATTTGAAATAAAATATACACATTTTATCTGAAATAAAATATATACACATACACATATATATTATACATACATAAGGCAGAATATTATCTGGCATTAGAAAGAATAAAATGCTATAATTTGCAGCAACATGAATGACAATCATTATGCTAAGTGCAATTAGCCAAACACAGAAAGACAAATCGATATGTTTTTTCATTGTTTATGGAAAAATAGCTGGTTTTATAGAAGGACTGACTAGAAGAGTGGTAACTAGAGACTGGGCTGAACATGGAGGAGGTTTATGTAAAGAAGTTAAATAAGAATAACCAATCACACAGTGGAAGAGTTAGTTCTGGTTTTTAATAACACAGTAGGGTAATTATCGCTTGATATATCTGTGATACATTTCAAAATGATTAGAAGAATACAAAATTCCCCAAATATTAACATCTTCAATGATTGAACATATGGCAATACTTATTTACTCTGCTTTAATTACTATTACACATTATATGCATGTGTTGAATTATCATAATGTACTTCATAAAGATGCATCAATAAAATTTTTATTTTATTAAACTATGGGGGGGTAGATCCAAATCCAGAGAAAGTTTGAAGAACACTTTCTGAGGATGCTCAATATCCACCTTGCCAATACTTTACTCAATTTTTAAGTAAATATTTAGTTGTCTATTTTAGGACCTAAGCCGACCAACCTGGGACCCCCATAGTCTAAAACATAATAAGCTGTAAACATTGTTTGCTACGCCCTTTGTGGCTGGGTAGTGATGGGCACAAACAAGGAATTTGAGGCATATAATAATAAAATATCACACAGAAAGAATTTAAGATTTAAGAAAGCTGGGAACCAGGAGGTTGCCTGTTCTGTAGAACAAAGAACACAGAGTCTTTATCAAGGTTTTATTCACAGAGATTTAATGCTTTAAGCAGGTATTTAGGAAGAAATAGATGCAGATCAAAGGTAGTCCTTTGCAGGAATTCAGGAAGCAATTAGCAACAAAGTTTGTAAGGTATAGAGCAGATACTCACATAACAGTGTAATTAGGCCATATTTTATTATCTAATCTAAACATAAACATCGGGCTAAGGAGATAGCACAGCAATTAAAGTCTAACAACCAGACGTGAAACATAAGAGATACTACATTTCAGAACCCTATGTTGGCATACATGCCCATCTGGCTCTGTCATCACAGACAATTTTAGCTACTGGCGACTTTGCACATGTAGTAAAGCATGCTTTCTGCAGAGTTCAAACAGGTCTGTTTATTACAAAGAATGGTCCTGAGAGAATTTTGTTTTTTAATATTTTATTTCATTTTATTTGTTTATTTTACATGTACGAGTGTGTTGCCTGCATGTGTGTAAATGCACCCATATCATGCAATGCCCACAAAGATCAGAAGTGAGCGTCAGATCCCCTGGAACTGGAGTTACAGATAGTTGTTAGCCACAATGTGGGTACTAGGAATAGAAGCCAGGTCCTCTCTAAGAGCAGTCAGTGCTCTTAACCACTGAGCCATCTCTCCCGCCCTTGATACTTTATTATTTTTATTTTATGTGTATGAGTGTATTGCCTGACTGTATATAAGTGCACCCATATCGTACAATGCCCATGGAGTCAAAAGAGGGCGGAATTGGAACTGGAATTATGGACAGTTGTTATCTGTCATGTGGGTTCTGGGAACGGAAACTGGGTCTTTTGTAAGAATAGTCAATGCTCTTAATCACTGAGGCATCTCTCTAGCCACCTGAGAGAATTTCTGAGAAGATATTTTCTATCCTGAGGTTAGGATACTGTCCACCTTCATTACCAATTCAGCTTGGACAGGTGCTATCCTGTGTTGGCAGCATTATGGTGTTGAAGACATTGAATAACTGCCCTGAAGATGCTCATACTCAGAAGTGAGGGTGATATAAAAATGGACAATGATTATAGAGTTTCCTAAGAATTACAACAGCAGAAAGTATTACTAAATCAGCCTAAGGTTTAAGATGAAGGTTCAGAATAAAGTTTCCAGAAGAAATTATTTAAACTTAGATTTGAAACAGAAACAAGCTACTTGGTTGAAAAGATTATGGAGTGAGAATCTAGGAAAAGAACATTTTAGGCAGTAAGAAATGTATGGCATTGACCTGGAAGTTCTGAGAATAGGCTTATTTAAATAGAACATGAAAATGAAGGACAGAGGATGTTGTTAGGGCCTGGATCATGAAGTGCTTGAATGTAATGTTAAGAAACTTTAAATTTCTCCTGTAGTTGATGAATTCTTTGGCAAAATTTTAAGTAGTTATTCAGATAACCATATTTACATTAAGATCTAGTCTTGTTAGTAGGTTGCCATATTGCTCAGTGTAAATGATGTTACCTGGAGTTATATGATCTGGCAGCCTTTGTTGGCAGCATTATAAAGGATGGATTGAAAGAGGTAAGACTACAGCAAGGCAGACATTTAAATATGAATGTTTTTGTTATTCCAGACAAAGAATAATGGCCAGAACAAGTACAGTAGTTTTATTAATGGAAAGTGTGTTGGTTAGTTTCCTATTGCTATGGAAAAAAATACTTCAAATAATCAGTTCACAAAAAGAAAAGGCTTCTTTGAACTCACAATTTTGAAAGCTTTAGTAGGTGACAGATTTACCCTGTTGCTTTTGAACTGCGGTAGTAAGTATATCACATCAAGAAAGCTTGGTGGAGGAAAGTCAAATCACTGCAAGGATGTGCAAAGGGAGAAAGAAAAGAAAAGAGATATGGTTGCATAATACTTTTCAAGTGCATGCTCTCAATGATCTAAAATCCCCATGAAGCCCTATCTCTTAAAGAATACATCACTTCCCAGTAGTGCCAAGCTGGGTAGTATGCCTCTAACACAGTAGTCTTTGGATCATATTTGCAGTCCAAATGTGCAAATATTGGTGTAGGCAAAAACCTTACTTTAAGGCAGCATATTGCTTTGTTTATTGTTACTATAACTAACAAGATATTGTGTTGGGTGGTTTATAAATAAATGAAGATTATTTAGCTCGTGGTTCTGCATGTTGGAAATACAATACTGGAAAAGGAGTAGTGAAAAAATACACCAAAAGCTGCATCATTTTGTAATAACTTACTGTTAAAGTAACTAATCTAGTTCCAGAAGAGTGAGAACTTTCTCTCACAAGAATAATACAGTCTTATAGGAATAAAAATCTGTTTCCTCAAAACTTTGGGTTTTCTGGAGTCTAAGATCAAGGCACTAGCATTTGAGGAGAGACTTCTTACTGCATCATTTCATGGCAAAAGGGAAAGAGACCAGTAGAGCGAAAAATAATCAAAAAGTAAGTCCAAACTCATCCTTTTACAAGGTACCCAGTCTCAGTATAGCTTTAATCTCAGCATGGCTCTCACGTATAATTGCTTCATCTTCCAACAAATGCCTCAGAGGGAATTAAATTTCAACATGAGTTTGGGTGAGGACAAACCTCATCAAAAATACAACAATGAGTTTGGATGTAGAGAAATGAGAAGGAGAAGTGAAAGATGGTTACCAGATTCCTGGGCTTTTATCTGAATGGGACAAAATCTAATAATAAAGGAATATTAGAAGTACCGGGACACTTGTTTGCTATGAAAGCATGGCTGTTATTCCAAAATGCAAAAGACACATCTATGATTGTTTCAATAAGCTTGCCTTGTTCTTTTTGACAATCATAAACTACTTTCAATTATACATGATTCTGTAGTAGTTTTCACTTAGGGTAGAAGGAAAGCAAATTTCCTGATAACGCAGTAGAGACTTGTGATTGGTTCAAACACAATCCTTAATTTTCATAAATGGCTATTCTGTGATTGGTGGAAATAATAATTTATTTTCACAATAGACTGTGAAAATATTGGTATAGGCAAAAACCTTACTTTTCATGAGGTACTGTACCATGATTGGTGTAGGCAATGTAAGGTTCTGGGTTCGAGAGATGCTGCAGACAGAAGGGACCAGAGACTCCGCTGGCAGCTAACAGGAACTGGTTTTATTAAGAGAAGACCAGATGGGACTAGCTCCTCCAAACCCACGAGTGGAGAAAAGCTAGCCCCCCTTGAGGGTTAGCCTCCCCGAAGAGATGGGGGGAAGCAAGCCCCCTCACCCCCATCTTGGACGGGGGCTCCGGGGAACCAGGCTGGCGTGCCAGGCTCCAGATGGGGATGGAGGAGCTCCCTCCAGAGAGTGCGAGAGGCAAGCTGCAGGGGTGGGGACTCAGCCCCAATGCCCACGTCTGGAAGCCCAGCTTGTCCAAGTCCTCAAAGCCTTAAAAACCTTCAGCCCCCTCCTGGCTTTTAGGGGAGGGGTGTTGCCATAAAATCTGATTGATCTTTAAGGCAAGCTTCTGGCCAGGAAGTAGTCCTTTTTCAGAGCTGTTTGTGAATTCCTTGAGTCCTGAATCTTTATCTGCCGAGGTCCTTTGTGAATTTGGGATCTGGAGCTATTTGCAAGGCTTAGATCTCTGAGAAGCTGTAAAAAGTCTCTCCTCATTCATCTTTTGTAAGCTCTGGCTCCAGGTTTCCTTCCATCTTTCTGAGTTTGAAACTGTTGGGGGTTTCATTCACACCTTACAGGCAGGATCTTTATTTGTATAATGAGCTATGTCATGATTGCTACAGTAATAACCCTTCATTTATATGAAAGGTTGTCCTGTGATTTGTGGAATCATCATAGAAACATGCTCCTGCAGCTTCATCCTCTCTCACCATAATGGACTGTAACCCTCATATTTAAGCCAAAATAAACCTTTCCTTAATTTTCCTTTGTCAGGTATTTTATCATAAGAAACAAGAAAAATAAACAGTAAAGAAAATTAGTAGTAGTAGAGCCATTGTTATGTTAAAACTGATCATGTGGTTCATAGGTCTTTGAGATCTATGTTGTAAACAGAGCTTAATTAGTCATTCTGGTAGGAATTTATAAGATCAGAATGCTAATAGAAATATGTATAGTGAAGGCCTGCTTCTTGAGTCTTCAAAGAGGAGGAACTGGTCTAGAAGCTTTTTATGCGATATTATGGCAAAGAATCTGGTTTCCTTCTGTCCATATCTTGGAAATTTGATTGAAGCTGAATACAGAAGTAATGTATTAATTAATTTGGTGGAGTAAATTTCAAGAGAGGCTAGCATTCAGATGCTATCATGGTTACTACTTACTACTTTCATCTGGATCTATAGGAAGAAAGCAAAAACTGAATCAGGAAGATATGAAAAAAGTGAAGTTTTGTCAGGAAAAGTTTGGTGAGCAATTCAATGATACAGACAAGGCATGCTCAAAACCTTTTTAACTACAAAACAGATTAATGCCATTGAAGAGTAACCTGGCACTCAGAACTGAGAAAACGGGAGAGGCCCCTGTGAAAATGAAAATTCATTTTAAAGGCAAGAGCATAAAGTGAGAATGTTACTGAGGGGTTTCCTGCTCAAAAACAACAGCCTAGGAAAGTGTTTCCCTAGGGTCAGCACACAAAGGCAAATTTAAATGTGCTCCAAGAGGGTTCCATCCTCAGTGGTATATTAGTTACTTTTCTGTTGTGATAAAACACCATGACCAAAGAAACTTATAAAAGAGTTTATTTAGCTTACAATTCCAAAGGGGCAGGAGTCCATCATGGCAGGCAGGCGTGGCTGTAGAGGTGGCTGGAGGAGAAGCAGAAGCTAAGCATTCACATCTTCAAGCAGGCACAGGAAGCAGAATGACTGGAGATCCTGCAAGACTTAAGAACTCTCTAGCTCCCCCCCATGCTTCCTGCAGCAAGGCCACACCTTCTAAGACCTACCAAAACAGTGTCACCGAATGTTCAAACACTTGGAACCTATGGCGGATATTGTCTTTCAAAGCATCATAGCTAGCAACAGAACTTGGCAGAATTCTCTGTATAGTACTTGTTTTATAGGCAGGAAAGACGCAAGAAGGAAGGGATCATGAGGCTTGCAAAAAAGATTCAGAGTAGCTAAGGCCAAGCAGTGTGTGGTAAGATTGGAGTCTCTGCAATGAGGCCCTGGAAGGTCTTTTCATTAGGATGTATAGGTGAAGCCCAAGATGCAATTGAGAGACATCTCAATATTTTGGAGATGCCAGAGCAATGGAATGTCTGTTAAGGAAAGATGCATGCATACAGTGAGGCTCAATTGAGAGGGGTTTGTGCTTCAGGCAGAAAAATTGGAGAGGTGGGGCTGCCTAGTGCTTTAGGAGCCTAATTGTTGGGAACAATTGTTTTCCCATTCTGTTGGTTCTCTCTTCTCTTTGAATGATGGCGTCCTATACTGTAAGAAGCTTTTTAGTTTCATTAGATACTATTTGTAAATTGTTGAACTTAATGTTTGCACTATAGGAAGCCTGTTCATAAAGTCTTTTCCTGAACCTAATAAATAACAATGGGGCTAGGAAGCTTCCTATGAGAGGAGGTAGAATGCAGTTATATAAAGGAGGAAAGGAGAATAATAGAGTAGGAAGGGTTAAATGATGTGGGAAATAGGAACGCAGGACAGAATAGAGAGTATGGAAGGATAACTAACACTAACGGCCTTTAGAGAAAGCCATATGGGAACCAATCAATATAGAAGCACTTAAAGTATATACATATATCTTACAAAAAGAGCTTACCAAAAGTTACCTTATAACAAGGGACATTGTCCCTAATAGACACCATAGGCTAAAAAAATAAAATAAAACAGCAAAACTAGGAATGGGCTCTGTCTTTTGAAGCTATTGACCAGGAGTTCCATAGATCCTCAACGAATACTGGCCATTGCACCAGCTCTTGGTTACCCACCAGAACTTCATAGTAAAACCCTATTGCTAAAGTCACTACATACATGAGCTATAGAACAAGCAAGTAGAAATGAAGCTGGTGCTGACTTCAAAGCCTCATCTCGACTGACTAGCTTTCATCATTCTGGAAGGTGCTATGCATGCTACTTTGTGAGAAGATTAATTATCAGCCTTACTGTGAATCCAGCTGCAAATCCATGGGCTATAACTATAATTGTCCTGGAAATATATTCTCACTGGTGGCATATAGTGACATGAATATTATGGGGATAACCAACCACTTTCTAATTGGATTTAAGATACACTTTATGAGATAGACTCTATACCTGACATTGATATCAGACATAGGAACCTGAGGCTAGAGAGGTCACAGGCCATAGGAGAGAGCCTAATACCATTACTGTGTTAAGTGTATATAGTATTAAACTGACTTCTAATGAAGTATAAAATAAATATAATAAATAAATTAATGTACCTCTCAACTTTCATCAGAGAAGGTTCTTGATGCAGCAGATAGTCATTTGGTTCACAGAGAACCAAAACTGGTCAACATGCAGAAAATAAGAGGCTGCAAACTTCTTATACATTAATAGGGCACCTATATCAAAATTCTTTCTCTCAAGTTCAGTGATCATTCTGGAAGAGGGGGCAGAAAGATTGTAAGAACGAAAGGTGGTGGATGATCACAAGGAAACAGGTTTCCAGGACTGCTGAGCATTTATGCATATGAACTAACAGCAATGGTGACAGGATGCACAAGTCCCTGCAAGCTCAAACCACACAAAATCCCTACATAGACTTGGGGAAGTTGTGAAGAAGCCACAACCCTACCAGAGGAAGTATTGACAACTGATAGCCACTGGGAGAGGGAGTCTCAGTCTCATTAAATTGAGACTTGGTAGATGGACCCATACCAAAGGGTATTTGGGGACACAGATTTTACTCTATAGGCCTTAATATATACAAACATATATTATGTTATATTTATTGTATTATACTATATATATTGGAGTATATGAAATTGGATGGAGGTAATAAGAGGGTACACATTGGGATGGGATCAAAATATATTGTATGAAAATCACAAAATTTCAATAAAAAATTGCTGAGTATCAAAGTGACAAGGAAAGAAGTTGTGGTGGTTAATCTTGATTGCTAACTTGAAGAAATACAGAATCACCACAGAAAAAAATCTCTAGGTACATCTGTGAGGGAGTTTCTAAATAAGGTTAATTGAGTTGAGAACACCCACCCTAAATGTGGAAAGTATCATTCCATGTGTGGGTTCCTGGATCACATAAAAGGAGACAATGAGACAGCGAGATGAACACCATTCTCATATTCTCTCCTCTCTCTCTCTCTCTCTCTTTCTCCTTTATAATGGAGGAAAAAAAGTAACCAGCAGCTTTATATTCCTTCTGCCAAGCCTTCCCCAGCACTGTGAGCCAAAATAAATCTTTAAGTTGATTTTGTCTGATTCTTTGTCAAAGCAACAATAAAATAACTAACTCAGATATCTTTTAATAATTTTTTTTCAGTTTTGATTGAAATTATAAACTGAGCTTCCTTTTACATTTTATTTTAAATTTGAAATAATAAAATTTGAACAAAGCAGTAAGATACCTGCTCAAATAAAGATTATATTACAGAGGGGAGAATATACAGTGGCCAAATAAGGCAATTTTAAAATACAAAAAAATAGTACAATTTGTTCTTTTGGCTCAAGTTCTGAGTTGACAAATGTATAATTATTTCTAACCACCATGGTAATTGGTAACTGAGATACAGAGCAATTATATCCCTTCCCCAAATAATCCTCTAACTTTTTCTTTATAGTCAAACCTTTCTTCCTAATCCTCAAGATATGTGACTAATTTTGTCCTCTGACTTATTTTTTCCTTTTTCAGAATGTCATATATTTAGTGCTTTGTCTTTTATTAATTAATTTGTTTTTACTAAGTTTTATTCATTTCATGTAACAGTTCTTAATCAAATTTAGACCCCGTCCCCCACCCACCTCCATTGCTTTTTTGATTCTGACTCTTTTCACTTAACATTATTTGAGATTCATTTAAGTTGAATGCATAAATACTCCCTTCTTTTTTATTGATAAGTTAGTGGTATACCTACCAATTTATTTATCCATTCATTATATGAGGGATATCTCATTATTTCCAGTTTTGAGCAAGTATGAATAAATCTACACTAAATATTTGTGCATACACTTTTGTTTGAACATAAGTTTTATTTCACCTTGATAATTATTAGGAAATGGGGTCATCATGTCATGTGGTTAGTATATATTTAACCTTAAAGGAATTGTCAAACTGTTTTTCAAAGCTACTACACCATTTTTCATAATACCTACCAACAATGTTCAAGAATTTGAGTTGCTCTGTGTTCTTACAAATTCTTGATATTGCTACTTTCCTTTAAAATTTAATACAGTAATATATTGTTTTGATTTTAATTTTCATTTCCTCAATGCTGAGTGGTATTGACAGTCTAGTTATATTTTTAGATATCCTTTACTTTAAGAGCAATTTTGATTTGGAAAAGTTGCAAAGATCATACAGAGGTTTAACATACTTCCTAAAGTGAATTTCCTCATCATTAATATGCTACATAAGTAAGTTATATTTGTAATGATTAATAAACTGATTTTAGAATATTATTGTTCTTAATTATTCATACTTTCTTTTCTTGTTACTTAACGTCATTTTTCTGTTCAATGATTCCATTTGGTCATTTCACTGAAAGCAACTGCAGCTGCTTTTATTATTTATTATTTAATTTTGTGTATGTAAGTGTGTGTGTGTGTGTGTGTGACTGGGGGGTATGTGTGTGCTACTGTGTGCTACTGACACATGTGGAGGCCTGGTGACAAATTATGAGAGTTGTTTAATCTCCTTCCACCTTGTTGAAGCAGGGTCTCTCTTGTTTCTACTGCTGTGTGGCATACACCAGGCTGGCTGGCCCAGTAACTTCTAGGCAATTGTCCTGTCTCTATCTCCCATCTCACAGTTAAGTGTCTTTGGATTTCAAAAGCATGCTGCCACATCTGGGTTTTTACATGTGATAAAATTTGGGTTGTCAGGATTGCACAGGTTATCATGTTTTGAGCCTTCTGCTTGGCTGTCCTGTAAGCTAATCTTGACTATCATGTTTTCTTACATTTTACTTATTTTTGATATGTTGATAGCTTTGAGATGTGGTGGTGAGGTATTTTATAGACTGTCTCTCAGTTGTGACTTGTTTAATGCTTTTCTTTTTATTTTTCTCCTTTTAGTGAGTTTTGTACATTTCATACAACAGTTCTTAATCAAATTTAGACCCCTTTCAATACCCATCCCCTTCCAACCCCCACCAGACCTCATGTATTCCGTCATTCATGCTAAGTTCTATCCAGTCAAGCATTTGTGCCCAGATGCCTTTTAGTGCAAATTCATCTACTAGCATCTGGTCAGGCTATCTAGAGATCATAAGTAAGGCATAGTCTATCTCTCTCCCAGCAGTAATCAGTCTCCAATAGTTTTCAGTCTTGGTCTGACCCACCACCAATGTCTACTGTTCCACTCTGGGCCTTTTTCTAATTTGAGTTGGTGTGGGTCCTGGGCTCAATGCAACCATTATCAGAAGTTCACATGTGCAAGCTTCCAGTAGCCTGAAAGCCTCTGCTTCCTTAAGTTCATGAGTCAACTCTGGATCTTACAATCTTTCCACCTCCTCCTATGCAATGATCCCTGAGTCATGGGTAGTTGAGGTTCAATATAGAGGTCTTGTCCAAGGATACAGATTCTGCAGTCTTTATTCTGTAGAACTTGGCCAGTTGTGGCCTTCTGTGTGCATAATACTATGTTGTTTGAAAAAGCTTCACTGGTGAGAGTTGAAGGATACTTTAGTTTTCTCTCTACCTCTGCTTCTGCTGTGTTCTATGAGCCTTAAGTACAGAGGTACAACTGCAAATGTGTCACCTAGGACTTGCCATCTCTCAGTTGTACATTCTCTGTGTCTGACCAGTTGTGGAATTCTGCTGTAGCCTCCATCTGTTGCAAAAAGAAACTTCTTTGATGAGTGGTGTACTGTATGTCTATAAGTAGAAAGATCCATATTTAGCATATGGTAAGAAATTTAATTTCTCTAGAGATATGACAGAAATAGTGTTCTCTCTAGGTCTACGCCCCCTCCAGCCCTATTTATTTGGCTCAGTCTAGAGTGCCACCCATGAGTTTACTCCCATTGAGAGGGTTGTAAGTCCAATTAGATAGATGTTGATTACCCCCCCCGCCAGATGAGAGTGCTACTGCTACACCAGTAGAGGTAGTGTGCTGTGCCAGTTGTTATGGTTAGTAGAATTGAGGGTTGGGTTGGACCATTGATTGATTTTGGCCCTTAGCAGTTTGCATGTTATCATCTACCATTATGGGTGATAAACTTCAGGTGGAAGTCTTCCAGGTCGGTTCCTGCTCCATTGCTCTGAATCCTGTATCCCAAGTGTGTCCTGTCTTCAGCAGTAGGGTATTATCTTCTAGTTCTGGGAGATAACCAAGAGCTTTGGCAATAGCCTGTATTATTTGGGGCATCTCTTGAACCACTCTTACCAATCACACAAAGGGAGGTACCTTCTGTTTGGCACTGTGTTCCTTGCTGAACAGCCCCTGGGTACACAGATGCAGTAATGTTTACACACTTTATGCATTTCAATTCAGTGGTGGCGTCACATTTCTGGGTTCCCTAGCCTTCCAGGATTCATTCATCTCTGCTCCCTTTCCTCCCATCAGGCCTCCCTTTACAATTGTTGAAGATCTGTTTAATGCCATTGGCCTGAGATTCTTTTCATTCTTGTGTGCCTATAATTCATAAATTTGTTCTTTTCATATTGTCCCACATGTCCTGAGTATTCCATTCCTGTGCTTAAAAAATTTTATATAGTCTTTGCTTACAGATTCCAGGTCTTCAACTTTGTAATCCAGTCTCGACATTCTGTTTTCTGTTTCATTTACTCTGATTGTGAGGCTTTCTACTGTTTTTTCTAATTGGCTAATTGAGTTTATCAGTGTCATGTTCATTTCTATTTGGGTTTTCTTCATTGTTCAAATCATGAATTATTTTTAATATTTCCATTAAGCTACATATTTGTACATTCTTGAGCTTCTGTCACTAGCTTATGCTTTTCTTCTTTGAGTTCTTTGAGTTGTTTCTGTGCTTTATTTAAGTTCTTTGATCATATTTATGATTGTTCTTTTAAATTCTGCATCCATATATTCTTCAGGGTGGTTCTCCTTGCAGTGCACTTGTGTAGGACTAGTGAGGTTTGTTGGGAACATAGTCTTGTGTTTTTTCGTATTATTTGTGTTTCTACCCTGCCGTCTGGGCATATAAATGTTCTTTGTTGGTTATGTGTCTAATAGTAACTTCTCTGGTTTTGTTTAATTTAGTTTTGGTTCTGTTTATATTGCTTATGTGGCTAGGTTGCTTTTTTTAGGAGGGAAAAATAAATTGGTGCATGTTTCAGGTTCTTGCAGGGTGGTAGACTGGTCTGGGTGGTTGGTAGGACAGGGTAGTAGGTAGGCTGGTCAGGTTATTAGGAGGGCTGGTTTGCATCAGATCAGAAGCCAGTAGAGTCTATGCTAGGGAGTTATTCAGTCTGGCTTAGGAAAGTAGTCCAGAGATCTGAGGGGGAGGAATTGGAATCCGTCTGGGGTCAAGGCTGGCAGAGGACAGGGTGGAGGTGGGCCAGAGGAATGAAATAGAGACAGGATCTGACTTACCAGACTCCTGGGTGGGCAGGTCTGTTCAACTGATCATGGCCATGAGAAGATGGGTTGGGGAAAACCACCTGAGAATTGACTTAGGGATCTATGGTGGGCTGTCTAGCTAGTCTGGATTAGGAAATTTATTATTTTAATTTCATATGTATCAGTGTATTGCCTGCATGTATCTAAGTGCACCCATGTCATGCAATACCTGCAGAGGCCAGAAGAGGGAGCTGAATCCTCTGGAACTGAAGTTGTTATCTTCCCTGTAGGTTCTGGGAATCAAACTCATGTCTTCTGCAAAAGCAGCCAGTGCTTTTAGCCGCTGAACCATTTCTTCAGCCCTGAGCCATTTCGTGCTGATTTTTGTGCAGAGTGATAAATATGGAATAAATTTCATTCTTCTACATGTGGACATTCAGTTTTCTCAGCTGCATTCAGTGATGATGTTGTCTTTACTCCAACATGGTTTTTTTGCTATCTTTGTCAAACATCCGGTGTCAAACATCTGTTTTTGTGCCAGTACTGTGCTATTTTTTTAAGCCATCACTCTATAACAGTTTGAAATGCCCCAGCATTGTTGTTTTTGCTCATGATTGCTTCAGAGTCGTTTGTGCTTCCATGGGAATTTTTGGATTTTTTTTTCTATTTCTGTGGACAAAGTCATAAGGATTTTGATTGGTCCTGCACTGAATCTGTAAATTGTTTTTGGTAGGATGGTCATTTTCACAATAATAATTCTACTAATTCCTGAGAGTGGGAGGTCTTTTCATCTTCTAGTATCTGTCTTCTTCAAATATTTAAATCCTATAGAGCTTTTTCACATCTTTAGTTAAGCTTATTCCTAGATGTATTTTCTTTGAGGCTATTATTAATGGGGGTGTTTCCATAATCTCTTTCTTCACCTGCTTGTTATTGACATACAATAAAACTAGTGATTTTTGTAAACTGATTTTGTATCCTGCCACTTTACTGAAAGTGTTGCTCATTTGCTTAAGTTTTCCAGTGGAAGTTTTGGGATCTCTTATGCATAATATATTATCATCTGCAAATACAAATAAGTTTACTTCTTTTCCTAGTAGTATTCCTTTAATTTCTTTCTCTAACTATGGTTTTAAGCACTATTTGGAAGAAGAATGGAGATAGTGGACAGCCTTGTCTTATTCCTAATTTTAATGATAATGCTTTGAGTTTTCCTCCATTTAGAATGATGCTGGCTGTGGGTTTGTCATATGTAACCTTACTTATACTGAGATATGTTCCCTCCAGACCAATTATCTCCATGATTTTTAATATGAAGGAATGTTGGATTTTGTCAAAGGCCTTTTCTGCAAATATTGAGATTATCATGTGATTTTTGTCTTTAAGTCTGTTTATATTAGTTATTACATTTATTATCTTATATATATTGAACCAGTTCTTCCTCTGTGGAATAAAGCCAACTTGATCATGGCAAATGATCTTTCTGCTGTATACCTATTTGCATTAGGTATATCAGCCTGTATTTTGTTTTTGTAGTGCATTGACCTGGTTTTGATATAAGAACAATACTGGATTTGTAGAAGGAGTTTGAGAGTTTTCCCTTTGTTTCTTTTAAAAAATAGTTTAAGTAACATTGGTTAAAGTTCTTTTTTGAAAGTCTGGTAAAATTCTACTGTGAATTCATCTGGGCTTGTGTTTTGTTTTGTTTGTTTGTTTGTTTGTTTTTATTCAGGAAGCTTTGTATCACTGTTTTCAGTCTCCTTACTTGTTATTTGTCTGTTTAAGCTGTTGCTCCCTTCGTGGTTTAACTTTGGTGGTTCCAGTGAATCTATAAATTCATCCCTTTCTTTTAGACATTTTATAATTTAATGGAGTATAAGTTTTTAAAAGTATTCCCATATAATATTCTGAATTAATTTGGTGTCTATTGTAATGTTTCCTTTTCATTTAAGATTTTGTTTATTTGGGTTTGCTCTTTCTTTTTCTGATTAGTTGGCTAAGGGTCTTTATATCTTTATATCTTTTATATTTTCAAGGAACAAGTTTTTAGGTTCATTAATTCTTTGCATTGTTTTCTTTCTTTTTATTTCCTTGATTTCTCCTCTGATATTTATTATTTCTCCTCTTCTGAGTTTAAGTTTGGTTTCTTTTTGTTATTCCAGATCCTTGAGTTGTATCATTAAATCTTTTATTTGTGCTATTTATGATTTGTTAACATATGTGTTGGTAGCTATAATCTTTCTTCTTAGAACTACTTTTAATAATCCCAGAGTTTTGATGTGTTGTATTTTCATTTCCATTTAGCTTCGGAGGTATTTTTATTTCTTTTGTGACTTCTTTTTTGACCCATTCATCATTCACTAGTGGATTGTTTAGTATTCATGAGTTGATGTAATTACTAGAGTCTTTTAGTGTTGACTTTAAGCTTTATGTTATTACGGTTAAAGAGGATAAATGGAATTATTTTAGTTTCCTATATTTATTATTTGTTTTGAATCCCAGTGTATGTCCTATTGTAAGAAAACTTTGATGGGCTGCTAAGTAGAATGTGTGTCCTTTGGTGCTTGGGTGGAATGAATATTCACTAGATATCTATTAGATTCATTTGATATTTGATATCACTTAATTCCAGTGTTCCTTGTCCACACTACTTGTCTATTGGAGAAAGTTGGGTATTGAAGCCACCTACTACTTCTAAGTTGAGGTCAATTTGTTTCTTGAATCCAGTAGTACTATTTTTATGAAGTTGCATGCACTAGAGTTTAGTTCATGTATGCTTATGATTGTAATGTTTTATTGGTTAACTGTTCCCTTGATCAGAATGAAAAGATCTTTTTATCTCTTCTGATTAAGTTTAGTCTGAAGTCCATTCTGTCAGAAAATAGAATAGAAATGCTTATTTACTTTTTGTCTCATTTGTGTGGAATTTATTTTCTGCTCTTTGACTTTAAGGTGTTGCCAAATACCTTTGAAGATGAGTTTCTTTTAGACAATGAAAATATATATTTTTTTCTTTTAACCCATTCAGCTTGCTTGTGTCTTCCGACTAGAGTTTTGAGGCCTTTGATGTTTAAAGGCACTATTGAAAGAAGACTATTGGTTACTGTCATTTCATGTTTGATCTCAGTTTATATTTGTGATGTTAGTTGTGTTTTTTATTTCCCTAATTATAGCTTAATTTATTTTCTTTCTGCAACCTCCTGACTATGTTTATTCCTTTCTGCAATCAGTAGTATTGAATGTATTATTGTCTGTATGGCTGGTTTGGTAAACACAAATTCTTTCGGCGTGTTCATATCATGGATGGTTTTTCTTTCTTCAGCTAATGCATATAGTTTTTCTGGATAAAGTATTCTAAATTGGTATTTGAGGTCATTTATAACTTGCAATATATTCCTCTAGGTTCTTCTAACTTTTAAAGTTTCCATTGAAAAGTGAACTGTTATTCTGTTGAGTTTTCCTTATATGTAACTTTTTGTTTCTCTCTTACAGCTTTCAATATTATTTCTTTGCTCTGTATATTTTGTGTTTCTACTATGATATGCTGTGGGGAGTTTCTTTATTGTTTTTGTTTATTTGGTGTCCTATATATTTATTATATCTGTATGGGCATGTCTTTCCTTAGTTTAGGGAAGTTTTCTTCTAAAATTGTGTTGAAGACCTGATCTATGACATTGACATTTGATTTTTTTGCTTCTGTGCAGAAGAATCTTGATATTTTATTTTCTAATTGATCCATTTTCTGGCCAGACTTTCCCTTGGCTTTTCTTTCTCATTGAGTTATTTTTTAAATTACACCTTCATTTTAGCTTGAGTTTTCTTCAATATTTCTAGCTTTTTTCAGAATTCACCTTTCTAATTCTGAATTGTGTTTGTAGTTTCATCATCAGAAGTATACTTGAATTTTCTTGTGCTTCATTAAGGAGTTTATTCCTAGCCTTTTAAAGTTGAGGTGTTTTATGGTCTTTAAACTCTGAGTTATTGGTGTTTATGATTGTGCTTTTAACATCTGTGTCTTGGCATTCACATGGTTAGTTGTTATTAGACAATATCTCTGTAGGACTAGTGGAGCTTGGTGGGAACGAACTGTCTTTGTTTTTCATATTGTTTGTGATTTTGTGACATGACTTGGGCATATGGACTTCTTTCACTGAGTGTGTGTCTGATATGAAATTCAAGCCTGCTTTTGTTGAGTGTAAGCTTGGTACTAGTTTTATTTTTGTTGTAGCTCAGTTGATTTCAGATCAGGTACGAATACCTTGTCCATTCTTCAGATTCTCACTGTCAATTTTTGATTGGGGAGACAGGAGTGATTCAAGGCTGGTCTGGTGTGCAGGGTGGGCATTCATAGTTATGACTATAATAGTGAAGATGGCAGTGGGGTGGAAAAGATTCTGGCTGAATCACCAGGCTGATTCAGACTGAGAATAGTGTGATCTCGGTTAGTCTTTTGAGTATGGAGATGGTGGTGGGATGGGAGGTGTTCTAAAAATTAGCCTTTTAATCTTAGCCCAAATAAAATTTTATCAACATAGAAATTGTCCTTTGTTCTATCTACTAATGAGTTTGGTCAGATATTTCACGTTTACCAAACTGATAAATGAGATTAAATCAAGGCACAAATTACATAGTTCTTAGTACACTGATTCATTCACAGTTAACCTTGGGAATTTTAACATCAGAAAGATTCTTCATTCATGGCCTTTCCCCAAATCATTTCCTCAGCAAAAATACAGCCAACTCAGTGTCTGAGGAGGTGAGTTCTGTTAATTGTCCTTTTGTGATAGCAAATGAGTAGCTGGGAAGAAAATAAGAACTCAAATCAAGCTGTGTTACTCAGTTAATTACAGTGAGCTACTCTGGGATGAAGGGCCATATATATGAAATTTAGACACACAGTTGATAGGCAGAGCATGATCTCCTACAGTTTACATTGTAGGAGAGTTCTTTTGACCATTCCATTGTATTTAACTTTTGGTTATTTTTGAACAACACACAGAAAAGAAAGATTTCCATGTGATCGAAGTCAGGTTTCTTTTTTATTAGTGGAATTCTGTCTTTTTTCTCAATCATTTTCTTCAATAATAGCTTGTAATACCCTTTGCTAGTGATTTTTAAATTTCTCATTATAAATTTAATTTGGTGAGAAAAAGAACTATGTCTGGAGAAAATTTTCCTATATTTAAGAACAATATGATATTTTGATACACTTATACACAGAGAAATGGTTATGACAGTCACATGAGTAAAAAATCCATTTTATGTGCTGGAGAGATGGCTCAGCAGTTAAGAGCACTGACTGCTCTTGCAGAGGACATAGGTTCAATTCCCAGCACCCACATAGGGGCTAACAACTGTTTGTAACTCCAGTTCCAGGGAATCCAAGGCCTTCTTCTGACCTCTGCGGGCACTGCACAACATGAGTGCACCTACCTACATGCAAGCAGTACACTCATACACATAAAATAAAAATAATAAATAACATTATTTTAATTTAATTAATAAAAAAATTTAAAAAGAAAAATCCATTTTATACATGGTTATCTTTCTATTGTGTATTAAGAGCTCCTGAAATAGGGGTCAGGCAAATTCCCTAACAGGCAAATAGATAGGGAAAGGGCCACTCATAAGTAAAAAAGATGTCAAACTTCCAGCTTCTGGTTTCTTCTTTACCTGAGACAAAGGCCTGGAACGTCCTTCTCCTGCTGTCGGGGCCACCTTTTGGCTGACCATTCCACAACACTTTAGATGAATCCACAGCTGGACCTGAACATATCCTAGCTTGAAGCTTTGTATCTATCAGCTCTCTCTCCATAGTTTAAGTTGATTAATACAAAATTAGAGGATAAGTACCTGCCCTATTCTCACCAACACTTAAAAGATGCAAGCCATTCTAGAGGCTTTGGATTTCAGTTTCTGAATCCCTTCTGCGTTATTGTGTGCATTTCTTTATGTTTAAAAACATTTGTTATCTGCTATGTATGAGATTCTTTCTAGTTTTTAATTCTTTAATTGGTTGAGAAAATGAATTCAATAAAAACCTCTAGAGGATAACACTGTCTTCTAAGGCAATTCTCATTATACTAATTACAGTGCTCCAGATGTACATCAGATCTTGAGACTTATTCATCCTCTCCTATATAACTGCAACTTTGAATCCTTTCACTAATATTGCAACCAAGTCCCTACACCTGATAGCCATCATTCTGTTTCTGTATGTTAAAATTTTTTAGAGTCCGCATATAGATGAGTTCATGCAGAGTTTTTAATTCCATGTCTTATTTTACTTGAGATAATGTCCTTCAGCTGCATCCATGTTGTCACAAATGGGAGGATTATTATCAAAAATGAAGAAAAAATTTATTCCTGAGTCTTTGGAAGCAGAAGTTTGATATGTGTCCGATTCTGGGATAATTATTCTGCAATCTTATTCTCTTCATGTTGGCCAGTTGTGCATTTCCGTGTCCATTACCATCTGCTGCATAAGGAAGCTTCCCTGGTGAGAGCTGAAAGATGCATTAATCTATTGGTATAACAATAAGTCATTAGGAGTTGCTTTAATACTGTATATTTTTAGCAGAATAATAGTATTAGACTCTCAGCTATGGCTTGTGGCCTGTCTATTCACATGTTCCTAGGCCTGATATCAATGTCAGGTTTGGGCTCTGTCTTATGAAGCAGACCTTAAATCTAATTAGAATGTGTTTGGTTATTCCCATATTTGTGCCACTATTGTACCAGAGGTAATATCTTGCCAAGCTAGTTATTGGTGCAACACAGGATTCACAGCTGGATAAGGTTAATGAGTATTTTTTTTTCTTCCAGTAGCATGCATTGTACCTTCCAGTACTATGAAAGCTAGTCAGTACAAATGAAGCTTTGAAGTCAGTACAAGCATGATTTCTCCTTGTTCTTTTTTTTCTATGGCTCATGTATGTAGTGTCTTCAGCAATAGGGTCATACAGGAGTCACTTTCTGATGGCTAATCAAAAGAGTACTGACTAGAGTGATTATTCCTGAATAGGACACCTTTATCAAACTCCTGCCTCCAAAAGCTCAGCGATCACTGATGAAGTGGTGGCAGAAAGACTCATAGAGTCAGAGGTGGTAGATGACCACAAGAAACAGAGTTTTCCAGACAGCTGGGAAGTTACTCATAGGAACTCGAAACAATGGTGACAGCATGCCTAAGTACAACACAAGCTCAAGCCAGATAAAATCTCAGCACAGACATGGGGAATTGGATAAGAATCCCTAACCATACCTGAGGAACTATTGGAAACAGAAGGCTACTGGGAAGGGGAGAGTCAGTCTTTTTTTTAATTGAATTTTTTATTCAATTTTTGTGTTTTTCATACAGAACACCTCAATCAAACTTAATCACTTTTATACTCCTGTCATGATTGGTACCCTCTCACAGTCAGCCCATTCACCCCTGGAATTCATACACTCTATCATTTATGTAAAGGCTTGTTATGTCAAGTTATTGTCACTGGACATTTCTCAGAGCAAGTTCATCCACTGAGGTCTACTCAAGCTATCTAGAGTCCCTTGCATTAAGATTACCTCTTCCTCATCCAACAGTAATAAACTGCCAATATTTCACCAGCAGAGATTGGGATCTGCAGCTCATTTCCCCAGTTCCATGCTGGGATTTTGTCTTCTTGAGTTTGCTTGGTTCTTGAGCATGCTGACACCATTGCTGTAGGTTCAACTGAGCAGGGCCCGGGAGCATGTAGGATTCTAATTCCATATTGTCGTGACCTCCTCCCTGGATCTTACAATCTTTCAGCCCCCTCTTCTACAATGGTCCCTGAGACCTGGGTGAGTGCAGCTTAATATAGGAGTCCTGTCCAGGGACCCACACTCTGCAAACTCCTAATGTCCATGCTTTCACCATTTGTGATCTTTTGTGTTACTGGTCCTCTGTTGCATGAGGGAACTTCATTAATGAGAGCTGAGAGATTCATTAGTGTCCTCTTAACTCCTTGTTCCATGTTGTGTGAGCCTTGGGTATAGAAGTTATACTGTAGATGTGCCACTTAGGCTCGGCAATTCACAACAATGTCTGTGTGTGACCAGTTGTGGTACTCTGTAGTAGTCTCAGTCTGGTGAAGAAGCTTCTTTGATGAGTGGTGACTGGAATGCTTGACTGTTAATAAAAGGATACATATTTGTCACTTAGTAAGAAGTTACATTGGCTTAGGGATGTGACAGCCTTGGGGATTTCTCTAAGACCTATGACCTCTTTAGACATGAGATTCTTCCCAATTGAGAGGGCTCTAAGACTAATTAGGAAGCCGTTGATTGGCCCCAAGATGAAAATGCCACTACTGTACCAGTACAGTAAGCTGTGCCGATCATTGATGTGGTTATTTGGTGATGGAGCTGGTGTTGGGCCATCGATTGATGTTCTCCCTTATCAGCTTGCATTGTGCCTTCCAGAGCTATGAGAGCTAACCTTCAAGGGAAGTGGTTTCCAGGTCAGTTCCAGCTCCATTGCTCCATATCCCATCTCTGAAGTATGTCCTGTTTTCAGTAGTAGGGTCTTACTTTCAAGTTCTGGGAGGTAATCAAGGGCTGTGGCAATAGTCTGTAATTTTGGGAGTCTCTTGGATTACCCTGACCTAAAGGAAGGTTTATCTTGTCTGGACCTGTTTCTTGTTATGTAGCCTTCAGCTATGCAATGTCATTAGGTTTTAGACTAATATGATTCCTTTGGTGTTTTATACTAAGTAGGCATTATTTCTCTCTCTCTCTCTCTCTCTCTCTCTCTCTCTCTCTCTCTCTCTCTCCTCCCTATCTAACCCACTCTCCATGCCTTCCCCAGTTAAAGTGTTACCATTTTCTCTATTTCTCCATTGACAATATCAGTCTCCTAAGGTCCCACCTCTTTGGAGCTCCTTCCTTCTCTTTATTCTCATACTTCTTTGTATAACTCTCCCTCCCCCTCCCATTTAAGTATCCCATTTTATCTATTTCTCCCTGAGTAACACCTGTCTCCTCCTATTATTCTCTCTCAGCTTCCTTCTTTCCTTACCTCTCTGTTTCCTTTCCATTTCCTTGTTCCTGCTGTTACATCAAGATACATACTTGTATATAAGGATTTGGTACTAGGATCCACAAATGAGGGAGAACACGTATGCCTTTTATTTTTCCAAGTCAATGTTACTTTACTTAGCATAACAGTTTCTAGTTCCATCTATTTACCTGTAAATGTCATGATTTCATCTTTCTTTACCATTGAGTAGAACCCCATTGTGTACATGTATCACATTTCATTGTCCGCCCAACAGTTGAGGGACACTTTCGGTTGCCTCTTTCTCTTAGCACCGTTCAGAGGTCAGATTCAGGCACTCTCAGGCAGTATGAAAATACAGGGATAGACTGGAGTGTCTATCCCTGCAGCAGTGAGAGAGACTTCAAATGGTCCCAAGGTAAGGGGATGGGCACCGTGCAGTTTGGGAAGATCATCCCCATGCAGAGGCTGGATTCAAGCACTCTCAGACGTTCTGCAAATTGAGAGTAAGTCTTGTTTAAGGACTCTAGTAGATGGTCTACACTGAAGGACATTTGGATTTGGTGACATGAATTTGACTTTGTAGGAATATATATATGAATGTATATATGAATATATACATGAAATTGGGTGGGAAGGTAGTAAGGGAGATGCAGAGAAGGTGTGGGACCTAATACAATGAAAATATATATTGTATAAAATCTCATAAAGTTTCAATTAAAAAATCAGAATAAAATTAGAAAAAAAATGTTGGTGAGTATATAGAAACAGAAAAGGGAACAGTTATGTACTGTCAGTGAGAAGGTAAAATAATTTAGCCACTTTGGAAAACAATAGAAAAGTTCTTTGAAAATTAAAACTATAACCACGGTGTGATCTAGTGATTTCAATTAGGGTTAGCTAACTGAAAGAAATTAAATCAGCATCTTGAACAGTTATATATATATATATATATATATATATATATATATATATATATATATATATGTTTATTCCTATACTCATTGTAGCAATATTCTCTGATAAAAATTAATTTAAAATATTCTAGCTATTTCATAACAAAGAGATTCATGTGCTTTATGCATTGCTAGCAGCTGTGAAAATCAAGAATCAGTTTTGTGTTGTAACAGGGTAAGAAGTGATTATGATTGTGTATGCATGTGCATTTTAAATACAAAGTATTCTGCAATTGCACATTGTTTTATTTCTACTTATTTATCATTTTCAGTGGGATGGAAGCTTGACAGGAATGGCAACTTCCATTTTGTTCAGTTCTGAATGGTTGATTAAATCACATTACACCTGTCAATTTTGTGTAATTTATACAGATCAAGCATCATGACATAACTAGAAACTTCTATTTAATAAATTAAAGTGTTTGACAATTGCAGAGCAGTTTTAAAGACTGAATGAAGATTTCTGTTTCAAATTATTATTTAGATAGAAAAATACTGTGTGAAAGCATATAACAGGGGGTATGGAGACTGTACATCAGAAGATGAATTTAAAGAGTAGATGTTTTCCCAAAATTGTTTTCAAATTGGGGCCCAAGTAGACAACATGCAAATTAGGTATTCATTTCACTTCTGCTCAGAACGAGGTGTTTTCTTCAGGATATATTCAGTCATCTTACAGTCGGCTAGTAAATTACTCTTGGGAAATGTCAATGTTGCAGTATTGAGTTCCGAAGAAATTTTCCTTCCTATCGGAAATTCCTTAGCCTGAAAACAGTTTATCTGCAAGAAAAACTTTATCTGGTGCCCAGAGCAAGGTGGGTGAAGAAGAAAATGATGTTCTACTGAAGTCCTATCGCAAGTCCAGCTCTATCAAGGCACACAGCTGATTCTTAAAATAACTTTTAAAATAACAGTGAGAATTTGCTAAATAGTCTGTGCTGGGTACTGTCCAATTTTACATAGACTAACCCAATAATTCCTTACTCCAAAACTAGAGGTATGTATTTTTTTAATCATTCCTTAAAAGGGCACAGGAGGAAATGTAATATGCTTGATATCACACTACTTGTAACCAGTTGTTGTATGTGGTGTGTGTTCTGGTTTGGAACTGCCTCCAGAAGAGAAGGAAAGGCTCAATAAATGCCTTCTCAAACTCATGCCACCAGAGCTAGATAGCTTTAAAGATAAGGATGCCTGACTTTTCCTTACATTATCTTGCTCCAATCCCACCTCAATGTAAACAGTAAATCTACCAACTAACATTATCAAATATTACATAGTCACGGGCATTTGTTTAAATGCTGTATGTGGATTGTCTCATTTCATATTCACAATAACATTTTGAGATGGGTCTTCTATTAGCTCCCCTTTATAAATAAAAGAAAATTGAGATGGGTCAAATAAGATATTAAGGTGATACAGTCAATTGGTAATCTCAGGATTTAAAACTTGGTTTACTTTCATAATGAGTCAAAGTTCTTAACAAGACTATCACACTATGTACTTAGACTGTCCACTGTACTTAGTAAGTCCCCATTCTTATTATCCCTACTTAAGATACGAGACAGGAAGAAGACTACTTTTTACTTTCTGTTTCAGGGTCTACCAGGTCTACAAGATGGAAAAGTAATGACAAACTCCCTCCCCAAATTCAAATTATGTGAATATTATACTCATTGGGTTCAGGAATGAATTATAAAGTTTCCATCAGTTCAGAGTTTTGTTAATGGGAATGAGACTAACAGAAACAAGCAACAGTTACTTTTTTCTATGAAACTGTTTTGAGATACCACCTTACTCCAGTCAGAATGACTATCATCAAGAAATCTGACAACAAATGTTGGAGATGATGTCAGAACAAAGAACTCTTGTTCACTACCGATAGGAATGCAAATTATGCAGCCATTAATGAAAATCAGTTTGGAGGTTCATCAAAAAATTAGAATGAGAATTAATATATAAGCCAGCTATCTCACTCACGTGCATATACCCAGTGAACTCCATTGCTTACTATAGAGACAGTTCCACACCCATGTTTTTATTGCTACTTCATACCTTGCAGCAAGGAAAGGAAATGAAATCAACTTAGTTGTCCATCAACTGGTGGATGGATAATAAAAATATGGTACATATATAAAATGGAATATTATTCATCTCTAAGGAAAATGACATCACAAAATTCACAGAAAAATCAATGGACATAGAATATATAATATTGAGGTCACTCAATCACAGAAAGTGAAAACCCACATGTCTTTTCTCATGTGTTGAAACAAGACTATAATGTATAACTGTACATACATGTAGAATAAAATGCATGTGTCTGTATACTATAATATTTAGAAAGAAGAACAATAAAGATTAGTTTTTAAAAGCATAGCTTGTGTCTTTTTTTCATGGTGGATATAATAAATCTGATCACATATTTTTTCAAGGCTGAATCTTTTTGCTGTATACTAAATAGAAAAATGTGGGCTTATGCTTATATGAATGTATCACAGAATTAACTCTAACATCAACAGTAAAGATCATTTTAATTTTTTACACAGTTACCCAGTTGAAAATATTTTGTGTTTGATTGTATAATACTGTGACCTCTTACGCTTCAACTCACTTTGGTTAGTGTGATGAAACAAATTATAGCTAAATGTTAAAACACACATTTGAAGCTGGCTTATATTATTTAAGTTCATTAAGGTATCTTACATATCTATTTAAAATGCTTCTTATCAGGGGAAGAATAATAAAGTTGATATTTTTAAATTTAATTTATATTGAATCCTTGTATATTTCATACAGAATATCAAAATCAATCTTAACCATCTTTATACCCCCTTTATCACCAGCAAACCCCATAGCCTCCCCAACTGGAATCCATACATTCTTTCATCGGTATCAAGGTCTATTTTGTTAAGTTAGTGTCTCCAAATGACTCAGTGCAGGTTCATCTGCTGAGATCTAGTCAGCCTACCAGGAGTTCCTCGCTTTAGGAAGACTAGCTTATCCTCACCCAACATTAACCAGTTGTCAATATTTCTTAATCAAAAGTTTGGGTCTACTTCCCATTTCCCCAAATACAGGTTGGGTTTTTGTATGCTTGAGTTTTCATGGGTCTTAAGCATGTCAGAACAATTGCTGTAGGTTCATATGAGCAGGGTCCCAAGAGCTTGTAGGATTCTATTTCCATATGGTCATGTACCTCCTCACTGGCTCTT
Organism: Eospalax fontanierii; assembly: GCA_035773235.1. Classification (NCBI taxonomy): domain Eukaryota; kingdom Metazoa; phylum Chordata; class Mammalia; order Rodentia; family Spalacidae; genus Eospalax; species Eospalax fontanierii. The sequence continues at coordinate 47,765,729 of CM069525.1, forward strand.
ACAATCTTACTGCCCCCCTTCTGCAATGGTCCCTGAACTCTGGGTGAGTGAAACTTAATACTTAATATAGGAGTCTTGTCAAGGGACCCACACTCTTCAGATTCTTAATCTCCATTATTTAGTCATTTGTGATCTTTTGTGATACGGGCCCTTTGTTTCATGAGGGAGCTTCATTAATGAGAGTTGAGAGATTTATTAGTGACTTCTTTACCCCTTGTTCTATGTTGCATGAGCCTTGGGTATAGAGGCTGCATTGTAGATGTGCGACTTAAGAATGGGAAAGTCACAGACAATGTGTGTAACCAGTTGTGGTTCTCTATAGTAGTCTCTGGTAAAGAAGAAGCTTCTTTGATGAGTGGTGACTGAGATACCAACTGTAAATATAAAGATACATATTTTTTTTTAGTAAGAAGTTACATTGGCCTAGGGATGTGCCAACCTAATATGTATGACCTATTCAACCGTGTTTATTTGGCTATGTTTACAGTATCATACATGAGTTTCCTCCCATTGAAGGGGCTCCAGGACCAATTGGGTAGCCATTGATTGACCCCAACATAAAAATGCCACTACTAAAACACTGTCAAATGCTGTGCCAGTCATTGATGTGGTTATTTGGTCATGAAGCTGGTGTTGGGCAATCTATTGATATTCTCCCTTGGCTACTTTACATAGTGCCCTCCAGAGCTATGAGAGCTAGCTTTCAGGGGAAGTGGCTTCCAGGTCAGTTCCAGCTCCATTGTTCCAAATCCTATCTCTGAAGTATGGCCTATCTTCAGCAACAAGATTTTAGCTTCAAGTTCTGGGAGGCAATCAAGGACTCTGGCAATAGACTGAGTATTTGGGGGAGTCTCTTGGACCATCCTGGCCAACAACTCAACAGAAGGTTTCTCCTGTCTGTCACTGTTTCATATTATGTAGCCTTCAGCTGTACACATGGGCGCATGTAGAGATATTGTATGTGGAATTTGTCATTAGGTTATTAGACTAATATGTAAGACCCTCTGGTGTCTTACACAAGACAGGTATTATTTATGTCTCCTCTCTGTCTCTCCCTGTCTGACTTTCCCTCCATGCCTTCCCCATTTATAGTGTTCCCATTTTGCCCCATTTCTCCACTGACAATATCAGTCTCCTATGGTCCCACCTCCCTTGAACTCCTACTTTCCCTTTATCCCCATACTTCCTTATATAACCCTTCCTCTCCCCTCTCATTTAAATACCCCCCTCTATCTATTTCTCCCTTAGTAACACCTGTCTCCTATTATTCTTCTCTCTCAGGTTCCTTCTTTCCATTTACCTCCCTGATTCCTTGCCATTTTCCTGGCTCCTGCAGTTACATCAGGATCCATACTCACAGAAAAAGATTAGGTGCTAGGATTCACAAATGAGAGAGAATATACGTCATTTTATTTTTTCTCTGATTCTCTGTTACTTCACTTAAGATAACATTTTCTAGTTCCATCCATTTACCTGCAAATGTCATGATTTCTTTTTTCTTTACCACTGAGTAGAACTGCATTGTGTAAATGTACCATATCTTCATTGTCCACTTGTCAGTTGAGGGAAACTTAGGTGGCTTCAATTCCTTAGTTATTGTGAAAACAGCAGCAACAAACATGGAAGTACATGTACATTATACTTAAACAAGTATAGAAGTACATCTGGGATAGGATGAGTCCTTTGAGTATATGCCAATGAGTAGTATAAAAGGGTGAAATGGTAGAACCAGTGAGTGTTCTTGGCCCCTTTGTCAAATATCAGGTAGCTGAACTTACATGTACTCATATTTTAGTCTTCTATTATATTCCATTGATCTTTGTGTTTATTTTTTTGCTAGTGCTGTGCTGCTTTTATGTCCACAGCACTGTACTATAGTTTGAAATCTGGTATAATAATTCCCTCTGCATTGCTTTTTGTGTTCAGGGTTGCTTTGGCTTTCCAGAGTCTTTGTGTTTCCATATCAATTTTAAGATTTTTTTTAAGGCTATAAAGAATGTTACGGGAATTTTGATTGACATTGCATTGAATCTATATAATACTTTTGGTAAGATGGTCATTTTCACAGTATTAATTCTTCCAATCCATGAGCATGGGAGGTGCTTCCATCTTCTGGTGTTCTCATCAATCTCTCTCTTTAAAGATCTAAAATGTTCATTGTAGAGATCTTAAATGTCTTTGGTCAAGTTTATTCTGAGATTTTTTTGAGGCTGCTGTGAATGGGAGAATGTCCCTGTACTCCTTCTCCAATTGCTTGCTATTGGTATATAGAAAGGCTCTTTGTATTGCTTCATGTATTCCCTGAAGGGCTGGTTTTCTGGACATAAACTCTTTCAGCCTATTCATGTTGTGGAATATTTTTCTTTCCCTTTCAACTGTAATAGACATTTTTTTCTGGATAAAGTGTTCTAGATTGGCATCTATGATCATTTAGAACTGGGAATACTTTGGTCTTGGCTCATATGGCTTTCATTGCTTGCATTGAAATGTCAGCTGTAATTCGAATTGGTTTTCCTTTATATGTGAATTGGTTTTCTTTTGCAGCTTTGGGAATTCTCTTTTTGGGTTTTCTATGATGTGCGTGGGGTGTTTATTTTCTAGTCCTGTTTATTTGGTGTTCTATGGGCTTCTTGTATTTGTATGGGCATGTCTTTTCTTAATTTGGGGACATTTTCTTCTCCAATCTGGTTGAAAATCTGGTCAATACCATTATCCTGCGATTCTTCTTCTTCTTCTATGCCTATGATGCATAAATTTGGTCTTCTCATGGTGTCCCACATTTCTAGCATATTCCATTCCTGTGTGTGCTTTTTTAATTATCGTAATCTTTGCTTGAGTGCTCCAATTTTTCAACTTTATCATCCAATCTTGATATTCTGTTTTCCATTTCATTCATTCTATTGGTGTGGTTATCACCTGTCATTTCATATTGGCTTTCTGAGTTTTTCACTTCCTTCATTTCATCCTGAGTTTCCTTTAATATTTCTCTTTTGTGAATTCATACCAAAGTTCATCCCTATCCTCTTTTAGTTCTTTGATTTGTTTGTGTATTCTTTAAATTCATTGAATTCTTTGATCTTGTTTATGGTTATTTTTTAATCTCTGTGTCTTATATTATCTTTATGGGTTTTTGTAGAACTCTTCTATAGGACATATTATTTGGGTTTTTCATATTATTCTTTTTTCTTTGTGACCTTGAAATGTGGATTTCTTTTGTTGTGATTCTGATGTGAGACTCAAACCTTCCTTTGTTCAGTTGAAGTCTGATTCTCTTTGCACACTTGGTGTGACTTAGTTATTTTTTATTGGGTATAAAAATCTGATTGGTCAAGGCTTCGGGTTCTCTCTTTTGATTTTATATTGAATGGACCAGACGGTTCTAGTCCAGCTGTTTCAAAGTTCCCTCAGAGGCACAGGTTAGGGAAGATCAGATGCTCTCAGGATCTCTGTTAAGGTTTGGGTCCCTCTAGCCAGCAGGCACATCATTTGGGGAAATTGCTAGGCAAAGGCTGAATTAGGCTTTCTCAGGCAGTCTGCAAAGGTCTGGGCCCCCAGCTGTGGGTGGACACTCCAGATGGTAGCAATGGTGTGATTTGGAGAGCTCACAGCCTGCCAGAGTTGAGGGTAATTCAGAGATTTGGTGGACTAAGAATAAGAGTGTGCCTGTGCCCAAGGCTAGATGGAGAACAGGGTATGGAGTAGGGGAGTTTGAAGGTGCTGCGAAAGTATGGGAGTGGAGAAGCAGTGGGGCTTTATCAGATTTGGTAGGGAAGGTATGTCTCTGGAATCCAAGACAAGTTTGGGGTGAGGACTGCCAGGATAGAAGGCTGGTCACAGGAATGCAATGGAAATTTGGTAGTGGAACAGCTGTGAAAGGTCTAACAAACTAGACTGAAAAATTAAGCTGATCTGAGTACAGAGGATCAGGTTGCAGTGGGCCTGTCTGGAATAAGAGGATAGTACAGGAATGTGAGGTGCTAAGAGCAAAAGTGGGCCTGTGTTCAAGGCGTAAGGCTAGAAGAAGAATAGGATGTGGAGCAGGGGAAAATGGAGTTGCTCAGGTGGAATGTGGTTGGAAGACAGTGTTTGGGATCATACCAGCGAAGGAGGCTGCTGACAGAAATCCAAGGCAGGTTAGGGGAGGGGACATTCAGGGTATATGGCTGGTCTAGGGTGGGCAGAGGGAAGTTGGGGTAGGAACAAACTGTGAAGGCTGTAACAAACTAGTCTGAAAAATTGAACTAGTCTGAGTGTGGGAGATCAGGACACAGTGGGTGGGTAAGAGCTAAGAGAACAGTCGAGAGAAAGGGGTGCTAAGAGCAAGAGCATGCCTCTGCACAAGTCTAGCAGAACAGGATGTGGGACGGGGGAGAATGAATTTGCTCCTGTGGGAGGGGAGTGGAAAGGCAGTTGGCTGGATCAGACTTACAGTGAAGAAAGCTGCTCACAGAAATCTTTGGCAAATTTCTGGAAGGAACAGTCAGGGTAGTTGACTGGCTTAGGTTGGGTAGAGGGTAGTTGGGGGTGGAGACAGCCTGTGAAAACTCTAACAAAATAGACTGAAAAATTGAGCTGGTCTGTGTGGGACCCCTGGAACCCCTTTTCAACCCAATAACTGCTCTCTTTGCTTCTGTAAAAAAATGCTTGGCTATAGGACGTCAGAAAATGGATAAATATAATTCCATCTTATTCTTTGTTCCTTCTAAGTAGTCACAAGGCCACAAGGTTAAATAAGGCTAAAACAAAAACTAGCAAAAGGTTTGAATAATAATCAACACATTCCTTTGCCCTGAAGGCAGCACCCACCAATAAGAAACCTCCAAACCTCTATTAACCAATTTTGGCATATAGTTCATTATAACCAATTAATTTAAAATATGCTTGGCACGTGGGCTCCTATAACCAAACAGAATGTAACACTGTTATTCCCCACCTTCCTTTATCTCAAACTTATAAAAGACTCCTAACCTCTCTGCTGGGGACTCCCAGAACAGATCCACTGTGTTGGTGAGGTCTGGAGGACCAAGCTTAAGCTTGAATAAAGGCTCTTTGTTTTTATTGCATACACTCCAGACTCCGTGGTGGTTCTTGAGGAGCCGTTCTCTGGGCATAACATTTTGGGGGTTCATGCGGGATCCTCAGTATCCCCCCTGGACCCCAGAGCGTGGAGCCTTCTCCCAATAGGTAAGTGTCTTTGTCTTTGTGTCTATGTTAATTGTGCACACTCCTGGTATTTGGGCCTGAATTTGTATATGCCTGTTGTAGCTCAAGGCGGACGCGCCGGGTGGCCCCAGGCTGTGGGACATCCCATGTCCTTGATAAGGATTGGATTCTTGTGATAAACTTGGGAGGACAGAGCGGGTCACACCCATGGAACAGCGTGAGGCCGTGGTCCTACTTGCTGTTTAAGGCACCAGTCAATCTTGTCTTGGCTGTATGGTCTCTGGTTTCCTACTCTTGTTTGGCCTTGGTTCCCGGTTTGATACCTTTGATTGAACTTGGCTTCTGGTAGGTTACGTCTATATATGTTCTTCTTTTTTTTGTTCTACTCCCTCTCTGGAGGTCCCAGTAGTTTATGGAAGGGCCCTTTGGGGTCTCTGCAGTCTAGGTTGCTTCTGTTTGTCCCTGCCAGGGATAGGTTTCCTGACTCAGCCAAACTCTTTTTGGTTTCTCTTTTAAAGTTTGGCTAGCCTAGAGTTTTCATGTCTGTTTTTGGTTCCTGTCTTGGATACTGTCCCTGGGATCTAGACTTGGCAACAATTCAGTTTATCTTACATCTCTGTGCCTGTTTTATTTTCATTTCTATTTGAAATATTCAAAATGTTGTGGCCACCTCTGTCATATGCTAATGTGAGTCTGAGAATGTCACTGAATGTATGCTAACATTCTTCCTTGCAGGAGGTGAGTTAGGGGTTTTAATTTTTAAGTTCAGGTCCGGACTTTGCACCCTATATCTCTTAACACCTTACTCTAAATGACTTTATCTATCATGTTATTTGAAAATGTAAATACCTTGCCTTTCAAAAAAAAAAAGAGGTTTAAAAGCCATTTCTTTCCTTAGGTTTTTTCTCCATCATAGTTCTCTACACAATTAGAGAACCTGGGATCTGGATCTAAGTCACCAATGAACACCAGACAAAGAATACTCAGAAAATATGGTCCAGAGATAGCTGCTTTTTGAATAGATCTAGGCATTTATATACTAGTAAATAAGGGAAGTCACACACGCTGCTCTGGGGAGATGTGCTCTCAGAGCAACAGCCCAAGGACTTATGTACTGGACATAACTTTTCATTCCTTCTGCTGTTTTTCTTTTTAAGTTATTTCCCCAGCAATAAATTATATCTAGGAATGAAGAGATCCAGAGGACACTACTTCACATTCACCTTTGCACTGTGGTAAAATTCTTGATAAAATCATGGAAAAACAAGAGATTCTCGCACAGTCTTTTGTAACAAGGTTAATACATTTTTGTATCAAATTAGGAAGACAATGTCAGCATTTTAATATAATTTTGGTCTGTTTCTAATAAAAAATTTTTTTAACATGGTACTTACTAATTTTTAAAATGACTATTTTTACACTGTCTTATGCATTTACTGTTTTTTTTAAGTTGTTTTGAATTTTAACATCTTTATATGGTATATTTGCTGATTTCTAAAGTAATTATTTAAAATCTTACATTGTTTTACAAAATGTATTTGTGAGTTTCTAAAGGGAACTTAAAAAAGTTTTTCTAGCCATAGGCCTCCAAGACTAGCTAAGTACAAAGTGAGCTGACATTTTATGATAGCTAACCCCAGGAAGCCCATATGAATTTACAATACTCAAATGCCAAACTAAAGATATGCTACAAGGACATTGCTACAGCAATGGGAGGGAAGCACAGAAGAGAAACTTCTGTCTGAGCCACCTCCTTATCTGCTCCAGGGGAAGCAAAAATAGCAGCCCAGACCCGAGAGGAGGAGGGGCAGGCCCCTCAGGCTCATAAAAATAAATAAATAAAAAGTTCAAAAAGGACAGCCGCGGCCTGTAGAGGATTCCACTGTCCTCCCATTGAGAGCCATAGGCCCCTCTACTGAGGCAGGGGACCATTAGCGACCATTTGCTACTAGTAATTTATATAATTAAAAATTACAAACAGATTTTCAGAGAAGCCTCAGGATCTCATTGACTTGTTGGAATCTGTCTTGTTTACTCACCACGTGGGATAACATCCAGCAGTTGTTGCAGGTCCTATTCACTACCGAGGAAAGAGATCGAATCCTGACTGAGGCACGCAAACTGGTTCCTGGAGTGGATGGGAACCCCACTACTAACCAAGACACAATTGATGAGGCTTTCCCCTTAGTCCAACCAAACTGGGATTTTAGTATGGCAAAAGGTAAGGAGAGGCTCCAGGTCTACTGCCAGACTCTAATGGAGGGGTTTAAGAGCAACTGCAAGGTGCCCAACTAATTTGGCTAAGGTCAATAATGTAAAACAGGAAAGAACAAAATCCCAAGCAGCATTTCTAGAGAGGATTTTTGAGGCATTTCATACCTACACCCAGGAAGACAATTTTAATGTTATTACATCTCATGGTACCAAGAAAAAAAAATAAACAGAGATATTAAAAGGATATAAAAATAAAAATGTTTTATTAAAAAAGATCTATGTAGGAAGATTATGATGACTGGATAGTTGCAGACTAGAAAAGAAAAAATGAGAAAGTCTATGCAAGTGATTAAAGGTTTGAGTCAATGTATTATTATATATAAAAAACGAGAAAAACTTATGTCTATAAATCTTGAAATTTCTAAAATAATCGTTTGGATACTCTAAAGAACAAATATATGTTTAATTTTTATATTAAAAATATTAATTGATGGCAATCCCACTTTCTCCAATGCTTTGCCGTATTAAGCTTGCCCAAAAAAGTAAAAACCTCACAACCCACAGGGACACACTATCGTGGAGCACAATCACCGAAACATTAAAATATAATTATAAAAACAAAAAGGGGGTTCAGCTCCAACTAACATTGTTTAAATTTTCAAAAATCCGAAATGGAACCTAAATTTATAAAACATTGGAATAAATAAGAACAGCAACCTGAGGTACAGGTATGCTGGAAGGACTCTTTAACAGGGCAATGGAGGGGTCCAGATCCCTTACATACCCTTAGAAGGGGATTTAGCTGTATGTTCCCTATGGATGAACCACAGCCTTTTTGGATCCTGGCCAGAAATTTAAAATATTGTGAGACCAGAAACCAAAAAGGACTAGGAAAAAGAAAAAGAAATTTAATGCCTTAGCCCAGGAGGTAAAGCCCCCTGAGGCCTATGTTTTGTTTTTGCTTTCTTCCTTCGCAGGTTGCCATGACTGCCAAAGACCTACTATGGATAATGATATGGAGTTCAACTTGGAATTGGACAGAACCAACCCCCACCAACAGGCTGCGGTCCAATGGAGAATTAAGTCCAGCACCACCTCACGGATAGCCAACCAAACAAATGCCTTCACAATGTCGGACACTTGATGGCCTGACCTATATATGGATCTTTATGACTTGGCCAGATGGAAGTGTGACATTGGTGACTGGACAGATGGGGGGGGGGGCAGAATGCCTAAATTCCCAGGAGGCTAAAGCAATGTGCAAAAACAGGCTTAACACTGTGTATTAGTGCAAACCTTTTTCAGGGAAAAAATGATTCCTGTGTATTAGCAGTAGTCCTACCAAAGTTAAACTATGTTTCAGAACAGAAAATGCAAGCAACAACTATGGGAAAAAAAAAGAGATGTAGGGGCTACAACAGTGGGAACAATGTTAATATTGGGACTAACAGGTACAGGATTGGGAGCTAGCTCTTTGGCAACCTCACAAATTGGTTTACTCTCCAAGCTACAATGGACTCACAGGTGGACAAATTAGAGGCCTCCATAAGGTTAATGCAGCAATCCTTATCATCCCTAGCCAAAGTCACAATGCAAAATAAAAGAGGCCTAGATCTACTATTCCTGAAAGAGGGAGGACTATGTAAAACTTTGGGAAAAGAATGTTGCTTTTATATAGATCATTCTGGGAAGGTGCTACAAAATCTAGATATTGTGAAAAAAGATTTAAATCAGAAAAAAAAGAAATTGGAGTAGGAACTCCTGGTTTCAACAATGATTTGAAGCATCCCCTTGGTTTACAACTTTAATATCCACAATAATGGGACCACTTCTACTTTTACTGTTGGCCTTGACTGTAGGACCATATATTTTCCAGTGCCTAGTTAATATAGTAAAGGCACAGATAAAAGATGTGCAAATAATGGCCCTGAGGTTGAAATATGACCCCGTACCTGAACCTGGAGTCAAAGACTCAGGAGCTGAGGACCAAGAATGATGTTCTCTGGGGGAACAAATCTGCTTCCAAAAACTGGAGGTTTGGTTCCCCAAAAAAGAGTTAAAATCATTCAAACCTCAAAATGAAAATCAGGTTGCCAAGTATGGTCAATGACGGGCAACTTCAGGAATTATCCTAACTGATCTAAGACAGGGTATTCAGCGATAAGGGTTGAATATGCCAATAACGGTAAGGTAGGATAAGTTCCTGATGACCTAAGACAGACGTACTTGTGTTCCATTTAAATAAAATAAAAAAGGGAAACATATTGGGCCTTAAAAAAATCCTAATTGACTGGCTGGCACCTCATGACCTAAGCAAGATGGTGTTGAGAGGAGCTAAAACAATGGACCAGCTTTTGCTTCTCAGGTAACCCAAGAGTTAGCTAAGACATTGGGAGCAAAATGAAAATTACGTTATGCTTATAGACCCCAGAGTTCAGGACAAATAAAAAGAATAAATAAAACTCTAAAAACAACCCTTGCCAAATTAACTATGGAGACTGGCAGAGACTGGATAGCTCTCCTTCCCTTCACCTAGGGTGAAACTCACCCTACCTGTTAGGATTAACCCCTTATGAAATTATGTTTGGAAGACCCCCTCCTATACTCCCTAATCTAAGAACTGATTTAATAGCTAAATTTGATAATCACCAATTGCTTGCTTCTCTTGAGGCCATAGCTCATGCCCACCAAGACATATGGCCTTGACTGAAAGCCGTTTATGAAACAGCATCTCCCCCCATGCCACATTATGGGCCAGGAAATTGGGTCTATGTTTGCAGGCATCGCAGAGAGACACTAGAGCCTCACTAGAAAGGTCCATACATGGAGCTCCTGACTACTTGGATGGCGGTTAAAATGGATGAAATCGCTACTTGGATACATCACACCCTGACATACCAGAAGGTCTCCAGGAGCCATCGCCTATGTCTGCACTGCCCCCCAAAAAGGATGAAAATTTCACAAGGACATGGACAATCCCCTAAAGCTAAGATTATTTAGTTTCTAAGTCTTCTAATGTTTGCATTAATGTTTAAGGGCACACAGTCCAACTGGGACTAGAACCTATGTAAAGTCTCCAATGCCATACCCCCTACAATAACCCATGATTGGGTTATTCCCATGTACTAGAAAAAGGGGGGAATGTGGGACCCCTGGAACCCCTTTTCAACCCAATAACTGTTCGCTTCTGTAAAAAAATGCTTGGCTATAGGACGTCAGAAAATGGATAAATATATAACTCCATCTTATTCTTTGTTCCTTCTAAGTAGTCACAAGGCCACAAGATTAAATAAGGCTAAAACAAAAACTAGCAAAAGGTTTGAATAATAATCAACACATTCCTTTGCCCTGAAGGCAGCACCCACCAATAAGAAACTTCCAAACCTCTATTAACCAATTTTGGCATATAGTTCATTACAACCAATTAATTTAAAATATGCTTGGCACGTGGGCTCTTATAACCAAACAGAATGTAACACTGTTATTCCCCACCTTCCTTTATCTCAAACTTATAAAAGACTCCTAACCTCTCTGCTCAGGGCTCCCAGAACAGATCCACTGTGTTGGTGAGGTCTGAGGGACCAAGCTTAAGCTTGAATAAAGGCTTTTTGGTTTTTTTTTTGCATACACTCCAGACTTCGTGGTGGTTCTTGAGGAGCCGTTCTCTGGGCATAACAGTCTGAGTACTGGATTCAGGACACAGTGGGTGGGTCTGGACTAAGAGAATAGTCTAGAGATCTCAGGGTGCTAAGAGCAACAGCCAGCCTGTGCCCAAGGCAGCAAGAAGTACAGGAAGTGGGTCTGGGAGAGAATGGAGTTGCTCTGGTGGGAGGGGAGTGGAAAGGCAGTAGATGGTGTCAGACTTACCAGTGAAGAAATCTACTCAGAGGAATTCAAGGAAGGTTGGGGGAAGGGACAGCCAAGGTAAATAGGCGGTCACAGGAATGCCATGGAAAGTTAAGGGTGGGGACAGCCTTTGAATGCTCTAACAAAGTAGACTGACAAATTGAGCTGGTCTGAGTATGCATCAAATTGAGAAGTTTGTACTAAAATATTTCTTAGCGGTGTAACTATGAGCATTTAAATCTTAAATATATTAAAATGTGATAATTCATATTTTAGAGGATTTTGTTCTTAGTGCTACAGTTGTACTAGAATATTTTAATGTTTTCTTTTCCTTGAAGTTCATGGATATATAAACTTTTGTTCTTTATAAAATATATTTTGTTTATTATTTTTATCTTCTGTGTATGAGTGTATTGCCTGCATGTTTAGGTGCACTCATGTCATATAGTACCTACAAAGGTCAGAAAAGGCTGTTGGAACTCTTGGAACTGGAGTTACAGATCTGTTATGTTGGTTCTGGGACTTGCACCTGGGTCCTCTGCAAGAGCTGGCAGTGCTCTTAACTGCTCAATCATCTTTCTAGACCCAACTTTCATTCTTTTATATTTGAATATTCTATATTCTAAATAAAATTGATACTAAAAACCAAACAAAAGCATTGAGAAGTAATTTGTACACTTTATAACTGACACATTTAAAGCCTATGATTCAATAGGTTTTATGTACATTAAAAATTCATACAACTGTGATGACATTCTAATTTAAGAATATTTCCATAACCACAAAAGAAATGTCATGCACATTATCAGTTATTCCTCATCCCCTTCCCCACTTGGTCATTTAGCCAGACCACCACTAATGTGCTTTTTGCCTCCATAGATTTACCTATTTGCAACATTTCATATACACTAATTCCTAGAGAGTGGTCTTTGGTTTTCGTTTCCTCTCAGCATAATATGTTGAAGGTTCATCCATGTTATAACATTTAACAGCACTTTTTCAATTTTCATAGCTGAATAATTTTCTGCTGCATGGATATACAAGTTTCTTTACCCATTTCTTAGTTGATGAATGTCTGGGTGGTTCACATCTTTGAGCTATTATGAATAATGCTGATTTGAGTATTCATGTACATACATGAATTGAGCACTCATTTTCAATTAATTTCTAGTGAAGAAATGCTGAGTCATGTAGAAATTTATTTTAACATTTTTGTTAAACTTCCAGTCTATTTTATAATGTGTCTCCATCAATTTTCATCCTTATTAGTAATGCATGAACACTCAGATTTGTCCATAGGCTCATTAACATTCATTACTGCTTTTTAAAAATTAATTTTTATTTTATTATAACCAATGTAACAGGTGTGAAGTATTGTCTCATAGTGGTCCCAATTTATATATAATAATGAACAGTACAACTAAGCACCTGTCCCTGTGCTTACTGCTTGCATATCACTATAGGCTGAATGTTTGTGGCCTCTTCAAATTCTTATGAACAGGGGCCTTTGGGAAACAGTTACATTTAGATGAAATAACAATGGTATAATCCTTAATGGGCTTAGTACCTGTATAAGAAATGGAAAAATCCAGAGACTTTTCCCCTATATGAGGATATGAGAAGATGGCTATCTGCAAAATAGGACATGGTCCCTAACCAACACTGAATCAGTTGGCACCTTAATCTTTTAAAAATAATTTTATTTTTCTTTAAGAATTTCATACATGTGTAAAACAAAATATGATATCTACCCCATTTTCCCCTCCAACTCCTTCCTTATCACCCTAACACATCCCCCTCCAAACTTTACTACTCCTCCCTCCTCTTCTTCCCCTCCCTTGATAACCTACTAATTCCAGCTAGTGCTGGCTATGGGCCTCAGTACTATGAGAAATAAATGTTTGTTGTTTAAGCTACCCAGTCTAATGTTATTATGTTACAGAAACTCAAGCAGATTAAGACATGTATATTCTATTCTTTGGAGCAATGTCTTTTGTCCACCTTAATTTTTTTCCATGTAGATATCCAGCTATGTCATTTGTAGAATAATCCCTTCTCCATTTCTTAAGGTGAGTGCTATATGCATATGTATGTATTCTTGTGAATGAACATGTGTATGAGAGCTTGTGGAAGTCAGAGGTCAACTCCTGCTGTCTTCTAGTGCTCTCTACCTTAGTTTTTGAGACAGGGTCTCTTCACTGGATTTGGAGGTCCCCGATTGTGCTAATTGATGGCCAGAAAACTCCAGGAATCTATGTGTCTTTGCCCCCCAGTGCTGGGGATTCAGACATGCCCCATCACACCCTGCTTTAACATGAGTGGTGAGGATCAGATTTCATGCCTTCATGCTTGAAAAAATGTTGCCTTCTGAGTCACCTCTTCAGCCCCCTCCTTCACCATTTTTGAATTGGCAACTTTGTTGAAAATTACTATAATTTTGAGTGTTTTTTTCTGAATTCTCTGTTTATTTCCTTTTATAAGTATGTCTGTTCTGGTAAATTTTGTAATTGGAAAGTCAAAGTCCTATATTTTGTTCTCTTTAAAGCTAATTTTGGCTATTCTGAGTCCTTTACAATTCTGCATGAATTTTATGATGAGACAATAAGTTTAGGCAAATAAATCAGAAATAATTTTTGTAGGAAGTGAGTTGAATTTAAAAATCAATTTGGAGTATATTATCATTTGGGAAATATTATGTCTTATAATCCATGAATATGGTGTCTTTCCATTTATTATAAACTTCTTTAACTTCTTCAAAACATTTTGTAGTTAAAATTTTTTATTATTTTTATTTTATCTATATGAGTGTATTGCCTCCATGTGTTTAATTGCACCTGTGTTGTGCAATACCCACAGAGGTCAGAAGTAGGTGTCGGATCCCCTGTAACTGGAGTTACACATGATTGCTAGCTGCCATGTGGGTGCTGGGAATTGAACCCAGGTCTTCTTCAAAAGCAGCCAGCGCTCTTAATCGCTGAGCCATCTTTCCAGCCCCAAAATATTTCAGAATTTTCAGTGGAAAAATCATGCACTTCTTTTATAAACGTTACTAAATATTTTATTCTTTTTTATGCTACTATGAATAGAATTATTTCCCTTTTAATCCATTTATTTTTATTTGGAATTGTCTTAAAAGAATTGTACATATTTATACAGGTAGAGTAAGATATTTCTATACATTCACAATGTGTCATGATCAGATAAGGGTAATTGGTATAGTCATCATCTCATTTTGTGATGATAACAGTCAAGAATTATTTCTTTTTTTAGATTGCTCATTTTATTTTATATATTTCTGTGACTTCAGTGCATGTACAAAAAGTATGTTTTGAAAACTCAATCCTTATTGCATCTGCAACAGGAGGCAGCATCTAATGGGAGGCATTTAGGTCGTTAAGGACACCACTCTAAAGACTATAAATACTGATTATAAAGGGACTTGAGGTTCTTGAGTTTGATCTCTTGTTTCCTCTCACCCTCTTCTTCTACCATGGGGTGGTATAGAAAAAAGACCTTCATCAGGTGCTAGACCCTTGATCTTGAAGTTGTATGACTCTAGAACTACAAGTCAATATATTTTTGTTCGTTATAATTTATGTGATCATAAATGTGTTGTTATAGTAGCATACAAGAACTAAGAAATATATTAGCCTTGCATGAAGAAGTCTTAACAGCTTTAGACAGATAGTTATGAACTGTCTAAAAAGCTAAGGAAAGGAAGATTATATCTAGGATGAGGACAGAATCAAGACTATAAAATAGTTACTGAGTATGTTTGTGACATATCAGTACTCCCCAAACTTTATCACTTATTTTTAAAATATTTTTATTTTATATATATGAGTGTATTATTGCCTGCCTGTATGTAAGTGCACTTGTGTCATGCAGTGCCTACAGAGGTCAGAAGAGGGTGCTGGATTCCCTGGAACTGGAGTTATGTATGGTTATTAGCTGCCATGTAGGTGCTGGTAATCGAACCGGGGTGTTCTGCAAGAGCACCCAGTGCTCTTAACCGCCGAGTCACCTCTCCAGCCCTATTATTTATTTTTAAAATGAAATAAATCTTTTAAAATATTTTATGTTATAGCTTAGAGAGCATTTAAAGGACTTATACAAAGTATACTATATATATAAACTACCTGCATTTCTTTTTACTGAGACTGGGTGACTTGCATAATATTATATACTCTAGATCCTTTAATATGCACATGAATCTCCTCTCCGGAATTTAGTTAAGAGTCAGAATGTTGTCAATTGCCTTGGGGTGGGGCTTGGTAGTCTGCCTTTCTAACAATGTCTCAGTAGATACCTAGAAGGTCTTCCTTATTATTTTCAAGTTATAATACCCCTACTGTTCCCATTTTACAGAAGTTGAGCAAGTACCAACAGTGTGATATTTAGTCTTGAGTGTCAACTTGACTGGACTTGACTGGATTTAGAATTACCTGGGAAATGCAATCAATTTCCTGGAAAACAAAATCTGGGTGTGTTTCTGAAGCTGAAGAGGTTTAACTGATGAGAGAAGAGCAACTGTGAATGTGGGTGGCAACATTTCATGTACTGGGGGCCAGGACTGAATAAAAAGGCAAAAGCGCCTGCACTGACAGTCCTCTTTCCCTCTTCCTAGTTAGCATCATGCACTAAGGTGCTCCAGACACCACATCTTTGCTACCATAATGGACTGTATTCTTCTGAACTGTGAGGGAAAATAAACCATTCCTTCTTTTAGTTGCTTTTTGCCAGTTGCTTTTTGTCACATAATAAGAAAACTAATTAATAAATAGGTTCACGGAACCAGCAAGACCAAAATGTGAATGTAGTTCACTTGATTAGAATACCAAAGCTTGGCTTTTCCAGCTCCATCACCCTGGATATCTGGATTATGAGGTGGGCATTTTGGACATAAACAGAATATGGATAAAGGAAAAAGAAAGCTTTGCAGCATATAACTGCTGCCTAGAAGGTGTTTCAGTGTAAATTTTGAGACTGTCTTTGAGAGCTGACCAGCAAGCCCTTTGCTTCTAGGGAGCTGAAAGTGTGGGATATAATCACCAACTAGAAGATGATACTAATGGAACTCAACATTGCAAGTGGTTTGGAAGGTAACTTGCCTCTGATCAAGTTAGAGTTTAGAACTGGATTCTATGTACTGTTGTGGTCTTTAGCCGAGATTACTGCTATTGTTGAATCTTCCTGAATTCTAAATGCTGTGTTAGACTGTGATGTTGCCACTGAAAAATGCTATAGTTTGGATATGGTTTGAGTTTGTCTCCCAAGGGTTCATATAGTTAGAGCTTGATTCTCAGTGTGTGAATATGAAGAGGTAGGACCCTCAGAAGTAATTCCTTTTCATGAGAATCCTGAGTCATTCTATAGCTTCCTGTATGGTGACATGATTATTTCTACTTGTATACATGCTCATCATTGTGGTGCCATTACCCATGACGTCCTCACCAGGCTCAATCTGATGATAGCACCATAGCACCATACCTGTGAACTTCTAGAACTGTGAGCTAAGTAAATCTTTTAAAAATGTTTTTGATTCATTTATTTTTCTCTTATGTATATCAATGTTTTGCCTGCCTGGAACAGGAGTTATGGGCTGCCATGTGGATGCTGGAAACCAAACTCATATCCTCTGCAAGAATAGCCATTGCTTTTAAGCACTGAGTTGTCAGTCTTAGCCCTTCGTGGCTGTTCCATCTTTCTACCCCTAGATCTCTTTTCTTTATAAAGATTTCCAGCCTCTAGTATTGTGAAAGAAAGGTAGATCATTACAACTCTCCAAAGTCGAAATGTATAAGTGAACTTATGGATAGGGGTTTGTGGTCCTAACATCCTTTAAGAAGAAAAATACTATGCTTCAATTATGTGGTAATAATAGATATAGCCCAAGGCATAAACTCTGTTTCTCATATTTAGGGTGCCCTCAGAATAGATTCTCTAAATGCTATCCCCTAAAACAACTATGGAAGATCCTCCTGTTTTACTGGTGATAAGGAACGGTACAATATTTATATCAATCCTAAGGTGTCAGGATAGAGGTTTAAGAATGTGGACAAGGCAGCTATAGGAATAAGTTGACAGTGCATAAGTCAGGTAGCTATGTATGAAGGACTATAGATAAGTGATCACATTCTTTTCTAACATTTTAAATCAGAGTATTAGAGGATTTCTATTTCCTGAGTCAAAACATGGGAGTTATTTTTGTCCTTAGCACCTTTTATTGAAATATGGCCCTTGATGACAATATGGCAGGCATACCAATGTCAGCCAGAAGGGGTGTGGTGGAGGACACAACTACAGAAACAATAAGATTCAGAAAAATAATAGCATTGCATGGATAGATAACTTTCCAAAATTGTACAACAAACACTGATTCTTTACTTAAACAAACTGCCCCATGCCCCACCCCTGTCTAAGGATCTAATCTTCAAATAATACAGTATGTTACCACAGAAATATTATTGGCATAGACAACTCTTCTGTTAAAGATCAGTAGCTTCCAAGCTCCACATGGGTGGAAGTGACCAGAAGTGCACTCAACTTTCTCCTCTGGGGCTTGTTATTGGAAGAACAGCCCATGACAAGGCTCAGGGAACCAATCAGCTATTGGGAGGCTGAAGTTCAGGATGTGGTTCTGGTGCTACTTGGCAGTTTTTTTGATATGTGAGGTTAAGTGGATAACAAATATAAACCCAATCTTGCAAGAGGCTTTTTCTCTTTTGACCTTTTTCTGATCCTATGCATCCAATCTCTTCCTTTTTAGGGCTTTAATTTTCCTGTATCTGTCTCAATCTCTTGGATTCCACTTGGGAATTTACTGTTATATGGCCCCCTAGTGGTGGGACTTGAAGAGATTCAATTATCTAGAAACCAGGGAACGAGAGAAGAGTGGATATATGATGGTAATCTTCCACTGATTCACTTCTATCGGTCATCCTGTTTACCCATTATCCAATGGGGCTTATGTAAATATTTGAAAGGAATGAGTAGAAGACCAGTGACTGCTTTTGAACAAATCTTTGGCCTGATTTTCACACTGATATCCCTGAAAGACCTTGAAGAAGGGCTGAGCCCATCAACTAAGACCAGAGAGAAATAATAAATCTCAAGCAATACAGGCAGCTTTGAAGCAGTGTCACCTCCGGTAAGTCTGCCACAGTAGGAGTATGGCATGGCAGTGTCAGTTTAGTAACTCATCTTGTCTATTGAGCTTTGCTACTCAGTATAGTTTTGAGGTTATCTTTCAAACTGTTTGCAAACTGAGCATCCCTCTATTCTGAATCTAATTCTAGAAACTAATTTAAGTCGCATGAGTGACAAAAATGAGAATTAAGACTGGGGCTGTAGCTCAGTGATACAGCAGTAGCCCAATATACAGAAGGCCCCATCAATGCCAATACAGCAAACAAACAAAAATCAGAGTTATTAGTATTTTTGGCATCATTAACTTAAGATCTATCTATCATTAACTTAAGATCTATCTATCTATCTATCTATCTATCTATCTATCTATCTATATCCATCCACTGAGCAAAGGCAAGAATTCTCCAGGCTACTACCATGATATCCAGTCAGTGTATGCCCTCCACTTTAGGGTGATATTTCCCATACTCCAGCCAAACACATGTTTCAATGATAGCAGACATCTTTCATCACTCCAATACAAGAAATTTCAATTTCCTTACTGTTTGTCCTAGGATTGTTATTAAAAGAAGGCAAGGCAATTTTGGCTTTTTTTCAAAGCATTCTCCCACCTCTCTCAACTATCCTTTTGGGAACCCTAACTTTTTACAAGCTCTCTGTCTTCTTGAATAGAATAGAAACAGAAATAGCATAGCAGCTACTGAGCTTTACTGCCCAGTTTTGGGGTTGTATTTCAAATCATCTGGAATCTTCCACTTCAGGAGTAAAGCTTCTTTAAGCAACATACTGCTATGCACACAGAAGGCCACAACTGGCCAAGTTTTATAGAATAAAACACTGCAGAGTGTGTACCCCTGGACAAGACTCCTATATTGAACCTCACCCTGCTATGACTCAGAGATTATTGTGCAAGACGGTTGGAAAGATTCTAAGAGCCAGCACTGGTTCATGAACTTAGGTAAGCAGAGTCAGGTTACTAAGAGTCTGTACATGTAAACTTGTGGCTAGGGTGGCACTGAGCACAGGACCCACACCATCTCAAGTTAGACAAGGGATAGAAGTTGGTGGTGGGTCAGGCCTAGACTGAGAACTATCGGAGACTGATTACTACTCAGAAAGGGAGAGTATGCCTTACTTATGATCTCTAAACAGCCTGATCAGACCCAAGTAGAATAATTTGCACTAAAGGACATCTGGGCTTGACTAGATAGGACTTAACATATATGCTGGAATGCATGAGGCCTGGTAGGGGTTGGGGGAAGAAAATGGGATTGGGGAGAGGGTCTTAAATTTGATTAACAACTGTTGTATGAAATGTACAACTCAATAAAAAATTAAAAGATTATTTGCCATTTGAGTAGTGTGATAAAATTTCACTCTATCCCACACAGATCATGAAACTCATCCATCTGTCCACCTGTCCAGTGCATTCATGCTGTATAGATGATCCTTCCTTTATTTGCTTAGTCCCCTCAGTTATCAGATCAACTGTTGTGGTATATATAGGGTTGGTAGTATCCAGGGTTTCGGGCATCCACCACCAGAGGGTGTGTTTTGGAACACAGCCCTGGAAGACCAAGAGGGCTACTACATGTCTAAAATCTTTGCTGGAACACAATTTGCTCAGAGAACTGGCCCTGGCTGCAAATACCAGCTGCCATAGTTTTGGTTCCCTGAGCCTAGCCATGGGCTGAGAAAACAATTATTAGAAGAATGCCTTCTTAGCTCATCTTCATTTGACCATCCCATCGTTTGGAGACAGTGGCAAAATGGGTGGTTTGTCAGTTTTAGACTATTCTAATTTCAAAAAGTAGTAATAAGAGAATATTGAATCTTACTCAGGAATGCTGAGGTCATGATCATCCATACCTTAGCAGAAGCACAAAGCCAGGATATAGTGGGGAGGCTATAGGTTCAAGGGGGAATTCCTTTCTTAGACTCTAGTAGCTGTGGTGGGAAGAATTCAATGCCTTGGCTCTTGCTTATTTAGCCAGGGATAGATTCAGGTTTCTCAGCAGAAAATGTTTTCCTTCCATGCTAAAATTTTCCTCTCCCTCTTCTTTCTTATTGCCTCAATAATTAAAAAAGAGAGAAAAAAAATAAATAAAATCAAAGACCATTTAAAATATAATAAGAATTACCTCCCCTATAATGAAACTACATCCAGAAGTTAGCTGTAGTACAGTTATTAAAGGCTACTGTGAAACCCTGGCCTATGACTATTAGTAATATCATGGCAAGATGCAATCCAAAGTGGCAGGTCCATAGTCTCAAAACAGGATGAAGGCCACAATAACTAAAGTTGTCAACTAGCTGTTGGGTAGGGTGTAAGTGGAACCACTCTGGCTTTTACTGGGGGGAACGTGGGGAATACCCGTTCTTTGCTCTCACTCTGTTAGATGCCTCTATGGAAAGGCAGAGTGTTGAGCTTGTAGAGTCTTTGGTATCCTAGTACAGAGATGAAGGCACTTTGCTGGTTCTTCTATGGGCAGTGAATTCCAAGCACACTAGGAATGAACATGAATGCATGGCCACACCTTGCTACTGATCTGTAGAGTAGAAACTTGGAGACTTTCCAGTATCTCCTAGCTAGCTGACCAGGATAGAGGGCTGGAACCATCTACTAAGTTATTGCTATGTACTTGCTAATAAACTGCTAGTAAATATGGAAAGCAATTTCCATTGCTGCTGAGCAGGGGTACAATGACAGATTCCTGGTAGAATTAGAAATTGCTGGGCCCTAGGCTCTCCCTGAGGCATTTAAGCTGCTCTTCTCCAAGCTTGATCTTTTCTTCCAGTTCTCTCTGTTCAATGATGAGAGCAGATTTCATTTTCACAAAGTGCTGGTAATCTTGGAGCTGGTCTTGAGGCAGGTAGCGGGAGACCATACTGAACACAAGCTTCTCTCTGCGGTCCACATGCTCCTTTAGCTCCTTGGCATCTGCCAACTGGCCAGTCAGCTGCTGCTTCTTCTCTATCAACACCAACTGTGGAAGCAGAGGACCAATTAAGGGCTTTTTCAATTATCAGGCTTCTACCAGCAGCCCTTCACCAAGGAGGCAGTCACAAAGTAACTATCCATTTTGTTAATTAATCAGCCTTAGTTTTCCTGCTCTGAAGTCTACTCCCATGGATAAGACTTTCTTTCCTACAGTTAGAACAAGATATGCATGACAGTAGTTTTGGACATGAGTGTGTGCAACCACCTCTCTTTATATCTTTAAGGTTATCTTTAATCTGTGGACCATTTCTTGGTTTAGCATCAAGGAAGAGTGTGACAAAGTCAACCAGAATCTTTTCAATCTTCTGAAGAAACATCACTGTGGTAATGTTTTCTACGTGGTGTCTCTCTCTGTGAGGGTATATACCTTTATGTGTGTACGTGCATATGTACCTCTTATTGTGGATTCAAAGCCACTTGTATTTGGAAAAACAAAGGGAGTTTGGTTCAGACACAGTCACAGAATGAGCCAACCAGTGAAACTGAGGACCTCTTCAACTCTAGGGGAAGCAAAGGCAAGATCGCCACTGTGGCAGCAGGGCTGCTGTTACTGCTTTTGTTACCACCACCAGCAGCAGCAGCAATAGCAACAGCTGCTGCTGCTGCTAGTATTGATTCCACATTTAACATGTTTCAGACCCTATTTTAAGTAACTAACATAGTTCTCTAAATCCTCATAGAAACCTCATAAAGTAGGTTTATGTTCACCTCATTTTATAAATGAAACAATTGAGACAGTGTGGGGTTAACTAAGTTGCCCATAGTTATGCAGCTAATAAGCAGGGAAACCAGAATTTCAGGGTATTTAAAAGCCAGTGCTCACTTTCTTCTTCTGTCTGTCTCCTTTAAAGCTAAACTTGAAAGGGTGGTTTTTAAAATAGATGGCAATTCCTTCATCTACACCCTGAGGGACCCCACCTGTACCTTCTCTTGGTTGGCCTCTGAATCGATGCTGTTGAGAGCATTCTCTACTCGAGCCAGTCGTCCAGAGAGTGACAGCAACAGGTTGACCACTTTGTCCAGGTCTCCAATAAACAAATGGTACTTTTCAAATTCATTGGATTTGCAGACAGCTTTTAAGCTGGCCTCTACCTCCTCTCCAAGGGCAGAATTGGCATTGATGTCATCCAGTAACCCTCTTTGGGCCTCCCGAAGAACAGAAAGTTTTCGGCTAATGCTTTCAATGAGCTGAATCTAAAGGAGTTAAACAATAGACAAAGGATGAGCATGCTCATGAACAGAAACTGATCTAGGCTTAGCTAGGCATATACCTGTATTCCTGGCACGTGGAAGGTGGGCACAAGGTAAGTTCCAGGCCAACCTGGACTACACAGTGAGACCGTGTCTCAAAGAACAAACTAAAAATAGAAGGAAGGAGAGAAATGGGGGAGAGTTAGAGAGTGACGATGGAACCTGATCAAGTCATGAATAATTCTATTTTCTGGTACATTCTGTCCCTGTTTAGTAGATATCATAGTTAATTTCTACTGCTGTGATAAGAACACTAACCAAAACCAACTTGGGGAGGAAAGGGTTTATGTGCCTTAAAACTCACAGCTGTCTGTCATTAAGGCAAAGCAAGACAAAAACTCAAAGCAGGAACCTGAACACAGGCCATGGAGGAACACTGCTTACTGGTTTGCTCCTATGGCTTATGCTCAGAACACTATCTTAGGCAATACAGGACAACTTGTCCAGGGGTGGCAGGACCCACAGTGGGCTGGGCCATCTCACATCACTCAAAAATCAAGAAAATGCCTCACAGACATGGTCACAGGCCAATCCACTGGAGACAGTTCCTCAACAGACATTCCCTGCATCCAGGTGTGCCAAGTTGGCAACTGAAGCTGTGCAGCCCAGTAGGCATTTCCATGTCACTACCAAAGTTCTTTGCTTTCGATAAGTGGTACTCATGATCCAAGTTTCATCTGCAAAATGCAACTGAGACTTCAACAAACAGGAAGTAGAAAGCTTGTGAGGGTCTAGGTTGGAAAAGGATTTTCATCATATATTCACATCATTCATTTTCCTTCAGTGCTCATGGCACTGTACTAGGTCCTTGGCCCCTTGGCTCACTTCTGAGGCATTCTGGGTAAAAGTGAAAATTCTGGAGTCATAATGACTGGGTTTGACCTCTAGCTCTGCAAATTTCTGGCTGTGGGACTTTGGATAACTTAACTTAGTTGAACTTCACTTTCTTTGTAGAAGGAATGTTGTAGAAGGAATGTATACAACTGCAGTGCCCATAGCAATGATTCAGTAATCACTGGCTTAGCACAGAGTAAGTGTTCAATAAAAGATAGGTCAGTATTATTGCTATTATTGCTTGACTCCTGGTAATTTACACTCCTCAGAACCTTTACGGTTAGTTACCCACTGCTGTGTTCACAGCCTTCATGTCTTCTTTGATTGCTTCTGCACTTCTTCCTGGCCTTTAAACTTTCACAATAAGCGCTCAATGTCTATTTATTTGGATTATTATTATTATTATTATTATTATTATTATTAGCATGGAAGACTCTGTAAGATTTATGTCTGGGGGCTCAGAAGATGGTTCGGTGGGTAAAGTGCTTACATGAAAATCTTATTAAGCATGAAGATTGGAAAAAAAAAACAGTAGATAACATCCTATGACCCCAGTGCTGGGGATCATGGAGACAGGAGGATATCCAGAGCTCACTGACTAACCAGTTTAGCCAATCAGTAAGCTTCAAGTTCAGTGAGAGACCCTGCCTCAAAAAAATAAGGTGGGAAGCAACTGAAGAAGGAATTTAAGGTTAACCTCTGATCTACATATGCACACACATGTGAGTGTACACATATCCATGTACATACATACACCATACATACATACAGAGGGAGAGGGAGAGGAAGAGGGAGAGAGGAGAGAGGAGAGAGAGAGAGAGAGAGAGAGAGAGAGAGAGAGAGAGAGAGAGAGAGAGAGAGAGAGGGGAGAGAGAGAGACACACAACTTGTTTGGCACAGAGGTTCTGAATGCCATCCCAGGTTGCCTATAGCCTTTTTAAAGCAGTATTGCATTGCATTTTGATTAAGATCATGGGTTTTAGTGACATATTATATGAGTTTGAACCCCAGCTCTGCTACAAAGTAGTGGTCTAAACTTCAAGCAATTATTCAACATCTGTGCCTCAACTTCTCTACATCAAAAAATCAGACAATGGTATCCATCTCACACGTGGTTATGACAATTAAATGAATTAATATGTGTTACATGATATGATAGCAACTTGTACACAGGATACATGCTTCATTCAATGATTTATTTATTATTATTTTAGCACAGGCAGTCTGGGATCACAGGAGTTTCTATGTGTTTCCATCTAGCAGTTTATTTAGAAATGGTAAAGGTGACCAAGACTAAGAGAGCTTCCTCTGGGTTTCAAGGCCTGTAGTTATATTGTAAAACTGTTGAGAAGTGAGGAGATCACCATGATCATGGTCTGGTGTGGGGAAATCTTCCAAATCTGCTGGGAACTAGGGATCAGTGATATGAATGAGGAAGCATAATTCTATTTCCAGACATTTTCAATTATTTTTCTACTTTCCACTCTTGCATACAAAAGTCAATGTCAGTGTCAAAGGATGACCCACTGAGATTATTACTTACCCATCCAGAATGCCAGCCTCTGTGGCTTGACGGAAGAATGGAAAAGGAATGAGCCACTTTGTTTCTCAGTACCTGGAGTCTATAAACTGAACCTCATCTTGGGGAAAGTTTACCCCTGGGGAGTTATCACAGAGTCAGTCAGAGCTGAGCTGTTTTTCTGGAACATCACAAATTAATGACCTTCCTCACCTTTAATTCTCAGACAGAAAAACTGTCCTACCCCACCTGCAGTCATTGCAAATCATTCTCAGTTATTCTGGTTTTTGCCATTTCCAGTCATCTCTATTCTCTTGGCCAGACTTTTATTATGTTTTCCCCTAGAAAGGCCAGGACCTGAGTAAGCAATGAACATCCCTGCCATATTCACGGAACACGGAATACGAGGAAGAGCAACTGGATCAATAAAACATCTGCACTTCCATACTTCCAATTATTTCCCTGACATTTTGCTTCAATTGGCAGGAGGGTTTCTGTAAATGGCCTTATGTTTTCCTACAGGTCATGTCCTGAAAGCGAAATATGGGCAGGAAAGCAATTTACATTGAGTTCACATGTCCACAAAATGGCAAATTGAGCCTTTATAGTTGCCATAACAACAACTCTGTTTGCTTATGAAATAAAATAGGTAAGTGCAAGGGGGGCAAAATGATTCCAGGAACTTCATTAGAAAACTAGGCTACCGGTACTTAGAGGAAGAAAGAGAGGCTTGGAACAACAACAACATCCCCAATTTACCTATTTTGTATTTTTAAGAGATAATTGACCACCATTGTAAATAAATAATAAAATCTGCCAGCCTATAATTTATCCTCTGTCAGTTTGTTCTCTCTCCCAGAAAGTTACAGAGAATACAAATTGATGGCACTCCTGTTGACCAGAGCTCTGATGCACCCTAGGCAGGGAGTAAGCTTGTTGATTCAGAAGGAGGGTATGGTACAGTAGAAATTCAGACTTCAAGACCTGGACCTATCATTTAGTCTGTAACTCTTGGGAAAAAACTGTCCCTTTATCTGGTAAAAAGGCAGGGGAGTAGTAATACCTTCCAGAGATGGGGCTGTAAATTAGTGGCAAAGCACTTGCCTGGCAAGTGCAAAGCTCGTAGTTGAACAAAAAAAGAAGAAAGAGAGGGAGGGAAGGAAAGCTGGCGTGGAGCTCAGTGGTAAATTTCTTTTGTGACATGTGCTAGACCCTGGGTTTGATCACATACACCATAAAGAATTCTCCTCTGATTATTCTGAGTTGATAATTTAGATCAGTGGAAAAGCATTTACTTAGAATGCATGAGACCTTGGTTTCAACTTCTAGTACCATACATAAAAATCTATCTAGTAGGGCTGTTCTAAAGGTCAAAAGGATAATGACTGCTGCTACTACTGTTGATTAAATAAAAAGAAACTGAAGCGAGGCTGTTTGATTTCCATATTGAAATGAAAGATGTGCTAGAGGTGTAGAGGGGACTGGTCATCCTCCAGACACTTAGCTAAAAGCTGGAAATCTTAGGATATACCAAAACTTTACCTTTTTTTGAGCAAGTTCATGGTCAACTTCCTCCTCTCCCAAGCTAATCTCTGCCATCTCCGGTTGGTCTTTTAACTTATTCAGCAATTCTGCCTTAGCCACAGAAATATTGTAATATGCCGAGTAAGAGGTAGGGATTCCTGGGGTCTCCGGAGGAGGTGAGAAGTGCTGAAACTCTTGTCTGTGGAAACAGAAAGTGACTATTTGAGTACTTCTGTGGATAGGCTGCTGACTTTTCCCTTTCTTTAGTTTTCACCATCTACAAAATGTGATCCTATTTAGCAAGTTGTTAAAAAATGGACCAGAAGGCACTCTTCAAATAAAAATAGGTCACATGAAGTCTATCTAGAAGCCAAGTAAAGGCAGACTTCAAGAGTCTATGAGGCCTTTTTCCATATTCCTGACTTTAGTAGCTCATAGGATTCATTATCATTTGGTTTGTTCATAAATATCCTATTAAAATCTAGAAAAGCTAAGAGGCCCTCAAAGTTCTGGGCTTTTGATGATAAATGAGTCCCCTGTTCAGTTCACAGCCCTCAGGGAGGGCCTGGGCAGCAGAGAAATAACTGGGACCTTAGCCATTGATCCTCTAGGCCTGCTGGCCTCCCCTTACCTATGCACAGCCCTCACACAGCCTTGCTTACAAAGGCACCCTGTGGCTTTCCTGGATACTCTTATCTTTTCTTTACTAATGCAACTCCAGCTTGAAATGACCCCTCCACTGTAGATGTCCCATAGCAAAATTGTTACCCATGACCTTAGCCATGGTCATTGTCTTGGATGCTGAAGTTAGCACCACTGCCAAGAACTTGTCATGGCCCACCACATCTCTCATGAGCTCTTCTGACACTGCCTCTTGTAGGACAGTCCTTTGGCCTGAGAAGGAATGGCATCTCTCTACTTCTTCCATATTCCCATTGGCCCCAGCCTCCTGCATGGTTGTAGAATGAAATGGAGGGTAAATGAAACCAATGACACACAGGGGCTTGACAAATGTAGCAACAGACCCTGTTGTCTTGGGTTCACTGAAGCATGAGGGACCAAGTTGTTGCTTCTCAGAGCTCCAGCCTGTGAAGAATTTCTCCTCTGAAAAGAAGTACTTCTGGCTCCATGCTGGTCTGGGTTTAGATTCTTCTGCCATTAAGGCTTCTGGTCTGGTGGAAGAAAGAAAGAAAATAACTGCTGTAATGTCAGTTTTTAGTAATGAAGGGGTAAATGTTTCTCCCAAGGGTTTAGTCTACCCCACTATATTCTCTTGTCTAGCCACATCCATTTGTCTGTGTCTCTAGCCCTCTCTTAACCTCTAACTGCTTGAAAGGGAAAACAGGAGACACCTATTAGATATATTTGTGGCTACTGACAGCTCTTAGATAAAGATCAAAGATAATGGTTAAAAAGGATCCACAACTATTTACTGATTCCTGCTATGCTGTTTCCTAATTCAAAACACAAAGGAAACTTCAGCATCCCAATATTCTTCATCCTAGACAATTTTTTGCTTATAGGGTTTCAAACATAGAATTATGATAATACTAATATTCACACAGTACTTACCACACCCTAGAAACAGGGCAAGCACACGTATGTGTTCGTAATGCTCATAAAGATATGCATAAATGAATGCTCATCATAACTTTTACAGATGAGAAACACAAGGAATCAAAAGGTAAAGTGATATTTCCAAGGTTGCCTGCCAGGGAACAGCACACCTGTGATTTCTTGGCACCCTGACTCTACAATTGGTGATTTTAGCCTTTATATTATGTGACACTGACAAATGAACAGCTCAATAACCTAAAAACCCCTATTTGTAAGGAACTTTCTGGCTGAAGTCTATCTTTGTTAGCAGAGAAGAGAGAATATTCTGGAAGGAATATGAAGAAATGAACTTAGGGAACTCCCACTTAAAAGAAAAGTATGGTATGAATGAAAATTCTGATTCAGAAACTGTAAAAAAAAAAAAACACGTGCTATGTGCTTTGTAAACAGACACAGCCCTCCGTCACATATAGATCATATTAGGTGCTACATTCTGCTATGCTCCTCTGCATTACCTCCATGAATACGGAAGACGTTACAAGAAATCTATGAGAACCTAATTTGAATTTGAAAGTGACCAACTGATAAAAGGTCAGAATCCTTCCCCCAAGCACTGAGAAGTGCTAGACCCACACTAGAGTCACAATTATTAGATTTGAACAACAATTTGATAATTCCAGTGACTTTGTTCTGTGTGTGCTTCAGAATTTGCAACTGAATAGTACATGTGGCTGAAATTTGGATGGTTTTGTTTGCATTTCAGAAAGAAAATTTTAGAAGTCTATTTCCTCCAACACTATTGTACTCTCCTAGGACCTGACAAGAATCTTCTTCAGGGTCTCAGAGATAATGAGATAAAGCTGTGGGCAGTGAGCTGGGCTGACTGGGTTCTGATTACCTGTGATATTGTGATAAAGTTTTATTACCTTCTTGGGCCTCACTTTTCCCATCTAAAATTGGAGGAGACTAATTGTAACTATTATATAGGTTTGATGGAGGAGGTGAAATCAATGTCCCAATAAACCCATTCTAAGTTACATAGAATTCTAAGTTACAACATGTAACCTGGTGCACTTCTCAGCTTAGCAGCATAGTGAGTGTCAGCTGTTTCCCTTATCATGGGGCTGTCACTGCTAGGGCTCAGCATCACGAAAGGGTGTTAGACGGCCTCTTGCTAGCTTGGGAAAATATCAAATCACAGAATTTAAAGTGTGGTTTCTACTGACTGCATATTGCTTTTTGCACTATTCCAAACCTCAAGAAAATAGTAAATTGAACTATCATAGTCAGGAATTATCTGTTCATTACAATGCTTAAAATTACACTGGGAAAATAGTAAACAGGGAAAGAAATATCAGTTACAGAAGAAATGATATTGCTCCTTAAAACTCCATCACATGAAGAAATACCTATAATTGATTTTGCAGCTAGAAGCCAAGACTCTGTGCAAATGAATGTTTTCCCTTGTATCCTATAACTATGTTTTAAAATCTTTGGAACAGTTTATAGACTATCTAGTAAGAATGAGTTCATTCTCAGTGGCTCAGGAGCCAAAAAAAAAATTAAGGTTCATAAAGGAGAGGGGAAATACACAGTCTGTAACTGCTACTTACAGCACACATTGCCCTATATGAGAAAAGATGGTGTCCTAAAGTCCTGACCAACTGGAAGAACAACATATGAGAGAGGCTGCAGAAGGCAAAGCAAGCCTGGATTTAGAGATAGACAGATCTGGACTGGAGGCTTTGCTATGTAACACTGAATTAGTTAGTCCTTTATTTTGCTAAACTTCAGCTACCTCATCCATCAAATGTGGAAAATAACTGCCAATAGGGCTGTTGGAAGGAATAACTGAAACAATGGACATAAAATGCCCAGCTTTGCCAGGCATATAGTAAACGTTTAATTAAATATTTATTCAATTATCTATTTTGTTTTCTGAAATATTAGCTCAGTGCCTATAATCTGCCAGGTAATCTTCCAGTCTTCCAGCTGTGATACATCACAACTACAGTGCAGCTACTTTCTGCAAATATTTTCTACTTGCAATAAACAACTTGAGAAGCAATCATGTGAGATCTGTTAAGGGCTTCTCACAGTGCCCAGGAGCTGAGATCTATAAAGGATTTCCTTGTGGCCCTTCAGAGAACTGCTCAGTCAGCACCAAATAACGTAAGTAAAAACATTTCCCAGTTCAAAAAATTCACATAAACAACTTCTAATAACAGCTCCTCCCAGGCAAGATCCTGCTACACAAAGATTTAAAGAAAGCGCTTAAGATAAACCTGTCTTCTCATGCCAAGCTGAGGTCTCTGAAAGAGGGCAAGCAGAATTGAGAACCTAAACATTGAGCAATAGGATTCCAGAACGTTTGCTTTGGAACACAAAGACAAGTGGGCACAATCATGCACACACACACTGAACAGAAAGTGGCAATTCACATTCCTGCTTTGACCTCTCAGCCCAAGTAGTCCACCTTGTCAACTACCACCTACTGCCACCAAAGCCAATGCAAAAAAGAAGGGAAACATATGTGTGGAGAAAGTGGAGACACAAAGAATGCCCTCAGCTGTTATAAGTAATTATCAGGACATAAGTGCCCAGCCCAGCAACACCTTTCTTGCTAGGGTTGGGAGAAGAGTTCAGAGGCCCAGGCCTCTTAGGTAAAGCAGAAAAAGAGTCAAGTTCTAGCAAAGTCACAGGTAGGCAAGAAAGGTTTATCATTTCAGATCAAATGACAGATACAGATGTACAGTTTAAAGACACACCAAAAAACAATACCATATTTTCATAATGATAGTAATAAAAACATTAAACTCCATTTCTTGAGCACCTACTATGTTCTAAGTATCAATCTATGGCATTTACATGTGTTATCTTAGTAGTAACAAAGAGGTAGAACAGATATCATCATGCCTGTTTCCCAGGTAAGAAGTCTGAGGGTGGGAGTGTTTTAATTGAAAAACTCAGGTAGTAGGTAGTTGGCAAATACTGGAGGTGAAATTTAACTCATACAGTTGGCTGCCTTTTCTGGGACCCAATGTCTTTCACAAACACTTACTCTGGGGACTCAATGGCATCCTGCTCTGATGTCCTCCATAGTCCATGAATGCCATAATAAGGAGGCTGAGCTTGTTCAGGTTGGGGTCCAAGATGGCCTCGTACAGGAGGCAGAAAATCACTGGGATGCAGAGCAAAAGACTCTTGCTCTGTGAGGCTTTGGGAGCCCTGCCTTGAGGCTTCCAGGTGACCAAGCTTCAGGGGTTGTGGCTGTTCCAGGCCCTCCTCAGGATTAGGGGCACAGGAACCAGTGGTTTCTGAACTGAAATACTGGGGAGGTAGCTCCTCCTCCTCTTCTCTTCCCTCTTCCTCTTCCTGCTCCTCTTCCTCATCCTGCTCCTCCTCCTCCTCTTCCTCTCCCTCTTGCTGTTGCTGTTGTACTTGCTGTTGTTGCTGGGCTGCACGGAAAAGCCTGTATTTTTCCCAGTTGGGAGGAGGAGGGCGAGGAGGAGGAAAGGCCTTCTTCCTGGCTCCAAGAAAATCTGGCTGAGTATCATCACTTTTGGAAAATAGCTCCCTCTGATGCTTTCCCCAGGCCCTGGTGCTTGGAGGCTCCAAGCTGATGTGACTCTCTGAAAAGGCCCTGCTTCTCAGTGGGCAGGACATGGAGGCAAGGCAGCTCCGATCTTCAAAGCCTGAGGATTCTCCTGTTTTGTTCAAGGCAAGTTTGAAGTCTCCAAGGAGGTCAAGAGAAGAAATTGCTCGGTGACTTGACAAATCCAGTGCTGGGTTCTCAAGGCAAGGATGAAAGGGAGTAGTCCATGAAAAGCTGGCCTTGGAATGAGCCATTTCCCTGAAAAAAACAGATGAACGTTGACTATGACAAGCAGGCTGTGAATGGGCCCATATTTTGAATGACATAATTTATGCAAAATTTAAAAATGGCTCCAAAATTCCAATATGTAATGTAATGTTCACAGTAATGACAATATAATAATAATGACAGCTAACATTCATTGTGCATATACTAAGTACCAGACACTAGTAAATATTTCAAATGCTTTCCATATCAAATTTTCCCATTCTTCATCACATTAAACCTAAGAGGTAGCTATTGTAGTTTGGATTTTACAGTTTAGGAAACTGAGACATAGGTCTGGAGTCTTGAACTGTTTAGCTCCAAAGTATAACTTTTTTGAAGATAGGGTCTCACTATGTATCCTTGGCTGACCTAGAACTCGGTATGTAGATGAGGCTGGCCTCAAACTCACAAAGATCTTCCAACCTCTGCGTAGTCTGTTTACAGTACTTAGATTGGATATGCAATGTTCTGGGGCTTCAAAGTCTGGTTATCCCTTTTTTTTTTTATTTAAAAAATTTTTCAGCATGAGAAATGCCCAATACTTAGGAATGTATATATTTCCAGAATCAATAGCCAGCCACATTACCACTTATCACTCAGAATTAGCATATTTTAATACTTTGTTATCTGAGATTCCTGAATTTTTCTTAAGAAAAAACAGTATTTTTGTGTCACTACTTATTTCAATTTCCCTTCTGTCTATCTAGATGCAAGTTATATCATGAATTAGATACATATAGTTTCTCTGTTCTATATTTGTAAAAAATACTAAATAGGTCATTTACAAGTATCTACTACTTTGGATTTAAAGTATTTCCTTCTGATACATTACACTCAGAAAGATCAACAGAAATCATCAAGTTATAGATATTCCGGAATTTAACTTTCAAAAATAGAGCATTATATTATTAAAGAGTGTTCTGTGACAGAAGAATTGAAGAGGAAGTATGTAAGGATTAAGTATATTATGAAACAACTACAATTAAAAGTATGTGGCTGACTAAGTAAAAACCAGAAAATTCAGAAACTACAATATAAAGCATCATATAAAATGTTCTAAAATTAGATAAAGATTATTTAGTAAACCTTTTAAAAACTTCCAAACAGTGCTATATAGGTGTATATATATTTAATATACTATATGCTATATGTGTATATATTATATGTATAAATAAGACAAATCTGAAAATTTAAAATATGACTGCTTATGAGGAAAACTAATATTCTTTTTAAGTTATAAAAGAAAGTCTCCAAAGAAAAAAAGTTCAGGTTTATCTGAATATATGTAAAATGTCAAACTTCTACATGGTAGGAATTATCAAAATTAAATGACATCTCTTCAGCCAATTATAAAGAGTTAAGCCATCTAAGCATAAGATCTGGTTAACTGTGACAGCCTGTGAGCAAACAACATGCTAAGTTCTGCCCAGTGCCAGGAAATTCCAAGGGTTCAGTGAGGTCACCAGACAGAATATGCATTCAATAACTGTGATTAAGACTAACAATATTTCTTCTAAAATGATAATACACATACTGTTAGCCAAGTTCAGATAAAGAGGAAAACACAATGTCCTTCATTCTTTTAATCTTCACCTCCCACATAAATCAGAAAATTAGATCTATGCATCTCTATTCTCCTCATTTAGGTCTTAGCCTATCTGTAGATACTTTGTGCACAAACTCTCCAACTAGGCATATCCCCCTCAGGCAATAAAACATAAACAAAAACAGTGAGTGGAAGTAAAATGATGAAAAATATGTATAAAACAGAGGCCTTTTCTGATGAATTTGTCTATACTACACATGACTTATCCTTACTGATCCTGATTCTACTTTGCATTCATTCTGTCCCAACATTATGACACATAACTCTTTTTGTTTGTTTATTTATCTAGATAAAATGTAAACTCCACAAAAACAGGGTTCCTGAATATCTTGTTTATATGGTCTCCAATGCTTGGCATATAGTAAACATTCAATAATTCTTCATATAATAAAAGAATTAATGCCTTTATTTGAAAATAAAAGTTGAATTAACGGGAAAAAAGCAAATAAGAAATAGAAGAGCACTATAATGCTGACTGGAATACATGATAAAGATCTAATTACCCTGAGTCTTTCTCATTCCCTTCCTGTATATGCATGCGTGTGCATATGTGTGTGTGCGTGTGTGTTTGTGTGTGTGACAGGGTCCCATTATGTAGCACAGATTGACTTCGAATTTACAATCCTCCTGCCTCAGCCATGTAAGAACTAGCATTATAGGCATAATATGTCATGGTTAGCTGGTTAGCAGCCCTGCATCTTTATGTACCAAAAACAAATGGCATCAAACATCAAAAAGCCAACCACAGGTAATGTAAAGGGGAAAAATGAGAAAGAAATTTGACTGTTTGACCTGATGACAGACCATAGTAAGTAAAACTAAATAATAGAAATCTCTAAATTTCTTCATACTAAAACAAACACTAAACTTTCTTTTCAAGACCTCAGTGAATATTTTTAAAATTGAGCCAGAAGTAGTACAGACCACATTCTATAACCACCATATATAGTACCATTTGGTACACTGGAAATTAATGCTAAATATGAAAGATGAAAATTCTTAGTGCACAAAAGACAGACACAGGTAGTTTTCTGCTTTATACAAAAAAGAAATCTGAAATTGTAGAATACCTAGGCAATGGCAGTAACAAAAATGTCATAAGTTAGAGGACATGATGGATTAAAGGAAAATGTATAGCCTTAAATACTTAAATTAAGAGATAAAATCAGGAGCTGGAGACATGGCTGCACAGATAAGAGCACAGGCTGCTCTTTCAGAGAACCTGTGCTGTATTCTCAGCACCCACATGGTGGCTAACAATCATCTGTAACTACAGTTCCAGGGGATCCAACACCATCTTCTGACTTCTGTGGGCATTGCATTATATGGGTGAACTTAAATACATACAGGCAATACATACACATAAAATAAAAATAAAAAATAAAATATTTTAAAAGGAGATAAATCAAATTAAAATAAAATAAGCATTCAGTAAAAGAGCTTTTAAAAAATAATCTAAATTTTACCCAAACAAAGCAGAAATATATTAATACTAATGACAGAAATGAACACAGTAAAAAATAAATAACATAAATAATAATGAATGTCAAAAACTACTTCTTCAAAAGAAAATATAAAACAGTAAAATATACATCACTGGTTAATCAAATTGAATACTACCAATAGTTCAATATAGCTAAAAAATAACTAAATTTAGTCTAGTTTATTCTTTAAAGTAGAATTTTAGCTATTCAAATAACAGAGTTTGAGGACTGTTAGAAGTATATTAAAATAATCATAACTTTGAAATATCTGAGAATTCCTGGGAATACTGATGTTTTGTCCCTGAACCTCAAATAATAATATATAAAGAATTTAAAAACATTAAGAAATTTACTTTTTCACTGTGTGTTATAATTCTAAACTGTATCATTATTGCTGAATAAATATGTATTTTTTTTTCTAAGAAAACACAAATCATCAAAACTGATTGGAGAAGAGACAATGCTCACTAACTTTCATAGGAAACACAATCACAGTCTTGTGTTGTTATACCAACCTTCAAAGAACATATAATATCAATATAATATACATTCTCTAGACTCTTGAAAATCTAGAGATGAGAGAAGAAAAATTCCTATATAACATTGATAACAAAAGTCAACAATAAGGAAACATAAAAGGATGGAGGTCAGATGGGAGGTAAAAGAGCAGAGATGAATGAATCTTGGAGGGCTACGGAACTCAGAAGGAAATGTGATGCCACTTAAATACCCTGAGAAATGCACAAAGTGTGTAAACATTAGTGCATCTGTATAACCAGAGGCTGTTCGACAAAGAACACAGTGCCAGATAGAAGGTACCTCCCTTTTTGTGGTTGGTGAGAATGGTCCAAGAGACTCCTAAAATAATATAGGCTATTGCCAAAGCTCTTGGTTATCCCCCCCCCCAAATTAGACTGGACATACTTGGGATACTGCACTCGTGGCAATGGAGCAGGAACTTACCTGGAAGCCTTCTACCTGAAGTTTATCTCCCATAATGCTAGATGATAACAAGCAAACTGCTAAGGGGAAAAAAAATCAATCAATGTTCCAATACAACTGTAAATTCTACTAACCATAACAACTGGCACAGCACACTACCACTACTGGTGTAGTAGTAGCACTCTCATCTGGAGGGGGGTAATCAACAGCTATCTAATTGGACTTACAACCCTCTCAATGGGAGTAAACTCATGGGTGGCACTCTAGACTGAGCCATATAAATGGGGTTGGAGGCGGCGTAGACCTAGAGAGAACTCTATCTGTGTCATATCTCTAGAGAAATAAATTTTTTACCACATGTTAAATATGGATCCTTATATTTACAAACAAGCATACTTATCAGAGAAGTTTCTTTTTGCAACAGATGGAGGCTACAGCAAAATTCACAGAGAATATACAACTGAGAGATGCCAAGTTGTGACATATCTACAACTGAACCTCTACACATGGAACACAGTGAAATGAGGGGTAGAGAAAAACTAAAGCACCTCTCTATTGTCACCAGTGAAGTTTCCTTAAACAACATAGTGTTATGCACACAGAAGTACACAACTGGCTAAGTTTTATAGAATAAGAGACTGCAGAGTGTGTATCCCTGGATAGGACTCCTATATTGAACCTCAACAACCTATGGCTCAGAGATTACTGTGGAAGAGGAGGTCGAAAAATTGTAAGAGCCAGGGCACATGTGAAATTGTGGCAATGATGGCATTGAACATGGGACCCACAGCAATTCAAATTAGACAAATGCCTAGAGTGGAGCGACAGAAATTGGTGGTGAGTCAGACCTATACTAAGAACTATTGGAGACTGATTACTGCTGGGAGACGGAGAGTATGCCTTACTTAAGATCTCTAGATAGCCTGACCAGATGCAAGTGGATGAATTTGTACTAAACAACATCTGGGCACTAATGCTTGACTGGATAGGACTTAACATATATGAAGTCCTAAGGGTATTGCGGGTAGGATGGATGAGGGAAGGGGTCTAAATTTGATTAAGAACTGCTGTATGAAATGTATAAAACTCAATTAGAAAAAGAAAATTGTATGGTCAGAAGACTAGATGCAGAAATGGCAAAATTCATGAGGAAATTTCTCAGTATTTTTAGGAAAGAGGATTCCTCAACTCTTAAGGAATATCTCTACAAAGTCTGTGGCTAACATCATGCTTAGAGCTAGGTGCTTCCCTCTAACATCAAGAACGAGGTGGGGGGGTCCTCTCTGGTTACTCCCTTTCATCACTGTGCCAGAACCCCGAGCTAAAACAGTGGTGCAAACAAAGTAACCAGAAGATGTACTGACTGGGAAGAGGCAAAGAAGACTTTGTATATGTCATGACTATATACATAGTCTTCTTTGCCAGATCTCTTACAAGTGGAACATTAAGTAATGATCTTCCTAAAGGAAGATCCTAAAGCATCATTTTAATTGGAATTCTTAGAGCTTATATCAAAATGCCATTTCTCTTTATGTTCTAATTTTGAGGTTTCATTTTTGTGTTTTTGTCAGTTACTCTCTATGCCTGTCACCTACACCAGTTCAAACTTATAAGCAGGAAGGGCACAGTGAATGAGCAGGTCTCTCTTTACCCACGCCACTCTCATGGACAAGAACATATCAACCAACAGAAAATTCACACAGTGTTCATTGGACACTATTAGTCTGGTTGACAGTCATGGGTAAAGCGATAATTTATTGCCATTTGAAATAAAATGTGTACAGATATTTCTCAACAACAACAACAAAAAATACATACCAGTGTTATCTAAGAATATCAATGAAAAACTTAAAGTATTAACAAAGAAAATCCAGGAGGATGTTGAAATATAATTTACCATTAAAAAGTGGGTAATCTTAGAAATTAAAGATTGGTTCAGAATTAGAAAATCTATTCACATATTTGGTACCATTAATAAATCAAAAGATAAATGTTATAAGACAATTTTCCTACTCATAAAATATACTTGATTGAAATTCTCAAACCTTATCATATTTAAAAAATAAGTAGCA
The DNA here is from genome assembly GCA_035773235.1 of Eospalax fontanierii. Lineage (NCBI taxonomy): Eukaryota > Metazoa > Chordata > Mammalia > Rodentia > Spalacidae > Eospalax > Eospalax fontanierii. Next base: position 47,803,753 of record CM069525.1, read on the forward strand.
TGGAAATGTGGCTAGTTCTTTAAAATAATCATTGTCATTATACTCAGGTCCTCATATATACCAAGGAAGTGCTTTATCACTGGGCTACATCCTAGGCCAGCATCACTTCTTTTTTTGTGGTAAAACATATGAAGTTACTCCTCCTATGAAATGGAAAAACTGCCCACTATCTACACTAGTACTTATATTGTTCCAAAAGTATACAATTTGTTATGATAAACATGTAAACAGTGGAACGTGGAATTATGGACAGATATTATTCATGTGTAAGTTCACAATAAATATTTGAAAAAGTAATACCATCAATAAGAAACTTCCGTAAGCTGTCACATTATAAAATGAATATATAAAAATGAAAAACTTCCCTATGCATACAACAACCAGAAAAAAAAACAGTGGAGTTTAAGATCACATTTGGCTTAACAAGGAAAAGATAAAATGCCTAGGAATAAACTTAAACAAGAAATATGCAGGACCAATATGCAGAAAACTTTAAAAACTCTATTGAGGGACATGAAACAAGTTGTAGACAAGTGAAAAGTTATATACTTTGCTAGCAAGGATGACCCGACACTTTAAAGATATCAAGTCTAAAAATAAGATGTCAAGTCTACCTAAATTAATCTATAAACTTAATGCAAGCCCAATAAAATTGTGAAAAGATGGTAGTAGCAAAGAGTCAGAAGACGGGAAGAGCCTTAGCAAGTACTCTAAAGTTACAGTGAACAAGTTAGTCTCCCAAATAGAAAGGTAGAGTCATGGAATAAAATATAAACTATCAGCTGGAAGTACACAGATGTAATCCTAGCACTTGAGAGGCTGAGGTAGGAGGATTGTCTTGAGTTCAAGGACCAACCTGGTCTGTAAAGCAAAACTGTATCAAAATAAATAACAAACAAATCAAAACAAAGCAGCAAAACCCATAGAATTCTGAAACTCAAGAACATATATAAAGTTAGTTTGTGATAAACTAAACTAGGAAGGATAATTAGTCTATATATAATGTTTTAGAACAACTGAATGGTCATTAGGACATAAATAAGGTCAACTATTCATGTCACTCATTCCAATAAAGTTCATATATATCAAAGCTCAAATGTAAAAGGACAGTATGGAAGTTCTAGAAGAAAACAAAAAACATGAAAAATCTTTAATCTTAAGCTAAATTTTAATTGCCACTAAATGTAGAAACAATAGAAGGTGATAAATTTGGTTTCCTAAAATTTAAAAATTCATGATGAGAAAAATATCAGAAGCAAACCCAGAAGGTGAAGATATACTGGGAAACTTTCTTTTACATAGAAAACTAAGAGTAAATACCTTTGACAATTGAAGCATGCTTATCAATCCATAATTGGAACCAACAACTCAACAGAGGAAAAAAAGGTATACAATTCATAGAAAAATGAGGATGTCTTATCAACACAAAAAAGTGTTCAATCACACTTAAGTTTTAAAATTACATATACAAATGATAGAACCATTTTAAAGTAAAACTTAAAGCAATTATAGAGGTAAGGAAACAGGTGATCCCATACAGTGTTTGTGAGAGTGTTTATAAACTGCTGTAATAACTAAAATGTTCATTTGAAAAACAAAGAAAGTAAACTGTGCTTAAATTCTTTGACTCAGCAACTCAATTTCAAAGGATTTATTCTACATATAGATTTCAACATGAACTCAGAGAGATGTACACAAGAATATTCATTATAGCTTTGCTTGTAATCATAAGAATGGAAAAATTCTAAATGCCTTTCTACAGGAACTACTTAAGTAAAATAGGAATAGCTAAATCTGGATGTAACATATAGAAAAATCTATAGAATAATCACCACAATAAAAAGTAAGATATAGAATCAAATGTGCATAATAAATATGCATATATACACATTAATTTTCTGGAATTATACATAAGAAACTTCTGAAATGTATGGTGAATCATTGTGCTGATGGGTTAGGATAAGGTTCTTCTACTGTGTGAGAGTATGCATTTGTTTATAGCAAATGAATTCATTTTTCAAATTAAATGTGAACAAAGTGTATGATATACTTGAAAGAAATTTTCTTTATGAGGTTCATTACTATGCACAATGTGTATGCATAAAGAAACATAGAAATTAAAAATAATTAGTAATATTCAAAAGTAACATAAGTATAAAACTGATTCTTACATGCTTCCCTGCCTAGACCTTACATAATTCAGAAAATAGGGACCTATTACTGTGTTTTATAAGGCTCTTTTAAGATTTGGCCATTCCCACACTTCCCATTGGTTTTGTTCCCCTATATATCTTTCTCTTTCTCTCTTTTATGTGACTTTTCAAATTCAAATTCATTATCGTCTTCCTAAGGAAGCCTTCCCTAATTCTCCATCCTTCAAGTGTGGGGCAGGTAGACAAACTCTGACTTAAAAGAACTCACCAAACTTCCTAACACAATGCTGCTTAACTGTCTGTCCCTTGAACATGATCATTTTGAAAGTGACAACTGTGTCATGTTCAATATATATATATTTCATCAGTATCTAGCATGGTGTCTAGCACACAATGGGTGCTCAGTAATTTCTTCATGACTGTGGCAAAAGAGAAGTTAGACTTGTACTCTAATGCTAAAGGCAAATCTGCTAAGCAAGGGGAACTATAAATAAAGGACAAAGCAGACAGTAGTTTCCAATTCTCTAGAATCTATTAGGTGTGGTCTGTATGTGGGGGAGGGTATTACTTAGCTTAAGACTGTGTTTGCATAGCAAGTATACTAAACTGTATATTCATTTGGAGTGGTGTAAGCTAATACAAAGTATTTATTTTGATCAACGCTATAACCCTTTTAGGTTTTTACTTGGCTGATGTCTGTTGTAGTGCTCAAAGACCACTGCATTCCTTCTAATGTGGCACATGGAGCACCTCTGCTGAGGTTAAGGAAGAGGACTGGTGAAAACCTTCCTCAACCACACATGCCAAAGGGGAAAGTGCTTCCACAAGATACCACTTCCTGAGACCCATAAATTATGCTAGTCTTATGAGTTGCCCCAGACCTATGAGTTCCCCAACCCCAGAATTCCTTGTCTATCATCCCATCTCACAGGTTCAGCTAGAATCTGACAACCTGGTACACCTGACAGACCTGTGAGTTCCCAAGCCTTGTGTTCTCTCTCTACAGTCCCACTTCCTTGGGCCTAGATCAGGTTGCACAACCTACACACCAGCCATCAGTTATACAGATATACAGAGCAGCCATCAGTTATACAGAGCAGATGAGTGTCTTAGTGGCCATTCCCATACTCACAGGTATAGCTGGGGTTATGCAGTGTGTACATTGGCCCAACCAGACTAAGAGTTACATTGGAATATTTTCTTGAATACCCACTGAATTGGAATCACAGGTATTGCATATCAAAAATCCACATTGATCTGTCTGCCCACTCCCTTCTTAGCAGCCACCCAGCCCATTCTGCCACTCCAGAACCAGACAAAGTCTATCTGGGAACCTCAGGCTCAGAAATGGCACCTATCCCAAGCTGAACTATGATGACTTCTTGTACTTCTTTACAAATCAATACAGAATGGCCTCAAGACTGAATACCAAGCACCACTCAGTTGGATCACAATCTGACAAGTTGGGGTAACAGCAAACACATATACAAACATCCATACATGGAACATCTATACATGGCAAGAAATGCCAGCAGCAACCTAATTCCAGATGCCCAGGTCTCATCACAGAAACACAAGCACCATGAATAACAAAGACAATATGTGTAACATTACCTCCCTAAAGTTTCCAGAGAAAGGCAGTCTAGTGAACACACAAGACAATCATTTCAAATTATCAATTATAAAAACTGTTCAAGGAAATCCAACAGGATGTGAATACAAGACTGAAATGAAGACTGTGAAAACAGAAACAGTTGAATGAAATACCTAAAACAATTAAAGATATGAAATTAGAATTCAATAAAGAGATAGAATCTCTGAAGAAATGCCAAACAAATATACCTTGAAATAAAAAACTCAGGAGCTCAAATAAAAAGCTCAGAGGAAAGGATCAAAAAGGAATTTGATGAAATGAAAGAGAGCATATTAGATCTCAAAGACAAGGTGGAGGAAATGGATCACTCAATCAAAGAAAATGTCAAATCTAATATAACCAGGAACAGAATATACAGGGCCTCTGAGACACTACAGAAAAACCAAACCTATGAATCATAGGTATAAAAGAAGGAGAAGAAACACAGGTCAAAGGCACAGATAATATTTATAACAAAATCATAGAGGAAAACTCATCAAATCTATGGAAACAGATACCTATAAAGGTACAAGAAGCATATAGAACACATATGTAGAAGACTCTCTTCCAGAAGATTGCTAGAGATGATACACATATTCAGGAAAGGAACAGGATACAAAATTAACACACAAAGATCAGTAGCTTCCTATATACCAACAACAAACATACAGAAAATAACCAGAGAAATCTCATTCATAATAGTTTCAAAAAACATAAAATATGTAGGAATAAATCTATACAAAGAGCAAAGACTTGTAAAATGGAAAACTTTAAGACACGGAAGAAGATTACCAGAAGATAGATAGTATCATTATTGTGAAAATAGTTAACCAATCAAAAGCAATCTATAGAGTCAATGCAATCCTCATCAAACTACCAATATAAATCTTCACAGAAATCAAAAAGTAGTGTCAATTTTCAGACAGAGAGATAGACAGACAGACAGACACACACACACATACATACACACAATCCCCAATACAGTCAAAACAATCTTAAGCAGCATCTTTTGCAACAAGATGGTAGTAGAATGAGGCACCCTGGAGAGCTAGCTTAGGGGCCTGGGGCACATTGGCTCCCAAGAGCCTGAATGAGTCCAGTAGACCATGAGAAGAACATTATCACACATGATTAATATTTACGTGCTCTTAGGCACTTCTATATTGATCTCAAAATCCTGAACTCAGGGCTTGGTAAGTAAAAAAGAAAATAACTGGAGAACCAAGATGGTAAAGTCACACTGGCCTGGCCAGTCATGCTCCCTTGTGGCACACATGGTCAGCTAACCATCATCATCATCATGCAGTGGCAGTCAAGATGCAGCTGTAGTCCTTAACTGCATTAGGTACCTGAGACATCTACAGATATCAGAACATAAACTAGAAGACACTGGTGTAAAGTTGTCATGTGAAGCTTTGAAACTTTCCAGCTGCCATTCAGAGAATCTTGGATTGGAGGCCTACAAGCTGATTGTTGTCTGTTATGAGGACCTCATTTCTGCTTTTACCCACACGAAAACCCTGTGAGGAATCAAACTGTTTGAGAATGCCTTGGTTCACAGTAGCCATTATGCTAAGTGAGGATCAAATATAGCCAAAGTGTAACCTGCATGAAAGGACTGCAAATAACTTTGATGAGGAAAACCAAGCATTTCTGATTGCTGAGAAAAAGAAATTCATACTTGACATTCTTAAACTGTGTGTAACAGAAACAGAAAATAAGTGTGAAAATCCCATCCCAAGAAACCTAGGCATATTCTGACCAAAACCATGTACAAAAGAAAGGGTGTGGGCCCTTACTTTGGCACATTTGTATAAAAGAATTATAGATCACTGACACTTTAATGAGATATGATTTCTCTGACACTCAATTTAGATGTGTTATGTAAGATGGATGGGGTTTTCATTTGCTAATAGAAGACATGAAGTCGGGGTTTGGAGGGCAAGGTGAGGGTTGAGATGGGGGAGGAGGTCTGAGCATAATCAAAATTCATTGTATGAAATTCTTGATTCAGTAAAATGTCTCCTAAACTTAAAAGAAGAATCAATGTACAATACTCTCCTCAAAAAAATCCTAAACAATAGAAGAGCTGTAGGCATCATCATCCTTCATTTCAAATTATACTACAGATCTATGGTATTCAAAACAGTGAGGTACTGGCATTAACACACACACACACACACACACACACACACACACACTGATAAGTGGAATAGAACAATAGAATGGAGGACTCAGATTTAGGTCTGTACATTTATAGCCAACTGAATATTGACAAAGGAGCCAAAAATACACGTTGGAGAAAAGACAGAGTGCTTACCAAATGGAGCTGGTTAAATTGGATAACTGCATGTAGGAGAAGGAAAATAGATCCCTATTTCTCACCACGCACAAAACTCAACTCTAAATGGATCAAGGATCTCAACATAAAGCCTGACCCTGAATCTGAGAGAGCAGAAAGTAGGGAATACACTGGAACTTGTTGGCATAGGAAAGGACTTTCTGAACAAGATCCCAGTATCTTGAGCATTAAGGTATTAAGGCCAATAGTTGACAAATGGGAAATCATGAAACTAAAAAGCTTATAAAGAACAAAAGACACTATAAGAGGGAGTCCACAGAATGGAAGAAGTCTTTATTAGCTGTATATCTGACAGAGGGTTAGTATCTAGAATATACAAAGAAATAAAATCTGAACATAAAAATATACCAAATAATCCAGTTACAAACTGGGGCAAGGAACTAAACAAAAAGTTCTGAAGATGTGAAATAAAAATGGCTGAGACTTTAAAAAATATTTAATGTCTTTAGCCCTTAGGGAAATGCAAATTTAAACTACTTTGAGATTTTTTTCTTACTCTAGTCAGAATGGCTAAGACCCAAAACAGAAGATGACAAATGGATGTGGAAAACTGGAAACACTTACTCAATTCTGGTGGGAGTGCAAAGTGGTCCAGCCACTATGGAACTCAGTGTACAGATTCCTCAGAAAGCTACAAATAGACTTCCCACATGATCCAGCTATACTAATCCTGGGCATATATGCAAAGGACTTTGTATCCTACTATAGATATACTTGTTCATTCATGTTCATTGCTGCCCTAACTTACAATAACCAGGAAAAGGAAACAACCTAGATGTCGATCAGCTAATGAATGGATAATGAAAATATGGTACATTTCTAATGGTATATCAATCAGCCATTAAGAAATATGAAATTAGAAAAAATTAGGTAAATAGATGGAACTGGAAACAACTGTACTCTGTCATAAGTAGATGCTAACTTTAAATTTTCAGATAAATGTGTTTGAATTGGAAAATCCATAGAGATTTGGAAACTAGTAAAGGGCCATGCGGTATAATTAAGGGGGAAATAATTAAGTGGGGAATAAAACACAATGATACAAAGGGGAAAAGGAGAATAATGGAAGAGGAATGGTTAAATGGGGTGGGAAATTGGAGGACAGGAGAGAGGAAGGAGTATGGGGAGTGATAATTAACACTAAATGTCTTTGGAAAAAGTCATATGTAAGCTTACTGCTCTAGAAGTTTCTTAAAATATATACACATAGCATATAAAAAGAGTTTAAATGGAATTCCCCTATAAAGGGGGTTTGATGGCTCTATCAGATACCACAGGCTAGCAAAAAGACCCTCAGACATAACTACTGCCATCACTCTTCGTTAACTACCAGAACCTGATGATGAATTTTATTGTTTAAGAGACTACCTATGTGAGTCATAGAACAAACAAAGAGAAACCAAGCTGGCATTGACCCTGAAGCTTTGTCTCTACTGCATAGCTTTTATAGTGCTAAAAGTTGCTATATATGCTATCAGAAGAGAAAAGTAATCATCAATCTTACCCAGCTGTAAATGCTGTGAGCTACAATTGTTACTGGCCTGAGAAGATATGCCCACTGTAATAGTGGCTAGAATGTTAGAGGAGTAACCAATCACCTTTTGATTATATTTGAGGCCCACTTCGCAAAATGGAGGCCATATATGACTCTGTTATCAGGGCCAAGAACTTGTGACAGATCATAGGTCACAGGAAGAACCCATTACTATTATTCTGTTAAATACACATAGTACTAAACTAACCCCTAATAACTTATTGCTATACTCATAGATTAGTGTATCTCTAAACCCTCACCAGAGAATGTTCTTTGTGCAGCAGATGGAGACCCACTACTGTTCAAAATTCAGAGAATAAGAGACTGTGGAGTTCTCTGCCATAATGAGACACCTATATCATATCCCCTCCTCTCAAGTCTAGATGATCAGTGCAGAAGAGAGGATAGAGAGATTGTAAAAACCAGAGGTGGTAGAGTAGTACAGGGGGACTGTGTTGTCTGGACACCACAGGGTAGCAGCACATATGAAACCACCAGCACTGTAACAGAATTCACAAGACATGCATAATGCAAAGCCAGACAAAAAGTAGCATGGATGAGGGAGGTGAGCAATAAGCTTCAGCCCGAGTTAAGAACTACTGGCAATTGATACATACTAAGAGAGGGAGTGTTAGTTTTCTTTAAGGATGTAATGACTGGTAGGATGATCAGGCTTCAGGTGGGCCCATATCCAAGAGCATTTGGGGGAATACAAATTAGATTTGATATACCTTTTAAAAAGACAATAACAGAGGACATGAAGTCAAGAGAGTAGTAAGGTGGAGGTGGAGATAGGCAAGGGCTTCTGAATATGATCAAAAGACACTGTATAAAATTCTCAAAGATTCAATAAAAATATTTTTACAAATATGCCATTTCTTACTGTCTATAGTTTGGATCTTGAATAGTTCCAAAGGCCGCGTGTTAAAGGCTTGATATTAATCTTGCTATTAGGAACTGGTGAAAACATTTAGATTGGACCTTGATGGGAAGTCTTAGGTCACTGGTTATGTGTCCTCAGGAGAAACTGCAGAATGCTGTTCTCTTCATCTGTTTTTGCACCCAGTCATGAGATGAACAGGCCTCCTCCACTAGTCAACATGTACTGTCTCACCACAGGCCCACAGCAATGGAACCAATTGGTTATGTGCTGAAATCTTCAAAATAGTGAGCCAAAATAAAGTCCAAGCATTTTACAATGCTTGATGCCTAAATCCTGGAGATTAGTGGTCAGTTAATAATCACTTTGGGATTTCTGTGTCCCATATCCCTCAGTTTTGTGAAGAAGTTTAAGATTTTTATAAAATTGTTGTCTTTTCAATGTAGTTGAGTTTTAATCACTTGGTACTCCTTTAAACCAGCTACCCAACCTGTTTTGTTTTTGTCTACGTCATTTTTTTCTTAGTATTTCTTAGGTATTGTGCTTTATATTTACAGGTTCTCATGATTTTTAACATATAAAAACATAAATATTAAGAAATTGGTATATATAAGAGATTTATAAATAAAATATAATGCCAGTCTATGTTCAAAATACACACAGCAGATTTATAAATAAACTATAATGCCAGGTAAATGTTCAAAACTTCTTTCCAAAATGGTCCATAATCCAAGTTTGGATTCAAGACCACTAATCTTGGATAGCAGTCCTTAACCAATTTGACTCCTAATCAAAATTATCTACAGAGGTTGTTTAAAATACAAATATACAGGCCTCCTTTGAAATGTGTTAGGTTCAAGCCAGTGATATCATCCTGCAGAGGTTTTATTTTCAAAGGGTTAAGATTTATAAATTGTAAATAAATTCTAACTCTACTTTGGGACCACATAAGGATTCTCTGCTTAAAGTAGAAGGCAAGGATTCCCACTGATAGGCAGAAACTGTAGCTTCTTGTTTCTCAGTATACTATTGTCACTGTATTAGGCATTTTCATGCATGTATTTCAATTAATCATCACAACAACTCACGAAAGTAGATGTCATTATCCAGTTTGTAGATGGGAATTCTGAGGCTAGAAAGGACAAATTATGAAGCAGTGTCCAGACTATAACTTATCTTGTGTGGCTCTGAGAATAGTCTCACTGAAGCAAGGAGTACCAGGGTAGAAAATGACATTTGTCTCCAGGTGTCTGTGAAAAGTTTAGCTCCTCATTGAAGAAATGGAAGGAAGCATAAAAACTAAGAGGAAAAGGCTTTGTTGATATCAGCCAGGAGACTACACTTCAAAAACAAAAGCGAACAGTCTGCCAAGGCTTAGGCTGTTCTTTTCCTCTTGGCACAGGTTTCCTTTTCTTCTGAAAAGTACATTTCCCTTTTTGCCAAAAACGTTGGGAATTGAAAATGAACACTAGTACTGGCAGAGTGAAAAACACTCCTCTTGCCTCTTCCTTGTGTCTTTTGAAGTTTTCTTGTTTGGAATTTTTATTTTTAAACTTATCACAATAGCTTAGCATTCCAGGATCCCAGTAATGAGAGCAAACAGGGCCAGTCCTTCTTGCCTTTCCCTTCCCTTCACGGTCAAAAGATAAGATGGCTCCAAGAGAAACAGCCACTCCCAGGTTACTGCTGAAGGAAATAGTTGCAAGATTCAGGAAATGAGACAAAAGGAGGCTCTACAAGAAGGAGAAAAAGACCCAGAGAGTTTGCTACTGTCCTCTTTCTAAGTCCCCGAGATGACAGAACTTCAAGTAAAGAACAGTGAGTCTGACAACAGCAAATGCCAAGTGTCACCCTGGGCCTTCTGGTTCCCAAGAGATGGAGACAAAGTGCCCTTCAAAGAGATTACTGAAGCCCTTGCTTTGATGGAGCTGTGCTTGATAAAGTTTAGTTTTTTTAGCCTCACCCCATGACCTTCATCTGTGTTTGTTGTCAAGGTACCCACACATAAAGAAATTACTGTGGTAGAGAGAAAATGTGCTTTTTTTTCAATAGTGCACTGAAATGTAAACTATCAAGAGGTCAGTGCTGGCGACTGAAGTAGAAAGAAATGGAAAGGTCTTAAGAAAGTAATGATGGTGAACAAGATAATATATTATTTAGTTGTGTTTATGTCATGGGTGCTGGTGATAACATATGTGGGGGTTTACAAATGTCTGATTAGGTACTCGTCAGATGTCAAAGTTCTCGTGGGTTTACATAAGCATTGCTGCTGATCGATGGGGAATTCTAGGAAACTAATTTCTAGCCAGTAGTGTGATAAAGCATGTCTGGTGAGTCAGTCTGTCATTGATATTAGGTATTTCCCAAAGCCTTTGATCTTGAACTTCTCAGAACTAAATTAAACCAATGTGGTCTGCTACTTTTTCAGATATTCTTTTTTATTATAAATTCCAACATTTTAACATATACTGAAAGAATACTATGTGCATTCAAGTCTAGCTACTTACATTTGACCAGATTCCTTCCTGAATTTTCTTTGTTTATGGCTGCTATCAGATTCAATATGTGGTTTAGGATTTAGCTTTCTGGGGATTAATATTACAAGTCCTTATTTCCACATGAAATCCAGGATTTGTATACCTGTCACTGTGAGTAGGCTATTCTATTCCACTCCATCATTGTGACACAAAAGACTAGTAAGTCCTTTAATGACTATAAGTAGCACTTGTATGAGTATCTTTCAAGAACTTAATTTTACCTTTTGGTTTATTTCCTTTGGGGTAGACTGGATAAGAGCATGACAAGTACTGTATTCTTCTCACATGTTTCTAGATTGTCCCCTAGGATAACTGAACTATTTGTAATGCATCCAGAAAAAAAAATGTATTGTTCACCCACAGCCTTGCCAAGGTAAGATTTTATAATTTCTACAAATTATTGATAGTTTAATAAGAAGGTTATACTACCTTTAAATTGCTTTTGATTTGTATTTCTTTAATTACTATGGGGGTTATACTCTTCAATGGAATTATTTTCCTACATTTATTTCCTCATGTGTAAGGTAAATTGCCCATTTGCAAAGCCACATCTCCAAACTGACCTTCTCTATCTGTATCCATTTCTCAGGCAACTGTGATCAGTGATAATGTTCCCAGACATTTTCCTCATTCTGCAGCTTAGCTTTTCATTACATTTTGTTGTGCAAATGTTTTTTTCTAACTATTTTATATTTGGATACATCCATCTTGTCTTCAATGATATCCTCCATTTAACAGACACACATTTATCTTGAATCCTCAGCTAGAATACAAAAATGTTCCACTGGTCTGCTTTCTCACTAGTATGTGATGGATCTAAGTAAGGTATATGATGTCCAAGTTAATTTTCTTCCATGTTGATACCTTAAAGAGAGTGATTGTTTTGACCAGCTTAAGGTTGTTTCAAGTCTATTCCATATTTTCAAAACAGCTTATTTGTTCATAGGCTCTCTTTTCTTTGTCATACTCCATCATGAGTCCAGTGTGGGGGATCTGACTGTGAAAGCCAGATGTAGTAGATGAGTATAAGTAAACTGTGTTATCTAGACACCATGGGGGAGTGTATATATGAAGCCACAGTGCATGTAACAGCATGCACAACACCTGTGAAAATCCCACAGACAATAAACAAACAAAAAGCCAGATTAAAAACTCAGAGTGGATGGGGAAAATGGGCAAGAAGCCCCAGTTCTAGATGAGAAACTACCGAGAAGTGATAGCTGCTGGGAGAGGGAGAGTCAGTTTTCCTTACTGATGTGTCACCAGGTAGGTTGACCAGACTCCAAAGGACAGACCCAAGAGCATTTTGAAAAGCATAGATTAAACTTGATAGACTGCTAAAAAAAGACAAATAACAATAGAGAACGTGAAGTAGCAGAGGTAGTAGGGTCAGGGTGGAGATGGGAGAAGGTGTCTGAATGTGATAAAAATACACTGTGTGAAGTTTTTCAGGAATCAGTAAAAATATTTTTAAAAGTTAAATGTGGCTAGAGTCTGTAGCCCTCTAACAGGGGTCCAGACAGTTCCAGACTGCCTGAGAGTGCCTGAATTTGGCCTCTAAATGATGATGAGCCTCCAAATTGCACCTTGCCTGTCCCCCTACATTGGGACCATCTGAAGCCCCTCCCACTGCTGCAGGGCTGGACTTCTCTGCCCCTTTTCAGTGGTCTAGACATTTCCAGCCTGTCTGAGAGCTCCTGAATCTGGCCTCCGCCTAGTGAGCTTCCCAAATTGTGTTGTTCCTGCTGGCTAGTAAGGGCCCAGACTTTAGAAGGAAGCCTGAGAATATCTGATTGGTGTCTACCTGGGACCTTTATGGGAACTCCTGAGTAGCTGGACTAGAGCCATATGGTCCCTCCAATATAAAACCAAAGCCTAGACAAACCAATTTTTCATACCAATAAATAAACAACCAAGGCACATCAATATTACAAACAAAATTGGCCTTCAACTTAACAAAGGAAGACTAGACATTCATAGCAGAACCACAAACAACAGAAGATACCCATATGTCAAAATCACAATGAAAAAATAATAATATGAAAAACCCAAATAATATGTTCCCACCAAATACCACCGGTTCTACAGAAGATTTTTATAATGAAAATACACCAGAGATATCCCAGGATACAGAGATTAAAAGAACAATCATAAACATGATCAAATAATTCAATGAATTTTAAGAACACACAAACAAACAAATAAAAGAACTAAAAGAAAATAGGGATAAACTTCTTACTGATTCACAGAAGAGCTAGAAATATTAAAGAAAACTCAGGGTGAAATGAAGAAGGAAGTGAAACACTCATAAGCCAATTGGAAACAACAGGAGAAAGCTTCATGAATAGAATGAATGAAATGGAAAGCAATATCAAGACTGAATGATAAAGTTGAAGAATTGGACTGCTCAAGCAAAGATTATGAAAAGAATTTAAAAACACAGGAATGCAATATGTAGGAAATGTGGGACACCATGAAAAGACCAAATTTATGCATCATAGGCAATGAGGAAAAAGAACCTCAGGATAATTGGTGTTGACCAGATCTTCAACAGGATTCTAGAAGAAAGCTTAACAAATTAAGCAAAGACATTCCCATACAAATACAAGAAGCACATAGAACACCAAAGGCAGGACCAAAAAAGAAAGTCCCCATGCCATATCATAGCAAAATCACTAAATGTACATAATAAAGAGAGAATACTAGAAACTACAAAAGAAATAAAACAAGTTACATATAACGGAATAACCAAGAATTACAGATGACTTTTAAATGTAAACTGTGAAGCCCAGAAGAGCCTGAACCAAAGTATTCCCCATACTAAATGACCACAGATGCCAACCTAGAATATGTTACCCAGCAAAAATGTCTATTATACTTGAGGGGGAAAGAAAAATCATCCATGACATAAATAGGCTGTAAGAATTCATGTCCTGAAAACCAGATCTCAAGAGAATACTTGAACTAATAAAGAGCTGAAGAAAGGAACAACTATACCAAAGGGACAATAGAAAGACACTAAATGAATGTATAACTGGGGAACCACAAAATTAAACCAAGAATACAAAAATAGAAATTAAAATGATGGGAACCAATGCACATCTTTGAAAAATAACGTTAAGTATCAATGGACTGAAATTCTCAGTCAAAAGACACAGGCTGCTTGGATGGATCAAGAAAGAGAATCCATCTTTTGGTTGTTTACAAGAAACCTATCTCACCTTCAAGGATAGGCACTACCTTAAGGTGAAAGGATGGAAAAAATATTCCAAGCATATGATACTATGAAGCAAGCAGGAATTGCAATTCTAATATCTGACAAAATAGACTTCAAACTAAAACACTAAAACTAATCAGAAGAGATAAAGAATGTCACTTCATTCTGATCAAAGGAACAGTTAATCAAGTAGATATTACAATCATGAATATATATTCACAGAACTCTGGTGTACCCAACTACATAAAATCAATATTACAGGACTTTAAGACACAGATTAATCCCAACTCCCTAATAGTAGGGAACTTCAATACCCCACTGTCTCCACCAGAGCGGTCACCAGACAAAGAATAAACAGAGAGACATCTGAATTAAACAATACCATACATCAAATAGACCTAACAGACATCTACCAAATATTCCACCCAAGCACTTAAAATATACTTTCTATACAGCACCCTATGGAACTTTCTCCAGAATTGACCACATACTGTGACACAAAACCCCAACAAATACAAAAAAGAGAAATAATTTCATGCATTCTATCAGACCACAATGCAATAAAGCTTAAAATCAACACCAGAAGAAGCCTTAGAAGCTTCACATATTTATGGAGACTAAACAATACAATCCTGCATGATGAATGGATCAAAGGTGAAATTAAGAAAGAAATAAAAGTATTCCTGGAATGAAACTAAAAGGACAATACAACACAGAAAAACATCTGGGACACTTTAAAAGCATCCTAAGAAGGAAGTTTATAGTTATAGCTGCCTCCATTAAAAAAATCAGAAAGAGAACAAATAAATGACTAAACATTCCAACTCAAGACTGTTGAAAGACAACAACAAATGAAACACAAACCCAGAAGACAAGAAGAAATAACAAAAATCAGAGTAGAAGTTAATGAAATAAAAAAGGAAACAAAGCAAATAATAAGTGAATCCAAGAGCTGATTCTTTGAAAAGATAAAGAAGATAGACAGACCTTTAGCCCAGTTAACCAAAAGAAAAACAACTCCAAATTAACAAAATCAGAGATGAAATGGGGAAACGTCAGGAAGACAAAAAGATCAAAAACATTATTAAGAGAATACTTTAAAAACGTATAGGTATTAAATTTAAAAACCTTAAAGAAGTGGATAAAGATCTAAAATCATGGGAATCACCAAAGATAAACCAAGAAGAAATCAACAGCTAAAACAGATCCATAACATATAAGGAAACTGAAATAATACAAATCCTTCATGACTTTAAAAAGCCAAGGCCCAGATGGACTTAAAGCATAATTCTACCAGATATTTAAAGAAGATCTACAACTAATATAACATAAATTATTCAAAAATACTGAGATGAAGAACTCTCAAATTCTGTCTATGAAGCCAGCATCATTCTAATATGCAAACTAGGTAAACCAGATCCAAACAAAAAGAAAACTATAGACCCATATCCTTAATGTGCATAGCTGCAAATATTCCCAACAAAATACTTGCAAATCGCATATAGTCACACATAAAAAGATCATCCACCATGATCAAATGAGATTCAGGGGAGATTCAATACACGTAAGACAATAAATGTCACAAAAGCACGTAAATTGACTCAAAGACAAAAATCACATAGTCATCTCAATAGATGCAAAAAAGGACTTTGACAAAATTCAACATACATTTATGTTAAAAGTCCTAGAGGGAATTGAACTGGAAGGAACATGCCTCAACATAAGTAAAACTATATACAACAAACCCACAGCCAACATTAGTCTTTTTGTAAACCAAGAAAAAACAATTGGAGAGAGTCCATGGAAACCCATTCACAATAGCCTCAAAAAAATATCTTGGAATAAACTTGATAAAAGACATTAAAGATCTCTTCAATGATAAAATTTACTCTTTAAAGAAAGAGATTGAGGCGGACAATAGAAGATGGAAGGTCCTCCAGTACTAATGGATCAGAAGAATTACTGTCATGAAAATGACCATTGTACCAAAAGCAATATATAGATTCATTGCAATCCCAATCAGAATCCTCATGACATTCTTCACAGAATTAGATAATCCATCCTAAAATTCACATGGAAGCACAAAAGAACCTGAATAGCCAAAGCAACCCTCAGCACAAAGAGCACAAAGGGAATTACTGTAACACATTACAAACTATATTACAGAGCTATAGTCATAAAAAGACTTTGTAGTGGCACAAAAATAGACAAAAAACATAACTGAAGACCCAAACATGAGTACATGCAATTTCAGCCACCTGATATTTGACAAAGTGGCCAAGAACACTCACTAGAGTAAAGATAGCATCTTCAGCAAATGATACTGGGGAAACTGGATCTTCACCTGTAGCGGAAAGAAACTAGACCCTTAACTTTCACCTTCCACAAAAGTCAACTGCAAATGGATCAAAGACCTCACAACGGAACTTGAAACTCTAACACTGTTATAAGAAAAACTCTTCAATAGCCTACAAGATATAAGTGTAGGAAAAAAGACTTTCTAAATTGGGCATCAGTTCCTCACAGGAATTACAGTCAACTATCAACAACTGGGACCTCATTAAACTATAAGGCTTCTGTACAGCAAAAGAAGCAAACAAGAAAGTGAAGGGTAAACCCGCTGTATGCATAAAACAAGTAAATTAAAAATGAGTAGTGATGTTTTAATTTCTTCTTTATAGAACTTCCTTCCAGTAATCATGCCATCTACTTTCTAAGTTCAGCACTTTGCAAAATTTGCTTTCCTGAGGGTCAACTGTGACTGCACACTATTAAAGCCATTAATGATTGTCTTATCTTCCATGATGGCAGTGCACTGGCAGATTACTCTTCCTATCATATCAGCTGCTTGATCATTCAGCTTTTAAAATTTTTATTTATTATTTTTATTTTATGTTTATGCATGTGTTATTGCCTGCATATGTGTAAGTTCACTCGTGTCGTGCAGTGCCCACGGAGGTCAGAAGATAGCATAAGTTCCCTTGGAAATGGAATTATGGATGATTCTTAGCTGCCATGTGAGAACTAGATTTCAAACCCAGGTCTTTGCAAAAACTGCTGATACTGTTAACAGCTTTCAGCTTTTTAATTGTCTCTTCCTTATCCTATCCTGGCTGGGTATTTGGCAAGCATCCTCCTAAGAATCTACTTACATACCTCATTAACTTTAGCTAAAACATATCCCAATTCTAATTTCTCATCTTTTCCTCTAAATTGGTTGCTTTTCTGAACTGCTATATTTATGTCAGTAACTTCCCCAAGTCACTAGAATTCAGTTAACTATTTACTTATCACCTTTGTTCTAATGCTCTAGCACAAGCTTTCTATATTTGTCCCTTAAAATGCATCATGTATTTGTGAGGAAATAATCAGAATAGACAACTCACGTAAGAAGCAACGTTGATATTAAATAAAGACATGAAAAATACTCAAATTAAAATGATCGAAGTAAGCAAATTAAAATGATAAACATGTACAATTTATATCTATTGTATTAGAAAAAAACTTTTAATGATGGCAAATTTTGGGATAAAGTAGTATTCTGATAGACTGTAAATGGTAGTATAAAATGTGTCTTGGGAAAAGTAGTTTGGTAAATCTGGAAGGATTTAGAACAAAGTTCATGTACTCTGAACTAGTAATCCCAACACAAAATAATACTTTCTTTATGTAATTTTTCAGATAATTGTTTTTAATGAGATAATACATAAGGAGCAAAAAGCTATAGCTATACAAATATTCTCCATAATTAGTTAATAATAATAAGGCAATGAAAATAGTCTGATTACTTGACAATTTAGGAATGACTGCACACATTAGTAAACAATCAGTTGGTAATATATATATATATATACATATATATCCATTAAAATTATAACAAGGAAGTGTGAATGAAAACCTATTTACCAAATAATGCTTGGTATATGGGGATGATTAGGACACAAAAGTCCATTTACATAGTTATAACGACCTCAGGAATAATTTCCATATCTATAGATAAAGCTGATGGTAAATAAAAGCAATTAGAGTATTAAAGTGGTAGAAATATTGTTACTTTTTCTTGTTTTTAATTTCTGGTAATATTGACTCCATAATGAACATTTATTTTTCTTCCAAAATAGCATACAGATTTATCTATGTCTTCTGCTGCATTTTTATCACACCGCCACCTCCTCAATCCATACCATACATTTTAATGCCTGTATCTCTGCCACAGATGTTTTCTTTCCACCTTTGAAAATGGTGTCAAATTGCTTAGAGTACCACATTTACTAAGCCACTTACCTGATTGGCAATCTTTTTAATTTTGAATTTATTTTTTATTGTTTGATAGTTTCATATATTTATATAATGAATTTTAGTCATTTTCATCACCCATTCCCCTCTCTCATCCACCTCCTGAATTATTTTAATTGATATATAAAATCCTAAAAACTCTACATATTAATGGGGCATCAGGTAGTGTCTGATACATGTGGTGGCTTGAATGAGAATGTCCCCTATAGGCTCTAAGTATTTAGACCTTTTGTCCCCAGTTGGTGCCTCTGTTTTGGGAGGTCTAGAAAGTCTGGCCATGCTGGAGGAAGCATGTCACTGGGGGTGGGTTTAAAGAGTTCTTAAGCCTTCCTGGGTCTCCGGTGGCTCTGTGCTTCCTGTGCCTATTTGAAAATATAAGCACTTAGCTTCTGCTCCTTCTCCAGTCACCTCTGTTGCCATGCTTCCCTGCCATGATGAACTCTTGCCCCTTTGGAACTGTAAGCTAAATAAACTCTTCCTTTTATAAGTTCCCTTGGTCAGTGTTTCTGTCTCAGAAACAGAAAAGTAGCTAATATAATACATATATAAAATGTACAATGATTACATCAGGGTAAACATAGCTTTTTCCTCAAATATTTATGATAAAAATGTGCAACCCTCCCCCTTCTAGCTTTTGGGTATGTATAGTTCATTACTGTTAGCTGTACTCATAGCATCATGCCTTCCTGTTGCTGTCTACTTGTAACTCACCACACATTGCTGGTCAGTGATCAGGATTTGCTCCTATGTTTGCATCCTATCTAGGCCTACCTATCTTGGGAGTTTCACTAATGACACTTCTCTTATTGCTACTCATGCTTTCCCCTCCTCCTCAGCATCATAACTAACATTTATAATGTCAAGTTTTGTTCTAAATGATTTCTATTTATTGATTCATTTGATCCTCACAACTATTCCTTGTGGTTCTTCTTATTCTATCTTACACTAAGAAGATATAAAGATAGTGACAGAGCTACAGAGGGAGGGGGAGGAGGAGTCAAGAAAGGAGGGAGAAAGGGAAGGAGGAAGCAGACAGATGAATGGAAGAACCTAGATTTGCATTCAGGTAGGAGTAAATCTAAGGCCAGAACTAAGTAATAGGATTGATTCCTCCCAGACACCTTGCTTAGTCTCCTCTCTCAGGCTTCACCTATAGCTTCCAACCTTCAGTTTTCTTATCCTCAAATGAACTGAAATAAAACACAATGAAAACTTACCATGTACTGGCCCCTTACCACAGGCCAGGTGCTTTTTCCTTAAACCCTCTGTTCTTCTAGAAACTTGTATAAGAAAAAGGTGGTTAAAAGTCTGAGTTGCTCCCTTCCTTTACCAATTCTGAGATCTTGCTTGGATGGATACCAGCCCCTCTGAATCTCAGATTCTTTATCTGAAATACCAGTCCTCAAAGTATGGTCCCAGGACTAGCTGTGGCAGAATCACCCAGGGAATCTGTTAGCAACACAGGTTTTGAGTTCTACTTCATACTTGTGGAACCAGATTTTCTGGGAAGATGGAATCCAGTCATGTTTCAGTTAAGTTTCCAGATGTTTCTGCTGCACACTCAAGTCTGAGATTCAATACATTGGTTTATCATCTACCTGTCAGAATTGTTGGGAAGCTACACCATAAGTTGTGTAACTCAGCTCATAGCACATGGGTTATTTCTCAAAAAGGAATGTGTTCTTGCTACTGCTGAACTTTGTGTAGGTAACTCTTCCTTGCTCAAGCTATAGGCAGACACGGCGCTTACTGCTGCTCTTTCATTGTGTCTCCTACATTGTCAAGCAAAAAGCAGCATATATGATAGGTTTTTAATAAGATCCTCTAACTTCACTGACTAGTCAGGAGGGAAACATTTTGAAAAACAATGTAGAATAGTGTTTCTGAAGCTAGACTGCCTGGGTCTAGTTATCTTACTAGTTGAGGGACCTTAGGCAAATGAATGTATTTGTGTGTGTCTCAGATTCCTCTCTATCAAATGGAGAAGAAACTGTACCTACAATGAATGTATCTACTCCATAACCTCACAGTGATAAATGAAGACTTATACAACAATGAACTGAGTTCAAGAAATGTTATTTGTTGACTGAGGGTGTAGCTTATTGGTGGAGCATTTGCCTATCAGGGAGAAGGCCACAGTTTTCTTCCTCAGTATTGGGAGAAATGAAAAGAAAGGAAAAAATTCCCAGAAATATAGTGTTAGCATTATTGGTTTTGTGTCTTTCCATCTATTTAGTGGTGAATAGATTCATTTCTTCTTCTTCTGGAAAACAGATGATTTAAAAAATACCACCTGAGAAACCTTTCTGTACTGGGCATACAGAATAAAGCTGTACCCTTTTTGTGAGGGTCTCAGTCATATGAAACTTCACAGTGTCACCAGACTAAAATTATGTCCCCAAGAACATGGTAAAAATCAGTCCAGAGCTGAGGGATCAATACCCACCACAGGGCCCCACAGAATTTCTGCCTAGGACTAAAACTCCTGAAACACAATGATAAAAGATCTATTTGCAATCTTTCTTTATGGATCCTAATGCAAGCAGGTGGAATGCAAAACAAAGAATGAACTTTGGGGCCAGACTATCTTTAATCGAACATGATCACTTGTTATCTATGTGAACCTATCTATAAAATGGGTTGCAAAAGAACTACTGTGGAGAGTGAGATTTTTGAATGTAAAAATATCTATCCCAGTGACTAATAGTCAGTAGCTGTTTAATAAATATTTGGCCCCTCCTTTTTCCCATTGCAGGGAAAATATAATAACTTGTTTCCCAGACTTTGGAATTAAAAAAGCAAAAAATAATTCCCAACTATACAATCAAATCGTGGGACATAATGCAGATACCCCTCCCTCCTTCAAGAACCCTGGATCCTTTAAGGGTCAGTAGGTCAAGATTCTCTTTATGTCTCTTAGTGTTTTTCACCTTGAAGAACAGAGGCATATCTTGGAGCTTTCTCTGTGTCTCTTCTTTTATTTTGAAGTTTGAACTAGGACTCAATATACTGAGGCCTTTTTTACAATCTGGCCTGAGAAAAACTATTTGAAATAGCATGTCATGATTTTCTAATAAAGACAGGTCTGACCATGCTGATATGCAGCAACTCAGAAGGTGACTATCTGCCTGTATGAGTCACCTAGAGCCACCACTTAGGGCACCTCATCTCTAGAGAACATAACAGCCAGCTCCCATGATCCCCACATTATTGTAGATACTTTACCTTAAACAAAGCAGTCCTTTTCTATTTATCCCAAGCCATATGTGCCTTTCTTTAGGAGTTACAACCCATGACCAGCACGATCTGTCTTCGTAGCCCTAAAGTTCTCAACAAGCCGTACTAAAAGCATGGTGACAGAACCCCAAAACCTCCAACAACCTTAGGGAAAAGGATCAGCAGTGGCAGGATACTCCTACTTTCTGCCCACTCAAACTGCCCACGGCCACTGGGAAGGCAAGTACAGTTTATGCTTTCTCATTTGTTTCACCATAGTCTGATCCCATACGTCTTTGGGTATATGTGGACAGGGTTGCCTCATGCACATTTTCACAATACTGGCAAATGTCTATTGCAAGCTGTTCTCATGATAATTTGGGTCCACACTCAGATTTTGAGGTAGGGTGCATACTGGATTACATCTCTGGCACCAAATCCTTGCTGTGGATACATCAGTTTCCTCAAAGAAAAGTAAGCAAAAAAAAAAAAAAAAAAAAAAGACCATAGCGATTTCTATAAAAACCTCAGAGGCACAAATCACCCAACTCCCTGAGCAGTCACTTACCTCCCTGTTTGGTTAGTCTTCCTGCTCCCTGTTACTGATTTCCATTTGTCCCCAGGAAATTCCTGCAAAGGAAAATTCTGATATGTTAGGGAGCTTTGAATAGCCAGATATCCAGATAGTTTCAAAAATACCAGGCAGTCAGAAACCTGTTCTTGGCCAGGCTCGCATCTACTACTCCCCCAGACCAGCTACAGAAATGCGAACTTGGAAAGATGCCTTTGGCTGGGAGGCCTGTTGAGATGTGCAGTCATGCAGATATACAGAAAGCATTCAGAGAGGCTTGGACACCATAGGCTAAGAATGCTGCATTTTTCTCTGCTCCACTCTCCTCCCAAATCAAGGTAAAAATTAGTTTAGCCTGTTTACTGTTTGTTCTGGCTCTTGCCTGCATTGAGGGATGGAGGTCATTTTGTTTGTCCTACTGTATGACCCTGTCTCTTCCAATACAGAAAGCATCATCTTGGAAGCCCTAAACTTGAGGGAATTTGACGGCAGGAGGTCTTGCTGCAGCAATCCTCTCCCAGACTGGACAGAAGCTAAGGTGGACTCATCTCTGGGAGACATGAGTAAGAGGTGCCTTGGTTCTGACACTCTAGTAGACTCTTACCCCTGGGCATGCTTTCCTTAATTACCATGACCAAGTAGGTCTTTACCTTAAGCCACATGTGCCATTTGTAAAAGTTTCCTTGTCTTATTACTCAAGCCTGAATCTGAACATATCTTTTCTTTCTAGATTCTTCCCAGTTTTATATTCAGCACCCTCTACCTAAAGATTTGGAGCTGCAGGGAGGAACTGGAGGGGATCTGGGAGGGGAGGAAATAATGCAAAGAAATATTCATGTATGACATTCATACAAAAATAAATAAATAAATAGAATTTACTTAGAAGGGAATGCACAGTTTTTTCCTAAGCTTCACAGATATCCCAAATTCCTTCTTCTCTGGCACTGCTATTAATCCCTTCCAAGGTCTATTGCCTTAGCCACAGCAGGTCGCCCATTTGGAGGCGCCCACCTGGTGAAGCAGAATTAACACAGGTATTTGGTGTCAGTCATACTGGCTAAGACTCCACCTCAAACCTCAGTTTCCTATTTGGAAACTAAAGATTGCCAGTGAGAATCAAATGAGATGTGTGATGAGAATACTTCTTCATGGCTCTGTAGTCCCAGCACTTGGGAGGTTGTAGCTCATGAGCTCAAGACTGGCTTGGACAATACAACAAGATTCAGTGGCAAAAAATTATAATGAATCTTGGAAAAAAATAGGGCTTATTTCCTGGCTCCAGCTTCACAAAAGCAGAGTAGTTGCTGTTTCAGGCAGCTCTAACAATCTGTACTTCAGATTTGGCTTTGGTACCTTTGTGAGATTTCCCTGCCTACAAATGCACTACAACTTGTTCAGGCATAGCAAGAGCCAGGGATTCCTGTCCATGTTGCCTAACCTTGTGGAAGTGCTTAGAAAATAGCAGTGAGGGGCTGGATAAATGGCTCAGCAGTTAAGAGCACTGCCTGCTCTTGCAGAGGATCTGGGTTTCATTCCCCATACCCACATTTTAGCTAACAACTGTCTGTAACTCCAGTTCCAGGGAGATCTAATGCCCTCTTCCTGCATGACATGGGTGCACTTACATACATGCATGCAAAACACTCACACACATAAAAATAAATAAATAAATAAATAAATAAATAAATAAGAAAATAGCAATGAGCAAGCCAGACCAAACTTTTCACCCATCTACCTTTCTGAATGGTCTTCTCAATAGATACAGAAAATGCATTTAAAAAAATCCATACCTAGTTAAAAAGAAAAACTCTCTTAAGAGAATAAAAGAATAAAAGGATTATTTCCTCAAACTGATAAAGAACAACTACTACAGAATTAATAGCTACCAAACTTCATGGTGAAAGATGAAGAACAGGGTGACAATGAGGGCAGATTCTCACCATTTCTTCTGAACATTGTCTTGGAGGTCCTAGACAATGTGTTCGGCTCCCTTTTCCCAGGAAAGAGCATATAGACTGTAAAGAAAGATACAAAATTCCTTCTATTCCAAGATAATGTGACTGCCTATATACAAAATCTATAATTTACCTAAAAGCTACTATAATTAATCAATGAATTCAGAAAAGTTATAGGACACAATGTCACCATATGAAGTTCAATGGTATTCCTACTTATAGAGGCTTCTTCCAATAAACATACACGCAATATAAAAAGAGTTTAAATGCAACTACCCAAAACAGGGCTTCAATGGTGTTAATAGATACCACAGGCTAACAATGAAAAGCCCAATGCCAGGAACGAACTCCCCCTTTTGGAGTTGTTGATTGGTGGGGGGGTCCAAGAGACCCTCAAATAATACTGGCTATTACTGTAAAACTTGGTTACACACCAGAACTTGATGGTAAGACCCTGTTACTGAAGATATTACGTATCTGAGTCACAGAACAAATGAGAGGAAATCAAGATTGTACTGACCTCAAACTCTCTGCTGACTAGAAGATGCTATGCATGTTACTGGCAGAGAAAAGTAAACATCAACCTTACCCAGCTATGAACCCTGTGAGTTACAATAACAACTGGCTTGGCAAAATGTGCCCACTGGTACAATAGTGGCATGATTATTTACGGGAGTAACCAACCACCTCTTTTTTTCCATTGACGGCCCAATTCACAAGAAGGAATCACATCTGATATTGTTATCAGGGCCAAGAACTTGGAGCTATAGATGAGAACCTACTACTAGTCTGCTAACTAGGCACAATACTAAACTGGCTCGTAATTACTGATTACTATACCCATAGATGACTGTATTGTATCTCTCAACACTCACTAGAGAACATTCTTCTTGCAGGAGATGGTGATTAACACAGAGACCCACAACTAGTCAACATGCAAAGAATAAAATACCATGGAACATGCAGCCCTAAATGGGACACCTATAATGTACCCTCACTTCTCAAGAGTCAGAGATCATTGAAAAGGGATTGGAAAGGTTGTAAAAATCAGAGAGAACTGATAGATAAATACAGGACAACTGTTCTGTCTGGACACCATAGGGTAGTTGCACATATGAAAGCATAGCACTCACGACAAGATGTACAAGACCTGTGCAAACACATGCCACACAAAAACCCCTCATGAACGAGGGATGTGGGCAATAAGCCTTACCCTGGCAGATCTGTTGGCAATTGATAGCTATTGGGAGAGGGAAGGTCAATTTTTTCTTAATGCTTTGATGCCTGGAAGGTGGGCCAGACTCTAAGGGATAGATTCACTCTAAACAGTATTTTGGAAACATGATTAGATTCAATAAGTCTTTACAAAAAATTATAAATAATAAAGAACATGAAGTCAGGGGATCAGTAAAATGGGTGTGGAGAATGGGGAGAGGTTGGAATATGATCAAAATACACTATGAAATTCTCAAATCAATAAATATATTTTTAAATTATATAACTTCAAATTGTAGTGGTTGCATGATTTGCTTAAGGTCATGCCGATATTAATTTTATAGTTTGAATAGAAATATCAGTTCTGTTCATTTTTGGGAGCAAAAGTTATTTTTCTCAAATTCTTAGGTTGCACAAGCATACTGCAATCTTGGTGGCTGAATTTTGTAGAAAGGGCTTTTAAAGGCTATTAAAAATTAAAATTTTTAATAAATTATAATAATATTTTCAATGGTTTACTTAGCCTTCTCTTCCTAAGGAGAATAATTAATTTTATCTACCTAAGAATAAAGTGCTCACCTGTACTGCTGGCTTCCTGTGTTTCCAAGCATTGCCAGATGCCAAGCTGCTGTCTTCAACGACACCATGCTGAGGATTATAATAGCATGCTGTACAGCGGATGCATTGGTGGTGGTGGTACCTGCAGTTGTAGCAGTTTGGCATCAAATCTCTCTTTAGCAAGGCAGGGCAGATTTCCCCAGAACAATAAATACAAGGGTTATGCACTACAGTTCCCTGAACACTGCAGGAGTAAGAGCAGGTCCTATGGTAATCAAACTCACCACAATGAAGTGGCTTACAACAAAGGGAATTTTCTAGGCCTTCACTAGGAAAGCATTCTGAGTAGGTGGGAGTTTCTGACTGAAGGGGTGACATGGAATTATATGCTTGGTCTGTAGAACGATATGGTTGGTCTGTGGGATGATAGGATTGGTCCAAAGGATGGGATCTCAATTCCCTATAGCTTGTTGACTGGAAGTTTTGGTCTATAGGTTTTGGTCTCTGAGTAAAAGTCTTGTTGGAATGAGTAGCTAAACCTGGCAAATGAGATATAGATAAGGATTTGCTGCTCTCTTCAAAGAACTTTCTTCTGTCTGCAAAGGGCAAGAGGATGGCTTCCTCCCCAGTTTGGGCAGTAGAAGACTTCAACTCCTTGTCATCTACACTGGAAGAACCTTCTGTGCACAGTGCCACATGTGACTGTGAGTTATACTCTGGAGACCATCTCCAGGGACCTCCACAGACCCTACGGAGAGCATCTGCTTTCTCTGGGTCTGAGGAAGATGGGTCAGATGCCTTCCACCAGGTGTTCAGGCCCAAAGAGGATTGGCCAGACCTCTGGTCCTGGCTTATTTGTCCTTCTAGGGCTATCCTGGATTTGGGACTCTCAGAGACTTGGCTGAGGCATTCTGAAGACCTAGCCCGGAGGATTATGCTTTTGTTGAAGAACCTGTCTTTGGGACTAAGGGTTTTTTTGTATGAAGGTAGAACAGTTGAGTTAAAGGGTGGAGGGCTTTCTGGAGGCACTTGGATCTCTTCCACTGGCTTTTCAGTGTCACACAAGTTTGACAAGGGAACTTTACTCTTCTGGAGTTGGGCTTTTCTCCTCTGAATTTCATTACGTAAATTGGTAGCAAATCTCTCACTCTTCCGCCTGTTTAGGATGGACCGGCCACGGGGGCCTCCACTTCTCCTGCCACCCATCTGACCACAGTCCTTGGGCTCATTGTTCCCTTCTTCAGTAACTTCTGTGTCACTAGCTACTTTAGTGCTTGAAGAGCAGTCTCTGGTTTGTTGAATGGGGGAGCCAGAAGCAGATGGTTGCTGACTGGCCAGTTCACTGCCTGCTCTGTTTGCCCTATTTGGGTCCAGGAAAGCTTGTTCTGGAGGGTGTCCATCAGATTCTTCATGTGGGGAACCACTTTCACTCTGGTGTACTGAGCCAAATAGCTTGTCATCTATTGGCCTCGTCTTCCTTTCTTTTATGGTCTGATCCTGGGTGCCTCCTGCGGGGAAACATGGACTTTTCTTTCCCTTAGAGTTGTTGTGCAAAGGGAACCGAGTCCACTGGTTCCCATCCTGCCCAGTTGGCAACTTCATCCCTTTGCTTCCTCTGGAATCAAGGTGCACTTGCCGTAGGTGGGATGCCAGCAGCTGTTCAGGGGCACTATGGAGATGTTCTGTGATTCCTGGGAGGTGTGGAGTACTGACAAAGGACAAAGAATTAGCCAACTCTGCTGAAGACTCCTTGAGTGGGCTGAACTCTATGCTAGAAGCTTTGTCATGGAATTTGGGGGAACCAAGAGCTTTGGAGGAAGCTTCTGTCAGTAGATGCTCAGAGTCCTGCTGGCTAGATTCAGGAGGCTGGCTGGGCTCATAGTTCTGATGACCCTCATCTGCTATGTGGTCTTGTGTGCTAAGGCAGCAGAACCGGTTAGAACTCCTTAGGGGTAGCACTATCTCCAAGCCAGGTTTCTCCTTCTGTTGCAAGGTGTCCACAAGTTCAGAATCCTGGCGCTGCTCTCCATTGAGGAGTTGGGCTCTGGAGGCTTGAAGGCTGTCTCGCCTTATTGGAGGCTGTGGTGGACCCCTCACCATTTTGGCAGGTCCTAAGTGGTGGACCTCCTGTAGGCAAGGTGAAGTGTGGGAGGTAGAGATCAGATGACTCCCTCTGGTGTGATGGCTACTTCCTGAGGTCTCAGACACATTAGATAAGCCATTGGTGGCTTTAGTTGGTCCTGGGCCTGGTGTGACAGAATCTGTTGAGGGTGGTTCTTCTGGCCTGAGGAAAAGGGCACAGTCAGAGGCATTTGAGCTGGCCGAGAAGGAGCTATAGGCTGAGTCACGCTGGTTAGGGTATATGTTTTGGTCAATGGGCAAGAGATGGCCCTCGTAGGTAGCTTGGCCTGGTTGCTCCAGGCTGTCCATGCTGCCAATGGAGCTGCTTTTCTCAGTGCTGCAGTGCCGGGAGAGAGGACACCACTGCACACACACGTCACTGTAAGACACAGGGTACACTCATTAGGAGTTAAGCAATCAGATCCCTTTCCCATCTTGGTCAGTCCTACCCTGAGAAAAGTCAGGACAAATCAGAATCATCCATGATACAAATGCAAGAGCAATGAGGCAACAAAGGAAGAAAGGGAAATAAGCAAGGAAATTGACACTGGGATATCACAGGAATATCACAAAATAGGATACAATATTACATGTAGAAGGATGAGCAAATATCCCAAAGAATGCCATGGAGATTATATACTATGTCACTGCTAACTGAAATTGCTTCTGAGCTGTCCATGTCCCTGGTGAGTCAGTCAGTATGTGACTCTCTGCCAGGAGACACAGCACAGAATATCAGCATTAGAGAAGAGCCCACCAGAGCCAATTCAGAATGTTTTAGCCAGACCATCACAATCACATGAAGGCTTGCTATAACACAGGCCATTGTGCCTCATCACACTTTTGAAAACCACTGGTGTCAATAAAATAAGTCCTACAGAGAGTAAGTGACTTTGAGAAGGTAATTTTCACCAGCTCTAACTAGTGACACAGTGAGGATTGGAATTTAGGTATTCCTCCATTCTGTTCCATTATCATTTTATTTCACTTCATTTCATTTCATTCTATTCCATTTTGTTCCATTTGCAATCCTGGGAGTGGAGTGGAGGGTGTGGTATGTGCTAGACAATGGCTCTATTTCTGAGCAACATCCCCAACTCCATTCCTGGACTACAATCCCAGCTCTTATTTTTCTTGATAATAAAAATTTCTAAGTATTCATTGGTGAGTTACAGAGTACCAGACACTTTATAATCTTCCATGTTAATCCCCAATTGGGATGTTTTATCCCCCACTTCATAGCTCGACAGGGGAAGCAAACTGACTAGTTCACTAAGCTACTAAAGAAGCTAAGCTGCAATTGGAACCCAAGTCTTTCTCAGTGTAAATGTCTTAGCTCCTCTCTGATACATCTTTTAAATGGGAAAAATTGTAATATTTCTACCAGACGGCTGCCATGTATATGAAATCACATAAGAAATGTAGAGCTGCTGTGAGTGCTCAGGCAGCTAGCAAGAGTTCACTGTATGGCAGTAGCTCTTGGCCGCTGTTATTGTTATTAATGTCCTCCCTACTACTAGGATCCATACTATAGTGGCATTTGCTTATCTAGGCTTCCCTTATCTCCTACAGCAAAATTAAACTACAGAGACCAAAGATCAGACACAATTTTGAATGTTAAGTACCATTTCCCACACACATAGCCAGACTGAGCCAAGTCATGCCAGTAACTCTCTTTGACTAGAACCTCAGAGGTTGCAGGTTGCTCTCAGAAAGGCCATAACTCAGAA
Organism: Eospalax fontanierii; assembly: GCA_035773235.1. Classification (NCBI taxonomy): domain Eukaryota; kingdom Metazoa; phylum Chordata; class Mammalia; order Rodentia; family Spalacidae; genus Eospalax; species Eospalax fontanierii. The sequence continues at coordinate 47,833,731 of CM069525.1, forward strand.
AGCCAGATCTGAGTTGTGGCAGCAGTGTATGAGACCGCCCCCCCAGGCCAATTCCCCCTTACCATTGCTTCTTGCATGGTCCCTTAGCCACTCTGCTCATTTGTACTCTGGGCTAATAACTTCTTGGGAACCTGTTCCCCACCCCACCACCCTTCTAGCTGAAAAAATACACCCATCCACACCCAATTAAAGAGGAGCCAAATACAGAATGCATTTCTGCCTATTCTAGAACAAAATTGACTCTGCCCTGAGGCTCTGGCTTTCAATACCAAATAAAGTTACCAAACTGGGCAAATTTATTTCTTACCTTCCTTAAGCCTACACAACAGATTCATTGAAATTGATTCATTGAAAGATTATTTATTTATCTTTACTTTGTGTGTATGAACATTTGTCCTGACATGTAAGTGCATCCATGTTGTGCAATGTCTTGCAGAGGTGAGAAAAGAACTGGATCCCCTGGAACTGGAGTTATGGCCTATTGTTAACTGTTATGTGTGTGCTAGGAATCAAATTCAGGTCCTCTGAAAAACCAGTCAGTGCTCTTAACCAGTAAGCCATTTTTCCAGCCTCCAGAATGTATTCTTGGGTATAAGATCTTTATTGAAGGGAAAAGGTAGCTGAGGGTCATATCATGGTTGGCTCTGAGATGCTTAAAAAGAGTGGATTGCCCCTTGAGCAGTCCTTGGAACAATAACAGACAACATCAATCTCCCTGGATTGAGCTAGACCCTATGACTCAGTGAGCTTCTCGATTTGGAGGCTTCTGCTTTGTGATAGAGCCAGTGGACACTGGTGGGAGTTTCTAGTGTGTGACTATACAGAAAACTGCATCCTGCATGAAGAGAGTGGGAGTGGGGTTGGGTGGGGAAGGAATCAAGAAAAAAAGCCGAGAAAGAATAGCTAGTGAAACAGAAGGAGAAATAAGGCAGTGGTTATCTTTTTAAGTCAAATGAGCTTGTTCTGCAATAAATATGATAAGAGGTAAGGAGGCAAATCCAAAGTCATGAGCTTATCACTATACTTAGACAAGAACCCAGGGACTCTAGATAGCCATACCAGTTTCTGTTATGCCACTATAGGCTCTAAAACATTTAGCAGGGACCAGATCAGAGCAATAGAGCGGCCAGGTTGTTCACCCTCCAGCCCACCCTCATGGAGAAAGGGCCCTACACTCACCTTGTGCTGCAACCAGAATGCCAGGACAAGCTGAAGGCTTCAGAAGACAAATGCATGGTTGTGGCCACTTCAGGGCACCCCTCCAGCAGTTTGGCCACATGCCATGAGTGCGGCCTACTGACAGGGGTGTTTCTCCTATTAACAAGAAAGAGTCAGGAAGTCAGCGCTGAAATCACTTCCCAATCAACTTCCGTCCCTACCCCCTCTTTCCCTTCAGTGAGGTAGAGTATCTTACAGGGAGCTAATGTGGGCATATGAGTGCCCCTTCTCTCAGCTATATTACTGAAATGTCATTCACTCTATGGGTGATTTCTGAAGATATGCCAGTTTTATAGTAAGGTTTTATTCATAAACACCATAATTATGTAAACTAATGCTAAACACATAGTAGATGCTAAATAAACATTTGTGGCATACATGAGAGCTGCCATTTGTGTCTGAGGGAAAAAGTCACTAGGATCAATCTTCCCAATTTTTTTCTGTAACAAGATACAAGTGATTAAGATGTTCAAACAAGTCAAACAAGTCAGTATTGGAGTGTGAACTGTTCAATTTTTCCTCATTCATTCTGTAAACATTTATTGTGTGCTTACTTTGTGTCATATATAATACATGTGGCTCTAGGGATACAGACACAAATCAAACATAGGCTGTATGCTTGAGAGCTTGCAAATTCATTAACAATGGAGTTAATTGAAGTAAGCTTAATACACACCCTGAGAGTTGAAGGATAAGATGGGCACAGAGGCACAGAAGTGAGACACTTGAATTTGTAGGCAAAGTGGTATCAAGGAGTCTCAACTCTTGTGAGGGGGCACAGAACAAAGTGGCCATCAGCATAGACTACGCTAAAAGATCAGACTGGCTGCTCAGCAGGCCAAAGGTAGATAACTGGAAACAGATCTGAGGCAAAGGCCTCAAATGTAGCCAGAGGTTCTGTCCCGTGCTAAAGGCTAGGACCACAACTTTTGCACTGATTTGCTTATACAGGACTCATCCCTGTTTCTTAGCATCTTGGTAAAGTACATGATTACATATTACTCCTGTAAATGGGAAAGAACACATCTGGGACATGGAAAAGTTAGGAGGCTAAGAGATGACTGATGGGAAGGAGAATAGGAGGGGGAAGAAGAAGAGTACAGGGATGAAGAAGAGGAGGAGAGGGAGAGGAAAAGAAGAGGGGAGGGAAAATCAAGGGAAGAGGGGAGGTAGGAAGGGGAAGGAAGGGGATGGAAAGGTGGCAGAAGGTCCAGGTAAATGCTAGAGATACAGAGAAATGACATTGAGAAAAACATGACAGAAGGAGGCAAGATTTTGTGAAAGCATATGGAGAAATATACCAGAGAGAGAAAATGGAAACTAGGCAGATGAATGGTATTATATGAGAAACAGGTACTAAAGAAGTAGATCATGGAGAGATAAGTAAATAAGACATTATTTATTAATTTATTCATGAGCTCCAAATTAGGCATCAACGGAACAGATAAGAGATGGTGTTGTCTTCAAGCTTGCTGCACAGCTGCAAAAATGAGCTTCTTATCTCCCTTCAGCAGTGGTAGACAGGCTGAAATAGGAGGATTTCAGCCTTTCTAGAAATGCAAAATGCAGAAGATCCAGGCAGCTCAAGGCCGAAGCCTAAAAAGGTAGTCCCGAGGATCAGGTCTTACAGGAGACAGAAGACTGAATGGACTATAGGCTAGACACAGACAGAGAGGTACAGGAAGGTCAGAGAAAGCTACTTGTCAAAGGCCAAAGTCATAGATCAGCAGCAGCAGCTTAAATTTGTAGGGAGAAAAGCCAGGTGAAGACTCAGGCTTATAATTAGCTTCTCTATGATGGAACATAGAATGCACAACAAGGAGGCCAAAGGTGCCAGAAGGTCTGTGGGCTGCGTTTGCTTTCTGCTGGCTTGAAAGCTCACACCCAAAGCTGTGGTGCTGGGAGAACCCTGCTGTTGCTCTTATGGGGTAATCATTACCAGCAAGTGTTTATCCCTTAGAGGAATGTGTACTAGTAGGTCTATGTACCGAATGTATCTTTGACTGATGCTTCTAAGCACTATAGTAGCAAATAGGACACCTATCCTATTTTGGGTCCCTCTTCCAAATCCAGGATTTCTGAAGTTCTTCAGAATCCACAGTATAAAGGGCTAGTAAGGTAGTAAGCATTTGTGCTTAACTGTCTAACCCAATATTGAGCTCTCCTAAGTCTTCTTTTATGATGTATATCAGGCTTGCCCATCCTTCCATGCATCTATCCTACCTTTTCCTTTTGCTCTTTTCAATCTTTTCCATTTTGTAATCTTTACATCAAATCATATCACTCCTTCCAGAATCAACCATTACAACCTTCCAATTCTAGTTCATGCCCTCAGAACTTTATGTTGAAAGTACTATGTCCATGTGTCAAACAGTATATTCTTGTTCCACTTCCAGTCATAGCATTTGGAGCCTACCAGGTTAGATACTGATTGAATGGGGGGGGGCACTCTCCTACTCAAGAATCTTCTCTGACTCACAATTTAAAAAAAATTTGTTGAGCTTATATACATTTCATACAACAGATCTTAATCAAATTTAGACACCCTCCCTTATCTATGCCCCCACCCCACCAGTCCTTATATATATATATATATATATTTTTACCTTGTCCTGCTTCAACTAGACCAGACTTTAAAAGTCTCTATCTTATACTACAGCTGAATCTCTGTGCTCTAATCACACTCTGTTGCTGCCTTGCTCCTTCTTTGACTCTACTTTTACTGGTATGCATTTTCTAGCAGATTTTATCCCTGAATTGGACCACTTTGACTTAAATCAAAACTTTACCACTTACTATCTTCTGTTGTTTTCAACAAGTGACTTTATATCTCAGAACTATAATTTTAATACTTTATTATTTTAATTTTATGTATGTGAGTGTATTGCCTGCATGTATGTAAGTGTACCCATGTCATGCAATGTCCACAGAGGTCAGAAGAGAGCATTGGATCCCCTGGAACTGGATGTTGCTACATGGGTGCTAGGAATCAGGCTGGGTCCTCTGTAAGAGCAGCCAGTGCTCGTAACCACTGATCCATCTCTCCTGCCCCTCAGAACTATAATTTTGATGGCACTAAAATGGGAATTTCCCCAGTGGTCACTAATTTTACATCTTTATGGAAATGAAGTTCTAGAGACTGTATAAATCAAAGTAAATAAATGTACTGCTCAAGTATCATCTCTCCCAGGGAGCTTGTCCAAAGTAATATAGCCCTTACAGTATAGCCCATCATAGCATACTATTTTGTATTACTTATCATTATTTGATATATTTTAGCTTTGTCCTATTAACTATACTATACCAGTAGGCAATGATACAAAAACAACTCTAGAATTTTAGATGTGAGACTATGTGAATCAAATCATCAGTGTTTCAGTTTCCATGAGGGTGGTTCTCACTTCGCTATGGTTATTATGGGAATTAGAGACAGTAGTCTCACCTGCCTAAGGTATTGTAGTGTTAGAAGAAATATTCTCAAAGCATCTAGTAAACAGTTTAGTAGATTACCAAGTGGTCATTAAATAGCAGGTAATATACTAAAGGCTATTAACTCAAACTTGTCCATTTATATGGATCAATGGTACCTCTAACTGAGGATGCTTGATCAACTACTGTCGAGGTTCTGATGTCCTTGTCACACTTTGAAAGGCAGTTTACAAAGGCTCCTTAGTCTTTTTAGGGTTTCTGCAGGAGTAGCAAATCATCCCAAAGGAGACAGAGGAAGTCAGTTGGGACTTTGAGGACATTAGGAGAAAATGGTCTGGTGGGGTAAAATCCAAGCAGAGAAAATTTGAGCCAGAGCTAGTATCATTTAATCCTACTTTAGGAAAGAGAAAAAATTCTCTGTAGAGCCCAATACTTCACTGATCATCATCTGTGAATTTCCCTAGACATTGCCCACTTTATATTCAAATCCTAATTGTGTGACCTTGAAAAGGTCATTTTCTGAGTTGCAGACTTATACTTGGGGCAGGGATACTGGACTGGAACCTAGGCCCATGCATGTTAAGTAAGTGTTCTACTACTAAGTTTATACCACCAGTATCCTGAGTTACATATTCTTTAGATGTAAATTGGGAGGATGACCATCTCTTTCTGAGTTATGGTGTGGATTAAATGCAGTGCCAAGTATGAAATCAATTAGCATAGTATCTGATATAGCCATTCTATAAACTAATAAAAATACAAAACAGGATCCTTTCTTGAACACTGAGATATGTGAGGTACTAAATGCTTCACATACATTAGTGCTTAATCATCACTGCAATCTCACATGTAAGAACTATTACTACTCCCCACTTTACAGATGGAGAAACAGAGATGCAGAAAGCTTAAACTATTTGCCACGAGCACATAGCTAGTAACCAGCTATGTAGTTAGAATTAGGGCCTAAACTTAGATCCAGGACTAGTGGGATGGATCAACAGGTAAAGAAAGCACTTACTACACAAGCCCAATGATCTAGTTCAATCCCCAGAATAAACACAAAGGTGGAAAGAACTATCATCCTCTGACCTCTACAAGTGTTCCATGCCAAATATGCAATATGCACACAGGCATGCACACCACACACACACACACACACACACACACACACACACACACGAATAATAATAAATAAAAATTTGCAGGGTTGGAAAAGACTCAGATCTTCCAGCTCTTTCTAGAATACCACATGACCTCTCCTGCCCAGAGGGATCTGTCTCAGAAAGCTTATATACCGCAGGTTTGCCATAACCGTACCTCAAGAAGCAGTCAGAAAAGGGAGATTTAAATGGTCCCGGATTTGAAAATATCCCTTCCAGTGGGGAAGGGGAATGATGAAAGATAAGTAGAAGTCTCAGAAAATTTCAACCATCAATTACACAGCCAAGACCCAAATATAAGGATGACTCTAACACACAGCCTTTCACAAAAACTGAATTAGGCACTATCACTGAACACATTCCATAATTCATTACTTCAAGATGCTTGTATTAAACAGAAAACAAAGACACTGAAGAAAGGTAGCAGGAAGAGAAAAAAGGGTCAGAACCAAGACAGCCATAGCTATTGGCTGTACCTACCATGGAAGTTGCTCAGGATGGATAGATGACTTAGGAGATTGAGGTATCCAACTACGTATCCACTCCTACCATCAACCACTCCAGTCAGCGTCTTCTCTTAGCTGCCTTCTACTTCAGAACCCCTGGGGTGTGAGGCCAGCAGCCCAAGATTCTGAGTGTCATCCAAGGGGCTCAGGCACAGTCAGGTCCTCGTTCCAAGGACTAAAAGGAGTAGCAGAGACAGTAAGGAATGCTTGGGCTTTGCTGTGACCACAGCCTTAGGGAACGTCAGCCAGTGACAAGGGCTGGATAGCCATGAAGACACTGTTCCAGGAATCAGACAGCGCCCTGGTGGCAAAGGGAAGGAGGAAAGGCAGTTCCAGCAGCATAAACAGCTTCCCCCCTGTTCCTGACTCCTACCTCCTCTGAGCCCTGGCCCACCCACTCCACAGCTCAGAGGCCAATAAGGAAGCTGGGCCCCCAGTCACTGCTAGAACTCAGGAAAGGAGCAAGGAAATGATGTTTTGGAAAGATAAAGTGGGTGTCTAAAAAGAATTTTTAAAAATACACGTAAGTGAGAGAGAAAAATACCCCAGACACATACACTTAAAAGAATTCCTGTGCTTCCTGTACTGAGTTGACCCCACCCAGCCATCTACACAGGTCCTCAGGGCCCCAGCAAAGGAAAGCTCAGAACAGCCAGGCCTAGAGAGCCTAGAGGCTCCAGGTTCAGAGGAGTGGTACTATAGATGATTTTTTTTTGCAATGCAGGGGGTAGGGAGGGTCAGTGACTTCAATAGTTTTCAAGGTGAAGCATATTCTGGGATATAAAGGCTAATGAATATTCCAGTCTTTCCCCTCTTAAGAGGCAACTCAGCATCTCTTTTTTTCCAAGGAAAACTAAATTTCACAGTAAATATTCCAGCTCCAGAAACGGTGCCCATCAGCAAAAATAGTGGTGCTTGGGGTCAGCATCCCTCAATCCGCATGAATTTACTCTGACCACTACCAACCCTTCTATGGGCTTCTGTTTCTTCTCTGAAAAACAAAACATTGAACTTAATTGTCAGAAGCAACCCTTGCAATTATAGAATAATATATTGTGGTGGCTGTAGGCCCAAACCTGGTGTTCATAATGATGTCCTTACTGGTGAGTGTGCCAGCTACAACCCGCAACATTCCTGTATAAGTGTGCTGTACCAGTAACCCAGATCTAGGTATCAGAATTTAATTTCTGTTGAAGATGTTGAGGAGTTAAGTTTTTCCCGTCGTAATTCTCTTGAGCCCCACTCCAATTTCCCTTGGTCTTTGGGCCCAATTTCAGTAATTTATGGTCTCCATGAGGGCTTATAGAAGCTCCCTCAAGACAAATAATATGCTAAGGGCTTTTCCTCTCAGGAAGGTCTCTTTTCTTTCCACTGTACTTCACACAAGTTTATCACTACTACTATAAGGATTTGGAGCAAATATGGATCTAGCTTAGAGACTCAGTTTCATTTTGCATGGACTTTTTTGACCTAGGGAATGTCATAGAATTTCAATTTCATCGTTTGTAAAGTATACTTGGTATGTAACAAGCACTTGATAAATGGTATCTGTTATTAATATTAGAACCAATGAAAAAATAAACAATGGGCACAGTACTGTTAGAACCATTTCTTCAATCTAAATAGGGATCAAAGAGAAATAATTAGTTAAGAGAAGGCTCAAAGCCAAACCTAGTACTCTCAATCAGCATTTGCCAAACTTTGTTGGACGTGTGGGTAATGGAGGATGAGTCTTGTTAGAATCAGAGTGATTAGTGTGTTTAGAACAGGGACCAGTCTATGACTTTCTAGAGGTCCAAAGAGACATTGTTGCTGATTCTGTGATAACTACATCTCAAGTAGCAATACACTTGTAAATAATCCCTGGTCCTAGGAAATCACCAGGATAAACAGTCTATTCCACATCAGTATTTGGTCTTGGTTGGCTAGGTTGTCCTTGCCTTCTGTTTGTTAAATACTTTCTTCTTTCCAGTCAGGAACCCTGGACCATGCAAGTGAGGTTTACTGAGCCACATGTCTGAGCAAAATTAAGGACAATTACTTTGACATCAGTCTGACCAGGTGAGGATGAGGAAACAATGATAAGAGGTAGAAGTTCATGGATGAGGTAGGGAGGTAGTGAGAGTAGGGAGGTGATAGGCATGTGGGCATAGGCAGAAAAACTCCTGGGTAAAGGAGAGAAGAGAAAAACTGGAGCACTGGTTTCACCAGTTTGGAATCTTTGTGAAGATGCTAGAAAACAGGAGCTTCTGCTGCTTAGCAGAGTTCTACATAGTATGATATAACCTCCTATGCTTTGGGCAATGTACTTCTTTTACAAAGACTTAGAAGGCAAGAACTTGGCCTGGAGTAGGAAGAGGGTAGACTTATGCAAGCAAAAGTGGCAGATTCCTCAGAAGTTGTCTCTATAAGGAGTCCTTCTAAATGAAGACTATTCTGAGGTGTCAGGGGAGGACGACAGAGCAATTCTGGAAGGAGCTAATCTATAGAAATGTTAGTCAGCTCTAACCCCAGTATCTTTTCACAGCACCACGTGTCTTTGGCCCCAATTCAGTAGACCCTTTAAGAGACTTTGGATAGGAGAGAACAATTAAAAAGGGAATTGTGGCTCTGCCCCACCCAGGGCAAGTAGAAAATGTGGGTTATTTGGGGTTATGCTTAGCCTGAGGTTTGACCCAAAATGTAGTGTAGACCCTTTCCTCTTCTGAAAGTGTTTGGATAAGAAGAAGCACAAAAGAATATCCTTGAATAGCTCTGTTTACTTCCTGTGGCTCTCCTAGTCTCCTCCCAAACAGCACATTCATCCTACCCCACATGAAGAAGCACAAGCACATTCTGACCCACTAGGCAGGAAGAGCAACTTACAGATGGAAGGGGGGAGGTGCAGTACAGAACAATTCATGGCTTGTTTATCTGACAGAGAAGGGGAAAAGCTTCTTGGATACCATGGAAGAGGACATAGCTCTGAAGGCCTTTCCATCCCCCACTACTGACTTGAGAACATTATGGCCTAGAAAGCCAGATAACCTTTTTATTAAAGTGAACAAAGTATTGTATTAAGGGTGGGAGGGTGTATATATATAATTAATTTTATTTCTTAAAAATTTCACACATGCATAATGTGTTTTGAAAAGTCCATACCCTATTCCTTTCTCTCCGATTCTTCCCCTATCCCCTATGTCACCATTGCCTCCCAATTTTAAACCTACTGAATCCACTTAGAGTTGCCCATATGCTCTTGTGTGTATGGCCATGTACTGGAGCATCAATAGCCTCTTAGAGGCTATCAGTGAAGAAAGCTGGCTCTCCATCAGTCCAACAACCACCAGTTGACAATAGCTCCTCAGCTGGGGTGGAACTTTGTGACCCTCTCCCTCATCCATGCTGGGATTTTGTCTGGCTTGATCTTATACAGCTCTTATGCATGCAATCACAGTTGCTGTGAGTTCATGTGCAACTGTCCTGCCATATCCAGATAATATACTTATAGTCATATACTGCCTCTATCTCTTACAATTTCCACCCCCCTCTTCCAGGATGATTTTCGAGCCTTGGGAAGTGGGGGTGTGATACTGATTTTCCATTTAAGTCTGAACATGCCACTGTCTCTTAAATTCTGCATGCTAATCAGCTCTTATGTTTCTGTGTTAACCTCCATTTACTGTATCTTATGCAGCAGACAGTGGTTAATACAGAGAACCACAACTGGTCAGTGTACAGAGGATAAGAAGTTGCAGACTGGTCATCTATGAATAGGATACCTATATCAAAATTCTGTCCCTGAGGGCTCAGGGATTATTTCAGAAGAAGGGACAGAAAGATGGTAAGAGCCAGAGGTGATAGATGACTGTAGGGAAACAGAGTTTTCCAGACAACTGGTCAGTTACTCATATGAACTCACAGCAATGGTGACAGCATACGTAAGTCCCACATAAACACAATCCAGACAAAATCCCAGTATGGACATGGGGAGGTGGATAAAAAATCCCAACCATACCCGAAGAAGCATTGGCAACTGATGGGGAGAATCAATCTTGTTTAAGGATGAGACTCTTGACCTGACTTCAGTGCATCAACTTACATTGAATAGTATTTAGGGATGCAAGTTTGCCTCGAAGTCCAATGTACCATTCACAAAAGACCCAAAACCAGGGTGAGAAAATAGCACAGCGTCCTAGATACACAACCAAGATGGACATAGGCAGATGAGGACCCAGAGAAAGGGGCAGACAGGCAGAAAGAGGGAGATCTATATGTATATCTATCTCTCTATATATCTATATCTATATCTATCTATCTCTCTCTATGAAACAGAGTACATAAAATTCTGTGGCGGGTAGTAGGGAGTGCACATGAGGGGGGATATCTACATGCAACCAAAATATATTGTATAAAATGTGCAAAAAATCAGTTTAAAAAATCACAAAGAGGAAACTTCTTTGATCAGGGGTTGAGAGAGGGCATAAAGGTAAGTATTTAGGAGGTGATTTAATAATACCAGGTCCACTTATCAGAATAATAGTAATCAGTTCTCCTAAGGCATATGATTTACCCAGATACAGACTCTTAGCTCTGTTACAGGTACAAGACAGGTGTTAAAACTTATAGAGTGGACCTTAAATCCAATCAAAGAGTAGTTGCTAACTCCCATAACATCTGTACCACTACTGTAACAGTGGGCATATGTTGACAGAATATTTGCCATTATTGTTTACCTGGTTCATAGCTGCATAAGATTATTGATGACTTTATTTACCTGGTTGCATGTGTATCACCTTGCCAGCTTTATGAAAGCTGAATGAATTTTCTGATCATACCAGCTTAATTTCTCCATTTTCTATTACTCAAGCTGTGACACCTTCAGCAATATATGATCTTACCAACAAATTCTGAGGGTAGTGAGGAGCAATGGTAATAGACTGTAATGTTTGGGGGTCTATGAGACTTGGGACTCCAATAACCAACAAATTGAAATGAGGTAACCCATTTCTGGCAATGGCCTATTGTGTCCGAGAGAGTCACTTCCCACTTGTTACAGGGTAACTTCATTTAAACTTTTCTTATATATGTATATTTATATATTTTGGGAAGCTTTCTACAGTAGTGGTTTTCCATATAACTTCCCCAAAGATCTTTAGTGTTAGTTATCCCTCAACATATGCCCTCCACAACCCTGTGCTTTCATCCTCAAACCTGTTCAGTCTTTCTTGCTCCATTATTACCCATTCCCCCTTTATACCACTTTCATTATATCTCCTCTCCCTTGAAAGATGCTCCCCCTGGGCTCCTTACTAGTTTCCCGCTTTCATGGGTATTCTAATTTAAACACACATATCTAAAGATTCAAATATAGTATCCACATATAAAAGAGAACACAAGAATCTTTCTAGGTTTCTTTTGAGGTCTAGATTACCTCATTCCAAATGATTATGTGCAGCTCCATCCATTTATCAGCAAATTTCATTTTTCCTTACAGCAGAATAATATTCCATCCTGTGTATGTACTACATTTATATTATCCATTCATTAGTTGATGATATTTTGTAGGGAAGTTTATTAAGACACAGGATGTTGAAAGGGAAGTGAAACAACAGGATGTTCCAAAAGGAGGTGAAATATTCCAATCTGTATGGAAGCTTATTAAGCTTAGAGAATAACTCAATAGCTCAAGGAAGTTGCTGAAACTGACCATAGTCATAGGATATATACATACAGGCCCAAATGACTGGTAAGAGACATTCTCAGACAAGATGAACTGCCTAGCAGATGCTCAGACAAGGTGAGCCACATAGAAGAGCCTATGGTCAGCCAGTCTACCTAGAAGACTTTCAGACAAACTGAGCTGCCTGGAAGAGGCAAGATCAAATGAATTTCCTGGAAGAGGTTCAGACCAACTGAGCCACCTGAAAGAGATACTTTCTGATCTGTGGAGCTGCTTAAAAGTTATACAATTTGATCCAGCTTCCCAGCTTTTGGGCTGTCCTCATCCTTTGGTGGGCTTTTGGTGATTCAGCTGTCTTTGAGTTATTTCTACTCCTATAAATAACCTCTTACCCATATGCCTGTAAGTAACCCCAATATAACTTGCTGGTTTAGAAAGTTGGATTTTAGTGGTATCCTTAATTTGGTCTGTTCTTGGTTCTCTATTGGGGTGAACAGATGTTTCTCCATGTCTCCCCAGGAATAGTGTGTAATTGGCACCCATACAGGGGCTGACAGAACCAAAGATGAGTTTGGAAGGAGTGATTGCATAGTTCTGGCTATGAGCAGCAAGGCACTGAACTGAGGCTAAACAGCCTTAGATTGAATCATCAGTAGGGGGAAATCCAATTTGGCTACCTTTCCCTATGGTGTATGGGATAGTGTGCCTTCTTGTTGTGTGAATGGTTATAGGGCACTTACAGTGAGTGCTGAGACATGCAACCAAGGCTGAATCCTCTACCCAGATGGAAAGTTTGGGTGGATACTCTGCAAGGAAACTCCTGATGTGGCTACCCCTGGTATGGGGTAGTGTGCCTTCTTTCTATTTCAGCTTTTACATGGCCCCTACAATGGGTGCTAAGTCATGTAACAAAAGCTGAGTCTTCTACCCAGAGGGAAAGTCTGGGTGAGGAGTTTGTGAGGGAAATTCCAGGAGAACGTCTTTTGTGTGGGGTGAAGTGGCATGCTTGGTTAATGAGTAGATACTGGTTCACGAATATAGAGATGCCCTACAAACGTTAAAGTTTTAATGCAAATTTTGTTATCAAAGTAATATGTAAGGGAAATGAGTCTCAACAGGCTGCCAAAACGGATATGTGTGGTCACTGTATGTGTACTAAAAGATACATCAAAGTCTCAGTGGTATAAAGGCCCCTGCTGCTAGATGCTGCCCAGAGTGGAAGTGAGAATGCTCAACATTTTCCTAAAGTTACATCACAGAGAACACAAGAGACCCAAATTTGTTTTCTACCCCCAGCTCCCCAGAAGGACCAAGCCTTTTGTCTTGGGAGATGGTAACCATTTTTGTCCATAATCATCATGTGAATCTATTTCCAACTGACTATGAAAATGAATAAATGGAACATGAACCTTTACCCAGGCAACAGGAGCCACAGCACTTGTTTGGACCATTACTCTGCATATAGATCAGAAAAGTGTATGGGATTTTAAGCTAGAATGCAGTCACATAAAGGGAGGAAGAGGAATAATGGAGTAGGAAGAATTAAAGGGGTTGGGGAATGCAAGGGCAAGGAAGAGGAAGGACTATATGGAGGGATAACTAACACCAAAGTTCTTTAGAAAAGTTCATATGGAGACCTACCCCTATAGAGGCTTCTTAAAGTATATAAATATACAATATCAAAGGAGATTAAAAGGTGTTGCCCTGTAATTTGCCTGTACCAGACACCATAGGCTAGTAAAGAAAAAGCCCAATGTCAGTAATGAACTCCCTCTTTTGAAAGTGTTGACCAGGGTTTCCATAGACATTTAAACAATACAAGATATTGCCCTTGCTCTTGCTTACCCACCAGAACTTGACAGTAAGACACTATTACTGAAGGCACTAAATACATGAGCAGTAGAGCAAACAAATAGAAATAAAGCTGGTACTAACTTCTTCTCTATTGGCTAGCTTTGATAGTGCTAAAGATGGTATACATGCTGCTGGAAGAGAAATATAATAATCATATTTTCTTTTACCAAATGGTGAACATTATACCAATCTTCCATCATTTTGCTTATAGGAGATGGCTTAAAAAGAACTTAAACTTGAAAAAATATTCAATACCCTGGATATGTTAGAAGAGAAAGTAGGGAATATGATTCAATATATAGACACAGTAAAGTACTTTTGAACAGGACTCCAGTAGCCTAAGTATTAAGATCAACAGTTGACAAATGGTACAGCATGAAATTAAAATGCTTCTTTTGTACAGCAAAGGATACAGTTATTCAAGTGGAAAGTCAGGCTTCAGAATCACAAAAAAATCTTTACCAGCTATACATCTGACAGAAGGTTAGTATCTAGACTATACAAAGAACTCAAAAACTAAACATCAAGAAAATATAAAATCAAGAAAATTAAATGTTGGCACATGGAAGTAAACAGTTCACAAAAGAAGAAATACAAATGGCTAAGGATTTTTTTTAATGTTCAACAGAAATAAAGTTCAATATCCTTAACTATCAAGGAAATTAAAACTACAACTTTGGGATTACATCTTACTCCAGTCAAAATGGCTAAGATAAAATAAATGCCTACAAATGGTGGTGTGAATGTTGGGAAAGGAGAAAACTTATTCACTGCTGCTGGAAGTACAAACTGGCACAGGAACTACGGAATAAGTTACCCTGACTTGAGTTGTTGGTTAATAAGATCTGTAGATTCCCAAACATTACAGGTTATTGCCATTGCTTTTGGTTATGTAACCCTCAGGAACTTGATGATCAGATCCCATTGCTGATAAGGCACCACATATAGAGATATCACGCTGGTATCAACCTGGAAGTTTCATCTCTACTGGCTTGCTTTCACAGTGCTAGAAGGAAGAGAAAAGTAACAATCTTATCCAGATATGAACCCTGCAAGCTACAATAACAACCAGCCTGGCAAGATATGCTCAGAGGTACAATAATAGCACAAATGTTATAGGAGTACCCAGCAAGTTTTTATTGGATTTATGTTTCATTCCACAACTCATGCCTGGAATTCTTAATGGAGCCAAGAAACTGCAGTTAGGTAGGTCACAAACATAGGGGAGAGCTTACTATTATTCTACTAAATGGATATAATATTAAAGATTTCTCATTTACCCGTAGATTATTGGATCTTTCAAATCCTCATCTGAAAAGTTCCTTTTTGTAGTTCATGCTGATTAATAAAGAGGTCCACAACTTGCCAATGCACGGAGATTAACAGATTAATGAGTAATCAGCCCTAAATAGGAAATCAATTATCGTATCCTCTGCTTCCAAACCTCAGGCATCATTGCAGAAGTTGGGGCAGAAAGATTATAAGAGCCAGTAGCAGTGGATGACTACAGAAAAACAGTATTTTCCAGACACAATAAGGCAGTTGCCCATATGAACTCTCAATGGTTGTGATTGCATGCATAAGATCTGCACAAGATCTAGCCAGACATAAATTCAGTATAGAAAGGGGCTGGAAGCTGTGAAGCTGCACTCCTAACTGAAGAGGCAATTGACTGATGCTGTATAAGGAGAGCCATTTTTAAGTATGTCGGCCCTGAAAAGGTACACATTCCCCTCACATGTGCTCATGCTGGGTTAAAAATGAGTATATGAAACTAGGAGGGAATAGTCGTGGTGAGCATGGGGAGGAACTGGAGTGGAAGGAATAGATGGTGTACTTGATCAAAACACATTATGTACATTATGAAATTCTTAAACAATGAAAAGATCTAGTTTCTTTAACAAGTTTTAAGTGCACATTGTTGTACATTGTGTCTCCAGAATTTATTCATTCTGCATTAATGAAACTTTTTGCCATTTGACATCTGTTTCCACTTCCTGCCCTACTCTATAGCCCCTGGTACCACCTTCATACTATGCTTCTGGAAGCCAGACTTTTTCTGATTCTGTGTAGAAGTCAGACCACAGTTTATCTTTCTGTGCCTGGCTTATTTCACTTAGCATAATGCTCTTTAATTCCATCTACTTTGTTACAAATGACAGAATTCTCCGTGTTTCAAAGCTGAAGAGAAACCATATGCGTGTATGCCATTTTTTATGCATACATTAATGATATTGTTTTATTCCACATCTTGTTATTGTGAATATTAGTGAAATAACATGGAAACATAGATATCACTTTGAGATATTAATTTTATTTTCTTTGGACATATACTCCAAAGTAGAACAGTTTTATCATATGGTAATTTTATTTTTATTTTTTGAGGAATCTCCATACCACTATTCAAAATGGCTGTCCTAGTTTATATTACCAACAGTATATAAAGGCTCTCTTTTCTCCACATTCTCATCAGTAGTTATCTTTTACCATTTTTATCATACTCATTCTAACAATTCAGAGGAACTAACTCACTATCCCTTTAATTTGTTCAGTATTATATCACACTGGGCTTTTTACATATGCTTTTATGCTGAAGCACATTCCTCTAATGTATAATTTGTTGAGGCTTTTAGTATGGAAATATTTTAAACTTTATAAAATAGATTTTCTTAATCTACTGAAATATCATATAACTTCATCCTTATTTCTGTCAATGTGGTATATCACACTGATTTGTATATGTTGCACTATCCTCCCAACAAAGATGTGAGGTTATTAGGTTGAGAGTGGGTTAAGGAGATGGAAGTAGAGAGGTCAATGCTCCCCAGATGGAAAATAACATATGTTTTATTAATAGTAGCTCTTTCTAGTGTGTAAATAGACTCTTTTTTTATTGTATATACCTTTGTACTATTTGAATAAGATTCTATTTCTGATAAGGTATATATTACTTTAAAAAACAATTCTTAAAAGTCAATTTGTCAAAATCTGAACTAAAATTCTCTTCCCTCCTACTGCTGATGAGAGGTTGAATCATTTTACTAAGGTAAAAAATATATATAGACACTCTTTACTCTTTTTCTTTATTCCTCATTCCAGGCACTAAAACTTAGTGGATCTAACTTTGAGATGAGACAGTTCTTACATCTGGACCTTCACCTTTTTCTGAACCACAGAGCACTTGAAATGTTGCATTCATTTCCTAGCTGGCCTATCCCTTTTATAGCAACAAAAGGCCAATGTATAGATATCTTTCCAAACTGTAAATCTGGTCTTGCCATTCTCATGCTTAAAATCCTTCACTACTCATCACCAATTGTAAGAAAAGTTCAAATTCATTAGCATGGCAATATAAACCTTCCATGTTCCTAAGCCAATATCTAATCTTTCCTACAGGCTTGAATAGAAAGATGGGTTAAGGTAGATGAATATGAAATGAGAAAAAAAGGGAAAGTCTTCTAATGAAGAATTATAGTAAGTAATAAAGCTAGAGAGGCTATTTGGGACAGAACATGAATAGTGTTCTGAATGAACTGCATTTCGGAAATATTCATCTGTAGATGTCTTACAGGGAGAAAAGAAGTAGGTAACCCAGTTAGAGAACTAATGCAACAATCCAAATGATCTAGATTCAGAAATAGAGTGAAGTGGCAGGTTTAAGTCTAGTCTAAGAGGTAGAACCAATAAATAAATTATAGCGCATGCTACAGTCTGGGTGTCTATTCTCTCCCAAACTCACATTGCTGGGGCTAAAGAGATGGCTCAGTGATTAAGAGCACTTACTGATCTTGCACAGGACCAGAATTCTGTTCCCAGAAACCACATCAGGTGTCTCACAACCACCTGTAACTCCAGCTCCATGTATTTCTACCCTCTTATAGGCTCCAAGAGCACCTGCATGTATGTACACACATACACGTAATAATAAAATGAAATACATTTTTTAAAAAAATTCATGTTGGTATTTAATTCTCAAGATCGTATTTTACTGATATTTCAACATAAGGCTTTTGAGAGGTAGTTAGGATTGGATATGGGCATGGAAAGAGTCATCATGATTCCATGAGTATATTTATAAGAAGAACAGGGATCTAAACTACTACACTTGTTCTACTTTGTTCTGTGATGCCTTGTGCTCCCTCAATACCCTATTGTGTGCCATCAGTAAGAACTTCACTTACTGAGTGCAGTCTTGTGCTGTAAGACATTTCAGATTCCAGAATTATGAAAACTGCTTTTCTCTATCAGTAATCCTATGTATGATATTTAGTTATAGCAAGAGAAATGGACTAAGATAGTACCTGATCATAGATAGGAGGTATTACGATGAAAATACAGAGCATCTATCCTATTACCTTAGTAATTGATTCAACATGTCACCAACGATCAGCAAAGTGTGGTTTTAGATCAGTTGATTTTTTAAATTCTGTGATTTTTTTTAAAAGCAATACTTAAAGAATACAAATCATCCAAATTGTAAGAAGACACATATAATGAAAAAGGGATCTCCCATACTCCTTTAAAACAATTTCTTATTTGCCTCTAAGCAGCAGTATAGCATTAGCATTAAGAAAATAACTTCAGGTTGGCATGGTGGCACACACCGTAGCCTACAGTTCCAGCAACTTGAGAGGCTAAAGCAGGAGGATTCAAGGTCAAGAAGTTCAAGGTCAGCTTTAGCAGCATAGCAACATCCTTCTCAAAAACAAAACAAAACAAAAAAACAGAAACAAAAAACAAAACAAAGCCCTACAACCAGTCTAGTCTTGAATCCACCATCTCTAACTATCTGGCCTTAGCTCAGTTATTTAGCATCTCTCTTTCATTTAGATTATCTCTAAAATGATAACAGTGAAACACAAAAAATATATTATAATAATGTTTGAAACCTTGCTCTTTGTATTCAACAACATATCTTGGAGATAATTTCATATATTAAAACACAGTTAAAAAATTTATTAACTGGGTTGTATTTTGCTGTCTGAATTTTCCACACAGGTAATGAATAATGAGGTTATTTTTAATTTTTGTTTTGCTAATAGAAACAATTCTACAGTAGATAACAGAATGTCTTCTCACATAGAAAAGACATATATTTAAGATAAAGTTCTGTATGCAGAACTTGGGATCAATAGTATATGATGTTAGAGGAGGTAAGGCATTGAAATACAAAGAGGTCTTGTAATTTGTACTTCTGCCAACAATTTATTAGAGCCCTGTTGGTGTTGTTTAAATACTCATAGGCATAACCTGAGGGATCTCATTAACATGAAAATTGTGGTTTAGTAGGTTTGACAATTATCAAGCTGATTTTCTAACAAGCTCTCATTTGATGTAAATTCTACTGGTCTAAGTAAAGTCTACAACTTCGAATAGTGAGATATAAAAGTACATGTTTCTCTGTATTTTTGCCACAAATACATATTAAATGTTGGTATTTTTACCAGTGTGATATGTGAGAGTTCTACCTTATTCTTTAAATTAATCTATATTTCTTTACTTACCAGTTTTGTGCTCAAGGCCAGTCCAGACTGCAGAGTGAAATTCTGTCTCAAAAATAATTATGAGTGTGACAGAACATCTTTTCATTTCTTTTTATAAGCCAAATTTCTTTTTATTTGAATTGCCAGTTTGGTTATTTTTTTCCTCTTTAGAGTGGTTTGCTGGCATTTCACTCAGTCTCATTCTCAAGAAATCTTCATCTATTAAGGGAACCAGCCCCTTGCTGCATATTTTGAAAAAGATGTAAAAACTTCTTCCCAGTTTTTTTGTATTTAAATTTTCTGGTACCTTAAATTTTAATTAATATTGCATAGCTAAATTTAAAGTGTTCTACTTTATTGTTTCTAGGTTTCATGTCCTGTTTAAAAAGATCTTTAATATTTCTAAATAAATGTATATGCCAAGAGCATCTCAGTATTGTTCCTCAGTATTTGTGAGAGACTGACACCAGGATATCAAAATGCACATATGCTCGTCTTTTCCATAAAATGGTGTAGTATCTGCGTGTAACATCCCTGCATCTTATCAGATTCTTTCAACCACCTCTGTATTCCATATAATATCTAATATACAGTGAAATGTATATAAATATATCTTCTATCATATTGCTTAGAGAATCGCAGCAAAGAAAGAAATCCTGTACATTTTAAGTGTGAACATAATAGTTTTCTGAATATTTTGTTCTGTGATTAGTTGAATCTGTAAATATGAAACCTATGGATACAGATGATAGCTACTAAATGATGTTTCTGGATCAGTTTCTAGACTTAATTATGGCCTATTAATCTGTATCTTCATGTACTAGTACCAAAGTATTTTCATTACTATAGTTTTATAATACATTTCAACAGGATTGGTCCTATTCTCCTTCATTAATCATTTTTTCTGGACTGTTCCTGACTAAACTCAAATATGGATTTTAGAATCAGATGGGGCATGTTGTGGTGTGTCTAGGAGAAAACATGAAGTTGAAAATAGTAACATGGAATCTAAGCATGCAGTCTTCTCTCTATGTAAGAATCTGTGAGTCATCAGTTGTACCTAAAACTCCTCAAGAAAAATTTCCAAATTAGGAATGGGTCTATTATGGAAGTCTCAAGGTTCCAATCTCAGAGCAACAACATCAGAATTTCTTGAGAACTTTGTGAGCCTCTATGAATCAGTAACTCTATATGGTAGATCAGTCACCCCCCACTGTATAAAAAAGGAAAGTGTAATTGGCTCCTGAAGGTCTTTCAAGTGATAGATGAAACAATGCTAGTTGTAATATATACCAGTGGCTTTGTATAAGAGAATTACAGTATACTTCCATCCTGGACTCAACTGCACTTTGGAAAACTTGCTCATTGGAAAACAAAGAAAGGTGATTCTTTATGCTTTTGCACTCATTCATCTAGGAACTAACTATAAAGAGAAGAGTGTTATGGTAGTAATCAGGGGTGTATTAGTTACTTTTCTGTTGCTATTTTTTCTGTGATAAAATACCAAAGGCAACTTACAGAAAGAAGAGGTTATTTGGGCTTATGATTCCAGAAGGATAGGAGTTCATCATGGCAGAAAGTCAAAGAAGCAAGGCACAGACAGGGCAGCAGGAGCTGAAAGACGAGACCTCACATCTTAAACTGCAAATACAAAGTGGTGAGAGAAAACTGCAAGTGGGGTAAGGCTCTGAACTCTCAAAGCCAGCCCCCAGTGACTTGCTTCCTCTAGCAAGGCAGAACCTCCTAAATGTTTCATGACCTTTCTCAAACAGCACCCCAAAAAGGGGATCAAGTGTTCAAATCTTTAAGTCTATGGGGGACGTTTCTCATTCAAAGCACCACAAGGGGAAATGAAAAATGGGAAGTGAGAAAAATAGAGAAAATGAATGAACACATATCAAGAGCCAAAGAGGTTTTGTTACGAAAGAAAAGACATTGGTAATTTAAAGAATATGAAACTTTCAGGATTGGAATTCACATATCTTAGGTTAGAAATACCAATTTGTGGGTGTAGGACAATCTTTAGTCCTAATCTCTTACCTAAACAACACACACCAATTCTACCTATTTATTTTCCACAATTATCAGCTGTATCTCTACATATTTCATTCACCACGAACTAAAAATAAAAACCAAACAAAAGTAGATACCAAGTTTATAGCTTCCTGATTTATTTTTTGGTTTTGTTTGTTTTAAATCCTTAAAGCACTAAGTAACTAAAACTTTGAGGTCATTGTTTAATGTTCTTTTTCTTTAGTACTTATATTGAATTAACCACCAGGTGGTGACTATAGTATATCTCCCCTTTCCACATTGGTATGTCAACTAATGTCATTATGCAGATCTTGTATAAGCAACGACATTGTTGAGATTTAATGGATGCAGCTTTCCTGTCATGTCTACAAATCATCTTGTGGCAAATGTCCTGGTCCTTACACTCTTATACTCTTTCTGCCTCCTCTTTGATGATGTTCACTGAACCTTAGGTATAGGAGTTGCATTGATGTGACAATTGGCACCAAGCACCATACAGTCACTTATACTCTGCATCTGGACCTGTTATGGGTCTCCATAATCATCTCCATCTGTTTCAAAAGGAGCTTCTTTGATGATGACTGAAAGCTACATTTACCTGTGGGTTTAAGGGCAAGTTTTTATAATACAGGTAGAAATTGGTTTAGGGAAATGACAGTAGTATGCTCTCTTCTAGGTCTATGACCTCTCCAGTCATGGGTATTTGGCTAGGTTCACAGAACTAGGCATGGATGGGCTTTAAGTTCAATTAGCAGAATGTTGGTTACCCCAATTAAAAGTGCTACTATTGCACCATAAGGGATATTTTTCCAGGCTGTGCATTGTTGTGATTCATTCGCTTTACAACTGGATAAGTCAACTGATTGCTCTTCTCCCTTGGCAGATTGCATAGTATCTTATGATGCTGAAGTATGTGGTGTCTTTAGCAATAGGGTCTTACTTTCAAGTTCTGGGAAGGAACCAAGGGTAATGGCAAAAGTCTATGCTGTTTTCAGAGTCTCCTGAACTTACATGACCAATAACTCAAAGGGAGATTTCTCATGCCTAGCATTGAGATTTTTGTGAGATAGGCTATGGATAGACACACACAAACAGACACACACACACACACACACACACACACACACACACAGAATGTATTTTTAAGTAAGTTTATAAAATAACACATTTCCCTACGCCTTTTTCAGACACCTACCTCCTTCTCCCTCTGATTACCCACTCCTCCCTTCCCAGTTAAAGTTCCCACTCATTGATTCCATGCTCCCCTTGATAACACCTATCTCCTACTATTCTCCCCTCTGGAGCTACTTTTCCCATCTCCCGTATAGTCCCTTTCTATTTCACAAGGTCCCACCCCTAGATAAATAGCTTCAGGTTCTTGAGAGAGACTATTGAGGGAGAATCAGCCTTTTCCATGCATGAGCCCCCGTATAGGTTATCTAGTGATATATGGTTAATCCTAAACACAGGAATATATTAGCATATCAAAAAAGGATTCAGTAGATTGTTTATATGTACATATATATGCACATATATGCATATGTTTAATAGTAATAATTAAAGAAAAGGCCACAAAGTTGTGAGGGAGGAGGTATGGGAAGAGTTAGATGGAAAGAGGGAGGGTGGAAATGATATAAATACAGTACTTATGTATAATAGTCTCAAAAAGTTTAAATTAAAATATATGGGGCTGGAGAGGTGTTTCAAAAGTTAACAGCACTGTCTGTTCTTCAGAAGATTCAGGTTTGGTTCTCAGCATCCATATGGTGACTAACAACCATCTATCACTCCAATTCCAGGAGATCTGACACCCTCTTCTGGCCTCCATAGGTACACTTACATACATTCAGGCAAAGCACTCATCCACATAAAATAAAAATAAATAGATAGATAAATGAAAATGCAAACATATATTTCTTTTCCATTGATGAATTTTATCAACTTTCTGTTATAAAAGTAATTTGAATTCCACTTCTATTTCTTATGTATTTAAATATAAAATGCATTCTTTCCCTAGGGGGTAAAAATAAAACCTTCCATAATTAAGTCATCTTATCTATTCCAATTGTCATTATTCCATATTCTGTATAAGCAATCATGATTCCAATCGAACTCATTCCAACTTTTGACAAGTGCTGATTTTATTCTTATTCACCAATTCCCAATCCTGCAGTGGCTTTCCACTGCCAACTAAATAAAACCTGCTTTTGTGAGCCTTCTATATATTGTTCAAATTTATTCATCACCTCTCTCCATTCTTAAGTGGGATGAACATCTTTAACCCTACTCAAACTTAGACTGCTTTCAATTCTATCTTTATACTTTTTCACTAACCACCAAGTCAAGGTCTTCTCTTTTCCTACAAACATAGTATTGTGTTTTCTTCCTCTAATCCTCAAAGCCACTTGTTGCAAGTATTACTCATTTCAACGATCATCAATTTCTTTGCTCAGTTATTTAATTATTTTTTATTGTTTGTTCTCTGACACTTTCATACATGTACGGAATGTATTAAAAATATTCTCTCTTTTTGCCTTCTCTTATTTCTCTCTCAGTTCCATCAGCTACACATATATGTTATGTCTTTTAGCTAGAATATAAGGCTAGGACATACTCTTGCCTTCTTTTCTACTACATTGTTTAGCATGTATGCTAAGCACTCAAAGAATGATTTTTAAAGAGATAAAATTGTGTCATGAGAACACGCTAAAGAGATATTTTAGTAAATTATTTTTTTAGAAAAATTATCCCTTTAATTTCAAATGTCAAATGATAGAGGTTTCTAGTATTCACTCATTAAGTGCTAACTTATTGCTTACCAGATTCCTGTCAGGCAGGAATTATTACTTTGAACTGCCATAAAGGCAGGAGTACGAGATGTTTAAAGGCATACACAGTATTTCTACTATTTCAGTTCACTACCTATAGACTGAATTTTCAAGACACGTCCTTCATTATATTCTACAAAACAGATTTCTTTATTTTATCTCCACTTTTCAACAGATCTCTACTGTTATTAGTTGAACTGCATTGTTTTTCTATAGTTTTGCTGTGAAAATTCAAATTAAGACAATAGGTAAGTAACAAAGTCATGTGGAGACTTACCACTACAGAATCTTCTTAAAGTACATACATATACATACGCATTATAAAAAGAAATTGAAAGGAGTTACCTTACAATAGGGGGACATAGGCTAACAAAGTAAAAGCCCAATAATGGGAATGGACTTTTGAAACTGTTGATTAGGGGCCTCATAGACTCACAAACAATACTGGCCATTGCACCTGTTCTTAGCTGCCCATCAAACTTTGCAGTAAGACACTATATACATGAGTGTAAAACAAACAAACAGTAATCAAACCAGTGCTGACTTCAAGGCCTCATTTCTGCTGGCTAGCCTTGATAATGGTGGAAGGTGCTATGCAGGCCACCTTAAGAGAAAATTAATCCTCAACCATCCCCAGTTGTGAATCCTATGAGCTACAATAACTGGCCTGGCAAGATATGTTCTTGGGTGCAATAATGACATGGGTATTATGGGAATGACCAACCACTTTCTAGTTGGATTTGAAGTCCACTTCAAAAGCTGTAGCCCATACTTGACATTGATATCAGATGTAGCAACCTGAGGCTAGACAGGTGACAGGACATAGGGGAAAGCTTAATACTAGTTTTCTATTAAATAGATATAGTAGTAAACTGACCTCTAATGACATTTTGTTATACACTCAGTAGAGAACCTTCCTTATGCAGCACATGATGATTAACACAGAAACCCACAATTGGCCAACATGTAGAGAACAAGAGGCTACAGATTGCTTACCTCTGAATACGACAGGTATATCAAACTTCTGCCTTCAGAGGCTTAGGAATCATTGCAAAAAAGAAGATAGAAACACTGTAAGAGCTAAAGGTGGCAGATGACCACAAAGAAATAGAGTTTTCAATTGGTCATGTGAACTCGTGTGAACTCACGGCAATGGTGACATCATACACAAGCCCCAAGCTTAAAGCAGATAAAATTCCATCATAGATGTGAGGAAACAGATAAGAAACTCTGACTTTAGGTGAGGAACTGATGGCTACTTGGTGGGGGCGAGTCAGTTTCATTAAGAGTGTGACTCTTGGTAGGTTAACCAGGCTCCAGTGGACAGACCTACACTTAAGGACATTTGGCAACACATATTTAATTCATATATAGTAGAGTACATTAATTTGGGCAGAGAGTAGTAGAGGGAGGTGCAGATAGGGGAGGGGATCTAAATATGATTAAGATATATTCATGAAAATTTCAAAAATTCAATAAATAATAAAATAGGTAATAAATATACTTTAAGTTTAGTGTCTAATTTCAGTAGCTCTGATAACAAAAGAAAAGTATCTTTGTGTCCCAAAAATAAGCCCACGTAGCACAAAAGGACATGAGATGCAGTAGGGTGCTGTATTAACACTGCTAATTATGCATCTTATATTCCAAAAATGAATTGTTGTTTAACATCTAGGGAAAATGATAATAAGAATTATAGGGTTAATCAACATATAATTGACTCAAATATGCACAGTTTAGATGTTTTCTTTTATTGGTATTTATTATTTAGAAAAACTGCAAAGCAGTCTACTGGAATACCTATTAAAGGTGTCTGAAATGAAAACATGTAAATACAAAGGTGAATTTTAAAATTTTATCTTTTTATTGAATTTTTGTGATTTTCATGCAATATAGTTTGATGGTATTTAGATCCCCTTCATTATCTTCCTGAGTTGTTGGTCAGGGTAGTTCAAAAGACTCCAAAAATAACACATATTATTGCCACAGCACTTGATGGCCTCCTAAAACTCGAAGGTAAGTTCCTATTGCCAAAGGCAAGCCAGACTTCAGACATAGGACTTGGAGCAATCAAGCTGGAACTGACCTGAAAGCCTCTTCCCTGAAGACTAGCACTCATGGTATCAGAGGATACTATGCAAGCTGCCAAGGGAGAAAAACAATCAATAGTCCTACCCAGCTGTAAATCCTAATAAACAGCAATAAATGGCCCAGCAAACCAAGACTACTGGTGCAGCAATGGCAGTTTTATCTTGGTGATGATCAAAAGCTGTCTTCATTCTGCATTTGAGAATTAAAAGAGAAAAGTCTCACACTTTTAAACCAACTGTTAGTGATATTCATTCTGATCCTTGGTTAACTATCATTATTGTGTTTCATGATGTCACAAGGTCTCCATCCAAGCAAGTTATTTAGATTCTGGGATATAACACATGGGTAATAGAAAACTACTCTCCAGCCTAGCTGTGACTTAGCAATGAATGTGATAGTTTTTATGTGATAAAAATTGTGGTAGAGATTTACTGAAGCATAACTGGGACTTCTAGTAATTGTTTCTGTTTTGGAAGACTCATTATAGTAGCAATTCTGAATCATATATTAATATCAGTCATTCTCCTCATCACTTCATGAGTATATTCTCCCACTCATACATAAACTTTCCTTTATTAAATCTGCAACTTTTCCCAGAAAATACAGGGTAGCAAAGAATTACATACCTATAGAAAATGAAAGAGAAGGAAGGTGAGGGTAAAGAGGAAGAAGGAAGAACATTATAAGAGAAATTTTCTTTTCAAAATTGTATTTAATATTTTATTTTATGTGTATGAGTGTATTGCCTGCATGTATGTGCCATGCAATGTCTGCAGAGTTCAGAAGACAGAGTCAGATCCGTTGAAACTGGAGTTATGGACAGTTGTTAGCTTCCATGTGAGTGTCAGGATTTGAGCCTGGGTCCTCTGCATTTGCAGTCAGTGCTCTTAACCACTGAGCCATCTCTCTAGCCCCAAGGGAAACTTTCCTCATCTCATATAACTTACTTGCACCAAAATTAGTTTGTAAATTTTCTTCAAAGTTTTCTTTCCAAAATTCATGGGGGAATTTAGGAAGTCTCTTCTTGAAGTGCAAAAAGGAACAATCTCATGTAAGGAACTTCCATTGTGTGAAAATGAACCCTTCTTATGACTGATCGAAAGAGAAGGGAGATTGGTTTTCTGCTTTATTCCCTAGAGGGGGAAAAACCCTACACTACATAACTTCTCAAAAACCATTCAAAGAGATACATTAACTTTATACTTAAGAAAATTGAAGGCTATTCTGCACCCTCATCACAAAAATGGTGAAGAATATATAGTTCCATTAAGAGCCAGAAATATAATCATTTTTAACTGCACAAAGATGCCAGGACAGTCAACCAATGCTTTTCCTTTGATTAGCTGGAAAGCAATCAATGCACTCTTACTAGATTAGAGCTTTCACCCAAAATAGAAATTGTCTTGAATTCCAAAAGCTGGCAGTTCAGAAACAAATCCCCAGAAGGGATCTTGATACTTGCTCTAAGGTGTAGAGTTGGCAAACACATGAGGACCCACATTTAAGGCTTAGGCTCAAAGCTGTTAAATTATAAGGAGGCATACTCAGCATCTTCAGGATTTCGATGTTTCTTCCATTTAGCAAGATCAAACAGTTTGGATGTTTACAGTTGGCTACATCACTGAAGACATACAGTTTTAAATGAAAAGATTCATTTAATTCTAAATTTATAAAAGATACATGGAAATAGTGCATAATTCCTAGGGGGAAGCATTAAAGCATTTTACCAAGACTTCTGTTTCTTGGAAAATGGAGATGAACATTTTCCTGTTGCTTGGATATATGTAAGACTGGCTTTCTCTGATACCATTCATTAGGAAAAGATCATTCCAAACACATATCTGATAAAAATTAGTGTTTTGAATTCAAAACTCCTTGTCAAATTCGTTGTAAAAACCAAGCAATCCAATTTTAAGGGTCTTAATGTAATGAAGATGATTTTTATTATATAAAGGAAAAAGGCCACCTGAGAAACATTGAGTTCTAGGGCACAACACAGTGGTAAATTAAGAGTAGGTTTTCTTTTTGTTATTCATAGTCCAGATCTGGGCTAAAAACAATCTGGAAACCTTAATAGGAACAGACAAAATAATCCCTAACAAAAAATCGATTCTCACCACAAGAGGACTATTCTTGCAAGACATTCTTTTAACAATAATTGCTCTTCCTCGGCCAAACACCACAGACACTCTTAACTCCAGCCTCACTCATTTTAACAAAAGGTGAAGTTGGAGTCTAGATTTCCACTTGAGGTAGTCTTTAACAAAGTGACCCAATCCTCATCTTACAAACAACCCTGGTATTGGAAGGATAGGCAGCATACAGAATCAAGACTTCCTCTTACATGATGTGGTAACAAACTTTCATCTACCCAGTGTTGACAGAAAGCATCCCAGAGTATGAATTATCCATCTCAACATGTTAAGACTCCTCCTTCTCCCTGCTTAGGTGGTATCAGAGGCCATATAGAGGGTAGCAATAATGGAGGAAAGAGTGGAAGTTTAACAGGAACAAAGAGCCCCCTCCTCCTTGAATGTCCACAGTGTCAGTGGAGAACCTGGACTTCTACCTTCATGTAGCAGCAGTGGAACAGTGACCCTATCCTCTGAAATGGTGCTGTCAGAGGAAGCTAATCAAAACAGAAAGTTTAAATGCAATTATAGTCTCTGATATGATCCTTCATCTGCATTTCAATGGAAAATTACTCATCATGCTAAGAACTAGGAAGATCTTAAATTGAACAAAAAACAAAAGGTAATAGATACTAACACTAAAATGAAAGACATCTTAGAAGTGTCTATCTTAGAAGCATCTATCATAAAGATAATTCAATGAGTAATTACAGGTATGCATGAAATGAATGACAAATAAGAACATTTACCTCAAGAAATGGCATATCTTGACAAAGAAATAAAAATATAAAGAACCATCAAACGGAAATTTAGAACTTAAAAATACAACATTTAAAATAAAAATCTCTATTCTCAACGGCATAATGGAGGGGATAAAAAAGAATCAACTTAACATGAAGACAGCATTAGAAACTACCAAACGTGAACAACAGAAAGAAAATAGACCAAAAAAGGAATATAGGCTAAGGAAATTTGGGAACTATAATTAAAGTACTAACATTCATAAAATCAGTATCCTAAAAGGACAGAAAAGGAGAAGAAGGCTAAAAAAATGTCCCTGAAAAAAATGGCTGATGGGCTTCAGCACTAAAAAAAGAAAGAAGGAATGGTAGAAACTCTCCAAATTTGGCAAAAGACATTTTCAGATGAAGAAATTATAAAAGAATTAATTACTAGAAAACTGAGTCTAAAAGAAGTTCTCTGAACAGAAAGGAAATGATCAAGAAATCCTGGAATATCAGGAAAAAAGATACAACATGGTAATATATGAACACATGCAAACATACATATGCCTATATATTATGTATGTGAACTAGATAATTTTAGCATCAATAAAAAAGCATAAAGGGATATAAAGAGAGGTAAAGTTTTATACTGATAAATGACCTATATATTGTGATAACTATAAGTCACTAACAATATATAAGAAAAGATATACTTAAAAATACTAAAGATAAACAAAAATAAGATGTAACTAATAAACAATCCACATAAGTCAGGTGCAGAAAAGGAAATGTAAACATGAATAAATAAATAAATAGAACTTAAAATAAAATATTAGAATCAAGTTCTAATATATAAATAAATACATTTATATTAGTGGTCTAAAGACTGATTGATGTCACATGACCCAACTATATCTTGTAAATGATAACTTCAAATAAAACAATATAAATAGGTTAAAGGTGAAAGGTATAAAATGTACCAGTCCAATTCTGATTAAAAGAAAGAAGGAATGCATACATCAATAAGAAATAAGATTTCAGAGCAAAGAAAATTAGTAGAGAGAGAAAACTGACAATTCACAAATTGTCAATTAACAATTCACAAAATGCACAGAACTGTAATTGCCCATATTTTAAGAACTACAACTAGAAAATAAGGGATCCAGATATAACTGAAAGGAGAAACAGATATGTCCATAATCATACAGTGCTCAGAGACTTCTGTGTCTATATATAGAACTAATAGAGGACAGATAAGTAGAACTTATCTTAGAACCTAGTTCTTAGAAAGATAAGAAGTAGTAACATTCAGTCATACCACCTACAGTAAGATCTAACTGACATTTGTAAGACACATCAAAAAACAGTAGAATGCAGATTATTCTCATGAGACATATACTACCATAGACAATATTTTTTTGTCCAATAAGATAAATCCTAACAATTTTTACAGAATTCAAATGCACAAGCACCTTTTCCTAGCACAATAAAAACCAGTGAGAAACAAACAGTTAAAAAAATAATTGGAAATTAGCCTAGTGTGGTGGCACAAGCCTTTAATCCCAGCACCTGGGAGGCAGAGGCAGGCAGAGCTCTGTGAATTCAAGGCCAGCCTGGTCTACATAGCAAGTTCCAGGCTAGTTGTGGCTATAAGAAGACTCTGTCTGAAAAAGTCCCCCCAAAATAATAATAATTGGAAACTAAACAGCGTATCTATAAGAAATAAATGTGTCAAAGTAAAATTTTCTGAGAAATCTCATTAACTAAATGAAAATTAAAGTACAACAAATTAAGATTTGTAAGACACATAAGTAGTGTTTATAGGAAACTTACTGTCCTGAATAATTGTGTTAGGAAAACAGAAAAGACTAAAATAAATAAGTAAATGAACCCCAATGTGCCAGGTATGATGGTGCACGCCTCAACAAATGCAAAAAATATTTGAAATAATCATTTGAATTCTATCAGACTATAGTGCAATAAAACTTAAAATCAACACAGGAAGAAGCCTTCATAACTACACAAACTCATGGAGACTAAACAACACACTCCTGATGAATGGGTCAAAGGAGAAATTAAGAAAGAAATAAAAGAATTCATGGAATTAAGTGAAAAGGACAATACAACACAACAAGACATCTGGAACACTTTAATAGCAGTTCTAAGAGGAAAGTTTATACCTCTAAGTGCCTACATTAAAAAATCAGTAAGAACACAAATAAATGACTTAACATTGCAACTCAAGAATTTTGAAAGGCAACAATGAATGAAAACCAACCCAGCAGACAAGAATAAATAACAACAATCGGAGCAGAAATTAATTAACTAGAAACAAGGAAAATAATACAAAGAATCAATGAATTCAAGAGCTCGTTCTTTGAAATGATAAACAAGATAGACAAACCCTAGTTCAGTTAACCAAAGGAAAGAAAGAGTAACTTCAAATGAACGAAATTAGAGATGAAATGGGAAACATTACAGCAGATAACAAAAAAATCCAGAACACTGTAAGTGAATACTTTAGAAACCTATACTATTAACTTTGAAAACCTTAAAGAAATGGAAATCACCAAGAAGAAAATTTTAACTCTTTAAAGAAAGAAATTGACGAGAACACTAGAAGATGGAAGGACCTCTCATGCTCATGGATTGGAAGAATTAATATTGTGAAAATGACCATTCTAACAAAAGCAATATATAGATCAAATGCAATGCCAATCAAATACTCAGAAATTGAAGCTAAGACCCTATTGATGAAAACAGGACATATTTCAGAGATTGGATTTGGAGCAATGGTGATGGAACTGACTTGGAAACCACTTCTTTTGAATACTAGCTCTCATAGCTCTAGAGGGTACTATGCAAGCAGCCAAGGGAGAACATTAATCACTGGCTCAACACCAGCTTTATAGCCAAATAAACACATCAATGACCATCACAACACACAGCACTGTTGCACCAGTGGCACGTTTTTCCTGGAGGCAATCAATGTCTACCTAATTGGTCTTAGAGCTCACACAATGGAAGGAAACTCATGTGTTACTGTAATCATAGCCAAATACACATGGCTGAAGAAGTCATAGATCTTAGAGAAATCTCCAAGGCTGTCATATCTCTAGACTAATGTAACTTCTTACTGAGTGCAAAGTATGCATCCTTATATTTATAGCCAAGTATCCCAGTCACCACTCATCAAAGAAACTTCTTTGGTATCAGATGGAGACTACTACATGCCGGTAACTTGCCTATATTTAAGCAGCACATCTACAGTGCAGCCTCTACACCCAAGGCTCATGCAACATGGAACAAGAGGTAAAGAGGACACTAATGAATCTCAGCTCTCATTAATGAAGCTCCCTTATGCAACAGAGGGCCAGGAATACAAAGGGTCACAACTGGCCAAAGAATGGAGATTAGGAATCTGTAGAGTGTGGGTCTCCATACAATACTCCTATATTAAGTTTCATTCATCCTGGGCTCAGGCATCATTGCATAAGACGGGGTGGTAAAATTGTAAGCGCCAGTGGGGAGATACATGAAAATAGAATCCTACAGGCTCCTGGATCCCTACTCATATGAACCTATAGCAATGGTATCAACATGTTCAAGACCCATGCAAACTCAATTAGACAAAAACCCAGCATGGAATTGTGTAAATGGTCAGCAGACCCCAATCTTTGCTCAAGAAATATTGGCAACTGATCATTGTTGGGTAAGGATGAGTTAGTCTTCCTAAAGCAAGGGACTCTGAATAAGCTGATGAGACCTCAGTTGATATGCTGACTAGATCTCAGTGGATGAACTTGAACTTCAGATATTTGGGGGCACTAACTTAAGCAAAAGACCTTAGAATGGATGAAACAATGTATGTATTCCAGTTAGGGGGCTATGGAGGAATGCTGGTAGGGAAAGGGGTACAAAAGATGATTCAGATTGACTGAGATGCTCTGTATGAAATACACAATGGTTCAATAAAAATTAAATTAAAAGGGACATGTCATTATATGATAAAGAATATCTGTGTAAACTTTACAATTAACACCATATTTAATAAAAGGCTACTGCTTTTCCCCTGAGATCAGTAAAGAGGGAAGGATGGCCACTCTTACCACTCTTATTCAAAAGACTGCTGAAATTTATGGCCATCACAATAGGAAAAATTTTAAAAACAATGAAATTAAAGAGGAAATAATACAACGGTTCCTATTTATAGATGATGCACCCCAAATCCCAAGGAATCTAAAATAAATAAAGGATACTCCAAGAATTAATAAATTCAGCAGATTGAGATATATAAGATCAACAAAAAAGCAATCACATTTCAATCAGTAACATGAAGAACTAATACATGTAGAGTTTTGAAATGTACTGCCTATTGTTGACAAAAAGGAAATTCTTAGGTATAAATCTAACAGAAATGTATATTTCAGCTGTGCACGCTGAAACCTACAGAATACCGATGAAAAAATAAAAGTACATAAATAAATGGAGAGACCTTGTTTTCATAGATTCAAGAGTCAATGTAGTAAAAATATCACTTGTCTCCAAATTCTCATACATATTCAATATAATTTGTATGAAAATTTCATCAATACCTTTGCAGGTAAAATTATGGTAGAAAAGCAGTGGATCTAGGATAACTAAAGTAATTTTGAAACAGTATAATAAGGTGAAATGAGTCAGTCTATCAGATTTTAAGAGTCACATAATTACAGACATCAAGGCTTAGTGGTATTGGTAGAGAGTTATACACTGTTCCATAAAGGGAACATAACAGAAACACCATACATATACCCTCATAGATATACCTAATTTATTTATGAGAAAGTTGCAAAAGCAGTTCATTAGAGAGTGGAAAGATGGCTCAGCGTCAAAATTTTACAGATCTTGCTGCTCTTCAGAGGACCTGAGTTCCCAGTAACCATGTCAGGCAGCTCCTAACCTTATATAACTGCAGTTCCAAGGAACATGAAACAGTCTTCTGGCCTCTTTGGCACCTGTATGCACATGACATGCACAGTCTCACACACACACACACACACACACACACACACACACACACACACAATTTTAGAAAAATAAGAGAAAATAATTGGGACCCAGGACTTTGCAAACAGACTTTAACCTGAAACCAAAAAAAAAAAACAAAACACCCAAGATTCATTTTAAAAACCTAATAAATTGGATTTTAAATTATTTTCACTATAGTATATGATGTATTAAATGATGGGAATTCAAATTGCATTATCTGCCTTCAAGGATATCATAATATGGTAGGTCAGAGGGATACCTAAACAGATAGTTGTGCTAAGTACACAAAGGAGAATAATTCTGTCTATGGGATATCTTTACCTAGAAACTTAAGTATTTCAAAGACAATATATTTTGATATTTCCCTCTCTTCCTTTCATGTTCTTCATCATATTAAATGGTCTTGTCCCTGCAAGTAGGATGTCATTTCTGTGGGAATGATGACTTATAAGAGGTAGTGGATCTTTAACAGAATAGGGGCTTACTGGTCAAAGGGGAAGTGGGAGACTATTATAAGCAGAGAAAACAGCATCTGCAAGGCAGAGTCATAAGGGGACACTGTTCCAAAGGAATTGTTAAAATGTTTAAAGAGGCTAAGTGTTGAAATTTAAAAGAAAATATATCTGAGGTAATATCAACAGAATTTTGTCAGTGATGTGATAAAAATGAAGTATCTGAGAAAAGGGGAAAATCAAAATGCCTCATGACATTCTACTTGCAGGGACAAGACCATTTAATATGATGAAGAACATGAAAGGAAGGGGGGAGAATATCAAAATATATTGTCTTTGAAATACTTAAGTTTCTAGGTAAAAATATCCTATAGACAACTGGAAATATTTGGTTGGCATTCAGAAGAGTTTGGGACTATAGATGTAAATGTAAGATGCATTAGTATTCACTTAGTTGAAGTCATGGTAGTGAATTATATTCCACACTGGAAAGACAGAATGGAAGGTTAGCATTTCTCTCCACTCCTCTCTCTGACAAGAGAAATCGACAGAGTAAATTCTAATGTTCTTTTTTGACTGCTTTCCAGACAATAGTCACAAAAGTAGTTTAGATTCTCCTCAGTATATCAACATTTAAAGAATTCTGGCTTAGAAAAGGAAAGGCAGATGAAAAGGCTATAGTTAATCCATTTCTCAGTCCTTGCTGCCAACTCCCTTCTCTTCTGTCTCAGTAAAAGTCTCCTGGGGAAGAAATAATGTGCTGAAGTCAGTAAAGAAAATTCCACAATTTTCTGTAGTGAATTATTACTGACTACATAAAGTGACTTGGAGGTCCGCTAGAAGATCTGGATAAAATTTCTGCTACTAAAAATGCTGCTCTTTCTTCTGATCTTTAACAGAATAAGAAAACATATATTCTCTCGTATGCATCACTAAATTGTGTTTTCTGATATGAACTTCAAGGGAAAAATATTTTTCAAGAATAAAGTGGTTGATGGGAGGCTTAAGGGTTGATGTGGAAAATGGGTGGATAGAGGAAGTCTTAAGACTCAATTCCTGGCATTCTAGAAAAGATTTTTTTCTAGAGAATAGTTTTCAGTACTTATAAGCAGTTGTTAAATCACTTCTTTCTGCCTTACAAAACAAATATATAAATAACAGATTGAGAAGGGTGGTGCACCTCTGGAACTTAAAGAAGGAAGATGGAGGGTTATAAGTTTGAGGCTAGCTTAGACTACATAGGGAAATATACTCTTAAAAAATAGCATGACGGAACTTACATAATTTATAAGGCAAAACTTTCATGGTTAGAAAATACATTAATTTGTTATTTTTTTCTTTGTGTTTGTGAAGCCATTTAAGCAAGTATTTATTTTTTTTCAGTCTGAAAACTTTATCACTTCAGGATAAATAATCTTTATTCGTGTATAAAGCATCTGAATGACTTCTCTATTTTATTTTGATAGGCTTTTTTTTTTTTTACTTTGTGTGTATGAGTGTTCTGTCTGCATTTAAGTGTACCATGTGCAAGCAATGGCTGAGGAGGACATAAGAGGGCATCAGATCTCCTGGAACTGAAGTTACAGAGGTTGTTAGCTGTCATATCAGACGTGGGAAACTATCCTGGGTCTTCTACAAGAGCAACCAGTGCTCCAAACCGCTGAGCCATCTCCCAGCCTGTGAATAATATTTCTATACACTAATTATATAGCATTTTCTTGATTACTCACCAGATTTTCTGTAGTCATGTTCATAACTGTTGTGATAGCATTATTTTACCTCACAGATGAAAAAAATACTATGTTCATCTACATTTCAAAACATTCTGTTCTGAGGAAAGGATATAAACCCTTAGGAAAATAAAGCATTTCAGAGGGGAAAAATGTGTCAGGTACTATTGTTAAGGGAAGTGAGTTCATTTGGAATATTAATTAAATCCAATTATTATACCTGACTTAAAGTACTGTCTCCTAACTCTAGCTTAAAAAGCACCAGATTGAAAGGAAGAGAAGAAATGCAAAAGAGAAAAAATTGAAAATAACTCTTGCTTAAGGGATGAGAGTAAAGGGATTTTTATACTTAGTGGCATCACTTCCTTAATGAAATCATTCTTTTTTCTATAAATTTTGTCTTGTAGGGAAGGACAAAAATAACAGAAGGAGCTCTGGGAGCAAGGAAGTTGAACAGGTAAACTTGGAATTCCCCATTAGTTAGCACCAAGAGCCAAGGCTGGGGAAACAGTTTATTGTCTGTGTACAATACTATGTGAATAACAGTAAACCAATGAGTGAGGCAGGTGAGAATATTTTGGATACTGAGCATGTTCTAAGGATAAAAATATGCTGCCATAAGAGCATTGCTATTTTATTTGATTTATGACTTGTTGTAAGTTGATAAAAGCAGGGAAAAGACAGTTATTGGTTAATGTTTAGCTCCATTGTTTTCAATATGTATGATCTTTAAGAGGAAAGCATAACTTTCTCTTAGTGTGATGAAACATAAAAAGAAAATGTGATGGTGTAGAGAGACTGAGTTGGAAAACTGGAGGTGAAAGAGAGTGAAGACTTCTTAAGATGCTAAATATCAAGTATCTTATCTACATGCTTTAATTTCATCCTCAGAAAATAAATCATTGAAAAAGGGATGAGAAAGTGACTCAGAAATATAACCTGTCTGTTAATCCATTGGTATTCCAATGTGTTTTCTCCCAGTTGCCAATCATGAATCCATCAGCTTTTTATTTATCTATTCATTTATTCATCAAATACTGTCATCCAAGTTAGGTATGGTGGTACACACGTTTTATCCCAGCCAAGGAGGCAGAGGCAGGGTATCTCTGTGAAGCCAGTCTGGTCTACATAGCAAGTTCCAGGGCACCTGGGACTACAGGGAAACCCTGAACACAAAACCAAAAGAAGAAAAAAACAGTCATCCAGGCACTAGAGCCTTGTCCTGGAGATCGGTGGTAAATACTAAGGTTCTAATTTTACAGACATCTCTCTCTCTCTCTCTCTAACTAATTCTTCAAGTTTTGGTTTGTTTCAACCTACTGAATTCCCATTCTATTTCTTGTTATCTTCCTAATCAATGGGAATTCTTTCTGTATATGACTGTGATCAACTCAAATATGAGTCATTCAACAGAAGGAAAACAAACAAAATGATCAACCTGGTTTTTTTTCCTTTGACATATTCAGCCAAATTAGTGTAGGAAAAAGCTATTAGGTCACATCCAGTCTATCCCTCTGGGAATGGTGCAAAACCACTCCTTGTATTTGCTACATTATTTTTCAATGACATTGTCCTAATTGTTAATAATTTTAAATGACTCAGTGCCAGAGTTCCACTATTTCTTTTCAAATGTTAGCCAAAACCCAGCAGTTTTTGCTGTGAAGACAATTTCTTCAATAGTTAGCTTAAATAACTTAAATAAAGTTCTGGGGTTGGACATTGCAGATCTCTATATACTATGGAGAATGTAGTTCAACTGTATTTGAACTAGCTCTTGGCACCTCCACTATTTTCTTCTTCTGTGGCATAGGAGCATGTTTTCAGAGATTTTTTTCCCAAAAACAATACCTTAGGAGATTCTGTTGCTTCTGTGTAGTTACAAAATTTACTCATTTATTCTCATACCCAACTTTTTGGAAACCAGCAGTGTCACGTTGTGGACAAGTCATTACAGAAACACTCTATGAATTTGACAAGAAAGTCACAATCTTGGTTTGTATGACACAACTCTCTTGTTTATGCCTTCCTGTATCTCTAATTTCCCTTTCTTTCCTGTTTTACACATCTTTTCTCCTATTACCCCAGGTGATGATGTCCTTTTATATATGATTAAACCTTAAAACCACTGGAAAGAGAACTCATGTTCACATTGCTACATCTCGATTTTATCTAAGCTTTCCTCCTGTAAAAATAGATTAATTGTCCTTCTTTTATCAAAGTTCTTTTCTCTACTTCTGCTCTAAGCTCCAAGAATAATACTACTATAATTATTTCTTCATTTCTATAATTCAAATTTCTTCCTCTCTACTAAATTAGTCTCATTAGCAGTCAGATATTTTATATTTGTGATTTAAAGGTAATTTCTCTCTAATATGAATTTTAATAATTGACAAATGAAATTTTATGTGTGCTCCAACTGTCCCTTAATCTAATACTTCATGTTTTTGTATTCCTTTATAACTGAACTGCTAAGGAAGAGTCAATGCCATCATTTCTTCACTTCTCATTCTTTCATGAAATAATCCTTTCAGGCCTTTGATTTCAACAGTCCTTTGACAAGATTACTGATGACAAAATCAATAGCAAATGCTCAGAATTGGCATCTCACCAAAAATTGGCACATTTCAGTACTCGTTCTCTCCCTTGAATCAATTTCTTCACTTGAATTATGGGACACCACTTTTGGGTGTTTTTAGCACCTCTCCAGCCACTTTTCAACTTATTTTTTGGTTGTTTTATATCCCACCCTACCTAAAAATATGAGTATCTCAGATGAGCTAAGAACATCCCTTCTTTGATGTTTACATTTAACCCATTAGTGAACTCATCTAGTTATTCTCAAGTCTTTAGTAATCAGGGGGTAAGTCAAAAAATTGTATATTGAACTTTGACATTTTTCCTGTGATAAGATCTAGAGTCCTCTATCACTTACTATTAGCATAACCAGTCAAGATCTCAAATTTGATATGTACAAAATTTAGGAAATTAGTTTCTGAGTTTCTGACTATTTCACACACCCATCAAACTTATTTCCAAAATTCCCAGCCTTTCCCACCTTAGTAACTGATATCATCTAGTTATTTAAGCTTAAATCAAAGAACCTTTTAATTTCTTACTTACTCATTTTTGCCATGACACTATCCAACTCATATTTCTCATGTGAAATGTTTCAGAAGAAACAAGTCTTAAATCCAACTAATTTTTACCATTTCTATCACTAAATTTTAAGTCTTACCATCACATCTTACCTGAATTATTGTAATTGTCCTAAAAAGTTTTGCTGCTTCCTTCCTTTCCCCCTACAATCTGTCTCCATATAGATTGTACAAATGAAAACCTCCAAGTCCAAAACCAATCTTCCTGTGTGTGGATGGAGATGCGATCTCTCAGCTTCCTGCTCCAGCCATTTGCTGCCATGTTCTCCCTGACATTATGAACCGCAAGGCAAAATGAATTCTTTCTTAAATTGCCTTAAATTTACCACAGTAAAAGAAAAGTAACTAATGCAGGACTCTTTAATAACTTCTTTCTGCAAATAAAATACTTTAAAAATCCTTTCCTTAGCCTGTAAGACCTTATGAAAGTGTGTCCCTAATTACCTTTCAATTTCATCTCTGTTTAAGCTTAATTTATCGGTTTACTAAACTCGAGTTTCAATAGTTTTCTTCTGGACCTTTGGTTAAATTATATTTTTCCTTCATGGAATGGAGAAAATTATACTTAAAATTCTTCTGCCTTGTTATGTTTTTATCCCTGAATTTTCAAATGTCTGCCTCTTTCTCATCATTAAATTATTTATTTAAAAATCTTCAGATGGTGGGTAGAAAGATATCTCAGTTAGTAAAATGCCTTCCATGAAACCATTAGGGCTGAATTCAGATCACTAATACCTAAATAAAAGTCAGGGGTCATGGTATGTATTTGTAAACCCTAGTTCTGGGGGTGGAGATAAGTGGATCCCTGAAGGTGTCTGTGGAGTTAGTCTAGTCTGGTCACTCAAACACATATTCATACATAAACATTCAACACACACACACACACACACACACACACCATCTTCAGAGTGGCTATCACTGCCCTAGCATATCTATATCTTACCAATTTCTATGTTCTTACACTCCTTGACTTTGCGTCATAGCAGTTACTACAATTCTTATAGCTATTATATAATATATCTGATTTGTTATGGTAATTGTCTACTTCACTCACCCCCACTAAAAGATTGGATACATGAGGGAAAAGATTAGTTTCTTCATTGCTATGTCCCTAGTTACTACAATAGTATTTGGCACAGAGTATGGGCCTAGCTATTATTCTCATATTAATTAATGAATGGATCTCTTCCCTCTGCTTAGCTAATAAATATATCCCCAGAAACTCACTACCTAGATCTCTTCCATCTCTTTCTTTTTCCTGTTTCTAGAAAATACTCTCTATTTCAGTAGCTTCAATTACCTTCTACTCAAGTAACTTTCCATTTAATTATTGAGTCGATAGTTCTTAGCTTTATTTAGAACCATCATTGCAGTAGTCTACTAGACTTTCTACTTGGATATCTGATAGATTCTTTAAACTGTACTTACTCAAAACCGGATAATTTTTCCTTCTTTTGATATAATTAATATAAAATACCTAGTCCAATGCTCAGCACCCAGTAAGCATTCAATAAATGCTAGTCCTTATAACTATGTTTAAAATTCATGTCTTATAACTCTATATAGCCTGTTAAGTACATAACTTTGTACTTACTTTTTGTTCATATCTCATTCCTTCACTAAATCTACAACCTCAACTTTCAAGTATTTGGATAGCTAGCAACCCAACACTCCTGTTATTCTTGGTTTCTACTCTTTATAACCATAACCCTCACTGGCCTTTCCTTTAACTAAACTAACTATACAATAGGTACTCACCATGTAACCCTGCTGGACACCAGGATGACTATGTTAATGATGCAAGAATGATCATTAATATCTCACATATACATGCACACACACACGGCGGGGGAGCAAAAGGCTGTCACAGCTCTACACAGAGGAAATCAGAGGGTGGTGTCTATGGAAGGAAACCTAACACAGTCCAAGGATGCACTACCTAAAGAAAGCTTAGCATTGGTAAAGCTTGGGTCAAGTCTGGAGTGTTGAGAAAGAGTTATCTAAACAAAGAAGAAAAGGAGTAGTTATCATTCTGAGAATGTGAAAAGGCACAGAGATATGAGAAAAGATGTTGTAATTAGTTAAGTACAAGCAGTTGAATGTGGCTATAACTTAGAGTACAAGCTTTTGCACAGATTGGAAATATAAAGAGGATTATACATTAAGAGGCCTGTTCAACCATGTTAAGGAGTTTAGATTTTATCCTGAGTACAATGGTGAAGCTTCAGTACTTTTGACAACTAATGATTCCATAAACAGATTTGCATTTTAAAAGATGACTCTGGTTGCAGCACGGAGAATAGATAAAGGAAATAGAGAGTATGCAAAGACTGCAGATAAATAATATGTCAAAAGGGTATTGAAATGCACAAATAAGAGAAAGAAAATACGAGAAGTTTTCAGTAGGTAAAAATGATCATGAGTTGACCAATAATTAAATATAGAAATACAAGTTGAGAAAGCTGGCTTCACTTGTATAGAGGTACAGAA
This sequence comes from Eospalax fontanierii, assembly GCA_035773235.1. Taxonomy (NCBI): domain Eukaryota; kingdom Metazoa; phylum Chordata; class Mammalia; order Rodentia; family Spalacidae; genus Eospalax; species Eospalax fontanierii. Next base: position 47,875,711 of record CM069525.1, read on the forward strand.
GAAGAGGCACAGACTTTAACAGGGTTGGAGGTGACAGTCAATGAATTTAACATATACATGTGTAAGTATAGAGGTAACTGTGGGGTGTACAGCTTGGAGAAAGTTTTGTGAGGTGAAGCGAGAGATTTATGTCTTATTTGCTAAGTCAAGATGAATTAAATTATCCATCATGCAATAATAGAAAAATCTGTATAGAATTTTGTGGAATATTAATACCTAAAGGAAAGTAGAAGAAGAATCATTGAAAAAGAATAGATAAGCGAAACAAAAAATCAGAGGAAGATTACTAAAAAGAAAGGAAGAGACTACTTTGGAAAAGAAGAAATATTCTATAGTGTTTAGTGTTAACAAGAAGTTGTCCATGGACTGGGGAGATTGCTCAGTGGATAAAGAGTTTCTCATGCAAGTATGAGGATCTGAGTTCAGACCTAAGAACCTACATAAAGCTGGTGCAATAGCATGAATCTGTAATCCCAGTGTTCCTGTGGTGAGAAGTGAGATGGAGATAGAGATAAGAGAATACCCAGAAGTTCATGGACCAGCTAGCCTAGAGTAAGCAGCAGAAAAATAACAGAGACCTTGTCTCAAAGAAGTTGGAATATGAGGACCAACACCTGAGGTTGTCCTTTAACCTCTACACATGCCTGTATTCACAGATACAAACATGTATGTACATACATGCAAAAACACACATACCTACACAAAGAGAAATTCAAGAGACTGTCCACTAATTCGTGAACCTCAGGATACAACTGCATTTTGGTTATAAGATCTTTGCTGAAGTAATTAGTTAATATATAGTCATACTGCCTTAAAGTAAACCCCAAATCCAATGACTGATGACCTTAGGACGTCATATGGGCATACCAAGATGCTGTGACACAGAGAAAATGTTGTGTTATGACATAGAGGCTGTGTCTGAAAGCTAAGGACTAATGAAGGCTGAGAGTAACCAGCCAAAGATGGGAGAAGCAAGGAAACATTCTCTCCTAGAGTTTTCAGAGGACAAATGGTTCTTCCAAAACTTTGAATTCAGATTTATAGCCTCCTGAAGTGTGAGAGAAATTCTGCTGTTTTAAAATGCCTAATCCATAGTACTGTTTTGTAGTAGATCTAGGAAACTAATTCAGAGAGGAAGATAAGAAGAAAAAAAATCACTGTTTTAAAATTTAACAAGGTACTGGTAATTTTGAGCTGTTACTTGAGGGATGTGGTAGGGATCCAAGTTTAGATCATTACCATCTATAATTGGGACTGGAAGATAAAAAAGTAGAATTATTAAGTAAAGTCTATTTTTCAAAGTAAGTTAACTATGAAATAAAAATAAGAAAGTACAAGAAAAAAAACTCAGTTAAAAAGAAAGCATAAAACTAAACAAAGTTCTCAAATGATGAAGTACAAATAGATGGCTTATTTATTTATTTTTATCTTCGACATCCTCATCCATCAGGGAATGGTAAATTAAAACTACTTTGAGAATTCATCTTACTCAAGATGACTGCAATAAAAAAAAATGATAGCAAATGCTGATGTGGATGTGGGAAAAGGAAAACAGTTATTCACTGCTGGTGGGAGTACAAGCTGATGCAGCCACTATTGAAATCAGTGTGGCAATTCCACAGAAAGTTTGAAGTAAACCTACCACATGATCCAGCCATATCATTCTTGAAAATATACTGAAAGGATTTTATATCCTACTATACAGATACTTGCTTATTCATGTTCATTTCTACTCTATTCAGAATAGCAAGGAAATGGAAACAACTTAGGTGTCCATCAACTGATGAACTGATGAAGAAAATGTGGTACATTTATACAATGGGATATTGTGCAGCTTTAAGTAAAAACAAATGATAAAATTCTAAGATTAATGGATATAACTGGAAACAATCATTCTGAGTGAGGTAATTCAGACTCAGAAAAGGCAAGTGTCACATGTTTTCTCTCATTTGTGGGTGTTAATCTTGAATTTTTAGAAATGTGTGTTTCATTTGGAATATGCATATAAATCAAAAAATTAGTCAGAGTCTGTGGGGGATGCTTTCAAAGGAAGAGAGATAGAATGCAGTGCTATAAAGGGGGAATGGAAAAGATGCAATGAGAAGATTTAAATGGGGTAAGGGGATGGGATGGAGGAGGGAGTATGGAGAAAAATAACTAATACTAAAGACCATTGAAAAATCTATTTGGAAACCTACTATAGAGTTTCCTAAATATATATGCATATACATATATTAAAATGTTTTAAATGCAGTTATCCTATAGTGTGACAACAATGCCCCTACCAGACACCACAGATTAATAAATAAAAAGCCCAGTGCCTGCTACATTTTGAATTGTTCGTTAGTTGGGGTCCCATAAATTTTCAAACATTACAGGCTATTGCCACTCTTCTTGATTATCTCCAGAACTTGATGATAAGACCCTATTGCTGAAGGCATAACATGCTTGAGTCATAGAACATGGAGAAATCAAACTGATACCAACCTGAAAGCTTCATTTCTAGTAGATAGCTTTCATTCTGTTAGAGGTAGTATGTTTGCTATTGTAGGACAAAGGTAATCACGAATCTTATCTATCTGTGAACTATGTGACCTATAGCAGCAGCCAACATGGAAAAATATGCCCACTGGTACAATAGCGGCATGAGTATTATGGGAATAACCAACCACTTTTAAAAATTGGATTTAAGGCCTACTCCATGAGTTGGAACTCGTACCTACCACCATGATTAGGGTCAAGAACTTGTGGCTATACCAGTGGTAGTCCCAAAGGGAGAACCTACTACTATTATTCTACTAAATGGACACAGTATCCAATGATCTCCTAATGACTTATTGTTAAAACCATAGATTAGTGCATTTCTCATGCCTCATCACAGAAACTTCTTTTTGCAGTAGATGTCAATTAACAGAGACCCACAATTGGTTAATGTGCAAAATTCAGAAATTAAAAGACTGGAATTCTCAGCCCTATGGTAAATCTACATTATACTCCCATTAGTGCTCAGGAAGAATCATGGAAGAAAGAGTGGAGAGACTGCAACAGCTAGAGGTGGTACATGACCATAAGAAAACTGTTTTCCAAACAGCAGGGCAGTTACACATATAAACTCACAGTAATTGTCATAACATGCATAGGACATGTATATACTCAAGTCATACAAAATCATAGCATTGAGGGTGGAAGTGAGCATGAAGTCCCACCCCTAGCTAAGGACATATTGGCATTTAATAGCTGTTGGGAGAAGAGCCAGTTTTATTAATGACTCCTAGTAGGTCAACCACACTCTGGTGGATGGCCCCACACCCAAGACTATACAGCCAGTATAAATTGGACTGAATGAGTTTCAGAAATAAGGACATAAATTTGGGTGGTAGGCAAAGGAGTGGATCTGAGAGGAGTTGGGAGAGGGGGTAAATATGATTAAAATATATTGCATGAAATCCTGAAAGAATTACTAACAAAAATGAATGATTCCAATAAAAAATAAAGGTCAACAGCTAAATGTGAACTTACTTTTTTGAAATAGGAGGAATCTGTGCATGCTTGTAAACTTAGGGGAAGAAATCAGGACAAAAATGATTGACTGACAGTACCTGAATAGGAAGAATAGTAATTAAAGGATTTAAATTTTATTTAATTTAAGTATTTGCCAAGGGAGAGGGAAATAAGATCCAGGACATAGGTAAAAGGATAAGATGCCCAAAGAAGTTAAACTATTTTGTATTTCAGAAAGATAAGCGTATAAAATATCATTTAGATCCAGATATGCAGGGTCATAGATGGTAGGACAGAGTATTTGTATTTATTTCTGGAGCTAATTGGGGCATTTTTAAGAAAGGGAATCACATGACACAGGCTGAGCACAATAGAGATCTCATAACTCATGAGGTTTACCTGAAGCACAATTATTGCTGATTGAAATAAATATCGAGATGTACTTTAGGAAGATTAATTTGGCAGAAGTGCAAAGAATGGGTTGGAGAGCATCCAAATAAGAGGGAATAAGGCCCAGGCAAAGGAGATGGATGACATAGACATTAGAAACACTGCACAGGGAGTTTTGAAAGGACTTGGGGATAAAAACGGAATTGAAGAGATTCTAAAAATGACCTTGACTTATAGATATGGGAAAGATGCCATAGACAAAAATTCCGCTATCAAGACAGAGGTAATGTACATACATTGTGGGATGGAAATCTGGAGCTAAGAAACAAGCTTGGGGAAAGATCTGGCAGTCTTCTGTACCCAGAAGAAGTGAACCCCTTGAAGACAGATCATTTGATAAAAGAGGAGTTGGTAAAGGAAGAAGTTAAGATAAAGGATAGAATCATGAGTTTACTTTAGGTACTGGAAGAAGTTGTTTCTCTCAAATGCAGGAAATCAGTCTAGATGCAGTTGAAAATGTGAGACTCATTAGGAAGAAAGATTGGTAAACAAAAACCAGAAAGTTGAATGACAAAGGGAAGCCCTTCCTCACTGTAAGCCTCAGTGGAGATGTAGTACAGTGGTTACAGAGATTCCGTTTTACCTCTAAATAGCACATTTTCCTTTGATTGGAGTTTTATTCTGTGCTAATTCCAGTCTTTCATCTAGCAGAGAAGGGTAGGAAACTTTCTAGGTTGAGGAACAACAAAGAAAAAGCAAAGGTTGGAGGAACTGGGAGTCTGTAGCTAAATGGTACAGTGTTTGACTTTCATACATAAACCCCTGAATTACATCTCCCAGCATCAAAAAAAGAGAGAAAGAACAGTTCATAAAAGAGAGGTAAATCAATTTAGAATTTATTGTTTAAGACAACTTGAACCAAACTCTTTAGCTCTGTATAAAGTCTGATTCACAATTATTAAGATAGTATGCGATTGGTTTCTCCTTCAAGCCTGCTCTTGCTCTTAGCACCCCAGATCTCTGAATTACATTCTTAATCTAGACCCACCCACTAAATCCTGATCCCCGGTACTCAGACCAGCTCAATTTTTCAGTCTAGTTTGTTAGAGCCTTCACAGGCTGTTACAACCCCCAACTTGTCTTGGCATTCCTGAGAATAGCCTTCTACTCTGGGAGTCCCTACCCCCAACTTGCCTTGAATTATGGAGACCAGCCAACTTCCCTGATAAAGCTTATCATGCCTACTGTGTTTCCACTCCCATACTCCCCCCACCCTGAGCCAGCAACTCCAAACTTCTTATCCCCACATCCTGCTCCCCTTCTAGCCTTGAGCACAGGTACACTCATACTCTTAGTCTGACAGATCTCTGGACTACCCTTTTGCCTCTACCTGGCTGTGAGCTCTCAAAATCACTCTGTGCCCTTCTCCCTACCTTGGTACCATATGCAATCCCCGCCCCCATTGTTGCAGGGCTAGGCTTCTGGGCCCTATAGTAGGGGCCCAGACTTTTACAGACTGTCTGAGAAAGCCTGAATTCAGCCTCTACCTAGGAATGCTCCCAAATTGTGCTGTGCCTGCTGGCTACAGGGGCCCAGACCTTAAGGGAGAGCTGGAGAGCATCTGATCTCTCCTGACCTCTGCGTCCAAGGGAATTCCTGAGAAGCTGGACTACAGCCATCTGTTCCCTCAAATAAAAAAATCAAAAGAGAGAACCTGAAGCCTTGACCAAACAGATTTTCATACCCAATAAGAAAACAATCAAGTCACATCAATGATACAAACAGAATCAGACTTCAACCCAATAAGGGAAGACTTTGAGTCTCACATCAGAATCATGAAGAACAAAAGAAATCCATATGCCAAGGCCACAAAGGAAAAAAGAATAATATGAAAAACCCAAATAATATGTCCCCACCAAACATCACCAGTCCTATAGAAGAGTTCTACAACAAGAACCCCATAGAGATAAGCCAGGACACAGAGTTTAAAAGAACAATCATAAACCTGATCAAAAAATTCAATGAATTTAAAGAACACACAAACAAACAAATCAAAGAATTAAAAGAAGATCTGGAAAATTTTCTGACAGAATTCACAAAAGAGATAGAAATATGGAAGAAAGCTCAGGCTGAAATGAAGAAGAAAGAGAAAAATTCAATAAGCCGATTTGAAATCAAAGCATAAAGTCTCACCAAGAGAATGAATGAAAAGGAACACAGAATAGCAAAACTGGATGATAAAGGGGAAAATTGGAGGACACAAGCAAAGATGATGAAAAAAATTTAAAAACACAGGAATAGGATATGCAGGAAATGTGGTATACCATGAAAAGACCAAACTTGCATATCATAGGCATAGAGGAAGGAGAAGAATTTCAAGATACTGATATTGACCAGATCCTCAACAAGATTGTAGAAGAAAAATTTCCAAAATTAAGGAAAGAGGTACCCATCCAAATAAACAAGTACATACAAAAGTAAATACACAGAACCAGAACAGAAACTCCCCATAGTGTATCATAGTAAAATCACTAAGTGTACAGAACAAAAGAAAAATAACAAGTCACATATAAAGGAAAACCCATGAGAATTACAGCTGATTTTTCAATGCAAAGTATGAAAGCCAGAAGAGCCTAAAGTATTCCCAGTTCTAAATAACCGTAGATACCAACCCAGAATATTTTACCCAGCAAAAATGTCTATTACAGTTGTAAGGGTAAAAAAAATCTTCCAGGACATGAAGAGGCTAAAAGAATTCACATCCAGAAAACCAACTCTTCTGAGAATACTTAAAATAATACAAACAGCTGAAGAAACAAATGACTATACTCAATGGACAATAAAAAGAAACTAAATGACGGTATAACTGGGGAACCACAAAGTTAGACCAAAGATGCAAACAGAAGTTAAAATGATGGGAATCAATACATATCTCTCAGTAATAGTGTTAAATATCAATACACTGAACTCTGTAGTCAAAAAACACAGACTAGTTGAATATATCAAGAAAATAAATCCCTATTTTTGTTGTCTAACAAGAAGGCCATCTCAACTTCAAGGATAGGCACTACCTTAAGAAAGGATGGAAAAAATATTCCAAGTAAATGTCACTAAGAAAAAAGCAGGAGTTGCCATTCTAATATCTGATAAAAGAGCCTTTAAACTAAAACTAATCATAAGAGATAAAGAGGATCACTTCATTCTGATCAAAGGAACAGTTAATCAAGAAGATAAAAGAATCATGAACATATATGCATCAAACTCTGGTGTACCCAATGTCATAAAAACAATATTACAGAACTGTAAGGCACAGATTAATCCCAACTCACTAATACTAGGGGACTTCAATACCACATTGTCTCCATCAGAAAGGTCAAACTGACAGAGAATAAACAGAGAGACATCTGAATTAAACAATAATAAGCATCAAATAGACCTACAAGATATATCTACCAAATATTCCACCCATGCAAAAAGAATACACATTCTATGCAGCACCCCATGTAACTTACTCCAAAATCGACCATATACTGGGACACAAAACAAACTTAAAGAAATACAGAATAACTGAAATAATAAGAGGCATTATATCAGACTACAGTGCAATAAAGCTTAAAATCAAGGCCAGAAGAAGCCATGAATACATGGATATTAAACAACATACACCTTAATGGTAAATGGATCAAAGGAGAAATTAAGAAAGGAAAAAGTATTCCTGGAATTATATGAAAAGTACAATGCAACCCAACAAAACCAGTACTAAGAGGGAAGATTACAGCTGCAAGTGCCTACATTAAAAAAATCAGAAAGAGCACAAATGAATGACTTAACATTACAATTCAAGAATCTTGAAAGGCAACAACAAATGAAACCCAAGTCCAGCAGACAAGAAGAAATAAAAATCAGAGCAAAAAATAATGAAATAGAAACAAAGCAAACAATACAAACAATCAATGAATCCAAGAGCTGCTTCTTTGAAAAGATAAAGAAGATAAATAGACCTTTGTGGGGCTAACCAAAAGAAAGAAATAGCAATTCCAAATTAACAAAATCAGATATGAAATGAGAAACATCACAATGTATAACAAAAGGATCCAGAACATTATAAGTGAATATTTAAAAAATGTATATACTACTAAATTAGAAAACTTTAAAGAAATGGATATATATCTAAAATCATGGGAATCACCAAAGCTAAACCAAGAAGAGATCAACAGCTTAAACAGGCAAATAATACAGAAGAAAATTGAAACAGTAACACAAAACCTCCAGACCAAAAAGAGTCCTGGCCTAGATGGAGTCACTGTAGAATTCTATCAGACATTCAAAGAAGATCTATATCCAATACTACTTAAATTATTTGATAAGACAGAATCAGAGGGAGAACTCCCAAATTCGTTTTATGAAGCCAGAATCACTCTAATACTAAACCCAGGTAAAGATACAACCAAAAAAAAATAGATCCATATCCTTAATAATGAAAATAGATGCAAAAAATTTCAACAAAATACTTGCAAAGCACATACAGACACATGTGAAAAAGATCATCCATCATGATAAATTTGGCTTTGTTCCAGAGATGCAGGGATGGTTCAGTATACATAAGTCTGTAAATGTCATAAAGCACGTAAATGGACTCAAACACAGAAATCACATGGTAATCTTAATAGATGCAGAAAAGGTCTTTGACAAAATCCAACATGCATTTATGTTAAAAGTCCTAGAGGGAATTGGAGTAGAGGAAACATACCTCAACATAATTGAAGCTATATACAGAAACCTCACAGCCAACATCATTCTAAATGGAGAAAAACTGGAAGCATCCCCATTAAAATCAGAAACCAAAAAAGGCTGTTCACTATCTCCACTCCTTTTTAATATAGTGCTTAAAACTCTTGCTAGAGTATAAGACCCAAGAAAGAAGTTAAAGGAGTACTCACTGGAAAGCAGAGTTCAAATTATCCCTTATTCAGATGACATGGTATTATACCTAAGAGATGCCAAAAATTCTACCAGAAAACTCCTAGAAATGATTAACACATTCAGTAAAGTGGCAGGTTACAAAATCAATCTCGCAAAATCAGTAGTCTGTCTATGTACAATAACAAGTGATTGGAGAAATTGTATAAGGAAACCCTCCAATTCACTATTGCCTCAAAAAATATCTTGGCATAAACCTGATGAGAGAAATTAAAGATCTCTACAATGAAAAACTTAGATCATTAAAGAAAGAGATTGATGAGGACACCAGAGAATGAAAGGACCGCTTATGCTCATGCATTGGAAGAATTAATATTGTGAAAATGACCATTTTACCAAAAGCAATATATAACTCAATGTAATTCCAATCAAAATCCCCATGACATTCTTTACAGTTAGAAAAAAAATCTTAAAATTCTTATGGAAGCACAAAAGAACCTAGATAGCCAAAGCAACCCTGAGCACAAAATAGACCTATAGACCAATGGAGTATAACTGAAGACTCAAACCTTAGGATATGAAATTTCAGTCACTTGATATTTGACAAAGGGGGCCAAGAACACTCACTGGAGAAAAGATAGCATCTTCAGCAAATGATGCTGCCAAAACTGGATCTCCACCTGTAGAGAATGAAACTAGACCCTTATCTTTTACCTTGTACCAAAGTCAACTCGAAGTGAATCAAAACCTCAATGTGAAACCTGAAACTCTGAAACTGTTAGAAGAAAGTATTTGCAGTAACCTACAAGATGTAGGAAAGGACTTTCTAATTCAGACAACAGTTGCTCAGGAATTAAGGTCAATAATCAACAAATGGGACCTCATTGAAGGATAATCCTTCTGTACCACAAAAGAAACAACCAAGGAAATGGAAAGAAACCCCACAGAATGGGAGAAAATTTTCACCAGTGACACATCTGACAATGGTTTAACATGTCAGAACATATAATGAACGAAAAAAACAAAGAATGGAGAAAACAAGTGACCCAATTAAAAAAATGGGCGAAGAATCTGAGCAGAGAGTTCTCAATAGAATAAATATAAAGATGGCTGAGAAACATCTTAAAATGTGTTCAAAATCATTAATAATCAGGGAAATGCAAATTAAAACCACTTTAAGATTTCATCTTACCCAAGTCAGACTGGCTAAGATCAAGAGAACTAATGATACCAAATGCTGGAGAGGATGTGGGGAAAGAGGAATGCTCATTCACTGCTGGTGGAATTGTAAACTCATGCAACCTCTATGGAAAACAGTGTGGAGAAATCATATTATACTAAAAATGAATCTACCAATGGACCTGGTTATACTCCTCCTTGGCATATACCCAAAGGACTCATCCTATTGCAGAGATACTTGGGCATCCATGTTTGTTGCTACTCTTTTCACAATAGCTAAGGAATGGAAGCAAACCTTAATGTTCCTCAACTGATGAATGGATAATGAAAATGTGGTTCATTTACACAATGGAGTTCTATTCAAGGGTATACAAGGATGAAATCATGACATTTGGAGATAAATGGATGGAACTATAAACTGTTATGCTAAGTGAAGTAGCATAGACTCAGAAAAAAATAAAAATGTCGTATGTTCTCTCTCATTTTTGGATCCTAGCACCAAACCCTTATATGTCAGTATGTATTCTAATGTAACTGAGAAACCAGAGAAATGGAAAGGAGCCAGGGAGGCAAAAGGAAAGAAGAGAGAAGAATAGTAGGAGACAGATGTTAATAAAGGAGAAATAGACAAAGGGGGATGTTTAAATGGGAGGAGGGAATTAGGGTTATACAAAGAACTATGGAGATAAAGAGAAAGAAGGAGCTCATGAGAGGTGGGACCATAGGAGACTGGCATTATCAAGGGAGAAATGGGGAAAATGGGGACACTTTAGATAGGGAAGGCATGGAGGGAAGGTTAGACAGGGAGAGAAAGAGGAATCATAATAGTCTAACAATCTAATGACAAATTCCACATACAATATCTCTACATGAGTCCATGTGCATATCTGAAGGCTACATAACAAGAAACAGTGAAAACAAGAGAACCCTAACTTTGAATTGTTGGCCAGGATGGTCCAAGAGACTCCCCAAATTACACAGACTATTGATTAATTGCCTCCCAGAACCTGAAGGTAAGACCCTATTGCTGAAGACAGGACATTCTGATTTGGAGCAATGCAGCTGGAGCTGACCTGGAAGCTACTTCCCCTGAAGTCTAGCTCTCATAGCTCTGGAGGGCACTATACAAGTAATGAAGGGAAAACATCAATGGATGGCCCAATACCAGCTTCATGACCAAATAACCACACTGATGACTGACACAGCATTCAGCACTGGTGCAGTAGTGGCACTTTTATCTTGGGGCTAATCATTGGCTACCTAATTGGTCTTAGAGCCCACTCAGTGGGAGGAAACTCATGTGTGGTACTGTAATCATGGCTGAAGAGGTCATAGATCTCTGAGAAATCCCCAAGGCTATCACTTCCCTAGGCTAATGTAAATTTTTACTAAATTCTAAATATTTATCCTTATACAGTCAAGTAACCCAGTCACCACTCATCAAAGAAACTTCTTTTGCACCAGATGGAGACTGATACCAACTAATAAATTGTCTGTGAATTGCCCATGCCTAACAGGCACATCTACAATGCAGCCTCTACACCCAAGGCTCATGCAATATAGAACAATGGGTATAGAAGATGCTAATGAATCTCTTAACTCTCATTAATGAAGCTCCCTCATGCAACATAGGGCCGGTAACACAAAAGATCACAAATGACTAAATCATGGAGATTAGGAACCCGCAGAGCATGGGTTCCTGGATAGGACTCCTATATTAAGTTTCACTCACTTAGGGATTCAGGAACAAGTGCAGGCGGTACAAAGATTGTAAGAGCCAGTGAGGAGGTGCAAGGCCATATGGAAATAGAATCCTAAGAGATCCTGGGACCTGGCTCATATGAACCTACAGTAATCGTTTCAGCATGCTCAAGACCCATGCAAACTCAAGAAGAGAAAAACCCAGCATGACACTGGGGAAATGGGTAGCAGACCCCAAACCTTTGCTTCAAGAAAGAGGGGCACCTGATTATTGTTGGGTGAGCATGAGCTAGTCTTCCTAAAGCAAGGGACTCCAGGTAGGCTGACTAGAGCTCTGTGGATGAACCTGCACTGAGGTCATTTGGGGACACTAACTTGACACAATAGACCTTAACACAGATGAAAGAATGCATGGATTCCAGTTGGGGACATGCCGATGGGGAAGGGGATATAAAGATGATTGAGATTGATTGAGATGTTCTGTTTGAAATACACAATGATTCAATAAATAAAATATTTTTAAAATGAGTAAATGGGGTATCTCAGATTGAGTGGAGTATGGAGAGTATGATCCATGGTAGTTAAAAGGAGGTGAAAAGAATAAGAGATAATGAAGTTAAGGCCTTGATGAGAATGGTGTATAGGTAAGCTAGATGAAAAAGAAGCTGTTACTACAGAGTTGAATTTAGTATTTTCTCTACTAATTCCTGGTTGTCACACTGTCAGTTTTTTTATTTACAAATCGTATTAAAGCACAATGCTGGGACTGCTCCCACATCTCCAAGTGTCTTGATTCAGTAGGCCTAAGATGATGACCAATATAACCCGTTTTAACAAGTTTCTAAATGATGTTCTCTAATAAGTTACCTTACAGTATCCATTATGTAATTAATTAATTTCTCTCAGTGGAGCTAAAATACTCCTAGTTATATATCTTCCTTAGAGAAAATGAAATAAGACAAATTATCTCCTGAGATAAGGAACCCTGTTCAAGAATGGCTGTAGTTGTCAAAGCGCCATGAGAGCAGGGACCATAACCAAGATGCTCATGACTGAATTGTCAGACTCCAGCAAAGGTCTAATATTCAATAAATAAATGTTGCTAATAATAAAAAGAGCTAATCATGGTTGTGCAAATCTGTAAATCAAGGACGAGAGGCTGAGGCATGAGGATTATGAGTTTGAGGCCACAGTAAAACCTTGTATGTCCCTAAACAACAAAGGAAAAAATGTTGGCAAGGTCTATGATACAATCAGTAAAGTAGTTACTGATATAGAAGGCTTTATTCCTGAATTTAAGATTGAGAATATTCAAGACTATAAAGTTTGTAGCCCTCTAAAATGACAACAAGATTTCGCAGCATGGCGGTTAGAATTAAAGGATGTTACAGTAGAGTTTAGCATAGGGCAAGTGAACATATTGTCCATTAAACTGTGTCTTTCTTTGAAATTTTTATTTAGTTCTTTTTGAGACAGGGTCTCATGTAGCCCAGACTGGCCTTGAACTCCTGATCTTCCTGCCTCCACATCTCAAGTCCTGGGATTACAGGTATACACAACCACATATGGCAAAAAAAGTATGAGTTTTTATTTATTATTTTACTTGTCTTCCTCTCCCAACCCAGTTTTCATTTTAATATACTTTTTGGTGCTAGGGATCCAGCCCAGAGCCTTGTGTTAAGCAGGTACTCTACCACTAAGGTTTTCTTTGTTTTACTTTGCTTTTTAGTGTCCAGAATTGAAAATTAAACCTCACATATGCATGGCAAGTTTACTATCACTGAGCTATATCTCCACCTTTAAAAAAATCATTTATGCAATGACTTCACACAATCCACACCATCAAAAACTAGTTGTACACAGTTTTCAGTGAAAGTTTTTTATTTTAATATCAATATCATTCATTCTTTTTGTGTCAGTCATTTTCTTCTTAAGAACACTCCCTAATATTTTATGTCTCTGATTCATCTTGTGAATAAGAGATATTTCTTTATACAGCCCAATTGTTATCTATCATCATTATTTTTAAATTAAATTTAAGTGCTTCTTTCACTTTCACAATTTCCTCATTAGAGTTAATTAAGTCTAACATATGTTCATTTCTATGTCTGTATGAAAGTCAAGATTTTACTTTTTTTCAAAAACAATCTTTTACCACTTGAAGTCAACTATTATTATACTATGTTATTGAATTACACTTTATAGGCTTGAATTTATAGACTTTGCATTGAAACTCACAGATCAGAGTATTCTGTTTCTGCAATCAAAGTAATGCTGATTTAAAAAATAACCTGCATAAACCTGCAACATTTTCAGATGCATAACATTGTGATAGAACTGGACTAGATTATTTGTAGAACTCTAAAGGAGCTCACAGATATAAAAACATCTGGGCTTAAAGTATTTTTGGAAATTTCTGTTTAATTATTATTGTTTTCAATGTTTCTATTGTTTCAAGGCCTTTTAGTATATAGATTCTTAACTATTTTTGACATCTAAAATTGTGTTAAATATGTTAAATTTCTCTATGATTTTCAGATGTACTAAAGTGTACGATGTGTATTTAATTTCAGAAACTTTAATTCTATGATGTTACTTTCCATTTATCACTTAAATTTTATTTATAATTCATCTTTGTTTTCTTGATTAAATTTTCTGGAGGTTTATCTATTTAATTCATTTTCCCATTCCTCCAAAAGCCAGCCCTTGGTATCATATAATGTTGGATTCTTAGTTATATAATTCCATTCTTCATGTTTAATAATAAAATATCTAATACTATGAATTTACTTCTGAATATTGATCACAAAGTTTTGATAAGCGATGTTGCCACCTTTATTATTTTTATTATTTTGCTATTGTTTCTTTGATCTAATGTTTGCATATAAATGCATTCTGAAATATTAAAGTTGTTAAATATTTTTGTTTATATTGTTTTTAACTTGTTAAAAATTGTACATTATCATCAGAAACAAAGCCAATGTGATTTCTACTATTAGAGATTGCATAGACATTTTCTGTAGCATAACATGCAAATGCTTTTAGATATTACATGAATATTTGAAAAAAGTAACTACTATCTATAAGAGATTTAAAAATTTTATTAATTAGAACTAATGCATCATATTTTTCAAAAGCATTGACATTTTAGTATTCTTTTAAAATATATTTATATTTTCATGTGTATGAGTATTTTGCTTGCATGTATGAAAGTGTACCACATGCATGCAAAGCCCACAGATGCCAGAAAGGGTGTCAAATCATCTGGAATTGGAGTTACGGTTGTTGGCATCCAAGTGGGTGCTGAAAAATGAACCCACGTCCTCTGCAAGAGCAGTCAGCGCTCTTAAGAGCTAAGCCATTTTCCTAGTAACCTGTGCCCCACCTTTTCTGTTTTTTAAGACAGGGTCTCACTATGTAGACCTCTGGCTGGCCTGGAACTGGCTATGTGGACCAGGTTGGCCTGTAATTCACAGGGATCCAGATGCCTATGCTGCAATTAAAGGCCTGTACCACCATGACTGGTCATTTTAGTGTTCTTCATTGTCAAATTTGAATTACATCAAAATCTCCCATACAGACATTTCCATAATTTTTCTTTTTATACTAACAGATTTTTTGTCATGCATTTAGATGCCATGATTTTTGTTTAAAATGGTTTATTTATACTATGTCTTCAATATGGTTATATCTTCTATTAATATAAATTGAGTCTTTTTAGAATAACATGGCTATATGCTTCTTGTTTCTGATTTTTATTTTCAAATAGTGAAGAGGCCTGTTCAGGTGCCTATTTAGAGCATGGATTGATTGGAAGGAGCTGAAGCTGAATGCTGAGAAGCCAGTGGGGAGGCTCTTAAAATAGTACAGGTAAGAAACCAAGAGTGATTGAATTAAGACAAAACAACACACAATTTTTTAAAGCAGGTTAGACATGTCAAGACTTGAAATTACTTGGGATTGAAGGAAGATGGGGCAAGAAGAGTCTTGACAATGATACTCTGATTTCTGACTTAGTTAACCATCATGTAAAAGGCAATATAGGGATGGGGATGTAACTCAGTGGTATAGTGCTTACCTAGCATATGCAAGGTCATGGGTTCAATCCTCAGAAGCATACATACAAAAGGGTAATATAGGAGGACAAACTGGAATAGGTTTTCAGAATAGGTCATTTTCTAAAGTTTTTTCTCTTAATGTTCATCGTATCATCAAAAGACTTAAGCCAAAGACCTACAGCCAAGTATTGGATCTTTGTCAATGATTTACTTAACTAAAATCTTTTAATTTTGTCTCAGACAGTAGGCTTAAATTTTATAAACTATAGGCACATAGTACTTTTTCATGTTCTGATTTCTGAAGAACATACAAATATTTTATAAACTGGAAGGAAAACAAGAAGGAACTAATTTCCTATGGCATGCCCACAGCAGTGCATAAGGGAGGATTAGGTTTTCCACAGGGGGGGCAGCATCACCTCATAAATGATGTAATAAAAGCCACCAATAAGTCTGAAGTAGAGGTGTTGAAAGGTTAGACAGGGGTTCAAGGGCCATAGGGCTTATACTATGACAAGGTTTTGCTTATAACAACTACCAAGTGACAGTAGACAGAAAGAAGGTAAGAAGCATCATCAAAAGATGACCACCAGAATCCTCACATTCCTTTACTGGACTAACCCAGAAACTGCTCTGACAATATCCGCACTCCTTTAAGGTGCCACTCTCTCTATACAACCAGCATCTCAATACTGGCCATAATTTCTGTTCAGATCTTTGCCAACTCTAAATATTGCTCAGCAAATCATACTCCGTGTAGACTATGGCATAACATGTTGTGGTTTCATTAGAAACATTAGAAGCATTACCCACTTAACAATGCTTACTTATTCCAATTATGTTTCAATTATACCATAGAGAAAGGAACAGTACTAAAATTCCCTGAGAAACCATTATGTGTCTATGGCTATACCACTTTGAACATGCCTGATCTCATCTGCTCTTGGAAGCTTAGCAGGTTGGACCTGGTTAGTACTTGGAAGGAGGAAACCATGATGTAAAAGGCATGTAGTATAAGTTGTATCATTTAAACATCATAATAACGACACTATACAAGAAATTACTATTTCTTTATGACAGGACAAAGTAGTATTCATAGGTCTATCAGATACTAAACAAGAAGTCTTTAAAAAGATCCCTTATGAAAGTCTTACCTAAAGCTAAACTATGACCGATCCAAAAGCTGAAGATATAGATCAGTGGTAAACCACCTGACTAACATGCTGAAGACCTTGGGTTTCATCCATAGCAAAGCAAAATAAAAATTACTTTTAAACTTTTATAAAAGACCAAATCAGTGATAGCATATGTATAATAATGTACAAGTCACTACTTAAGGTGACACCTCTATCTGGATAGGCATATCTTAATACTAGGTACTAGAAGATGATATAATAAATCAATGGGGTATTATATAATCTGCCCCTGTAAATCCAAATGTTGTCTTTTCTCTCTTTGGGAAAGACTGTTCAGATAAACTGGGTGTTACATGAGAACAATAGAACCGAAGATAGCTCTGTTTCTGGCCAGGTTGCCCGAGTATATCCAACCTTTGGTGAAGAATATGATGATGTATCAGGTTCAGAGCATGCTATATTTCAAATGCTACAGACACATCTAGGTATAAATGTCCAAGCGGAAGTTGATTGTATGGTCTGGGATAGAAGTTAGGAGGGAGAACTATTATAAGGAAAGAGTTTTCATTTTTCCCCTGATAAAAACAACTATGATGGAGAAATTTAGGCATGTGTATAGCATAAAGAAAACCAACCAATGGAAAAGGAGAACCCACGCTCTAGCAGCACATAACCGAGATGCAATCGAATAACAAAAGAAAGGCCATGAGCAGGGAATGCAGCTCAAGTGTAAGAGTACTTGCCATCATAAGTCCCTGGGATCCATCTCCAGCACCACAATAAAAAAGAATGAATAGGCAGATGGTTCTGCAGCACCATTGAAATGACTGCTCCCAGTGGTGTCCTTGTCTTCCTTCTGCGTATGTCACTCCACTTAGTTAGAATCCCTCCCTTTCTGATGGTTTATGTTTTTAATTCTATGAACCCTTTAGCTCAATTCCACCTCCTCTAACCCTATGAATCCTATTCAACATAATCTCTTTTCCTGCTTAATAGCAATTTGCGTCTGAACAATTTCATCTGACAATTACACATCATCCTGTGACACATTTTTGCTTCTTTAAAACAATATTACTGTTTTTTCTGTCACATGCATGCTTTTCTTCTGTTACACTATATACTCCTTAAAGAAAGATTCTCTCTTAGAGTTTGTTACAGCCTGCAAACTTCCTGCTGTGCCTGGCAGTAGGCTCTGTTTAAATTTGTGTTGATCTGCTATGAAGGAGGAGACAGAAAATTCCCTGGGTTGGCTGGGCCCTTGGTATGTACCAAGTCTCTGGATCCTCAAAATAGCAAATAAGTTGAGTCAGGAAGAAGCAAATACATTTATATGAAGGGGTATGACTAGTATGTGGCAGTGTCAAGACATGAAACAAAGACCCATTGTTTATTCTGCTTTAGTTGTCAGCAAAATTCTGTTCACACTAAATCTCTCTCTTACTTAAATGATAATGATAGATGCCACTCTATTGTGGCTTTATTATCAATCAAGTAGTTTCAGTGGCCTCTGCACCTGTACCTTACCTCCTGACAATCAGCTTGAGAATCCGGAAGGAGCCTTTGATAAGGATGAGGGCCTCTTGGCGGGAGCCATACAATGGAGTGCCATTGATATTCACCAGCTCATCACCAGTCCTCATCTTCTGGGACAAGGCTGCCTTGCCTCCATCTTCAATCTGTGTTGCAAAGAACAGAAGAGAAAGCAGGTGGTGAGGGGACTTCTGCCCCATAATTTTATTTCCTGGCTTCTCCCAACTTTGGAGCCACAGATAAGCCTGGGGAATGGCTCCAGTCAGCTACAGGAGCAGATAAAGAGTTGATCACAAGTCATTGCATACTGAAGGCAAAACTTGGGCAAGCCCTTGAGAAAGGAGGCAACACAGAAATAAGGTATTTCCTTCTTGAAAGAATGAACAATCCATCTGAGGAGACAGCACTTCTAAAAAAGAACTTATGCTTAGAAGGAAGCCCATAGCGAGGCTAAAGCAGTCACATGGCAAGGCAAAATGTGCACATCAATTAGAGCCAGAAGAGCAAGGCTCCAGTAAAAGTTGACAAGTCTTTTCCTACCTTTGGGCAAACTGTGAAGTCTGATAAACTTGAGTTCTAATTCTGGCTCCTACCACTTTCTTGGTGAGAGATCCTGAGCAGGTTACCTAGCACATTTGTGTCTGAATTGCCTCATGTAAAAACTGTAGATAATACAAGTACCTGTCTCACAGGGTTGTCAGATTACCTGTTTGGGAGCTATGAGTCCTTAGTAAATATTCAAAGTGACCCAAACATTCTGGGCAAAAGGTTTTCAAGCTAGTGGGCTCTGATAACAAAAATAGAAGCAATAACCACTAGAATAGGCAAAAGCAAAGCAGAATGTCTCTCAGTGATCCTGAGAGACACATAACATTCCACTTACCACAAAGGTGAACATTAATTCCATCTAAGGAAACAGGGGTTGTGCAATCCATCATTAACTCACCCAGTATGTTCAGGACAATAAACACAGGAAGTGGTAAAGATACAGAAATGAACAAAGCTCATGGCTTCTAGACTCAAAAGGGAGTTACTGCCTAAAATGTCTATATTCACTGAGATGATCCAGTCAAACAAAAATCCAGCCTACCCTTGTTAAGTGTTTTAGGGAATAATGGTAGATATGGAAAGTAAGAATGATTAAATCATATAGCTCTCAAGAAAAATAAGACTCTAACTGGGATAACTAAAGGCTGATTTTTCGTACGGGTGTATTTACATTTTTTCATTCTAATATTTCTCTCAGGCTTTTGCCCCATTCCCTGGACTTATGCCCATATCATGGAAGTTAAAATATTGCTTTAGGTCAGCCAGCTTATGCTTTATGTGAATTGTCGAGTAGGATCTCTTGAAGTTCAAAGAACAATGTTAATTCTGAATTTTTAGAACTCCATCAAAAAATAAAATTCTGAGTTAAATCAGTCTTACTAAATGTATTGCTGTTAACCCAACATTAAAAATAATTAATCTTGGCCTGAGCGTGCCCATTGGTTCTGAGCTGTGGCTGGCTCCATGCGCTTCGCTCTGGCCGCTCAATGCATGATCCTTTGGTACCCCCACTACCTGCATCACTGCCACCACCTGCACTGCCTAGGGACCAGCTGTATGATTAGGCCACAATATTCAATTAGTATACATAGTCCACATTTCTGTGGTGTTCTTGGTCACACATTAGGAGTTTCTGAAGGGCGGTGGAGATTACTGCCAGGCACTGTATTACGACCTCTCTGTAGACAAGTGAACTGTAGAAATTCATTACTACTCCACCAAAGAAGCCCCTGTAATAGTGGAGAACCTGGATACAGACATGTTGAATTGAAATCTGCAGAGAATTTTACAAGAGCTCAGATCTGCATGGGGTAAACCTCAGAGCACTTCCTTTGTCTTGCCTCAGTATTACTGGATTGAAGAGTTCCTGCTTCTTGTTAGGAGGCTCATTTCATTCCCCATTTCTCCCGATTTCATACTCAAAGTACTGAGAATTTCAAGTGGAGTATTCTGAATATTGATGTAGACTTCAGTCTTTCTGAGTCTTTTTGGAGGGTGGGGCATCATTTCTGATTCAGTTTTTAAAAATTCTTTCATAACCTTATTGAGCGTATTTTGTTTTGTTTTGTTTTTTAACTAAATTACCATGGCTCAAATGAACTGCCCTGCTCCTGTGGAAGTCACAAACAAGAACATGAGATTCCTTATTAGACACAATCCAAACAAGGCAACCTTAAACAAATTTGTAGAGCAACTTAAGAAATATGAAGTTACCACACTAGTAAGAGTATGTGATGAAACTTAGGAGAAAGAAGGCATTCGTATTCTTGATTGGCTTTTTGATGATGGTGCACCACCATCCAACCAGATTGTTGATGACTGGCTAAGTCTCCTGAAGATTAAGTTTTGTGAAGAACCTGGTTGTTGCATTGTTGTCCATTGTGTTGTAGGCCTTGGGAGAGCTCCAGTGATGGCTGCCTTAGCATTAATTGAAGGTGGATTGAAATATGAAGATGCGGTGCAGTTCATAAGACAAAAGCAGCATGGAGCTTCTAACAGCAAGCAACTTTTGTATCTGAAGTACCATCCTAAAATGCAGCTGTGCTTCAAGGATTCCAATGGTCATAGAAACAACTGTTGTATTCAATAAACTGGGGTGCCTGATGCCATTACCTTGGAATTAGAACTTTGGACTGGACCTAATTTGTCGTACATAATAAGCCAACATGTTGGCTTGGTGAATAAGTCTAATGAAGCTTACACAGGAATATTAAGAACCAGTTTTACCAGTCCACGAGCTTGACAGAATTGCAATATCTGTTTGGGTTATGAGTGATCTATTTGGACACTTAGCAAAAGATTTTTGCTGGTCAGCAATTAAAATGTGCTTACTGTTGTACCAGTTGACCTTTCCCAAAATTCTATGGTATGGAGTTATATCTTTAAATGTATACCTGTTTCAGAATCTTATCAATAAATAACGGCTTTAGAATGATTAGGTGTCAAAATATCCAGCACAAAACTTGTATATTTTTAGTATCATAGAAAACCAAAATCCAAGGAACTAAGAACACTCTAGACCTTCCATGGTTTATTCCTTCAGTCATTTCAAATATTGTAGGGCCTCTCTGGTTATTCTCCTGCTCTCTTTTTGTTTATATCTCCTACATCCACACCACAAGCATCTGGTTTGGTTAACCATTTTTCTTTAAATCAGGTGATTAATGTCTTATTATGTGCTGTTATGGGGGAACCTCCATTTAAAAAAAATCTACATTGTTACAGAAGCACATATCTTTAGTAATGTCTCTAGACAAAAAGTCTTATAGTTAATTTAATGTTTTCACTCAGAGGTGTAGCTTAACAGGGAGGGCCTGAAAAAGGAATGGGAGAGGCTATTAAATATTTTTAGTAAATCGTTGCCTTTTTCTTGTGCAGAACATGTAGAATACGCTCTTTAGCTTAGCAAATATTTTTAAAAGGTAGAGATCCATTGTAGGTAGCTAAACAATTCTTAACCAAAATTTCTGAAATTCTTGTAAATTTTTCCATACCCATCAGGAGTTGTTTTTCAACTTTTTGTTTGAATTATGTTTTTTTTCTCTTCTCTCTCTAACCTCTCTTGAAAAAAAAATGGGTTCTGCTAATGAACCGAGTAGACATCTAATATTTTATATGCCTTTTGAATTATGTAGCTTAAAAATTGGATACCTGATAATTTGTTTTATTTTGTAATCAATAAAATAGTGATATGTATTAAAGTTACTTCAGCCATATATTTATACTGTCTGGGAATGTGTGGTTATAGTTTTGTGGGGGAACTTAAACATCGAAATGAATAATGCAATGTAAAAAAATAGTTTCTGACGTATTGCAGGCTAGCTAAGTGATACTGAAAAAATTTAGAAACACACACACACACGCACGCATGCACTCACCCACGCACAATCTTTTTCTAGTATCTTGTCATCCAGTCAATACAAAAGAAGCTAATATTGTCAAATAGGGAACAAATCTAAACAAATTAATTAGGACTACATTCTATTCCCATTGTCATTATTACTTAGCATTTATTATTACTTATTAGACACTGCTGTCTGTAATTTTAAAAATGTACTAATCCAGTTATAATGACACACATGTAATCCCAATGCTTTAGTGGTGGAAGTAAGGGGGATCAGGAGTTCAAGAGCAGCCTGAGCTACATGGGGTTCTGTCTCAAAAAAGTACAACAGTAAAATATTAAGGGAAAAGTAAAGTGTTGTACTTGAATTTCAGAATTCAATTTGAATGACTCACCTTCAGTACACATGGAAGGCCCTTAGCATTAGGAAGAACTCTTAGCATGGACCAGACATTTGAAAGGGCCTTTTGCTGCTAATGAAGAACCATAAAGAAGAGTCTAACTAATGAATCCTAATAGATTTTTCTCTACTGATGTACATTAGTCTTAATTTATTTTACACATTTTGTATTCATACAACTCAACTACCCATATTACTGCTACCCATAGCAAGTTGTCCTTTCAATCTATATTGAGGGTAAATAGTGCCTCTGGGTAATTCAGTATTTAGCTACACCAACAAGATGTCTGTTTACTCCAGGCCACAAGATCAAAACTTTTCAAACGAAAATGCTTAATTACTGATGCTGAAATGGCTTAAACAGTTTGCATTTCCCACTGCTACTTTAGTTGCCTCTGTCTACATTCTTTTAGAGACTATTTCTTGGACTGTAGCTGTGAGTTGACTGTGCCCCTTTCTGTATTCCATGTCCTTTTCAGTCACCAGCAGGATTTTCCTACAGGCAGAGTATGCTTGTTTTGTACAAATGTGAAGATGCTCAGATAAGACTGAAAATTTTTGCTACTCAGCACAATCCCAGATCCAAATGAACCCAGGCCAGGTAGACTCAATTTGATTGAAAGTAGCCTCAAACTAGCCCTTTTCCAGAGGCAGGCAATTTACTGGACTATATAAATAACTGACTCCTTACTCAACAGGACTTTTGGTCTTTTTGGTTCCTCCATTCTACTTTATCTCCTCCCCACTCCATGTCTTGATTCCTGAGATCTTGTATTTCTTCCATTTATTGTTTGGCTTTTGAGAGATAGTCTTCCAGGTAGGTGGCTAAAGCATACATTTGCTTATATGGAAGATAGAGCAGATGGTTATATTCCTAGTAAGTAGATAAGAAAATCAGCAATATGTTAGAAAAAGTCAATAAGGAGATTGAGATTTTAGGATACAACAAAACAAATAAAAATATTGGAAATGAAAAACTCAATTAATGAAATAAAATACACAGAAGAAAGTATGACCAGTAGACTCAACCAAGCAGAAGGAAGAGTATCAGTGATTAGTAAAATGTTAAAGAAATATTATACCCAAGCATCAATAAGGAAAAATAGATAAATGGGAAAACAATATCCTGGAATTCCAGGATACAATGAAAAGACCAAACCACAGAATCTACAGCTAAAAGAAGGAACTGAAATTCACACAGAAATGAACAGAAAATTCAGTGATGTTACAGTCGAAATACCTCAAATCTACAAAAAGAAATGGACATCCAAATGTAAGAGGCATTTAGAAACACAAATAGATATGACCAAAGAAGAGTTTTTTCATGTCATATTATAGTCATAATGTCAAAAATAGGAATCAAATAAATGATATTAAAATCTATGTGGAGAAAATGTCAACTCACCCACAGAGGCAGAAACACCAGAATAACATTAGATCTCTTGTCAGTGATCCTCAAAGCAAGGAAACAATGGAATGGTATATTTCAAGCCCTGAATATAAAAAGTAACTCCAAAACAGGGTTAATATATCCAGCAAAGTTATGCTTCAAGATTGCTAGAGAAATAAGAACACTTCAAGGCAATCATAAGCCAAGACTTTTGATGCCAATCAATTTCGTATTACAAAAGATACTTAAATAATATACACAGAAGGAGGAAATCTTATTTAAAGGAACACAGGAGAGAATAAATTTCATGAAACGAGTAAATGAAGATAGGACAGCTAGGATGGAATTCATGTTCATCACAGTAAGCCAGCAAATCCCTAATACGAATGCATGAAAAAGAAAAGAGCAAACAACAATCCAAGCAACCAGAAATGCAATCATTAAAATCATAGGAACTAATAATCCTATCTTAAAAATAAACATAAATATAAATGGTCTCAACTTATGAACAAAGAGACACAGAGGGGCTCACTGGATTAGAAAAACGATCTAGAGTTTGTTGTTGTTTTTTAAAGAAACACTGTACTAGCAAAGACACTCACAGACACAACCAAAATATGGAAGTCAATCAATCAAGTGAGAAGTCAAAAACAAGCTGATGTACCTATTCTGATATCTGATAGAGTTCAAGCTAAAATTAGAAGAAATAAATGCCATTACATATTAATAGAGTGAACAAAAATTAATTTAAAAGAGATAAAAATTGCATATATACACATGTTGGAACCCCCAATTTCATAAAGCAAATTCAAATGGGCATAAAAAATGATGTCCTCATGCATTTATAGTGGGTAACATCTCTAGATAAGTCATCCAAAATTAAGAAAATTTTCGATTTTAAACTACACAGAGACCTAATAGACAACTACAGAACATTTCATCCAACAGAAACTTAATACTCATTCTTCTCAGCAGCCTATAGACCTTTCTCTAAAATATACCACATTGTACAACAAAACAATTTTTAAAAGATTTACTTTTAAAAGTCTGTGTGTGTGTGTGTGTGTGTTTGTGTGTAGGTGTGTGAGTGTTAGTGTGGGTGCTTTCAGAGGCCAGAGGAGCTGGAGTTACAGGTGGTTGTGAGCAGCCAGACCTGGTGCTGGGAGTTGAACTCCAGTCCTCTACAAGAGTAGTACATACTCATAACTGCTAAGTCACCACTCCAGCACGAACACAAGTCTTCACAAATTTTAAAAAATGAAAATAATTCTTGTATTTTATCAGGTCATATTGTGATAAAGGGAAAAATCAACAGCAAAAGATACTACAGAATCTACACAGATACTTAAAGAACTGAATAATACATTTTTGAATAACTAAAGAGTCAATGACAAAATCAGGGAAGAAAATTTAAAATTTCATGGAAATTAAACGAAGGAAAACACAGCTTATCAGAACCTTTGGGATACAGTGAAGGCAATTCTAAGAGGAAATATAGCTATGAGTGCTTACATTCTTAAAAAAATGTCAGAAAAATCTCGCATCAATATCCTAACAATGCAAATCAAGATTTTAGAAAAATAAGCATAAGCAAAAACTCAAAGCAGTAGTTTTTAACAAATAATAAGGATCAGGGCAGAAATTAAAGAAATAGAGACTAAAAAAACAATATGTAAAATCAGTCAAAAATTTGATTTTTTGAAAAAATATGAGATTGACAAACCACTAGCAAAACTAACAAAAGAGATATAAGAACCAAATTAATAAAATTAGAAATGAAATCCAGAAGACAATTAAGGAATACTTTAAAAAGCTATACTTCCTTGTTCTTTCTGAAACTTCATGTGAAATCATGAACAAACTTCAGAATGTAGGATATTTCCAATCTTTCCTCTCTTCACTATTGGTATCTGTTAGGATCTCTTTGTGCTGGGAGAGATTAATCAGGGTGTCCTGAAGAAAGATGATGTGAGCTTTGAAGCCTCTGTAATCTCCTCACTATGGCTTTCAATATTCTGATTCTATGTCATACATACCGGCTACCGTAACTTACCTGTCACATCCCTCTCAACTCTCCAAATCAGTCTAAGGGCAAACAAAGCAAAACAAAACTTGTTGTACCCAAATCTATCTTCCTTCCTTTATCTCAGTTTTTCTAAAGGTAATCAGAAAACAAAAACCTATCTTTTATATACATCTGAATACAAACCAAGAGACAATTTAAAATATGTTACCAGTCCTGATACAGAGTAATAGCCCAGCACATATATGTAGCTAGAATGAGGAAACTGACACCAATAGAGAATCCATTCTTGCTCTCTATCAGCTAAGGAAGCAAATGTCAAGATCTTATAAGGAGGTGCCATAGTATTCAAAGCTCTATGGATCAGGCCTAAGGACTCCCATGACCTTGAGCCAATGGAATTCTGCTGTACTCCATATCATCACCTATCCCTACATACAGTACTGCCTTTCTCAGCTGCTTAATTACCATTTAGTTTACTAAGCCTAACAAGACTTCAGAGCTCTGATTCATTACATTTCCCTAAGTGAAATTCTAAATGTTTTTGCCAAATCTCAAGTCAATCCACAGTTAAGTTCAACTCTAGGAATTCAGTGAAAAGGACACTACATGGTAAGGGATTTTAAAGCACTGTCCCTACATCATCAACCAAAGGTGAGCTAGTTTTCGCTACTACTGAGGCATATGGCCTTCCTTCTTCTATGGGCCAGATAAGATGAGACACACATGACTGCACTAGAATAAACCCAAAGTTTCTTCCACTGGTAGCCAACAAGTTCACTGGGATCCTGTTTATACTTTATAAACTTCAAGCCACTTATTTACACTAAAGCCATCTGCTGATATAAATGCTATTGGAAGTGTAGTATATTATCCATAAATAAAATTCTGTATTTTAGGGTTGTATGCTGAAAACAATTTTACAGATATAGATTTTTACAGGGCTGAAGAGACGGCTCTGTGTTTAAGAGCACTGGCTGCTCTTGCAGAGGACCCAGGGGTTTGGTTTCCAGCACCTACATGGGGGCAAACAATCATCTGTAACTACACAGAAGCAATACACTCATACACATAAAAATAATAAATGAAATATCTTTTAAAAACTTAAAATGATATAAACTTTTGCTAAAAACATAGATCATAGACCTAGGGAGTTAAAATATACACATTTTAGAGAACACATAGAAATATATCTTTGTGAGATGGAGGTGAGTAGACATTTCTTGGTCAGAATGCAAAAGTCAGAAACAACAAAAGAAACCAAAAATCTGTTTTTCAACAAAGATGACACTAAATAAAGTGAAAAATCATACCATAAGCTGAGAAAAATATTCATAACACATCTGACAAAGGACTAAGTTATTAAAAGACTAGCATATTTTATATATTTACAATACTGAAAGCCTGCAACAAACTGCCAATTAACAAACAAATTGGAAAAGACCTGAGCACGCAATCTACTAAAGAAAATAGTCAAATGCCAATAAACATATGAAAGTGTGCTCAATATAATTTTGATCAAAGCAATATAATCTTAAATCATGGCAAAATATTACTATATATCTTCCAGAATGCCTAAAATTAAAACTAAAAATATTAACTACTGGCAAGAGTGAAAAATAATTTGAACTCTCTACATTACTAGCAGGAGTATACAATTATACAACCACTTTGGAATCTCCCACATCCAGCAATCACATACCTAGGGAGAGAAAGCAATGCATGTGTTTATAAAAGATTTGCTTTCTTCACAAAAGCTTATTCATAACAGATGAAAATTAGGAACAACCTAGATGTTCATCAAAATGTATACTTACACAAAATTGGATACTACACAATGACAAAATGCATGAATCTGAAGCCTATTACGCTAAGTGAAAGACCAGTCTTTCCAGACATGAGTCTATACTACAGAAAGGTCAAGAACTAATCAATGGTGCTAATGGGGTGGCTCAGTAGTTAACAGCATTTACTGCTCTTGTACATAACCTCAGTACCCATGTCCAGTAGCTCACAACTGCCTATTAACTCTAGATCCAGGGGATCTGACAACCTCTTCTGGCCTGCACAGGCACCTATGCCCACATACACATACCTATACACAGACAAACATGCATACACATAATTAAAACTATGGACTGAAGAGATGGCCCACTGCTTAAGAGCACTTGCTTGATGAGGATCTGAGTTTACAGACAAGGTCTCTGTGGTGCTTTTTCTATATTCCCCTCAAAAATACTTTGTCCAACCCTCCTTAGCCACCCCTTCACTTCTCTCTCATGCCTCTGCTAAGGCACTTGAGATTGCCTCATATGCTTTGGCCTTTCTTCATGTCCTTCTAGTTCCTTTCCCCTGCCCCAGTCCCTCTTCCTTGGTCTCCTGTGAGTAAACTTTAACTTACCATTAACATCTGGCATTTATGTTCACTAATTAAATCAGACAGAGCAAGGAATGATCCTTACAATGTAAATAGCAGAAGATCAAGATCTGGCCAAATGATCTGGCCATGCACATCTTACCAAGCTCATTTCATACAACACACACACACACACACACACACACACACATACACCAGAGTCATACAAAACTTTCTGTTCTTCAGAGAAGTCAAGCCTTAGGACCTTTGCCTTTGCTGGTGTATAGGCTGAGAATATTCTTTGACCAGATCCCTATGTAGCTCTTTTCATCATTCAGGTATCAGCTCAAATCTTGGCTCCTCAGAAAGGCCTTCCCTGATCTTCTCTATTTTCTCCATCCGATTTTCTATCACATAATCTCCATCAAAAAATTTGTCACTGGTTTGTGCCATCTTATCTATTTCTATCATATCTATTTCCACATATGTTAACTTTCTGTCACAATATTTACATTGCACTGTCATTTTACTTCTGTATTGCTAGTATCTAAGAAGACAAATCTGTATAGGGCACTTGAAAATTCGTTGAAATTAGAAGGGATTGCTAGATATTATCACATCTGTTTGCCTGATTCTGCATATACAATCTAATTTTCACTTTATTGATCATCTAACTGAGGTTCAGAGATGTTACATGATTTGCCCAAGATAGAGCATCTATTAGGTCTAAGAAATTTCTTTTTATGAAGTTGTGACAAAGCCTATTTGTTTTTCATAGATATACTGTTTTTGTGATCCTTTACTAGCAATCCAAATATAAGACTACTATTATTGGCTCAAATATTCCAGAATTACCCTGGATCAAAATATCCCTTGTTTTTCATGAAGTGCCCAGGGGTGAATGTTAGATTCCTAATTTACTGTAAGCAATGAAGCCTTTAAGAACTTAGGTGCACTGCAGATATTTTTTCTCCTCAGTTTTAAACATTCCAACCCTTAGGATATGAATGTAACACACATATAAGCCTTTACAAACTGACCATACACCCTAGAAGATTTAACTACTGCCAGCACCTAGGAATTCAAAGTTACATCTACTCTACCTTCTTGTGTGCAGACATTTCAACAGGTCATTTTAGCCTACTATTCTGAAATAATTTAAGAACAAATCCAGATCCTGGGCATAAACCGGATTCTAAGTTGTTCTAGTGCTTAACCAGTTCCTTTAGAATCCTAAAATGCTGTAATGGGAGGGTGTCTCCAATGGAGGAATAAGAATTTTCCCTACTCTTATTTCATGTGACTATCTTTCCTGTTCAAAGGGTATTTGTTCAGTGGGTTTAGAGTTTTATATCTTTGTGATTTTCATGTTTATACCACTGTGAGGCTATTTATATAACCAAAGTCACAAGTTAGCAAATAATCCTTTGTCAACCAGGTTTCCTGATTTGGGTTTTGGAAAAGATGGCAGCCATGATATAATAATAATAATAAAAAAGTTTGATATGTGTAGTATGCATTTAGCCCTAATGGACAATAAGTGATAGTGAAGTTTCGTCAGGTCTGATCCAAATTACCTTTGGCTGCTGTGAATTATATGGAATTACACAGAGTTTAATGGTTCTCTGGCAATTTGCCTTGGCCCAAAGCCAAGGGAGCTAATGCTTCAAATTGCTCTCCCCACTCCCACGCCATGACACTTTCTGTTCCTCTCTGGGTGTATCTGTGATGAAACCTTCAATGGCACTCTCTTGCAAATGCCAAAGCATTCCCCCTTCCCTATCTATTTTTCTTCTTCTGTGTGCCATGACATATTGACAGCTTCTGAAGTTTTGAAGGGACAAACTGCTTGGCTAACTGTAATGAAGAGAAGAGCTTTATACTTTGATCAAAACAGAAGTGCCAACAGTGAAAGGGTGAGAAGAGAACAAATGCCAGCTGGCTCTCTCCATTTCCCCAGTAGTGCCATCACTGAGATCCAAATCATTCCAATTGGCATGGGCCCTAGCTATACACTGCAGCATGACCTAAGACAGCAGACCTTCTGAGCCTCACCGAAACCTAGGAACACGTCCCACCATACTCAGGTAAGCTGCCTGACAAAGAAAATCCCAGTATGAAACAAATTATCCTCTTCTACTTTAGAAACCTGACTGACCCTAAAAGTAGGATTGTGCCATGGATTCCTACCATCACTTTGACTGAGAGGGACAATGAGAAAAGACTAAGTACACAAAGGCCATAAAAACCCTTCATGAACTTGCAAAAAACACTATGTATAACTGTGAGATGCATTTGATTCCTGGTCTGATTGTTCTCATCAATCCCTGTTCAGTCTCATCTTCCTCAATTTCTATTAAAAGCTCAAGTGGGGCTGGGAGCTTCAGCACTAGCAACTCCTATTCTCTGACAAAGGTGATGCCTAGACCCTTTGTCTAACCAATTCTAAAATCCCACTTACTGACTTTTCTGGAGAGAAAGCTCATTTAAAGAGACCAGCTGCCACAGAATCAGCAGGAGGGAAGGGCAGAAACCACAGGATTCCTACTCTGAACTGATTGTTGCTAACTCATTTCAGCTGCTAAGGAGAGGCCCTGTTGGGGGAGCCAGGAAAGGAAATGGGTTACATGTACAGTCCACCTTAAATTGCTCACAATTGTGTGCTTGAAAAATAGTCTCCACTAAACTTTTAGCATGCCTATTACCGCAAGCCATAAAGCTTTAAGCTTTTCTGCATTGTTTGCCTAGATTGCCTGAGTCAATTTCCTATGGCAAAAGTGATTAAACAATTGGCAAGTCAGATTTGTGCAGGAAAGATAAAGGAGCTCCAAGGTTGGCTAAACCTACACCCACCCAGGAAGGATGGTTTAATATGACCTTTAGGCCTGTAAAGGATTTAAATGATGAAGACCAACTGTTTTCAGTTCTTACTAAAAGCAGAGCAAAGAAAAAGAATTTGGTATTGTAATAGGAAGGTCTGATGTTAGCAAGAATGAAGAACTTCCTGCCAAGGAGAAGTAGATAAATATTAGATGGAGAGGAGTGGTAGGTCAACAAAGCCTTCATTGGAGTAAGTCTTTCCAAGGTTGGAAGAGGAATAAAAAGAGGCAGCTGAAGGTCCAAATTCAGGTCCTCCCAACACTCAGAATTTTCTTCTTTGTAACATTCCAATTGACAAGGACCACACTGAAACACCTTTAAAAAAAGACAAGTAGCTTACTGATGCTCTCAGATATTTAGATTTACCCCAATTCTCGAGCTCTTTCTACAAGCTAAGGTTTTCCTGGCTCCCACATTCTAAAGGAAAAAAAAGCAAAGACCTGCTTTTGGCTTCCCAGGGCCCCTAGGCCATGCATATGGGAACAACATTTTCTGAAGACAAAAGCAGGACATGGTCTGACAATTATATTTATAGGGACGAAGGACAGAATATGTGAAATCAAGCTGTTCTGGGATATGTGACATGTATGGCCTCCATAGCTACATATTATCTCTTTCTGAGCATTCCAACACAAGTGAGTTAATTAAAACTGATCTGTGTAGATTGAGGCCTGGGTTATTTCCTTGAGTACAAGATCAGTTAGGCCTATGAAAATCTGAGATCTTAATAAGCCCAATACAAACTGAAATCTGAAATTCCTGCTGTGCAGAATGGAGAAGGGTAGTCTATGTGTTCTCCCTCACCCTAAAATTTAGCAAGAGCCAAGGAACTTGTTTGTTCTCCCTTACCATAAATACTGCTATAAATTATAGAAGGAAGAAATGTGATCTGGCACAACAGATCTTATCGATTCATTCATTCACTTATCAATTCATTTTTTTCTGACAGCAGTGCTTCTCAAAGAGTAAGCCCTCTAGACCAGAAGTATTAGAATCTCCTGGAAGTTTGTTGAAAATGCAAATGAACCTAGCCTAGGCCCACTGAATCACAAATTCTGGAGTGGGGCCAGTATTCTGTGTTTTAATTTCTCTAGGTTATTTTGATGAGTGCTGAAGTGTGAAAAATCCCTGTATTAGACATCCTCTTGATGATCCTTGTTTGTCAACCAATAACAATACCATTAGCCAAGAAGATAAAAGCCACAGACATGTTTGCTAAGGGCATACATTATTAGCCCATCAGTATCTCTGCCAACACAGCCTATAATGTCTCTCATAATTCTTGGACCACAGAATCATATGATTCTTACTACTTGTACAAATTGTAGTTGGATCCATCAATCAGTCAATGGTCTAAACCAGCTCTATAGCCTAATAACCATAAGGACTGACACAGCAAACTAACTCTATCAGTGCAATACTGGCAATGTTATCTGGGGTGGGGGTAATCAACAGCTAACTCATTTTACTTCACTAAACCTGTTTCCTTATCTTTTAAGTGAGGAGAATTAGGCCTACCTCTATGCTGAGCACTTAGTGAGAGAGAACTCTGTTGAGTAGGGAAGTCTGAGTGAAATACCTCTTATTCTTCTCCTGTGGGGTCCACAAGGTCTTAACCATGGGACTTCTTTTGTGGCAACCTCAGCTTGATTGTTGAGCACCTTTTGTTTTTTTTAGAAATGGCTTGTACACTGGGTATGTACTACAACCCAAATATTTAAACTGACATTCAACCAAGTATTGACTTGCAAGCTCCACTTTGCACAAAGACAAAAACTAGAAACTTTTGAAAAGAACTATGAAGCACAATTTACAGAAAAGACTGATGATAAGATAGCTTTGTCTACCACGATTTGATCCCATGGTCAATATGTTTGATGCTTAGCTTGATCTCTCACTAACTTATTTCCAGGCTTTGCCACCTTTGCCAGATCTAGGATGGCATTTAGAACAAAGGGACTCTATTATTTGGAAAACATTCTCACTCCTTGTTGTTTTCCCTTTAGGTTCGCTTCCTACAAATATTCTTTCTGCATTCTTTCCCTTAATGTAGCCCCATCATTCACTACTTGGTATGAGAGAGGTGAACCATTTCACTGTTCAAGGCCATGCTCCTCTACAAGTGCTCACCTCTGGTTGGTTCATAGTAACAGGGAGGTTGAATGTCACCCCCATGAAAGCATGGTCAAACTTTTGGGCCATGGAAGCAACTCGGCAAGAGGCAGGTGGGTGCCACTCTGAGACAGCAATACAAACTGCCAAGAGTAGATATACAGCCCAAGAAGCTGTTCAAGAGAGCACTTTACTGGGGAGGGAGAAGAGTGGCTAAACAGGGAGACATAGAGGAGAGATAAATAAAGCTTAGGTGGTGTGAAAAGCTGGAGGGAAATGTGTTAATTCAAACGCCCCCTGAAAAAATATACATATAATATCTGAACATGAGTGCATGTATATGTTATATAGCTGAAGGCTATATAACAAGGAACACAGTGCCAGACAGGGGAAACCTCTCTTCCAGATGTTGTCCAAGGTAGTCAAAGAGACTCCCAAAATAACACAGGCTATTTCCACAGTCCTTGATTATACACCAGAATTTGAAGGTATGACCCTAATACTGAAGACAGGACATAGATTGTATACAGGACTTGGAGCAATGCAGCTGGAACTGACACCGAAGCCTTCTCCCTGGAGACTAGTTCTCATAATTTTAGGGGATACTATCCAAGCCGCTAAGGGAGAAAATCAATCAGTGGTCCAACCCTGCTATAAAGCCTAAGAACCACAACAACCGGAACAACAAAGTATCTCTGTTCATGCACTAGTGGCACTTTTGTCTAGGGGGAAGTCAACAGCTATCTAATTGGACTTAAAACCCTCTCAATGGGAAGGACTCATGGTTGTCACTGTGAATATACCCAAATACACATGCTAGAGAGGTCACAGATACTAGAGAAAATCCTATTTCTATCTTATTTCTACACAAAAGAAATTTCTTACGTATGCTAAATATGGACCTTTATATTTTCAGACAAGTATACCAACCACCACTCATCAAAGAAGCCTCATTTTGCAACCGATGGGGGCTGTTACAGAGTTCCACAACTGGTCACACACACAGAGAATATATGTCTGAGAAATGCCCAGTCCAAAGTGACGAATCTATAGTGGAACCTGTACACTTAAGCCTCATGGAACATAGTGAAACAGGGGGTAGAGAGAATACTAATTCATCCCTCAACTCTCATCAATGAGACTTCCTCATACAACAGAGTATGGTACACACAGTAAGCCATAACTGGCCACGTTTTAGAGAATAAAAGAAAGCAGAGTATGGCTCCCTGCATAAGACTCCAATATTAAACATCACACACTGACAGCTCAGGATTCATTTCAGAAGAGAGGGTAGAAAGATTGTAAGAGACAGAGTTGGTGCATGAACATAAGGAAATAGAGTCTTCCAGGCCTCTGGGACTAGTTTTACAAAATAGAAGGGGTCTAGACCT
Source organism: Eospalax fontanierii (assembly GCA_035773235.1). NCBI lineage: Eukaryota > Metazoa > Chordata > Mammalia > Rodentia > Spalacidae > Eospalax > Eospalax fontanierii. The sequence continues at coordinate 47,910,570 of CM069525.1, forward strand.
GCTATTCCTACAACAGGGTGGGTTATGCCTTGCTTTAGGGGAAGAATGTTGTTTTTATGCTAACCACTATGGTGTCATAAAAGAATCAATGGCTTTGGTTTGCAGAAGATTGCAAAAACGTGCAAACGCCCATCTGAAAATGAAAACTGGTATGAGTCTCTATTTTCCTGGTCCCCTTTGTTAACTATCCTTATATCAGCCACCACTGGTCCCCTGCTCATATGCTTATGTGCATTAACATGTGGCCCTTGTTTAATACTTATCCTCTTTCACCTCGTTCAAGAACGCATGAACTCTATAAAACTCCTTATCTTACATTCACTATAGGCTCTTTTAAACCAAGCACTGGACATTCAGGAGGAAATTCCGGACACTTATCATGAACTAGAGCTAGAATTATCTCAAAGATTTGAGACCCCATTCGAAGTCGAATAGTCTCAAGTAAAGGGGGAAATGTGGGGACCTAACAAACTCCATTTTACTCAGAACTCCATCTTAGTTTTAAATTCACTTATGCTACATTTCGTTTCCCAAAAGACTCCTGCACTTTCTCAGGAAACAGCCCACCCAGCTTTGCACAATCAGCAGTTGCAAATTAGCCACAAACCCTGAGAATGTAATTTTAGCCTTATCTTTAGCAAACATACCCTTAGCAAACATCCCTTTGTTGTACCAATGTCACCCCAGGGGGCAAAAACCACAAGCTAGTCTCCCACTTTGCTAAATAAACTATCCAATCCCCTCAAAGGTTACTTAACCCTAATCTGGAAACCCTCTGTTGTGGTTTTTAAGCTTAAAAGGCCTGGGAGCTGAGTCTTCTGGGTTGCCATTACTTGAATGGTAGACCCCAGTGTGCTGGTTGATTCTCGAAAATAAAACTGCTTTTGTCCTTTGCATACCATCTCAATTATGGTCATTAGGGGTGAGTGCCAGACCCTACAGTATCAAGCAAGTCTTTACCACTGAACATTAGCAAATAACTAATGTTTACATCAGGAATTAGATACTACAGATTGTGTGGATGTGTTTCCCAGCGCCACCAACAGGGTTTGTACAGGACAGTCTTAGGGTTCATGATTATAGCACTTGAAAAAATAAACATATTATTTACCATTTTAAAAATGTACTTTAACAGTTTATAAATATAATTTAAAGAATGTTAAGACAGCTACATGAGATGGTTGACATTTTAATGATAGGATCTATGAGACTATCATTATATAAATAATTATTTTCTGAAAAACATTGGTACACAGGCCCCAACTAGTTACCATGTGTCTAATCTTCTGCAATTTCTAAAGGATATGCTCCAGAAGATCATGAGGCAACTTCAGAGGAGCTTGTTCTACCTTCAAGGGTCAAGGCACAGGTGACACATTGAGACCTTGTTACCAGGGAGGCTTTGTTTGCAGACTGCTGATTATGAGTTCCAGGGAGCCTTGGAGGGTCACAACAGATGGCGAGGAGGAAGAAAATAATAACAATAAATTATACATTTATCAATCACTAAGAGGATAGATTTTAGTGTCCTATCACAAAAAATGCTAAGTCTGCAAATTCATATATATGTTCATTAGCTCAATGTATTCCACATTGTATTCATATTTTTAAACATCCATAATTATACATGTATTTGTCAGTTAAAAAGAATGCACTAAAATTTTAAATAATCTGGGTATGTTGGCACATGCCTGTCATCCCAGTTACCTGGGAGACTGAAGCAAAGAGATTATAGCTTCAAGGCTAGCCTACCCAACAAAGTGAGACCCTGTCTCAAAAAATGTAAAATAAAGAGGCCTCAAAGGTATGTGCCATTTTATATGATTTATCAAATGTTACATTACTTTTCATAACACCTACCGCCAGTCTGCTAGGAAGCAAATCAGATATAATAGTATAAGACTTGCCATTTGAGACAAAACTGAACTGAATTGGATGAGTGCAGTTAACTGAGTTTCTCAAGGTCAAACAGCTAATATGAACTCAGTAGACATTCTGAATCTATCCAACCATTCTCAAGTGCCTATATTTCTCTGCTATCTATAAAGACAGAACTGAGAAGGGCTTGAGGAATGACTCAGTAGTTAAGAGCGTGTACACTGGTCTTGCAGAGAACCCAAATTTGATTCCCAGCATCCATGTAAGGTGGCACACAACCACCTACAATTCCAGCTCCAGAGAAATCCAGAGGACACTACAATCACATGTACATAATTTAAAATAAGAAAAAAATTTGAATGTAAAAAACAATAGAATTGACAAGTCTTAATACTTATATGGTTTCCCAGATTTGGTAGTTAGATTACTTCTATTCAGCTAGACAAGAACAAGGCAATGATTTATCTTCATACTCACTGTCAAACATTATGAATAGTTGAATCAATCTTGAATCCTGCCCTTCCTTTAGATTTCAAGTTTTAGTTTCTTGCAGCCTAAGTCATACCCAGTGATTAAGGAGTGCTTCCCAAGGAAGACAGAATTTGTGTGTGTGTGTGTGTGTGTGTGTGTGTGTGTGTGTGTGTGTGTTGTTCCAGGGGATTGAAACAAGGGCCTCATGCATACTATGCAAGCACTTAAGCAAGCAACGCACCACCAAGTTATATCCTCAGGCCTGTTTCTACATTTTACTTTAAGACCCAGTCTCAATAAATTGCTCAGGCTAGCCTTCAACTCACTCTGAAGCCTAAGTAGGCCATAAGCTTGCTATCCTCCTTCCTCAGCCTCCCAAATGACTGGTATTATAGATCTGTGCTACCAGGCCAGGTCAGAAGATATTATTTCTTGAATCTAGGGTTTAATCATTCTTTTTCTGGCCTTCTCTATAGTACTTAAAGCTTGGCTTGCTGCTATAAGCTATTCTCATGATGGAGGGAAGGTAGATCTCAGGGAAGAGTATAGTGATGCATGTTTATATTATAACCCCAGCCTTTGGAAGGCCAAATTAAGAAATCACCATGAGTTTAAGGACAGCCTGGGTTACTTAGTAAGTTCCAGATTAGTCCAGACTACAGAGTGAGATCTTTTCTCAAAAAAAATATTGTTCTTTAACAACCATCAGTTATTAAAATTATGTTAATTGGTGACAGCAGAATCTGAGAACCAGATCAGAAGAGAAGTAATGTATTCTCCATATTAACCTCATCACCCCTTGTGTCTCTTGGCAGTGCTGGGGTTAAAAGGTAAGAGCATTTACATCCATACCATTTCAAATAGGTATTCTTCATTCTTCCATAGAGAGAATGCATGCTGCCACCTCCAGAAGGCAGTTTTCTTCAGTTAGCTACACGAGGACAAAAGTTTTCACCTTCAAATCCCAAAGTCTTTCTAGCACTGTGAGTAAATGGAAATTTCCAGAGAAATGACTTTATATCTCACTTCATTGTATGGCTGAAACATACTCTTGGAATTTGCCTATTTCTCCAATAATAGAATGGAAATATTCTGGCTCTTTCCCTTCCAAAGACACTAGAAATATGAATGACATTCATGAAATCTGTATAAAAACCTGGAAAGTATTTTGTATGACCTTCAGGCTCCAATGCTGGAGCTGTTTATAGGATATGGTCTCATTTGCAAGTATCCACCATGATCAGATATGCACATATGCAACTGTATACTGAGTTGGGGATATGAAAATTTCAGTGTTTTCAGCATATATGGGGAGAAGTATTAAGCAACGAAGTCAGTGAATTTCTTGAATGGGATGAATCATGAATGCAGAATACTGAAAAAATTATACAAATGTAAAACTAGTATAACAGGAGCAACAACCAAACAGAATGCATTCAGTCAACATATGGAGCAGTGTACTCCAGTCCCCCTACTAACCTGGACACTAGAGGTGGGTACAGGAGTAGAGAGGAAATCAGCTAAAGGCATAGAATATACAGAAGAGCAGTCAGTATCAAAATATTCAACAATCTGGACAAGAATTTTGGTGCATCCAAGTACTTCAATGTCATGTTAATGAGAATGACAGTTACCTTGAAGAGATCCAGGAGTAGAGGAATACCATATGGATTGAAAAGTACTGTTATCTTGTAGAGATCCAGGAGAAGAGGAATGCCATATGGATTGAAAAGTACACTTTAGCGGGTGTGTTCAGGATTATTAGCAACATAAAATGAGGAAGACAAATAATAAGGCTTTGCAATACACAAAGGAAGATGATTCACTGAATTACTACATTGGCAACAGAGCATGTATTTCTATGAATAGACCCAAAGGTGCTTACACAAATCCCCAATTTTTCATATCACCTTTGTTCTTCTTTTACTATATGTGTTCTCTGACATTTTTTAAACCTATGTTCTTAAGAGTTGTCCAGTTCTTTTGCTCTCATGGCTCTGACTTTCTATCCCTTTGAAAACTTATATATGCACATGCACAGGCACAAACAAACACACACGCACACACACACACAAGTATATGATTGTATGGTAGTTATGTTTCAGTGTACATACTCAGTTAGTAGCTGGAAAGTTATAAATTATGGCAAGCAACAGGCTTACTAAGAAATACTCAGATACTGAGGTCATCCTATTTCCAGCTATAGAAGAATGGTTTCAGTGTTAACATCTAGCTTCATAGTTCAAACTGATACTTTGAAGAGCCCTCTCTACTCTACTATTCCAAATACAGTCACAGTCACAGTGTTCCTACGAGATTGATAAGGTTGGTACTATAAAGCTCCAATAGATAGACGGGAAAACTGAGTTTCCAAGAAGGGACTTACATAAGATCACTCACAATGAGTCTGCAGTGACAGAACTGCCTTCTGTCTCCTGGTTCCATGTTCCTCTTATCTTTCTATATGACTTACTTCAGACATAACTTCAAATTGTTCTTGTTTCTGCTTCCTATAACCAATGATTTTTTTTCTATCTTCTAATGATTATTTTAAAGATACAATTTAGATGTATTTATTTAGGCATAGATAATAAGAATAGCTAGAGTACACAGATAACCATTTCTATTCAAAGCTTTACTCAGGTTTTACCATCACCATCCAGGAAATTTTCTCTGTTCTGTTGACTCCAGTTCAGTAAGCTAAGTCATTCTCCTTTAAATAGTTACTCTTTGTATGATCACATTAGTGCTTTATTCTCTCCTGTTGTGTTTTGATTACTCTATCTCTGACTTCTAATTTATTTTTTTAATTATTTTTATTTTTATTTTATGTGTATGAGTGTTATGCCTACATGTGCGTAAGTGCACCCATATCATGTAATGCCCGTGGAGGACATGTGAGGGCATTGAATTGCTTTGAACCAGAGTTATGGCCGGTTGTTAGCCACATATGGGTGCTAGGATTTGAACCTGGGTTTTCTTCAAAAACAGTCAGTGCTTAACTGCTGAGCCATCTCTCCAGTCCCCTCACTTGTAATTTCTTTGTTTCTCATTTTCTCATTCCTGTCTAGTACAAGTCTGGATACAAAAGAGAACACTTAAAAACGTGTTGTTAATAGATGGCTTGATTCATTAAAGCCAACGCCTGAGATTCCCAGTTTAACAGCGTACTCTAAATATATATGTGTAGAGGAGGCTACATGAATGTACATGTGTATGTATCAATTAACCACTCATCCAGTGACCCTGAGGGTAGCTAACTCAATACTGTCAAAATGCAGCATCTGCACATTTCACATTCCAGCAGAAATTGAAGCAAGGAAATGTTTCCCCCTAATTTTTCAAAATAAATATTTCTCTGGTTCCAAGTGATATATTTTTGACAACTTGTGTACATTTCTGAAATAGAGTCCAGATGAGAAATCAGCTCATGTGTATGTCCCTCCCAATCTAAAAACAGAAGATTCCTGCTCATGTACAAATTCATTTCTGAGACCCCAATTGAAAAAAAAATCACACAAAGACCAGAATAGGAGGTTATAGGGAGAAAGTAGGATGCTTAGGGCATTACTAGTAAGCGTAGAGCATGGGAAAGACAAGAACGGGGTACTATAATGTTATCTGTCTCCTCTCATCCCTGCCTATGTAGATTTCTAAGGGCCATAAATGGAAAAGTTTGTTCTCAACAAGACAGGAACCTTGCAGAACACCCTTTGTTAGATATGAGGGTGGTCAAAGGTAAGTGAACCCAAATAAGACAATAAGGCAAATAGATCACAGAGAATGCCATCCATTTAAGTTACTTGGTGAAAATTTCTTATAGGTCCAGCCAAGGTTGGGGAAATAATTTTCCTATTTCTTTTATAGTATGAAGCATTGGTCAAGTATCTAGCATGTTCCAGGTACTATGAGTAACAATATCTGTTGGAGGCCACAGGTTAGAGAATAGCCAGCTTATAGCTTGATTCCATCTTAGAGAAAAACAGCCCTGGGAAAAATCCTCCCTGTAGCCACCAGCATGTATGATAAGCACATTCAGCCTTGAGCTAGGAAGGCCTGAGAGAGGAGACACTTTTATCATTCCTGTTCAGCACAAAGCCCTTGTTTCTCTTCTTAGTCCCATCTCTCCTAACAAACACATAGCTATTCATTCTCTCCTGGCAAACACATAGTTATTCATGGTGGGCTCTGAAGGTCAGAGATAATGTCTCCTAAGCAAGGGTTCTGGCTCTGTTAGTTACCACATTCCTGTAAGTGCATTTTTACCCCCACCTCCCCAAACTTGTGTATTTAAACCCAGAAATAATAAACTGCGCGGCTTGACGAGGCACTTCTCTTGCTGCCAGGTTCCATGTATGTTTGTTCCTTTTCATTTCAGGTGTCCTAGGGTTCTTGCTCACTGTTGAGTCCCAGCAGGCTGGGGCAAATATCAATTCTTTTGTCCGATAAGGATACTTATTCTTATTTTACAGATGGAGAAACTGAAATAATAAGTTTATTATCCATTATCACAGTTACCACACAAACTGTAGGTTCTTTCCATTGCACTGCTGTGCGTTTCCCAGGATGCTCATGTACTTCATCTTATGTATCTGTACAGGATACACCCTAATGGAGAAAAAGAGGGACAGAGCAGGCATTCTTGGCTAAAGAAAGAGTAGATTCAATGAAAGAGAAGCAGTATTCAAATAAATAAATGACTACTAGTTTTATAGGGTTCCTTGAGGGAGAGGACAGGTAACAGAACATGAAGCAAGTACAGGTATGCCAGATTATAAAGAGCTTAATATCCCACATTAAGGAATGAGGATTTTCTGTTGGAGAAGATGTGAGAGACTAGAAGATGAGAAATAAAAAACCAGAACAGATCTCTGGTTTGGACAAAGCATAGTAGCAGTGGTCAGATAGTTTGAAGAAAGAACTAATTGATCTCAGGGACATGGAAGTACGGTATGAATGAATGAGAATGTCCCCCATACACTCCAAATATTTGAACATTTTGATCCCAGTTGATAGCCTTGTTTTGGGGAGTCCTAGAAGGTGTGACCATGCTGGAGGAAGCATGTTACCAGGGGTGGGCTTTGACGGTTCTTAAGCCTTACCAGGTGTCAGTCACTCTGCTTCCTGTGCCTGCTTGAAAATGTGATCACTCTGTTTTCTGCACTAGCTTCTCCTACCATTAAGGACCCTTAAGATCAAACAAATTCTTCCTAGTATAAGTTGCCTTGGTAATGATGTCTTATCAAAGCAACAGAAAAGTGACTAATGAGAAGGCCCAGATTTAAAAATGTAATTTCCTAAAGAGTCATTGTGAGTCTGCCTCAGTATTTAATTTCAAAGCTGGGTCTGTAGGCTTTGTAGTGACTATCTTTTCAGCCCTTAAACACTACATGTGTTTATTTTGGCTTTGAAATGGCTAACAAGTTTTTCTTGCTCCTTTGGAGTGTGCTCATTTGTCTCTATTTTCTAAGCTGGAGGTTTTGTGGTTTCCCTGGGCCTACCCTAGCCCAGCTGGCTGTGGCAGGTACACAGAAGTCAAACAGGCTCCAAGTACAAAGGGTCGATTAATCCATATTTCACCTTCCCCATACTGCATGGCAATTCACCAATAAATCCTACAGAATTGTTTTATGACAGATTTAGGATGAGTTTAGGGCTTATTTTTATTTTATAAGTGTGTTTCTGAGCTATAGGTATTTCCCCTATCCTTGAGTTAAATAAAAACAGAGGGAGAAAGTTTAAAGCAATGCAAAGAGATGCTTCTAGAAAGGTCTGAAAAAGGGAGGGAAATCCAGGCTAAGGGTGGAAATCTAGCGTTGAGGCCCACAGAAACATTTGGGAAAGGACAGGGGAAAGTTTCTGCTTCCAGGAATGTACAGAAGTCAGGCAAAATCACCTAAGTGACAGCCAGGCCAGCTCCAGCCCTTGGCTTATTTGCAATCAGCACTCAGAGCTACTTTTGTTCCTGTCATTTGCACCCACTGTAGCCTTAGCATAACCCCGACATGTAGAATTTCTCCATTAATCAAGGAAATTAAAGCATTCAAATGAGTCAACTAAAGGCAGCGAGCAACACACTCATGAAAACTCACTCTTCTAAAGAACAAGAATATCCTAGCAGAAAACTCCCAGGTTTACGTCTTTACACAGAACTCATATTTATTATTATTAATTTTAAGCAACCTCACTAAATAATGAGTTTCATTATGACATATATAATTGTTCTTTGTGAACATTTATCTTTTATTACCCTCCATTACCCTCCCATTAATCCCTTTTTCTCCCTAAATAGTCCCCCTACTTTCCTACATTTCTCAAAGATTCCAGGTAAGAAATCTTTTCTACATGCACACACACACACGCACGCGCGCGTGCACACACACACACAGAGCAAAGAGACAAGAGATTCTTTCAATACATGGCATTCAGAAAACGACCATTGTTTTAGAAATAACTTTACAGAAATACAATTTACGTACCATGAAAGCTGCCATACCATAAAACATCATTCATTTTAAATGCAGTGCAGTGACTTTTACTAGATTTGGAGAGTGGTAAAATGATAATCACCTAAATCTCATTTTAGAATATTATCATAATCCAAAAAGAAACTTTCAGCTCATATATAACTTATGTTCCCACATCCAGCACTAAGCAACCACAAATTGCTTTCTGTCTCTATAAATTTGTCTTTTTCTGTAAATGGACATGGGAGCACAGAGATCAACCTCAAGTGTTGTTACTTGGGTACTGTCCATCTTGATTTTTGACAAAGGGGTTTCTCATTGGCCTGGAGCTTCCTCAGTAGGCTAAAACGGCTGACTTGAAATCCCTAAGGATCCACCCCTTTACACCCTCGGAATCGGGATTACAAGCACATAATTTTACCTGGATTTTGGGGATCAAACACAGGTCCTCATGCTTACACAGTAAGTATTTTACTAACTGGGATATCTCCCCAGGTTGAGATTCTTTTACTTAATATAATGCTTCCAAGATTCACGCATGTTTTGAAATGTATCAATGTATTAATTCTCTTTATTGCCAAATACTATGCCACTGTAGGGATATATCACCTGCTGTTTTTCAAATATCTGCTTGATGAACATTAGGGTTACCTCCCTGTTTTACTAGAGTGAATAATTCTGCTAGAAATATTCATACATCAGTTTCTGTTTGGAAGTCTCATTTTTATTTCCTTTAGAAGATATCTGGTAAGATACCTACATCATAGGTCAATTAATGTAACAAGCTATGGAACTGTCAGAGTACTTTCTACTATGCCTGTTTCATTTTATACTCCAACATGTATAAAGGTTCTAATTTTTCTCATCCTTACCAATTCTTGTTACTATCTGTCAATTTTATCATAATTGCTATGAGGGGGTGAAAATAGGCATGTTATTTTGATTTTGATTCCATTTCTCTAATAAATAATTAGGCTGAGCATCTTTTCCTATCCTTACTGGATCTTTGTTCATTTCCCAAGAACTGATGTTTATTCAAATTCTATGCTCATTTTCAACAAATTGCCTTTTTATTGTAGAGTGGTAAGAAAATTATTTAAAATTTCTAAAAACAAATTCCTTTTGTATAAGAATTTTGAAAAATATGTTCTCCTGGTATAGAAGTTGTTGAGACAGGCATGACAATAACCTGCAAAGGCACTCATATTCTAATTCCTGGAACACGTGAATACACTATTTATATGGCAAAAGAGGATTCTGCAGCTATGATTATACTAATGATTCAAAAGCGAAGAGGTCTAATCAAAAGAATCCTTCAAACTACTGAATTTATGCAGGTTGTAGTCAGAGGGAAACAAAAGAAAGGCAGAGAGAGATGATTTTACTGTCTAGAAATAAAAAGGAAAAGTTTAAGAATGTGGGCACCTCCAAGAAGGTGGAAAAGATAATGAAAATGGGTTTTCCAGAGTTTCCAGAAAAGGTTCACAACCTTGATAAAATATTGGTTGAACAATAAGCTACTCTGACCCAGTGGCTACTCATAGGAATTGAGGACTAAAAAAGTCACAGTTACCCTAGTGGTCACGTGTGCATGCCAAAGTCTGCACCCTCACAGAAAATGCCAGAGAAAGAACATCTGATTAAATTCGGGGAAAAATCGTAAACACACAGAATGGTGAAAATAAAACCCAAGATATATACACAGTGGATAGTCAATGTCTAAGTGACAATGGGGAGCAAACATGATATTTCATTTAAAAAATTTATTCATGTGGGGATGGACTCCATGAAGACAAACTACAGAATAAGAGTATATTTAAAAATTGAGCACAGACATTAAAAGGATGCACAAAGTAGTGAAATAGTCTTCACAGAAAAAATCCAAACAAGTCATCAAAAATTATACAGATGATCAAATAAATAATGTTATAGAAATATGGAGAAACCACAGTCATATCCTTAAATGACCTAGTATACAACCTCAATGGTAGAACACATGATTAATATGTACAAGACTCTGCATTAAATCCCTAGCACCCCAAAACATACTTTAAAAACTGCTATAGATCCTGTTGCTGTGGAAGAGAATTAACATTTTAAAAAATATTTCTTACTGAATCATTGTATGTTTCATACAGAACATCTCAATCAACCTTAATCATCTTTATACCCCTTTCCCAGTAGCACAATCCATAGCCCTTCAATTTGAATCAATACATTCTTTCAACTATATTAAAGTGTACTGTGTCAGGTTAGTGTCCCCAAATGACCTCAGTGTAGGTTCATCCACTGAGGTCAGGACAGCCTGCCGGGAGTCCCTCGATTTAGTCCCTCTTCTCAGGTAATCAGGTGCCACAATTTCTTAAGCAAAGTTTGGGGTCTGCTACCCATTTCCCCAGTTACATGCTATGTTTTTGCCTGTTGACTTTTCATGGGTCTTGAGCATGCAGAAACAATTGCTGTAGGTTCATATGAGCAGGGTCCCAGAAGCTTGTGGGATTACATTTCCACATGGTCACACACCTCTTCACTGGCTCTTACAATCTTTCCACCCCATCTTTCACAAAGGTTCCTGAGCTCTGGGTGAATTAAAATTAAAATAGGAATTCTGCCCAAGAACCCACACTCTGTAGATAGCTAATCTCCATGCTTTAGTCAGTTGTTACCTTTTGTGTTACTGGACCTTTGCTGCATGAGGAAACTTCATTACTGAGAGTTTAGAGATTAATTAGTGACATCTTTATCTCCTGTTCTATATTTCTTGGGCTTTGGGTATAGAGGCCACATTGTAGATGTGCCGTTTACACATGGGCAATTCACAGATAATGTCAGTGTCTGAACAGTTATAGTACTCTGTATTACTCTCTGTCTAGTGGAAATGAAGCTTGTTTGGTGAGTGATGACTGGGATACGTGACTATAAATATAAGGATATATATTCTGAATTTATTAAGAAGTTACATTAGCCTACGGATGTGACAGCCTTGGGAATTTCTCAGAGATCTATGACCTCTTCAGTCATGTGCATTTGGCTATGATTACAATACCACACATGAGTTTCCTCCCGCTGAGTGGGCTCTAAGACCAATTTGGCAAATGTTAATAAGCTGCAAGATAAACGTGCCACTACTATACCAGTGTCAAATGTTGTGCCAGTCTTCAGTGTGGTTATTTGTTCATGTAGCTGGTGCTGGGTCACCAGCTGTTGTTCTCCATTGGTTACGTGCATAGTGCTTTCCAGAGCTATGAGAGCTAGCCTTCAGGGGAAATGACTTCCAGGTCAGATCCAGTTCCATTGCTCCAAATCTGGTCTCTGAAGTATGTCCTGTTTTTGTAATCGGGTCTTACCTTCAAGTTCTGGGAGGCAATCAAGGGCTGTGGCAATAGCTTGTGTCATTTTAGGAATCTCTTAGATGACCCTGACCAACAACAAAAAGGAAGGTTTCTCCTGTTTGTCACTGTTTCTTGTTATGTACCCTTAAGCTACATACATGGACTCATATAGAGATATTGTATGTTGTATGCAGAATTTGTCATTAGGTTGTTAGACTAATATGATTCCCTCTGGTGTTTTATACTAGCTAGACATTATTTCTCTCTCTCTCTCTCTCTCTCTCTCTTTCTCTCTCTCTCTCTCTCCCCCTCCCTCCCTTCCTCTTTCCCTCCCTCCCTCCTTCTCTAACCCTCTGTCGAGGTAAATTTATGGAGTTTCTCTTTGCCTCGAGGAACATGCGCCCAAGAATGTGATTGACACAGATGAAGCCAATAGAGTCAACTACTTTCCAACCAACCAATGACATAGGGGTGAGGGTCCAGCAGGAAAGGAGAAAAAACTGGGTAGGAAACTTGGGTGGCACCCTGGGTCTCCATCATGGCTGTGTGTGCCGGAGGTCCACTGGACTTCTGATCAGAATGCTGGCTTTCCCCATACTTAATTTCTGTCTCTCTCTATGGGGATGAATCTTTTGTACATAACCTGGAATAAACTGGTTTCTCCAATTGGAGAGCATTCTCTGTTCACTGAATCAGTTCAAACCTGGGGGGGGGGGCAAATGCCTGGCCTCACTGCAAGAGGAGAATTCATAAGACACCCTACCTGCATGCCTTCCCCATTACAGTGTCCACATTTTCCTCATTTCTCCCTTGATAAAAGCAGTCTCCTAAGGCCCCACCACTCTTGAGCTCATCTTTCATTTTATCCCCAAAGTTCCTTGTATACCCCTCCCTCCGCCCTCTCATTTAAATATCCCCCCTTTTAAGTATTTCTCCCTTAGTGACTTCCTGTGCTCTACTATTCTCTCTCAGTTTCCATTTTTCCCTTTACCTCTCTGGTTCCTTTCAATATTCCTGGTTCCTGCAGTTACATAAGGATATGTACTCACATATAAGCATTTGGTGCTAGGATACAAAAATGAGAGAAAACATATGTCATTTGTTTTTTTGATTTTGTGTTATTTAGCATAACATGGTCTCGTTCCATCAATTGACCTACAAATGTCATGAATTTCCATCCCTTACTGCTGAGTAAATTTCCTCATTTCATTATCTATTAGTCAGCTGAGGGATACTGAGGTTGCTTCCATCCCTTAGCTATTGTGAAACGAGCAGCAACAAACATGGATGTACACTTATCTCTACAATAGTATGAGACCTCTGGACATATGCCAAGGAGTGGTATAACTGGGTCAAATGGTAGATTCATTTTTAGTTTTTAAGAGTTTTCCACACTACTTTTAATAGGGGTTGCATGAGTTTACAATCCCACCAGCAGTAAATGTGGGTTCCACTTTCCCCACATCCTTTCCAGTATCATTTTTTCTCTTGATCTTAGCCAGTCTAACTGGGGTAAAATGAAATCTTGAAGTGGTTTTAATTTGGATTTCCCTAATTACCTAAGGATGTCGAACATGTCTTAAGATGTTTCTCAGCTATCTTTATTTCTTCTTTTGAGAACTCATGGCTCAGATCCTTAGCCCATCTTTTAATTAGGTCACTTGTTTTCTTGATTCTTTGTTTTCTGAGTTCTTTATATATTCTGGATGTTAAACCTCTATCAGATGTGTCACTGGTGATAATTTTCTCCAATTCTATGGGTTTTCTCTTCACTTCCTTGATTATTTCTTTTGCTGTAAAGAAGCTTTTTAGTTTAATGAGGTCCCACGTGTTGATTATTGACCTTAATTCCTGAGCAACTACTGTCTGATTTAGAAGGCCCTTTCTATATATCTTGTAGATTACTGCCAACATTTTCATCTGACAATTTTAGAGCTTCAGGTTTCACATTGAAGCCTTTGATTCATTTGGAGTTGACTTTTGTACAAGATGAAATATAAGGGCCTGGTTTCATTCTTCTACAGGTGGAGATCCAGTTTTGACAGCACAGTGTGTTGAAGATGTTATCTTTTCAGTGAGTGTTCTTGGCTTCTTTGTCAAATATCAGATGGCTGAAATTGCATGTATTCATGTTTGAGACTTCAGTTATATTCCATTGGTCTACAAGAGTTTTGTACCAGTACCATGCTGTTTTTATGACTATAGCTCTGCAGAATAGTTTGAAATTTGGTATAGTAATCCCCCCTGAATTTCTCTTTGTGCTCAAGGTTGCTTTGGATATCCGAGTCTTTTGTAAATATGAATTTTAGAATGATTATTTTTCTAATTCTGTGAAGAATGCCATAAGGATTTTGATTGGGATTGCATTGAAATTATATGTGATCGTTTTCACAATATTAATTCTTCCAATCCATGAGCAGGAAGAGGTCCTTCCATCTTCTGGTGTCCTCATCAGTCTCCTTCTTTAAAGATTTAAAATTTTCATTGTAAAGATATTTAATGTCTTTGATCAGGTTTATTCTGAGATATTTTTTGAGGCTATTGTGAATGGAAGGGTTTTACTGTACTCTTTCTCCAATTGTTTGTTATTGGTATGTAGAAAGGTTACTGATTTTTGTAGATTAATTTTGTAACCTGCTACTTTACTGAAAGTGTTAATCATTCTAGGAGTTTTCTGGTAGATTTTTGCCATCTCTTTGGTATAATATCATGTCATCTGCAAAAAGGGATAATTTGACCTCTTCTTTTTCCATGAGTACTCCTTTAACTTCATTATCTTATTTTATTGCTCTAGTAAGAGTTTCAAGCACTACATTAAAAAGGAGTGGAGATAGTGAACAGCCTTGTCTGGTTTGATTTTGATAGGAATACTTCCAGTTTTCTTCATATAGAATAATGTTGGCCGTGGGTTTGTTGCATATAGCTTTAATTATGTTGAGGTATGTTCCCTCCAGTCCAATTCCCCTAGGACTCTTAACATAAATGCATGATAAATTTTGTCAAAGGCATCTTCTGCATCTATTGAGATAAGCATGTAATTTTTGTCTTTGAGTTCATTAATGTGCTTGATGATATTTATTGACTTATACTGAAACACCCATGCATCTCTGGGATAAAGCTGACATGATCATGGTGGATGATCTTTCTGATACGAGTCTGTATGCAATTTGCAAGTATTTTGTTGAGAATTTTTGCATCTATGTTTGAATGAACATAGAAATGAAAACTATAAACAATATGGGTTTATAGTTTTCTTTTTGGGTCATATCTTTACCTGGTTTTGGTATTAGAGTGATGCTGGCTTCATAGAAGGAATCTGGGAGGACTCCCTCTGTTTCGAACTTTTTGAATATACATCTTTTTGGATATAGATCTTCTTTGCATGTCTGGTAGAATTCTGCGAATGTATTTGGACCTGGGATTTTTTTTTTTTTTTTGGTCACAAGGTTTTATATTTTATTTCAGTTTCCCTGTATGTTATGGGTCTCTTTAAGCTGTTGATTTCTTCTTGGTTCAGCTTTGGTGATTCCCATGATTTTAGATATGCATCAATTTCTTTAAGGTTTTCAAATTTGATACCATACAGGTTTTTAAAATATTCCCTTACAATGCTCTGGATCTATTTGTTGTCTGTTGTGATGTTTCCCCTTTCATTTCTGATTTTGTTGATTTGGAGTTGCTCTTTCTTTCTTTTGGTTAACTCTGTCTGGGGTCCATCTTGTGTATCTTTTCAAAGAACCAGCTCTTAAATTCATTCTTTTTACTGTTTTCTTTGTTTCTATTTCATTACTTTCTGCTCTGATTTTTATTTCTTCTCTGCTGGGGCTGGGTTTTATTTGTTGTTGCCTTTCAGTACTGTTGTGTTAAATCATTTCTTTGTGCTCTTTCTGATTTTTTTAATGTAGGCACATAGAGCAGTAAATTTCCTTCTTACGGCTGTTTTTAAAGTGTCCCACAGGTTTTTCTGGGTTTTATTGAACTTTTCATTGAATTCCAGGAATACTTTCTTAATTTCTCTTTTGATCCATTTATCATTCAGGAGTGTGATGTTTAGTCTCCATGAGTCTGTGAAGTTACCAGGGCTAATTAGCTGTGTTGATTTTAAGTTTTATTGCATTGTGATCTGATAGAATTCAAGGAATTATTTCAATTTTTGTATTTGTTGAGGTTTGTTTTGTGCTTCAGTGTGTGGTTGATTTTAGAGAAATTTCCATGGGGTAATGAATAGGAGTCCTGTCAAGGGACCCACACCCTGCAAATTCATAATCTCCATGATTTAGACATTTGTGCCCTTTTGTGTTACTGGCCCTTTGTTGTGTGAGGGAGCTTCATTAGTGAGAGTTGAGAGATTCATTAGTGTTTTCTTTACCATTTGTTTTATATTGTGTGAGCTTTGGCTGTAGAGGCTGCATTGTAAACGTGCCTCTTAGGCATGGGCAATTCACAGACAATGTTTTAGTCTGTGTCAGTCTGGTGCAAAAGAAGCTTCTTTGATGACTGGTGGAATGCTGAATAGAATGTGTATTCTTTGGTGATTTGGTGGAATATTTGGTAAATGTCTGTTAGGTCAATTTGATGTATGGTATTGTTTAATTCAGAAGCTCAAACTTCAAATGGGAGAAAAATAATGGTGTTCATACACGTCATAGTCAAAATGTTAAAAAGAAAGAGAAAATAGTGAAAGCATGAAGAGGAACATTACATGCAAGAGAATGCCAGCAAGACCAATAGTGGACTTCTTGTAAGAAAAATAATGGAGAACAAAAAGCAGCAGGATGTGTGCAATGACTTCTGGACAAAAGACTTTTACTTTACCTTGTAACCAAAAAGTTAATCTTATGTTTTAAGATCATTCAACATTATCTTACCTTGTTTACAATATGAAAAAGCTTACTAGGCCTTAGGCTTCTTCTTCTGTAACCAAACATATAGCTTTAATCCCTCATGACACCCCCTTGTTTTGGACCCAGCACAGTGTGTGTCTGTGTGTGTGTGTGTGTGTGTGTGTGTGTGTGTAGTCAATATCAAAAGCACAACAAGCAAAGGACATTTGTTAAAAGGGACAAATTATCCCATTTGTGTTGCAAACAATAGGTGGGATTAGACTGATAACATCTATTTGTTATTGTGTATTCTGTTCTAAGTCAGTAGGGGCCAGAAAGGGCAAATTCCCTAAGATAAACACGATCTTTCCTTCCTTGTTTCATGCTGGATTTACAGTTTCAATAAAGAGAGAGGAAGGCCTTTGTTTGAGAGCACAGTTCCAGAAATCTGAAGGAACAAGTTCTCTGAACAGTTCAGACCCCTATGCTGTAGTCATTATTCAGGCATTACCATAACATGATGCCTGCCACAGGATGAAAGAAAATAATATTAACTGTATATCATATTCAGTAAAGTTATCTATCAAAAGTGAAGATGTGAGGGCTGGAAAAATGACTCAGCAGTTAAGTGTTTCCTGACCTTCTAGAGGACTTGAGTTCGTTACCTAGGACCTATGTTGAACAGCTCACAACCACTTGTAACTCCAGCTCCAAGGGATCTAACACCTCTGACCTCTGAGAGTACCTATATACATGCATACACATAATTTTAAATAATAAAAATAAATCTTTTTTTTAAAGTGAAAACAAATGAGAATTTTTCCATAAAATGAAAACTGAAAAATTATTGCTAGCATACCTTTCTTATAAGATAATACAAGTGAAATTCTTTTGCCTAAATAAAAATAGCATCAAAAAGTAACTTGAATATTCGTGAAAACAAAACCATCATGTTACAGTTAATCATATAGGTAGCGAATACAGGTATATTTCTTTGTCTTTTATTTCATAACTGATTATCAAAGTGTATGAAACAATTACTATAAAACTTATTTGTGCCTATAGCATTTAGAAGTGTGACATATGAAAATTGCTATACAGATGGGAGACATAATAAAATATTTACTTAGGGAAATGAATTCAACAGTAACTCAAATCTACAGAAAGAACTGAAGAGAAAAAGAAATGGTAAATGAGGTTAATAAATTAACATTTATTTTTAATTATGTCTACATGTGTGTATGTGGTCATGAACATGAATACAAAAGGAGGCCAGAAAATGGTGCCAGACCACTGGAGTTGGAGTTACAGGTGGTTATGAACCAAACCCAGGTCCTCTCCAAGGGCAGAAAGCACTCTTTACTGCTGAGCCATCTCTCCAGCTATCCAAGAAGGTTATTATTTTTATTTTTAATTATTATTTTCATTTCATGTATATGATTGTATTGCTTGCATGTATGTAAGTGCACTCATGTTGTGCAATATTCACGGATGTCAGAGGAGGGCGTTGGATTCCTCTGGAACCGGAGTTATGAACAGTTGGCTAGCTACCATATGGATGCTGGGAACTGAACCTAGGTTCTCTGCAAGAGCAGCCAGTACTCTTAATCTCTGAGCCATCTCTCCATCCCCCAAGAAGTTTGTTTTGTAAACCAGTAAATACATTTGTGTTTTCTTGTCCTTTCTTAGCTTCTTCAAAAAACATAAGATTATGAAAACTATAGTAATAACAAAAATGTATTGTTGGGAGATTGACTACTGGTTTGACAGCCTGTGAATCTCTGGTGCTTTATTGATGCCATATCCCAATGAAACAGGTGAGAAGTGTTAACAAAACAACAAAATAAAAATAAAAAGAGGGGAAGGGAGGGAGGGAAGAAGGGATGGCAATTGGGCCTAGTGGTGCAAGCCTGTAATTTCAGCTATGCAGGAAACAGAGAAGAGGCTTGCAAATCACAAATTCAAAGTTAGTCTGGGTCACAAAGTGAAAGCAAGGCAAACCTGAGCAACTTAATGAAACCTCATCTCAAAACATAAAGTAAAAAGAGGCTGGAACTGTGAGGCCTTGCCTCTGGGTTTAGTCTCTAGTACTGTGAAAAGCAAGCAAGTGAGCATACAAAACCAAACCCCAAACCTCATAGCTCTTAATCCCTTTCCAAAGGAGCTGCCTTCATACTCAAAAGAACATAGGTAATCCAGGAGCATGCACAGAAACAATGGAGATTTTTGTGAATGGAATAGAGAAGAAAACAGGAATCTAATGAAAACAGTCAAAGCTGTAGGCCACCTACTTTACAAGTGAGAACAGGGCTGTAAGAAAGCAGGGAGGAGTCTTCCTGGGGTCAGGATAAAAACATCAAGCACTGACTACAAACTAATTGCTAGAAAAAGCCACAATCTAATTAAATGCATAGAATTCAAACTCAAGAACACCTCTGTAAACAACAGGAGAATTAGGCAGCAACTCACAGCACTAAAGAGCTGGATAAGGACAAGGGAAGACAGCATGGCAAGCCATGCCAGCGTTACTGAGAATGGTTATGGACATAGCCAAAGCTGTGCCTCCGTGAGGAGCAACATCAGAGACTTAACACAGTATGTGGGTATGCTTTAAAATAATCCGGCCAGTCACCAAACAAACAAAATAACAAGTTTCAGAAAGGTCTGGTACTCAGAGTTAGTATGTTATACTATGTTTAGTATCTAAAATGTTCATTTCTGTAATCCCTACCAATGAGACCAGTACTCTCTGTCTGAGCTACAAGGCCAAATTGGACAATGAAAAAAAAAAAAACCTATCTAAAAGCAAACAAATAAATTGTCCCTTTCCCCCCATAAATATGTATATGACAAAATTTAGAGTATATTAACATAATTAAAAGCAAATAAAATGTCTGTTTTATGAGAAAATATCACAAGTGATATAAAGAAACAAAAACATATGGCACATACACTAGGATAAACAAAGACAAAAGAAAAGGAATCCTATGATAGTGACCACATGCTGGATTTAGAAAGAAAATATGTCAAAGTAATATCATACGTTCACATAACCTAAGGAAAACTTGGCTCAAGAAGTAAAAAAAGATGGGCAACCTAATATGTTGCTCAGGCTGATCTAGTTAGCACAAGTGATCCTACTGACTCAGCTTTCTGAGTAGCTAGTACTAGAGGTATGCATATTCATGCCAACTGGAAGTCTTCTTTTTTTGAAATATTATTATTATTTTATATGTATGAGTGTATTGCCTGCATGTGTGTAAGTACACTCATGTCATACAGTGCCCACAGAGGACAGAAGAAGGCATCAGATCTCTTGGAACTAGAGTTATGGATGGTTGTTAGCCATCATGTGGGCGCGGAGAATCGAACCCAGGTCCTGTGCAAGAGCAGTCAGTGCTTTTAACCACTGAGCTGTCTCTCCAGCCTGAGGTTTTCTTTTTAATATACCAAATAGGGCAAGGTTTCATTTAGCACAGGAAAAAAACATAACTAGAATCTTGGAGCATTGACAGGAGATCTAAAAATTCATATTTGACTCTGAAACTACCCTTTATCTACTCTAATATCTGATTGCCAACCTTAAAGAATTTCTTCCACATCCAAAAACCCTCCATAAAAGAGAATTCCAAAGTACTGCCTTTCATCTATGTGGTACTGAGTGACATCTGGGTTCTCACATTTGTATTGCTTTTATGTAAACCAGCATCACACTGTCAGAGGAATTAAAAACACCATTTATAAAAATGTTCCTCCTCCTAAAGAACACAGGTCACAAATGTATTGTCACACACACATACATACACACACACACACACTTGTGAATAAATTCAGATTCAGGCTGTTATATTGAACAACAAATGGTGGGTTGTATCCCAAGCATCCAAGATGAGTCCCTTTGGATCTTGTTATAAATTATATCTATCTATCTATCTATGTATCTATCTATCTATCTATAAATTTCTCACAAATAGCTACGGATGCAATATAGGGCTCTAATTTGGTTATGCTGTGTCAAAAGTTGGCAAATATGCCTACTGCATTGCTTTTACAAGAACCACTTTAGAAAATTGAGGCCATTCTTCCATCCTCCCATTTGTACTACATCTACTTCAGGAATAGCCATTCTTCAAAGGGCTAAACTGGAATTAAATGGAACAGGAGTGCTTGGCTCAGACGAATGCAGGTTCAAAGCAGTTACTGACTCTCCTCGGTAGAGGGCAGTGATGGGCAGAGTAAGACTGGCAGGAAAAGTAGAGAACAATAACTTCTGTGGTACACCCAACAAGTGCTCACATACAATGCTTGAAGTTTTATGCATGATATTTCACGAATGCTGACAATAACCCTTAAGGGAAGGATCATTAACAACATTGCCTCCAAGCAGCTAAATGAACCAAACATGGGTCTGGTACCCTCTAATTCAACTATACTCTGCTGTTGTATGAGAACTATTTATTTGCAAAGTCCTGTAATTGGGGGCTTATACTTGAATTAGAAAGGAGGCTGATATAAGACAGAGTAGGACCCACATATGACGGTTTTGATTCTAAAAGATCTGGGCTGGGTGGACCAACAGTAAAGGTTTAACAAAGATAACATGTAAAAGGTATAAAATTTAGAGCCAACAACAAGGTAGACATTAGAAGTAGTTCAGAGAACTTAACCATTTTTCATATGGGTAACAATTTAGAGGACTAAAGAAAATTAGACCAGGATGTCTGGCACTAGAAAGATACTCTGACATGTTGAAAAAACTGAATGTAGAAACATGTGCTAAAAGAACCTAACATTTGACTTTGACTATCTAAAAGGAAACTAGTTATTAAAGACAGTGCAAACTGTTTTGTATGATTCCAAGGCTGGGACCTAAAGAATTTAATTAATTAATTTCCTTAGGAAATTATCTTCTGAAGTCAGGTGTGGTGGTGCACACCTCTAATCCCAGCAGAGGCAGATAGATCTCTGTGAGATCAAGGCCAGCCTGGTCTTCATGGCAAATTCCAGATGAACTAGGGCAACACGGAAACTCTGTCTAAAAAAAAAAAAAGAAAGAAAAAAAGAGGAAGAAGGGAAACAAAGAAAGAAAGAACTGATCTTTTGAAATATATCTCTTTAAAAGAGAGAGCAATTCAAACCTGGCATGATTTGCTTTTTGATATTTGGTCATAAAGACAGCCTCCAGGAAGCCTGTCTATTCCAAGAATCTCAGATTCTGAGTCAAAAAGAACTCTGGCATATTTTTGAGTTTATTTGGATTCTTCTTCACTATTGTCACAGGAAGGCCTTAAAGATTCCCAAGGAAGAACTGGCATACTCTCAACACTTAGGAACCAAAATATTCAAATCACTATAACAACTCTCCTAAGAAGAACTTGTCTACAAAGCTCCTAAGAAATTATAGAAGAAATTCTAAGGCTGTCTCACAAGAGGGAGCCAGTGCTGTTTCACTGGAATCTGCATTGGACCAGTTTGCTTTAATTCTACAAATGTACCTTTTTCCTCAAAGAATCCCACATAGTGAGTCTGCATAATCACTGCTTAGTTATAATTAACACAGTACTTTATTTTCCCTGTCTGTTTCTTGAGATCAGAAGTCATATCTCTCTAGCTAAATAGCAAGATTTAAAAATAGCATCTTAGGGCAGTGGAAAATTGGGCTTGTAAGATTTGAAGGGTCAAGGCTTTGGGTATCTCTGTAAGTCACACATACCCTGTGAGTTTTAGTCTCCTTATCTACGAAGAGGGGGAAATTCAATGTAACCCACTGGATAGCAGTAAGAATATGTAAGGGCTGAATGCATTTTTGTAAATGGAGGCTACCTTGTCCTCTCCTTTCTACTGTTCATGTATCTTATAAGAATACAGGGTGTTCTAAGTAGGTGTCTGCTAACTCTTGAGTGAAATTAGAGGGAAAATATTGTTCCAGGCGTTTTGTGCCCAACTGTGGAGATTAAGTTGCACCTTGCACTAAATTACATATTGCATATTGTATAGAAAATCATTTTTCTGACTGTGCCTTGCCTCCAGTGACTTCATTTTCAAAGTAACAAATATTGAAGTAAAATAATGTTATTATTGTTTCTGCAAGTAAACAACCATTATCTGTTAAGCACAAATTATAAGCTTAATACTGAATAAATAACTTATGTAAATAAAATATTTGTACCTATTAACTTACCAAATTATACCAAAAACACATTGACACATAGGCACATGGGTGTATCAAAGCCATATCAGAGGGCTGGAGGCATAGCTCAGTGGTAGAGCTCTTTCTTAGCATGTGAAAGTCCCTGGTTTTCATATCCAGCACTGAAAAATGTCAGAGAAACCAGGGCCATAAGTTTATCACATATACCAGACCACCTCACCTTGTTCACAGGAAAAGGGGGCAACTTAACACTTGGGGTTCAGAGGCAAACACTGTGTGGTCATCTGCTTATCATTATGCCAGCTGAGTTATGTTTCATGGATCAACAGGTGAATTTCCTTAGTCCCTTGGCTTTATGTGTTCACCTTGAGCAATTTCTCCAGACTCGTATATGACTAGAACCACCTCTGTGTTTTGAACCAGTCCTTTACTTTGGCAGCCCTGTGCTTGAGCAGCTCTATTTTAGTTTCTCTGTGTTAATATCTAATCCAACCACCTGTGGTGACTCTTCTTTGTATCTTTGTCAGTTCACCATTGCTTTCAATAAGGCCCCTTTGAATCCTGAGATATTTTAACTCATTCTTAGCCATTCTGTAACCAAGATATTATAGTGTTAATGGTAATGTGTGATTTGAGATTTCATATTAGTAATTAAGATTGGAATAGAAGAACCTGTGTTTCTCAATAGTTACAGTTACCAATTGAAATTGACAATGAATTAAAGCCAATTAAACTGCTGCAGCTTGTAAAAATACATTGTTGTTTAAATTAGATTAGAAATCTGGCATTGTAGAAAGACACAAATGTGTCTTTGTTTCTGACATAGGTTGCTCACAACACCTACATTTGAAGGATTTCCTGTTCTGATTTCCTTCTCATTTTAAAGCCTGGTTTAGTTATCCCCGGCCACACATGGTTCTTTGAGGCAGACTAAGACCTCTGGAAAATGAGCTCTGAAAAAATTTTCTATTTGGACAGAGCAGACAAGGTACACCTTACAGAAAACTTAATACTAAGAAATGTGCCTTCTTCCTTCTTCTTTTGTTTTTATACGTTTGTGTCTGTGTGTGGGTATGGGCACATGTGGAGTACAGTGCCCACAGAAGCCAGAATAGGGAATCAAATCCCCTGGAATTGGAGTTGCAGGTGGTTGTGAGCCACAAATGTGGGTGCTGTGAACTGAATTTGGATCCTCTGTAAGAGGAGTACACAATTGGTGAGCCATCTCTCCAGCCCCCTTTTCTTTCTTTTTTTCTTTTTGACATGTTGGCTCAGATCTCTCTGGGATTGTGTCCATTTGGGAGCATCAAGATAGACCACCTGCTATACCTTTCATATGATAAACCCTAGCCAAATTACCACTAGTATGTGGCTTAAGGTACATTAAGACAAGATTAAGAAAAAAAAAAGCTACTTTCTCCAATGGCCCTCATTTAAAAGCATATTTCTAAGTCATCAATAAAAGAAAACCACCCAAAGTCCATGACACTTGTGAAAGCCTTTTTACATGAAAAAAATACAAAATTTAAAAATACTGTCTTCCAAAGGAGAAAAACGGAATGCCAATTTTGAATCCTCCATTGTGCCAGACAGTTCCTGCAAGTTCAAGGAATGTCTACGACAGAAATTGTCTGATCAGTTCAGGGCCCAAATTCTAGCTCCATGAATCTGTATCTCTTTCTTCCAAGGGGATTAAAATTAGGAAGAATCTTGTCAATTGATTATTCCTTCCATGCCTTACATCCTTACATGCTGACCCATGATAGTCATGATAGTGCATATACAGTCCCATACACATTTATCCACCTTGACAAATATACTTATACATCCCCCAGACTAAAGAAGAGAAAGACAGAGAATTCCAGAGAGATAGAATGTTCTGGAACAAAAGTTTTTCCAGTGGAGAATAGCTGAGAAGATAGATAAGAGAAATAATTCTCAGGGTGCAGTTAGTTCTTTGTTGGTCTTTCCAACAAAGAAGTCAAATAGCAGGTGCCTTTTCTTTAATGACCCTCAAGTGTCTAGCTTAAATCACTTCCTGCTTCATTTAACAGCCAGTCTGTAGAGGTCTGTGACTTCCCTGCTTCAGAGAATGTTAACAGAATAAAAATAATGGCCTCTTCTAAGACAGTTACTCTCCAACAGCAATGGAGTGGCTGGACTATTAATATTATACTGAATTTTAACCTTGTGATTTACAACCTATATAAATGGCAATTGAAATTACAGCTTTCTAAAAAAACAAGTAAGTACTGGACTCATTGCTCATTGGGTGATGTGCCTTTCCTCATCACTGCATAGAAAATCTATAACATTTCAGTATTCCTGGAAACAAGGTTTAGCATGTTTAACATATACACAAGATTTCAAAGATTCATATGAAAAAAGAATACCATCTCACTAATTAAAAACATTTTATTTTGTGTAGATGTTGAAACGTTAGTGTTTGAAATGCATTTTAGTTAAATATATAATTATCTCTCTAATTTGTTTTTAATTTTTATTGTAACTACTTGAAAATAAAAAGTAGCATATATGTAGCACACATTATTTGCCAGTGCTGGCCTAGTATCTTCCCTCTCAAACAGTTTATATTCTATAAATGCTTGAATTTACAAAAGACAAAAGAGGTAACAAGACAGTTAACAGAAGTAGCGGGAAATGATTTGTTCATGAACAGGTTAAACTTTTCTATTTTCTAAGAGTTCAAGCCCAAGATGAAGATATGTATTGCTAAGACTCTTAAAATGATCCTTTTAAAGCATGCCACTAAGTGGATTTTCCTGTCTTGTGTTTGTGGTGGGAAATGAACCATGGTCTTGCACATACCAGGTAAGGACTCTACTAATGAACTTTTACCTTTGTTTTTCACAAAAAGGTCTTGTTGGCTGTGTTGCTCAAGTTAGCTGTGGACTTGTAAGTTCCAAAGACTGTTACACTGCAGTCTCATATATAGCTGAGATTATGGTTATAGCCAAGTTTTGCCACTTTTATATAATATTTTTTAAAGGAAAGACTATACACATATGACCCTGACTAATGTGATACAGAGTATGCATTTGTGAGATTGTCTCAAGTCCTGAAAGCCAAGGTAAAGACTTTGAGAATTGGAGATTGTGGAGATCAGGTCATGCCCTACTCTAATTACTCCAGATTATGTGAAACAATGGCTTCCAGGCTATGCCATGTTGTGATTCAATTTTACAAAGCAGCAGCTGATTGACTCCATTTAGAGTACAAGCGACTTTATATCTTGTTAGTGTACATAGACATTATTCAGAAAAAAATGAAGAGGCATAGATTGATAATTTATCCATATAAGTTCAAAAGAACAAACTAGGAGCTTGTTGAAGGTTGAGGACATATAGCTATATTCAAGCCATATGAGAAAAACTAGGTCTAAGAACCTATCAGACATATGAGACCAATGAAATATGCAGCACCCTCACCTGGACCCCATAAGAAGAGAAGAAAAAGAAAGACACTTAACCTGCTAAGGCAACCTACTGAGGCACTGAAGGCCTTGAGCAAAGCCTGGCTAAATTAGCATATGAAGAAACAAGGTGGCAAAGACAAAGGTTGGAGGCTCCCCAGCCAAGACAATTAAAACTGTTTAGAACCACTGGCACTCAGAAGATGCACTCCAGCTTGTCCTATGCTTCATTATACTAAAACTAACATACCTTTGAGTAGACACTTAGGATACTAATTAGACATGTGATACTTGAAATTGTACTGAAAATTTTGGTTATGTAAGTGAGCCAAAACCCCATGATATGGTAACATAAAAGACCTAAATATTTGTATACTAGTGCCACATGAGCTATTAAATCTCTTTATGCTCTCTATCCTGTTTCCTCCCTTGGAAGTATATCTTTTTCTAATAACTGTGTCTGTTTATGTTTCAACTATATGACTCTATTCATTTTGATGTCTGTGAACACAAGAAATTTGAAGCCCTCCATGGGTGGCCTCTAAAACCCCGTATCAGGAGATATTAGCTGGAGAAGCTAGCCAGAAGGTAAGATTTTTGTTTCTAATCCTTAAATTTTCTACTTATTCTGGGGCCACATGAGAGACACTGCTCTGAACTGTAGGCATAGGTCAGAAGTTAGAATCCATTAATTTGGTATCCATCACTTAAAGACACTGACAGGATAATCTGGTTTTAAGCTAAGGTAAGAAGTTGCTCCCTTCATCGGTTAGCAAAAAAAAAAAAAATGCTAATGCTAAATGGGCTCGGTGAATTTTAAAATGTTACATGAAATTGGGAGGGAAGAGTGGTGAGGAGATGGGGAGAAATTGGAATGGAGGGAATGGGGATTGAATTTCATCAAAACATATTACATATATGTATGAAATTCTCAAACAAAATTTGTAAAAGGCTGAAAAAGGATAGTGCATCAAGGCACACACTGTAAGATCATGTGTCACCCATATTCCATGGCATCTCTCTGGTAAGGACTAATAATCTCAAAGGAACTCAGAGTATTTTCTTCCTCTTTCTTCCCCTGAGTATGTCTACCTTAGCACTCATTCCCTGCTATGGCGTGCTCCCTCCTTCCTTTCCTCCTCTCTCCCTCCCTTTCTCCTCCTTCCCTCCATTTCTCTCTTCCTCCTCCTTTCACTTTCTCTGAGGCCAGTGCAATTGCTGTGTGGGTGTCAAGGAAGGGACTGTATAGGGGCTTTTTGTTGATCTGACCCCAAGGGGCCTGGTTGCAGCCCCCAGGTAGGAGAGTGCCAGGGGACAGAGGCATATGTGTGCCTAGCTGTCTGGTTCTGAGTATCAGCAGTGGTATGGTGGCATGGTAGCCCCAAGTCAGGGACATATACAGTCACTAGCTCCACCAAGCACTGCTGCCTCCCTGGACTTTTTTGTATGATCTGAGTCATGTTTGTCTCTCCCTTTGATCCTTCTCCCTAACTTTGCTCCAGAACTCCCTACCACCAATTTGCATCACCACACTCTGTTTACTTCCAGTTCATCAAGTCCTTCCAGCTCATTTACTGTAGATAATCCCAACCCTGAGGATATGAATTTAGCCTCCCAGGTAGCCAGACAGTCCCTGAAGCACAAAGTCCAGGACAAAGACTGGGCATTTGCACTTTTAACCTGGATAGAAATATGGATAAACAAGAGTTGTTCTTACAAACAATCCTTTTACTCTGATGAATCTAGCCACTTGAGCCTGTTTAGAATATCTAAGGAGAGAAGCCTTGTTCTGCTCCAAGGTAGAAAGAAATAAACTCAGAGATGCCTATGGCAGGGGCTTATAACTCAGACCCAGGGAATTTATTGCAGGACATAGTCACTAGAGAGTCAACAGTTGTGAATCACTCAAACTCTGGCTAAGGAAAAGTAAGCCGGAAAGGGTTATGGGCTCAAACTATTGTTTCTAACCCTCTAGTAAAGAGGCTATGCATCATTGTCCTGTTGATGGAATTTGGAATTATCATTGGAACACACCTCTTACATGTATTTGAGGGTATTTCCAGAAACGTTTGACACAATAAGGAAGACTCATCCTGACTGTGGGCAGCACTATTCCATGGGTTGGAATCCCAGACTGAGTTCAACATAGAAAGTGAGCTTAACACAAGCATTCATCTCTCTGCTTCTTGACTGTAGATATACCGTGACCAG
Source organism: Eospalax fontanierii (assembly GCA_035773235.1). Taxonomy (NCBI): domain Eukaryota; kingdom Metazoa; phylum Chordata; class Mammalia; order Rodentia; family Spalacidae; genus Eospalax; species Eospalax fontanierii. Next base: position 47,939,336 of record CM069525.1, read on the forward strand.
CTTCCTCATGCTCTTGCTGCCATGACTTCCTAGCCATGATGGACTGTACCCTCAAATTGTGAGCCAAAATAAACCATTATTTCCTTAAGCTTTTTGTCAGGTATTTTGTTACAACAATGAAAAAGAGTAGCTAATGTGGTTCTGTTCATGTATACCTGGTAAAATACTCTTAATGCATCAGAGCATCTTACCTGCTTATCATGATGGAACTGAGGAAATCCAAACCGTTAGGTCTTGAGTACCTTTGCATGTGGGGATCCCACCCAGATGGTAGAATGTCTTTTCCTTAGCAAATTTAGTTCCCTCAAACTCCCTATTACAATGTATCCTCAAGAATTACAATAAATTTTTCCTGATAATCTAAAGAAAAATATGCAAATATTTTACCATAATACCATCTGACCCCAATGTAGGCTGAGTGTCAGGTTTGTCCAAAGGATGAAGGAACCTATAATATATCCTAATCGCTGTACACCTAAAAGGAAACTGAGGTTTGGGGAGGAAGACATGTAAACCCATTGACTGTCTGTGGGCCTGCCAGAATAGAAATCAAATTATAAAACTCCAATAGGAATCCATGACACTGGCTAATGGTAGAGATATTGTTCAAAGGAATGAAAATTTGTATCAAGAAACTTATTAACTATGTTAAAAATAGAGAGGTTAGTCAGGGAAAGGAGAAACAAACCCTGCCCAATTCTCAACAGGTTAGCTAAGGCCTTCAAAAATTTAAAGTTACCTCAGCTGCCCCCATTATACTCTTTATCTCTTGAACAGTGAAAAATTAACCTAAGTATGCACAACAATTTTCATCTCTTAATACTTTTCACTTCCACTGGGCCTTTCTTACATCTCAAAGATGAAGCAATATAAAGTTTCTACTTTGCTTTTACTGAAGATTATACTCCAATTTAATGGAATAGAGTCCAGTGTTCATGGTAATTGTTTTAATATAATTGATTTTATGTGTCATATTGTTTTTGTTTCAAAACTGCATGTGAGTTCGAGGGTGTGTAGCATACCTTAAGTTCCAGCACTTGGGAGGCAGAGGCAGAGGGGTCTCTGTGAGATCAAAGCCACCCTAGTCTACAAAGTGAGTTCCAGGCCAGCTGGGCTACAGGAAGAACATGTCTCAAACAAAACAAAACAAAAACAAAGAAACAAAATAAAACAGCACGTGGCAAAAGTCAATATACCCCCAGAATTCCTGAAAATAAACAACTAGCAAAATCTGTGACCACTTAATTTTTTAACATATTGCATGCTGAAATTACCATTCTTACATTTTTGTTTTACTGATAATGATGATGATGTGCGTATGTGTTTATAATGTGTATGTGTGAGTGTGGGCATGCATGTGCCAATGTGTGTGTGTGTGTGTGTAAGTCAGAGGACAACTTTCAGGAGTCAGTTCTGTCCTTCCACTGTGGGTTCCAGGGATTGAACTCAGTCTTCAGGCTTTCACAGAAAGCACCTTTACCTGTTGAGCCATCTTGATGGCCCTAAAATTACTATCCCTAACAGACCTAGTTTAAAGTATGTGTGAATATGGACTTTTAAAGATGATTTTTAACTTGAAATGATGACATGAAGGAATAGGAATTATACTACTTGTTGCCTGTACTTTCTTCCTTTGCCCTTTGGCACTGCCTTCTTTTGAAAAACAGGTTTTTCAAGGCTCTTATCTTGGCTAATTTGGGACTACAGAAAAAAAAAATATGGTCATTTTGAAACCTAGCTGTTGCTGCCTATTCAGTCTGCCCAGAGGATAACAACAGGTATCTTAAAGTTCACTGTGTAGACAGATAACCCAAAGAAAAGGAAATGAACACAAATGAAGGCAAAGATGCCATATTCTTATCCTGCCTTTAGTTAAAAGGAAAACAAAAATGTCTCAAAGATTAACATTTTTTGACTATGTTCCAGATATGCCTTACTGTGCTTTAATTGTAATACAGCTTTCTAAAGACAAATAAGACAGAAAGGAACCATCAAGTAATAAGAACATGTAAAGTTATAGATACAAAATACACATTTTGGCAAAGAAAGTTAAAGTAAAACTGCTACCTAAATCCTTTTTATGTAAAAGATGGCAGTTTGTCCAAAAGTAAATAATTGTTCCAAAAGAGAACTAGAAAGAAGCAAGAAAATAGAATGTACACATGGGAGATGGCACTGTGTGTGTGTGTGTGTGTGTGTGTGTGTGTATGTGTGTGTGGAATCAGGTTTACTATAATTAAAGGTTAATTTTTTTTTCTAGGATAATAGACTGTGATTTTTGCTTAATACTTTTTTCATCAGTCAATTGCTGCAGACATTAGAAGGAAACTACAAATGGAGGAAGTGAGCCACTAGACATTCTAAATTATTTTTTTTAATATTGTATTTATTATTTTTATTTTGTGTTCACGTGTATTGCCTGAAGATATGTTAGTGCATCTGTGTCATGCAATGCCTGTGGAGGTCAGAAGAGGAAGTCAGATTCCCTGGAACTGGAGTTATGAGTGGCTGTTACTGGCCATGTGGATGCTGGGAACCAAACTTGGGTCCTCTGCAAGAGTGGCCATCTCTCCAGGGCCCCAAGTTAACTTTTAACTTTGGTTTGGGGTTATGAATCACAAAGATAAAACAGAGACAGTCTAAAAGGCCCACGGGATTATAGACACAAGAAAAGCACAGTTGATAGCCGTAGTCTTGCTAAACAAAACATTTCCCCAGGCAAATGGCTACCTTACAGAAACTCCAGGCCGAAGAGGCAATGCTTGCCAAAGCTGAGGAAAACCAGCGCACTGGAAAAGAAAAACCCTCAGTGGGGTTCTAAAAACTGTGTATGAAATGTCTTAAATATTAAAATAAAGTAGAAAAAACCTACAGAATTTTGTCACCTTCCCAAAAGGAAAACCAGTCTGAAGGGTAATGTCTCATCCTCTGAAGGGACAATGGTCCTTCAGCTACAATGATGGCTACCATTAAAGAGTAAAGCTGCCAGAGATTTACTAGTAAAAGTCCCATTTAACTGACTACAGACAACCATTGAAGTGTCTCTGGTAAGTCTTGAAAATGTTAATTTTCTTTCCAATATTGAAGCTTCAATAAGTAACTAATTACTAAATAAACCTATAGTAACAAATGTTCACAGTAATCTTGAAAACTCAAAAGAGTTATTATTGCAAGCCCCAATGTTAGCAATTGCCTTACACATGGCCTAATAACAAGGTATAACATTGAGAATCCTCACCAAAAAGTTAGAGAACATGCCTACTCCATAACATAAAGAAAATTGGGGTGCTTATAAGCTACAGAAGCTGTAGAAATAAGATGAAACGTATGACAAATGGCTAGTGGATTCAAAGGAAATTGTTGTTCCTAACAGATCAAGGAAAAAGTATTAAAGGACTCTATGACTCACGTTATCTGGGAAAGCAGACACTAAATGTTGTGACAAGGAAAGTTATATTCCTATAACTTTCTGTATTCATATATAATCTTCTATTAAACTTAGACTATTTTTTAGTTTCCTTTTGTTTCACTTACTAGATAGATACCTTGAAATGTAACCCTGGGATGCTTTATTACTCAGTGATGTTTTATTGCTCTGTGATGTTTTCACTACCCAGACATGGTTTATTACTCTGTACTCTCTGATGCTATGTCTAAATGTTGATAAAGATGTAAAGTAAGAGAATGAAAAGTTCACCAAGTCATTTAATTAGGCACCTGCTCCAATTAGTCCAAGAAAGGTATAGATAAAAACTGTTAGATATCTGAACTTCTGCCATTGATGCTTGTGTTTGTAAATGGCAATGACCATCTGGCTGATCCCAATGCCAATTAGCCTGCCCTAGATATAGATCAAAAGGCAGCAGATGTCCTGACCAATACCTGGGATATCTACTTTGTAAGCTATGATGACCAAATGAACTCAGAAGGAATTTCCCTGAGAAAACATGGCCCGCCATAAAAAGAAACATAGGTCTCAGGTGCCAGCCATAAAATGATGATGTAAAAATGCCTATTTAATCCTCTTCTGTACCTCTGTTCAGGGCCCAGAAAATCTAAAAGCCTTTGTTACTAATTCTGGGACCTCATGCATAATAATGAATAGAGGTGCTTTCAGACTCTCCTGGGTAAGTGCTTGATCTCTTAGGTGATGAAAGAATTTTTCCATAAAAGTTGTGTCTTTGGGGGAAAAGATCTATGACGTCTACAATAAAAATAGTAAAGGCCTGTCTTTTCTGTTTCTATAACTGTCTAGGAGGTGGAATTAAGTCAGCACCCCTTTTCCCCGTTTTTAGTGATAGAAATAGTTTTTATCGAGGAAGAGAAAGGTACTCCAGAGAATAGACGCTCTAGACTTGGAGCTGGGAAAGGTCTGAGACGCAAAAGCTCTGGGCACAGCATCAGGATCCTTTATAGGCCCTTTGCATAGCATTCCACTTCTCCAGGAGATCTCCCAGGCTATTTCTTGCACATGCTCTCTTTTGTTTAATGTAACTCTAGTAAGATGAGGTTTCCAGTCACTTTGCCGATGGACTTACATAAATTCATTTAATTTGCATTCATTTATTTTTACTTTGTGTATAAGTGTAGATGCAAATCCTATGGACTCCAGAAGAGGATGTCAGATTGCCTGTAACTAAAGTTACAGAAGGCTGTTAGTTGCCATGTGGGTGTTGGGAACTGAGCCTGGATATTTTTCTAGAGAAGCCAGAAATCTTAATCTTTTAATCTTAATCTAGGCTAAATCTTAATCTTTTTAAAAGATTTGTTTTATTTTTAATTATGTCTGTGTGTGTGTATGTGCACATGAGTGTAGAAACACCTGATTTTCCTGGAGTTGAAGTTCCTGGAGTTTGAGTTTCAGGTACTTTTAAGTCTGACATAGGTGTTCAGAAATGAACTTGGGTCTTCTGGAAGAGCAATATGTGCTCTTAATCACTGAGCCATCTCTCTGGCATGCTAATCTTAAATTTTATTTATTTATTTATATGTATCAATGTTTTGCCTACATATATGTAAGTACACCATATACATGCAGTGCTTGGAGAGGCCAGAAGGGATCATCAGATCCCCTGGAACAACATCATGTTGTTAGCCATCATGTGAGTGCTGGGAACTGATCTTAAGTTCTCTGCAATTGCAGCCAGGGCGCTTGACCGCTGAGTCATCTCTCCAGCCCTCAAAGTTTTGTTTTATTATCAGTTTTCACTATCTGGGGCAGGGTGGGTGGAAACTCTCTGAGCTTCAAGGACTCAACAGTCCACTACAGTCCAGTCGAGTTTCTTCCCATTCCTACATCCAGGTCTCTGAGCACTGGTAGTTCAGCCCATGGGCCAGTACGTGGCTAGTTAGCCCCATTGCTTTTGGGCCAGTGCTAAATTAATGTATCATGATGGGGATTACAGGATAGATCAAAACTGCCCATCTCATCACAACCAAGAAGTGAAAGTTGCAGTAACTCTCTCCCAAAAGGCTCTGGATCTTCCCTGAAGTGCCACAGGATACACAACAAGTCTTTCATATGTGGGTCTCTAAAGAGCACTTAAGATCCAAACTACAGCAGAGGTTATTTGGAAACTATTTGATCCCTTCAAAAATAACCCTAATTTGAAGCTGGAGAGGTAGGTAAATGGTTAAGAGCATCCACATGGTGGTTCACAACCAAGGGTAACTCCAGTTTCAGGGTACCTGACACTCTCTTCTGGCTCCTGTGGGCATTGCATGACATGGGTGTACTTACATACATGTAGGCAATACACTCCTGCACATAAAATAAAATGAAACTGATAAATAAAATATTTTAAAATTAACCCAAATTTGGGGGCTGGAGAGATGGTTCAGTGGTTACAAACATTAGCTGTTCTTGCAGAGGACCTGGTTTCAGTTCCCAGCACCCACATGGCAGCCAATAACTGTAACTCCAGTTCCAGGTAATCCAATGCCTTATTATGGCCTCCATGAGGATTTCACACATGGTGCACTTACACATCTGCAGGCAAAACACCCATACATTTAAAATAAAAATACCCCCCCACACACATTTTAAATTCCAATTCCAAAGTTTCTTCTGAGACTCAGAAAAGAACTTAGCTGTGAGCTCCTATAAAAGCAGAAAGTTACATGCTTAAACCTAAATCTCACAGAATAAACATTCCCATTCCAAAATGGGATAATATGAGAATAGCAAGGACTGAATCAGCAAGAACAAAATCAGCAGGACAAGCATTAAATCTTGTAGCTTTATTTCTAGTATCTGGAGCATGTACTGTTGTGGTGTAAGTTCCAATGAACTTGGAAAGCCCCAGCCCTATGAGTTTGCTAGTTGTAGCCAACTCTCTTACAGGCTGTCTCTACTTACTGCCAGTACCCTTTCCTCAGTAGATGTTCCATGTCTTTGGCATCTCAAACTTCCTAGGGTCTTCACTAAAGCAGAGGCTTCATCCTCATGGCTTTGATGTGCTACATTTGCAGAAACTACCTGCAGGGATCTTAACATTCCCATTGTTTGGCTTCTCAAGCTTTCCTTAAGATATGGACAGAAGACTCCATGTAGATGTTGAGAATCCAACCTGGGTCGTTTGCAAGAGCAGTAAGTGCTCTTAACCACTGAGCTATCTCTTCTGCCCCTTAACATTATTTTTAATAGAGTAGAATTAACAACTGCCATTTGCTTTCCTATTTAATATTTAAACTTTTTGTTCTTTCTTTAATGTTTTGTTTTACATGAAATGGATATTTTTCAATGTGCTATTCTAATTCCTCCATTGAATTTTCAACAACAATTTTAAAGTGGTTTTCTCATTTGTTGCCCTGGGTAGTACACTATATATTTGAACTTACAATATAACTAATTGTTATACAAATTTAATTCAAGTAAGATATGGAACTGTTCTACCATACATCCATTCTGTTCTTTGTATCATCATAATATATATATCTATATATATGTATATATTTATCTATTTACAATATGAATTCAACAAGGCCGTATCAGAATTGTCTCTTTAAATGTTGTACTACCTGAATAAACAAAAAGAGAGAAATTTTATTTTGAGCTTCTTATGTACAATTTCTTCTAACTGATATGAAATACTATATCATGTCACCTGTTTGCTCCACTGTAGCTTTCTTCCCTTTCTCCTACTTTGTACTGTAATTATTAAAGACATCTGTGTGTACCACAAGCCCCACATCTCAATTATGTCGATATTGCTTATGCTATCTTTAACTCAGGGGAAGGTGAGAAAAAATACACTTTTACAATTAGTACATAATTCATTTTACATGAAATTTGGCATTTTAAAAATGTGAATACAAATAACCATGGTATGTCATTTCTTTTCAGCCTGTAAGAATTTTTGATATTTCTTATAAGGAAAGCAAAATCAACAAATTCTTTCCATTCTGGCAATATCTTTATTGTACCTATAGCTTTGAAAGATAGTTTTACCAGATAGAGGATTCTTTGTTGATCTCTTTTTTTCCTTTAAGCACTTTGATATATCATCCTTTGGTCTTTCGAACTCTGTCATTTTCTTTTTTAAAAACGTCTTTATTGAATCTTTGTGATTTTCATACAGTGTAAGTTGATAATGTTTAGATCCCTTCCCTATCCTCACCTGTCCTTACTTCTCCCTGCCTATTTTAATATATTCTAATACATATTAGAATAGGGCTTGTTGTTTGATGGCTCACCTGGACACAAATCAAATGCCATATATAATATATATATATATATATATATATATATATATATATATATCGTCTATAGCATTTGATTTGTGTCTCCTAATGTCCTTCACTGTGGATCCATTCACTGGAGCCTGGTTAATGTACCAAGAGTCCCTAATGAAAAAGCAGTTACTTATTTGATTGGGATTCATTTGTATGTGAAATGCGATATTTTCTCTTATTTGTCTTGCAATTGCTTCCCTTAGGATTTAGCTTCCAACATTTCAACTATAATATGAATAACAGGTATAGCTATTTATGCCTATGTACTTCTTGGGGTTCTTTGAGGTTTTTCATATACAGATTATAATGCTTATCATGTGTTGGAAATGTCTGGCCATCATATATTCAAGGTTTTTCTACTCACTAAGCTCAAGCTAATACTCTCATCATGTCTATATTGGGATTATTAATACTGTCCTAAAAGTTTTTTCTTGGATTATGCTTAATGTTTTTCACTTTTTTTGTTCTTCAGATTGCATAATCTCTATCTTTGAATTCACTGATTCTTCTTGCAATGAAATTCTAATGCAGAGACCCTTTAGTGCAGTTTTTTCATTTCAGCAGTTTCATTTTAGAATTTTCATTTGCATGATCCCTTACAATTTCTATCCCTATTAATATCCTCTTTTGCATTCTGTATTTTCTCATTAGCATGTATTCACTCATCTTTGGCTCCTTTTGCTCTTTGAAGGTATTTATAATGGCTACTTTGAATGTTTGCTTCTTCCTCAACAGATGATATCACCTGCAATCCACTGACAGGTCATTTCAAATGCCTGTTTTATTTTTTTAACTGTACTGTTCTTTAATACATTGTTTTTTTTTTACTTTGTATATGTTATAATTTGGGGAAAATTAGTTTATATATTCTAGGAATTCTAGATTTGAATTGTCTCTCCCACCACCACAACTTTAGGGCTTGTTGTTTGATGGCTCACCTGGACCAAATGTGCAAATACTCTTGAATCGTGCAAACTTTATTATCATGCTTAGTTTTCTCACTTTGGTTTGTTTTATTTTGTTTTGTTTTCTTGGAATTGATTGATTGATTGATTGACTGACTAATTGATTTTTTACTACTGCAGAGTAACTCCTGGGTCCGTAAAACTTGATGTTCAACTAGTAACTGGTTAGAGCTCATTCTTATGCTACTTAAGCTTGAATGTTTCAGAAATTTGACGGTGAGTCTCTGGGCAGCATAAGGAACACTTTTAAATTAAATTATTTACATGTTCAGGCAGTCACCTGAAGTTCTCAAATACCCATTTTTTTGTTGCTTTTGAGTCAATGAAGTACAGCCCATATGCACATCTCCATGAACCACAGGAACAAGTGTGATTTTTAACAGGACTTGTTTTTAGCTCTGGTTCTTTCTTTGTTAAATGTCTGGTTATTCTCCTTTATTTGTCGCTCCTACTTTCATGAAACTATTAGTTTCCTACTAGTTGCTCAGCATGAAGATTTGTATTATTTTTGAAAACACTTTCAAGAATAAGTTTTTCGAATACTCTGCTCCAATGTCACTTTGGTCAGTAGAACGCTCTCCTGTACTGTCTACACCCTTGAGCAGAAGCACTGAGCCCTACTCACTAGAGTGAGGACATGGTGATAATCTGATTCATTCTAAGTGCTATCTCCACCCTACAAGCTGGAGGTATAGAGTGGAGATGGTAGCCCCATCTTCTTCATGAACTCCTTTTGACATCGGATCTCTCTCCTACAAGTGAAGCCTGGATTTGGGGTACTTCAGTCTTCTTGACCGACCATGCCAAACTAAAATAGAGCTCTCACAGCATGAAGTTTCATGTGGGACAAAGGGGAGAAATTAACAGTCTGTCTGTCTGAAGGTGAAACAGTAGTCCCACAGGTGATAATCAGGGGGGAAGGGAGCCCCACCTCCTTGGCTACACCTATCTAGGTTAAAGATTCCATAATAACTAAGCTGGGTATAAGAGAGGTGATAACAGTTAACTAGACATCCTCTCCCCAACCCTGTTGAAACTTAGTAGAGTTTCTTGGATTACTACTTAATATTCTATATCTCTTTAGGTCCATTTCTGGAGATTTTAAATGATTGCTTCAGTAATTTTTACTAGTGAAATGGCTGTTTCACATGAAACACAGTAAGAAAGCCTCCAATGCAGCCATTTTGGAAGTTCTGCTTATCAAACACTGATTTTTAATCCTATTTGAAAAAACATTTTTATTGATTCTTTGAGAATTTTATACAATGAATTTTATCACATTCAGGCCCTCACCCATTTCCACCTCCACCTTACTGCCCCTTCAATATCATGCTCTTAATTATTTTTTATTTATATTTATTTTATGTGTATGAGTTTTTGCCTGAGTGCACCTGAGTCATGCAATGCCCATGGAGACCAGAGGAGGGCATTAGATCCCCTAGAACTGGAGTTCTAGATGGTAGTGCCATGTGGGTGCTGGGAACTGAATCCGGAACCTGTGAAAGAGCAGTCAGTGTTCCTCATTACTGAGCTATCTCTCCTGTCCCATCTCTAATTGTTTTAAGGCCTATCAAGTTTAATTTGTGTTCTTAAAGTGCACTTGGGTATGAGTCTAGTCAACTTACTCTATGTCATACCCTTAAAGAAAACTGATTCTCCCTCTCCCAACAGCTATCAGTTACCAAGAGCTACACAGCATGAGGCTTTGTCTGGCTTGGGCTTACACAGGTATTGTGCCTCCTGTCATCAGCACTATGGGTTCATATGTGCAAATGTCTTACTGTGTCTAGAAAACAGAGTTTCCTGGTGTTCATCTTCCACCTCTGGCTCATATTATCTTCCCCCACCCATCCCACAATAGATATTTCAGCTTCTTATTAAGCTTTTCTAGGTATCTAAAAATCAGTTCATTTTAAAATTTCAAACAGCCTAGATCCATTTACTGATTGGTTAATTTTGTATCCACTTACTGATGGTTTGATTTCTTCAATCTAGGCTCTGTACTATCAACCAGAAAATGTATGCTCACAAAAATAAAGAAAATACCTCACAAATTCATTAAGTGAATATTCACCTGAGAAGCCACACTCAGATTATGTGTATCATGCCTACTGCCTCCTTATTTTTCCAGCAGGTGTTTTTATGTTTTTTCCAAGGCTGTTTTCCTACACCTGAACCTCTGACTACTTGAATTTTATTTTTTTCAAACATCAGGTACTTCATTTCGCCATTTGATGAATTCCATCTAAAACTCCTCTTATGTAACTTAAGCAGAGGTACATGGTCCTAACTAGTTAAAATGGAAAACGACTGATTGCTATAAAGGGATCAGTTAGGATACATGAAAAGTATCAGAAAATTTGTCAGTTATAGAAAGGGATCAGGCATTTGAATAGACCTTTAAAAGGAGAACTAATGTTGACATGGAGCCAATATATCAAAATGACACACACATCTGTCTCACATCTCAGAGAAGAGTCTGGTGAATAGGTATTCATTCTGATCAAAGCACTGTCATATAACTACCCTCCCCTTTTCCAAACAAAAGGAGTCAGTATTTTCCTTTGCCATCTAAAGTTCAACTAAAATGGCTCCCAACCTTTTCCAGTTAGTCTCTACCATTCTCCTACTTGTAACTTTCTCTCTTTCTCTTAACTTGTGTTTTTACTACCTCCAACTAGTATGTTTCCTTACTATCATCCTGTCTGAATAATCTAAGAGGTCTTTTGAAGAAAGGAACTGCTGTGTTTTACTCATTATTTATCCTGAGTTCCCAGCACAAGTCCCAGTAGAGTAGTAATTGCATGGTTTTTTTTGAATGAATAAAATGCTACCACCAGACTCCTTTATAAATGTCATCTCTATTTGAATCCTTTTCTTGTCTTGATTGGCTAGCATCTCACAGGCCTTTAAATTCCCAGTTTCTTGATTCTAACCTCTCTCTCTTCTCTCTCTCTCTCTCTCTCTCTCTCTCTCTCTCTCTCTCTCTCTCTTGTCTAGGTCCTCAGGATCAGACCCCAGGTCTCAATGCATTTTGCCTCAGAGCTTCATCTCCAGTTCCTGCTCTTAACTTTTCTAATCATAGTCTTCATTGTGTTTATTATAATTAATTCTGTCAATATTTTCCTTATTACTTCCATTACTATGCTTCTTCTCTTCAGAGAAACATAAAGATAAAGGGAGAAAGATAAAAGCAAGCACACACACATGCACCACAAATGCATACATACACATGGAGAATCACAGACTTAGAGAGCATGGATTCTACTTAATTTAAAGAAAAAATTCTCGTAGTACTTAACACAGTGCTTAGTATAGAGAAGGATTCAAGCAATATTTGTCAAATTGAATTGCTAAAACGTTTGGATATTAGTATGGATATTTTACTTTAGATCCATACCTCATACCATACCCTTCAATAAATTCCAGATGGGCCCAAGAATTAAGCACAAAAAAGAAAAAACACTCTAGGGAGTGGGGAAGAAAGACTCACATATTTGTCCCATCTGTGAAGGAGTGGTAAATTTCTGAATATTGAAAAATGAAAGAAACATCACAGACAGGATGGGCCAATTTTAATATACAAACGTAAAAATGAACACTTTTCTATAGTGATATATAATGAAGCACATATTAAAATTAAAGCAGTAATATTGGAAAAATATGTGACAAATATAAATGATAGAAATTAATGTCCAAAATATAAAGAATGGATTAAAATATACAAACTAAATGCCCAGAATTTACTTGAAACCTGGTGAAAGAAATAGCACATTATGACATTTAAACATGAAAAACCTTATTAAATAGCTAAAATATGGATAATATACTTACATACATATTAAACTAGCAATGATATTAAAATGATAACATAGTGTGTCAGAGATTTATGAAAACAGGTACACTTATATAGTATAGTACTGGAGAATATAATCTGGAAACATATAACAGCTATAAAACAGCTCTACCTTTTGGCCTGGTTAATACACTTTTGATAAGATACCAGAGAGCAGTAACTTTCAACAGAAGAAATTCAATTTGCATAGAAAAAGTTCATAGAATCATGTTTTATAAAAGTGAAATTATTTTTATTTTATGTGAATGACTGTTATGCCTGCATGTATGTAAGTGCACCCAATGTCATGCAGTGCCCACAGACAACAGAGGAGAGTGTTGAATCCCCTGGAACTGGAGTTTGGATGGCTGTTATATGCCATGTGAGTGCTGGGATTGAAACCTAGGTCTTCTGCAAGAACAGCTAGTCCTCTTAACCCCTGAGCCATCTCTCTAGCCCCAGAGGTTAAAATTTTAAAATAACTTAAAATCTTCAATATTAGTAAATGTTTAATCAAAAATTGGTTTATTAATATCATAATCTTAAAGTTTATTGTGGAAATCCTCGCTTTTGTAGGTTTTCCATCCTGGCTGTCTACACTCAGCTATGACTGTGCCTACTTCTAGAATATGTTGCCTCTTCAAACCCACCCAAACTGTTACCCTTAGTTCCATTTTGTTGCTTTGATTCTGTTATAACTAAGAAAGCAACAGGTTCCCACTATAATAAAGATCAGTGCCGACTGTGGTCATGTGTGCATGATTACATCCTACCCATCATGGAGTCTGAGGTGGAAGGATTGCTTACATGCATTCAAGGCCAGTGTAGGCAACAGAAGCAGGCCTTATCTCAAAAATGGAAAGACAGAAAAGAAGGCAAGGGAGGGGGAAAGAAGGAAAGAAGGAATGAGGGAGGAAGAGGAAGAAGGAGTGAAGGAAAGAAGAAAGAAGAAAGAAAGAAAGATTGATTTAAGGATCAGTGGGTTTTCCTGAAGTCAAGGCACAAAAGTCATTTCTCCTGTGCTACGAGCTTTGTGGCAGCTGTTTTAAAATGTCAAAGATTTTTTTTTCTTTTAAAACTGTTACTTGGGTCCAACCTATCCTCTAAGTTTCAAAATAAGCAAGGCATTACTGAAAATGCTTTGCCTTAATTGTAGATTCTTAGTAAAAGTGTTCTTTGTGAATACTAAACATTTAAACAAAACTGTACTAGTTAATACTAAACATATTTTCATATGGAAACAACCCTGATCAGGAAAGACAGCATTAACCTCTATAACTTACTAATATTAAAAATAGATATGGCCATGTTAGAAATAAAGAACTTCTGAACATGTAATAACAAATTCGTTTATTATAGTAATATTCATTTGCATCTTAAAAAGATAAGACTTAAATGGAGGTCTGTTTATTAGAGAACATTATTGTTTCAAAAATCATATTATTAAATTTCACAAATATGTGAAAATTAACCATCTTACCAATTGTCATGATGACAAACTTATCTTTTATTTCTCCTTAGAGTTTCAGGTTTTACCTAAGGCCATATATAATTAGACTGCAAGCCTGAAATCAAAGTAGGACTGAGACCAGACACTCCCATAATCATGTTACAGCATTTTTGTATGTGAAAGACCTGGACATCATTCCTACTTAAGAAGTCAGTGTACACATTAATGGCAATGGAAAACAAATATAAATAAGAACACTATCCATTGAAAAAGTGATTGCCAGTAATATAAAAGAGAATGATATTTTCATTTTGAACAGCACAACCAATGAAATAAAACTCCCAGAAGACATTTAAGCTGTGAAAACGTGATCATGATGGCAAGAAAATACAAAAGTGAAGAATTTTCCACATGGGATGGGAGCAGAGCCCTAGATAGGGCTAAGATGTTGACTTTGCTTATGGAAATCTGCTTGTTGGAAACCATAAACTAGAAAGTTCTGAAATTAATTGCCAAATAAGAGCAATGCTTTTAATTTGGTCATTCTGTGAATGTGTTTACTTTTTATGTGTAACAATAATAGTCATAAATCTGCAGATCTTTTTTTCTCTACCTATGACCAAGACCTGCTTAGAACTTTGATCAGCAACATTGTATATACTATTAGATCATCTTTAACTGGTCCAATGATTTCCATGTGCTGAGCATCTGAAATAAATGCACAGTGCAGGCTAATGAGCAGGAAAGGAAAGAATTCAGGGACCCTTAGCAGCAAAACCCCTTTTCAGAATCCAGAGCGTCTGAAGTCTGCCACCAACAGTCTGGTAAACATTTATATGAATTAGGTTGGCAGGTTGCTAGATTTCTCATTACAAAGTTAGGTTCTTGAACTCTCAGGAAAATGGATGAGAATATTTGGACAACAGTCATACCAGCAGCAGACCAGAAGAGTGAGACCTGAAGGAGGTGTTGGCGTAGCCATTTCCTGAGCAGATCAGAAGGGAATGCTTTCAATTATTGTCACACAATGGGCCAGATGATCCCACATGCTCTAGCCTAACTATTCGCCTAATACAAAGAAGAAAAGAGGGAGGTGAGAGGGAGAAAGAAGGAACGTGAAGGAAAGGGAACTTAAGGGAACAAAATAAAAAGACGGGAGGGAGAACGAAAGGGAAGAAGAAAGAAAAAATGGAAGAGAAGAAAGGGAGAGAGCAGAGGGAAGAGAGGTGGGAAGGGATGAAAGAAAGGAAAAAGGGAGAGGAAAAGACAGCACAATTAACCCTAAGCAAGGACTAACAATTGCAATAAATATAAAGGTTACTTTTACATAAAATAAAAATAGAAAAGGTCAGTTTAGGAAATGTTAACATACCAACTCAGTTACTCTCAGTTCATAGGCCTGACTCATCAGGCTTTGCAGGCCCACAGAATATAGCACTGTTGCTTAGGCTTTTATGAGGCGTATATGTCCTGGTGGCAGCTAGCAGACTGGCAGGGCTACAAACAGCAATGTCCTCGAGTCATAAACTAATTATGGCACAATCACTCACTTGTTCTAGCCATTCTGCCGATTACTGCATGAGTGGGGAGGGTGGGCCCTTTGTCTATGTTCAGAACACAAAATGTCCCTGCCAAAGCCTTCCCTCCAGGGGTATTACTTGAGAGTCTGCAGGGCCATGAGCAAACCTTGCTGTGGTAATTCCTGCCTTAATACTCAATTCACCAATCATTATGTCTCTGTTTCTAAAGGCCTAGCATGGAAAGGAACATCTAAGGAAGAAAATAATTTCAAAGAGCTTAGTGTCTAATGAAATTGAAGATAAGAATCATTAAAAACCCTTGCACATCTCAAATCCCAAATTTTCCTAACTAGAAAGTCTTTTCGGACTCTGGACACAGAATTAGTTATCTAAGTATCCCTTATGTATTCTTTGGGAGAGGAGGGAAGATGAAGACGTTTTCTTCCAGGGACAGTGAAATCTTCCATCTTTTGGGGGATGAGAGATGAGCTTCCCTGTTCTTCAGAGTCACAATTCAATCAAGAAATTATGAAAGCTTACATTTGTCTAAAAGAGTGGATAATTACTATCCTCCAGTACACCTCCTTGCCCCCAGGTCTGCCCCACTGAATTCCCAAAGTTCCTGACAAAGCACACACAGAAACACATGCCTTCAAACATGAATACCCACAAAGCTGCAGACTTCCACATAGCCTCAGGGAGCCAAGAATGTGCACCTAGATATGCATGTAAACACATGAAAAGGTATGCACATTGGTTTGCTTACAAACAGAAGAGAAAGTAAACAGACTGTAGACAGCCAGTAAAATTTCACAGACCAGTGAACTGGAGAACTGAGGAGAGAGGAGGATGAACAAGTCTAAAATCTTCACAGGGTACTGTTTTTCAAGTCAGGCAGCATATACAGAGCTGGCGCAGTGACAAGTGATCTGCTAGGGTTGGAGAGGATGGGTTTTAGAGAACTCAAGAAGCAGTTTAAGACTCGATAGGCTCCATGAGTACAGTATGTCAGTGATTTGACAGAAATACAGTTGTGGTCCCAGAGTAAATCACTTCCATGCTTATTATTCCTTATGATAAACATCATCCAATTTAGATTTAGACATTTAAACAGTGCTAGCTCCCTGACAGAAATCAGTGAAAACATTCCTGCCAGGGGTACCCTTTGTAAGGTGGAGCCTGGCCAAGCACACTGGCATCTGCTCCCCTCCATGGTAATATAGTCTCCTTCAGCCTACCCGCCCCATTCAGGCCTCACAGTCTTGATTGCATTCCCACACCTAACCCCACCTTTTAGCAGAGGCCAAGAGCATCATTCCTGGACCAGTGCCCAGTCTTTGAAGTGAGAAAAATGTAGCCTGTTAGATGAGGAGATCCAGATTCAAGACTTCTCAACATACACTTCCCCTCCTCAGCCATGCTAGAGAAACGTTACATACAGGAGACATTCTGGCCTGCTAGAGAAACAGGAAACCAGAGGAGTAAATGAGTACGTCTCTGTAGGCTAGCGTGTTTTGTGGATTGTCAGGCTCCTCAAAATTTGAATACCTTTAGTAAAGGTATGACTTTACTTACAATTATTAAAGAATTACTTAAACTGAACACTGACACACAAGCTTCTTTTAAAGTCTTTCTTACCTGGGCATAGTGGCACATGCATGCAATCCCGGCACTTGGGATGTGGAGATAGGAGGATCTGGATCAGGATTTCAAGGTTGTCTTCAGCTATAAAGTTCAAGGCTATCTGATACCCTATCTCAAAAATACAAAAACATCTTTTTCTGAAACACATACAAGGTAGCCAGTTTTTAGAGTGTAGCAGAACAACTCAGGCCAAAGCAGCTCAGGAGAACTGTGCTTCTCAGTTCAAGTGTTTACCTAGAATTAAAGGTTGCCCTGAAATAGGTTTGAACATTTGCACTGAAGCAACATATTTAAAAGCAATTGTTTCTCTCTAAGTTTACAAGTCTTTCTTCATCTTGGCAGGTTGGCAGAAGCAGCGAAGATGTAGATCCTTTAGAATAAAATAGTAACTGTTCATTCATGCATGCATGCATGTTTATCTAGATGCATTTCATGGGAGCTGGAGAAATCAGGCCTTCTGCTCTTCCCTAGTAAAACAATCCAGAAACTATAATATGTATGTATACAAATGGACATTTTACACTGTTTATAACAGACAAATATTAGAATCAAATTAAATATCAATTAATATAATATTGCCTAATACATTTATAGTATTTACATAGTTATAAAATGAAATACTATGGTGCCATTAAAATGATTACAAATGTAAGCTTTCAGAATGCAGACAGAGAAATAACTTGTAACACATTATTGGGTGTGAAATCCTGAGATATAAGATAATATATTTAATATGACCCTATTATTAATATATATATGCATATAAGACTAAAGTATGAGACATGCACAGGAACTAAATATGAATATTTGCTATCTGAAGGAATAGGAATGTGGCCAATTTTCCAAGTTAACAATCAATACAATAGACATTACTACTTGTAATGATATGGAAAAAAATAAAAGTATATTCATTTTGAAAAGAAGCAAAGATATGGCATGTGACAACAATAAGAGTACTAACATTCTGAACGACTAGTTCCCTTTAAGTATACTTACATTTTAATCTCATTAAAACATTATGATATAAGTAATATTGTCCTTTATTTGATAAAAATCTTTTCTTCCTCCATCCATCCATTCTTTGATGTATATCTATCATGTGCCAGGAACTCCAGAGGCACAGGGGTGAGTAAGGCAGCCTTCCTGCCTCCACACAGTACACAGTCTGCTCCCCAATGTTGCAGCATGACAGGCCTGTTCTCCTGAAAGGCTTACATGAGAGCAAACTCTAGGGTGAAATGTGACCAGTGATCAAAAATTATAGCAAGAAACTTGGCAAGACAGAAAAGAGGTGGCCAAGTCCTTCCTCCCGATACTTTAAGCATAGTATGTACATAGATCTAATTACCATAATCCAACAAATATTACTGAACTATGACTGTGAATCATGTTCTGTGTTAGGTACTGTCACATACATTATAGTATACTGTTGCACATATTGGTACTGCTGCTATTATAAAATGGCAGCTGACATTTTATCAAATCCTATTGTTGTGACAGAAATCAGGCTAAATGCTTTATATATAATACATATATTTCCACAACTACAAATCTATTAAAATAGATTAAAGGTGAAGCTGAATATGACAACAAAATGGAATGGGATCTGGAGAGATTGCTCGGCAGTTAAGAGAACTGGCTGCTCTTGCAGAGGTCCTGGGTTCGATTCCCAGCACTCACGTGGTGGCTAACAACCATCCATAACTCCAGTTCCAGGGGATCCGATGCCCTCTTCTGATCTCCTTGGGCATTGCATGACACAGGTGCATGTACAACCATACAGGAAATATACTCATACACATAAAATAAATTTAAAATATTAAATAAATTTAAAAAGAAAACAAAATGGAACAAATCTAATAGACAAAGCTTTCAGATTTCTTCACAGATCTCTGTGTGCCTGGGAACTTGATAGTCTAAATCTTAGAAATAGAATTGTTTGAATATTAAGCACCTATGTAAGAACTTTCTTTTCGTCTTTCTTTAACCCAGCTCATAACAATGAATTATTGTATAGGATGCTAAACACAGATACAGCAATCTTGCAATATAATGGTTATTCACTAGTAATTTTGATTTATGTTTTTTGTCATATGTACTCATTTCAGTAATGAACTTAAAGGGTTCACCAGATAATGATAATAAATGGTACACATTGTCTTAATATAATAAGTTTTATAATAATCTTATCAGGGAGATGCCCATTTTCCAGATAACAGCTAAGAGAACTCTGGATCACACTGCTTCAGTGTGATAAAGTCAAAGTTTAAACCCAGGTCTGAATTATATCTCATCCTATGCTCCTTACATCAGCTTCATGAAAGATACTTCTATTCTGGCAAAGTGTTATATTTTAGCTAAAAGCAACAGCTAGCTGACAGTGAGCAAGAAGGATTTTAAGGGATGAAGATGAAAGCAGATATGAAAACAATGGTGATAATAAAGTGATATTATCAAAGCTAGACTTGAGGAAACTAATCTGTCTCCAAACAATGTCATCTCTGTTTTGAGGTTGGATGCAGGCAAGAAAGCACAAGACTCCCTCCCTGAAGGTTATATATGCAGTAAGAAGAGACCATCCCACAGGACGAGCTGTCTATCAGTCATACACAAAACTCCAGAATTGTAGGTTTCTTGAGTCAGCGCCCAAGCTAGAGTGGACTTTCCCATGATGCAGCTGCCTTTGAGTCATCCATGATATTACATGTAACTCCTCACCCAAACTTCTGTAAGTAATTCTAATAAGTACTCTGGTTCTTTAAGCCAATCTTGGGTAGACAGATATTTGTTGACGTCTCCCCAGGAACACTGAACAGCAGTTGTCTTGCCCAGGGAAACCCGAAGAGTTTATATCATGTTTATCCTAACTTCCCAACAAATTTGAAGGAACTTAAAAAAGATTTTTTTAAAGTTTATTATTCTTTACAAAAAAGAAAAACTACAACATTCAGAAGTACTCAAAGAATGGGGAAAAAGCTATATTTAAAGTGCAGGTTCCCTTGTAAAGTCTTGTGTGGAATAACATATGGACACTATTACATAAGGACTTATTTTCATTAAAATGTGCTATAAATAGAGATAGGATTCAAAGAACTTACATGAAATGTAATATATATGTATATATAAAATCATTATTATGCCATTTAAAAATTACCCTTTCTTGTTCTCCTTTATAAATATTGTAGTATACACATACATACATTTGTCTGCATATGTACATGAACACATTATAGGCTCCATATCCTATTATAGGCATATTTGTATTGAATACTGCTGCTCTCTTCACCATGGCGAGGAAATGGAACCAACAGTTGTTCATCAACAGATAAATGGATAATGAAAATCTGGTACATATATTAAAATGGAATACTATAAAACTCTAAAGAAAAATGAAGCAAAAATTCAAAGAAAAATGGATGGACCTAGAATGTATAATATTAAGTGAGGTCACCCAATCTCAAAAAGAGAAAAAGGCGCATGTTCTTTGTTATATGCATATCCTAGCCATTTGAATAAAACTTGCAGGCATGTAGCTCAGTGATAGAGTACTTGTTGTCTAGTACATTTAAAGCCCTAGACTCCGTCCACACATCCACACATCCACACAAAAATTATTATACATACAAGGAGCAGGAGTTGTGGCCTTGGATTTCTGTGAGCAGCCGTCTTCCCTGTTAAGTCTGATCACAAATACTGCCTTTTCATTCCCCTCCCACCTGAACAATTCCATTCTCCCACATTCCACATCCTGTTCTTCTTCTAGCCTTGTACACAGGCCTGCTCTTGCCCCTAGCACACCAGATGTCTAGACAACTCTCTTATTCCAGACCCACCCACTGCATCTTGATTCCCCATAGTCAGACCAGCTCAATTTTTCAGTCTCATTTCTTAGAGCCCTCACAGACTGTCCCCACCCCCAATTTCCCTCTGCCCATCCTAGACCCTGGCTGTCCCTTCTCCCAACCTACCTTAGATTTCTACGAGCAGCCTTCTTCTCTGGTAATTCTGATCCCACCTACTGCCTTTCCAACCCCCTCCAACGTGAGCAACTCCATTCTCCCCTGCTCCACATCCTATTCTTCTTCAAGCCTTAAGATGTGGGCATAGAGTCACTTTTGCCCTTAACACCAGTCCTGGACTAGCCTCTTAGTCCACACCTGCCCACTGGAATCCAATTCACTGTACTCAGATCAGCCCTATGTTTCAGTCTATTTTATTAGAGCTTTCACAGGCAGTTCCCACCCCCAATTTGCCTTGGATTACGGAGACCAGGCTTCTTCCCTGGTAAATTTGAACCTGCCTACTGTGTCTTCACTCCCCGACCATGGCAGCAATTCCAAAATCCCCCAGCCCAAATCCTGTTCTCCATCTAGCTTTGGGCACAAAGAGACTCTTACTCTTGGCTGTCCAGATTTCTGGACTACCTCTTACCTCTGGCAGACTGTGAGCTCTCCAAATCAACTCTGCCCATCACTCTACATTGGTATTCACTGTAGCCCGTTCCACTGCTGCAGGGCTACGTTTCTGAGCCCTTTTGTAAGGGTCCAGACATTTGTAGACTGCCTGAGAAAGCCTGAGTTCAGTCTCTGCCTAGCAGTTTTCCCAATTTGTGTTGTGCCTGCTGGCTAGATGAACCTAAACCTTAAGGGAGAGCCTGAGAGCAAGTGATCTCGCCTAACCTGTGCCTCTAAGGGAACTCTAGAGCAGCTGGAGTAGAGCCGGTCCCTCCAATACAAAATCAAAAGCGAGAACCTGAAGCCTTGACTAACCAGCTTTTCATACCCAATAAGAAAACAACCAAGTCAAGTCAAATATACGTACGGAATCAGACTTCAACTCAACAGAGGAAGACTTTGAGTCTGACATCAGAATCATGAAGAACAAAAGAAATTCACAGGCCAAGATCACAAAGAAAAAAGAATAATATGTCCCCACCGAAGATCACCAGTCCTATAGAAGAGTTCTACAATGAGAACCCCATAGAGATAACTCAGGTCACAGAGTTTAAAAGACAATCCTAAACATGATCAAAGAATTAAACGAATCTAAAGAACACACAAACAATTCAAAGAACTAAAAGAAGATAGGGATAAACTTCTAACTGAATTCATAAAAGAGATAGAAATATTGAAGACAACTCAGACTAAAATGTAGAAGGAAGTGAAAAACTCAGAAAGTCAATTTGAAGTGACAGAAGAAAGCCTCATCAATAGAATGAATGAAATGGAAAAAAGAGTATCAATATTGGATGATAAAGTTTAAGAATTGGAGCACTCAAGCAAAGATTGTGGAAACTTTTTTTAAAAAACCACAGGAACGGAATATGCAGGTAATGTGAGACACTGTGAAAAGACCAAATTTATGTGTCCTAGGCATAGAGAAAGGAGAAGACTCTCAAGATAATGGTATTGACCAGTTCTTCAACCAGATTGTAGAAGAAATTTTCCCCCAAATAAGGAAAAACATGCCCATCCAAATACAAGAAGCAAAACAGAACACCAAATAGGACCAGAAAAGAAACTCCCCATGGAATATCATAGTAGAAAGCCTAAGCGTACAGAACAAAGACAGAATTCTGAAAGCTGCAAAAGAAAGGATGTCATATATAAAGCAAAAACCCATCGAAATTACAGCTAACTTTTCAGTGCAAACTAAGAAATCCAGAAGAGCCTGGACCAATATATTTCCAGTTCTAAATGACCCGTAGATGCCAACCTAGAATACTTTACCCAGCAAAAATCTCTACTATAGTTGAAAGAGAAAGAAAAATATTCCACAACATGAATAAGCTAAAAGAATTCATGTCCAGAAAATCAGTCCTGCCAAGAATACCTGAAGCAATACAAAGAGTTGAAGAAAGGAACAACTATACCCAAGGGACAACAGAAAGAAACTGAATGAAGTTATAATTGGGGAACCACAGAATTAGACTAAAGATGCAAACAGAATTTGAAATTACAGAAATCAATACATAACTTTCAATAACAAATTTAAGTATCAATGGACTGAACTTCCCAATCAAAAGACACAGGCTAGATGAGCGGATGGAGAAACAAAAATCATCCTTTCCTTGTCTGCAAGAAACCCATCTCACTTTCAAGAACAGGCACTATCATAAGATGAAAGGATAGAAAAAAATACTTCAAGCAAATGGCCCTAAGAATGAAGCAGGAGTTGCAATTCTAAAATCTGACAAAACACACTTCAATATAAAACTAATCAGAAGAGATAAGGAATGTAATTGCATTCTGATCAAAGGAACAATTAACCAAGAAGATATTACTGTCATGAATTCTGGTGCACTCACCTTTGAAAAATCAGTACTACGGAACTTTAAGACACAGATTAATCTCAACTCACTAATAGTAGGGGACTTCAATACCCTACTCCATTGCCTCCATTAGACAGGTCAATTGGATAGAGACTGAACAGAGAGACATCTAAATTAAAAAATGCCACACATCAAATGGACCTATCAAACATCTACCAAATATTCTACCCAAGCACCAAAGAATAAACATTCTGTTCAGCACCCCATGGGACTTTCTCCAAAATGGACTACACACTAGGGCACAAAACAAACCTCAACAAATAAAAAAATTTGAAATAAATCAATACAAACTATCAGACCACAATGAAATAAAGGTTAAAATCAACAACAGAAGACATCCCAGTATGTTCACAAACTCATGGAGATGAAACAACACACTCCTGAATGATGAATGGGTCAAAGGAGAAATTAAGAAAGAAAGAAAAGTGTTCCTATAATTCAATGAAGAGGACAAGCCAAGCCAACAAAATCTCTGGGATACTTTAAAAGCATTCCTAAGAGGGAAATTTATGGCTCTAAGTGAATACATTAAAAAATCAGAAAGGACACAAATAAATGATCTAACATTGCAACTCAAGAATCTTGAAAAACAACAACAATGAAACTCAAGCTCAGCAGACAAGAAGCAATAACAAAAAACATAGCAAAAATTAATGAAATAGAAACAAAGAAAACAATATAAAGTATAAATTAATCCAAGAGCTAGTTCTTTGAAAAGATATACAAAATAGACAGACCCTTGGCCCAGTTAACCAAAAGAAAGAAAGAGCAACTCCAAATCAACAAAATCAGAAATGAAAGAGGAAATATCACAACAGTCAACAAAAAGATCTAGAACATTATAAGGGAATACTTTAAAATCCTATATGCTATTAAATTTGAAAAGCTTAAAGAACTGAATGTATATCTACATCATGTGAATCACCAAGGCAAAACAAAGAAAAGGTCAACAGCTTAAACAGACCCATAACATACAAGGAAATTGAATCAGTAATACAAAACCTCCCATACAAAAATGTCCAGACCCAGATGGATTCAGAGGAGAATTCTACCAGACATTCGAAGAAGACCTATATCCAATACTACTTAAATCATTAAAAAAGATAGAAACAGAGGGAGAACTCCCAAATTCCTTCTATGAAGCCAGCATCGTTCTAATAGCAAAACCAGGTTAAGATATAACCAAAAAAGAAAAACATAGACCCATATCCTTAATGAACATAGATACAAAATTTCTCCACAAAATACTTGCAAACCATATGCAGACACACATCAAAAAAATCATCCACTGTGATCAAGTCAGCTTTATCCCAGAAATGCATGGGTGGTTCATTATACATAAATCAATAAATGTCATAAAGCACATAACTAGAATCAAAGACAAAAATAATATGGTAATCTCAATAGATGTTAAAAATCCTACAGGGAATTGAACTAGAGGGAACATACCTCAACATAATTAGAGCTATATACAAAAAAACCACTGCCAACACCATTCTAAGTAGAGAAGAACTGGAAGCATTCCCATTAAAATCAGAAACAAGACAAGGCTAAACACTATCTCTAGTCCTTTTTAATATAGTGCTTGAAATTGTTGATCAAGCAATAAGACAAAAAAAGGAAATTAAAAGAGTACTCCTTGGAAAAGAAGAAATAAAATTATCACTTTTTGCAGATGACATGATATTAACCTAAGAAATACCAAAAATTCCACCAGAAACTCCTAGAAACGACACTTTCAGTAAAGCAGTGGGTTACAAAATTAATCTACAAAAGTAAGTAGCCTTTCTACATAACAATAACAAACAATTGGAGAAAGAGTACAAGGAAACCCTCACATTCACAATAACCTCAAAAAGATCTCAGAATATATATGACCAAAGACTTTAAAGATCTCGACAACGAAAATTTTAGATATTTAGGGAAAGAGATTGATGAGGACATCATAAGATGGAAGGATCTCCCACGGTCATGGATTGGAAGAATTAATATTGTGAAAATGATCATCTTACCAAAGGCAATGTATAGATTCAATGCAATCCCAATCAAAATCCCCATGACATTCTCTACAGAACTAAAAAAAAAACACTCTAAAATTCTTATGGAAGCACAAAAGATCCTGGATAGCCAAAGCAACCCTGAACACAAAGAGCAATGAATGTATTGAGGATTAATTCACTAGATTTCAAACGACATTACAGACCTATAGTCATAAAAATACCATGATACTGGCACAAAAAATAGACTCATAAACCAATGGAATATAATTGAAGTCTCAAACAAATACATACAATTTCAGCCACCTGATATTTGACAGAGGGGACAAGAGCACTTACTAGAGGAGAGATAGCATCTTCAGCAAATGGTGTTGGCAAAACTGGATTTCTACCTGTAGAATGAAACTAGACCCTTATCTTTCACCTTGTACAAAACTCAACTCCAAATAGATCAAAGACCTCAATGTGAAACCTGAAACTGTTAGAAGAAAACGTTGGCAGTAACCTAGAAGATACAGTTGTAGGAAAATACAAGTGCAAGAAAGACCTTCCCAAATCAGTCAGCAGTTTCTTGGGAGCTGAGGTTGATAATAAATAAATGAGACCTCACTAAATTAAAAAGTTTCTATATAGCAAAAGAAACAACAATAAAATAAATAGAAAACCCACAGAATAGGATGGGAGAAAATCTTGACCAGTGACACATCTGACTGATGTTTAACATCCAGAATACATAAAGAACTCAAAAAACAAAGAATCAAGGAAACAAGCGACCCAATTAAAAGATGGGCTGAGGATGTGAGCAGGGACTTCCCAAAAGAATAAATCAAGATGACTGAGAAACATCTTAAAAAGTGTTCAATATCATTAATAATCATGGAAATTCAAATTAAACCACTTTAAGATTTCAACTTACCCCAGTCAGACTGGCTAAGATCAAGAGAATAAAGGATAACAAATGCCTGAGAGGATGTGGGGCAACTGGAACATTCATTCACTGCTGGTGGGATTGTAAACTCATGCAACCCCTATGGAAAGCAGTGTGGAGAACTCTTTAAAAATCTAAAAATGAATCTACTATACTACTCCTTGGCATATACCCAAAGGACTCATGCTATTGCAGAGATACTTATACACCCATGTTTGTTGCTGCTCTTTTCATAATAGCTAACCTAACTGACTAGTGGATAATGAAAGTGTTGTACATTTGCACAATGGAGTTCTAGTGAGCGATAATGAAAGATGAAATCAAGACATTTGCAGGTAAATGGATGGAACTAGAAACTGCTATGCTAAGTGAAATAACACAGAATCAGAAAAGCAGATGACATATGTATGTTCTCTCTCATATGTGGATCCTAGCATCAAATCCTTATATATGAGTATGTATCCTGGTGTATCTGCAGGAACCAGGAAAATGGAAAGGATCCAGGGAGGAAAAGGGAAAGAAGGAACCTAACAGAGAAGAATAGTAGGAGACAGGTGTTACTAACGGAGAAACAGATAAAATAAGAATATTTAAATGGGAGGGAAGATTGAGGGTTATACAAGGAAGTACAGGAATAAAGGGAAAGAAGGAGTTCAAGAGAGGTGGGGCCTTAGGAGACTGCACATCTTCTAAGATCCAAGTTAGACTAAAATGGTAACAAGCCTAACACAGAAGTATTGCCTAGCATAAGTATTTTATTTTCATTTTTATAAACCAAAAGTGTGTATGTTTGTTCTTTATTTGATATGGTTTGAATGTTCTATCAATAATTTCGTATTTTGGAGACAGTCCTCAAATTAATACTGATGGTACTGGAAGGTGAGGCTTTTGTAGGGTAATTATGTTGGAAGAGGTCATGACCATGGGATCCCCCATGGTGAGATTAGTGGTTTTCTGAAGAGACCTGAACTTCCTCTTTCTCACCATGTGTTATGGTTTAATTCTGAAATGTTCCCCACAGGCTCATTGTTGGAGGATTCATTCCTAGGTGGTGATGCTATTTTGGGAGTTTCTGGAAAATTTAGAGCTGGGACCTAGCTGGAGAAAGTAGGTTAAGTTGCTGCATGTCTCTGTTGGCTGTCCCTAGTCTGTATCTCTTCTCCTTTTTTTCTACTCCCTTTGCCTTTGTCCTTCTTGGCTGCCACAAGATGAATAGTTCTTTTTTTTTTTTTTTCTACTGTGACAAACTGCCTAATAACAGGCCCAGAACTCTGGAAAGCAACAATCTTTGTTCTTAAGATGTTTCTCATGTTTTTCTCTCCCCCCCCCTCTCACACACACACACACACACGCAGGCACATGCAACCAAATAAAATCTAGCATACCATGTCTTGCTCTCCTCCAAAATGTTCTAATGCAAAAAAAAGGGCCTCACCAGATGTGGCCCCTGAACCTTGAGACACCAAGACTTCATTATTGTGAGAAAGAAGCTTTCCTCTGTAAAGTACTCAGTTCCAGATAAATTACTGTAGGAACACCAAACAGTCTAAGAGAACAAAAGTCATAGAAATGGAGATGGAGCCCACTGCAGGCTGGAATGATTAAGAAGGTTTGACAGGCAACTCTCTAAATATGCACATATTTCTAGTAAATTTTCTTACTAAGAAGAGCAGACATAGATATGCAAGGGATGGGGAGTGGTAGCTGAACTTCTCATGGAGCTTTTCTATAACTTTAGATACCTTGTGTACCTGAGGGACCAAAAGGCCTCTCAGACACTCTGGGTACAATTTCCGTGGTTCAGCAGGCACAAATACAAGGTAATTAATGTTGTTCTTTTATGATTGGATTTGGGAGAAATATGCGTCTAAAAATATGGACTTCACGCTATCAGTTGTAAACAAGAAAGAGATCTGAAAGTCATTATAGACTGTTTCCTGAAGAAATCAGATTAATTTGCTATTTGAATCAAAACAATTATTACTCTAGTCAAAATAGAAATAGTAAATGAAAAGGGAGGATATATTATCTCTTCCCTCTTACCCTGACATCACTCTCTCATCAAGTTCTTTTTAATGGTTTACCCTCACTTTGAATACCATGTGCAATTCTGAATATTATATCCTGGAGATGAAAACAATGATAATTTCAGTAACATATAATTTTATTCAATTAATAAGTTCATAGAATATATCAAGGTATGGAGCAACTTGACTCTACGAGAGAAGGTACATGGTTACAACAAGTGTCCATCAACAGAAAATAGATTTTTAAAATGTAAAACATTTAAATAGATGTACATACATATATACGATGAATGAAATAGTACTCAGTTCCACCTATTTACCTGCAAATTCCATGATTTTGTTTTTTCTTTACCCTCCATTGTGTAAATGTATCACATTTTCATTATCCATTCATCACTTGAGGGACATTTAGGTGTTTCCATTTCTTAGCTATTCTGAAAAGAGCAGCAACAAACATGGCTATGCAAGTATCTCTGTAATAGGATGAGTCTGTTGGGTATATGCCAAAGAGTAGTATAACCAGATCATATGGTAGATTTATTTTGAGTTTTTAAGAGTTCTCAATACCACTTTCCATAGAGGTTGCATCAGTTCACAGTCCTACCAGCAGTGAATGAGGGTTTTCTGTCTCTGCATTCTCATCAGCATTTGGTGTCATTACTTCTCTTAACCTTAGCCTTTCTGACTGGATAAAATCTTAAAGCAGTTTCGATTTGCATTTCCCTAATTACTAAAGATATTGAACAGTTTTTAAGGTATTTATTAGTCATTTTTATTTTTTCTTTTCAGAGTTCTCTGTTCAGATCTCTAGTCCATCTTCTGATTGGGTCATTTGTTTTCTTGCTTCTTTGTTTTCTGAGTTCTTTGTATATTCTAGTCACTAATCCTCTGTCAGATGAATAGCTGATGAGGATTTTCTCCCACTCTGTGGGCTTCCTCTTCATTCAATTGGTTCCATTGCTGTACAGAAAGAAGCTTTTTCATTTAATAGGGTTCCATTTGTTAATTGTTGACTTTAATTCTCAAGTGACTAATGTCTGATTTAGAAATTCCTTGCCTGTACCTATATCTTGTAGGGGACTGCTTATGTATTCTATGAAATTTCAAGGTAAATAAATGGAACTAGAAACTGTTATAAAAAGAGAAGTAACATAAACTCAGAAAAATAAGTGACAAATGTTCTTCTCATTTGTAGATCTTAGCTTCAAATCCTTAGAGGTGAATGTATATCTGATGTAATCTCAGGAAAATGGAAATGAACTATGTAGATAAAAGTGGAAAAGGAGCTCCAGAGAGAGGGATAGTAGGAGACAGGTGCCATTCAGGAGAAAATTGAGAAAGGAGGCGGGTACTTTAACTGGAGAGGGAATAACAAGGATTATACAGGGGGAGTGAGAAGAGAGATAAATAATGCTTAGATAGTAAGAAAAATCAGAGGGAAGTATATTATTTCAAAGTTCTGCTAAAAATGTGCACATAATAAATATACAAGTTCATGTGCATAGCTGAATATAACAAAATAACTCAGTCCCCAGGCAGGAGAAGACTCCCTTCAAGTTGGTCAGGGTAGTCCAAGAGACTCCCCAAATAACACAGCTATTATGAAATCTCCTGAATGCCTCCTATAACTTGAAGGTAAGACTCTATTGCTGAGGACAGAACATACTTCAGACACAGGACTTGGAGCAATTGAGCTAGAACTGACCTAGAAGCCTCTGATCTGAAGACTAGTTCTCACAGTATCAGAGGATATGCACAAACAGCCAAAGGAGAGAACCAATCATTGGTCCTACCCAGCTGTAAAGCCTAATAAACAACGGAAACTATTGTTATTCATGCATTAGTGGCATTTTCATCTTGGATGTAATTGATTCTAAATAGTTAGAATCAAAACTCAATGGAAGAGAATCTATGTGTGGTACTGTAGACATAGCCAAATATACATGGCTGGAGAGATCCTAAAGAAAAACCTACTTTTGCCCATCCTTAGACCAATATAATTTTTCATTTTATTCTAAATATGTATCCTCATATTACAAACAAGTGTACCTTCAACCCCTCATCCATGTAGCTTGTTTCTGCAACAGATGGAGAATATTACAGAGTTTTAGAACTTGTCAAACACAGAGAATCTGTGAGATGCTTAACCCTAAGTGACACATCTTCAATGCAACTTCTACATTTAGGGTGAATACATTTCTCAAGTCTCACCAGACAAGTTTTCTTACACAGCAGTTGGTAATTAACACAGAAACTCACAATTGGCCAATGCATAGAGAATAAGAAGCCACAGAATGTTTATCCCTGAATAGGACACCTATTTCAAACCTCTGTCTCCTAAGGCTCAAGGATCATTGCAGACGAGCAGGAGGAAAGATCATAAGAGCCAGAGGAGGTGGATGACTGCAAGGAAACAAGAGTCTTCCAGACAGCTGGTCAGTTACTCATATGAATTCACAGCAATGGTGACAGCATGTACATGTCTTAGCAAGTTCAAATCAGACAATATCCCAGTATAAACATGGGGAAGTGGGTACGAAATCTGTACTAGATAGGTTAGTTGTCAACTTGACACACCTGGGTTGAGGGAGCCTCAGCTGGGGAATTGCTTCCATTGGACTGGTCTGTGACCATGTCTATGGGATATTTTCTTGATGGCTGAGTGACATGGGAGGGCCCAGCCCACTGTGGGAGTGGTGCTACTCCTAAGTAGATTGTCCTGTGTTGTATAAAAAACCAAATTGAACATGGGCCAGGGAGGCAAGCTAGTAAAGCAGCATTCCTCTATGGCCTGTGCTTCAGCTCCTGCCTCCAGGTTCCTTCTCTGAGTTCCTATCTTGGACTCCCTGATGAACTGTATGACCTGGAAGAGGTAAGCCAAATAAACCCTTTCCTCCCCAAGTTCATATTAGTCTGAGTGTTTTGTTACAGCAGTTGAAGGCAAACTAGAACACAATTCCAAACCAACCTAAGGAAGATCTGGCAGTTAATGGCTGCTGTGAGGAGGAAAAGACAGTATATTAATGAGACAGTACTCTTGGTGGGCTCAGTGGATGGACCCATACTGAAAGACATTTGTGGACAGAAATCAGACTATACAGGTCATTTTATATATATATATATATATATATATATATATATATATAATATATATATATATAGTGTGTGTGGGGGGGCGGAAGAGTTGTAGGAAGATTGGATAGGGGAGGGGAACTAAATACCATCAAAATATATTGTATGAAATCACAAAACTTTATTTTAAAATAAAATAAATAATATTTAGCCTTTAAGAAAGAGGGCTGGCGGGCTGAGCATGGTGTCATACACTTTTAACCTCAGCACAAAGGAGATGGAGGCAAGCAGATCTCTGTGAGATCAAAGGAAGCATAGCCTACATAGTGAATTCCAGGCCAGCTGGGGCTACAGGGAGAAAAGAAAGACAGAGTTCAAGATCATTCAGCAAATAAAGGCACTTGCTGCCAACTCTGATCCAAGGAATTTACATGGTAGAAGGAAAGGACCAACTCACAAATTGTCCTCTGATTTCCACATGTGTGGCAGGCAGACAGGGAGGGAGAGGGAGAGAGAGAGAAACAACTATAAAAGAAAGAAATCCAGGAAACAAATGAGCCACATCTGGAGCACAGATGAATGTGACAATGAAAGTGATAACATCAAAACTGGTAGAGAAGTTTGAAAACCCTCTTCTCATTATCATTACCCATTATACTATATTGTATGACTGGTAGGAATGCCCCCCACCCCAGATTATAGCTTCACCCCAAGAGGAAAGAGCTGAATCACGTACCTAACACTGCAAGTTTTCCAGAGGCTGACTGGAAGAATAGCCCTAGTCTCATTTGCCTTGGAGTGTTGATGGGACTGGGCATACTCTAACATCTTTGTGATCAGTGAGATCAGAGACAGTTGTTTAAAATGACAGTCAGCTCAGCTTCTCCCATCAGAAAGTACAAAGCCAGCAGGTCCAAAACTCTAGCTCCTAGCTTTTCCCTGGAAAAAGAAAAAGTTGGACAGCCAACTTCCTTGGGGAACACATAAAGTCTACTGTCTACTGTAGAACTCTTCTGGTGAATCTTTCGATTCAGTTACCATATTCTTCAACTAGGTCTTGTCTGTCTTGAAAAGTTGATAAGAACCAGAATACTATAGCTGCCAAGATCGATGTGATCCCTGATGACAGTTTATACTGGCAGTTCCCATTGTACTACCCAGAGGCTCAGCTTAGCACAGGCCAAACAAACAAAATCCCCTAAATTCTCTTTGTGGGTAGTAAAGGAATGAACAGATCTACTGACCCAGTTTTTCCAGAGACTACTTCAGGGATTGATTTCTGTCTTGCTATGTTAGAGTGCTGATTAGACTTGGAATATGCTTGAATACTTGGGACCACTGACAGCAAAGAATACCGGTTAGATTCATACAATTTTTGAAAGCTATCAGAATCTAGATTTGAGCTGATGCTAATACAAGAATTGCACTTCAAGAGGTCCAATGAACAAAGAGTAAAAAAAAAAAGATTCAAGGATTAAAGGAGACTGAGGCAGGCAGAACTCTGTGAGCTCAAGGCCACCTTGGTCTACATGGCAAGTTTCAGGCCAGCTGGGGCTACATGGAGACCCTGTCTCAGAAAAAACAAAAAAAATCTGCTAAGTATCTGGGAAAATAAAGGATAAAAAGAAGGACAAACAGACATACAGGGGGAGATTATGAATGAGAATAAAATTATTAAAATCTTTATTAAAATAAATGTTAAAAGAATGGGTTGAAATACAAGGATAGTAAATAGAAATTTACAAAAAAAAATGAAAGTCACCTGATTAAGGTAAATATACAAACAGAAATATACAATATACAAAAAATAAGATAATGTAATGTTATGATAGTACTAGGTAAATTACTTTTAATTCTAGTATAGAGGTTAAGAGAAAATATTAAAAATAACTGTATTCAATCAACAGACTTTAAAAATATGTAAATTATGACATCAGTAACATAAAGTAAAACTGTGGTTTTTGTATGCATTTCAAATTAAGTTATTATCTTAAATATGTTATAACTGCATGATAGTGTATGTAAACTTATGGCAACCACAAAGAACATACCTACAAAATATACACAAAACGAAAAGTAAATGAAAGCCCATTTACAAAAAAACAACAAAATACAATGGAACTCAGCAAGAGAAAAAAAATGAAGGACAAACAAATTTTAAGATGAAATGAATGTACTGAACAAAAATCTCAATAGCAAGTTATTTCCTATCAGTAATTATTCTAAATAGAAATTATTTAACTCCCCCAATTAAAAAATGCATTGTGGCTGAATGGATAAGAAAGCAAGATCTGGACCAATTAGATGGTTCAGTGGTTAAAAAAAACCAGCACCTACATGGCAGCTAACAACCGTCTGTAACTTCAGTTCCAGAGGAATCTGAAGCCCTCTTCTGATGTCCATGGGCATTGCATGACACAGGTACACTTCCACACATGCAGGCATTACACTTGTACATACAAAAACAAAAATAATAATAATCTCTCTCTCTCTCTCTCTCTCTCTCTCTCTCTCTCTCTCTCTCTGTCTTCACCTAGATCAACCTAGAGGTATAAATAGGAGTTTGGTTCCAGGACACACACCCACCCTATATATTTCAAAATCTGCAGGTGGGCAAGTATGTTACAGAAAACCACAGTATTTGTATATAACCTGTGCACATTCTCTTTCATACTATAAACCATCTCTAGATTACCTATAATATGTAATATAAATGCTATGCAAATGGGTGTTAAAATGTATTTTTAGGGAATAAAAACCAGAAACAAAGCCAATACATGTCAGTACAGATTAAGTTTTGTCCTGAATATTTTCAAGCCTTCCTTGGTTGAGTCTCTGGATGTTAAACTCATATGGAGAGGGCTAACTACATAAGCCATTTACAAAAGATTCACTGTATGTTTAAGAATCTTCATGAAAATTAGACAGAAAAAGATATTCCATACAAATGTTAAGGAGAAGACAGCAGAAATGACTATATATCAGAAAAAAACAGACTTTAGGCCAAAAACTATCAGAAGACATAAAGAAGGACATTAGATAATGAAAAGGGGATCAATTAATTAGAATGAAAATAAATATATATGCACAAAAGAGAGCACAAAGGGAGAAACATAT
Source organism: Eospalax fontanierii (assembly GCA_035773235.1). Lineage (NCBI taxonomy): Eukaryota > Metazoa > Chordata > Mammalia > Rodentia > Spalacidae > Eospalax > Eospalax fontanierii. Next base: position 47,973,956 of record CM069525.1, read on the forward strand.
AGTAATACTATAATAGTATGAAGCTTCAGTAGCCCACTTTCAAAATGGATAAAGTGTTTAGGTAGATGATCAAGGAAACAGTGAATTTGAATAGACTACAGACTGAATGGGTCTAAAAGACATAAAATCAGTCTACTCAAATCAGCAGAATATACCTTCTTCTCAAGTGCTCGTTAGAACATTCTACAGGGCACATCACATTCCAGGTCACAAAATGAAGATTAACAAATTTAAGAAGATGTAAATCATATTAGCTATCTTTTTCAACCACAATGTCATGAAACTAAAAATACACAGCAAAAATAAAACTGAAAAATTCACAGGTATGGAAATTAAGCCCATTCTTAAACAACAAATTAGTCAATGAATATAAATTTTAATATAATAGTTTTATAAACAATTACAAATCTAAACCATGAAGAAAAGTCCACAATAAAATGAATCTACTGAGAAATTCCACCATATATTTAAAGAACTGATGACACTCCTTTTCAAACTCTTCCCAAAACCTGGAGAGAAGGGAATAAATTCAATAGATGAGGTCACAATTTCCCTGATACCAACCAAACAATAATAATGCAAAACAAATAACAATAAAACATAAAAAATATCCCCAATTAATGTAGATGTAAAAATTCTCAACAAAAAATTAACAAACACAAATCAATAGCATATTAAAAGTATGACACACCATAATCAAATAGGATTTATCCCAAGGATACAAGAATGGTTCAAAATACACAAATAAATAAACGTGATAGATCTTAACAGAATGAAGGATAAAAATTACATGCTGATATTAATAGATGCAAAATTGATAAAATTTAATAGGTTTTCCTGAGTAAATCTCCCAACAATGTAGGAATAGAAGGAAATTACTTTGACAAAGGCCTTGAAGGCCCACAGTTAACATCATTCTTAATGGTGAAAAAACTAAAAGCTCTTTCTCTGAGGAAAGGTTGCCCATATATACTTCTATTAAATATGTTAGTGGGCATCTTGTATGAGATTATCAGGCATGAAAAGGAAAGAAAAGGCATCCAAATTGGAAAGAAACAAGTAAAATTATTTGTAGGTGTTGGAGAAATGATTTAGTGGTTAAGACCACTGGCTAATCTTGCAGGAGACCCAGGTTCAGTTAAGGCTGATCTTCAGAGGACTGAAGTTTGAGTCCCAGCACCCACATGGTGGCTAATACCATCCCATAACTCCAGTTCCAAGGAATCCAGTGCCTTCTTCTGAACTTCACAGGCATTTCACAGCACAGGTGCACTTACACACATCTAGGCAATGTACTCATACATAAAATAGAAATAATATAAGCATTTTTAAAAATTATTTTTAAATAAAATGATTTTATATATAGAAAATCCTAATTATACTCACAGAAACACATACACATGAATGATCGAAGAAATGAACTCAGTAAAATTACAAATATAAAATTCAGTGGGAACTGGGCATGGTGGTACATGCCTATAATCCCGGCATTTGGGAGGCTGAGGCAAGAGGATAGCCACAGGTTTACAGCCAGTCTGGGCTACACAATGAGACCTTGTTTTTAGAAAGTCAAATAAATAAAATTCACCATGCAAAATCAATGTTCTTTCTTTATACTAACGAGATACAGAAAACACAAAATAAGGGGTTTGGAGAGATGGATCAGTGGTTGAGAGTATTGGCTGCTCTTGCAGAGGATTCAGGTTTGGTTCCCAGCACTCACATGGTAGCTAATAACCATCCATAACTCCAGTGCCAAGGGATTCCAACATCTCTTCTGGCATCCATGGGCACTGCACTACACAGGTGTGCCTACCTACATACAGGTAATACATTCATACACATAAAATAATAAATTATTTTTTTAAAAAAGGAAAAGCAACTTACTAAGTCAATCTAATTTACTGAGTAAAATATTTAATGCTTTTAAAATATCCATACTATCAAACACAAGGGATTGCAATACCTGTCAAAATTTTAACAGCATATTCTACAAAAACTGAACACTAAAATTCATAAGAACTCACCCAGATTCCTGAATAACAAACAATCTTGAAATAGAAAAGCATGCTTATTGTGGCACTATTCACAATAGCCAAGTTATAGAATCATCTGAGGTGGTCATCAACAAATTACTAGATAAAGAAAATGTGGTACATATACACAATGAAATTTTATTCAGCCATAAATATAAAGAAAATTATGCAATTTTCAGAAAAATGGATGGAGCTGCAGATTGTTAGTGAAACACAATATACTTGAATGAAAATGTTATGAAATCCATCATTATGTACATGGACAATGTGGTAATAAAAAATGGAATAAAGAGAGGCTGGAGAGATGGCTCAACAATTAAGGGCACTGGCTGACCTTGCAGGAGACCGAGGTTCAGTTTCCAGCACCCACATGGTGGCTAACAATTGTCTGTTAACTCCAATTCCAAGAGATCCATTGCCCTCTTCTGGCCTCTGAAGGTAATGCATGCATGTGGTGCACTTACATCCATGCAGGTAAAACATTCATACACATAAAATAAAAATAAATAAATAAAAAAGTTTAAAGAACAAAATAAAAAAGAAAATCAAAGTGGGAAACATTACTCACCCTCATTTCAAAGTTATGCGACAAAGCAACAATAATACTCCATAACTGGTCAAAATACAGAGAATAAGTTACTGTGAGGTGCCCAGCTATATAGATGGTACATCTACAATGCAAGCTCTACACCAAAGGATCAGGGAACATTGCAGAAAAGTGGGCAGAAAGACTGTAAAGAGGCAGAGAGACAAGACAAGATTCCTGTTGTTACTTAACGTTTTCTAGACTAATAGGGAAGCTACACCCATGAAATCTCCACACTATGGAAGTCTAACATGATGTACATAACAAAACCAATTGACATGCCAAGGTAGATGGAAGCAATTTCATGGGGTTCCCATCTCAAGATGAAGAGCTATAAACAATCTTTGGAGGCTGAGGGAGAGATAATCAATTTTCTCCAAGGTCTAGTTCCTAAGAGGTTATGTAATTTCAAGTAGGCAGCCTGAAACACATGTACCCACAAGCCCCACCTAATGGACTCAGTGCATTATGCACTAACATAATAATAAAAGAAAAGGACAGAAGAAACTGTGAAGGATTGGGGGAAGACAAGGAAGGAGTTGGAAGGGAGCTACGAGGAGTGGAAATAATGTAAATACAATACTTACATATGAAGTTCTCAAAAAATGAAAGCTAATAAAAATCTTTTAATATAAAATACTATGAAACTGGAATAAAGACAGACACAGTGATGAGCCAATACAGAAGCACAGAAACAAACCCACTCATATAATATTCAATGATTTATGACAACAGTACCAGGAGTATGCACTGGAAACTAGAAAGTCTCTTTAACAATTGTGGCATGAAAAATTGATTTATAACATGGAAAATAATTAAATCAGACATGTTTTTAACAGCATATACACAGAAAATTAACTCAATGTAGATTAAAGTCTTAAATCTAAGGCTTAAAATTATAATAATTATTTGAAGACACAAGAGAGAGCTCCTTCACCTTGATTTTAGGAATAATATTTTGATAGAACACCAAAAGCAGAGGTAGCAAATAAAAAAAATATAGGACTACATGAAACTGTAAATCTTCTGCAAAATAAAATAAGCCACTAGGAGAATGGAGGAAAATATGTACAATTTCTCTGTTACGGGATTAATATCCAAAATAACGAACTTAAATAACTCAGCAACAAAAAGCAAGTAGCTTGATTTAAAATGAGCAAAAACAGGCCGCCTAATAAAATATCAGGCCAGCCTGAGCTATTAGCAAGATCTTATCTCACAAAAAGTATGTGCCAAGAACATAGGTAGATATTTCTCTAAAGAAGTCATACAGGTACATGGAAAGATGAAAAAGATCATTAACCAATGAGATATTACTTCATACCTGTTAGAATGGCTTTAATAAAAAATTAGGTAAGTATTGGTGAAAATACAGAAAATCCAGAATAGTCATACACTGTTAGTGGGAGTGTATAGTGGTGTGGCTATGATGGAATAAAACATAGTGATAACTCATACACTAGGACTACACATGATCCAGAATTTCAGTATTCAAATATTAATTTAGAATTACTGAAACCAAGATCTTGAAAGGATATTTACCCTCCTATGTTCACTAGAGAATTATTCACAATTACCAAGATGTAGAAACTGTAGTTCTGTACATTTGTTAGCCACCATATGGATGCTACTACAGTTCCAGGGGATTCAACACCGTCTTCTGGTCTCCACAGGCTTTGCACGCATGTAACACACTCATACATTTTTTTTTAATTTAAAAAAAGAAAGTGAGAAACTTCTGTTTGAAAGGGAGAACACTGGCCATACAAAATAAATACCTTCTGGAAATTTGTTATAGTAGTTTATACATTTTTATATTCTATATAAAAGTTTATATAATCATATAATTTATATATTTTACAATTAAATTCACAATAAAAAATAGATGAATGTAAAAAATTTAAGAAGACATATGAATACTGCCATAGTTTAGTTCTTGGCAGTCTCCTAAAGGCCTATGTGCTAAAAAATTATTCCCCACTTTTGTGCTATGAGGAGGTGGTGAAAATTTTTAGAGATAGAGCCTGGTGGGAGGTCCTTATATCACTGGAGGCATGCCCTAAAAGATGGTGTGGGACCTCTTTCTCTCCCTCCCTGATTCACTTCTTCCCTCTTCCTCTCCTCCTTTCTCTCACCCTCCCTGTATCTCTCCCCTTTTTACACACAGAGAACACACACACACACACACACACACACACACACACACACACACACACCATGGCTATGAGATGAATCACACACACACACACACCATGGCTATGAGATGAATGGTTTTGCTCCACCATGGGCGACTTCCATGATACATCAGGACTATACTAAAGCAACAGGACCAACGAATCATAGACTAAAACTTCTAAAACTGTGACCATTTCCTCTTTCTAGGTTGATTTCCTCAGATTTTTTATGGGACCCGAAGGCTGATTACCACTAATACACTTTCTCAATTTGAAAATTAAAAACTAAAGATTGGAAACAATCAGTAACCTTATTTTGTAGTCAAACATTGCCTAGGAGGCACAATCCATTCTTAAAGAGGTAAATACGTATAATGGTTCCCAGACCCTTCTAATACAGAAAACTGTTAGTAAAAAACTAAGGAGTTATGAAAGCTGCACACTAACATATACTTAAGCAACCAGTATCACCCTTCTGGAGAACAGATTTCAGGTGTTAGCCAAATGAACATATAGATATAGAAGCGGGGTTACTAACTTTGGCTTTCTTGGATGATGAAATTAAGGCAGGGTTACCTGATCCTAGGCCTTTCAACAGATAAAAAGTAATATTTGGTTGTTTTTTTTTCTCAAGACAGCAGAGAAGAAAACTAAAATGTGTGGTTCCCATATGGTTCAGTAATAATCACAACCATTCCCTTAAAGGGTCTGATGAAATATGTGAAGGGAGAAGAAAAGGGGCCCTGTAAAAATTGCACAGGGTGGGGTACAGTGGACAAAAATATTATGGGGCCGGAGAGAGAAGTCAAGAGCACAATTTTACTTTGCAGGACCAAACTAGAAACCCTTAGGCAGGTGACTTACATTCATGTAAATTACTAGCTAGTGCATCAACAGAAAATTTTAAGTACTCACAAGTGATTTATAGTTAATACTCAGTGAGCTGAAATACTGCAACTGGCACTACTTAAATATTTTTGACATCTGAAATGTAATTAAATTGGTACATACAGGGAATTAACAACAGTATCGTGATCCTTTAGAAGACAATATGTTACCCATTGAATTGGACTGTCTGGGCAGTAAAACATATTTTTGTCTAATTTACTAGATAAGCATATTTCATTCAATCGAAGAGTGCAGGCAACTTCAGATAGAAATCATTTACAAAAATGCACATACACATGGGAGCCACAGTCACTATGAAATTATGGAAGGGAGCAGGTAGGACATGGAGAAGAAAAGGAAGTAGGAAAGGAAGATGTTTCCATAACTCTCTCTTCTCTCTCTCTCTCTTTCTCTCTCTCTCTCTCTCTCACACACACACACACACACACGCACACAGAATAAGAATACCCTGGGTAAATGGGCCCTAGGTTCCATCCTCAGCACCACAAAAACTCATTTAATAAAGCAAAAAGTATTGAAAAAGAATATGATGAGCACTAGAAGAGAAGTAGAGAAAGCATGCAGGATTTTGAGGAAGGAGCAAACAAAAGACGGCACGTAGTGTAAATGGAACTAAGAGAAGCACTATTTGTGATGGCCCTCAAATTAGATAGAATACAGTTAGGTAAACAGAATTAGAAATGTACTTGAGTTACCATGATAAGCAAAAGCACTAAGCATGTTCAGGAAACATAAGTTGTCACATTTAGGGCTAGTGTTAAGGGACAATAATGATGGGCATAGGCTCTCTGGAGATGGTCCTTCTGAGTTCAAACCCTACTTCTTCAGTCTACTAACTGTGATTATCTAGGTAATTCTCCTGAATTTCCTTGTGCTTCCTTTTCCGCCTATGTGAAATGAGAAGGAATAATAAAAACGTGCTACAGTGTAAATTGAATAACAGATATAATATCACATAGAACAATGTTTTACATGCAATAAATGTTAGCTATTTTTATTTCGCTAAAGTGCAAAGAAGTATCCAAGATTTAAGGCTCCGATGAAAGGTAAGAGCTATATTACAGAGAAGTTGGGATGACAGACATAATGGGTTTAAACTTAAGGCAAGAAGATAAAGGAGGCTTTAAATAATAGACTATCCTAAAGGCAGATCAACTGGTGTCAGTTTGCGGTGGAAGATGTATAAAAACTATAGCCACCTAACAGTTCATTCAAAGCCCTGGCTTATAAGAGAGTATTTCTCATTAGTGAAAGTAAGCACAAACATCACAGCCAAGCGAACTCAGTTCCAGAAATGACGTTCAAGCAGCAGGTAAATGTTGCTCAGTATGGATGGCCTTCCTCTAAGACCTTTTGATTGTCAAGTTTATTTGTTGTAATGATGCTAGGAAGAATATGGGGGAAAGTTCTGTGCAAGGCACTGCTAGAAACAGTCACAGCAGATATTCAAGAGAGAAGGGGTAGCACAGAGAGTAGCAACAATGGAAAGCAGAGATACACTGTTTGGAGGGTTTCTGAAGGAGAATGTCAGAGGTGGAAAGAACATCAGAGATTTACCATTTAGTTCAGCTTCCTCAAGGTACAGACAAAGGCCATTAAAACACCACATAAATTTTAAAGGGGTGAGCCTAGAAGCAGGGAAGTCAGCCAGCAGTCCAGAAATCCAGACATAAAGTAAAGAGGGCTTGAAGGAGGACACAAATAGCAAGAATTGAAAGGGCTATTCTGAAGAAAGAAAGACTGACAGGATGTGGTAATTGACTTGATAAAGGGATGAGTAAGTGGTGATTCCAAGATTTCTATCTAACTGAGTAGGAGTTGGGGAGGCCAAGAACAGGTCCTGTTTGCAAAAGGAAAGATAACAAATTCATTTTTAGACATACTGGAGCTTACAGCCAAAAAAAGAAAAAGAAAAAGAACTCATGTAAACATTTTCTAACAGATAATTGAAAAACAAGCAATAGAGCTTTAGAAGTCATGAGATGTCATTGTTCTTTCTTTGGGGAAAGAAGAATGATTCTATGATTCTATATTAAAGTATTATCCTTTAACTAATGGTAATTTTAGGACAGAAGGAAAATTAGATAGATGATAGATATAGATGATGATAGATGATAGATAGATAGAGAGATAGAAACAGACAAACAGACAGACAGAGACAAGCAGGCAGGGGCTGAACTCTGATTCTTAATTCATATAGGATAATGGGAAAACAGAGGGTAGAGAAATAAGACCACTTATTGTCACAGGAATCATGCTGGCAAAAGTGTTTGGGGACTACCAAGTCAGAATGCTATATTAGAAACAACACCAATGGTGAAAGACATTAAAGAGTAGTTAAATAATTACATATAATATAGATATTTTTTAAATGGAGGTATACTGAGAGTGAGGGATTGCTAGGATATGTAAGTAGAAAAAAAACAAGACAGAGAAGACTGTTTTGGTATGCTATCTTCTGTGTAAGACGCCAAATAAATACTTCATTTTCACATTTGCTTGTGCATGCTTGTGCATTGTACTCTGAAAAGGTACAATAAAAATAATTCAGTTGAAAGTCAGGCATGGTGGCAGAGGCAGGCAGATCTCTATAAGACTAAGACCAGACTGATCACATAGCGAGCTCCAGTCCAGCTGTGGAAAAAAAGACAAAAAAATATTTCAGATAGGGAAGTTCAAGGGGGCAGAGGAGAGGCAAGAAGGAGCAGGAAATTCTTTGCATTTTCATACCTTTAAAGCCATGAAAATGTGTTATCCATTCAGCAAAGAACTAGAAAAATAAAGTAGCTGTGTAAAGAAAACAAGGAGAATGAAGACAGGGAAAAGGCCAGGAAATTTGGACTTCAAGTAGGTCTCAGTTGAAATCATATTGGAGAGAACTAAGGAAGACACAGGCAATAAGAAATCAGAACCACTGAGAATACACACACACACACACACACACACACATACACATACACACACATATACACACTAACACAAGCAAATACAACATGTCTATGATCAATACACATCATTATCTTTGGAAAGGCACATAAGGAATTGATAACCGAAGTTGCTTATGGGCATGAAACTTAGGTAGTTTAGGGACAGGGATACAGTAAGATATGTCTATTTATATAGTTTTAATTTTCATCGGTGAACATTTATCACTTCCCTAAAATGAAAATTAAAAAAATAAATTGTCCTACTAAGAGGTCAGAGAGAGAGAGAGGAAAGAAGGAAGCTAAGATGGGAGGAAGGTTATCTTTCACTTAAATTTTTGCTGGCAAAGGTAGAGAAGGTGAGAAGGATGGGTTGTAGCAACCAAGAGAGGCAAGCCCAGTGTTTGTTTACTGCTTACTGTCTTTCCAGTTTGAGGAGCAACAAGAGCACTGGGAAGCGCAGGCACTCTAAAAATCAGATAAATAAAATTTTGAATACTTGCTCTGCCAGTTCTGATTGAACAAATTTTGGCATGTTACTTAACCTTTTTGGCCTCCATGTCTATATCTTAGAATTGGGACATTAATTACTGAGTACCTCTCCTGCATTATATTTTTTTCTTGAATGTATAATTTGTGTTATAAGCTTCCCAGTAAAGGTTTTAAACGACTAGTCTGTGAAATTCACTATTGCCCAATGCTATAGTATGATGCAAACAATGTGGTCATAGCAACAGTTAACAGTGGGATTAGAAAGAGAAGATAAGGCATAAACATGGAATCTCTGAAACAAAATTTGAAGGTATAATGAGACAAGCATAAAATCTGTACTCAGTTAGAGGTGGGTTCTGATTATAGCACTTCCACTTCTGGTTTACTTAAGAACATTACTTTGTCTCTCTGAACCTCATTTTTTCATCTGTGAAATAGGCCTATTGCCACTTACTTTGTGGCAGTGATAAAATTATAGATTATGCATGTACAACTTCCATAATACAAAAGCATTTAATCAATGGTAACTTTGATCATCTCTAGTCCAGAGTTAAGGTTCCTAAGCACATGAAAACTGCAATGCCAATTTCTTATTGTGCATTATCATTCCTTTGCTCCTTCAAACCAGCATTCAAAACATAAAAGCACATCAGCTAGCCCTTTGATTTTTCAAGCACCTGTGAGGTCACCCAAAGAACTCCCTCCTGCCCTTTGAACCTTTAATTCCTTCTCAAATGATTTACTGGCTCCATGGCCTCTAGATGACCATACTAGCAGCAAAGTCCTTCCTATCGGAAGCTCTGTCCCTTTGATAACAACAGGGCCCAAATTACCATTCCCACACCCTCAGAAGTAATAAGGAGCATGGTAAAATTTTCTGCATCTCTTTACAACATTTGCAAAGAGCAAAGCATGTCCTGGTTAAGACTGCCTCTAATTGTTTTACTCCTTTCAGACTTATGAAAGATTCTGATAAGGATGCATTTCCTAGGTTCCCTTTCCATACCAGTTCTGAAAGTTCATCCCAGTGAACACACTGTCCATCAGTAGACTAGTAAGTAGCAAACTAAGAAGGTGCTCATGGTATTAGAGTACTAGTCTTATGAAGCCTTGTGAGTTTCACCACTGAATATTAACCTGTCCCCTTAGTGCTCTGAGATAGCCTAACTGCTATAGAGACTGACACCAATGATATTATACCTCATTAGGAAAGAGGGTGAAGTCAGTTCCTTGTGGCATTCTCAGCTTTGAGTGAAACAGTGAGAAAAAAAATATCATGGTCACTTAAAGCATTATGTATAAAAACCAAACAATGACTTATAAACAAAGTGAAATAGAACACATTAGGGCTTGCTTAAGCAGAAGTGAAAACACACACACACACACACACACACACACACACACACACATACACACACAGTATATTGCTTTAAAGTCACCACCATTCATCTGAAGGAGTGAAACACTTGAATCAAAGAGAAAAACTCACTATACTCTGAACACAATAGCATTAAATGGAGTGGCTATTGTGTGTACAGTCTCACAGCAACACTTCCCAGAAGCATGGAAATGCTGTCATCAACTGCCAGCAGACCTCTCTCGCCCATGCAAGCCTGAGGACCACAGCTCACACATAAGAGATATAGCAGCCACACAGCCTGGGGATATCTCTAGCTTCCTCTACTGCCATCCTTCCTTGCATCTAGGTTTACACTGGGAGTCCCTCTTTAGCATTCACCCTCACCATTATTTTTTGTATTCCCTCCATCTTTAGCTAACTTGTGGGTATCATTTGAGGGTCATTCCATTTCCTAGATAGCATACCAAGACTGAGAAACTTGGCTCACATATCAGTTCATATCCTTCTTCTAACTTAGGCCTGAAGGTAAAAAAGAGACCTAACAATTATTAGCTACAAAATTTTTCTTTGGCACTCTATAGATATCCTCTCAGCACTGTTTCATGCTGAGGATGATGAAGATAAAGAAGATGCAACCATTGTCGAGCAACTCAAACTTTGTCAAGGTCACAGAAGTACTCATAGATGACAACTGGAAAATCAGAACGCCAACATTTCAGTGGAGAAATTGATCACTTCTACCTGGAGCAGTCTGAGATGATGCCCTGGAGGCTTAGACCTAGCACTTAGTGTGGAAAGGGGAAGAGAAGTGAGGAGGCAAAGGACTGCAGAGTAGAGCAGGGTCATGCGAACGAAGATGAGGACAGGGAAATCAGAGGGCAGAATTTCTCAATGAGCTTAGGAAACAGAAGGGATACTATTCTGTCTGAAAACCTAAGACCTAGAACGAGTACTAGTAATTAAAAGACTACAGAAATGGAGAATGATCTCTAACATTAGGCAAAAGTAGTTTGGGCTCCAGTGTATATGTAGCAGGAAACAGTTAAGTAATTTTAAGGGGAGTGAAGATGATCAAAGTGAGGAAAACCATTGAGGAGGCAACTACACTAGGAGGCTTCTTTCTGCCTCCCCCAGTTTTGGCAAGATCTTCCTTCAAAGTTGCCCTTTACCATCTGAGCTCATTATCTCAGAGCCTATCATCATGCATTCCTTTTAAGTTAAGAGAGATATCAATAACTTTTTTATTCAGAATGAGACTCCTAATTTTGTATTAACCTTGGGTCCATGGAACTGGGAAAATAAAAGAGAAGCTTATGTGAAACTCCAGGTTTGGATGGAAGAAGTTTGATGTGTCATTTCCATTTATGCAATACTATCAGTTGGCTTGGTCCCTGCATTCCCTGTTTCCTTTAAGATCCCAACAGAAATAGAGGAAAAAATGGGAGAGGAGAGGAAGGAGAAGGAAGAGAAAAGGGAAGAGGAGAGGGCAAAATTTGATTGTCGAGGGTATTTCTGGAGCCCATTCCAGGTCACTGTCACAGACTTAAAGTCCAGCTTTAAATTAGGGCTCCAACGTAGAGGATGGAAGATGGAAGGGCATCACCTGGGCCTTAAGAGTGGGAATTAACTCTCCCTTATTGTTACTTCTTTTGGGTTTTATTAGTGGCTGGATGGGAAGAAGAATGTAAGACAAACCCTAATGCAGCTAAGAAGGACTAAGAGCCAAAACTTTCCTTAAGCAGATACAGTCTTCAGAGCCTGAGCAGAACAGAAAAAAAAAAAAAAAAAACACTGTACATTTCTCAAAGCAAGAGCATAGAGAAAAGGCGAAAATTACATATTGAGCCCTTTATGTCCAGAGCAGAAGAGTTATCTTCCCACCCAGGCTTACACAGCAGAGCAGCAGTTAACACACTGGCTCTTGTAAAAAGCGAGCACTCAAGCAATCTTTTACACAAAAATCTCTCCAGCAGCTTGATATTTGAGTGGATTTCAAATACAAATTACAAACTATTTTACCTGGTCAGACATAGTTAAAGAACCTATGTGCCCAAGCAGTGTTGTTTTGTCTACAAAGAGGCATGGGGTGAATTTAGACCAGTGTCCATAGTACAAGCATCTTTACAGAGTTCTGAATTTCAATTCCTCTTGCTGTAGAAAAGTCGGTGATGCTGCAAAAATGTAGTAAAGATCTAGAAATTCAATTCATGAAGGATAGGGGACGAAAAAATGATGAACTCATCCTCAAATTGGCAGGCACACTAACTGAACCTTTTCCACGGCATTCCATGTAAGTAATAAGGGACATTGGTGCTATAGTTAATCACTCAAATTTGCAAAAGTTTCTATGCTAAAGCAATGTTGGCACCAGACTCACAGCAAATGAGTTTGTGAACTAAATTCCTATCTCCTCTTTATTTCAGTGTGATGAGGCCACCACCTAAAGACAATGAAATAAAATATGACAGTTTAACACTATTTATAGCTGTCACATTGAAAGAACCCTTACTATTGTAGAAACAAAAGAAATGTTATTCATAAACTAATGATATTATACCAAGCAGAGGGAGATAATCCTTCTAACAATGAAAATGGAATATAGACTTTAAACTCCAGTGGTTTGAGGTTTGCCTCACCATGTCACCACATTCTGTTTTACCTATACAGAAAACAAGCCAACAATCTTTAAGCATGTAGGCAAGGCAATCGATCAGTTTCAACAACCTCGGACCATTTGTATCATGTCTATCTGATGTTTGGCATTTTGACAGCTTCTTTTTTGTGGTTGTTTAATTATTTCCACTTTCTCATCATTCGAAAGTTCTGTTTATACAAAAAGAACTCCAGTCATCAACACCTCAGTTGACTAGGCATCCTGCAGATTGCAGAAGATAAGCTGGGTCTGAAAGCTCATTAAATCACAAAGCAGACCTGTTTCCCACATCTTTGGGGCACAAGATTGCATTGGCAATTAACTAATTTACACAGCAATCAATAGATTAGTAAAATGTGTGTGTTGACCACTGTGTTCCTAATATAATTACATGTTGTTTTAACTTATCAGACCCCTAAATAAACAAATGTAAACAAACTCTTTTTCTCCTGGTACCAACCTACCTACTGGGCTACCTAACTTGATCTACAAACAGTATCAGACAATCCAAACCTCAGCTACAAACTGGTTTCCCTTCTCAATTCTCATCATCATGCAGTCTTCTACATTATAATAGGGACCTCATCTCTGATTCCCACTACCTCTGCTTCATTTCTTCACTGGTGTACATTATCACTAACCTTTCGTAACTTGACAACCTATTACAAGTCAGCACACTGCCAAGATGATTGATTCCTTCAAATTGTCCCTTTATTGTTCAATTTAGGTATCTCCTCAGACAAATAGTTAGTTATGTGACAAATATTATACTAAGTACTTAGTTTAAATATGTTAATCTCCAAACAAAAATGGATACCTATTTCCAACCTGCATCCATTCCACAGCTTAGTTTTCTTGGTTTTCCAGCATACCTGGCTCTAATTTGTACACTTTCATATCCCACTGTTCAGCATCAATCAAGCACCTCTCCATTGACTCCTTTATCTATCTGCACAAGCGATATGACATTGAGCAAGTTATCCAATCTCTCTAATGCCTCAATTTCCACCTTTAAAATGAGTTGACAAGTATCTATGTTAAAAAAAAAAAAACTAGGGCCTGTCCGAGTATTTGTTAGAAAACAAAAGTAACATCCATGAAATTCTGTGTTGATCTTATAGATCATAGAAAGAAGAGCTCAGCTCCTAGAATGGGTGTACAATAAAAATTTAATGAATTAATTAATAAGTGATAAATGAAGGACACATTCTCAGCCACTGTGATATTATCTCATTGTGGTTAAATGAATTAACCTATGACTCCTGCCTGTGTATTTAGGACATGCATTACTTGTCCAACTGAAATAAAATCTCTTCTTCCTCTGAAGCCAACCTAAGTCCCATGTAGCCCTTCAAGTCCAGCCTCAATTATTCCTTTTCCCACAAAGCTTTCAACTATATCAATCCCAGTATATATATATATATATATATATATATATATATACACACACACACACACACACACACACACATACACACACACATATATATACTGCTGTACTGCTGTTAGATATTATCCCATGGTTTCAGAAATTAAAGCTTTCTATTCCCTGGATTAAAGTAAAGGTCACTCTTCAATAAACTTGTCATCTCTCTAGGAATCCAAAAATCAGGTCTTCTATGGTGGCCAGCTCTTGAATTCTGTAGTTTAAAGATAGGCACTTTGCAAAGTGCTGGGCATTTTGTGTTGACTGGTTGATAGATTTATTAACTGAGAGTTCTTAGGACAGCCAAACAAAGTTTAACATAGTCTTTTAAAGTGCTAGTTATTTGGACATTAGCCAGAAATAATGTTTTGTCATTCCACTTCTGGCACCTTCAGACATCACACTAAAGCTGTCTGACCATTTCACAAGTCTGAATGATTTGGTAATCTCGTTGTTTTTTAATTCAAAATTCTCCAGATAGAATTTCAATTTAATAGAGACAAGTGGGAAATAGTCTATTTTCTTCATCAATCACATATACCCCTACTATTTTATGAGATTAAAAAAGGAGAATAGGTTTGTCTATTGGAACAACAGTGCAAGTTTTATAATTTTCACTTGCAAATAAGAAAACTTAAGACATGAAGAGGGAACTTGCTCAAGGTACGTAACTGAGGCAGAGATTAAGACTAAACTTCAGATCTTTTGAGAGCTGCAGATGTAGCTGTAGTTCAGTAGTGAAGTACTTTTTGGTAAACCCAGACCTGGGGCATAGTTCGGTGGTAATTGGTGGTAAACACATGCTTACTATGCCTAAGGTCCTAGATTCCATCCCCGGCACTACAAATCAAAACAGAGCAAAACACCCCACAAAAGACTTCACATCTTTTGAACCTTAGCACAACTCCTTACCCTGATTTGAGATTTAAAACATAAATCTTCCTTTGACCCTGACACCTTAGGAGCATTATTATCAGTTGCTTCATTGAATTTCATTTTTCTCATTCGTCTTCTCTTTCCCTTCCAGTTCTTCTTTATTTTTCTTTAACCTGTGTAAAGTGGTATTGTAAAAAGAACTGGGATTTGGAGCCAGAGAGAAGTAAGTTTGAATGCCAGAGGTAGAGCTCTTACCCAGAGTGTGCAAAGTTCTATTAGTTGTACAGCAACAAAAATGATAAAAGCGAAAATACATTTTGGTTGCACTGTGGACTGAACTCAGGAACTCAAACTTGTAGTACAAATTCTCTACTACTGAGCTACCACTCTGTCTCCCAAATTAAGTTTCAATGCCAGCTATCCTTTTTATTTTATAACTTAGAGTCTGTCACCTAGCCTCTGAGTCTCAATCCCTTCACAGGCACAACTGGGACATCAATATCCACATCAAAGATCACTACAAAAATTAAATGAGAATACCTGTAAACACCTGGAAACAGATTCTCCACAGAACAGGTTCTCCACCTTTCAACAGATTGTTGAAATCCAACTCACACTATAGGGCTTATACTCCATGCATATCTGGAAGCATTCAGGTCCTTGCTTAATCTACTTTTCATTTATGGTCTTGGTCTTTTTGATTACCAATTTAAATGAAGAAAGCCACAAAGTCTCAGTCAACTCCTCCAAAGAATATGAATCAAGTCTGACACTTACCCATGAGTTTTCAAGATACCATCACTCATACTCTCAATTAAGAGGCAGAGGTCATTAAAAGCTACTTACCTATAGAAGTTATCAGGGAGACTTTTATCTAAATATAAAGAAAAAGAAATGGAAAACAACAAGACATCCCAACAAAGACAAGGCTTTAGCCTGTCATGCTATCATAAGCAAAGATGAGGCTGTAGCCATGAGTGTCTAACCCTTTTCCTGAATAACTAGTCAAACCAGCTTTACTTCTAGTAGTACCTCATCTCACCTCCAACCCCCTCTTCTCAGAAAATTCAGTTTCTGATAGACCATGAAAGACAATATAGGAGAACCATTCAAAACTTTCCTGCCAGGGGCTTATAGGAATGAACACCAAAACAACTGGAAATCTGTTGAGCAGCTTTAGAGTGAGGGCTTGATGATACCACAAAGGGTCTGTTCATCACTGGGCTTAAGCCTTGATCCTGTCAAATGAGTCCTACCTCCCACATTCCTCAGAGATGTAACATTAAAAGACTTGAGTGAAAGTTAACAGACCATGCCATCTCTGAGAACACACCAGGAAACAGCCACTTCTGCAAAGATAGGAAACAGTCATGCAGAGAAAAGGAATGTATTGTAAGAACTGCCTGCTGTCAGCCTTCATGTTTCCATAGCCATAGCAAGCAAGAACTCTCATGTCCTTAGCAAGCCCTCCATAGAGCAGAAGTTTGCACTATGGAGGGACTTAGAAGAAACATACACAAAGAGATATAGCAATATAGCTAGATCACTAAGAAAATTGGTAAGCATCTATAAGGAATTCGAGGTGACAAAGAAGGATGAGGCATGAGAAAACTTCCCTTTGATTTTGTGATAATCTGTGGAATGTTTTCAAACTTATCAGCCTCAATGAGCTTCTCTCATCTCCCACCGTAAGTATGCTCCTGCCAAGAGGAACAAAACTGGTACAGCAAACTAGAAGGGCCAACTGTAACCAAAAGATAAACAAATCCATTTGGACAGAGGGTGAGTAGTCAATGAATGAACAAAGAGGCAATGGTACTTGAATGAGAGAGTCCAAAATATAGGCCTTAAGCAATCTGTGCTTGTAGGTGGGGGCTGGAAACCAAAGGCTGGACATGAAAGAAAAGACAGACTAGATGCATGAAATGGATCTTTAGGTCTGAGGACATGCTTATTCTGTGACAGAACACAGTCACAGACTGTCACTGAAGGAAGAGGGTGTAGAGGTTAAGTGAAAGGGGAGTGGATAGAGCTTACTTTGAGAGCTCAAGCCTTCTTCATCCTTGCCCTTTTAGTGCTCTGGCAGGATGGCTGTGCCCAAATAAACATGCCAGTATGATGTGAGGAAGAAACAGATCATCCCTTGCAACACTAACACACATGACAATCTTTAAGCATTTGGCCTGTTTAATTTTAAAAGCGGCTATGGGTCATAAAGAGACAAATTTTACTTCATTCTAGTCCTTGGATAATCTTTAGCTATGAAAAAAATGTATTTCAACTTACTTATCAATGACTTCATTGAAGTCTGTCAGAAGTGAGTATTTTAGGGAGCACAGAGAAACAAAATATTTAACTCCATAGATGCTGAGTGAAAGTGATCTCATTATCAACATAAACAATATAAAAGTGTCACTTGCTGATTACAAGATAGTTCTCAGGTAAACCTGGAGTTCAGTTTCCAGGAAAATGTAAAATACATCTGGTCCCAGCATCAAGGTTATGTGTACCTTAGGCATTGACAGTAGCAGTAATCTGAAAGTTATCCAGATCTGTACAACAGGACTATCTAGATGGATTGTTTTCCAATAGTAACTTTTATAAGAAAAGCTTGGAGTTCTGAATACCATTTTCATAGACAAATATCATATTGAATGGTTATGTTGAGTAATTTCATTGGTTATACACAATTGCTTAAATAAACCTCTCTAGAATTATTCTGAATGAGACTAACCATAATCAGTTATCAAGTACTAGGGACATGCTTTCTAGACTTCAATTCTCTTTTACCTTAGACATATGTTACTTCAATAATAATGAGACTTGTTGGGCATGGTGATTCACACCTTTAATCCCAGCACTTGGGAGGCAGAGGCAAACAGATAACTATTAGATAGAGGCCAGCCTGGTAGTTCTAGGCCAGCTAGGAGTACAGGGAGACCTTTTCTCAAAAAGACCAAAGTAATAATAATGATAATGATAATACACATCCCCTGTTCTAATCCACTCCCTGAGTGAGGTTTTAGTAGTGAAGAAAGGTATTTTCCCAGATCAGGTGGTAACTAGTCAATGTGGGGAACTGAGTAGACAAGGCTGTGGGTGTGAGACCTCTAGCAGGAGTGACTTCTGTGGCTATTCCAAATCCAAACAGAAGATCTTAGAAGCCCAGGATTGCAGGAACCACTGCAATCAGTTCCAGTAGCAGTATACCTGCTGAGATGCGAGACAGAGACTTCTGGTACCAAACATAGACGCTATGTAGGTTGGAGACTGCTTGTATACACGTATGATTGGCATTTTCAATCTTGGAGACAATTAATTTTTCCAAGAAAGGGAAAACCAAGTTTAGAGAGATTTTAAAAATTAGAATTCTGATGTTGACACCATGTGTTAAATGCTACTTTCTCTTCAGTAACTCAGTAATCTCTTTGTTTAAATATATATGCTCCCTGAAGTCAGGTCCTATGCTCTTGCTTTCTCTCTCATCTTCCTTAGAGTGCCTTTTCTAAGGCTTCTCTACTCTAAGAGCAGGGGAAATTCTGTATAAATAGTAAATGAAGGGTACCACTCAAAATTTTATTGTATATGGCTAGGGAGATGTCTCAGTGGGTAAAGTGCTTATTGTGTAAGTATGAGGAGCTCAATTCAGACCCCCACCACATAAAGCCAGGTGTGGTGGTGTGCACCTGTAACCCTAGCACTAGGGTAGGAGTGGGGATAGACAGATCCCAGGGGTTTGATGGCCAGTCAGTCTAGCCAACAGAAAATCTCCAGGTTCAATGAGAGACCCTGTCTCCAAAAACTACAGAGGAGAGCAATAGAAGACAGACAACAACTTCTGACATCCATACATAGGTGCACATGAACATGCATACTTGAACACACGTACAATTCATTATATGGCTTTCCTCCATGCCTATATAGAGACTTTGGACAAGTATGACTTACCAGTAGCACAAGTACTTCCACTAAAAGGCAGAGCTAGTCATCTTCAGCTCTATGTTTTTAAAATAGTGGTCTCTAGATGTAGCTCAATGGTAGAACACATGCTTACCATGTGCAAGGCCTTAGATTCATCCCCAGCACACATAAAAAACCTCATTCAACTTTGATACCTCTCCAGTTATATTCTGTATTATATTATTACATTCTCTATTCTATCTATATTCTGTTGTAGGCTCCATAACTTTAGAGACTCACAAGAGGTGGGGATGTAGTTCAGTGTTCAGTGGTAGATCATGTGTCTAGCAGACTCTAGGTCTGATCTTCAGCACCAGAAATAAAAGAGAAACATGGACAAGCTGGAATTAATTAAGCATGGGAGGAGTAACCAGGAGGAGATGTTGAATTCCAGATCCCATAAGAAAGAATTGAAAGAGAAAACATAATGTTTGTTTTTCATTCTTTCAGGGGCTTTTGTGTCTTCCTTCCTTTCTTTTTCTCTTGAGATAGAAGAAGCACTCTTCTGTGGTCCAAGATTTCAGAGCCCCATGGATGATAGGCAAAGGGAAATGATTGCAGTTCCACATAAGGAAAACCTGCGCACAGCCCAAACTGGCGAACAGTGAAATGAACAGGCTTAGATAGGCATGAGCTCTCCCCAAGATCACTGGAGAACATACTCAGAGACACTACATAAGAGGTTCCTAAATGGTGTTAAACTAGGAGACTTCCAAAGGCTCTTTCCATTTGGAGATTCTGTGCCTCTAGGTCTCCACCAAGAGCAGCAGTAGTGCAGCAACCCTGAGTTAAGTATGCCCTTTGGTGCTTGGGGGCAGCAGGCACTGAGAGCATAATTTCCTGTAATCTCTGCTATTCTTCATTAACTTCTCACAGATGGGTCAGCATATTTTCTCCTGATTCTGAAGAAGCCTAACTATAAACATAATGATGCTCTCACCAGATAAGCTCTCTATAACTAGCAATCTCTGCTTGAGGATGTCTCTTTTTCTCTTTAAAAAATTCCTGGAGAAGGGATTAGGAAGATCAAATGGGGGCAAGGTAAGAGGAAATAATTTTAACTGTTTAAGGCACAATGCTCAAGTGTCTTCCAGCTGGAGTTGAATTATTCTCTTTGAGGTTTTAGATAGGAAAAACCCTGTAATAGACATGGCCGTTTTCCCTTCAAGGAGAAAACACTTGATTATTGACGGAGTACGAACTGCATGTATTTTGTATGGCAGAACAATAGGGCTTAAAGTCCTAGTCATGCAAAGGGTTGAACAAGTTATACAGAACATACCATGCACACCTCTTGTTTTACCTCCCTCTTTGGATCACTGTGAATAGATTCCTATTCCATGCCTCCAGATTGCCTGTCCTTTCTTGAAGAAGGCTGCAGTCATGAAGCTAGGGCAGTATATATCTTTTCTAATTCTAGAGTAAAAGATGGGGGGCGGGATTCATATTAGTTATCAGGTTGGATTTAGCTCTTATAAAGTATACCCTGTGAAAATATATTTGGGACTGCTAGGCCATATGCTGGGACTAGGGTTAGGTCTGATCTGTAACACAGCTAAAAGATTTGAAAGGTCTTATTGCTCATATAACTTCTGTATACAACAAGAATTCAAACTCATAGTCAAATTTAACTCCCACCACAAGAAATCTTCACTCGATCACTTAGATCCTTTTTAATCTCAGGTGTCTCTTTCCATACTTCTAGAAATAAAATCAGAATGAGGATAGCAATGGGGCTATAAAACAGTTTAAAGAGCTTGTCCTGGAATTGTACTAGGTTAAGGACAGTAAATACTAATCTGTGATAATAAAGATGGGACTGGTATGACTAGTGTCACTCCATAAATAGAGACTTGGATCTATTGGAGGACAAAATGATAGAGGAATTTCAGTGTACATTATATGGACTTTCTCCTCCAGACTACTCTTCTGCTCCACCCTATTTTGTGAGAGGGCAGTAACTAGCTCCCATTTGCCTTATATCTACTAAAAGGCCAAGAAAAGTGCAAAAATGTAGGGTGAGCATGATCTTCTGTCCTTTTCATCCTAGGTTTTCTTCTCCTTTCCCAGCATCCCCTCAGTGATCTCCGCCCTTCCTTTTCTCTACCACCATTTAACTTCAGAGAAAATTTCCAAGAACTTGAAACAAATATAGGAACCTCAGGCTGTAGTTCCACTTTCTCCCTCTGTCCCTTCCCTCTGATCCCTTACACAAGAAGGATATCACCCAAGTCTCTGAAGCCTTTAAGAAGTCCTACATGGTGCAGAATCACTGTTGCCAGAACCTTGCAAATTTCACCCACCTCCAAAGAGAATTATTTTCCAATGCAGGGAATCAATGTCATGAAAGACTATCTACCCTATAAACAAGGACTCTGTATAGCAAAACAGTGTCATTTGATTGGAAGAGAATCCGTATTTCATTCAGACAATACCTGCCCCCTTGGTGTAATGAGGTAGTATAAGAGGCTAACCAAAGAAATTAATAAAGTTAAAGTTATAAGACCAACTTCCATGTGTCCATACTGCTTTCATTTATCATGACTTCACTGTTGTCACCACGACATATGGAAAAACCATAAACCATCCCCTAAAACTTGTGATAATAGAATGATTTAACGTTTTGTCTCTTTGTCACTTCATATAAATAGATGGCAATACAAGTCTCCATAAATCAGGCAGCCGAATTCTCCATCTTCATGGAAACCATAACAACTGTTAGCAACTGATTATTTCTCCAACCTGATGATCTCCTGGCCCAAAGGTTTTTCCATTACAAATCAGAGGTAAACTTTCGTACTCCATGCCTTCCTCTCCCACTGATCACCTTTTCTCAAAATTTTTTACATCCCTGGTGTCTCTATCTTTTATATCTTTTCTAGTTCTGTCTACAAGAACATACAAATACATCATCCAAAGCTCAAACCACTTTTTATTTCTCCCAACACCAAAGGATATTTGCTTCCATTTTGTACCATGGCACCTGGATCTTCTGTCTCTGGCTGACCTAAGTGATTTAGAGTTACCAAAACAGTATTCTCTCCTCCCTGAGCACTGACTTTATTAGTTGTATACTTACAACCCAGTTGACATGGAAGATAGAATGGAAAACATTATTGGGATGGGAGGCTGAGAAGACTAGGAATGTCCATGAAAGTTATTGTTCCATGTTCTCTCACAACCTGCAGTACTACCAGAAGAATAAAGATATTTTCAAAGTCATAGAAAAGAAATGGGTTTGGACCATATCACTGATTCTCTGCACGACAGATATAAATAAGCCACATCCTGCCCTCAGCTTTTCCATCAGCTTCTTTGCAACGTTCCCTGACTGTGTCACAGTGTTGTTGTAAAAGGTTGGTGAAATAAGGGATATGAAACACAAGATGCACAGTAACACTGCATGAAAATTTAACAGTCATCTTCCTTACTTCCCAGGTAACAGTTCTGGTGAAGAGTGTCAAGGCTAACATAAAAGATTCACCACCAAACTGTCATAGTTCCATTTAAAGACTACCAACTTCAACTTCATTATGGATCTAGGGATGCCCAGGCCCAGGAAAAATAAGTGATATACACAAGATTCTAGAATTAGATTGTGACAAAGCAAGGATTAGAATCCAGGTTTTCCATTTACAAGTTCAATTCAATTTCTAGTCCATCTAGTGGATGCAGACTAAGAAAGCTATTTTGTAGGACAAAGATGCATTGTTCTGAAACATAAAAAGAAATAAACTAAGGTAGAAAAATGAAAAGGGGGATTAATGAATATGCCAAATAGCATCTTGCCAAGAAAAAAAAAAACAGGCAAACATTTCACTGAAAATATACTCCTTTTATATAACGTTCAGGCTAACCCAGTCATACCTGACTTTTACTCTAAGGAGCCAAGCTGTTTGTTTAGAATGAATAACTGATTTTACCCCAAAGTATCCAAATGCATGTAATAATGAGCCTTCATATAAAAGGGGCCAAGTGTATATTCAGTAGCAAGGGACTCATTAAAAGGCACCCTGCCTCTCTACACACGAAGCACTTCCTTAACAGCATGGCCAGGAAAACCCTCATCTATCCTCAAATAATCCCCCAGCCAGACCACAAATTGCTGGCTGCTCCATAATTAGTAACACACCCTGCCATGCTCCTATGGGCTCACAAAACAATCCTGGACCACAACAACAAGCTCTCTTAGAAGTGCCTGGCAGGTTGGGTCAACCCTGGTCAGAGTTGAAAAATGACCTCTCTGAACAAGTTGTCTAGGCAGAATGGAAATTTTGTGGCCCGCCAGAGGAGGAAAAGAAAAGGAAGAACTGCCAGACTCTGGAGGGCTGCATATCCTATTGTGACCTTGGTGGAAAGTGAGTCGAAGAGGGGGAGTTTGATTATAAGAAATTCCTCAAGGCTAGGATTCCCCTCTCCAAATGGGGTTGTTTAAGAGGGTTTGTGTGTGTGTGTGTGTGTGTGTTTTAATGTGGTTTACTCCAGAGAACACTGGAGGGAGAATGCCTTAGGTTGGGGTGTGAGAGTGGATCAAAAGGCATCTTGGTCTGGTGAGATATATTAGATGAAGATCACCTGGTTTGGGGCAGATGAAAACCACAGGGGTACTTGCTAGCACTTCCAAAATTTTCCCTCAATATACCTCTGACAGCCCGAGCAGATTGGTGATCCCATGGCAACAACACTCTACCGTTGCCTCAGCGCCTGAAGGACACCCACACAAGTTAGCCAGCCACTCCAATACAAGGAGAAAGCAACACAGGTTATCATAGGTGTGTGGGCGTGCATTTGGGGTGGGGAGTAATTTTCAGTGCCCTGCTGCGATGTGAAAAATACAGGGAAGAACAACAACAACACCAAAAAAAAAAAAAAAAAACCACTATGGCCACATTTGTTTCCTAAGAAGCTACAACTCTCTATTTCATGCGGGAATCCACATCTACAGTCTCAACTGCAATTTGAGTGGGTGGGAGGAGTGAAAGCTATCTGAGTGTATAAAAAACAAAAACAACAGAAAACTATGAGATAACGTTCATTAAGTCCCTTCATCTGGCAATCTGGTATCTCAAGGTGAGTCGTTTTACAAGTCACTTTTCCAGTAACGGACCTAAGTGCCCCCACCCCGCACCCTCACCCCGACGCGAGACTCCTAGATTTGGAGGGTCTGGAGCTCTCAGAACACCTCCACACCCCCCAGCCCTCAGCCCCCCACTCTCCCCCCCCTCCCCCTCCCCCTCCCCCCCCCTACCACTGCAACTTGGCTCCAGCTGATCTTAGGCTCCTAAAGCAAACCAACCCTGGTGGTCGCGATTAGCACAGCTGCGCTTCAGGGCACAAAAGTTCCCTCCGCACTCCTCACCATTCAGGAAATCTCGCAAGCGCAGGGCAGGACTCAAGGAGGAGGGAAAGCGCAACGCCCCAGCCCTGAATGGACTTGTTCGCGTCCGGCTGTCGGGGCACCAAAGCCTCATCCCACACCCATTTCTCGCATCAGACCCCAGCCCAGCAACCTGCCCGGGCCGGACAGCCCAACGAAGCGATGAGGGAGCTAGCTACCAAGCTTTGCTGCCTCTGCCCTCAAAGCCTCAGTGTCCCGCCTGGAGCAGGGGCCTCCAAGGAGAACCCCCAGCAGCCGCCATTTCCTGCAGCCCACATTGAGGTGAGTGGCCTCCCCGCCGTGGGGGGAGCCCGGCTGCCCTGGCGCGCCTAGGGAGTGTGTCTGCGCTCAAGGCTCCGGGTCGGGCCGGCTGGCTCTGGTCCCATCCTCCACCCCTCAGCAACAGCCTGCAGCAGGACCCCTTCGTGCTACTCCAGCCCCTCGGGCTCCGGCGGGCCAAGTCGCGAAGTGGGACTGAGGCCCTCGCCTGCGCAGCTGGCGCACTCGCTTGCCCATTCAAAGTTGGTCGCCGGGAGGACCCAGACTCCGCTCCTTACCTTCGACACCGTGAGCGGCTCGCAGTGCTCCAGGCCCCCCTTCAGGGTGAAGCCCCAGGGCGCCCCTCCTTGCAGCTGCACCGGGACGTACTGGAAAGACCAGGGCCGGCTCTCCATCGTCGACTCGGCTGGGCAGGCGCCGCCGGCCTCCTTTTCCGCGGAGGCTACGGAGCCTCCGCCCCCAGCAGCCCAGCCACCGTCGTCTTCCAGAGCCTAGCCACCCCGCACCGCCCCGCTCCGCCTACTCTCTGGCTGCAGACGCTCGGGCAGTGAGCGAGCTCAAGGAGGAAATGACACGGAGCTGGAGAGACGGGGAGGGAGGGGAGGAGAAGGGGGAAAAAGAGAAGAGAAGAGAAAAGAAAAGAAAAAGAAAAGAAAGAAGCAGAGGCGGAGGGATAGCCCATAATAGACAGGAAAACGGAGCAATGGGGAGGGGCAGTCACTGGGACCTCGCCTATAGGATCGCTGAGGAGTGGGAGCAAGGCGAGGCCTCACATCAATTGTTACATTGTTTCATTCAAGCAGGCCCCCCTCTTTGGTCCTCCTCTTTACTGCAGAGCTATCCGCCCTTGCCTTCAGCCCAAGCTAGTGGAGGTGAAAGTTGTTAGTGTGCCTGGCCCGCCTGGTCGAGTGGACTTTTCTGATTAGCGTCTTCTTGTCCCTCTGACTGCCTTTTTCTTCTGAAGATTCTGAGACTCAGGCCGGGGGAGCGATTACAAGGCTGTGGAGAGGCGGAAAGTAAAGTAAGCAGTCCCGCGGACACAGTGGGGTTATGCGCACAGATTGCTCCTTATGTATGCACTAGGTGTGTGGGGTCATTATGAAACATTGCCCGGGAGCATAGTTTAAATAAAGGAACACTTTGAGGATGCCCCCTGCCTGGGCTCAGCCACAAGTTAGCTCTGCTTGTGGCGGCTATGGGAGTACTGTGCTTGTTCCAGTCATCTGTACCTCCTGGCACAGCATTGCACTTGCCCGGCTAAGATGGCCAAGCCAAGGACCTGTTATCTCTAAACAAGCAAACAGGAAAAAGCATCCATTAATAATCTGTTAACATCCAGTTAATAACGTGCTTTTTGGAAGAATCGGCTTTTACACGAGGTCTGAAACACATCCAATCATCTGTTCTTTCTTGAGCCTGTTTCTCAGTTATGCTTTAGAAAAAGGCCAAATACAGTAACAGTCCTAAGAAATGAGTGTGTTTCTTCAACTGATGCTTATTTCTCACCCTTGACCTAAGCAGGTTAGCTTCCCTTTCAGGGAGTTTTCTCTTCAGCCACAAGTAGGCACTGACTTTTTTAATAAGGCCTCACACTACCAGGGAAAGTCAATGGTGAGTCAACAGGGAATTCTTACTTTGTCTTGCTTGAATGTTTTTCCCATTCCTGTGCAGTTTCTTCCTCATAGGAGGAAAACACTCTCTGGCCCCTTCCATCCACGGATAGCTTTCTGCAATTAATATGTCCACTCCCTGCTCCCATTTTCTCACTGCTTCTTCAACATGCTTCCTGCCCTATGCCCCACCATGCCAAGGAAACGTCTCACACAGGCTACCCTCAGCCAAACAATCGTTTCTTAGCATTTCTGTACTGTCAGTATTCATGATACTGAAAACTTTAATACAGTGATCATTTGGATATTTATAGTCTACCTTTTTATAGGTCTTAGGGATGATCCATATAGGGAGGCTACCCTCTAACACTTAGGCAGTTAAACATAAGAAATCATGCTACTCCAAATCAGAAGATGTCATCTCAAATTACTGTTGTGATTTAAAATTTTTTCAGTGCTGAGAGTGAAACCCAAGGCCTTGTTCATAATGTGTCTACCATTGACTTATATGCTTCCAGACTCCCCTTTTAATATTAATAGTTTTGATGCTAGTAATTGAATCAACTTGTTGATACTTGTGTGCATGTGTGTGCATGTATATGTGTACAATGTTGGGAACTGAACCCAGCTTCTCTTAAAAATGCTTGACAAGCACACTCTTAACACTGAGCAATGTCCCTAGCCCCAATTTGTGGATTTTTAAATTGTATATCAACCTATGGTATAGCATGCATTTTCTCTATCTCACTTTGAAACTAAGCATACTTTTTCTTTCTGGGAAAAATTTTTTGATTGCCACTTAGGGAACACAGCATGTTCCAGTCTTAGCATACTGAAATCTGTAAAATTCAGTTTTTTAGGGTATATGGTAACCACCCAAAGACTTCCAGAATTTTGCTTATAGACTAGAAGAAAGAGATTTGGAAGCAGGAACACACATCTGAGCCCTGGCCTTGTCTCTAATTAGATAGTTGACCTTGAGCAAATCACTGAACTAAGTCTTTTAAGTCTCATTTTCTTCATCTGTAAACTGTAGCTAACAAGCTCTGACTTTCAAGCCTCTGGGACCTGTTGGGAGACTGAGATGAAATAATACATATGAAAACACTTTGTTAAAGAAACAAGTAAAAATCTTCTCAACCTTATTATGAAACTGGGCAATGATCTAGCCTTAAACCAAACTATTTTTGTTCCAAGCTGAGTTCTACAGTGCTATTGGGTTCTTCACTTTGTTTTCATCACTGAAGAAGAATTTCCTGGTTCCTTGCATAAATAATACACATATAGTCAATGTTTTGTATATAGAACGGAGAGATCACCTTCTTTGTTGATAAAAATCACTGCGCCTTCATTTTTTCCTGATTTATTTTTTAGATAGAGCTTCACTGCACATTTGAAGGCTGGACTTGAACTCACAATTCTCTCTGGTGATAGAATAATAGATATGCACCAACATGCCTGGCATGAGAGATCTGAATTTTAAACTGGATATGCCATTAGTTAGCTGTGTGGTATTAACCAGGTCACTTCACTCTTCTGTAAAATTCAAAGAGCTGAACAGGTTCCAGCGGATGAACTCACACCAAGGGACATCTGAGTACACAAACCTGATTCCATAGTCCTTAACATTTATGTCAGAATGTGTGAAATTCTGTGGACTGGCTATGGGAGGAATGCAGCTAGGCGAGGATGTCTAAGTATGATTAAGATGCATGAAATGCATAAAAATAATACATAAAAATTAAAAGGGTTGGAGTACGTGATTTCTTAAGTTCCTCTATAGTTTTTTGGCAAGTGCCTAAACATACTATAATGGCAAACAAAGGCTTGATGATAGAGATGAACCAAATGAAAATAAAGGTATAGAGGACACCAGCTGGTGTATTTCTTCTAGCACACATACTGGAACCATAGGACAGATGATAAGTTCACTCTAAAGTATGTTAAGTGCCCTATGTAAATAAAAAAGGTAGATATGATCATGTACCTGCTCCCCTGGCTCTTACTGTCTTTCTGTCCCCTCTTCCGCAATGGTCCTTGAGCCCTGGATAGGTGAAGTTTAATACAAGAGACCTGCCCAAGGATTCACAATCTGTAGACTCTATTCTTTTGCCATCTGTGTCCTTTTGTGTGCATGTACCTCTGTTTTTTTTTTAAGAAAGGTAGAAAGTCCAATTGGCAGGTAGAAACAAGAAACAGAATGTCAACAGAGGAATGGTGACTGATAATACACATTTTAATTATAATTAAAAACATTTACAATAGATAATATCACTGAAGGAAATTAAAATGAATAAAAAGATTCATGTGAAATCCTAGATTATGCTAATATTTAAGATATTATGCTAGGGACTGGAGAAATTATTCAGCATTTAGAAGTGCACACTGCTCTTATGGAAGACCAAGTTTGTTTCCCAGCACCCATGTAGGGCAGCTCACAATAACCTGTAACTCCAGATCCAGGGTGATCCTATGCTTCTGTCCTCCAACACCACCTGCACTCACATGCACACATTCACACATGTGAATACACATAATTAAAAATAATAAAAATAAATATGCTAAAGGGCTGGAGAGATAGTTCACTGGTTAAGAACACTGACTGCTCTTGTGGAGGACTCCAGTTTGATTCCCAGCACCCAGATAGCACCTAACAACTGCCCTTAACTCCAGTTCCAAGGAAATTGGACCCTCTCTTCTGATGTCTGTGGTCAGTGCATAACATGGGTACACTTACATACATGCAGACAATATACTCATACACATGAAAATAAGAAAGAAAGAAATAATAAAATATTATGCTAATATTTAATAGTCAAGAAAGATAACAGGGTATCTAAAAAAAACAGCTAGAGGAGGCCAGGGTAGATACTTCCATCTCATTTATAAGTCTTTTCTTCTGGACATGTCAAGACCATTCCACTCAGGAACTCACAGTGGTTGTTGTTGACTGCAGATCAAGGCAGTCTATATTCCAGAATAGAGGGAGGAGTGGCTTCTGTGTCCCCACACCTAGCTGAGGAGCTATTGACAACCGAAGGCTGCTAGAGGGGAATAGTCAGTGTTCTTTAAGGATGTGGCTCCTGGTAGGTTGATCATGCTCCTGTGGATGGTCACACACCTATGAGTATATGGGCAGCACAAATTGAGCTCAGTGGGTTATTACAAAAACAAACTTTTGCGTATTGTTACAATTGTTATATGTTCATATGAAAAGCTTCCTGGTTGTCTGGAAAACTCTGTCTCTTTGTGGATATAAACCACATCTGGCTCTTAAAATTCTTCTTCTACCTCTTCTGCAATGGTCCCTGAGCTTTGGGTGGCAGAAGTTTGATATAAGTGCCCTATTCAGGAATAAGCATTCTGTTGTCTCTCATTGTCTGCACTTTAGCCAAATGTGACTTTCTGGGTTAATCACCATCTGTGATACTTCACTGCATTAATATCACTTGGTTTTTAATACAAGAGTGGAAGGAGAGAAATTTTATATATACCATTACCCTCAAATATTTTATGCAGTCTGGGTATCTTTCTAGCTACATAGTATTCCATTTTTGTCTTCTGAACTATGTAGGCCTCTTTCTGAATGCACTTCCAATTGCCTATGTTCATGAATCTATATAACAGAAATTATGTGTGGCTCAAATTCCATATAATGGACTTGAGTTAAGCATATGTATAGAAAAGAGGGAGAGTGAATCCTTAAACTAGGATTCAATGGCAACTTTCTCATAATTTTAATGTTTTTCTTCTTCACTGAAGAATATGTGGACACATTTCTATTGCCTATCTTCAATTCTGAATTCATAGACTTCCTTCTCTATGCTAGTAGTGTTGGAGAGCATGGACACTATTTCAGAACCCCTTTCTGTATTGTCTGAAAGATTATTTGTACATTATTTATATACCAGAAAGTTCTCATTTTTAATAAGCAAATTTTCATCTTACAAAATATAGCCAGAGTTTTGTGATATTATCTAGTGTCCTGTGTCATATACTTCTACAACATTTGGTGAATTTTGTCAAACCATCTTCTTAATTTCATCTTAATATCATCTTCTTAATCCTTGAAAAATTTAAGATAAGTCAGAATTATAGTAACCATTTAGCAGATGAAATCAAAGGTAGAATAGGTTAATCAGTTTTGTTTATTATCTCTCCAACATTTCCTCACAGTTTCTAGTGTTGGTGGCCCTAGACTATTCCCAGGCAAGTTGTCTTTTAGGCAGAAGGGGAGCCAAATCATTTTTTTTAGTGAAACAAATCTTGTCAGAAATGAAGTCAAAGGTGTATTTAAAATTATTTTTGTGTTTCTGGGAATAGAACTCAGGGCCTCATGCATGCTACACAAGCACTCTACCACTGAGATACATCTATAGACATTAATTTTTAGTCTCATTAGTACAATATATTGAATTATTACACTTGGATTTTTAGGGACCTTTTCTATCTTGCTTCATTTACCTCACTCTACTCTTCTGGATGTTTCTCATGGAGTGAGATCTAGGGCGATGATAATTGTTAATGGGAAAGGAGGAAAGGAGCTTGACATTACAGGCATTATTCATATTCAGATTATGAAAATAACAGCAACCTCCTCCTTTTCAACTACATATGTATCTGAGAATATGAGACATTTGAGGTTGGGGAAGTATGGCAAAGGACAACTCTAAGTAGACTATCCTACTAAAGAGTGATTATCTAATTCCTAGGGAATTTTGCCTGGTGTTAGGGAAAGATATAAGGTTGAGATTTGTTTCTTCTGTTTTAAAACTAGCTTAACATTAATGTACAACATGGTATAGTCTAGATGCTGTTCTTAGTTCAATAAATCATTTTAAGTGCATACTGTCAGAGAAAGAATTATCTGTTTCTTCTTGGGTGACTTTGTGAAAAGTACTTCTGTTGCTTAAGCATGACTTTTAGATCACCCATGCTTTAATCCATTCAAAAAATGCTAAGTATCAAGAATCTCAAGTTCAGTTGCTTGATATTGAATTTGAAAGTATAGATTCAGATCTTCTTCCTTGAACTGAGAAAACTAGAGTGTGTTCGTGTGTATGTGTGTGTGTGTGTGTGTGTGTATGTGTGTGTAAGAAGCTGTCATCTGTGGTGCTTGCATGGAAGTCTTGTTGGGGCAGAATGCCAATCTGTATGTGTTCTATAAGAATCACTAGTGTCATCTCAATGTGAAACCCTCAATTTGAACTTGGGGAATTTATGTACTTGGTACTAGTTAAGCTGAACTGTGATGAATGTTCACCTTCGCTCTAGAGTAGTATTAGCCAGTGCCTGATTCCTTCCTCATACCAAGGATATGAAACTTAGATAAACTATGCAGATCTGTATGTGGGCTGGAAGATGGGCCTGTTTTGGTACCCAGCTCAGAGGCTACCTCTTGCTATTCACCAACGTCTTCTGCTTCTCAGGTGCTGTTTTCAGGGAGATATTACTCCTTGGTCATTCATAGAATAAATTTTGAGTGCACTCTGTTTTTGTTGACTTCTCCACTTACACTACATGTGAAAAAAACCATTAGCATTTTTTTTTTGGAAACTTTTCCATCATTTTGGCTTCCTATAGGAATAGAGAAGGTATAATTCATAGAGTAAGCACAATTAAGCCGCCACACACACACACTGTGGTTTTAGTGAAGCTCTAGAAGACTATATAGCTGAGAGGCAAAAGAAGTATATATGGGGCCTTTGAGATATATTAGTGGATGGGGTGTTTGATGATGACCTAAGTTCAATCCCTAGTACCCATATGGTAGAAGGAAAGAACCAACTCCTGAAAGTTGTTCTTTGACCTCCACATGCATGCACACACATGCACATGCACACAATAAATGTAATTAAAAAAAAAAAACAAGTTGGCTAGCAAGATGGTTCATGTGGTAAATACACAGGCCTGATAATCTAAGTTTGATTCCTGGGACTCACATGGTGCAAAAAGAAAACCAAGTATCACAAACTGTCCTCTGACCTCCACACTTGTGCCATTGCATGTGTGCACACATACACACAAAATAAATAAATAAATAAATAAATGTAATACAAACTTTACGTATATATGATGTCAGAGATACTCCAAACATGTACATGCACACATGCACAGACACACACACACACACACACACACACACACACACACACACACACACTTCATGAACTCAGAGGAAAAGCCTGGCACAGTGATACATACATCACTTTAGTCCTGGCTACTCTGGAGGCTGAGACCAAAGGATCCATTTAGCACATGAGTTTGATGCCAGCTTTGGCAGCATAATGCGCTCTTGCCTCAAAATAAATAAATACACCAATGAAAAGAGTAATAAAGAAGTGGGAAATGAGACATTGGTGATGTGAATTTTAGTCAAGCAGATGGGAAAATGATGCAAAGCAAAAGTATTTGTTTTACATGTTTTTCCCTTTCTTTGAGATAGATACATAATTCTTTTCTTTTTAGGAGTTGATTTTTGCTATAAGTAGAAAGGAACCTACTCGAGAAATATTGACTAAAACAAATCAGTCTAACTCATTCATAATTACCCAGCCCAACAAGGAAAGAATAACAAAGTGCTTTGTCTAGGAATATTAGGGTTACTGGAAAGGATTATCTTTTCCAAATATTTCTTTGGGGGAAAGTGCTCACACATTCCTAGGTGTGTGCACATAAACTCTCCTGCTTGTATAGATACATGGATAAACCCACACATGAGATTTATGTTAAAATTTGAGGATGTATTATGGGCATGGTGGCATATGCCTTTAATCCCAGCACTTGAGAAACAGAGGCAGGGGAATCTTTGTGAGATCAAGGCCTTCCTGGTCTGCACAGCAAGTCCCAGGCCAGCTGGGGCTACAGGGAGACCCTGCCTCAAAAAAAAATTGAGGATATCAAGCTCATTTTCTGAGGAGCTGGCAGCTCAAACTGCTAAAGAAAGAGATTCCCAAATCAAATGATTGTCAGGAAACTCTTTGGGAATAGTTTGTTGGTGTTCTAATATATATGACATTTTTAGTGTTTTTCTTTCATTGACTTACAGTAAGCCTCAGAAACTTTGAGCGTCATTTAACTCATTTTCTTTCTTATGTCAGCCACATTCATACAACATCAGATATAATCATTTATAGTCATAATTTGATTCTCAAATTCATCCACTTCTCTCCACACCACTGTCACTTCAGTACCATTTCACACCTCCCTGAGTCTCCTGATGTCTGCAGTGTTGCTCAGATGCTTCTAAATCCATTCTCAGCTTGTCAACAGAAGTGCTCCTTGTGAAGCACAACCAAACACAAAATGCATATCCTTTCCTGTGAATTTTTTTCAATGGTTCCTTGCTGCTCACTGGATAAATTATAAGTGCTTTGACTAAGATTCAGCTCATATGGATCTTTCTTACATATTCAGCATTTCTGATGATATACCCAATCCTTTGTCAACTTCCTACTCCCACACGTGGCTCTCCAGAAGCACCAAATTATGGACAGTTGGGTAGTCTCCCTGTTTTCTTATTCGTGGTGCTGAGGATAAAACTTCAAGATGGAACAAAGTGCATATTTATAGAAGAAACTGTTATTGATACCCAGAAGCAATCTTAAGTCATTCTTCCTTGATGTTTCCATTGCTCCCTTTCTAACTCTTCATTGTGGCCCTGCTCACATTTTATTGTAACTGTCCCCTCCCTTGGGATACATATCTAATATAGGACCTGGTCATCCATGCTGTTCAATCATCACTGAACACATAACACTGGACCTGGAAGACCAAGCACATTGTTTGCTGTATGAAAAGAAACTTTGTGGAGAGTACATTGATGCATCTCTCAGTCACGAAGTAGATGATGATTGCCCCACCTACAGTAAGCAGGATACAGGAAAGCCCAAAAAAGCCACTCTAGTGACACAGAACCCAAAAATGATCTTGAAATTTTGAAACTGACCAAACTCCATGTTTATAGAACTCTCTGCATTAACTCAACTAGTCAATTACTGATGCATGCTACTGGAAAAGTAATAATAAAAGAGAAAAATGTAAAAATTTGTCAGGGTTTTAAAATAAGGTCTGTAAGGAATAGTCACTCTAAGCTTCAAAAATAGTTTTGTTGTTTAATGTTTTGGAGTTCAACTTTTTTGTGCACGTGTGGTGCGAAACCCAAGACTACTCATATGCTATTTGTGTACTTCACCACTAAGCCACAATCCCAGCCCATTGTCATTTTATGAACATAGTATTAAAGATGCTCCCACATGACTAGGAAGCATTGTTTGTCCATCCACTGGCTCTCATTTTGTCTTCTGACTACACAAAATTGACTACAGAATCCCCTATATTGTGATGTAGCCTACTTCTATGTTTTGCTCTCTCTCTCCATCTCTCTCTTTCTCTGTCTCCCCCTGCCCCCTTGGGCACCTTTACTTCTTTACCTGTACTTAGGTATCTTTTACCAAAACTTTAGTACTTACCTTAGGCCTCATTATTTCCAAGATATCTTTTCCAGTTAACCAACACACACACACACACACACACACACACACACACACACACACACAGAGAGAGAGAGAGAGAGAGAGAGAGAGAGAGAGAGAGAGAATTAATCTAGAGAGGTATTTATGTGAATTAGCATTATTTTGCTTACATTTGACAGAAATACAACACAGGAATCTTAAGTGAAAATAAAGGTATTGCTGATACTAATAGTAAAGCACAGGACTACCTTTCAGCATAGCCAGAGTCAGGTACCCAAATGATTTCATTAACAATCAGTTTTATCTCTTAACTGATTTCCCAGAGATAGATATACTTCACAGGCAGGTTTTCTCTCTCTCTCTCTCTCTCTCTCTCTCTCTCTCTCTCTCTCTCTCTTTTCTATTAGTCTGTGAGTTTTTATTTCTACTTATCTCTGTATTGCTCCAGATTGTATAGTAATTTGGCTGCTTGAAAATGCTCTCTGTCAATGAAGGATGAATAAATGACTCTGCTGTACATTTTTAGCAGATAATTAAATTATATGGAGCCATACTAAAGGCCACATTCAGGAAAACAGCTTAATTTGCTGTTTAGACAAATTAATAACAAGACTTCAATTTACTTGTTTAAATGCATTGTTGTTACTGGGTTGCATGGTAAATAGGCATAATGAATAGTTCATTTAACATTCCAAAATTATGTTATAAATGCTTTCTATATGTTAGAGGTTAGACTGAATACCAAGATTAGCCTCCGGCTATTAATCAGAACAGTCTCATTGTTTCATGTAAGCTCTAGTGCCCTAGAATAAAATTCTAGCACCTTTCAGTCACTAGTTTAATGTCATTTGCCTAACCCCTGCGTTTACTGTCCTCTTCTGCCAAATAAGAACAGTATCCATCAAAGGATTAAGTGCAGAAATGAACCTGGAACACTGAGACTACTGCCTGGAATACTGATTGATAAAAGTTAACTCGTGATTACTAGCCTCTTCCAACCTAAATGTCATTTTCCCATGTACTTGACCTGACACAGGGACTTTACTCAGGAACTGAAAATGGAGTTTAAATACAATTTCTGTCCTTCAGGAAAATAAGAGAGAAGAGAAAGCTTATCTCAGCTCTGAGAGGTCATATTTTCTCATAGAACTTAGGATATTGATTTTCTTAACGTAAGATGAACATGCCCCAGGGCCAGAGGTATAGTTGCGATGAACCACTTTCATAGCATTGGAAAGACTCTGGGTTTTATCCCTAGCACTGCTGTGAGCCAGTGATCCAAGACTTAGAAATATAGGGACACAGAAGTGTTCTTCCCACAAGGAAAGCTGGTGTTTCACAAGGGCTAGGAGATAACTTTCTTAAACCTTAATGTTTCTAGAACTCGTGGCTCGATATGAGGAGCATAGAAGAAGCAAATATTTTGTGTGGCTGTATAGGGTGTGGTAACAGCATATACTAGAAGACCCTTTGAAGTAATGTAGAGAGGTGATAATCAGAGGCCAGAGATCAGGACTGGAATTCAATCATTCCTCTTACTTACAGTGTGTCAGTCACTGTTCAAAGTACTTTGCATATATTATTTGCTTTAAGTCTTGAAGCAACATTACAAAGTAAGTTTTCCCTACTATCTTCTTTTTACCAGTAGAACAAAATTGAAGAGCAAAGAAGACAAAATATTTGCCAAAGGTCACATTAAACTAGTAACTAGGGATGCCAGATTTCCAATCCAGGCTCTGGAACACATGTTAATTATCATATTATTAATTATCACTCCATTTGTATACCAAGCACTGACCTTTAGATTCTTCTGTAAAATTGACTTAATTGTATCCAACTTGTACAGTTGTTGTGCACCAAGATAAGCTTGGTTTACTCTCCCTCACCCAGTAGTAGTCAGTCTCCAACAGTTCCCAGGTTAGGGCCAGTCTGTGCTTATTTCCTTTGCTTCATTCTGGGCCCTTGTCTGATTGAGTTGGCATGGGTCTTGTGGTCAGTGCACCACTGACAAAAGTTCACGTGTGTGGGGAGGTATGGGTTGGGAGGAGGTCTATGAAATGTAAAAAAGCTCAATCAAAAATGAAAAAGGAAAAAAAGATAAGCTTAAGAAAATATTTAGCACAATACAGGACACATAGAAGGTATTCTCTGAATAAGATTTATTATTATTCAGTCTCTCCATTTTTTTAGGAGCATCATACTGGACTTTCCTTGCTGCCAATGTTACTAGTTAGTTCTAATTGGTTTGAATAGAAAATAGATTTTACATGAGAGAGGAAGCTACTCCTAGGTTATTTACAAAGATGGAAACTTTGGTGTTAAAGATATTTTTAGTCCATCTATAAACTGAGATTCTACTTTCTGTGTTCTAGGTCATATGCTACCCACCAGGTCCTCGAGTGCTGGGTGATGGCCCCCAATGGCCACCTAACCTTTCCACTGCAGCTCTTGATAAATTGGCCACATGTCCACTAGTCATATCATTATAGAAAAGTGGGCCTGTGAAGGTCTCAATGGGCAGCCTGCTGGGAAACTCAGGACATAAACCTATCTGAGATTTTCAGTTGTGGTCTGTTACTACATTCCTTACTGGTAATCTTCTTTACATTACACCATTGGACTGTCTTGAGTGTACTCTTAGTCATAGAAATTATACAGATTAAGACAAAACTAAAAACATTAAGAAAAATTGCAACTAAAACACTTATTCATGATTAGCTTCCATGAACATGACTGCAATGAAAATAGGACCAATCATTTGGGAAAGCAATTTGGTAATTTCTATCAAAAGCCATAATTTTGTTCTTGCCCTTTGATACATCAATTTCTCTCTGGGAATTTTATCTGAAAGACAGATTTTAGTTGAAATAAAACAAAAGTCTATAGGCACAAACGCATTATTACAATTAATAATGCAAATGTCAAGCAACTTGATATAAGGGCCAATAAGGGACTAAAATATGCATGATAAAGGATTTACTTTATAAAAATGAACAAAGCAAATTACAAAATATTTACATTATATTATAATTTGGTAAAATTGTCTTGAGTACATACAACTTGGAAAGTGCTATAGAAAGTACAGCGAATCTTGTCTTAAGACAGTACCTCAAATTATGGTCCCTAGAATTCAGAGTTTTAATATGTGTTTGAGTAGGTGATGGGAAGTAGGAAGAAGTTGGGGAAGGAATTCCAAAATTCCAGTCCTGTTAACTCTTTCTTGATTATATTTTATAAGTAAACCACCTAATGAATTGACATAATTTTATCCCTAATTAAAAGATAAACTATAGGCACACATACTCATCCTATCAGCTATATATAGTCATCTGATTCCCAGTCCTCAGGCTTTCTTTTTTTTGCCCAATTGTGTATGGAATGACATAGAAACAAAAACACTCATATTTCTATCTCTAATCTGGCACTAACTATTCTGTCACCTAAAACATGCTACTTTATGCTTTATCATGTCTCACTACATAAAGATGTACAAATATTACATCAATTAAAAGTTGTGAAGATAATAATACATATAATAAACCTCCATAAATTTACTATAAATAGCAAGTTTAAATATGTTATTTTACATTGTCTAAATGAAACCTTACTTCATTAATTTAAATAATGGAGCTAATAGTGGCATTTACATTGTGGTTGCTATAAAAATTTAGTAAGTTAACTCATACAACAGGCTTAACACAATATGCTGAATGTTTGTGTGCCTGTTCCCTAAATTCAGATATTAACACTTAATCCCCAATGGGGTAATTTTTGGAAAACAGGCTTTGGGAGGTGATTACAGCAGGAAGAGTATAACCCTCATAAATAGGATTGGTGCCTTCATAAGATGAGTTAGGAGAGTGACTGCTTTTCCTCTATTCTGTGTCCTGTGAGGACACAGCAAGAAGATGGCTAGCACTGAACCAAGAAGCAAGTTCTCACCAGAGACTGCACCCATCTTCATCTTCAACTGCTCAGTCACCAGACCATGAAAAAATAAGTTTTTATTATTTATGTCAATGATATTTCTTATAATAGTCCAAACATTTACACTAAATGGTACTACATAACTGCTAAATAAATGCTACTTTCTGGCCACAAAATAATATTAGCACTTACCTCAGAGAGTTTACAAGGAAGAAATAAAAGAACAAACAAGAAGACCAAGGGAAATAGATGATTGATAAATGATGGCTGTCAATATGATGATTGTTGTAATAAATAGTTTCAGTATTAAAGTGCTGGGTATGGTGTCCAGACACTGTAGAGGCTGAAGCAGGACAATTGCTCAAGCCCAGGAGTTTGAGGTCAGTCAAGCCAACACTGTAAGATATAGGAGGCATTTAACGCTCATGCTGATACAAGTGGTATCTGATTATTTTCCTAAGAGATGCACAAAAATGGACCACTAAATAAGCAAAAAGAATTACAGTAATATGAGGGCCAAGGGAAGTACGAGACATGGCAGGGAAAATAGGAACAAAATAAACACAAAACTCTTTATGATTTATTTTTGTTTTTATTTACATATTATACATGTTTGGGTCTGTGTGTGAATATGTGCATGTGTGTGCAGGTGCCCACAGAGGTCAGAAGAGGATATCATATCCCCCAAGAACTGGTGTTATAGATGATTGTGAACCACCTGACATGGGTCCTGAGAGAAAAACTCAAGTCCTCTGGAAGAACATCAAGTTCTTTTAACTGTCAAGCCATGCCTTCAGTTCTCTGAAGCTCTTTTCAAAACCATGAAAAAGCTGGAAAGTAAGCAAAATGATTAATACAGACTGTAGAAATTAACAGGGAAGCTCCCAGAGGAGTATACTGAGAGATCAGAGGCACACTGGTTAGAAAAATTTTAAAGTAATTTTAAAGAAGTTGAGAAAAAGTATGAAAAAGGTACGAATGATAATAGCTGATATCTCACCTCCATTTAGAACTTAATATTACCAAGCATTATACTAAGGAATTCATGTGTATTAAGGAACTTTCTCTTTCTTTTTGTCTTACGAGATAATTTTAATTACCCCTATATTATAGTCTAGATTCAGGTACAAAAAGATTTACATTATGCCAAGTATCAAAAGAGCAGCTTCTGGAAATAGCCATTGAATTAGGGTTAAGCGTTTAAAATAGAATTCATCACCTTTTCCTAAAGGAGTTCATCATTCATCCTGCATTGTATAGCATAGTACTACTATTTACCAAATTACCTACATCAGAAATTAGAAGTCACTCTCAATGTTTAATCCTTTTATTGAACCAGTCACTCACTGAGGCTTTGCCATTCTTATCTTTAACTATTTCTCATATCAGTCTTCTCTTCTTTGTTTCCTGTAATCCAGATCTTTACCTTTCCCTACACAAACCTATTCTAGTGGTATCCTGTCTGAATTCTCTGCTTCTAGTTTTTACTTCCTTGTGCTCTGTCTCCAAACTACAGCTAGTATGATACTTTTCATGCTGCTTTTCATCTACAAAGAAACTTTTCTAAGATATATACAGTCTAATGATATCATATCCCTCTTGATAACTACGGGTCACTCCATAAACCACCTCTGACTGATGTCAGTGACTTGACTTTTCCTGACTTGGCCTTATATCTGTGATTTATATTTTCTGTCCATTTCTAGTCCCTGATACTACATAGTTTCTTCTTACTCAGTAGTTCAGAGCCTTGTAACTACTTGTATTAATTCTTTTGCTAAGGTTGTTCTTTTCAATTGCTTTCCTCAGAGCCCTTGAGTGTAAATTTATAGGCATGAATACCTCCAAAATCTTTTCTTCATTCCTAACTATGCTAAATGATTCTCTTCTATCCTCTGCACTCCTCACTACAGTAGAATGAAAAGGTCAAAAAATGCTATAAATGACCATTGATATCCACATGTGGAATATGAAATGTTTCAGACAGAAAGCATATTATAAACTTTATCTGTGTTTAATGATATTGATAACTATGCTGAGGTTGTATAAGAAAACTGTGAGGTATTTATGAGTAAAGGGCCATGCAAGGATACATACACCATGCTCTCAAATTTGTTCAGGAAAAAAAATCAATGATAATATATGTATGGAAATGTAATAAATTAATAGGTATTAATAGGCATTTAATAGCTATAGTGAGCAAATAATAAAGTAAATGAAAATTTTAGCAGTAGGTGAATCTTGGTAAAGTATATATGAGCAGTCCTTAGAGAATTCATATTGCTCTAACTTTTCTGGACATCTGAAAATTTTTCCAAATAAAAGTTTAAAAATGCAGCATTGCATTTTCCTACTTAAGCCAACAGTTACTCAATTTTATGGTGCCTTCTAGAGTTCCAGAAGTGTGAAAGATGTTACTTGTGGATTTGTATATATTGGTAAATATTTGTGCAAGATCTTCCAGAATTAATCAATGAGCATTTACTGTATGCCAAGCATTGTGCTATAATAAAAAGCAACTATATAAAGTCCCTTGACTTCAAAAACATCAGGAACAGACAAATGACCTGTGAGTAAAATGCTATATTTTGAGATATGCATAAGTTCTAGGAGGAGCCAGAAGAGAGATACCTTATTTAACTACAAATGAGAATTGGAGGTAGCAAACGAATGTAACGAGATCAGGAAACATTTCTCAGAGAAGACTCCTGCATCCACTTTACAGGGTTTAGCCTGGTAAGTCATAGGAAGGAGAAAGGAACATTCCTTTCAGGAAACCAAAGGTTTCTATCAGGATTATTCATGGATCATGACTGGGAAAGTAGAGAGAAAGAAAAGATAATGTCAAGCTAAACAGTTTATACTTTATCCTTGATTCAATGCAAAGTTGCTGAGCAGTTTAATGACCTGATGTTATTTGTGCTTTATTAAGGTCCATCTAGTTTGAAGAATGAAGCAGGATAAGAAGCAGGACCAGAAAGCCAGTAAAAAGGCTATCTGAAGAAGTCAGATCAGGAGATGAAAGTCTGACATTGGGTAGTAGGGCAGAGTGGTTACTAAGGAGAGAACATTCAAAAAAGACAAAATGGAAGCAATAGTCAAGATTAAGTACCAAGTGTCTGACTTGAACATCAGTATGGCTAAGGGCTTTATCCTCTGAAATAGGGGTAGATTTTGGGATGGTGAACAGAGACAATGAGTTGAGTTGTATCCATAGTAAGCTTTAAGAGCCTGTGGACTGTCCCAATAGAGATGTACAATAAAGGGCAGGATATGTAAGTCTAGAATTTGCTCTCACCTAAGATTCACAAATCAAAGTTTACTATTTTTTTGCCTTTGTAAACTAATTTATATGCCCTTTACTCTACTTCCTCCATTATAAAAGGACTATAGTGATTTAAATGTTGTATATAACTGGAAAAAGACACTCAATACAGTACAACATATAATACAGATGCTAGGCAGTTCCTTTTGAGAACTGAAAAAAATATCCATTCTTCAGCCATCTTCAAAGAAAATTTCACTCTCTGGAGTAGTGAAAAGACCAAAAATCCATAAAACCTGTCCTACTTGTCCTAAGGCTATGTTTTTCTACCCTCCTAATTTATCTAGACTAACTATAGTTATGTGAAGACTTCAAAAGTGAGATATAAGTGATCTAGAAGAAGTCAGAGCTGAAATGAGGGACTACAGAGACCAAACATTGAGGTGGAAATTCAAAGGCTCACTTTTATTGAGATTTAATCCACTTTCTAGGCACAATGTTTAAACTTTAGAATGGCAATTTGTGAAGTACTTGGTTCTCAGCTACCTTTGTGGAGGTAGGTGTAGTTGCCAAGTAAAGAGCTACTTTCCAGGTTTTGAGGTGTATAGAGATGAGTAAATCATGATCTATGTCAGTAAAGAATCCCATTTAGGATCAACTATTGAACCTTGTTGTCAGGTATCTTTACTTTCCTTAGATCTAGAACATCCATAGCACTCTTTTGTCTTTTATGATATTGGTGATCTTGAAAGAATATAACCTGTCTGTTTTAAATAAATATCTTCTGTTCTTTCTGCTTGTCTAGTGTATCATTGAAATTAAATGTACAGTATGTATTCCAACCTGGAGTATCAAAAATGATGTATGTCCATCTCATGGAACCATATATGGAATTGTATAACATACTTCAACCTTAGGTGAATAGCTTATATTTGAGTTTCAGTTACTCAATGGAATTTTATTCAGTTGTGAAGGAAAGTTATGAAGGTTTTAGGAAAATTGATTGATATAGAAATTATATTCAGTGAGGTAACCCAGGTTCAGAAAGACAAATTCCACATGTTCTCATATGTAGATTCTGGCTTTTAAGGTTCACATATATGTGGGTATGAGTGTGAGTATAGGTTATGAAACTACGAAAGGCACCATGAGAGGGGAAAAGAGGTGTTGAAAATGGGGAAAGGCCCAAAGGAAACACGTGACACATGAAAGTGGAATGGAGGCTACTAGGGATGAAAGAGCACCAAGAAAGGAAACGTGTAGAGAAGACAAGGAAGAGGATTAGCAAAAACAAATTTTGTTTCAAAGTGTCACAAATAGACAAGTTAACTAGACAAAACTGAACAGAGAAATCCTAAAGTTAAATGACACCATAAATCAAACAGGCTTAACAGACATCTACAGAATATTCCACCCAAACAGCAAAGAATGCACTTTCTTCTCAGCATCCCATGGAACTTTTTCCAAAATTGACCACATATTAAAACACAAAGAATGACGCCAGAAATTTAGGAAAATTGAAATATTATCCTGTAGTCTATTAAACCTCAAAGGAATAAAGCAACAATAAAAATAGAGAATGGAGAATACAAACTCATGAAAGCTAAACAACACAATGTTCAATCAAAATTAAATCACAGGAGAAATCAAAAAAGAAAGTTAAAATTTCCTAGAATTGATGAAAGAGAAAACACAACATACAAAACCTTTGGGACACAGTCTTAAGAAGAAAATTGAAAGCATTAACTTCCTATATCAGAAAATAAGAAACATTTCATATAAAGAAATTAATAATACACTTGAAGGTCTCGGAAAAAGAAGAACAAAAAATACCTAAAGCAAGTAAACAGGCTTTTACTTCAAAACCCATACCTACTCTGCCATGTTGTACCCACCCCCACCTTGGCTCCAGACACCTCTCATGATCCTCCTGCCTAAAACCTGCAGATTACCCTGGAAAGTCAGACTCTGCCCACTGTGGCTTGATTCCCCTGTACCCTGACCAGCTACATTCCCTCTCACCATGCTGTCCCCATTGCAGCCTTGGGCCTAGGCCTTCTTCTGTTCTTCCTGCTAGATACCTCTGGACTAGCCTTCCAACCCAGACCACTCCCACTATGCTTTGCTCCCACTGCACATACACTAACTTCATTCTCCTTCCTAAAGGCCTACATCTACTTTGTCTTCCTAGTTAGGCTCACCCTGTGATGTTCTCACTCCAGCCTTGGTCTTAGGTCTCCCCTCCTGATCCTTCTGCC
Organism: Eospalax fontanierii; assembly: GCA_035773235.1. NCBI lineage: Eukaryota > Metazoa > Chordata > Mammalia > Rodentia > Spalacidae > Eospalax > Eospalax fontanierii. The sequence goes on from CM069525.1 coordinate 48,018,542, forward strand.
TGAGACCTGAGATAATCCTGGCCCCTTCCTGAACTTCCTGCCTTAGATCTCATGACTAGCCCACCAAAACCCAGATATTGGGTTTTGGATCCCATGTTCTTGAATTGGGCCTAGACCATTTCACCATGGTAGAGAGATCTTCACTAATCAGTTTGTCCCACAAATAAAAAGCAAAAAATGAGAACCTGAAGCACAGACCAACCAATTATTCAAACCTAACCTGAAAGCAACCAAGCTACATCAACTATATAAACAAAACCAAACTTCAACTAAACAAAGGCAGACTAGAATTTTGTATCAGACACACAACGAACAAAAGACATTCATAGCCCCAAACTACAATGTAAAAACACAAATAATATGAGAAGCCAGGAGAATATATTCCATACAAATGACCAGTCCTATAGAAATGCACTACAGTGAGAGCCACCCACATGAACTCCAGGATTCTGATTTTAAAAGAACCATAAGAAATATGATCAAAGCTTTCAAAGACTTTAAAGAAAGCACAAACAGCACAAAGAGGATAGGAATAAATTCTTGACTGAAACTCAAGAAAATATGAACATATGACTGAATGAAATGACAAAAACAATTCAACATTTGAAAAGTGAATTCACAAAAGAGATAGAAATATTGAAGAATCTCAAGGTGAAATGAAGGTGGAATTGAAAAATCAGTAAGCCAATATGAAATACAGGAAAAAGCCTTCAAAGCAGAATGAATGGAATGGAAAAAAAAAAGTTGGAGAACTGGACTGCTCAAGAAAAAAATATGATTTTTTTAAATCACAGAAATGGAATATGTATGAAATGTGGGATACCATGGAAAGATCAAATCTATACATCATATGTATAGAGGAAGAAGACTCTCAGATCAATGGCACTGACCAGTTCTTCAATGGGGTGATAGAAGCAAATCCCAAAATTATGAAAAATCATACCTCTATAAATATAAGAAGCACATAGGACACCAGTAAATCAGAGCCAAAGGAAAAACTTCCCGTGGCATATCACAGTAAAAGTAATAAATGTACAGAACAAAGAGAGGATACTGAAAACTACAAGAGGAAAACAATGTATAAATAAAAGCAACCCCATCAGAATTACAGCTGACATTTCAAAGCAAACCATGAAAGCTATAAAAGCTTGGAGTAAAGTATTCCAGGATCTAAATGATCACAGATGCCAACCTAGAATTCTTTACACAGTAAAAATATCTATCATAGTGGAAAGAGAAAGAAAAATCTTTAATGATGCAAATAGACTGAAATAATTCATGTCCACCAAACCAGCTCTACAAAGAATACACAAAACAGTACCAAAGACTAAAGAGATAATCATATCCAAGAGGTCAAGGAAAGAAAATGAGGTATAGAGTATAGAAACATGAAATAAAATTCAGAATACAAACAAAATAAAATAACAGTAAACAATCCATACCTCTAAATACCAATTGCCTCGATTCTCCAGTCATAAGAGAATAGTTGAGTGGATTAAGAAAATAATCACTTATTTGTTTTCTGCAAATAATTCACTTTACCTCTTAAGATAGGAACTACCTTAAGATGAAAAGGATAGAAAAAAATATTCCAAGCAAATGGCAGTAAAAAACAAACAGGAATTGCTATTTTAATATCTGAAAAATAGACTTCAAGTCAAAATGGATAAAGAAGGATGTTGCATTCTGATCAAAGAAACATTTAACTAAGATGACATTACAATCATGAATATATGTACACAGAACCCTGGTGAAGCCAATTTTATAAAAACAGTTTTATTGGACTTCAAAACACAGATTAACCAGATCTAAATAATAGTATGTAACTTCAATATACCACTTTCTCCAACAGACAGGTCAGCTGGTCAAAGAATAAGCAGAGAAACTTCCAAATTAAATGATTACATCAAATGGACTTAAAAGAATATTGCACCCAAGCACCAAAGAATAAACATTTTACTCAGAACTTCAGGGAAGTTTCACTAAAATAAACCACATATACTGGGGCACAAAACAAACTTCACCAGAATCCAAAAAGCTGAAGTAATTCCATGTATTCTGTCAGATCACAATGCAGTAAAACTTAAAATCAACAGCAAAAGAGGATTTAGTAACTACACAAACGCATGTAGAAAAAAACAGCACACACTTGAATGATTAATGGGTCAAGAAAGAAATAAAAGTATTCCTATAACTAAATGAAAATCATAACACCACACAACAAACCTCTGGGTTAAAAGCAGTCCTAAGCAGGAAATTCATAGCTATAAGTGGCTACTTTAAAAATCAGAGAGAACATCATAAAGACTTAATGGCACAACTCAAGAATTTAGAAAAACAAGAACAAATCAAACTCAAACCCAGCAGATGAAAAGAAACAATAAATATCAGAGCTGAAATCAATGAAATTAGAAACAAACAAAAATCAATACAAAGAATCAATTAATCTAAGGGGGGGTCTTTGAAAAGATAAAGAAGGTAGACAGACACCTAGACAGGTTAACTAAAAGAAAGAAAGTCCACATCAAGTTCAACAGAATCAGAAATGAAAGAGGAAACACCATTAAGAGACATCAAAAAGATATAAAACATTATTTAGGAACACTTTAAAAACCTATATTTATTAAATTTGAAAATCTAAAAAAATGGATGAATTTCTAAATTCAAAGGATTCAAAAAATTTAAACTAAGAAGAGATCAACAGCTTAAACAGACCCATAATAAATAAGGAAAATGGAAGCATAATACAAAAACTCCCAAATTAAAATGAAAGTTCAGGCGTAGATGGATTCATGGTAGAATTTAAAAAATATATTTTATTTTTAGTTGTGTGTATGAGTGTATAGCCTATATGTATGTAAGTGCATCCATGTTGTGCAATGCCCACAGAGGCCAGAAGAGGACATAGGATTTCCCTGGACCTGGAGATACAGATGGTAATTAGCCATCATGTGGGTGCTGAGATTTCACCAGAGGTCCTTTGCAAGATCAGCCAGTACTCTTAACTGCTGTGCCATCTCTCTCACATACATTGTACAGCAGAATTATACCAAGTCTTCAAAGAAGATCTTCAACCAATACTACTTAAACTATTTTAAAAGATAGAAACAGAGGGAGAACTCCCAGACTCCTTCTATGAAGCCAGTATTGCTCTATCACTAAAACTAGGTAATGACAGAACAAAAAAGAAAACCATAGACTCCAATCCTTAATGAACATAGATTCAAAAATTCTCGACAAAATACTTGCAAACCACATACAAACACACATCAAAAAGATCATCTACCATGATCAAGTTGGTTTTATTCTGGAGATGCAGGTATGGGTCAATATACCTAAATCAAATGTTATAAATCACATAAATAAAATTAAAGACAAAAATTGCATGATCTTCTCAATAGATGGCAAAATATCCCTTGACAAAATGAAACATTCATTTACTTTAAAAACTTAGAAGGAATTGGACTGCAGGGAACATACCTCAATATAATTAAAACTATATACAACAAACCCATAGCCGATATCATTCTAAATGAAGAAAAACTGGAAGTATTCCCATTAAATCAGGAATCAGATAAGGCTGTTCACTATCTCCACTATTTTCAATATAGTTCTGAAAACTCTTAGTAGATTAGTAAGGCAAGAGAAGGAAATCAAAGGAGTACTCATTGGAAAAGAAGAGATCGAATTATCTCTGTTTGCAGATGATATGATATTATACATAAGACGTCCCCCAAATTCCAACAAAAAAAGTTCTAGAAATGAACACTTTCAGCAAAGCGGCATTTTACAAAATCAACCTACAAAAATCAGTAGCCTTTCTATACATCACAATAGCCTCAAAACTTGAAATGCCTGAGAATAAACTAACCAAAAATATTATATATCTCTACAATGAAAATTTTAAACCTTTGAAGAAAGAGATTGAGGAATACACAATGAGATGGAAAGACCTCCTGCACTCATGGATTGATGGAATTACTATTGTGAACATGACCATCCTACCAAAAGCAATTTATAGATTCAATGCAATGCCAACCAAAATTCCCATGGCATTTTTCATGGAATCAGAAAAAAATCATCCTAAATACATATGGAATCACAAAAGACCCAAGATAGTCAAAGCAATCCTGAGCACAAAAAACAATGCTAGAGGAGTTAACATACCAGATGTCAAACTATACTACATAGCTATAGTCATAAAAACAGCATGGTACTGGCACCAGAATACACACTTACCAAAATAAACACTTAAAGCAATGGAACAAAATAAAAAATGTAAACATGAATGAATGCAAATTCAACCACCTGATATTTGACAAAAGTGCCAAAAACATACAGTGGAGGAAAGACAGCATTTTCAACAAACAATGAAAATGTGATGCATTTACACAATGGAGTTCTATTTAGTGGTAAGAAAGACTAAATCATGAAATTTGCAGGTAAATGAATGGAAGTAGAGACTGTTATACTAAGTGAAGTAACACAGACTCAGAAAAAGAAGCAAATTTTCTTTCTCATTTGTGGATCTTAGGAACAAGTTCTTATGAGTATATATCCCAATGTAAATAAAGGAGCCAGGAATATTATAAGAAGTCACAGAGAATACAAGAAAGACAAAGTCCAAGAGACAGTGATAGTAGGAGACAGGGGTTATCAAGTATGAAATGGGGAAAATGGGAGGATTTAACTGGGAAGAGATCTGGGAGGATTATACATGGAATCATGTGGGTATAGATGAAGAAGGAACTCAAGAGATGGAGGATTCATAAGACAGAAGTATTATCAAGGGGGAAAGGGGCAAAATGGTGATACATTAACTGGAGAAGGAGTATGTGGTGTGAAAAATCAGAGGGAAATGAATTGGTTCAAAAGCCTATTGAAAAATACACGTACAATATCTGTATATGTGTATAGCTGAAGGCTATACAACAAGAAACACAGTTCCAGACAGGAGAAACCTCCCTTCAAGTTGTTGGTCAAGGTAGTTCAAGAGACTCTCAAAATATCACAGCTATTGTGACAATCCTTGATTTCCTCTCAGAACTTGAAGGTAAGACCCTATTGCTTAAAATACAACAAACTTCAGACCCAGGACTTGGAGTAATGGAGCTGGTAATGACCTGGAAGCCTCCTTCCTGAAGACTAGTTGTCATAGTTTAAAAATATTTTACTTATTATTTTCATTTTATGTGTATGAGTATATTGCCTGCATGTGTGTAAGTGCACACATGTTGTGCAGTGCCCATGGAGGTCAGAAGAAGGTGTTAGGTTCCCTGTAAGTAGAGCAATGAATGGTTGTTAGCCACCATGTGAATTCTGAGAATTGAACCTGGGTCCTCTGCAAGGGGAGCCAGTGCTCTTAACCACTAAGCAATCTCTCTAGTCCATAACTTTCATTGTTTTTGAGGATCTTATGCAAGTTCTTAAGGGAGAAAATCAATTAATGATTCAAACCCAGCTTTAAGGTCTAATAACCATAATAATGACTGGCACAGCAAGCTATAGTGATGCAGTAGTAGCACTTTAATCTTGGGGATAATCAACAGCTATGTGATTGAAATTATAGCCCATTCAGTTGGAGGGAACTCTTGTGTTTTACTGTAAACAGCAAAATACACATGACTGGAGATGTCACAGATTCAAGAGAAAACCCTAAGTCTGTCACATCCCTAGACAAACATAATTTCTTACTATATGTTTTATGTATAGATATAGATACAGATCCTTATACATAGAGAAAAGTATATCTTTCACCTCCATCCAATATTTTTTTTGAAACAGATGAAGTCTATTTCAGAGTTTCAAATATGGTCACACACAGAGAATAAGTGTGTGTGAGATGCCCAGCCCTAAGTGACACATCTACAAAGGAAACAAGTCTCATGCAACATAGTGGAAAATGGGATAGAGATGATATTAATGTCTCTTAACTTTCACCAGAGATGCTTCCTCATGCAACAGAGTGATTAATACAGAATGCCACAACTGATCAAATGTAGAGAATAAGAGACAGCCGAGTTCCTGTTTTGGATAAGACACCTTTATTAAAACTTACCCAGGGCTAGGAGTGAGGAGGAGTTGCTGAAGAGTGGGAAGAAAGATGGTAAGAGCCTATGTTGGTGCATGATCATAAGGGAACAGAGTTTTTTGGGCCTCTGGAAACTTGTTCATGTGAGCTTATAGTAATCATGACAGCATTTACAAGACTCATGCAATGTCTAGCTAGACAAGAAACCAGAAGTAGGTAAATGGGCAGGAGGCCCCATTCTTATCTAAGAATTATTGGAAGCTGCTGGGTAAGGGAGAGTTTGTCTTCTTTAATGGAGTGACACTATATAGGCTGAACTGGATCCATTGTAAGAACTCACACCAAGGGCCATCTGGATACACAAACTTGACTTCATAGACCTTAATGTATATGGCAGAATGCATGAGATCTGTTGGGCAGGCTATTGGGTGTTGTAAATAGAGGAGGGGATATAAATATGATTGAGATATAGTGTATGAAAAATTCAATAAAATATAAAATAAAATACATAAATAGAAAAAAAGGATGGACAGGAAGAGCTAAATAAAATCATAGCTGAAATTAATGAAATAGAAAGGAGGAAAATAACCAAGTGGGTTGGCAAACTCCTATAATCCCAGCACTTGGGAGGCAGAGGTGAGCAGATTTTGTGAGATCTAGACTAGCCTGGTCTATGTAGTGCATTGCAAGTCACCTGGGGCTACAAGGAGACCCTGACCAAAACCTAAACAAATAATAAATAAAATGGAAGCAAATAAAACACAAAGAATAAAATACAGAGAAAAAATACAGAGAATCAATGAAATACAGAGTTGATTCTCTGAAAAGATCAATAATATTGACAAAACTTTAACCAAATTAACCAAAAGAAAGACAAAGAGGACTCACTGAACAAATCAGAGTTTAAAAGGAAACATGACAAAAGATATTGAGGAAATTCAGAATCCATAAGGACATACTTAAAAAATCTATATTTTACTGAACTGGAAAATCTAAAAGAAATAAATTCCTAAATATTTATGGCCTACTACATTTAAATTTAAATTTCATAAATACTTTAAACTGACCCATACTATCCAATGAAATAAATACAGTAATTAAAAATCTCCCAACTAAAATGAGCCCAGGACCAGGTAGACATAGCACAGAATTCTAGTAAGACTTCAATGAAGAATTGATAGCAATACTATTCAAATTATTCTGTAAAACAGAAAAGGAAGAAACTCTCCCATATTCTTTCTATGAGGCCAATGTTACTCTAATACCAAAACCAGACAAAGACCCAACAAAATATAAAATTATAGGCCTATCTCTCTACTGAACATAGATCCAAAAATTCTCAATAAAATACTTGCAAAATGAATGCAAAAACACATAAAAATATAATCCACCATGATCAAGTTGGTTTCATTCCAGAGATGCAGGGATGTTTCAACATATGTAAATCAACAAATGTAATCCACTACATAAACAGAATCAAGGACCAAAACTACATGATCATCTCATTAGATGCAGAGATGACAAAATTCAACATCAATTCATGATAACAGTCATGGACAGTCTAGGAATACATGGGAAATATTTCCACATAATAAAAACAATATACAACAAGCCCACAGCCAACATCATACTAAGTGGAAAAAAAATTCAAAGCACTCCATTTAAAATCAGGAAGAGGACATGGATGTCCACTCTCTCCATTCCTGCTCAATATAGTACTTAAAGTCTTGGCTAGAGCAATAAGACAAATGGAGAAGATGAATGGGATACAAATTGGAAAGGAAGAAATCAAAGTATCTTTATTTGCAAAGATTTGATTCTATACATAAAATACTCTATAGATTCCACCAGAAAACTCCTAAAGCTGATAAATACATTCATTAAATTAATAAGATATAAAATTAACACCCCTAAATCAGTAGCCTTCCTGTATGCCAACAACAAACGCTCCAAAATGGATTCAGTGAAACAATTCCATTCACAATAGCTTCAAAAAACATTAAATATTTTGAAATAATTCCAACCAAGGGTGTGAAAGACTTTTATAATAAAAAGTTGAAGATATGGAAGAAAGAACTAGAAGACAGAGATGGAAAGACCTCCCACACTCACTGGTAGCATTAATATTGTGAAAATGGTCACCCTACAAAAAAACCCCTACAAATTCAATGCAATATCCATTAAAATTCCAACACAATTCTTCATAGAAATTGAAAAAAGGCAATCTCAAATTTCATATGAAAATACATATAACCAAAGATAGTCAAAATAATCCTGAACAGTGAAAGAATGGCTGGAGATATTACCATCCCAGTTATAAAATTTTACTACAGAGATACAGTAATAAAAACAACATGGTACTGGCATAAAACAGACACATTTATTTGTAGAATGGAATTGGAGATACAGATTTAAAACCATGGATTCACAGCCACCTGATCTTTGACAAATGAGACACAAAAGAGAAAAGACAGCATGTTTAACAAATGGTGGTGATCAAACTAGATAGCTGCATGAGAAGAATGAAACTAGAACCTTATCTCTCACCCAGTACAAAACTCAACTCCAAATGAATTAAGGGCCTCAATACAAGATCTGATACCTTGAATCTGATAGATGAGAAAGTGAGAATATACTGGAAGTTATAGGACTTTCTGAACAGGATTCCTCTAGCACAGAATTAAGTACAAAAATAGAGAAGTGGACAGAGAATAACATTATCATTCAAGTGAAGAGGCAACCTACAGAATGGGAAAAAAATCTTTACAATCTATACTTGTGACAGAGGGTTAAGTATCAAGAATATACAAATAGGGGGTTGGAGAGATGGCTCAGCAGTTAAGAGTACTGGCTGCTCTTGCAGAGGACCCAGGTTTGATTCCCAGCATCCACATGGTGACTAATGATCGTCCATTTTTCCAGTTCCAGGGTGTCTAATGCCCTCTTCTGATCTCCAGGGCATTGCATGACATGGGGGCACTTACAGGCATGCAAGCAATATACTCATGCATGGCTTTAAACCCAGCACTCACGAGGCAGAGGCAGAAAGATCTTTGTGAGACAGAGGCCAGCCTGGTCTACTTAGCCAGTTTCAGGACAGCTGTGTCTACAGGGAGACCCTGTCTCAAAAACAAAAGAGAAAAAAACCAACCAACCAAATAAACAAACAAACAAAAAATGACCCAATTAAAATTGGGGCAAAGAGTGAAGAAGAAATTCTCTAAAGATAAAATGCAAATGGCTGGGAAATACTTTAAAAATGTTCAACAACTTCAATCATCAGGGAAATGCAAATTAAAACCACTTTGAGATTTCATCTTACCCCACTCAGCATGTCAAAAAGTAAACAAAACAAAGACTGGAGAGGAGGTAAAGAAAGTGGAATTTTATCCACTGCTGGTAGGAGTGCAAACTGGTTCAGCCACAATGGAAATCAGTAAGTAAATTCCTCAAAAATCTAGAAATTGATCTACTGTATGATCCAGCCATATTATTATTGGATATATACCCAAAAGACTCTATACCCTAGCACAGAAATATCTGTTCATCCATATTCATTGCTTCCCTATTCATAATAGCCAGGAATTGGAAACCTGAGGCCAATACCAATTATCCCAGTAAGGCAAAAGTTTCACCTCAATGGTGGTAGTGTCTTGGGTGCCGCAGCCCTAAGATGGCGGCTGGCGGCTGTCTAAGAGGCAGGACTCGATGAGTCTAACTAAGCACGTGATGATCGCGTGATGATCGCGTGAGGCATGCGTGAGACGGTTTTTTCCAATGGGCAAGGGATGAGGGGTGCTTCTGGATAGCAACAAACGATGATTGGTAGCTGGACAATATATAAGGCTGTGCTAAAAAGAAATAAAGGTTCCTGTTCTTGAAGACTGAACCAGTGTGCGGCTCCTTCTGTTGGAAGGATGGCGACAGGTGGTGGCCCATACGGGAACCACACGGTTTAAAAAAAAAAAAGAAAGAAAAGAAAAGAAAGATTGGTAAGTAAAAGGGATACCGTTAACAGTTAACTGCAGGTCTCCCCAGAGAGAGACGCAATGGAAGAGCTCTGCCTGAAGGACTGGTAAGGCTAGCCATCTGTGTATTGTCTGTGTTATGTGTAGGTAACTGGAATTCTACTTCACTGTGTACTAATATTTAATAGATTAACATAGTTGTGTTCAGCATCAGAATAAAATTTAATACACATGAAGGAAATACTAAGATAATTGAATCTGAGATCAGAAAGAAGAGCAAAAAGTCATTTGGCAAATTTTTTTTTAAGGAAAAGGACATTGGAGGAAACATGTACAAATAAGTTTTTGTCCTTAACAAGGTCTGCTTCATGACCAGAATACAACTGCTTACTAAATCATTAATGTTTAAGTTAATGGGATTTTTGTACTGTCTCTACAGTTACGGTTTCAAATTTATCTGCAAAGTGGCCTGGAGAGTTAGTCTTCTCAAGGTCTTTAAAGTGTAACGTGTGACAACCAACCTCAAATGTGAATGTCTTGATTTTATTTAGCTATAGCATTTCATGTTTCCATAGCTAAACACTGGAATAATACTGACTTGTCGCTTACCACAAAGCAGGTGTTGTTAATGAGTAGTTTTTCTCTGCATCATATGTTTAGTTTCTAGATAATTTTATTAGAACAAATGTGGCAGTTTGTGTTGTCTTTTATGTTTAATTTTGCATGGCTTCTGTAGTTGGCTAGCAAATGTGTCTTAGGTAGAAATTAAGTTTTCAGAATTTTTTTCCTTAGGAAGGAAGGAGCATTCCCTGGGTTGAGGGAAGGAATGCCACAACACTGTCTCAAGTCTGAGAAACACTTCAGTTTAGAACAGGAAAGTAAAAGATCATATCCTTTTTCAGCATTGAAAATCAATATCCTAGAAATCTTTTCAGTTTACTTCTCGGGAATGAAAGGTAGTCTTTATGGTCAGTAGAGTTTTGTGATCTAAAAATACTGACAGACCTAGACAACTTACTCTAGAGGCTCGACATGCTATACGGCTTGAAGAACAGGCCTTAGAGAAGGCTCATGTGTCATGCATAGATTTGTCGCAGGTATTACTCTACATTATTTTGACTTCAGATCGCCTGCCTACAGGGCTTTTCTGGCAAGACTCCTCTCTCTTATGGGTGCACTTACCATATTCCCCTAATAGGGTCTTACCTAGTTATCCAGATGCAGTGGCACTTTTAGCTCTCAAGGGACTAAAAGCAGCGCGATCAGTTTTTCAATGCCAACCTACTAAAATTATTTTACCTTATACAGCTATGCAGATAGAATATCTGCTTAACTATAGAGACGATTGGGCTATTCTAGCTGCCTGTGCCGATGCACCCTTTGACAACCACTTACTGGCACACCCACTACTGCAATTTTTTAGTAGTCATCCAGTAATTTCCCCCCGATGTACTCGTGATAAACCTATTCCAAAAGCTTTAGTGGTATATACTGATGGATCCAAATCTGGCACAGGGGCGATGATAAGTAATCAGGTTGTCCAGACTTTTCTTCACCCTACTAATTCTCCTCAACAAGTAGAGTTACTAGTAGTTATAGAAGTTTTCAAGACATATTCCCAACCCATTAATATAATATGAGATAGTAATTATGTGGTACAGGTAACTCGAAATTTGGAAATTGGTACCAACATTGCTACCAGTCCTCTATTCATAATTTGCTTCTCACATTACAACATTTAATTTGGGATCGCAAAGAACCATTTTACATAGGCCATATACGCGCTCACTCTGCTCTACCAGAATCATCATGCGGACCTCGCCACACGCGATCCACATGTTTTTAATGCATATACAGAAGCAACTGATTTTCATTCTAAATTTCATGTGAATGCCAGCACTCTTAAGGTTAAATTCCCTATTACAAAAGATGAGGCTTGGCAGATAGTAAAAACTTGTCCCCAGTGTCTCCCCCTTCTCCCAGCTCCATCTGTCGGAGTCAGTCCTAAGGGCCTTAAACCCAATCACATTTGACAGATGGATGTGACTCATTATCCTGAGTTTGGGAAACTACAATTCATCCATGCTACTATAGATACCTGCTCTAACTTCCTTGTGGCTTCGGTGCATTCAGACGAGAAAGCCAAGGATGTTATTTCACATTGTCTACATACCTTCACTGTATTGGGCATGCCTAAATTTTGAAAATGGATAATGGCCCTGGATACACCTCTGTAGCCTTTGCGCAATTCTGCAGTGCCTTTGGCATCACCCATGTTACAGGCATCCTTTATAATCCTACAGGCCAAGGAAGCATTGAACGTGCGCACCACACCCTAAAAACCATGCTCCTTAAACAAAAACGGGGAATTAGGGCCACCTTCCATGCCCCGCGAGACAAACTAGCCATCTCCCTTTTTACCTTAAATTTTTAAAATTTGGACACCGAGGGCCATTCCGCCGCGGAGCGGCACTATGACTCAAGGCGATCCAAGGGACATCCCCTTGTGATTTGGAAAGATGTTTTATCAGGACAATGGAAAGGCCCGGATCCAGCTTTAGTGTGGACCTGAGGCTCTGTTTGTGTTTTTCCACAGGATGCCCACGTTCCCATCTGGGTTCCTGAACGACTGTTAAAGCCCTCACCTGGAAAGAAAGATGGCGATTCACTGGGCGATGGTGATATCAAGCCTAGTGCTAAGAACTGAAACAGTGGCTGGTGAGCCTCACCAACCATGGAGCATTGTAAGAGCCTGGCCAAGTCCGATGCCGATTGCGGTGTCCTCCAGATTATTTCCTCCCCTGTTTACTACAAATGCAACGCTTGGATTGCCCACAGTGCAATTGGATAGAGAAGAAGCTAACTTTTCTTGTGGCAGTTTTAACCTCACTGGAGCACTCTGTTTTCACATTTACACTGATAATATTTCCTCCCCCTGTGTTGTATTAGCTAAGCAAGCTCTGGGAAAGTTTCAGCCATTTTGTTGGTCCTTTCCTGGTAACTAATAGCTCACTAGAGTCTGAGGTGCTAAATTATACAGAGGGGACATGTGTTTTAACAGAATGCTGGAATGGGTCCATCTATTCTACCTCAGTGATGATGAGAATACCAACTTATTTGCCTATACCAGTGAGTATAGAAGAAGGAGAATTATCTGTGTTATTGCAATATAAGAGGGATTTTGGAATTACTGCTGCTGTTGTAGCTGCCATGGCTCTCGCCTCAGCTGCAGCTATCGCTACAGTGCAGATAGTGAATCAACTTTTGGAGAACACTGCCATTGCTTTGGAGAGCCAGACTCAAATCAATCAACATCTACAAGCGGGCATCTTGGTCATAAATCAACCGGTGGACTTGATTCAAGAACAATTGGACATAATATCACAAATAATGTCTGTTGGATGTGTCTGTCACACGCACAGCATGTGTGTTACTTGCATAGAATTTGTAAATCTTAGTTTTGCTGCAAATTTGTCAAAAAGCTTAGGTGCATATATTAATGGTACTTGTACTGCACAATTTGATAACCTTACTACTGTGTTGCGACAGTATATTATTGCAGTTAGTGATACTAGCGTGTAAATTGCCTCAGTAGAAGATTTTGTGACATTACTAGGGTGTAAATTGCCTCAGTAGAAGATTTTGTGACATTACTAGGGTGAAAATTGCCTCAGTAGAAGATTTTGTGACATTTCTCAGTTCTTTCATACAATGGGGTAGATCTTGGTTTGGGTTCTTGGCCTTAGGTGGTCTGTTATGCCTTTCATCCGTGCTGTGCCTCTGGTGCCTTTGCCATCTTAGATGGCAATGCTGTGGAGACACTATCGCCATAAAGCAAGCCATGCTGGCTTTGCAGATAGGCTCCTCCCCACAGGTGTGGCTGAATATGCTGGACCGGTAGTCAGTGACGGGTAAGTTCTGGGGTGACCTTATACCAACCTAGGACAGGGCAGTCAGGCATAAGTACTGATTGTACCAAAGACGGGTAAGGATAAGGGTCGGCCCTGGACGACCTAAGACAGACCCCTGTCCCATTTCAGCTTAAACAAAAAGGGGGAAGTGTTGGGAGCCGCAGCCCTAAGATGGAGGCTGGCGGCTGTCCAAGAGGCAGGACTCGATTAGTCTAACTAAGCGCGTGATGATCGCGTGAGGCTTGCGTGAGATGATTTTTTCCAATGGGCAAGGGATGAGGGGTGCTTCTGGATTGCAACAAACAATGATTGGTAGCTGGACAATATATAAGGCTGTGCTAAAAAGAAATAAAGGTTCCTGTTCTTGAAGACTGAACCAGTGTGTGGCTCCTTCTGTCCCGCTGGACAGTGACAGTGTCTTATTAATCACAACTGATTTTTCAATCCCAGCTGATCAGAAGCCAGGGATTCTCAATTCAAAATATCACACAATCAGTCCTGATTGTCTTTGGTTTGCTTGAAAAGTCCCAAGCCAGGTCTCCATCATCTACATTTTTCTTCAGCATAAGTGTTCCAAGCTCCACAGAAACAGCTCACTAACTCTGAACTGTTAAGTACTGCTCTGAGTACTGGTAAGCTGGGACTGAAAAACTGTAATTAAGAAGAGACCATCAGCATTGACGTGAAATCTTTTGGGAAGTATTTCCTCAGTGTCAGCACTGTGGTCCACAGGTGGCCTGAGGCTCCATCTCTAGCTGCAAGCATGACTTCGTAATGTGTAAGAGTCTCCTACTTGGTACTGGTTTTGAAAGCATGAAGAATCCTGCAGATGAGTTAAGGCTTAGTGCTCTGAGAGGCCAGGAAAGGCTGCCAGTGAAGGTGCAGTCTCAGTGGATACCCCCCAAATTGAAAGGCTCATAGAAAGAATCTAAGACTTGGCATCCTGAGAGGCCAGGAGAGCCTTCAATTATGCTGGTTCCTATTATTTTACTGTATCCATTGCTCTGTCCACACAGTTATACTTGAGTTTAAGAAAGCATTTGGCTTCTGTTCTGTAAATAGAGACAACAATTACTTACTGGCTTGAATTTCTCACTAGAAGGGCATCAGTATTGGAATAAAATCACTTTTTGCTTTTCTTTAAAGAGATAGATCCAATATTTTCTTTTTCAGACTCAAGAATCCATCTGGCTTTTTAAATATCTGCTGTTTTCATATCTTCCTTCATGGCTGGGTGAACAAATAATGGCACTTCTTTTTACTGGAATTGCATTTTAGTAACAGCCTTTCCATGCTGAGATTCATTGCCACCACCATTGCTATGGCAGCCACAGCTGCACTTCCACCATCTTTTCAGACCAGTCATGTCGTTTTCCTTCTTATTTGCCAAGCCCTGAGTTCAGAATTCTGACATCAGTATAGAAGTTCCTAAGGTCAGGAAAATATTCATTCAATGTGATGAAGTTCCTCACATGCTCTTGGTGTCCCGAGAGTCAGCACAACTGGGCCCAGAGACCAGCTGCCTGGGATGTTCCTCATTCTGCCATCATCAGCTCTTTCCTCTAGTTTATTTTTACCTAACACAGTGTTTTCCACATCCATGTATGTTGTAGAATATACCTGAATTTATTCCGTTATTGTGGCTAGATACCATTGTGTATATATTCTACATTTTATTTATCTATCCACCTATTTGATGGACAATAGGGTTACTCCTGCCTTTTGACTATGATAAATAATGCTACACTATACATTAATGTGCATTATCTGCTTGAAATATGTTTCAACTCTTTTGGATATATGGGTCAGAACAGAATTACTAGGTTGCATGGTAATTCTATATTTAGATATTTGAGGAATCATCAAACATTTTCCACAAATATTGAATAATTCTACATTTCTACCAACAAAACATGAAAATTTTCAGTTTTCACATCATATCATATGAATTATCCTTTGTTTTCTTAACTTACAACCATCTAGTGGTATAAAAAGATATCTCATGATTTTTCATTGGATTTCCCTGTTGATAATGATGTTGAATACTTTTCTTGTGGTACTGTATGCTACACTACACTATGGTGGTTTGAATGAGAATGTCCCCATAGGTTCCAAGTATTTGGACACTTAGTCCCCAGTTCATGGTGATGTTTGGGAAGTGTCATGGAACCTTTTGGATCTGTGGCTATTCTGGAGGAAGCATGTTACTGGGGACAGGCTTTGAGCATTCAAAGTTACATTGAACTTCTGGTGACTGACTACTGCCATGCTTCCCCGCCATGGTGGACTCATCTTCTGAAACCATAAGCTAAATAAACTCTTCCTTCTATAAATTGCCTTGGTCATGCTCTTTTGTCATACAACTGAAAAATAAATAATACATACACCAGGCCATCACACATGTTAGGCAAGTGATCTAGCACTGACCTACATTTCAAATCCTGAAAATATTTTCATGAGCTTATTGCAACTTACATATCTTTTAAAAATATTTTGTTTATTATTTATTATTTTTCCATGTATGAGGGTATTGCCTGCATGTAGACAAGTGCACCCGTGTCATGCAATGCCTGTGGAGGTCAGAAGAGGGCATCAGATTCCCTGGAACTGGAGTTATAGATGGTTATGAGCCACCATGGCAGCTAGTATTGTCATTTTAACAATATTGTCTTTCTATCCATGAGAATGAGATGCCTATTTACCTGAATATTCATTTCTTTTCAATAACATTTTGTAGTTTTCAGTGCACAAATCTTCCATCTACTTGCTTAAGTATATATCTAGGTATTTTATTCTTTCACATCCTATTATAAGTGGAATAGTTTGCTTAACTTCTTTAGATTATTCATTACAGTTATATAAAAACACATTTTTGTATCATTCTTAAACCTTAATATTGTGCTGAAATTTTTTTGTTCCATTAGCTTTTTTTCTATTGTGTCACTGTAACTAGAAATAGTTTTGCTCCTTTATTAAGTTTGGGTTTTTGGCTTCTCTTTCATGTCTAATTTTTCTGGCTATAAGTTTCAGTGCAGTGTTGAATAGTAGTGGTAAGACAGGGCATCCTTGCATTATTCCTGATATTTCAGAAAATTATTTCAATCTTTTACTATTAGTTATGAATTGGTTATATTTTGTCATTAAGGCTGTATATCATGTTGCAAAAGTTCTCTTCTGTTTCTGACTTTCTGAAGAAAAGAACTGAATTTTGTCAAATGCCATCTCTGAGTGTATGGTGATAATCATGGTAATTTTTCTAACTCATCTACTAATATATGTAATCAATATGTTACATTGGCTGGTTTTCTTATGTTGACTAATTCTTGTAGTTCTGTGATAAACCATATATAATTGTGACATATAATGCTTTGCTAATATTGTATTGAGAACTTTTTCTTCAATACTCATAAAAATACTGCTTTGATATTTTCAGATTTGTGGATGTGTTAAGATTTTCTACTTCTTAAGTTAGTTTAGGTTGTTTTCAATGATTTACTTTTCTAGGTTATTTAACATCTTGCTATAGAAGTGTTCATAGTGCCCTAATATTTTTTGTTATGATATCTTACATGTTTATTTATTTATTTATTTATTGAGAGTCTTGTTATGTAGCTCAGACTGACCTGGAACTCCCTGTTTTCTTGCTTCAGTCTCCAGAATGCTAAGATTACAAGCATGGGCCACCACACTCAGTTCATAATATTCTTTTATTTATTAAGGCTGACAATAATTTCCTAGCTTTAATTTTTATTTTAGTTTTTTGTGTCTTCTTCCTTTCTCTCTTTGGTAGAATGGCTAAAGATTTACTAATTTTGGTGAATTTTTTCAAAGAGTTACCTTTTGGATTGATTTTCTTTTTCTATTGTTTATTTTTCTCCCCTGTAATTTCTATTCTTTTTTCTTTTGCTTGTTTTTGTTTTACTTTGCTTTGTTCTTTGTGTTCTATTTCTTCTAGTATAAGTTTAGGTTATTTATTTGACATATATTTTTTCCTTTTTAAAAATAGTTTTATTGAAACTTTTAGAATTTCAATTATTTTGATTATATTCAGACCCCCCCATTTCCACCCCAACCTTACCCAACCTCTGATTTCGTGTCCTCTATTATTATTTTTAAAGCATATCAAGTCTAAATTGTGTTCCTCAAATGCTCTTGGGTGGTGTGGGTCCATCCACTGGAGCCCTGCCATCCTACGCAGTATAAAACTGACTCCTCCTCTTCTGGCAGGTATCAGTAGTCAATAGTTGTTCAGTTAGGGCTGAGGCTTCTTTCCTACCTCCCTTATTCCTGCTGTGTTTTTGTCTGGCTTGGGCTTGCATGATTCCTAATGACTTACAGTTGTACCCTTGATTAGGGCATCTCTCAGTTCTCACGAGAGAAACTTCTTTTTGCAGTAGTGGCGATTAACACAGAGACCCACAACTGGTCAACACTCAGAGAATAAGAGACTGTGAGGTAATAGCCCTAAACAGAACACACCTATATCATACCTTCTTTTCTCAAGTCTCAGGGATCATTGTGGAAGAAGATGTAGAAAGAGTGTAAGAGCCAGAGTTACTGGATGAATGATTCTATTTTAACCCAGGCATTGATAGCTATGAATTTACCTGTGAGCACTATCTTTGTTACATCCTGTAATTTTTGCATACTATATGAATATATTTACCAAAAAGTCAGTTTCTTAGTTTATATTCAGCTAGCGTTTTGACAGAGATTTTCTTGAAGTTTCATTTTAAAAACAAAGAAACATCTCCTCTTGTCTTTGTAGATTAGTTTAGGCATCAACCCGAACTAAAAACAAACAAACAAACGAAAGCACAGGACCATCTCAGCAATTTTAAGACCAGGTGCTCTGCTTTGGTATGTTTCTAATCTTCTAAATTCCCCTGCATGTGTGGTCCTAAAGAGTGTAATAATTCTCCAAACAAGCTTTCCCCTCTTTTTGTTCCCAGATCTTAGGCAATCTGCTGTGAATTTGAGAATAGTCTTTTACCCAAGGAATCCGTGGGTTGTTCGTTTGACTAAACAGCCAGCCTTTTCAAGTAGCAGCGCGTGTTTTTCCTGCTGGAGTTCTAAGTTAAGTGAAAAAGAGATGTATTCCTGTGTTTATCATTCAAAATACCGTATAGAAAGGTTAAAATATATCTCTATTTCTGTGTCTATATTTATATATGTCTGTATCATTGATACTTTAAAAAGAAAGACCCTTCTTCTGAAGCTGGAGACCAAGATCCCACAATAGGAATGTGTACTAAGACTGATGCTATACAAAGGAAAATGCCACAACGCTTTCCTATTACTGTGTAGTTGTGCTTTCTTAAGCATTCACTTGGGTGATGTAAATCTCTGTTTTCCTCAGTTCTGATGAAGTTGATTCTGACAGTTTTGCTTATTTTTCAATATTTTTGTGGGAGAACATATCTCCACCAAGCACTATAGGTGATTTTGATATAATTTGTATTTGGAATTTGCTGGTTTACATGTATTATATAACTTAAAATATGTGACTCTTTCTCTAGAACTCCAGGAAATGCCTTTGGGATATCCTCTGGCATATCTTTCTGGATTATTTGAGAAATCCAAAATATGTGTCTATTCTTGAGTTGACTAGATTTTTTTCATAGGTAAATCAAAATCTGGGTAAAACCCTATCAATTACGGTTGCTGACAAATCTTGTCTTAATCTCATTCTACAAAGATAGATTACTTATCAAAAAAGCCATGCAAAGAACCATAGGCCCAAAACTCAAAAGACTAAAACAATGCCACTGATGATAAAATGCTGTTTGGGGGAAGAGGGAGAGGGAGCTCTTGGATTTCTAAGTAAGAGAAGTTTAGATAATTGTTCTGTTTATAATGGGTAGGGTAACGGCAAACTAAGCATTTGTTGGGAAATTCCAGTTGTATGATGGCAGGTATACTATTCTTAATATGGTTGCATTTTTCTATGGGGATTTTGGTAGTGACTAATGGGATTATAAAGAGTTTAAACTCTATTTCTAGCCTAATACTAGCCAATATACATGTTCCATGGCTGCCCCAAACTCCTCTTGATTAAAAACGACTAGCTCCAGAAGTATACTTGAGGGGGTAAAGGACAAGCTTAATGTGTCAGCATAAACTTTCAACCTCACTGTTCAGGGACAGGGTTCCCCCACATGAACATTAACAGTAAAAAGTCTGAACTGGCGTCACCAGACTTGAGGGCATGTGCACTCAGACCCCTATACTCATGTGGTCTTTTAAAAGTCCACATACCGCATCCACATGCACATGCTGTGAGCTGAAACATAGCATGATTCTACTTTAAAACAACAACAGCAAAGCATTTATTTCCAAAAAGGGACAAGGTCACAAGAAAACATCTATAATAATTAACTAAGTCCATGAAAAACTCATTCTGAAACCACCCCCTATGGAGTTTTAGAACAAAACAAGTTAGTGAATGCTTGGTTATAGTGTATAGCTACTTCTTTTGCCCTTGATACACTACTGTGATTTTTCAGCCACTTCCAATCTTGCTCAGCACTAATGGTTCAAAGATTAAAGTCCAGATGTGTGAATGGAATTTCCTGATTCTCAGAGGACTTCTATATTGGTGTTTTCTAGTTGTTACCCTGAGAAAGGGAGTAGGAACTATGGAAGTTAGGAAAACAGCCAATATCAAGTATCCATACATGAAATGTAATAGGAAGAACAAGCTGAGAGAGCTAAAACACTTAATGAAAGAAAGTGTAGCAATTCAGAAATTAACAACAGTAAAAGCCTTCCTTCTACTTCTAGGGCAACAAGATAATAGGGATGAGGTAGAGTTCCTATAGTTCAGGTGCCAAGTTCATTGAAAAGGTGACAATGTAGAAGCTATAATAATGGAAGGAAGCCTTGTTAGCAGAAACTAGAATTTAGGATGATGTGGGGGTTTAAATAAGAATGTGCCCCCTAGGCGCAAGTATTTGGACACTTGATCACCAGTTCATGATGCTGTTTGAGAAAGATCATATGGAAGCTTTAGGAGGTATGACTATGCTAGAGAAAGTATGTCACATCACTGAAGGCAGCCTTTGAGAATTCAAAGCCATGCCCATTTCTAGTCTATCTCTCTGCCTTCTATGTCTGCTTGAAGATGTGAGCACTTAGCTTTCTGCTTCAGTTACCTCCTGCCCTGATGCTTTCCTGATCATTATGGACTCTTCCGCTGGAACTGTAAACCAAAAAAAAAAAAAAAAAAAAAAAAAAAAAAACCCTCTTCCTTTTATAAGTAGCTGTAGTCATGGTATTTTATCATAGCAACAGAAAAGTAACTAATACAGAGGACATCCCACTACAGGCAGAAATGCCATTTGAATTAGAAGACACTCTTCTGATATATTTTGCTGTTGTTCAACCAACATCCATTTCTATGTCTTCTAATTCTTAATCATGATTTTTTTCCAGGGAAGTGCCCCTCTTTTATTGAATTCAGTACTGATGGCATGGTCAATGAGGGTGTTTTGTTTAACCCTATCCAGAATATAGATGTACATGCAATACAAGGTGTGCCAAACACATCCTTTGTTGGTAATTTGACTTTGGGCCTAAGAACAGAAAATATTTGGAATTGTTTCAGCCACATGCTGGTACTTAAAAAATACATGTATGAGTGTTTTATCTATATGTATGTAAGTACACCTGTGTCTTGCAATGCCATCTGGAGGCCAGAACAGGGTTTGGATCTCCTGGATCTGGACTTATGGATGATTGTTAGCTGCCATGTGGGTGATGAGAACCAAACCCAGGTCCCTATAAGAGCAATCAATGCTCCCAACCACAGAGTCATCTCTCCAGCTCTGAAATGGCAGCACTTTGATAAACATATTGATCCATTCATTGCTACTTAGATCCTCAGAGACTTTTCAGTTTGCATTTAATTCCACCTAATGCTTCTTTTAAGGCTTCTATTAAATTCCTTCATTTGCTCAACATTGCTTAAATCTTACAACTTTGAGTAGCAATGTGCATACTATCTCCCCTCCCCTCTATATCAATATTCTGTTTCCAAATATCATATGTCTAGTCTTACTTACTTGGTGTTAAAGATGTCTACACATGCTTCGATACCCATTCCAAAAGTTACTTATTCTGTGGAAACATTCCCAATCCCCATCCTCTCCAAGAAAGTTCAGTTTCTATCTTCTCTGGATTTCCATAAAACTACATCTCTGTTTCAGTATTTACAATATCTGGTGACGCTGTGTTTACTGATCTGACTTCTTTCTAGACTATCATGTTCTTGAGATAAGACACACATATTTATTTCTCTCAGGATTCTCAATACTTAGCTGCTTAGCTTGTAATGAATGCTTCATAAAAATACCATTTGTGTGAATATATGAATAAATGCATATTGACAACGTGTTCTCTCCTCCATTGTAGTAAAAACTAGATTTCTTTCCTTTGTATTTAAAAGGGGTTGAGACTCATAGCTTTTATGGACTTGAAGGGAAGAAGTGAATCCAGTGTATACTACCAATAAGAAAAAATATAGAGATACTTTTATAAGACAGAAAACAGAGGTGAATGTGGAAGGGAGAAGACAGAATGCAAGGAAGAAAGTGAAAAGTAATAGCTGATCACAGCGCTATAGAAACAAATATCAATTGGAGGCATAGAGATTTGAAGAGAGCTCTTGGTGTTCCACTTGAGTTAGAATCCCTAGAGAATGAAGAAAGGTAATCCCAATGGTATACTGATAAAGATTTAACAACCAGCTCTCTAGGGTGTAGTAGAATTTGATACTTCTTATTAGCATTCTCACTCTACCCAATTTTAAGTTGCCCACATGGTATCATTGAATGCTGAGTTGAGAAGAAATAAGATATGGTATATATAGGATTTCCACAATGTAGATAAAATATAGATACAAATAACTTAGAATCATAGAAATAGATAAAGTGGTAAAGCAATGAATGATTGTTAATTGCATTTGTTGAATAAGTTAATATATTTGAATTTTAAATGATGCCTATTTAACAACTTCCCTGCAAATTTCCCCAAAATTTAACTTTCAAAAGTAGATGTGAGCCGGTAACATGCCACTATTAGTGACCCTATTTCTGGGATAATTGGGGAGCACCCCAAGTAAGCAGGATTATACCAAGGTAAATTAAGAATTGCTGATTGATTGAAATTTTATATTATCTAGAGAGGATTCAGGCTTGCTAGAGGAGCAACTATATATGGTTATTTCTAAAACACAATACCTCTCAATCATTGTATAATTTTCCTTATTACTGAAAATTGTCTTTAAAAGTTCTGCAAAAGCATCCTTTGAATAATCTTGTACTAAAATATATTTATAGGGTTTATGCTGAGAGATATGCTCTTTGAAATTCATGCAATCAACAAATTGGCCTCCTTTCTACAGTGGTGTCCAATTCATAATGCTCTTTTACTTAATTAAATAAGGAAAATGGACACCAGTTCATATTTGGTGCATGTAAGAAAAAAATGATACCAATTATAGGTTTCCAGGAAAAACTCACCTTTGTAACTTCCAATTGTCTTGGCAATGTTTTGGGTATATCAGTGGTTTCTCACTTCAACATTGTATTATTAGTTTGCCCATAATCCTGAATTCTATTTTCATGGGATACCTTCAGTACTAAAAAGAACAGAGTTGTAATATAGCCTGATAAACAAATACTCAGAAAGGACTTATCACACTGTATATACAATCTTATCTAATCCTAAAAAAGCTGGGCATGGTAACACACACCTGCAATTCTAGCACTCAAGAAAGCTGAGGCAGGAAGATCACAAGTTGAAACCATCCTGCACTACATAATGTTCAAGGTCACCTTGGGCTATATATTACAACTCTGTCTCAAGTTTTTAAAAATATAGTTCCAAAAATCTTCAACATCTTGGAAGAATTGTGTTCCTTTTTGGCAAATGGGGAAATCACAAATCAGAAAGTCAAATGTCTAGACTCACAAGAGCAGAGTTGGGATTTGAAACCATATCCTGTTGTGTGATGCTCAAGGATCACAGCCATTTTCTACTACCTCATGCTACCTTAGGTCTGTCTCTCCATTTGGGGATGTTAGACTAGAAAAGCTGATGTCCTACTTACAGTGTCCAAGGATAAGAAGAAAGGATACATGTTTTCTGGAAGGTCCTTTGGGAATTCTGAACTCAAGCCCATGAGAATGAAACATATAATTGGAGATTCTGTTTCCATATATTAAGCACATGGCCAAGCAAAAGACTCCCAAGACTGCAGATTGGAAGTGATTGGAAGTTTCTCCATGAATAGAGATGAATAGAGTTAGAATAGTGGAGATTATATATATATATATATATATATATATATATATATATTTCATGGTGACTGACAGGCTGGGATCCTAGCTTGAATAAGAAGGAATGAAAGGAATAAAGGTGAAATTGAGCACCAGTATTTGTCTGTTTCATGACTGTACAATGTGTCTAGCTACCTCTCAATCTCACTACCATGCCTTGCTCACCATGGACTGTACCCTCCCTTTGTGAACCCAAATATACCTCTCCTTCCCTTTCCTTCTTTCCTTTCCTTTCTTTCTTTTTGAGACAGTGATCCACTATGGAGTTCAGGCTAGCTTCAAATTCATAGAAATCTGCCTGCCTCTGCCTCCTGAATGCTGGGATTAAAGGCATGTACCATCATTCCCAGGCTTCCTTCCTTTCTTAAGTTGCTTCTTGTCAGTGCCTTCATCACATGAATGAGAAAAGTAATGATATAGATAGTGAAAATCTACTGAACTTTAGTTGTGAACAGAGACTTGAAAAAAATCCTAGAGATTTGGGGAAGTGGAACACACACAAACACACACGAGAGAGAGAGAGAGAGAGAGAGAGAGAGAGATTTACCACTGAGTGAATGGTGGCAGAGAAGGGAGATAGAAACAAAGAATGTGGAAAAACTCAGAAAACACAAATAATGATGCCTTGCCTGGAATCTACACTGTATTGCATACCAGCACTGAGGAAGTTCTTCTTCCTAACATATGATTATGATATTGTGTGGTCAATGTAAGGAGGTCGTATTTGAGTTTGCTATTTCATAAGTCAAAGATCATAACATTTTCCTGTCTGTTAAGAATCTGCAGCTTTATAAGGTAGGGAATATTGGCTTAGAGAACCAGTTTGGCCATAGGAATAACACTTTGAATCAAACATGTTGAGAGCTATATTCAGTAGGTAGCTAGGCTGAGGGAAAAAAGGCAATAAAGATTGTATCTTACTTAAGATCATCCATCTGGGAATCTAACTATGGGAATCACAGGAGGGTTAAGAAAATAGGGTGTGACTGATTACATGCTGAAGCTAAGTTTCAGAACAACAGAGTGACAAGAGGAGTGGCATTTTCAGAGAAAGAGGCACGTGCAGGGCAGAGACATACTTAGTATTCCCTGCTACTCTCTTCTAGGTACAGATAATTACAGTCTTGTGGCATTTGTTCATTCTACCACACATCTTGGTGTCCTGGAAGCGAACAAGGAAAATGCCTGTATTAGGCTTTCTCCTCTCCTTCCTTTGACTTCATCCCCATGTTGTGCCCACACTGAAGGTGCTCAATCTCTGAGGTAATCTGAAGGTATCTTTTCTACTGTCCATATGCAGAGCATGTTATTTCTTTTTAATGACCCTCATCTCTTCAGCAGACACCCTTTCCTTGACTTCAAATTTACATGCATTTATTTTCTTTCTCCTTTATTTTTGCTCATAATTCTCACTCTAAAATTGGCTAAACGAATAAACCAGTAACAATGCTATAGACTGAACACTAGAATTCCTTGAAATTTCTTCCACCAGATCAATTCATCATCATTAAATTTAGCTATATCTACAGTCTGATGGTGTGAAGGAAATGTAAACAATTTTTTCCACAGTATACCACAAATGGCCTCTACTCTAATTCCTAATAAAGCCTTGTTCCCACATGAAAATTAATGAGCTTGTCATTTGCTATCTGCATTCCTATCAACATCCTTGTCATCAGAGCTGTGGTCAGAATTGCCTATTAAGCTCTCATACAGCATTCTAGGCATTCTTTAGGTTGCTTTTTTCAGTTTTCCAGATTTCTTCCACAAAGTTCCAAAGACTTCTGAACTATATGGTCAGGTAATCACAGAAATGACACTACTATTCTGATACTACTTTTTTATATTAGTTGTAGTTTTTGTTGTTGTTATTGCTGTTGTGACAAAATACCAAGCAAAACAATTTAAGGGAGGGCAATGTTTCCACTGATTGAGTTCATCATTCTGGGGAGGATACAACAGAGTTTACATAATACTAGCAAGAATTCACAGAGATTGAATGCCTGTACTAGTGGGGGTTCTTTATTTTTCACCTTTTTTTCCATCTGGGCCCCTCGCTAAAGGGATGGTGCCACCCACATTCAGGGAAAGACTTCCCTTCTTAGTTAATAATGGCAGGAAATCGCTAGAGAATTATTTCACTAACCTCCTATTAAGTAGTCAATTAAGTTGACTATCAAGATCATCCACCTTATTCACAAAGCATACCCCAAGCTACAACTAGTCAAAAGCAACATAAGTCATTTCATATTGAAAAGAGGATATAAAGATTGTAAATATATTTGAACATTACTGAAACCAGTATTATAAATATTACTTCACATGAGGTGCTACATAAACCCCAATAATGCATTAATGAATAACTTCAGCCTATGATTCTTACCAATAGATAGATAATCCAGACCCCATATAAAAAGACATATTAGTGTTAAATTATATTGTAGAACAAATAGATTTAATAGACAGCTACAGAACACTCCATCAAATAGGTACAGAATACACATTCCACTGAGCAGCTAATGTAACTTTCTCCAAAATAGGTCATATTTTAGATTATAGAGCAAATTTTAAAAATACTTTTTTAAAAAGATTAATTTTAAGTTAATTTTTTAAGAATTTCATACATGTATTTACATCATTCTTTTCTCCCTTCCAACTCCTACAGAGTCTCCTTCACTCCCTCTCAAGTTGGTGATCTCTTCATCTATGATTATTATTTTTATACATATATAAATATACAACCTACTCATCCCATTTGGTGTTTACATGCATTTAGGAATAACCATTTAGAGTCGGATAATCTATCAAGAAGCTCATACCTGGAAAAAAGACTGATTTTCCATCTCTCATCAGCAATTGATTTCCTGTAGTTCTAGATTTAGAAGTGGGGGTCTTAAGAAATTTCTGTCATCCACATTGGCATGTCATGTTTAAGCCAATTTAATTGTTGCGATTTCATGAGTGCAACATTCCTCATAAGTCTAGAAGACGGAAACTAATATCAGCCACCCTGATTCTTTGGCTCTTACAATCTTTCTGCCTCTTTTTACATTATGTTACTGGAGCCTTAGGTATATGCTGTAGATGTACCAATCAGGATTGTGCACACCATGGTCACTTACTCTCTGCATTTTTATGTTGTGGATCATTATGCTGCAAGAAAAGCTATTTGATGAGGGATGAGAGCTATAAGAAAGTTTCAACAAATACATAAGATGAAATAATTATATTTTATTAGATCATAATGGAATGAAAATAGAAATCAACTACAACAAAAACTACACTTGAAAATTAATTACTAAATACATTTTTTGATTAATAGTTCACTGAATAAATTGTGGAATATAGAATCAAACGAAAACAGAGTAGATGCCAAGAATCTCAACAATCATGAGGCAGAAAAAAAGTGGATTACAAATTTGATGCCAGCCTGGGCTATATAGTGAATCTAAGGCCAACTTACACTGCATAGGGAAACCTTGTCTCCAAAAACAAGGACAGAGGGTATAGTTTAGTGGTAGAGTGATTTCCCAAGCTGTGCAAGGTCCTGATCTTTTTCCCTACCACAGCAAATAAAAAGGAATTGATAATATATAAAAATGTTTGGGATAGAGAAAAGGCAGTTCAAGGAGAGCATTCTATAGTAATGATTGTCTACATTAGAAAATCAGAGAGACCTCAAATCAATGCCCTAATAATATATCTCAAGGGCTCAGAAAAAAAAAAAGAAAAGAAAAGGCCAAGGCCAAAACCAGTA
Organism: Eospalax fontanierii; assembly: GCA_035773235.1. Classification (NCBI taxonomy): domain Eukaryota; kingdom Metazoa; phylum Chordata; class Mammalia; order Rodentia; family Spalacidae; genus Eospalax; species Eospalax fontanierii. Next base: position 48,046,549 of record CM069525.1, read on the forward strand.
GAAGGAAGGAAATACTAAAGCTTAGGGATATCACCTCCAACTTCTTAGATTGGCCTTTATAAAAAATGATGGAAGATTACATATTTTGGCCAAGATGTGAAGAAAAGGAAAACTTGTCCACTACTAGTTGAAATATAAATTCACTCACTGCAGGAAAAGTATGTACATTCTACAAAAATTTAAAAATAGAACTACCATAAGATCCTGTTCTCCCACTACAGAGTATATAAATGAAGTCCATATGTAAAGGAGGCATCTGCAGTCTCATGTTCACTATAGCATTATTCACAATAGCTAAAAAATTGAACAATCTATTTGTCAATGTATGCAGAAATAAAATGTGGTATATATTTTTGGATAAATTCCTAGACACATATGAACTACTAAAATTAAACCAAGAATATATAATCATCCATAACAAGTGACAGAATTAAAACAGTAATTTTTGAACTGTCTCCTCAAAGGAGTTGGAAAAATGGTGCCGTGGGCAAAAGTGCTTGCCATAGAAGTCTGAGGACCTGAGTTTAATCTCCAGAACATATGTAAAAAAGCTAGATGCAGTGACAGTTATCTGTGAACACAGGTACTCCTATAGTGATATGGGAGGCAAAGAGAGAAGAATAGGCCAGAAGCTTGCAGGTCAGGGGCCTTGCCTGAAAACAACTGCCAAAAGTTGTCTTCTGATCTCAGCATGCATACTATAGCATTGTGTATGCACACACACATGCATTCACACATAATAATAAATAAAAAAGTCTCCCCACAAAACAAATCTCTGAATTCACTGCTATATTTTTAAGGAAGATCTAAGATGACTACTCCTCAAACTGATCCACAAAACAGAAAGGTAAGAAAAACTACCAACCTTATTCTATATAGTCAGTGTTACCCTAATTCCAAACCTAGGTAAGGATGCATGTGCATTCTTCTTTCGGTCTCTCTTTCTCTCTCTCTCTCTCTCTCTCTCTCTCTCTCTCTCTCTCTCTTCCAAATTTCCCTGATGACCATAAATGCAAAAATTCTAAAATAAGTATTTAGAAAATGAATTAAAAAAGACTTTAAGGTCATATGCCATGACCAAATTGATTCATCCCAGGGATACAAGGTCGGTGCCACATACACTAGCCAATTGGTCTCTTTTCCCTATCCATACTTTGCTAACCCTTGTGATTCCTATTCTACTCTTTCAAGAGTTAGACATTTTTAGATTTTATGTTGAAATTAAAATTCGTCTATTTTTTGCTTGAATTATTTCATTAGGCATATACTCTCCTTTAGATATACCCATCTTGTTACAAATAGCAAGGTGTCTTCCTTTTTTAAGGATAAATAGTATGTCATGTATATGTGTGGTAACATTTTCTTTATCAATTTATTTGTTTATAGATATAAAGGCAGATCCTACATATTGGTCATTGTAAGTAGTGCTATGACAAACATGGGAGTTCAAGTATCTTTTCAACATACTAATTTTAATTCCTTTGGGCATGTATTTACTGCATCACTTAAAGAACCACATTTATTAATGATTGATGGAAAAATATTCATGATTTCTCAAGTATAACTGTGCCACTATGTCTCACAAGCTATGGAATAAAATGCAAATTATATTCTCTTACCAGTGAAGCAGTTGGCTTACTAGCTGTAGCAGTATATATTTACTGTAATCAGAATAAAATGAATAAAATTACATACTACATGTAGCATTATTCCATACCCTAGGCTTTCCAAATTGCCCTGACACGTCCCTTAACAACCCCACTGGGCTGTTTCTGTGGCACTTTGTGTGCCTTTAATTGCCACTGTGAGCATTACAAAACAAGAAATAAGTGCTACAAGTTCTACTTCAGATTCTCATGGGAGTAGTGTTCACACCCTGCATATGCAGTTGTCTGTGGTTCCAAACTAGCTGTTGTACATTTTTAGTATTCAACACAGCCTCCCTTACATCAATCCCTCAGTCCAGTATGCTCATAAATCTTTCTCCTTCTGTTCCTTCCAGGCCTCTTTTATAACCTTTCCCTTAAGTCTTTGTCAACAACTGCTAGCAGTACAGGGCTCTGAGAACTCAAGTGGGAATTTTTGAGACACTTCATGTTTCCCGCAATATTAAAAATGAGCTTTGCTCACTTGAAGTGATTGGATTTCTCTTGCCCTCAGTGAGGCATAAGATACTTGTCTTAAATACAGCAGAGAGGGTCTATAGCCTGCGCAAAATGTACCTACATTTGTTTCTACACATACTACTAGAATAAACTGTATTCTTCTCAGGCACTTCCTATGCGCTAATTAATGTAGGAAGTTAAGAGCAACATGTTTCCTTCCTACTCCTTTTTTTCCCTTGGGAATCAGAGTTGCTCTGCTACTGCCTGACTCCATTATACCTCCACATTTCTCTTTCATGGTGTTGAAGTCCATTTTAGTGGGTATTTAAGGTGTGTAGGGCAGAAACTTTACCTAAGGCTTCGCCACCTCTTTTTCATTCTCGTGCAGCTTGATGTAGTCTTTTTTTCTTTTGGTGCCTGGGAAATTTTCTGGTCAAGTACTGACCACTTCCTGGCCTTTTATAGGCCTAAATGACACATAACCATCAGATTTTGTAGTTCATAATCTCTCACACATAATCTAGGACTTGTGGGCCTCTTAGCACTGGCAAAGTACCCTCAGTGGCTTTCTCCAGATTTGGGGGAGGTTTCTTCTTACTTTTGAAATGTAAAGCTAAGCTACATTAAGCTTAAACTTCATGTCCTAAAAAATGACTTTCAATATTTCTTATGTTTTGATATCTATGCTGTGATTACCAGTATATAGAGTATTTGTTCATTTGTCACCTTAGTGGATCTTCATGACAACCTGTAAGATAGATACTCTTATCACAATTGTTATTTTTATTTGATTATTTTATTTAAGACAGGGTGTCACTATGTGTCCCAGGCTGACATTAAACTTGTGACTCTCATGTCTCTGTTCCTGAATACTTGGATTATAGGCATGTGCCACTATTCCTGGCTTATCTCCATTTTATATTTGAAAATATTAAAACATAGTAATAGCATTAGTGGGTGCTTACAATGTGCCAGGCAGGGTTCTCAGAACATAGCATATTAACTCATATTTTCCTCATAGCAATTCTATGACCTAGTTGTTACAATTATCCTAATTAATTTTAAAAATTAGGAAATTGAGGAGCTGGGGAGAGTAGTGCATGCCTTTAATCTTAGCACTCGGGAAGCAGAGGCAGACAGATCTCTGTGAATTTGAGTTCAGCTTCGGCTATATAGTGAATTCCAGGCCATCTAGTTATACATAATAAGACTTTCTCTCAACCTCCTCCTCTGTGTTCCCCAAAATTAGGAAACTGAGACCAACAAAAAGCAAGATAATAGCTGAAGGGTTATACAGACAGTAACTGGATGGGCCTTATTATGAATATTGATAGCCTGACTGCAAAACAACATATGTAAATACTATGCTATTGGGATGTAAAAGGTGAAAGGTTAATCTGTTCAAAGTAGCAAAAACTGTTAGTTCATAGGTACTAGACATTCAGCTTTTTTAGGCCAGATTCTGTAAAGTTTTCACTACATGATCATTTATTCACACATCCAATAAACATTAATTAAGCACTACTATTTGTGAAGTATTATACAATTGGGTATAAAGTGCTAGCCATAGGAACTTAAAGTCTAGAGGTGGAATTAGACAAAGTAACAAAACTAAAGCAAAAAACTAAGTCAGAAGGTACTTTTAAGGAAGAGCAAGCTGAGTGATCAACTTCAATGAATGATCTAGTGCCTTGCACTGTGAAGCAAATGTTTTCTCTATAATTCAAGTCTGCAGGTCTGAATGGCTGTAAGTGGTTATATGAAATACTGGTCTGTTTTGAAATAAAATCAATCCTCCCTCAGTCTTCTGCTATACATGGCAACAACTGCAGATCATCCTGTACTTCCCAGTCTCAGACAGTGACCTGGGGAGGAATGAGGCTATTGGACAATGACTTTTGGAGCTGACTTCTGAAAGGCAAGGATTTGGGAGAGAAGTGGAAAGAAAGAAAGAGGGCAATGTATAACACTGAGCTTCTGGGTAGTCTGAGACCAAAAAGAACCAGATAACTTTGAGAGTTCTAATAGATCTTTCAAGTAACTTGAGTTCTTCCAATTTGTCCTTATGGACTGTGTTTTATAAAATTGTATTTTCCAACATGGATCAGACACTCCAGTGTCAGTTTTTACAAGCACTGAAGGTTTTCACTGTTTCCTACTTTGTCTTTTTCTCAGGACCACCTGTTTTAGCTTCTAGGCCCTAGGGAAGACCAGAAAGCAAAGTGTCAATCATTCCTTAAGTTTGTGTCATGCTTTATGATTTGTAAAGAATCCTTTCATTCAATGAGTCCTAAAGGGCCAAGGCAAGCAATTGTATGTGTAGCCATGATTTCCTATTTCATAGATGACCAAGCAAAGGTAGAATGGAAGTCACATGCCCAGAGTCACGCAACTAGGTAGTGGTATAGCAAGCTCTCTATTAATTTTCAATGTCAGATTACAAATGACCACAAATTTAGTCATTTAAAACAGTGAATATTGGGGCTGGATAGATGGCTCAGCAATTAACAGCACTGGCTTCTCTTGCAGAAGACCTAGGTTTGATTCCCAGAACTCACATAGTTAACAAACATCTGTAACTTCAGTTCCAGGGCATTGGATACTCTCTTCTGATCTCTGCAGGCATTGCACAACATGGATATACTTACATACATACAGGCAATACACTAATATGCAGGAAAAAAAAAAAACAAAATAGCCCCTCCCCTAACCTGTCTTGGATTTCTGTAAGTAACCTCCTTCACTTGTACACTTGACATGCCCACTCTTTCCACTTCCCTGTCACAAGGGCAACTCCACCCTCTCCCAAGCCCAAGTCCTACTCTACTCCTATCCTTGGGCACAGGCCTGCTTAATAGGAAGAAACTCATGTGTGGTACTGTAATTATAACCAAATACACATGGCTAAAGAGGTCATAGATCTTAGAGAGATCTCTAGGGCTATCACATCCCTAGGCTAATGTAATTTCTTTTTAAATGCAAAATATTTATCTTTACACTTACAGTCAACTCAAGTCACCACTCATCAAAGAAGCTTCTTTTGCACCACTCAGAGACTACTACAGAGTACCACAGCTGGTCATATACAGACACTGTCTGAATTGACCATGCCTAACTGACACATCTACAAGGCAGACTCTACACCCAAGGCTCACACAATATAGAACAAGGGGTAAAGAAGACACTACTAAATCTCTCAACTCTCATTAATAAAGGACCAGTTGCACTCTCATGCAACAAAAGGCCAGTAACACAAAAGATCACACATGGCTAAAGCATGGAGACTAGGACTCTGCAGAGTGTAGGTCCCTAGATAGGACTCTTATGTTAACTTTCACTCACCCAGGGCACAGGGACCATTGCAGAAGAGGGGGCATAAAGATTGTAAGAACCAGTGAGGAGGGGCATGACCATATGGAAATTGAATCCTACGAGCTCCTGGGACCCTGCTCATGAACCTACAGCAATGGTTTTGTCATGCTCAAGACCCATGAAAACTCAGGCAGATAAAAATCCATCATGGAACTGGGAAATAGGTAGTAGAACCCCAGTTTTGCTGAAGAGGCAAAGGCAACTGATTACTCTTGGGTGGGGATGAGCTAATCTTCCTAAAAGAAGGGACTCTGGGTAAGCTGAGTAGACTTCAGTGGATAAACCTGCACTGAGGTCACTTGGGAACACTAACTTGACACAATAGACCTTAACACAGATGAAAGAATGTATGGATTCCAGCTGGGGGGCTTTGGGGGGATGTTGGTGGGGAAGGGGGTAAAAAGATGAATAAGATTAATTGAGATATTCTGTATGAAATATACAATGATGCACTAAAATATTTTTTTAAAAATAATGAAATATTTCTTAATTATAGAGTGCATATTTATTGTGTCATAATTATTTTAATGAAAAATCCAGGCCTAAAGCCTGATGTGGTGGTACATACTTGTTATCCCAGCACTTGAGAGGATGAAGTAGGAAATAGTGAGTTCAAGTTCAGCTCAATACAAAATCCTGACTCAATACAAAACCAAGATGAGCAAGCAAATACAAATAGGGCTTACCTGTGTCTTCTATTTAAGGTGTTGGAAAGTCACAAGCAAGATGTTAGCTGTAAGATCCACTAAGTAACAATATCCGTCTGAATTCATATAGTTGGTATTGTTCAATTCCTTGAAGCTGTAGGATTCATAGTGGTTTGCTTCTTTGAACCTAGCAAGGGGAAAGAGCAGCTTTGCCGGCAAGATATACATATATATATATATATATATATATATATATATATATATATATATATATAATAATCACCAAGTAGCATTATATTTGCCATATTCAATTGCTTATAATTAAGTCATAGGTTCAATTCACACTCAAGAGGATGGGATTATGCAAGGGCATGAATACCAAAAGGTGGAGAATTTACTACCTTGAAGTTCATTTAAAAAAATTCCTACCAAGTCTGAGTCCAAATCCAGTAATCTAGCCTTTAGGGATGTGGGGTATCTATTTCTGCTCCTCCAAAATACACAGACACACACACACACACACACACACACACACACACACACACACCATTTCAGGGTGCATTTGATAGAAGAGAGTGGAATAAAGCTAAGAAGATAGCTCTGTTTTGTGGCTTGTGCATTTGGTCACAAGGCTTAGGAGCCTAAGAAACTAATGTATGGACACACTTCCACTCTCTTAAAAGATCAGAGAATTCATCATTCCTTAAGATGGAATGTTGTTATGGAACAATTTTTGCAACCCCTGAGCTTGTCATTTTAAATAAAAAGAATGCATGCCTTACCAGTTTAGGAGACTTCAGCTCTTATCCTGAAAACTTTAAATGCCTTACAAAAGCAAAGGTAGTCATGCTGTTTCTTTTCACATTTGTGGCCAAGCCCCATTATTTCAGTCCTATTTTTGACTGTCAGAGAAGATATGGCCTTAGAGGAAACAGGTTAAAGAACTCTCTTTAAATCTCCCAGCCACAGTCAGAATACTCTCTGTGGTGACTTCTAAAATTTAGACTTGCTTGAAAAGAAGCTCTGTCAGTCTCTCTGCAGAAGTCTCTTTGCTGACAATGGGGGACTATTTATTTCTTTCATTCATTTATTCAGTCAGTTAATTTATTGACAAATATTTATTGAAAACTTTTTTTTTACAAAATACTATTCTAGAAGTTAGCTATACCGAGATCATAGGTAAAACATAGACAATAAAACAACCACAAGGCCATTCAATTATTTTTGCTGCTTTTTAAATTAAATCAAAATTTCTTTGATTGGACCATAAGAGGAGTTGAAAGTGGACTAGGGCAACCAAAGTCTTGGAAAAGTATGGGGAGAAGAGATGGGGAGAAGTTGGTCCATGTAGAATTATTTCAATGTAGGTGTGCTTTAAGCTTTTGGGGCTCTGTCTGATTGATCAAGAAAGAGATCTACTTGCTCAAGACTGAAAACACAAAGCTTCTAGGACCAGACAAATGAATCAAACAGGTGAATACAGGGAGCAACAGAAATTGTACCAAACTGGAGGGAACTGGCAATCAAAAAAAGTGAAATACCATATGGTTCAAATAAAACATGGTCTGCAAGCTGCCAAGTTGTGATCCCAGCTTAGACAAAGGAGGTAGTGTTTGTGCTGAGATGGAAATGAAAATAATATAGAGGTTAGTGTGTAGTAACTACTCATATAAAGAGTTTAAATGATTTAAGTCATTTAATCTCCATAACATTCTTGTTAAGTAGGTACATTTACTAAGCCTGCTTTGAAGATGAGGAAACAGAAGTCCAGAGAAGTTAGATAATTTGCCTAAGGTCGCACAACTAGCAACCATAGCTGGAAGTTAAACTCAGGAAATCTGGGTTTAGAGCCATTGCTCTAAGTGTCCATGGCCCTAGTCTCTTCTCAGAGACAGCAGAAGAGCTAGTCAGGCAAAGGAAGCAGTAAGCATAAAAGTGGAGACCTGAAAAGTGTGAGTGATTCAGGGTACACAAAAAGCATAGTATTTCTGGACTACCAAGTGTATGTCTTATGGTAATGATGGAGGGAATTTTAAGGTAAGATACAGTAATAAAAGAAACAATGCCAGACAGAAAGAAAAAGAACAAGGTTCTTGTACTCTACGAAAATAACTTATTTGTTCATTTGGGAGATGTTTACTAATCCCTTTCAGAGTGCTAGGTACAAGCTACTGAGACAGACTTTGGCACAATGTGTTTGGGAGTTTAGAGAAGGGGCATCAAACTCACTATGAGGAAGACTTCTCAGAAAAATGATTAGACTGAACTAGGTGTTAAATGGGGGGAAGAAGGAGTGAGCTATATGAGGGAGACAGCATTTCAAAGAGAGACAATGGGTTATTTAAAAGCATTTTTCTGGTTCTCAATTTATGGTTAAAATCAGTTTTAAGCTTCCCTCTTTTCTCTCTCTTTAATGTTGTTGCTGTTAGTGGTGTTGGTGTTGGTGTTGTTATGACATGGAGTCTCACTATGTTTCCCAGGCTGTCCATATACTCAGAGTTCAAGCAATCATGTTGCCTAAGCCTCCCAAGTAGATAGGACTACAAGTGTACACCAAGAATTCCTGGCTTCCCATTTCCTTTCTATCCTGTAACCATGTCATGAGAGATTGATAGCTAGCTATAGAAAATCAGAGCCAGAGTTGCTCCACATGAATTTCTTATTCTGGTCTACTTTGCAAAGACAGAGGGGCAGGATTTATGGTTAAAATGTGTAGTTAGAATAACAGTTCAGGTACAGGTATTTTATCAGCATTGAATAAGTCGAATAATCACTTCAACTCTGAAAAGTTTTCTTTGTAATCCCTTATCATTATTTTATAGATGAGAAAAGAAAACAACCCACCCTCAAAAGTGATGTCTTATTCTTGAAGTACTCTGTTAGTGGCAAAATTTGATTTTTTTTTAGCCTAGGACTATATAGGTACAAAATCTGTGTTCTCATCTTCTCAGCCTCTGAAAACCTTTATTCAGCTGACAGCATGTTATCTCATCATAACAATAGCTAAAGGGACTGCAGAGATAACTCAGCACCTGAGAATGCATGTTGCTCTTCCAGAAAAATGGAAGTCAGTACCCAGAACCTATTTTGAGTGGTTCACACTGCAATAACTGCAGATCCGGAGGATTCAATGCCCTCTTCTGGATTCTGAGCACCTAAAGTCACATGTGCATGTGTCCTATGCCCACATACACACAATTAAAAACAAAAATGTTAAAAAATAGCTAAAAATCACTTATTAAAAACTCCATTTATAGGCGTTGGAGGAATGACTAAGCAGTTAAGGGGGCTTGCTGCTCTTTCAGAGAATCCAAATTCAGTTCCTATTACTCAGTGGCTCAGAACTTCAGCTCCAGGGGATCTGAATTCCTCTTATGGCTTCTGTTGGCACCTACGTGCACATAGACACAAACATATACATAAATAAAAATAAATTTTAAAAACCTCCATCAATAATTCAAAGTTCCTTGTCCCAAAATATCATTCCTCTGAGCACTTGATTTCTCAGCTATAAAGTAAGACTGTGAAAGAAACTGCTATTGTTCACCAATATTCAGCTTTGTTCTACTGTTAGTCATACATGAGTATTATTCTTCTTTACCCCCTTTAAGTTACTTGTGGTCATATGCTTGCTCTAGCCAATGGACTAGAGCAAATAAGCAGAAAACCAGAAAACATTCTAAATGCTTTATTGACTTTGGTTTCTATTTGAAGATTGTACTAGCCAAATTTCTGACTTGTAGAATGAATACGAAAAAAAATTCTTTTATGACTTTAAATCATTGAAATAGTTGGGTCACTTCAGCAGAAATTATTATAATCTAATTAGTAAAACACATGCAATATATAATATAAGAATGATCTATATCACATGAATTTCCTATGAAGATCAAAGAGATGATAGAACTGCTTTTTTTGTCAGTGTCTATTTTTATTGAATTGTGTGTTTCATGCAATACATTTTAATCATACTTAGATCCCTTCTCTCATCTGTACCCTCCCATAATTCCCCACTGGATTTCATGCATTGTATCATATGTGTTAAGGCCTATGGAATCGTTTGCGTACCCAGATGTCCTTTGGCGCAAGTTCATCCACTGGAATCTACTTAGCTTATCTAGAGTCACTTAAATAAGACCAACTTGCCCTCATCCAGCAGTAAGCACCTACTAATAGTTCCTTGGCTATGGTTTGGGACTGCTGCCCATTTGCCCAACTCTGTGCTGGATTTGTGTACGATTATGTACACATGGGTCTTGTGCATGCTGTCACCATTGATGCAAATTCAGATGAGCAAGTTCCCAGAATCCCAGCAAGTTTCTTTATATTTCTTCACCAATCCTGCCTCTTACAATCTTTTCATCCTCTCTTCTGCAATGGTCCCTGAGCCATGGGTGGGTGAAGTTTAATATAAGAGTCTTATCCAGGGACATATATTCTGCAGTCTCTTATTCTTTACATTTTGGGCAATTGTGGCCTTTTGTGTTTATTATCCTCTGTTGCATGAGAAATCTTCACTGATGACATTTGAGAGATGTATTAGTTTTTATTCTCTACCCTGATCCCACTATGGCCCATGAGCCTTGGGTGCAAGGTTCCATTGTAGATGCAACACTTGGGCATCTCTCAGACACTTATTCTCTGTGTGTGACTACTTGTGGAACTCCCTTAATAGTTACAAAAAGAAGCTTCTAAGATGAGTGAGGAATGATATACTTATCTATAAATATATGGATACAGTAAATAACTACATTTGTCTAGGAATATGACAGAGATAGGGTTTTCTCTAGTATCTATGACCTCTCTAGTCAGATATATATAGATATCTTTAGAGTACCACACATGAGTTCCATACCATTGAGAGGACTTTAAATCTAATTAGATAACTGTTGATTACCCTCAAGATAAAAGTGTCACTACTGTACCAATATAGTTTGTTTTGCTGGTCATTGTTGTGGTTATTAGGCTAAAGTAATGTTTTGTAATCCTACAGCACTATTTTTATGAAATTGGGTACACCGGAGTTTGGTGCATATATGGTCTTGGTTGTAATATCTTCTTGGTTACTTGTTCCTCTGATTAGAATAAAGAGACCATCTTTATCTCTTCTGATTTGTTTTAGTTTGGTGTATTCTGTCAGATTTTAGAATGGCAACTCCTGCTTGTTTCTTAGTGACATTTGCTTGGAATATTTTTTGCCATCCTTTTACCTTTAGGTAGTGCCTCTCCTAGAAGGTGAGGTGCGTTTCTTGCAAATAATAAAAGGGTGAATTTTGTTTCGTGATCCATTCAACTGGACTGTGTCTTTTGACTGGGTAGTTCAGTTCATTGATATATAAAGTTATTATTGAAACATGTGTATTGATTCCCATCATTTTAAATTCTGCTTGCATTTTTGGTCTAACTTTGTGATTCCTCAATTATACCTTCATTTAGTTTCTGTTGTTCTTTGGGTATAGTCATTCCTTTCTTCAGCTCTTTGTATTGCTTCAAGTAGTCTCTGAAGGTCTGGTTCTCTGGACATGAATTTTTTCACTCTAGTCTTGTCATGGAAGATTTTTCTTTCCCCTTCAACTATAATAGACATTTTGCTGGGTAAAGTATTCTAGGTTGGCATCTATGGTCATTCAGAGCTGGGGATACTATGGTCCAGGTTTTTATGGCTTTCATAGTTTACACTAAAAAGTCAGCTGTAATTCCTTCATATGTAACTTGCTGTTTTTCTTTTTCATCTTTCAGAATTCTCTCTTTGTTCTGTATGCTTAGGGTTTTTACTATGATATGCCATGCGGAGTTTCTTTCCTGGTCCTGTCTATTTGGTGTTCTATTTGCTTCTTGTATTTGTATGGGCATGCCTTTCCTTATTTTAGGGAAGTTTTCTTCCACAATGTGATTGAAGGTCTGATCAATACCATTATCTTGATATTCTTCTCCTTCTTCTATGCCTATGATTCATAATTTGGTCTTTTCATGATGTCCCACATTTCCTACATAATCCATTCCTGTGTTTTAAATTTTTTTTCCTAATCTTTGCTTGAGTGCTCCAATTCTTCAACTTTATCATCCAATATTGATATTCTTTTTTCCATTTCATTCATTTTATTGCTGATGCTTTCTCCTGTCATTAAAAATTGACTTACTGAAATTTTTACTTCCTTCTTCATTTCAGCCTGAGTTTTCTTTAATATTTCCATCTCTTTTGGGAATTCAGTCAGAAGTTTATTACTATCTTCTTTTAGTTCTTTGATTTGTTTGTGTGTTCTTTAAATTGATCAAATATTTTGATCATGTTTATGATTGTTCTTTTAAACCCTGTGTCTTGTGTGTTGTCATTGTGGTGTTCTCATTGTAAAGCTCTTCTATAGGACTGCTGGTATTTTCGGGGGACATATTATTTTGGTTTTTCATATCATTTTTTCATTGTGATCCAGGCATTTGGATTTCTTTTGTTGTTTGTGATTCTGATGTGAGACTCAAAGTCTTCCCTTGCTGAGTTGAATTCTGATTCTGTTTGTATACTTGATGTGACTTGGTTGTTTTCTTATTGGGTATGAAAAGCTGATTGGTCAAGGCTTCAGGTTCTCTCTTTTGATTTTGTATTGGAAGGACAATATGACTCTGGTCCAGCTGCTACAGAGTTCCCTTAGAGGCACAGTTTAGGCAAGATCACATGCTCTCCGTCTCTCTCTTAATGTCTGTGTCTCTCTAGCCAGCAGGCACAGCACAATTTGGAAAAATTGCTAGGCAGAGGCTGAATTCAGTCTTTCTCAGGCATTCTGAAAACGTCTGGGTCCCAGTCAAGAAGACCGATTGCCCGAATCCAAGGCAGGTTGGGGGAGGGGACAGCCAGAGTAGGTGTTGGGTCTAGGGAAGGGCATAGGGAAGTTGAGAGTGGGGACAGACTTTGAAGGCTCTAACAAATGAGATTGAAAAATTGAGCTGGTCTGAATCTGGAATTCAGGATGCAGTGGATGTTATCTAGAGATCCAGGGTGCTAAGAGCAAGAGCAGACCTGTGCTCAAGGCTACCAGAAAAACAGGGAGTGTGGCCTTCATATAACACTTCTTAATCTAATTTAGACCCCCTCTCCCATACACACCCTGCTCCCTGCAAATCTCATATACATCATACAGGTTAAGTCCTCTCCAGTAAAGCGTAAGTGCCCAGATGTCCTTTAGTGCAAATTCATCCACTGGAGTCTGGTCAAACTCTAGAGACGGTAAGTAAGGCATATTTTCCCTCTCCCAGTATACTCAGTCTCCAACAGTTCTCAGTCTAGGTCTGGCCCACCCCCAATTTCTAATTCTCCACTCTGGAACCTTGCCTAATTTGAATTGGTATGGGTACATTGCTCACTGCCATCATTGCCACAGTTTGACATGTGAAAGCTTCCCTGAGAGGCTCAGCTTCACTAAGTTCATCAACCATCCCTGGCCCTTACAATCTTTCATCCCCCTCTTCCACCATGATTCTGGAGTCATAGATGAGTGAGGTTCAATATAGGAGTCCTATCTAGGGGTACACATTCTGCAGTGTTTCTTCTATAAAACTTGGCAAGTTGTGATCTTCTGTGTCGATAGTGCTATGTTGTTTGAGGAAGCTTCACTAGTAAGAGCTGAGTTTTCTCTCTACCCCTCTTTTTGCTATATTCCATAAGCCTTAAGTTTAGAGGTTCAACTATAGATGTGTCACCTAGGACTTGGCATCTCTCAGTTGTATATCCTCTGTGTCTGACCGGTTCTGGAGTTCTGCTATAGCCTCCATCTGTTGCAAAAAGAAGCTTTTGATGAATGGTATACTCATGTCTGTCTGTAATTATAAGGATCCATATTTAACATATGGTAAGAAATTTCATTTCTCTAGAGATATGACAGAGATAAGGTTCTCTCTAGGATCTATGCCCCATCTAACCCCGTATTGAGTCAATAGTGCCACCCATGAGTTCTAAATTGAGAATGTTTTAAGTCCAATTAGATAGCTGTTGATAATCCCACAGATGACAGTGCTACTACTGCACCAATATAGGTAGTGTGCTGTACCAGTTGTTTCAGTTATTAGAATTCAGGGTTGGGTTGGACCATTGACTGATTTTTTTTTCCTCTTAGCAGTTTGCTTGTTATCATCTAGCATTCAGGTAAAAGGCTTCCAGGTCAATTCCTGCTCCATTGCTCTGAGTTCTTTGTCCCAAGTATGTCTTCAGCAGTAGTGTTCTTCTAGTTCTGAGGGATAACCAAGAACTTTGGTAATAGCCTGTATTATTTTGGGACTCTTGGACCACTCCCACCAGTCACACAAAGGGAGGTACCTTCTGTCTGGCACTGTGTTCCTTGTTGAACAGCCCCCAAGTATGTAGATGTACTAATGTTTGCACACTGTTAGTGCATTTCTTGAGGGGGTTTGGTGGCATCACATTTACCTCTGGGCTCTCTAGCCCTCCAATATCCATTTATCTTTCTTCTCTTTCTTCCTGTCAGACCTCCCTCCTCCCTTCCCAGTCACAGTACCGGCATTATCGCTACCATGCACACTGGCCTGCCTCCCTCTCCCAACCTCCCTGCCACAGTGTGACCCCAAGCATGTCCTTCCCTCCTCCCATCCTTGCCAAACATACCCACTTTCCCTGTCTCCCACCTGGTAGCATCTGTTCCCTACTATTCCCCTTTTCTGGTCTTTTTTTCCCCTTTACCTCCATGTGTACTTTCTCTTTTCCTGGCTCCTTGTGATCTAAACTCACATATAGGAGATTGATGCTACAATCTGCAAATGTGGGAGAACATATTTATCTTGCTTTTCTGTGTTTGTGTTACTTCATTTAGTACAACACTGTCTAGTTCCATCCATTTACCTACAAATTTCATTATTTCATCTTTTCTTAATGTTGTGTAGAACTCCATTGTCTAAATGAATCATATTTTCATTATCCCTTTGTCAGTTGAGGGAAAATTAGGTTGTTTCCATTTCTCAGCTATTGTGAGGAGAGCAGCAATAAGCATGGATGTACAGGTGTCTCTACAATGGGATGAGTCCTTTGGGTATGTGCCAAGGAGTGTAATAACTGGGTCATATGGTAAAATTCACTTTTAGTTTTTTGAGAGTTCTGAACACTGCTTTCCATAGTAGTTGCAGTTTACATTCCCACCCACAGTGAATTAGCATTCCCCTTTCTCCACATCCTCTCCAGCAATTCATATCTGACGATTTCTTAAATGGCCCTAAATATATTTCTGCCATTTGTACTAGATATTTATGTGAAGCAGCATTTTCTTTTTTAAGCAAAATTTTTAATTTATTATATGTGTCTGAGTGTCCTTTTACATTTTTGTAAATTTCATACAATAAATTTGATCATATTTAGATCCTCTCCCACATCTGTACAGCCTTGTTTCTATGCCCCTGCCAAATTATGCTACTCTAATATATATGTATATATATGCAAATTTGTGTCCTCAAATGCCCTTTGGTATGGGTTCATCCACTGGAGCCTGGTCAGCCTATAAAGCATCATTTTCAACACTGACAATTACAAAATCAAAGTATTAATCAACTCAGAAACATTAAAATGCTCTATATCTTGTAGTATCAAATATTCAGCCAAGATTTAACTATGTAAAAGAAAGCAATCCATCTTATGAATGTGCAAATTTTGCTTTAATCTTTCATAATAATTCATAAGTTTATATGCATACCAAAGAAATATTTTAAAATTTGTTGTGATTTATTATCAATGTATGTTTGATATATATATATATATTTTATACTTATATATACCCAGGGGCCCAAAGGTCACATAAAATTTTCTCCAGTTTCTCACACCAAGGCTCTGGGAGCATTACAGAAGGGCAGACACAAAGAATGTAAGAGTTGAGAATGGGGAAAAGCACTGTAAAATGCTGTCTTCTGAACATAACATGGCTATTACACCTATGAACTCCAAGCAACTCTGACTGCCTTCACAAGATTAAGGCAGCTGACACTCCAAGGTCCCACCCCTAACTGAAGAGCTACAGGCAATAGATACCTACTGGGGGAGGGAGAATTATTCTTTTTGAGGAGGGGATTGCCCACTGGTAGCATAGCTAGTTGAATTTAGTGGATATTATTTAAATAAAAAATAAAGCTGGGTGTGTTGTTGAATACTTTTAATCCCATCTATATCCCATAGTGTGGAAATACTGCACCAAAACAAAACTGAAAAGCAGCAGGACAAGCACCAAATCCAATAGCTCCATGTCCAACTTCTGGAACTTTAGACCTTACTTCAATGGGCTTAAAGATGACTCAACTTCTCTAGCTTTGCTGCATGCAACATCTCTTGGGGTGGCACCACTCCATATACGCAGTTTTCCTTGGCAGATGTCTCTCAGCTCTGGCATCACCAAGGTCTTCTTGGGGTCTCCACTGCCAACTAGGCTTCACCTTCACAGCTTCACGAAATGGTCTATCAGGGCTTCTTGGCCTGTCAGGGCATTCTTTACTTAAGGACACCCCTGCTGCATACTTTCTGGCCTCTGTGACTCTCACCTCTTCAAGCAGGCACAGGAAGCAGAGAGCAGCTGGAGATCAGGCAAGGCTTAAAAACTCTCTAGGCCTGTCCCCAGTGATATGCTTCCTCCAACATGGCCACACCTTCTAAGACTGCCCCAAACAGTGCCAGCAATGGTGGACAAAGTGTTCAAATATTGACTATGGGAAACATTCTCATTCAGACCACCACATCTATCTCCAGAAATAATCTGAACCTCCTTGTTATGTTTCACTTATTTTTCTACTTGAGAGCCTAGGATAAGAAGTACAAGTAATTTTAATTTCATTATAGCTACAACTGAATGATTAATATTTCTCAAAGTATATTTTAGGGCTCCAAAGCACCCTTCTACCTGCATTTGGTTATATTTAGAATATAGTAAGAAATTATGTTTGTCTAGGGAAATGACAGACATAAGATTTCTTTAAAATCTATGACCTCTCCAGCCATGTGTATTTAACTATTTTTATAGTACCACACACATGAGTTCCCTCCTATTGAGTGGGCTTTAAATACAATTAGGTAGCTGTTGATTACCCCTAAGATAAAAGAGACACCACTGCACCAATATAGTTTGCTGTATCAGTCATTGATGTGGTTATTAGGCCTTAAAGTTGGAATTAGACAAAGATTGATGTTCTCCCTTAGCAGCATTCATAGTGCTCTCCAAAGCTATGAGAGCTAGCATTCAGGGGAGGTGGCTTCCTGGTCAGTTCCATTGCTCCAAATCCTTTCTGAAGTATGTCCTGTCTTCAGCAATATGCTCTTACCTTCAAGTAAGGGAACCCTCATTCATTGCTGGTGGGATTACAAACTGGTAAAACCACTATAGCAATCAGTGTGGAAAACTGTTAGAAAACTAAAAATGAACCTACCATATGACTCAGTTATATCACTCCTTGGCATATACCCAAAGAACTCATTCTACTGCAGAGACACTTGTACATCCATGTTTGTTGCTTTTCTTTTCACAATAACTAAGAAATGGAAACAACCTAAGTGTCCCTCAACTGATGAGTGGATAATAAAAATGTGATACATTCACACAATGGAATTCTACTCAGCAGTAAAGAAAGGTAAAATCATGAAATCTGTAGGGAAATGAATGGAATTGGAAGCTGTTATATTAAGTGAACTAACAGACTCAGAAAAAAAAATAAACAATGTGTGTTCTCTCTCATTTATGGATTCTAGCACCAAATCCTTATATGTGACTATCCTGATGTAACTGCCAAAGCCAGGAACATGGAAAAAAGCAAGGAGGTAAACAGAAAGAATGAACCTGAGAGAAAATAACAGTAGGAGACAGGTATTACTAAGGGGGAAATGGGTAAAGTGGGGGTATTTAAAATGGGAGGGGGAAAAGAGGATTATACAAGGAACTATAGGGATAAAGGGGAAGAAGTAGCTGAAGAGATGTGGCACGGTAGGAGTCAGGTATTGTCAAGGGAGAAATGTGGATAGTGGGGATACTTTAACTGGGGAGAGCATGAAAGGATGGTTAGACAGGAAGAGAGACAGGAGAGATAAATAATGCCCAGCTAGTGTAAAAAGTATAAGGAATCATATAAGTCCAAGAACCTACTGAAAAATTACATACACAATACCTCCAAATAAGTTCATGTGTATAGATGAAGGCTACATTAAAAGAAACAGTGCCAGACAGGAGAAACTTCCCTTTGAGTTGGACCACCAGGGTGGTCCAAGAGTCTCTCAAAATTACATGGGCTATTGGTACAGTCCTTGATTGCCTCCCAGAACCTGAAGGTAAGATATCTTACTAGAAGTGTTACTACACCACACTTGCCTAGAACTCTTTGTCATAATATCTTCTTTGTGCTGCAGTACCACAGGTCTTCTGCATTCTCAGAACCTCTATACATGGTCTCCTTTTTATGTTGGGCTTTATCATCACATAAGGAACACAGTCCTTACCACAGACTTTGGATGCAGGACTTGGAGCAATGGTACAGGAACTGACCTGGAAGTCTCCTCCCTGAAGACTAGCTTTCATAGTCTCTGAGAACATTATGCAAGCCACTAAGGTAGAAAATCAATCAACGGTCCAACCTGAGCTTTAAAGTCTAATAGCCACAACAATGACCAGCACAGCAAACTGCGTTGTGGCAGTAGTGTCCTTTTTATCTTGGAAGTAATCAACAGCTACATAATTGGATTTAAAGCCAATTAGGACAGAACTCATGTGTGGCACTTTAAAAATAGTCAAATACTCATGACTGGAAAGGTCATAGATCTTAGAAAAAACCCTATGTCCATCATATCCCTATACAAATGTAATTTCTTACCATGTTCTAAATATGGATCTTTATATTTACAGACAAGTATGCCAGTCACCATTCATCAAAGAAGCTTCTTTTGTAACAGACAGAATATTACAGAATTCCACAGCTAGTCATACATAGAGAATAAGTGTGAGATGCCCAGGCCTAAGTGACACATCTATAATTGAACCCCTACACCTAAGGCTCATGGAACATAGTGGAACAAAGGGTAGAGAAAATACTAATGCATCTCTCAACTGTCACCAGTGAAGCTCCCTCATGCAACATAGGGCAATGTAAACAAAAGGCAACAATTGGTCAAAGTGTAGAGAATAAGAGACTGCAGAGTGTAGGTCCCTGGACAGGACTCCTACATTAAACTCCACTCACCCATGGATCAGGAACTATTGCAGAAGAAGGAGTGGAAAGATTATAAGAGCCACAAGAGGAGGTACATGATCATAAGGAAGCAGAGTCCTGCAGGCTCCTAGGACCTTGTTCATATGAACTTACAGCAATGATGATAGCATAAAAAAGACCCATGCAAACTTAACCGGACAAAACCCAGGATGGAACTGAGGAAATGGGCAGGAGATCACAACTTTGACGAAGAACTATTGGGAGCTGATCACTGCTGGGTGAGGGACAGTTGATCTTCTTTAAGTGATTAACGCTAGACAGGCTGAACCAGCTCCACTGGATGAACTCACAATGAAGGACATCTGGGTACACAAACTGGACTTGATAGTCCTTAACATATATGACAAAATACATGAAGGCCTGTATGTAGAGTTTGAGGAGGGTGCTGATAGGAAAGGAGTGCTAAAAATGATTAAGATATTTTATATTAAATCCACAAAATTTGAATGAAATTATATTTTATAAAATTTAAACAGATCTAGAAATGACTGTTCAGGAAATTAGAGGAAATGTCATGGTTATGATGTTTTTTATCTATTATGTCCTATCTAGTGTTATCTTCTTGAGCATCTTGAGCATCTTGGGCATCACCCAACTGACCCCAGTGCTTTTTGCACAGTGCCTGAGTGCCACAAATAGAGGACTTGTCTTATTAATTTCTGTACTCCCAGGTTGGAAATGGTATCTAGAACACCATTATTAGTCAGTATTACTAATGCTAACTTTTTTTATCCTTATAACAGCCCTTTAAAGCAGTACTCACTATCCTTATTATTAGATAAGGAAGCTGAAGCCCAGGGATTTAGCTAACTGTCCCAAATACCAAGCAAGTTAAGTGGTAAAACTGGAATTTGAATCCAGGGAGTCTTTCTACACAATTAACATCTTAATACAGCCATATTGGAAATGCTTATTAGATATCATTTACATGAATACACTTACAAAACAGTAAAGTACAACTGAGCGAAGAAAAATGGGTATTGACAGATTAAATATCCTTGTTCCCCCAAACTGGGCACAACCTATTCTTTGTAAATCTCATGCTTTTTTTTAAACCAGTGCTCAACACATACAAGGTTGAAAAAGTAACACGCTGTGCTCAGTAAGAGTTCCTGCTGCTTAAAACATCATGCAGTGCACATGTTGTTATGTTAAGAGCCCCCTTTTATTATGTTATTATTAGCATGATTATTCACTTCCTAAATTGTTCCAGTTATACAATTAGTCTTTTCACATACTGGCTTTTCTATAGATCTTATTCCATTCACAGTGCCCATGAAGACCTCCATCCTAGAACAATAAGTCTATACAACTGGTTCCCTCTTCTGGAGCTTTGGGGCAGTAGCATACATTGGGCTGACCAGGGGGCATTTCTAGGAAATAGTCATGTCAAGTTCCTTCCTTTCAACTCTAGAGATAAGAATAAGTTTGTTGGGGCTGGAGAGATGGCTTAAGAGCACTGGCTGCTCTTGCAAAGGACCCAGATTAGATTCCCAGCACACACTTAGCAGCTAACAACCATCTGTAACTCCAATTCCATGGGTTCCTAAACCCTCTCCTGACTTCCGCAGTCATTGTATGACATGGGTACACTTACATACGTGCAGGCAATGCACACATACATATAAAATTAAAAATAATAAAAAATGGTATTTTTAAAAGAATAACTTTGGTTTGGGAGTCTTTTTATGAAACTAAGGAAGTTGGTCTGGGCCTGGTGCCTGTGATCCCAGCTACTCTTGGAGGCTAAGGCAGGAGTATCACAATTTCATAAGGCCAACTTGGGGAATTGAGTTGAGACTATCAGTTTTTGGCCAGGACACCTTAAACATAGCTAAATTTCTACCAAGTTAGGTTGAATTCATTGTAAATAGTTGTGCAAATCAGTGATCAGATAAAATTGCATTGATTTTCTATAAATTGCAAGGTATATAAATGTTTAAAATTGTATACATTGATAATTATTGATAAATTTGCTTTAACAATAAAATATAAAAAGTTAAAAAAGAATAGAGCTTGAGATATAGGTCAGTGGTAGAGTACTTGCCTGGCATATGCATGCCCCTTAGTTCAGTCTCCAACAGGGGAAAAGAAAGCCTTGGTTGTTAGGTGAATAGAATAAAAGTTCTGGTAAATGTTTTTTCTTGAGACAGAGTCTCACTTATATAGCCTAAATTGGCCTGGAACTTATGAGTCTCCTACCTGCTTCCCGACTGCTGCAATGTTTGGGCCACCATACCCAGCCCTGGTGAATTGTTTATGGGCACAGAGTTGGTATTTCCTTCAATCAGTTATATTTTACATACACTGCAAGGGTGTTTATCACAAAAATTTGCCATCTTTCTAATTGCTCTGTCTATTTTATATAAATTATCTCATTTAAATCACATCAACATTTGGAAACGTAAAGAATTAGTAACTTTACCAATGGATAACAAAATTAGAGGCAGAAAGATTAAACAAACGCCACAAAGTGACAGAACCAGGAGTTAAAGCCTCAGTGATATTCTTTCCAGTGTAATGTGTTCTCTTTTTCTACTTCATTTGATCCTATATAAGAATGCCACTACTGAAACAGATGTCATGGAAATGTTCTTGACTGATGGAATTTCCATCTAACATGACTGAAATATTAAAAAAAATCATGGTCAAAGTCCTTATATGGATCCCTTGTACTTGTCCTGACAATTTGTTTTGGTTGCTATGCAAAATACAAAACAGTACACATACTTTACTAAAAGACAAGGGTCAAATACTAAAGGCAAGTGTTAGGAAATCAGAGAAGAGGATGAGATTGAGAGAAAGCCAGGACTGGTGGCAATTGATCTACTCATTAGGCTAAAGCAGTAGAATCAAAAGTCCAAGGCATCCCTGAGCTAAAGAGCAAATTCAAGGCCAGCAGAGGCAAGACCCTGTCTCAAAATACATAGGACTGAGGTTTATGTCAGAGGAAGAGGGCTTACCTGGCATTTTCCAGGTCCAAGGTTCAATTCTCAGTACCACAAAAAAAAAAAAAGAAAGAAAGAAAAAAGACGTTGGATTGGAATGGATACTGAAGACAGAGCGGCTTGTCGGCTTCCCTTTTCACAGTTCATGAGAACTCAACTAGCAAATCCTCACAAAGACTTCATTTTACTTAGAAATTTGAAGCATTGAGAGACTGATTTCCAGTTTACATATGAAAAAATTTGAGGCTTAAAGAAACTGAGTAAATTGCCCAACATCAAACTAACAAGTGGTGGAGTTTGAATTTAAACCAAAGTTTGGCTCCAGAGGTGTACTCTGACATATCATACATCTTCTATTATGATGAAAGGATACATTTTTTTTCAGGAAATGTTTACTTCAGATGCATGCTCACGCCATGTGTGTTTCTGTCCTAATATGCAATGTAAAATATAGTGTTGTCAGTCATAGACAAAGATTTCTAAAAGATCTATTATTCTAACAATAGCATTGCTGAATTGAACATCTTCAACACTACTAAAGATAATGCCAAAGTGCTCTTTAAGATAAATCTGCCAAGTCACGGGCCTACCAGTAGTATAAAAGAATTATACATGTTCTACATCCTCACTTAAGGGTCAGACTTTTATTATATTGCCAATCAAGTGGATGCAAAATCATGTGGCTTAATATTGTTTGCTCTGATTTTATTATATATACTCATAAATTTTGCCTACTGTGAAGTATATCCTTATATCACTTATATATTATTATATATAATACAAATATGTAGAACACAACCCTAATAACAACTTTCAGAAGAAATCTAGTTGCCTAAGTGAAGAAACTAAATCTGGGGAAAAATTTGCTTGCAGTTACACAGATAATAAAGTGTGATGTGGTATTTGAGTCTATCTCATGCATTTGGTTTTACAATATAGGTCAAAGTCCAAGGTCATATTAGAAATAAAAACAGAGAAAGTATATAAATAATTTCAAACATGTAACCACAGGTCAGTTATCTAATTAGGCTTTGTACAAACAATACAGATTGTTTCCTTTTAATCTCAAAATAACCTATAAGAGAAAAAGTGTTTTCTCCATTTTATAGGTAAGGAGACTGAGGCACATAAGTGAGGAAATTTGCCCGCAAAAGGTTAAATTACAACTAATAAGAGATAGACTCACAACTCAAAAATAGATATGTCTGATTAGAAAGTCTGGATTCTTTTTATCGAGAACTACTATTTTCCAGTAATCAGTCAAAATGAAGCACACAGAGGGACAGAAGAAAGGCACCTAATGCATGTTCTCTAGGATTTTGGAAATATGGAACAGTTCCTTTGGCACATACATGAGAAATACAAGAAAGGTGGTAATGTAAAACTAAGGAGATTGGTGCTGTTAAAAAGTGGGATATCTCTCAACCCTCATCAGAGCAGCTTCTTTTTGCATTAGATGGTAATTAATATAGAGACCACAACTGATCAACACGCAGAGAATAAAAGATTGCAGACTCCTTAGCTGTAAATGGCACATATATATCACACTCCCTCCTCATAACACTCAGGGATCATTGCAGAGAGGAAGTGGAAAGACTGGAAGATACAGAAGTGGTGTATGACTACAACAAAACACTGCTCAGTTGCACATGAACTCACAGTAATTGTGACAGCATGCACAAGTCCAACACAAGCTCAAGTCAGACAAAATCCCATTATGAAGGGGCATGATCTTTCACCCTAGTTGAGAAGCTATTGGCAATTGATGACTGCTGGGGAAGGGACAATCAGTTTTCTTCAGGGATGCTATATATGAGAGGCTGCCCATGCTCTATTAGATAGTCCTAAACCCATGCTCATACAAACAGCATTAAGTGAACTCAGTGGGTTAAAGAATACAGAGCACATGAAGTTGGGAGGGAAAAGTTGTGGGGAGAAGGAATAGTAGGGGAGAGAATGTGGATTGGATTTGATATATGCATGTATGAAATTATCAAACAATAAAAGACAGGAAAAACAGTTGGAGAATGCCATGGCAAAATGAGAAGAGTCTACAGAACTGTCTATTATGCTATAGGCATTGCTGTAAGCAAGCATGTTAAGGGCCATATGTTGGCCAAAAAACAATTAACAAGTCTATATCAGGTACTACCAAAAACAAAACACCATCTTGAAATGTATTAAGGAAAATAAATGGCCAGGAAAAGAACCAAGCCATAGGTGTCCACCAACAAGTTAATGGATAAAGAAAATGTGATGTAGCTACACACACACACACACACACACACACACACACACACACACACACATAGGGGTTTTAGTCAATCATAAATAAGAACAAAATTGGGGCTGGAGAGATGGCTTAGCGGTTAAGTACACTTGCTGTTCTTTCCTAGCACCTGAGTTTGTTTCTCAGCACCCACACTGGCCAGTTCACAACTATCTGTAACTCCAGTTTCAGACTAGATCCAACTTCCTTTTCTGGCCTCCATGAGTACCTGCACTCATGTGTACATACTTTCAAACATACACACACGAAAACACATCATTTAAAATAAAACTAAATCTTTAAAGAAAAAGAAGAGCAAAAGTATGTCATTTTCAGAAAATGGATGGAAGTAGAGATCATCATGTTAAAAGAAATAAGCCAGCCTCCAAGAAATATCACACTTTTCTCTCATATGCAGAATCTAGAGCATATATATATGATATGATATATATATATAATATACATGACATGGGAGTTAAGGGGGGATTATTTGGGGGGAAGGAAAGAGACTAAGGAGTGGGAGAACAAGAGAGGGTAATGAGGAAAAACAGAAAGGCAAGTGTCCTATTTTCTCCATGGCATTAATATCAAAGGCAGACTGTTTGGGGGAAGAAGTGGGATAAGAAAGGATGATGGAAGATTAATATGAGCAAAGTACACACATATACATGTATGAAAATGTCATGAAGAAACTTGTTACTTTGTATGCTAATCAAAAACAAAAGGAAAAAAATTAAAAGAAGGAAGCCAAAGAACAAGGTACTGTGTTGAACTGAAGATTTCGTCTGTGAGAAGCACACTTTGGGAGGAACAACAGGAAGGAGCCTGAGCTCCTGGAACTGATGCGCTATGAATTCATGGCATAATAGGTCTCATAGAGGATAAAACCTCTGATATGTAGAAATAAACAGCAAAAATTAAAATAACCAAAGCTGATGCTTCTTCCATAATAATGTTGCCTGTCCATAGACAGTCACATTATGATTTAAATGCCTCCCACAAATCAGGCCTCATTTATCATCTTCTACACCCACAGCTTGACATCCTCATGGTCTCTTGAAAGTCTTAACAGATTTGGGCAAGGACCTACCATCTTTCTAGAGAATGGTGACCTATAGAAGCTTTAACCAACTGGCCCCAGCCCTGTTGCCACCCATTAACCATCCAGGTTGGCCAAGGTCCTACGTATTCATCTTCCACTGCCACAAGAATCTCTGAGGAAGCCACTAAATACTTCCCATGGTAAAAAAGAAATTTCTAAGTTAGAGTTCTAAAACTTATCTACTGATTAAAATCATCTGTGAACTTAAAAGGTCCTGATAGTTTGGTAACATCGCATACCCATTATATTAGAATCCCCAGGAATGGTACGCAGGCAACTAGAATAGTTGAAGCTCTCCAGGTGATTCCAATAGTCAGTCAAGATTGAGAATCACTGGCAAAGAATTTCCTTCAACGTCTGGTAACCACATTAACACAGTGATTTCAAATTCTATTGTAGAAAACTTCTGGAGTACTTGCTAAGACCATACCCCCAGAGAGTTCAACTTCAAGCCTGTTTCCAGGAGTTTGCATTCTCAACAACCATTCCACATTGTTTCACTGCAAATCAGCAGTAAGGAACGTTTTTTGTGAAATGTTGCATTACAAGGCATAGAAGTGGGATGGGAAAGGGAGGACTCTGTCCCTTTAAGACCTGATTGGGGGATTTCCTTTAAAGCTGTGGGGAAGCTAGGCTAAGGCTGCCTCCTTTCGATCTATTAGAGTAGGTCGTCAGTCCTGGAATGGACCTTTCCTCTTAGATTACCTCAGCCTTCCTAAGAAGTGCTATGTTTCCACCGCTGGAGATTGGAAAGGCCATTCTGCCTTGTCCCACTTGATGTTTCTGTTTGTTTTGATGCCAAGAAGCTTAGCAAGAAGACTTGCTTTGGCTCAGAAGATTCTCCCACAGGAAGTAAGAAAGGGTCTTTCTGCCTGCTTGCCTTTTATTTTTTGCCTGCTCTGTGGTGTTTGTTGAACCAGGATGTGGAAGGGGTCAGAGTGATGTCCTAGGCTTAGTTTGGAATCTGTTGCCAAACACCAAGCTTTTCAAGATGGCCCTTTTCACTACTCTTAGACTTCTTCTTTGTGGACTGATGCTTTTTATGGAACACAGGGTTCAAATGGCAAAGGTAGGGAGGCCTTCTGCTGCCTTGTTTGCTGAGGAACCTACATTGCCCCTGATTCGGGAGCTGGTAGAAGAAGCCCCTGTCGAGGAGATGAAGCTATGGGATCAAGGATATCCTCTGCAGTACATGCTGAAGTTGTACCAGCGTTCAGCTGACCTGCATGGGCACCCCAGGAAGAACCGCACCATTGGGGCTACCATGGTGAGGCTTGTAAAGCCCTTGGTCAATTCGGTAAGGCCTGTTAGAGGTGAGTTCTTATGCCCTTATAGAACCCTTCAGGAGAAGGAAGTAGAGATAAAGAAATCTGGGTTTGCTGTCAGGCTATTTCACCTGGTGGGCAGATTGTTTGCTTAGACATGGTTTTCAAAGGACAACAAGCTTGTGAAAATCTGGCTCCAAGTCTATTTCCCTTTAGACTCCCAACTTAAGAAAAAATTGCTTTAGGATCTACTAAGCACTCTTTCCCAGGCCATAGGACAACTAAGTACTGTATCAACCCCTCTATTTCATAGTTTGTTATACCTCTGAAAACAGTTTGATAAATACCCAATGTGATGTTTGGCTCTTTGAAGGAAAGACTAAAAGATACCAAGTTAGGAAAAATTGTATGGCCTCAAACAGGACAGAAACAAGCTAATGTCTGAGTGTAAATATACATGACGCTGTGATCCCCCTGTTATTGTACTTAATCCTAATGACAGCTACTACCATTTGTTGTCATGGGACAATTAGCTTAATTTTAAAGGTAAGAAAAACAAGGCACAGAGAGGTTAAGTAACTTGCAAATGTTCCACAGACAGTGGTTGGTAGAGATGATATTTAAGCTCTAGTCTGTCTTATTCTAAAATCTGTTAAGTTCTCGTCTTTAAACGCATTATCCCAAAATATACCAAACACTTTACATACAAAGTATTTGTGCTATT
This sequence comes from Eospalax fontanierii, assembly GCA_035773235.1. Classification (NCBI taxonomy): domain Eukaryota; kingdom Metazoa; phylum Chordata; class Mammalia; order Rodentia; family Spalacidae; genus Eospalax; species Eospalax fontanierii. Next base: position 48,074,208 of record CM069525.1, read on the forward strand.
TGGTCCAAGTTGCTCCTTTGGAATTCTGACACCATGTATATTTTGGCATTTTCTTTGTAACATAATGGTCTATGTTTGAATATCTGTTCCCAGACAGCACCAGACTCCTGTTGTATAGGGTTCTCTATGGGAAGTAGACAGTTATCAACTTGAAGGAATCCTTAGGAACCTGATGAGATAAAGATGGGGCTTTCACTATTCTCAGAGATGCCAGAAGATGGATTTCACTCTCCCTCCTCCAAGTAAAACAGCCATTTTTCTCTTAACTATCCTTGCTGTGAGCTTAATATATATTGGGTGTTGAAAAAAGTACTTTACAAATGTCATGTCTTAATCCTTACCACTACCAGAGTTGGTTGGTAGTATAATCATTTCATAGATGAATAAACTGAAGCTCAGAATAGCTTCACTTGTACCATACAGCTAGTAACTAGTAAAGCTAGATATCAATCAGGCTCTGAGCCTCCAGAGTCTGTAATTTCAATTACCATACACAATGAATCCTCAATAGATTCTAATTGAGCACCCAATAGTGTATTTAGGTTTGGTATATAGAGGCAAATAGCTGCTTCCCTAGCTTCTAGGATTTCCTAGTACTGAATAAAATGGATAAACAGTCACATAGTGATGTTACATAAAGTTTGGCAAGTGCTTTAAAGGGGTTAAGCAGGAGGGCTCCCAGACCTTCAAAGAAGAATGACTCACAGTTCATAGGAAATGCGAAGCAGGGAAAATGTTAGAAGTCTTCAACAAAATGGCAATATTTGAGAAAGGAATGAGATTATGCATATAGGCAATGAAGTACATTATTTAGGGAGGAGAAAATGGCTTGGTGTGTAGAGGTTCACTCAGCAAAATTCAACTACTGAGTGCTAGGCATAAAGATGGGATTAAGACAAAGATATAGAACATACTTCTCATGTGGGAAATAATGAGCAGTCAAGTAATTGCAAATTGTGGCAAGAGAAATAGAGATAGCAATGAATCATCCCTTTCCATAGGGTTATCAGAGAAGGTATCTTTGAATAAGATACATTTGAGGTGAGGCCTGTAAGAAGTTATATGAGAAAAATAGAACATCATGTTAGGCAGAAGGAACAACCATGTAGAGGCCTAGAATGTGGAAACAAACATGTCCCATTTGAAGAAAAAGATTAGTGGGGCTAGAGCCTTGTGAGTACTGTGGAAAATGGCCGGGACTTGAGGCCTTGAGAAGGAATCTTGGATTCATTACTAAGTGTAGCAGAAAGCTACACAAATCAAATCTGCACAGAAGATATGAGGCTTAGAAGGAGGATGCCTAGAGTTGTAAGTATCCTGGGCTGACTGTGGAACATACTAGCATCTAGAGACTGTGGAAAGGATCCAGAAGTAGATGTCAGGTTCAGTCACACAGGATGTGTGAGTCACCCCTTCCCTTGTAAAGTTCTGAGCAGACCCTTCCTGGCTCAGGCCCTTGGAAACCCCACCCTGCTTGAGGAAACATATGATGTCAAGGTCTGAAAGGAAAGGGCAGTTCTTCACCAGACAGCCTGCTAGAGATTTGGGTCTAATTCTTTTTCAGGGTGGAGCAGGTGTATGGCTGAACCTCTTGTCAAGATTATCATAAGAGGGGAATTTGGAATAACTTGAGGATGCAAATACAAGTATAGCTTGGGTCTCCTGTGAATGATGGCTAATGCTCCAAACCTTGAGGATGTGTCAAGCATGAGCTGGAATGTGAATTTCTAAATGTATTTTGGGATACTAGGACAGTAAAGAACTTGTTAGAGTGCCAGTCCCCCTAAAGAATTTTTGACTTACACATTCAGTAGAAAAGGAAGGTTAGGTAAATATTACATAAATTCTAAGATTTTAGAACATGAGAGAAGGCTTTTTCCTGTGATGGCTGCCTTTTGTAGTCTGCTCTTAATATTTACCAGGAATTTTGGAGCTCTTCAGGCCAGGCTTGCCAGGCCTTCCAAACCTTTGGCCACACATCAACTTAGATTAAAACTCTTGAACACTATGTCACATGCAGCTTTGAGCATGTTTCTCAGCCAAGAAAAATGTTCATACAATCACAGTTTTTGTTGAAATGGTATTTAGAAAAATGGTTGTAAAATGAATGGGCCAAACCAGAGGAAAAGGAGAAAACTCATCTAAAGAGGAAATGGCCAAAGAAGAAAAAGAAGATACAAAACAGTTTATTGAAGTTGATGGAAGGCAGAAATGGCAAATGTGGTAAAAATAGTTGTCTCCACTATTGTGTAATAGATCAAATTGTTTTGTGGTGTTTTGGTCCTGGGATTCCAAATGATGGCTGACATTCTACCTAATATTGGATCTTTGTCTGAAAGCTGAATCTGTATAGTGATATGATGTGGGATGCCTTTCATAATCTGTGTGTGTCTCAATAGTTCTCTTAATTGGTAACCTTTAATAGTCAACTAATATAATCTTACATATATATACTATACATACAAAATAATCTTGTATTTGAGTTTTCACTGTGAATGATCCAAAAGTAAACAGATTTATACTTAATGTCATCATACTTAGATTCAAGTCTTAATTTTACCAGGTGCTGATGGCATGTTTTCTTTATTCAGCTCAAGGGATATAATACAGAACCTTGTTTATGCTAACCAAAACCCCCAGCCTTGGCCTAAATATCCTTTAGTATAAGTTTCTGTGAACCTCAATTTCCTTGTCTGCAAAATGGTGATGATACTAGCTCATAAGAGTGTTAATAATTAAAGAATCTATACATGTGCTAGATAGTACACTAGTAAATGTTCAATAAATGATAGTGTCATTATCTTGAGTTAATTTCAGAGCCAATTGCAGCTATCAGGTTATAAGAGGTATTCACGGAGGAGGTAAGAAATAACCTTCCCTGTTCTCTCTCATTGGTGCAGGTCCCTGGCACATACAGACCCTGGACTTTCCTCTACCATCAGACCAAGTATCATACCAACTAATCAGAGCCACTGTGGTTTACCGTCATCAACTTTATCTACTTCATTGTCATCTCTCTTGCCATGTGGAGCCCTGGATCCCCAAATGCCCAACCAACCCCTTTCCTTCTTCAGACACAGGTTGCTCAAAGCCTGCTCCCATGTCTAAAGCCTGGACAGAAATGGATATTACACACTGTATTCAGCACAGGCTCTGGAATCGCAAGGGACATGGAGTCCTACGCCTCCGTTTTATGTGTCAGCAGCAAAAAGGCAATGAGTTTCTTGAACTTCCATGGCACGGCATTCCATCCTTGGACATTGCCTTCTTGCTGCTATATTTTAATGACACTCACAAGAGTGTTCAGAAGTCAACACTTCTAAGAGGCCAAGAGGACTTAACTGAAAGGGAATCTTCTCTCTTTCGGAGTGCCCGACAAGCATGCAGCCTTGCATCTGATGTTTCTTGTCCTTCTCAGAGACATGATGGGTCTGTAAATAACCAGTGCTCCCTCCACCCATACAAAGTTAGTTTCCATCAACTAGGCTGGGATCACTGGATCATTGCTCCCCGGCTGTATACCCCAAACTACTGTAAAGGAGTCTGCACTCGGGTGCTACCATATGGTCTCAGTTCCCCCAACCATGCCATCATTCAGAGCCTTGTCAATGAATTAGTGAATAACAGTGTACCTCAGCCCTCCTGTGTCCCTTATAAGTTTCTTCCTATGAGCATCCTTTTGATCGAGGCAAATGGGAGTATTTTGTACAAGGAGTATGAGGGTATGATTGCCCAGTCTTGCACATGTAGGTAACAGGGAAGTTACAGCTATCTTAGATTTCACAAAAAAATTGCACAAGGGTTTAAAATAAAGAAATATTAGTATTAAAGTTGCCAGTAACCTTCTATCCAATCTACAGATTCTATTTCTTCTTTATGTAAGTCACAAATATTGTGTTTATGCTTAAAACATAAGAACACTTTAATAAACAAAATGCTGAGATCACATCATAATATTTTAAAAATAATTTAAAATCTCAATTAGTCTCTTCCCCTATTTTTGTGTTTCTTGATTTATAAAAATGTTTCTGGTACTGATATATTCTAGCAAGGACCAGTGCAATTCAACTAGTCAGAGCCCTCGATGCTTGTGTAAAATGTTCCTTTGGAGATGTGCTCTTTATTTTGTCTTTTTCAGTTGTGACTTTGTTTTAAAAAAAGTCATGGTAGTAGAACTTGTGGGGTACTAGAACTGACTTCCTTCTGGGCTCACATGTTTCATTTAGTTGGACTCTTCTAGACATGGGTCTCAGGAAGATGAACTTGCTGTTGTGGTGGGGAGGTGTGGAAATCTCACTTGGACTAAATGCCGTTTGTAGTGTGACTCCTTTTGATTTCTTCCTTTTCCTTTTTTTCTGGTGCTGGGGATAGTAAACACAGTGTTCTACCATTATGCTATACTCCCAGCCCAGTATGACTCCTTTATACTTCTATACTATATTTAAGAGTTAAGAGTTGGGACTGTATTGCAAATAAATGATTACTTTTCTTGTTAGAAAAGAATTTTGAATGCTTTGGAGACTGGGAGAGAGTGGGTGGAAGGAATTTCTATCCTTTGTTCCCTAAAGCTATGACCCAAAACCCAACTTTAATCCTCAATGGGCAGGGCTGTAAGCTCCTCAGTTCCACTCTTAAGGCACACTCACTAATAGTGAGCTGCTCTCACTAATGTACCTGTTAAAGAAGTCCAGTATGCCTTTGCACTTGCCTAGCTGTTGTCTTATCACCATTCTCAGTGGAATGGGACTGATTAAGTGGTGGGTACATCTGCTTGCCAACTGTGAATTCGTAAGTTTCTTTCAATTTATCATAAATTAATTGCTCCTTTCTGAACAGCTGATTCCCACCAGACTGAATATCTTGAAAGTCTATACCTAAATTTTATTTTTCAATCTGGGGAGCTGTTCCTAAGCACCCTTTTGTTCATATATCTACTTAGAAAAAAAGCATTGTTCTTCAGTACTCTCATGACAATCCAGTCTCAACTAGGTATCTTTTCTCTCTTTACATAGCACTATATGCTTTCCTATATATAGTCTGTAATGTTACTGTCTTCACTAGAAAGAGGAGGTGTTCTGAATGACTAGAGCTGAGGACCCAATAAGTCTTTAAAAGAACACAAAAACACAATAGTAATATTTTTGTAGTACTGAATACCTTAATGTTTGCTTATTCATATATTTATATATTTTCCTTCACAATAAATGTAACATGTGTACTTGTATACAAGGTTGGGTGGTTTCAAATTTATACAAATTATAAAAGATTATGAAACCTATTTTCTTGTGTACTTCAGTTTGGGAAATCACATATTGTGAGCTGATTTGGGAGAACAACTTTAGGTTTCCCATTTAGCTGTTCACCCTTTATGAGGTAGGTATTAAGTAAGGAGCTAGAGAGATGACACAGAAGTTAAGAACTCTTGCTGTTCTTCCAGAGGGCCTGGGTTCGATTCCCAGCACCCATATGGCAGCTAGCAACTCTCCATAGCTCCAGTTCTAGGGGATCTGACACCCTCTTCTGGCCTCTGCACATAGTGCATTTAAGTATATGTAGGCAAAACACTCATAAAAAATTTTTAAAGTATATTTTAAAAAATTTATTAACAGACCCAAAGATGAACCTTGACTATAGGACCAAGTCAGCATCTTGGATCTTTGGAGTTTTCAGAAAGTCATGATCTCCTAGACTTATGACTCCCAAATGTCTGTGAAATACCTGTTGAGAGTTCATGATTAGTTGTCCTTGTTATCCATTAAGCTGTGAGTTGTCAGAATACTTAAGGAAAGCACTGGCAGGATGGTGTCAGTTGTTAACTGATGTTGTAGATTCTTTCTTTTGAAATATTGTTCAGCACTTTTCCTCAAATCTAAAGAGATTTGTGTCTTCAGCTTTTGCGAGGAAGGACAAAGGTCCATGAGAGGAGAAAGATGTGTGGATATGGGATCTACTTGCCCAGGTAAGTGGGGATAAAAGGTTACTTGGTCTGAGGAAGAAAAGTAGAGAGCTAAGTCTTTGTTCTCCAAATCCCAGACAGTAGGCAATGTCATCATCATCTGAAAGTGAGTGTGAAAGGATCAGGCATTTGAATTTGCTTTTTAGACTTGAGGCTTTCTTACATTTATCTTAGGAGCATGCTGCATGTAATTCTGAGGAAACTGGGAATCCAGGTAAAAAATTATCTTAGGTTCCACCAAACATTTGAATGCTAATCATGTGAAATATTTCATATATGTTCAATTCTTTCAATAGTACTATGGTGTGGGTGGGAACTATTAGCTCCATTTATAGCTTTTATTGAGGTATAATTGATGTGCCACAAAAATCATTTTGTTGAGTTGGTTTGGGAATAGACAAAGTTGTGAAAATATTAATACAGTCTAATTTTACGATAAAAAGAAATCACATGTGCATTCCTGGAGCTCCCTCATTAGGCTAGGCTGACTCACCACTGAGCTCTGGGGATCCTCCTGTTTCCACCTCCCCAGCAATCAGATTATAAATGCATTCTGCCACAAGTTCTATGTGTGTGTTGAAGACTGCACTCAGGTCATAATGTATGCAAAGAAAGCACTTTACCTACTGAACCATCTTCCCCACTCTAATCTATATACAGATGTTTATATAAATTCAGTCATATACCATTTGGCCTTTTCTGATTGGCTTGTCTGCTAAAACCCCAAATACAACACCAAACAACAGTAATGATGTGGACAAACAAGATGCCTAATTTATTGTTTGTAGGAATATTAAATGATACAGTTACTTTAGCAGATAATCTGGCAGTTAATTACAAAATAAAGCATACAATCTGAAATACAATCTCATCATATAATCTTGACAATCATACTCCTTGATATTTTTAAATCAGTTAAAAATGTAGGCTTACACAAGAAACTCCACATGAATGTTTACAACAAAATGTAATTTCTAAAACTTGGAAACAACTAACATGTTCTTTAATAGAACAAACAGAAGAAGTTGATAACACACATGGTACATGTATGTAATGGAAGACCATGAAAAGACATAAGGAAACTTTGAAGGCTGATTGTTAAGAGAAGCCAGTATGTCTGCTGGGTGGCAAATACCTGTAATTTCAGCACTCAGGAGATGGAGGCAAGAAGATTGCCGTGAGTCTGAAGACAGTTGGGGCTACATAGCTCCAGGTCAGCCTGGAATATAAAATAAGACCTTGTCTTAGACAAAAATATTAAGATCAGTCTTAAAATTTAAATATAAGGCTAGGGTGATAGCTCATTGGATGAAGCAGTTACCATGGAAATGTAAGCACTGGGAGTTTGGGATCCGCAGAATCCATTTAAATGCAAGGGCAAGGTAGTTTGCTGGTAATTCCAGCATTCAAAGATAGACACAGAATCCTCAGAGTAAGCTGACCCCACATTGGTGAGGTCTGGTTTCAATTAAGACACCCTGCTTCAATGAATAAAGTGGAGAGTAATCTAGAAGACTCCTGGTGACAAACGTGAGTTTCCACATGCATGTGTGGATATGTATGTATCCGTACATGGAGATGTGTACATGCTTGTACACAACATATGATTGATGGAGGGAGAGAGAAAACAAGGGAATCAATGAAGCTTCTATATGATTCTGATTCTGGAATGGTAAATACATGTTATATATTTGTGAAAACCTATAGAATTAGGACAGAATGAGTCCTAATGTAAAGTACAAACTTTAATAATGTGTCAGTAGATTCATTCACTGTAACGCAAGATGTTAATAACAGGAAAACTGAAGGAATGAATGAGAGAGAAGAGTTCCAAGTGATAATTTACTTTAAAAAATATTCTTGGTGCTGGAGAGATGACTCAGTGGTTAAGAGCACTGGCTGCTTTTACAGAGGACCTGGGTTTGAGTCCCAGCACCCACACAGTGGCTAACAACTGTTCATAACTCCAGTTCTGGAGGATCCAACACCTCTTCTGACCTTATTAGACAATGCACAACATGGACGCACCTACCTACATTCAGGAAATATGCACATAAAATTAAAATAAGTAAAATATAATAAATAGAAAAAATTCTTCATTTCATAAAATTGCAAATGTGTATATCATGTACAGCACAATGTGTCATACATGCATATATACATACATGATATATAGTAGAATGGCTACATTAAAACTAAATTCTGGGCAGGTTGTCTTGTGTGATTCATAAGCAAGCTTGCCACTGAAGTCTTCTGGTTGGCTATCCTGGTACCTGGATCCACTAGGGTGACATTCTGATCATATCTAATTGGAATGGGCTTGGATACTCGGATATTCCCCTAGAGGCTTTTGTGAAGCCTCAGTCCAAAAGGACAGCTTGGCACTAGGGTGGTCTTTGAGCCTGAGTCTTCAGGGCTAACGAGGTACTGGAAATAGCCTGAAGCCTAATTTTCAGGACAAGCCTGAGTTCAAGGCCCACAAAGTCTGGATTAGAGCCAGAACCATCATAGATGGTCCTAGAAACTCAGTCCTTGGGTGCTAGTCTAGAACCAGGATCTATTTGGGTAGATACGAACACAGTATCTACTGGAGTTGGCCTAGACCTTGAGGCTATTGGAACCTGTAGTCTGCCTGATGCCTAGGTAAGCATAGAGCCTGGAACCACAAACACTGAGTTGGTGCTTGTAGCTGTGGGAACAGGCTGGAACCCAGGTCCATAGGGGCCAGGTTTACAGTGTAAAGACTGAATGTACTTGGACAGTCTAGGTAGTTAAATCTGTGAAAAATGGCTTGGTTCGTGGGTCCTCAGTGGCTAGTCTAGAGAGTAAGACCACCTCACTACTGGACTGCCTGTGTCCCTGGTCTTAGCTCCTGTGTCTTAGTTCCTGAGACAAGATGTGCTGACAGAACACATAGCCAAGGGCAATGTGGGCAAGTTAATTCTGGTCTGATCAGGACCCTGGGGCATATCTGAAGTCAAAGGTTGCAAGGGCTGGCCTGATGCTAGCCATGCCTGAAGTCCTCATCTGTGGGACTACTGTGAATGGTAGGTCCAGAGTTGATGGACTGATGACTAAAGCTGTGGGAACTGACCTAGTCATGGGGCCACATGTGTCAACCAGATAATGGGAGTAATTTGGAGCCTGGGGCTGCTGGGGCTAGTCTAACCCTAGGTATGCTTGGAGACTGAGGCTGTTGGAACTTGCCTGGAGCTGGTATAGACCTGTAGCCTGGTACCACTTGGAGTTGTGTAGCACTGAGGGCAATGTAGAGTTTGGGATACTGAGTTCAGCTTTGCAGTTAAGCAGATCCAGAGATCAAGTCAGATGTATAAGGCTAGAGTTGTTGTGTCTAGCCTGATGCAATGGCAGGCCTAGCGGCTCAGTGCCTAAATGGCCATTTAGAGTCTGGGGCCATTGAAACCTGCTTGGTGCTAGGTTTTAATGGCGTCAACCCAGCATTAAACTTTAAAGTAAATGTGCAGGGTTTACTTCCCTCTTTCACACTGAGTATGTCTTTCTCTACACTGTGCACTGGTGTGCTGTTGAGGGAAAGATGACACAGATACAGGTAATGTAGAACTGTTTTTTCTACTTTCTTCAATGTGTCTTTTCTTATCCTGTTATGCTCAGGTTCTGTGATCTCTCACCTGGTTTCCTTAATTTGTGTGAAGGCATTTTTGTGTATAGATACTTTTGATACTGATGTTTCTGCAGGAGGATGATTTCTGGAGAGTTCTGTGTCACCATTTGCATTGTCCCTCTGTCAACTCTCTGTACTTTCTATTCATTCTTTCTCTAAACATAGGACTGAGCTAAATATAAAATGAAACACTTGCATGAGACAAACCCTAAGACATATGAGTCAGGTCAAGTTGTGATAATTTTCTGAAAATAGAATTTTGAAAGAGAGCTTCAACTCAGTTTTCCCTCACCTAGTAATGTTCCCAACTATTAGAACTGTTAGGCTGTTATTTTTCAAGGTTACTGCAGAGCTGAGAATAGAGTGAGTAAAACAGAACAAGCTGAAATAACACAGAGCTCATTGCTCATTTTCCTTAACAAATGTTTCTTGGATCATTAAAAGCCTTTTATTAATTCAAAATGGTAATTTTCCCTCAGTGCTCTGTTTTTATTAAGGTGAAGCATTTTGGAGATCCTTCTTGCCCCACCATTCCTGTCACTACATTAGCCATTTTTTACTATGACTTGTTCCAGGGTCCCAAACTCTATGCCTTCTGTTCTCATTCAGTGCTTCAAAACTGCATTTTCACCATTATTAGACTATTTCTCATCATCCCATGAAATGCTAAGTCATTGTTACATACCAGGGATATTTGCGTACTTCTACGCATATTTCAAACAATACAGATAGACACATCTACCACATGTTTAATTTTATCCACAAGTAGTTTATTGCACGTGTTAATGTAGAAGGACAATATGGTATGCACATAGTAGGGTGTTGCCCAATCAAATGATTTATATCATTTTTCATCTTTATGGTTATACATATTTTTGTGTATAGCAAGAAGACAATCCTTGAGACTGATTTTCTTTGGCCCTATGAGACCAATGGAAAAATTTTCAGAGAAAGAAAGAAAGAAAGAAAGGAGGGAATTAGACTTACAGTGGAAGGTGAAAGGAGTTCCCATAAACTGAAAATGATAGAATATGTGAACTATGTCTGTAAGGTTATGAAAAACAATTTCAAAAGAGGATGTGAAGGGATGACTTCAGAGAGTAAGGAGGTTCAGAACATTCATTGATTTTTATTGAGATGACAGATTCTCATCTGCTGTCAGGATTCTTTTCTGATATTGCTTGTATGCCATAGCTTACTGCAGTTATGCCATGGCTTACTATCATTGCTGGTGTCTCAGCTGGTAAATGTGAAAAGTTGGGAGGTCTGTGATATAGGAATTTAGTATTCAATTGAGTGTGCTTTCTCCTCTTTCTCCTTTCAGCTATTGTCCTACTCAATGAAAGATATTATTGTCATCAATGTTAGTGTAGAGGCTGTGAGAAAATCATTACATAGCCTGAGACTGTCAGGCAATCCATGTATTTTGGATTCCCCAGATTACAGAAAACTGCTGATTTCCTACATTTGCACTTTGAGGTGTCTAATCAAAGGTTGCAGGTATGAACTCTGCCTTAGCTTCTTTTCTGTAGCTACTCCCAAAGACAGGGGCAGTCTCTAAGAGTGGGGGAAATATGGTCAAAGTACATGACACACTTGAATGAAAATGTCAGTATGATTCCTGTTAATTTGTACAGTGAGTACAAGCTAACAAAAATAAGAAATTAAAGTAAAATGTTAAAAAATGTTTTAATTAAGCTGGGCATAGTGGTAGATGCCATTAGTCCCAGAATGCAGGAGACGGGTCAGCCTCATCTACATAGCGAGTTCCAGGCCAGCCTAGGCTACAGGAAGACCCTGTCTCAAAAGATAAATAATAAGTAAATAAAGAAATAAATAAAAATGTTAAATTAAAATTTTTGTAGGGAAAGTAAATATAGAATTATTAAAGCTAAGCATTACATTTGTCTTCCATTGTTCCTATGTCAGTGGGCTTAAATATTTCTTACAATAATTTACTTTGGCAACAGCATTTTTTTTTCATGTTACTAGCATATATATGCTTTTGAACAGGATCCGTTGGGCTAGGAAGATTGAAGGATAGGAAGAGAGATCAAACCAGTTGTCCCCATTAGTCTGTGTCCAATGTGTCTTGGTCCTGTCCTACTCATTTGTTAGTACTAATACAGACCTGTACAGACACGATGACAATAAATGGGAGATTACCTTACTCAGAAAGTTACTATGACTTTGTTGATAGTTCAGTATAATAAGGAAGAAGGAATGATTTTACTCCCAACTTCAATTGGCTGCCTGATGAACAAACATGTGTTTTAGCTGTCAGAGTTGGGCAATGCTGAGAAGAAGGAATGTGATTCTTATAGAATTTCCAATACCTATGCATTTTAGCTAAAAAATTCTGCTCCCACTCAAATACAGAGGCTCTCATTATGTGCTACATATTTCTGCCTTTTGCGATGCACCTTCACTGGACTCCTATAACATCCAATAAGTTTAGTTTACCCTTCCAGACTATTCACACACTACTACCTTGTCATCCTACATATCAACTCATATACCAGAAGTGAGAAAATTATTTTATTATTCTTGGGTGTGACTCTTTATATCTGATGGTGTGTAAATCTTGGTGGAATACAACTTAGGATGTAGATCAAGTAGACAAGATGTTCTATAGGCTTATCTTTCCCTTTGGATGCAGCTGAAAGGAAGCCACATGTTTAGGACAGCAGAGGGTACTGAGTATTATTTGGAGAGCTTCCAGAATCATAGGACCTTGGCTACCATTTGTCATTTGACTTAAGCTTAGTTACAAAACAAGAGAATTGGAAACTTGGAAACAGGCATATAAGCCTTAATTTTATTTTTATTTATTTTTTATCGTATCGTGTGTTTCACACAGAAAATGTCAATCTTAATCATCTTTATGCCCCTTTCCCCAGCAGCACCTCCCATAGCCCCCCAACTTGAATCCATACATCCATACAGTCTTAAGATCTATTGTGTCAACTTAGCGTCCCCAAATGACTTCAATACAGGTTCATCCATTAAGATCTAGTCTGCCTACCCAGAGTCCCTAGCTTTAGGAAGACTTAACAGTAATCTGTTGCCAATATTTCTTAAACAAAGGTTGAGATCTGCTACCCATTTCCCCAGTTCCATGCTAGGTTTTTGTCTGCTTGAGTTTGCATGGGTCTTGAACATGCAGAAACGATTGCTGTGGGTTCATATGAGCAGGGTCCCAGGAACCTGTAAGAATGGTCATGCACCTCCTCACTGGATCTTACAATCTTTTTGCCCCCTCTTCCACAATGGTCTTTGAGCGACAGGCGAGTGAAGCTTAATATGAAGGTTCTGTGCAGGGACTGACACTCTGCAGACTCCTAATATCCACATTTACACCATTTGTGATCTTTTGTGTTCCTGGACCTCTGTTGCATGAAGGAATTTCATTAATGAGTTGAGAAGTTCATTACTCACTTCTTTATGCCTTGTTCTACATTGCATGAGCCTTGGGTATAGAGGTTGCATGGTAGATGTACCACTTAGGCATGAGCAAATCACCAATAATGTCTGTGTGTGACCAGTTATGGTACTTTGTAGTAGTCTCTGTCTTGTGCCAAAGAAGTTTCTTTGATGAGTGGTGATGTGGATACTTAACTGCAAATATAAGAATACATATTTTGCATTTAGTAAGAAGTTACATTAGCATAGGGATGTGACAACCTTGTGTGTTTGACCTCTTCAGCCATGTGTATTTGGCTATGATTATAGTACCAGACATGAGTTTCCTCCCATTGAGCTGGGTCTAAGACCAATTAGGTACCATTGATTGGCCCCAAGATAAAAGTGCCACTACTGCACCAGTGTCGAATGCTGTGCCAGCCATCAATGTGGTTGTTTGGTCATGAAGCTGGCATTAGGCAATCAATTGATGTTTTTCCTTGGCTACTTGCATCATGCTTTCCTGAGCTATAAGTGCTAGCCTTCAGGGGAAGTAGCTTCCAGGTCAGTTCTAGCTCCATTGCTCAAAATCCAGTCTCTGAAATATGTCCTGTCTTTAGTAATGGGATCTTACCTTTAAGTTCTGGGAGGCAATCAGGAGCAATAGCCTGTGTAATTTTGTGAGTCTCTTGAACCACCCTGGCCAACAACTCAAAGTAAGGTTTCTCCTGTCTGGTACTGTTAGCTGGTATCTAGGTCGGCCTTCATTTTAATACTACAACAAGTCTATTTTCAAATTAAGATAAATTTTCTTCGCATTATAAAAGAAATATATAAGCATAATTTTAAAAATAAGAGAATGGTTTAAAATGAATAGTAAATTTGTCCCTTTCCTTACCCTGACTGCATACTCCTCATATTCAAAGGTGACTGTTTTATTAGTATTTTAAATTAGCATATGAAGTAATGGGTTTCATTATGGCAGTTTCACACATTTGCTTTTGTTGATTCTCCTCCCCCACTTCTACCCACTGCCACCTCCTGCTGGTCCCCTTCATTTATCTAGAAGCCCTCATGGAGAGGTAACAATTATAAACACTCATACATATGCTTTTGGGAATTTACATTTCTGCAAAGTATTTACACATGCTTTTGTGTTGTTTGTTTTACACAGTCTTTTTTTCTAGGAATACTTTGCTGCATATTGCTTTTTTCAAATTATGTATATTTAACACGAAGACATATAGATATGTTTCACTCCTGTCTGCCTTAAAATAAATCTAGAAATTATGAAAGTAATGCCAATACTTGGTTAAGTGTTCCCTTAGTATTACATAATGTAAGAAATAATATAAAATAAGTAACTCCTACTGCCTAGAGGCGGCCTCTATTACTAATTTATTGTATATCCTCCCAGAAAATGTTGTATACATTTATGAATAGGTAGTAGATCTTTTTCTTAATTGAGATTATTTGTGCTTCTCTAAATGATATGGTATTCTTTTAAATTTTTGTTTTATTTATTATTAATGTGTGTGTATGTGTGTGAGAGAGAGAGTACAGGTACACATGCGTATGTGTAGAGATCAGAGAACAGTTTTGTGAAGTTGCTTCTCTGCTTCCACCATAGGTTCTGGGGATCAAACTCATATCATCAGTCTTGCACAGCAAGCACATTTATCCACTTAACCAGTCTTGAATAGTATCTTCTAAAAGTAATTATTAATCCAGGGCTAGAAAAATGAGCTCCTTTTTTTTTTTTGACTTCTATTAACAGGGCCAGTATTCTGTGGGTACAGTGCAGGTAACTACAGTAGTTGTGCATTAATGACTGCAGTAGTCTAGAGAATGGCATTTTGCAGCTATTCACCTTACCTTCTGGCGCTTTCATATGTTCAACCCCCTATTCTGCAGTGTTCTCTGAGCCTTAGAGCGGGGTAGCAAAGGTATATTGTTTAGGACTGGGCCCACAACCATTGCTTATTATTTGCATCTTAAGGGACCAAAAACTTCTGCATTCATCACTAGTCACTGTGAGGAGTGGTTTCTCTGATTAATATTAGGAGCAGCTTTTGTCTATGGATATTAGCGTTGATATTTAGAAGGCAGTTTGATGCTATGTCAGTTCAAACATAAGTAACAAGTTCCCTATCTGGCCCTACAACTTCCTGACATGGGATGTTAATCAGGTTTAACAGTACCAAGCATGAGTCGCCCCCACAATTTCATGGAGCAGGCCTCAAATGCAATCAATGGTCAGTTAGTTACCCTCATCACAGGTGGGCATTTGGTGGCCAAAAATTATTAACAAGTTACATTCCTCTGTCAAGTAGGAAGACAAAAGGTTAAATCACTTCCCAGGGCTTTAGCAAAGCTTTAGTGAAAGCAGACAGACAGGAAGGGATGGAGGAACTAATAGACATCAATTTAAAGCAGCTCCCACTCACTTTACATTCCAGCAGTGATCTCAAAAAATTGTAATGTGAGCCCTGTACATGCTGCATTTACTGCTAAGGGTTTACAATGGAAAAAAAGTGGAAATTAAAAAAAAATGCTTCAAATTTATTATTATTATACTTAGATATATCTTAGTTCAGGCCTCTAGTATAAACTACAGAAGAGTGTGTTACTTTGATAAATATTTATTTCTCACAGTTCCAAAAGCTAGGGGTTCCTAGATGCTGCAGATTCAGTGTCTCTGGAGAACCTGTTTCTTGGCTTGCAGATAGCCCCCTTCATGTTTCCTCACATTATGTGGGAAAAGATCATGGTTTCTTCCCACACTGATCTTATCCAAAAGGCTGACAAGCCATGTCTCCCCTTTTTTATAATGGCAGTTATCTCATCATGGAAGATCTTTACCTTTTTAACCCTATCTATATCTTATTACCACCCACAGGCTCCATTTCTAAATGCTATCTAAGGGGGATGGGACTGAATAGAAACAGTCTATAGCAAGATGTATAATAAAATCCTTATAATTTCACAAATTCCAAAGAGATCATCGCAGTCTAGATAAGGTAGTGTAATTTGTTTAGTTGCTTCCCCTGGTGATCATATTAGAATTAAAACACTTTAAGTATCAAGCAGAAAAAATCTCCATAGCCAATGATATTAGTTATAATTTTTGGCTATTAGAGCTCTCTGATTAAAGGGAAATAAAATAAAATTTAAAGCAGTCTTTGGAATAATGTTTAATTTTGGAGTTATAACAAGCAATTTTTAGTTTGCCAATTCACTATCAGAGACTGACCCATAGAAGCTAATGATTTTCCAGCCTGAAATACATATTTTCAATAGGTCAAAAAGATTCTAGCTCTGATAAGGGCTTATAGAAATCTCTGCTTGATGCTTGGATTTGTGCTATGACTGTCTGATTCTACAAAAGATTGGCTTTGCTGCTAAGGAAGAGCTACTGGTTTGTTCAGGATTTTTTTTTTTTTTTGCAAAAAGATCTCCCTATAACTCCAGAAAGCCTGGAAATCACTATGTAAACAAGACTGGCCTCAATCTCACAGGACCACCTCTGTTTCTCATGCTGAGCTTAAAGGTGTGTGCCATCATACCTTACCCTTGTTTAAGAATTCTTAATTCACAAACACTAATCAGCTGTACCTCACTCTAAGCTGATATTGCCTGCTACAGGTTATTTCAGTTTGATCAAGAACAGTGCGGAACTGAAAGCAACCAACAAAATTCTTACTTGTTTTTATTGATGTAATATTTATACATGTCTATGAAATACATTGTGATGTTCTGACTCATGTATATTGAGTAGTGATCAATACAAGATAATTTGGAAGTCATCACTTTAAGCTTTTATTATTTCTCACTCAAATTCTTCTCTTTTATTTTGAACTGTAATATGCATTATTTTAATAACATTCACCTGCTGTACAATAAAGCAGTGAAACTGACCTCTTCAATACAACAATAACATTGTACCCACAAACAATACTGAGATCATTTGATCATCACATGCAGAAGGATGCAACTGGATGTCTATTTCTCATCAATAACAAATATTAGTTCTAAATAGATTAAATCTAATTGAGACTCAAAGCTAATTGTATTTTTTTATTTTTAAAAACTTTATTGGTAAGGTTAGGAAAATGTTCTTTTCAGATCCTCCCTGCACCTCCTCTTACTGACCCCCACCCAATCAATTTAATTATATATATATTTATATTATAAATATATATTATATTAAAAAATATATATATAGGCCATAGAGTCTGATTTGTGTCCTAAATGTCCTTCAGTATGGGTCCATACACTTATCCACTGGACCCACCAAGAGTCCCATCCCTGTAAGACTCTGTCTTTCCCACTTCCAGCAGTCATCAATTGCCAAGAGTTCCTGAGTTTGTGTTGGGATTTATTATCCACTTCCCCATGTCTATGCTGGGATTTTGTCTGGTTTGAGCTTGCATAGGACTTGTGCATGCTATTACCATTGCTTTTGAGTTCATATAAAGAAATGACTATCGGTATAACAGTTTCTAGTTCCATCCATTTAGCAGCAAATTTCATGATTTGGTCTTTCTTTACTGCTGAGTAGCTCTCTATTGTGTAAATGTACCATATTTTCATTATTTATTCATCTCTTGAGGGACATTTAGATTGCTTCCATTTCTTAGCTATTATGAAAATAGAAGCAGTAAACATGGCTATGTAACTATCTTTGTAGTAGGATGATTCCATTGGATATATGCTAAAGAGTGGTATGACCAGATCATGTGGTAGATCATATGGATCATTTTGGTCTTTTAAGAGTTTTCCATACTTATTTCCACAGTGGTTGCACCAGTTTGCAATCCCAACAGTGCATTATCCTTTCCCCACATCCAAACCAACATTTGGTGTAATTTGTTGCCTTAATCTTAGCTATTCTTACAGAGGTTAGACGAAATCTCAAAGTGGTTTTGATTTATATTTCCCTAATTACTAAGGATGTTGAACACATTTTAAGGTGTTTTTCGGCCATTTTTATTTCTTCTTTTGAGAGCTCTCTGTTCGGAACCATAACCCACTTTTTGATTGAGTCATTTGTTTCCATCTTTGTTTTTTGAGTTCTTTGTAAATTCTGGATATTGATCTTCTGTTGGTTGAATAGTGAAGATTTTCTCCTACTCTGGGTATCCTCTTCACTCATTGGTTGTTTCTTTTGCTATACAGAAGTTATTTTTTCCATTTAATGAGGGTCCACTTGTCAAACGTTGACTTTAATTCTTAAGCAACTGATGTCCAATGTAGAAATTCCTTTTTTTGCACTTATATCTTGTAAGGTACTGACTATGTATTCTTCTAACACTTTCAGTGTTTCAAGCTACACATTGAGGTCTTTGATTAATTTGGAGTTGACTTTTATGCAGGGTGATAGGTATAGCTCTAGTTTCATTCTTCCACATGTACAGATCCGATTTCTCAAGACTCTTTTGCTAAAGATGCTATCTTTCCTCCAGTGTGTGTTCATGGTGTCTTTGTCAAATATCAGCTGCAGGGAGTTATGTATGGCATAATGCAGTGTGGGCCTTAGCCAGGCCACCTGCCATGAGGAATAAGTGGACTGGACGTTCCACTCTGGCCAGTCATGACATCAGCTTCTGCTCCACACCTGGAGGACCTTTCTAAGAGATTGAACGCTAGTGGCCGCAGTTTGGAACCACCCCATAGGACAATTGGCTAACCAAACTCATAAAACCCTTTATACTTCCTTGAATAAACTGAGTTTGCTGCGGCTCGCCCTCCACATGCTTTTAACCCAGCTCCTGGTGTCTGTGTTTTGACTCTGTGCTTCTTGCCCCCTCACGGCAGAGACTCTGCATCCTACTCAGGCTGGCCCCAAGCAGAGGGACCCAAATACAGTTATGTTTGTTTATTATATTTTGTTCCATTGATCTACAAGTCTATTTTTGTGTCAATATCATGTTGTTTTTGTGACTATGGCTCTGTAATACAGATTGAAGTCTGGTGTAATAATCCTCTGGGCATTACTCTTTGTGCTCAAAATTGTTTTAGCTATTTAGAGTCATTGTGATTCCATATGAATTTTAGGATGGATTTTTCTATTTCTGTGAAGAATGTCTCAGGTATTTTAATTGGGATTGCATTAAACCTGTAAATAGCTTTTGGTAAGATGGTCATTTTCACAGTATTGATTCTACTAATCCAAGAGCATGGGAGGCCTTTGCATCTCTTTGTGTCTTCTTCAATCTCTTTTTTTCAAAGATATAAAATTTTAGTTAAATAAGTCTTTAATGCCTTTGGGTAGGTTTAACTCCAGATACTTTTTTGAGGCTATTATGAATGGAAGTATTTTCCTGAACTCATTGTCTGATTGCTGGTTATTTGTATATTAAAAGGCTACTGATTTTTTTAGATTGATTTTATAAACTGACACTGTGCTGAAAGTGTTCATCATTTCTAGAAGGTTTTTGGTGGAATTTCTGGGATTTAATGTACAATATATCATCTGCAAATAAGGATAATTTGAATTCTTCTTTTCCAGTTCATACCTCTTTAATTTCCTTCTCTTGTCTTATTGCTCTAGCAAGCACTATATTGAAAAGGAATGAGGATAGTGGACAGTCATGTCTGGTTCCTGATTTTAATGGGAATGCTTCAGGTTTTTCACCATTTAGAATGATGTTGGTGAGTTTGTTGTATGTAGCCTTCTTTATGTTGAGGTATGGTCTCTCGAGTCCAATTCCCTCTAGGACTTTTATCATTAATGCTTGGTGCATTTTGTGAAAGGACTTTTCTGTGTCTATTGAGATTATCATGTAATTTTTTGTTTTAAATTTCATTTATATAATATGTTTATTGACTTTCATATATTGAGCCATCCTGCATCTCTGGAATAAAACTGACTTGATCATTGTGGATGATCTTTTTTACTTGTGTCTGTATGCAATTTTCAAGTATTTTGTTGAGAAGTTTTGCATCTATTTTCATTAGGAATAGGAGCCTATAGTTTCATTTTTTGTTGTGTCTTTATCTGATTTTGGAATTAGAGTGCTACTAGTGTCAGAGAAGGAATATAGGAATTTCCCCATTTCTATCTTTTTAAATAATTTAAGTAGTATTGGTCGCAGATTTTTTTAAAGTTCTGGTAGAATTCTGTTGTGAAACTGTGTGGACCTGGACTTTTTTTAGTTGAGAGACTATATGTTTCAATTTCCTTGTTTCTTATGGGTCTGTGTAAGCTGTTGATCTCTTCTTGGTTTAGCTTTGGTAGTTTCCGTGAATTTAGGAATTCTTCCATTTCTCTTAGGTTTTCATATTTAGTAGAATATAAGTTTTTGAAGTATTCCCTTATAATGTTATAGATCTTTGGGGTGTCTCTTGTCATGTTTCCCCTTTCATTTTTGATTTTGTTGATCTGGTTTTCCTTTCTTTCTTTTGGTTAACTGGACTATGGGTCTATCTTGTTTATATTTCAAAGAATCAGATCTTAGGTTCATTGTTTCTTTGTATTGTTTTATTTGTTCCTACTTCATTCATTAATTTATTTTTATTTTGTGTGTATGAGTGTATTGCTTGGACGTAAGTGCAACTGTGTTGTGCAATGCCTATGAAGGTCAGAAAAGAGTGTCAGATTACCCTAGAACTGGAGTTACAGATGATTGTTAGCCTCCATGTGGGTGCTTCAAATTGAACCTGGCTCCCCTGCAAGAACAAGTAGTGCTCTTAACCACTGAGCCATCTCTCAAGCCTTATTTCATTAATTTTTGCTCTGATTTTTATTTGTTCTCATATGGTAGGTTTGAGTTTGGTTTGTTCTTACCTTTCCAGAGTCCTGAGATGGCACCTTTCCACAACGCCCTCCCCTATGGAATTTATGCACTCTGTCATTTATATTAAGGCCTATTGTGTCAAGTTAGTGTCCCCAGAATTCCTCAGTGCAAGTTCATCCACTAAGGCCTAGTCAGCCTACCCATAGTCCCTTGCTTTAAGAAGATTAACTCTTCCTCATCAACAATAACCAGCTGCCAATATTTCTTCAACAAAGATTCAGGTCTGCTGCCCATTTCCTCAGTTCCATGCTGGGTTTTTGTCTGCTTGAGTTTGCATGGATCTTTGAACATGCTGACATTATTGCTGTAGGTCCATATGAGTAGGGTCCCAGGAATTTGTACATTTCTATTTCTATATGATTATGTGCCTCCTCCCTGGCTCTTACAATCTTTCTGCTCTGCCCTTTCTTCTGCAATGGCCTCTGAACCATGGGTAAGTAAAACTTAATATAGGAATCCTGTCCAGGGACCCACACTCTGCAAATTCCTAATCTCCACATTTTTGCCATTTGTGATCTTTTGTGTTCCTGGCCCTTTGTTGCATGAAGGAGATTCATTAACGAGAGTTGAGAGGTTCATTAGTGTCCTCTTTACCCCTTGTTCTATGTTGAATGAGTCTTAGGTGTAGCAGTTGCATTGTAGATGTGCCACTTAGGCTTGGGCAATTTACAGACAATGTCTGTGTGTGACCAGTTGTGGTACTCTGTAGTGGTCTCTGTCTGCTGCAAAAGACGCTTCTTTGATGAGTGGTGATGGGGATACTTAGCTGTAAATAAAAGGATACATATTTTGCATTTATTAAGAAGTTACATTAGTCTAGGGGTGTGATAGCCTTGGGGATTTGACTTCTTCAGCCCTGTGTATTTGGTTAAGATTACAGTACCAGACATGAGTTTCCTCCCATTGAGTGGGATTTAAGTCCAATTAGGTAGTCGTTGATTGCCTCCAAGATAAAAGAACCACAACTGTACCAGTGTCCTATGCTGTGTTGGTTGTTGATGTGGTTATCTGCTCATGAAGCTGGTGCTGGGCCATTAATTGATGTTCTCCCTCATCTACTTGCATAGTGATCTCCAGACCTATGAGAGCTAACCTTCAGGGGAAGTGGCTTCGAGGTCAGTTCCAGCTCCATTGCTCCAAATCCAGTACCCTAAGCATGCCCTGTCTTCAGCAATAGGGTCTTACTTTCAAGTTCTGGGAGGCAATCAAGCTTTGTGGCCTGTGTAATTTTGGTAGTCTCTTAGTCCGCCCTGGTCAGCAATTCAAAGAAAGGTTTCTCCTGTCTATCACTGTTTCTTGTTATGTAGCCTTCATTATGATGTTTATGTCATTTTATTGAAAGATCTTACTGTCATTTTAATTTCTGTCTTTTTTCTGGTCCTGTTTGTATATAAATAATTATACCTTCATTTGTGTTCTTTCTGTAGCCTCTTGGGTATGAGTTGGCATCTATGATTTGAGCTTGGAGTACTTTGATCCAAACTCTTCTGGCTTTTATAGTTTGTATTGAAAAGTTAGCTATAATTCGGATGAGTTTTCCTTTATTTATGACTCTTTTTTTCTGTGGCAGCTTTCAGTATTCTCTCTTTGTTCTGTACATTTACTACCATGGGAAATTTCTGTTCTGTTCCTGTCTATCTGGTGTTTTGTGTGCTTCTTTTATCTGTATAGGTAAGATTTTCTGATATTTAGGGAAATTTTCTTCTATAATCCTAATAAAGTCAATGCCATTGACCTGGGATTCTTCTCCATCTTTTATGTCTATTAGGCTTAAATTTGGCTTTGTCATGGTGCCCTACATTTCCTGTATATTCCATTCCTGAGTTTTAAAATTTTATTCATATTCTTTGCTTGAGCAGTCTAGTTCTTTAACTTTGTCTTGCTATTTTGTTTTCCATTTCATTCATTCTATTGGTGAAGCTTTTGCCTGTCGTTTCAAATTGACATAATAAGTTTTGAAATTCCATCATCATTTCAGCCTGAGTTTTCTTCAATATTTCTATGTCTTTCATGAATTCACATTTCAGTTTCTGAATTGATTTATCAGTTCATTCATCCATATATTTGTATTGTATTGAGCTTCAGTGAGAAGTTTATCCCTATCCTTTCGAGTTCTATGTTCTTTAAATTCATTGAATTCTTTGATCATATTTATGATTGTTCCCTTAAATTCTGTGTCTTGGGGGTCCTCTGGGTAATTATCATTGTAGACTGGTGGGGTTTAGTGAGGACATATTATTTTGGGTTTTCATATCATTTGTATTTTTTTCGTTGTGATTTTGGCATGTGGATTTCTTTTGTTGCTTGTGTTTCTGGCTTGAAACTCAAGATGGGCTTTGTTGTGTTGAAGTTTGATTCTGTTTATATTTCTGATTGGGTATGACTAGCTGGTTGGCTTGAGCTTCAGGTTCTCTCTTGATTTTTTAATCAAGAGAGAGCCTCGTTGAACCAAGGCAGGCTACTCAAGATCTCTCTACGAGGGCAAATGAACCCCATCTAGTCAGGTGCTCTCTGGCAGCCTCAGAGAGAAGGGGCCACGGCCCAGGGACAGTGTATAGAAACAGAATGAGCTAGCCCCCACTAGCCAGAAGGGAAGGCCTGAGACCTGGAGCAATGAGACAGACTAGAGATTGTTCCAAAGCAGTATGATGGTGAGATACGATTTGGGTAACTGGGGCAGCTCTTCTCAAGACAGCCTCAGCAGGGCAGGCCTAAAACCCAAGAAAAGTGGATGTCTGTAATTGTATTCTTAATTTGTGATTCCTACCTAAGCCTAAAAATTAGAGATGGACATATCACAAGATGTGTGAGTCGTTCACCCACTCCTGACAGACTAAAGTTTTGACTCATTCTCAAGGGTCCCCCGTATTGTTAATTATTATGTTCTGCTTTCTTGATTAATTAGAGTTTTCAACAAATGACTGATAGCCTGTCTTTACTTCACTCACCTTTCTCTTAATAACACACACCTTTAAGACAGCTTATTTAATGCAGGTAACACCAGTAAGGGACATATATATTTTTTAGACTTCTTACTTGGACAGTTAGTCAACACAAAAAGGGGTAAAAGCATATGAAAACCCATTTTTTAAAAATTGTTGAAAACTTGAGATTTTTTTCCTGACCAACTCCTGAATGTATTTCTGGTTAGGTTTTGTCTACGTTTTCTTTTGAAAATGATTTCTCCCACATATAAATCATCTAGGCACAAAAGGGCTTATTGAGAATAGAAAAGGTCAGTGGGAGTTGGGAGAGTGTAAGGTAATGAGTATTGAATGGAGCATACTGATTTTGTAAAAATAGATAAAAATACAAATGCAGAGGTAGAACAAAGGAAGAGAAAATATTAATGATCTCTGTTTTTCTAAACTATTCCTAGAAGCACTATTCTGTTTTTGAAAGCAAACTACCTATGTAGTCTTTTCCAATGCCTGCAAGTGCTTTTAACTCAAACTTCACAGTCTTTTGACCAAACCTGCTGATGTGCTGACACTAAGTCAGCATGGAGAAGCCCCAGAGTGTACATTTCCCATGTCAAATACTTCCAAATGCTGTCCACACTTCAAAGATCGATGATCTGATCACAATCATAATCAAAGATGTTTGGAACAGACTGCTTTATCCAGTGTCTGAAACCAAGCTCCCCAGGGGTTCATGATGCATAGGGGGATCTTTGAGGAGATCCCCCAAAAGAGGAGTTTGGATTCTCTGGAACTGGAGTTACAGACAGTTGTTAGTCGCCCTATAGCTGCTGTGGATTGAACCCAGGTCCTCTGCAAGAGCAGCCAGTGTTCTTAACCACTGAGCCATCTCTCTAGCCCCCATCATAAACTTAATGATTACAGTTGTGCTGTGCCTGAATGGGTTAAACTGGAAAGATTAATAAAGAAACTTAAGTAGAAAGTCACATGGCTTTCCAAGATAGGTTTTTGTATTTTTAATGGGACTTTAAAAAACTGGTTATATCTAGGCCCACTAGAAAGTGTGACCTGCTGCATAGAGTACTTACTGATAATTATTATGCTACCTAAAGTTTTATCCCTTTCATTGATTTTTATCAAAGAATTGACTTTTTTGTTGTACTGATTTTTCTCTGTTGTTTTTGTATTCTGCCTTTCATTTACTTCTACCCAATGCTATAATCCTTCTACTGTTTTGAGTTTAGTTGACTGTAGTTTGTTTAATTTTAAGGTGATGCATTATGTTGTTGATATTTGAGATATTTCTTCTTTGTAAATATAAATTTTCAAAATGATAGGTTTCCTTTTAAACTATGTATTAGCTACATCCCATTAGTTTTCATATATTCTATTTTAACTGGCATTTATGTTAAAGTATACATTTTCCTGATGCTTTCTTCTTGGTTCATTGGTTTACTTAGAGTGGGCTATTTAATTTACATGTATTTGTGAATGTCCTCAAGCTTACTTCTATTATTGATTTCTAATTTCAGTTCCTCACAGTTGGATGTTTACTGTGTGACTTCATCTATTATCACTTTCTTTTGTAATAAATAGATATGTTTAGTGTGCCATCTTACCTTCATTTAATATATGCTTTATTTATTTTATTGCATTGAGACTTAAAATTGTCTTCTTCGCTAAAACAGTCTAAATTGTTAGTGGCAGCATAATTTCAAGTATATTCAAAAACATGACTTCGATATAGCTCTATTCCACATTTCCCCTTTTGGTCATTGTTTATAATACAACTTGTTTCTTGATACATTACATTAATAATTTTATACATTTTTTTTACCTTGCACAGCAATTGACTTCTGTTGCTTTTAATGTTTTGTTTGCTTGGGGTTTTTTGGACACGGTTTCTCTTGAGCTCTCCATCCCCTGCCTCAGTCTCCTGGTACTTAGATTATAGGCATGCACCAGTACATTGGGTCAGCAATTGCCTTTTAAATTATATAGACAAGAGGGTTACAAATACTAACATTTGTATATTGTATTTTATATTTGCCTGCTTGCATTGGTTCTCTTTATAACATTCTGTTAATTCAGGATCCTACTTAGTATTTTTGATTTTAGCCCAAATTATTTTTAGTATTTCTCATATAGTAGATATGATATAATAAAGAATTCTCTGAGTTTTTGCTTATCTTATTTTCTATTCTACTTTTTCTAAGATTAGCAGAATGTACTATAAGAAATATGAAAGCAGTTTTTCAAGAAGAATGACAATAAACAGAAATTTCTATCTGTACCAAAATACAAGGAATTTTCAGGGAAAAGAATAAATGAAATGAAATTAATACTGAATATATATATATAATATTAGAGTTACAAAAAAGTTATGACGATAGTATAAAATTCCCATATAACTTACATGTTTTCTCTATTAGTAACATCTGATATTACTATGGTACACTTAAAGCCAATCCTTATTGATAGATTTTTATTTACTAAAGCATACACTTTCATAAGATCTTATGAGGTATTACTGAATGCCTTTGTTTGTATTCCAGGAGCTCATTCAAGATACTACATTGCAATTAGTTATCATGTATCAGTTGACTCCCTTTAGGTTTCTTTGTTTATGATAATTTTAACAGTTACTGTACACTGCTCAGGAGAATTTGTCTCAATTGAGATTTGTGTGATGTATTTAGATTACAAAATTAAAGTGCAGTTCTCATATATTAAATGTGTACAAATTAATATGACATCTCTTGCCTGAAACAGTGTTTGTCAAATTCCTCCACTGTAATGTTACTCTTTATCACTACCAACAACTTCCATTTTCTACCTGTTTAGGAAGAATGCTATAGCTCCTTGAGGGAATAGTATCTGCAGGACTTATTCTTCCTCACATAAGACTTGTCTTCTGTCTTGTCTTAATCATTTATTTCTATCACTACAGACTCATAAACACTCATTTTGTATTTTTTTGTACTTTGTTATACATTCATATATGTATTCTCTATGATGAAATCACATAATAATATACTTCCTAGAATTTATCCTAATTATTAAATGGTGCATGACCACACAGCTGTTTTACATGCCCATAGGAAATAACTTTACTAACTAGAATACAGTCCTTACATACAGAGTTATGTTTAGCCTTATAACTTATTTGTCAGTATTTGGATCTATTGGACTTCACTTTGTAGTTTGTCAAGATTCTTATTTGTATTTTTCTGTTCCTCAAATTTCAGAAGTTTCTAGGAATTGTTTGTCAAATGCTGTTTCACATTTTTGTTTCTTTTCCTTCTAGGACTAGCATAATATGCATGTGGAATGTTTGATGTTCTACAAATTCATTAGGCTCTTTTCAGTATTATTCTTTATTTCTTTCTGTTTCTTATATTGAAAATTTTAAATAATCCTGTCTTCAAATCCACTTATTCTTTCTTCTTTTTGCTGAAATTGGAATGTCCCTCATTACATTTTTATCTAAGTTATATATTTTAGTTTCATAATTTGTTTTCTTTTCTATAGTTTCTATTTCTTTGTTAATATCCTCCACTTGTAGAAAAATGATTCTCCTCATTCATATCAGATATTTTACTCTGATCTCCATTTACTATTTAAGTGTTTTTAAAACAGTCTTCGTCATTCATTGTAAGATGATACCTCATAGCTTTCTCTAGAAAATGGCCACTTTGAATAGTCTAATATAGTAAATCTGGAAATCAGATTCTCCCACCTTACTTAATGAATGCATTCCTGTTACCTTTTTGTGGGCCTCTGGTTAGTGAATTTTCCAAGCTATTTTTGAAAAGATTATATTCATACTGTGTGTGGCCATTGTTGTCGCTGATGTCATTGATTTCATCAACTCAGTAATCAGTTGTTGAAATGGTAAGGATTTATTGAAATGCCAAAATACAGCAGTGTCTTTCTTTTTAAGCATGATTGTTGTAGCACTTTGATTAGATTCTAGATTTCTAGAAAAGTTTCTTCTGTCAGTTTTTGTCAGATTTTTACTTAAGTAGAGAGAAACTCCCTTGTAGCTCCCCATTCTGCTATTTTCAATAGCATAATTTAAGTGGTAGCTACTTTAATACTTTTTTCTTTATGTTTATCTCTTTGAAGAGTATATTCTTCTCAGTAATATTTTTGGTGTTGTTTTATTTTTGTAAGTCCATCATTTGTATTAAGCATAGAATTCCAGATATTTTCTTGAATGATCTTTTCTCTAAAATTGAATAGAGAAAAGGACTAAATTAGGACACATGATATTGGGAAACCAGGTTGTCTGATTGTCCATTAGGGCAGGGTTCCACTTTTTTGAGATTTAAGGTTAAGAATCAACAAAAGCAAAATTATGAGGATTAAAAATATAAAATGGATCTACTGTGGAAAATATTTTGTACAGAAATATTGGAGGAGATGCAAATTGAGCATGTTCTATTCAATGTAAAAAATTTTTTAAATCCAAAAGAAATAAGTATGATTAAAAGAAAGCCAAATGTTACCTATTTTTTAAATCAAAAGTGGGTGACTAATAACATGAAATGAACTGTTAGATCCTTACACTGTTACTGCATCATCTTTGGAGACTACCCCGTAGTGTACTAATTTTGGGAGAAGAGCTTGAAAATGAAGCACAAATTTACTATTGAGTTTCAAATATTTCTGTTGCTCAAATTCAAATATAATCTACTGAAATTTAGAAGTCAAAGATTATCATATCAATCTAACTCATTAAAATATTTCTGTCCTTGTGTACTAATATTAGAGGCTAGAGATATTATCATTAAATGGGAAATTTGATGAGTACAATTCAAGAAAGAGGCAATTATAAAGAAATATTTCATTAAACCAAATATTAAGTAGAGCATATATCAAAGTAAATAATTAAATTCCATGTAGAAATTAGAATAGTGTATTTTCAATATAATGGTTTTATTTATTCTTTGAGAAATTCATACATGTATACAATTTTATTTTCTATATATATATATTGATTATTGGCTTAAAACTTTAAAATTTATTTTTATTTTCTGTGTATGAGTGTTTGCTTGCATGCATGTGTATTATGTATGTGCCTGGTGCCAGCATCAGATCTCCTGTAACTGGAATTACAGATGGCTGTGAACTGCCACCTGAGTATTGGGTGACAAAACCCAAGGGCCCTGCAAGAGTAACCATGTTCTTAACTGATGAACCATCTCTCAAATTATTTTTAATATATTATTTTTTTTTTATTTTACGTGTATGAGTGTATTGTCTACATGTGTGTAAGTGCACCCATGTCATGCAATGCCCATGGAGGTAAGAAGAGGGTGTCAGATTCCCTGAAACTTGAGTCAGAGATGGTTGTTAGCCAACATGTGGGTGCTGGGAATCAAACCTGGGTCCCCTGAAAGAGCAGTCAGTGCTCTTAACTGCTAAGCCATCTTTCCAGGTCAATATTAATTGTTCTTATACCCTTCAAATCCCAATTAGAATTTATCATCCAAGAGTGTTTACTATATTGAAGAAGGTTTGAGGTATATAAAGTATTACTTGAATGTATTTAGAAAAAATTCCTCCTGAGAATTTTTGTGTATTTCCTCATGAAAGATAAAACATTGAGGATGGATATGGTAATTACCTGAACTCATGCCTCAAAAGATAGGTTTTTATTTATTTATTTATTTATTTATTTATTGTGTGTATACATTTTGGGGAAACTGCACATGCACGTGAAGTCCAAAAAATGACATCAAACATAAAATATCTTTAATTACTCTCCACCTTAAAAATATTTTTTGATCTAATTATTTTTATTTTTATGCAGGTAAGTGTTTTGTTTGTATGTACACAAGTGCCCCCATGTAATGCTTATGGAGGCCAGAAGAGGATGCTGAATCCCCTGGAACTAGAGTTATAGATGGTTGTTGGCTGACATGTGTGCTGGGAACTGAACCTGAATCCTCTTAACCATTGAGCCATCTCTCCAGCCCCACGACCATATCTGTTTAGCAAAACACAAAAGTAGAGAGCCTATGAGTTCCCCAACTGTTTTTTTTTCTTTGACCAGGTCTACAGTACAGAACATGAATTTGCTCCTATGGAAAGGACTTCAAATCCAATTAGACAGTTTTGGTTACCCCATAAATGCCATGCCACATTTTAGCAGTGGTTACATCTTGCCTGGCAAGTTGGTATTGTAGCAGGTTAGATTTGAAGGCACTGATGAGTCTGTCCCTCTCTGCCAACCTCTGGCAGTATGCATAGCTCTTTCTGGTATGATAGCCAGGAAGGAGGCAACTTCTAATTCAGTTTCAGCTTGATTTTCTGTCCTACAACCAAGACGTGTAGAGTCTTCAACCACAGGGTCTTACCATAAAGTTCTGGTGGGCAACCAAGAGCAATAACAGTAGCCTGTATTGTTTGGGGGACCTTTAAGGCCTTCCAGGTCAACAACTCACAGGTAGGTAACCACACCTGGCACTAGGATTTTCATTTGTTTACCCATGACTTTGGGGTTGGCATTGTCCACCCATATAGGGAACCTCTGCTCAAACTATTTTTTTTTATTTTTTTATTAATTATAATTTAATTAATGCAGTTTATTCTTTGACAATTTCATACATGTATATAATGCATTCTGATTACTGTCCCCCCATCTTCTATTTCCTTCCCAAACTTGACAGTCCTCCATTTTTCCTTACAAATATCTTTCTCATATTCATTAGTATTTGCCTTATTTAATGTTCCACAGAGTTCAACTAGGGCTATCTATGTGACCCTGAGTTTGGTTGACCTTCCCTGCCCTACCTCTTCTCCCTTACCTTCTCTTTCTCTTATCTTGCAAACCTTATCACTCCACTATTATTCCCCTCTACTTTCATTTCACACAAGTTCTATGCCTTAAGGCATCTTCTCCCACCCCAAATGGCCCGTTTCTAGCTTTCTGATCTCTACAGACATTCCAAGTTGAACACAATAATAAATTAGAAGCTATGTGCCACATATGAGAGAGAGCATATTATGTTTGTCTTTCTGGGCCTGAGTTATCTCAGTCTATTATTTTCAAGTCCTCTCCGTTTTCCTATAAATTTCATAATTGCAATTTTCGTTAGAATTTCATTGTGTAAATATATCACATTTTCATTTCCTGAACTTTATGAATGGAGAGTTTATTTGTCAAACATAGGATATTTTCTTGAAATCACTACCCTTCACAGGACTTCTGCAGAACAGAGAATCAAGCTGGAACTGAACTGGAAGTTCCCTCCTTGCTGTACCAGAAGGAGCTTTGCAGACTGCTGGGGATTGGGAAGGAAGGTAAATTCTTCCATCCGCCCTCCTTTTTATCCATCAAGATACTTTACTATTTTTCTTGGATTAGATAAGGTAAATGTTTGGCAATCTTTAATTGACCCACAAATTCCTAAAGAAAGCTATATCATTTTTTTTTTTTACTTTTCAGAATGGATAATGTCTAGTAATTAGTCTTTAAAGTTCATAAATCTCAGTAATCTTCATTCTGATCTTGCATCCATCAGTAATCTTTTCTTTAAATTTTGTTTATAATTTTCACATCTAAAATTCCAATTTGAGTCTTTTTTACAGCTTCTATATCTTTATTGAGTGCTTTGTTTATTGTCATACAAAAAATTACTTGATCACATTTATTAGGCAGATTTTTGTTACTATACCAATACCTGAGACATTAGTTTATACAAGGCTTGTGAATAACAATTTTAGAGGTTTTAATTTAAGATCAATTGGTCTTGTTGCTTTGTGCCTGTGGTGAGGTAGCATATCATAGTGGGAGTTCATGGTGCAATGCTGTTCATCTCACATGCTCAGAAGCAAAAAAAAAAAAACAAGAAGAGGAATGAGGTCCTACTATCCCCTTAAAGTCCTATCCTAATGAATGACCAGAAGGCCTCCCACTATCCCCCACCTCTAAGAATTTCCACATTTCAGTAGTGCTAACTGTGTTAAACTCTTCCAACGTGGCACTATGTTTCTTCAAAGCCAGGCAGCCAACAAGAGAGGAAGTATGCTAGCAAGATGGAACATTGTTTAACATAGTATTCTTATGGGAGTATATCCCATCACCTTTTTCTGTTTATGTAACCATAAAAGTGATATTCCAATAGCTTTGCCATTTTTATTAATTAAAATCAAGTCATAATACTTTCTATTATCTAAAGGAAGAATAATATACAGATACACTGGAGGGGGGAAACATAAAATCTACAAGAAAGTCTGTCCACTAAAGTAAAACTGTATTTATTAATGTTTTTAAAAATGATCAGGTTTGCATATTTGAGAACTTTTATAATAGCTGTATTTGTCAAATGATTCAAACATTTGTGTCACCTTTGTTTTCATGTCTATTTCTTGTGGCATTTGGCATTGTCATATTTTTAGATGTCTAAGAATTTTCAATTTATCTTATAATTTTGAAATTCACATTATGATATTTGGTCTTTTCTAAACTCTTTGGAGAATGTTTCTTAAAAAATTTATTTTATTTTTATTTATGTGTTCATATGCCACATGTGTGCAGGTACCAGCAGAAGCCAGAAGAGGTTGTCTGATCAACTGGAGCTAGAGTTACAAGTCATTGTGAACTGCCCAACATGGGAGCTGGAAACTAGAATCTCCTGGAAGAGCAACAAGTGTACTTAATCACTGAGTCATCTCTCTAGTCCCTATTCTCAGCATTTTGACCAGTTATGAGTCTACATTGCTGAACACAGTAGAAAGCAGCTTCTCTGCCTCGGGTTAAGAACAGCACTAATTTATGTGTATAAACATAAATATTTAGAAGGCAGTTTGATAACATGATCATTTAGCAAAACAACAGTAGTTCTACACTAGGGCCTATGACCTCTGCAGCTATGGGCTTTTGACTAGGTTTATAGAACTGGGCATGAACTTTATCCTTGTGAGTAGGCCTTGGATGTAATCAGGAAGTGATTGGTTACCCCCATACCTTCATGCCTTCATGTACAGTGAGCACATCTTGCTCAGCAAGTCAGTATGATAACAAAGAATGTCAATTTATTTTTATATTAGACAATCAACCTGGGTAAATCCTGGCTCCAAGTTCCAGATTATCTTCTATTGCTTATGGTTCCAATGTGAATTAATATTTAAAGACTCTATGATGGTATTCAAATCTGTTATGTAAGTATATCACAATTCAGTGGACAGTCTGGGACCTTGGAAGGGGTCTATAAATCTGTTTACCATTCAGAGGTCTCAAATAGCTTCCCTTGTATTCAACACTGGTTTGAGAATGTAGCAAGAGACAAGACAGGATGAAACATGCTAACTCTGTCTTGTCTACAATTCCTGCAATGCATACCTGTTTCTGCTGCTCCTCCAGTCCTTCTTACAGACCAGTCTGTATAGCTACTGGAGTAGTCATTAAAAACACCAATAAGATTAGATAGTTCCCAGGCTGGAAAGGTGACTCAGAAGTTAAGAGCACTGGCTGCTCTTGTAGAAGACCCAGGTTTGGTTCCCAGCACCCACCATGAAGCTAACATTTGCCTGTAACCTAAGTTCCAGGGAATCCAATGCCCACATTGCATTCACATGGTGAACCTACAAACTGCTGGCAGAATACTCATACATGTACATTTTTTTAATCTTAAAAGATTAGGTAATTCCCTTATTTAAAACCCAGAATGAACTTCCCATTTTACTTAAATAAAGCCAACTCTTTATAACAACCTAAAATCCTCTACATAATGTGATCTCTGTCTTGCTTTCCAAACTACCCATTAATCATCCTAACCCCATGGATCTTCATTCAATTTGTAGTGTTTGGCAATTTCAATTCCCTGTACACAGTTGCATTCATTGTACTATGATTCAGGGATGATTTTCTCCAGGATCTGTGCCTGGTTGACCATGTTCATCTTACTTAGGCCTCAGCTCAAATGTCATCTCCTCAGTCCTTTATGAACCACTAAAGTAACCAAACCTTTTCTATCACTTTTCACTTTTCTTCTACTACATTCAGAACATTGACTAGTTCCTAAAATTATGCAATCCATGTGTTTGTTCACTTGTTTTCCTTTTATCACTAAAATTGTAGTTTTGTGAAGGCAGAGACCCTGTTTTTCTTGGTCACTGTTGTATTTTCAATGCTAATTAATACAGCATTTTAGATCAAGTGCAGTGACATACATCTATAGATCAAGTTACTTGAGAAACTAAGGTAGGAGGACAGCTTGAACCTGAGAATTGTGGCCAGCTTGGAAAATATAACAATACCTTGTCTAAGTCAAAATACAATAACATTTTATACACAGTACATGCTAAAACATTTTTTAGTGAATGAATATTTCTAATCTCATGTCTACATGACTATTTTTAAATCTTTTCATTATTACTTTTATTCTATGTTCATGCTTGTATTGCCTGCATGCATGCAAGTGCACCTATGTTGTGCAATGCCCACAAAGGTCAGGAGAGGGAATCTAATCCCCTGGAAATGGAGTTATGGACACTTGTTAGCTACCATGTGGGTTCTGGAAACCAAATGCGGATCCTTTGCAAGAACAGTCAGTGTTCTTAACCGCTGAGCCATCTCTCCAGCCCCTTCTATGTGCATATTTTAAAAACTATAAGTATGTTTATAAAATCCATGTTTAATAGGTATTTATATTTTGTTTTATTAAAACTGAGTCAGCAACATCACCTCAAGAGACGCTTCATTGCATTGTATGTTATTGGGTAAAGTACAACAATTTGCATTTACCCATTCCTCTTGTATCTGATTTGCTTTGTGCTGAAGTTGTAGTTTTGTACATATTTATTTTGTTATTTCTTTATCCATTCTTTAGCATTTTATATATTTTTATAAACCATTTCTTCATTGAAGTCATAATGTTTATTAGATTATGTGTCTATTTTCATGTTTTCCCCTCAAGAATATGAGCTCCAGAATAGCTACTTTATTGTTGTATTTCCAATTTCCAGAACAAGCACCAAATGAATGTTTGTTAAATAAATGCATGATATATAATTTACTCAATGGCCTCATTTGTAAAATAACAATGGTAATATTTAGGGAATTTGGGAGGAGAACACTATAGCTATATCATGGTGTGAGTGTTAGAGGGTAAATTAAATACCCTGAATAACAAAAGTCTAGGTATTGTAGCATAGTGATGCTAATTCAAATCTCTCTTCCAGCAAAACTTCAGACTTTACCCTAAAGTTAAACATGCCATTACACTTACATAGCTAAAACTGCAAAGGTAAATCTAAAAGTGCCACTTTTCAATACCATAGGAAGATAAATAACTTTTTAGATGGGAAATATAAGTGAAATAATAGATCATGAAAAAATGGCATTACCAAAGTTTGAGGAATTAGAGAACTTAGGCTGAACTTGTAGACAAAGGGAACAATTTAAATGAACAAATGTGATAAAAGTTTTTGCATGTAAGCATGTTTTACACTGCAAAGGGAAACATCAAATTGTTCTAGGCTTTTCTTTTTGGTGGGGATTTTGGTCTGGGAAGTAGAAAGGGTACTGTTATGAACTGAATATTATATCCATTCCAAATTGAAATTTTGTTTCTCCCATTGTGATTATATTTGCCAACGGAGACTTTGAGAAGTGATTAGAAATAGGTTAGGTTATGATATTAGAGAACTCAGTTTGGAATTAGTCACCTTGTCATGGAAGTGAGGTGAAGAAGGGAGGGAGAGTGAGAATTCAGAATTCTAAGATGAGGGCTTACACTAAGATAAGAGATGAAAGGTTATACATATTGTACACTGCACAACTTCAAGAAGCACAATTTGCATTTTGGCCTACATAAAAATATATACTGGAGTTGAGGAATATACAGTTTTTAAAACAATGTATTATAGTTTTGTCAAGAGCTAGTAATCTAGTATCCTTTGGGACATACCTAATCTAGTACAACCCTGATCATTAAGCTGTATTAAGATATAATTCATATACCATAACTATGCCCACTTAAATACTACAATTAAATTGTTTTACTATATGAACACTCAATTTTAGACCAAACAAATTTATAGCTCCATAAAGATACCCTGTATCTTGTAGCTACAACACAAGTCTTCCCATCTCTATCTATCTTAGGCCATTATTACTCAACTTTCTATCTCTATAGATTTGTAATTTCTGTATTCATGTATACATGTAATTCATGTAAATAGAATTGCATATTATGTGTCCTTTTGTTTACTGAATTCTTTCACTAAGCATAATGTTTTCAAGTATATGCATGCTATAGCATACATCAATATTTCTTTTAATGGACAAATATTTGATTGTATAGTTTTGTAAATAAAGTCATTTTTATTCATTAGTTAGTGGGCATTTATGTTGTTTCTATGTTTTGACTTTAATGAATTCTACTAGGTGTGTAGCCCAGGCTGGCCTCAAAATTGTGGTGAGTCTCTTGCCTCAGCCTCCCAAATGCTGCAATTACAGACGTGCAGCATTATGTTCATCCATGGTTAGTTGAATCATTGTTGTGGAACCTGTGAATATGGATAGTCAACTGTACTTTGTACAAAAGATAAATCTGTGAATATAGGAACAAGAAGGTTGTCTTAAATGGAATTCATCAAAATTAAAATGGTTCTCTTATATTCAGAGGACACTGTGAGATATGAGTCCAGCTTCAATTGTTTGCATGTTGGTATTCAATTGTTCTTGCAACATTTGTTGCTGAGACTATTCTATCCACATTGCAGTTGCTTTACCACCCTTATAAAACAGTTGATTATAAATATAAAATTTATTTCTGGACACTTAGTTTTATTTTATTGATTTAAATGCCTTCCATTACACTGGTACCATAGTGTTTTCATTATTGTAGCTTGGAAATCACAAAGTATCAACACTTTAACTGCTTTTTATCAACTTTATTTTGGGTATTCTGGGTCTCTTGAGTTTTCTTATGATTTAAGGATTCTTTTGTCAATTTCTTCCAAGATACAAGTTATTCTTGTCATAGGAGTTCCACTGAACCTTTAAATCACTTTGGAGGTATATCATTTAAACAAAATTATGTTTTCTCACCAAATTAATTTCTCATTAATTCAGTGCTCTTCATTTTCCTTCAACAATTTTTGTATTTTTGGTTCATAAGTCTTGAAGTTTTAATTCAATTTTTATGTTTCAAAAGACAGAATCAGGGAAAATACAGTATTTTATCAGACCCATATAGTATATGATAAAATGATGATTTGATTATGTGATGACACAACTGGTATTCTGGATAAGGGTGAGTTTTTAGCTACCTCCTGGCTCTGCGACCTTGGGAATAGTACTCATTGCCATTGAACCACGGTCTCCTCTTTTCCAAAATGAAGATTAATACTAACTCAAAGAGTAGTTGAGGAATATTGATATGAAATGCGTCAAAAATGCCTAGTTCAATGCTGAACCATATTAAATAACAAAATTCTGATTTTTATTTCCCTTTCCATTTATAGTCATTGCTCCGGAATGATGATAGTGCTGGTGGTAGAGCTGCTGCTGGTGTTGGTGGTGGTCATGTTGGTGGTGCTAGTTTCTAGTCCTAGGGATCCTTGGGAATGCCAGAGAAACATTCTACCATTAAGCTATACCTCCAACCCCAGAAGTTATTATTATATAACGATTAGATTGGATATGTCAATTTGAAACTAACAGAATATATTCCCCATAAAAGTGATGATAGTTTTGTAATGTTAGATTTGTAGTAAAAAAAAAGAGTGAATAAAAACTTATACAAGAAAAGTCATGTAATTCTAAGAATCTAGATATGTGAATGGACCACAAAATTGAATTGTGCAGGACTCCAGACACTTTTAGAAACTTGCTTATTTATGAAATGCTCTGAGGTTCAGGTAACTTCCAACCAGGCCTGGAGAATTCAGGCCAGCTCTAAATAACTCATAGATTCACCTGTGCTTTAACCAATAACATGGTCTAGGAACTTAAAAAAAAAATTCATGGAATGAAATTTGCTTTCATCAGGATCTTGGAACTATTTCTTTAACTTTGTCCCTTACAGAATAACAAAGAAACATTTTTTACATTGACTGCCCCAATCCCAATATCTGATATGAACCTAAGTCTGTGGGGATATATCCAGAATAAATTTGACCACATAGTAAATGTTAAACTAAATCTTCACTGTATCAAGCTTTAGATTTTTGTCTTAGATGAAACTGGCAATAAAATAAGAAACATGGCTTGAGCCACAAAATATTTATGAACTGGCCAGCCTGACTAGAGCACATTCACCAATGGGTAAAACTGGAGCAATTTCATTTCTCTGTCAGTAGATGTGGGTGGTTGGTTATTGAATCTGTATTAATGTACTTGCTCTCAGGAACCTTACTAAAACAAAACAAAACACACACACACACACACACACACACACACACATATATACATACATATATATATATATATATATATATATACACACACACATACACACTTGCTCTGTGACAAAGATTAATTCCTATAAATTCCCATATGAAAAACTAAAACTGTCAAGAGTTTGAGGTGAATTACATGACTCTCATTGACTTCCACTATGAAATTATGGATGGTTTTCCACAGAGGATAGTTCTTCTATGCAGCTGTTGACTTTTGGCAAAGAAAAATGCTATTACAGCATCATCTTTTTGACCTGTTTGAGTGCCTGTAATGAACACTGCTGGGCCCCTGTAGCTGCCAACTGTCAGCTATTAGAGTTACCTGCCCATTATAAAAACTCCATTAGAGACAAACCAGTCCAAGTACGGTCTCCTTAAAGATTTTCACACACACAAACACACAAACACACACCCACACACACACACACACGCCTGTGAGAGAAGAAAAAAAAAAAAAACAGCAGGACTGGGTAGAAGGAGTAGCCAAACTGTGATACAACCCAAACACAGG
The DNA here is from genome assembly GCA_035773235.1 of Eospalax fontanierii. Taxonomy (NCBI): domain Eukaryota; kingdom Metazoa; phylum Chordata; class Mammalia; order Rodentia; family Spalacidae; genus Eospalax; species Eospalax fontanierii. The sequence goes on from CM069525.1 coordinate 48,112,858, forward strand.
CTCCAGGTGACCTCATCTAGACCTCTGGAATTAGGATGGCCCTCCTGAATCACAGATAAAAATCGAGTAATAAAACTCCCTAATAAAACAGTCATGAAGCTGTGGGAATGAAAACCTATTTAACGCAGCTCTTTTCAATGAATGGAAGTTTCTGAAGTGGTGTCTTTAAGCAACACTTCTTCAGCTAGGGAAGTCAGTCCTTTACTTCTCAAGGGAATTTGGACCAGTCATTGCAGAAAGACTGGATTGAAAACTGTGAGATTTCCAGATCTCACATGATCATGACTCCATGACTACAGGGGACTTATAATGTCAATACTCTGCCAGTTAGATAGTCTAAGTGTAATGAATGTCCCGGGTTTGGTATGGTTCTGGGATGCCACTTCCTCCATGGCTACTCACTATTTCAAATACCCAAAAGATTTTCACTGACAGACCCAACTAGTGTCTTAACTCACTTAAGGCTTCTGTTTGAACCATGTGAATCTGTGGAGTCTCTTGGCCTAAAGACCTTCAGAGAAGATGCCAATTATTTTAGTCCCAGAATAGTCCTCTAATGACACTATATAGGTGCATCTACACCCTTATATAATCATGGCTCACAGGACTCTGAATTTTCTAAAGACTGAACCTGGTCCCTGCGTGGGAAGGCTGTGGAAGAAAGCTGTGGAAGGGATCCTTGGCTCTAGGATACACAATGTCTAAGGCAGTGCTTCCACCTGGTGGCCATGCTGCTGAAATGCCAAATAGAACGCAATCCCGAATACCCAGCAAACGACATATTTTAAAACATTTCTTTCCTACTTTTTGGTAGTGGTAGGGATCCAAGCCAGGGCCTTATGCATGGCAGGTAGGCCCTGTACCACAGAGCTACATCCCTAGCACAAGAAAAGTCATCTTTTCTCTTGACTCCTCATTTTTTCTTGGAAATAGAGAAAACATCTCAACGTTTTGGCATAGGATATCCCCAAACCTGTCTCCATGACTTACTCCTTTCCTATGAATTTATCTTTCATTCCACAAGTCAGATGTGTTCTCTCAATGAGGCGTTCCCATCCAACAGCATTCAGCTCTTCTTTCCCCTTGGCTCTCTTGGAACACTATTATGTCCCTCTGGTATAGCCTGAATTTTGCATTAAGGTGAAGTGCTTTGAGATGTGTTTGATCAGACTGAGCTCAAATGAAACAAATTCCGTGTTTACATTTTGGTGTTCTGTTCTGTGTATAATGTTTTTCCCAAGAACACTGTTAGTTGTATTTTAACCTTTCATGTCAGCTCTCTTTGTCACTTGTTTCTCACCCTTACTTTTCCCAGTGCTTCTTCCTGTCAGAGGTAGGTTTCAACTGTCCATGAGCCATTTGAGTCATGACTGTCTTTCCTTCATGGTGACAAAACATCTGGGGGAGGGGCGAAACTTAAAAGGAAGAAAGATTTATTCTGGATCATACTTTGAGAGTTTCGGGTCCATGGTCATTTGGCTTCATTGTTTGTGATACAGAACCTTGTGGCAGGGAGCACACAGCAGAGCCAAGCTGCTCACTCATGGCAGCCATGAAGCCAAGAGAGAGAGGAAGAGGCAGGAGCCTCCCAGAACTCTACAATGGCTCACTTCCAATGGCATACCTTCTCCTAGCAGGCCACAACTCCAAAGTGTTGAGACACTTTTAAACAATACCATAGCCAGAAGTATGAAAATTAAGCCTTTAGCACAGGCACCTTTGGAGGATGGTCCAGATCAAAGCTGTAGTAAAACATTTTCTTGCAGTCCCTTTATAAGAGAAATTTTTTCAGCTGCTCAACATTTATCTATCTGCCTTACCCCATCTCAAGCCTGTAGTCCACTTTGTTTTCTTGTGGGCAAGGAGGGTGCCAGGTAAGGCGATTAGAATCCTCAAAGGTCAAGCACAGACTGTAACTGACAAATCCACTGAAGGGGAGGCCCTGGTGAGGTTGAGAAAGCCCTACCACCTCAACTGCTTATGAACAGAGAATTTTGAATGAATTCTGGGTTTCTTAGGCATCTTCTAGGGGTCCAAAGAGATGCTTACCTGTGGCTTCCTTTTTTTCTGTCCAACTTACCTATACATGAAAGAGACTGATGCCTCCAGTACAGGAATGCATTTTCAGCAAAATTTCCTGTTGCACCTACTTTTTAGATGAATCTCACTCTACTTAATATCAACCATTTGGACAGAAGCACACATCTCCCATCAAATAAGGCATTAAATTGTTGCCTCATACTGACTTGTGAGGTTCCAAATACTACAACTTGGGGCAAATCTAAGAAAACTACAAAGCACAGCAACTTGAGGAGGAGCAATGTGCCCTACGACTTCATAAATTTGAATTGTATGTGTAGTAGCTACTTTTTGTTGCCATGATAAAACGCCTTAGCCAAAAGTGATTTACAGAAAAAAGGGTTCACTTTGGTTTATGGTTCCAGAGGGAGATTCCATAATGGCAGGGGAGGCATGACAACAGGCTGCAGGCAGGAAGATGAGAAGTGACATCTTTAACTACAAACAAGCAGAGAGAAAACTGGAAGTGAAGTGAGGCTATAAACCCTCAAAGCCCACCCCTGGTGGTGTACTTCCTTCAGCAAGGCTGAACTACCTCTCCAGACAGCGCCATGAACTGGAGGCTAAGTGTTCTCATTCAAACCCTCAATGGCCAAAGACTCAGAACAATGAGAGACATGAACTAAAGCAAAACAATGGCCTGTTGGCATTTTAACATTTTAAGACTATAAATATCATCTGAACATGTTATTCCAAAAACCAGAAAATTAACCATAATCTGTGATTTTATTGTATTGTAATTTATTGTAATGTTAATGTGTTTAAAATAGTAACATTGATAAATAATTTAAGACAAATTGATTTAAAGCAACATTATTTTGATGCTACTTTGGTAGCAAATATTTCAAGACAGTGCATCCAGACATCATTTCTTGCAAAGAAACACCAGTTTCCTATCAAACAAGCCATTAAGTATGTAGGGCCCTGGCCTCCCTGCAGGCTTTTTTCCCAGCTAGTTTCCTGGCCAGGAACTAGCTTCAGCTTGTCAGCTGCAGTTGCTTGAGAACAGCTTGACCAAGAGACTTGATCTTTAAAGGCCTAACCGCGATTGTTCTGAACCAGGTGCGAGTCACATACTCAGATATTCCCTGGGGGTCTGAACTTTTGTCCCCTACCAAACCCTCGTGGAATTTCCTGAAGTTAATCACTGGCATCTCCTGGGTGTATATATACGAGCACCCTGCTTGAATAAATTGGAAGCTTCTCCACCATTTTGGTGTCTGTGTTGTGTGTGTCTTGTGTGTCTTCAATTCCTCAGCCCCTCGCCAGGTAGACTCGGATACAGTTGTAGCGCAGGCATTACATAGGTAGCTATCAATAAACTGTCAATTAGAAAAGGAACCAGACACAAGGAGTATCTGTAATAAGAGACCCAAAGAAGTTGCCTGAATAGACTTGTAATATCTCTAATTCACCAGCACGCACTGGCTGTTTCAGCATGAATGGGAGAATTGTTGGTTGAAAGGACTAGACAAAGAAAGCCAAACAGCTCACCTTTTCTCAGAACCCCTATATCTTTGATTGGGCTGCTGTAAGAAGACTTCACAGATGACATGGTTTATAAACAACCAATTTGTTCTCAGTTCTCTAAAGTGAGGTTCCAAGATTAGGGTAACAGTAGCCATACAGTTACATTTACTGGTGTATTGTAGATACATGTTTCTCTCTGAAGTTTTTTTTTTTTTTTAACTATTGGTTCATTCCGCAGCAAGTCCTGCTCTCTGACCAATAAGGGGGCAGGAAGGTGGGGAGAGAGGGGAAGAAAAAATATGGCAATTAGTTACTGGGAGGGGCACTGAAATGGCACTGAGAATACTCAAAGCCACGAGGGAGGAAAGTGCCATGGCACCAGGCTCATGGAAGGCCAAGACTCAGACGGCAGCATTCCAGACCCCCGCAATCCTGAGAATCATGTGAGTGGAAATGGAATTCAGGCCAGGGACAGGGCAGGAGTTGCATGCTGACATGGTGCTGCACTGGACTTGCCAAAGAAATGGTGGCCAGTGGTGGGCCAGATGTTTGAACAATAGCTTTGTCAGTCACCCTAAATAAATCAATCTCTCTAAATGGAAGACCAGTTTCCATTTTATTCTGATGGATTGACCAGACCCTGCCTGCTAAGGCATGGGAAATAAATTTCATGAGACAATTGGTGCTCTGAGCAGGATCCAGCTGACACAAATGGAAAAGTAGCTCAGTGGTTAACAGTGCTAGCTGTGCTTGCAGCAGACCTGCATAGGGAATGCAGACAAATGGAGTTCTGGCATGGCTGTTACAGTGGATACTCAAGTGGCTAATTAAGATAATGTCACCAAAGCCAGCAATGTCTGGGGGAGAAATCCCAGGATGGGAGCACACTTGTGGCTGGCATGGAGTGGCCCATTTACTGAGCCACTGGGCATTGCTGCAGGATTATGGTGATACTCTGAAAACCACAGAGAGTCTGAGGCAGACTTTGAAAATTCTGCTGGATGAGAAAAAAGCCAAGACTCCAGCAGGTGATGGCTAAGGCAGCATGGCCTCTGCTATGTGTGATAAAAAACTTATCCTAAACAGAGATTATAGCCAGGAAAGAGACTGAAGAGTTAAGAGAGAGATTAAAACACGAGAGGGAAATAAAACTGGCTTTTACTACATTAGCCACTGATCTCACTGATAAATAAGAAGGAAAAAAAAGCCCAGAGTATATCAGCTGAGAACCCACAAGAGAAAACAGATAATGAACAGGAAGGAAGCAACCCAGAAGAAGCTAAAAATGCCTCTCAGGTTCGACCTGCAATACAAAAAAAGAGAAAAAAAAATCCAAATGTCAGCATGCTGATGGAGGCCTTAACAAACATAAGGAGTTAGAGAATAAAGGGCTTTCAGCCCTAGACCTGCTGGAAATAGGGAGTACATTCAAACAAGCTGTAAAAGAGCCTGTCATCACCTGGCTCCTGAGAATATGGGTCAGAGGAGCAGATGACATTAACTTGAATGCTGGAGAGGCAGGAAAGCTGAGCAACATAACCACTCATCCCTCCTTGATATTTAAGCTGCATAACCTGGGACAATATAAGGGAAAGCAGTCTCTGATGAACTGGCTTGTGCACGCCGCTGGAGACACTTGGTCATCACCAGTGGAGGTTCCCATGGATTTCAGGAGCTGGAGTACAACACAAAAAGGACAGGCATTATTAAGAGATCTGGGTATGAGGAAAGCAATATATGGTACCCTGTTCACTGACCCAGATAGGACTGTGTTCACTAGAGATTTAATGAGGGACTTCATTAAACAGGGACCTCAAAATTGGTATAGAGATTTAACATCTGTACTAAGACCTCTAGTGGGACAAGATCTTTACAAGGTAAGAGAGGCCTTGACAAATTTAAGCAACCTAGACCAGCATGTAAAGTATGTCTGTAGAAGAATAGAACAACCTAAAGGATGTATAAAGAGGCAAACCAGAAAAGGTGGTCTGCTTGGGTTACTTGTAGCAAATGTGGTGAGACTCGTGTTTAGCCCAAGTTCCTGCCCTGAGAAATGGTTCACAAAAGGTACACAGAAGGTAAACATTATCCCAGGGGTGGATACTAATCCCCCCCAGAGTAAACAAGGTACATTTCTCCCCTGTGACTGGCTATTCAAGGGGTGGAGACAGTTTGCCCAGTCAGGGCCTCTTCCAACAGCCAGGTGTTGTCAATGGAGAGACCACAGGTGTGGCTGGGGTCAGGAGTCAGACTCAGAGTCTCCTGGCTCTGGGAAACCACAGAGGCAAGAGAAGCCTTATTCCTTCTTGGCCCTATGTAGGACCAAGCAGTTTGTGCCAGCCAGCCCCAATGAGGTTAGCAAGGATAAAGGAATGCATGGAGGTTCCATGTGAGAACTCTGGGACACTAAATGGATTCCTGAAAATAACTAAAGACAGTAAAAGGCTAATTTTCCATGCTATGTTAGACCTTATGTGTGAATAATATAATGTTAACTTCTGAGTGATTTATAGCTATGAACCCAGTTGAGAGACATCAAATACACCTGAAGAAACAAGAATGGAATGTAACTCATGCAGGGTACAAGGGTGAAGTACAGCTGTGAAATTTGGGGCACTCTATGGGCCTAAGCCTATAGATATCAAAGAGTAAAGGGATACTTTATATAATTGTTAAGTAGCAATTCCAGTACCAGGCATTGATTGACCCTCCCTATGAGCTGTTGCCCAAGGAAACCTTGGAAGTCCCCTTCTACCAAAACAAAAGGCAATTGCCACATTATAATGCTGGTTGCACACTAGAAGTGGACGCTAAGTCCCTATTACTGAAGATGTGACATGGCTCAAGCATGGAAAAAGAGGTCTTGCTGGGACTGAGCTGAAAACTCCCTACAAATGGATGGCTAGCTAATAGTGGTTAATGACAGATCTTGCGTGCTTTACTGTCAGATGTCTCTACATGTGTAATAGAGGCTCATCTGGTATGTGCACCCTCAGCATATTTATAATTGGATTTAGGGCCCACTGTTCAGGAAGAAAACACATGTCTGATATTAGGAAGAAAAAACAAAGTTGACTCCCGATGGTATTGGAGGAAGTAATAAGCCCCAGTAGAGACACTACTGTGATTGTTTGTGAGGTGAATATGATACATCTACTTAAGTACTGTCGAAACATTTGTGTTTGTGATGGTTTATGTGGATGTTACCACTCTCCTTTGTGGCTGTTGTGTTGTTATGTTTTGTTTTTTTTTCAGAGAGAAAGGGGTGGAGTTTATCATAGATACATGTTTTTCTCTGAGGTATTTTTTACTATTGGTTCATTTAGCAGCAAGTCCCGCCCTCTGACCAATAAGGGGGCAGGAAGGCGGGGAGAGAGGAGAAGAAAAAACATGGCAGCTAGTCACAGCAAGGGGCACTGAAACAGTACTGAGATACTCAAAGCCATGCAGGAGGAAAGTGCCATGACACCAGGGTCCCAGAAGGCCAAGACTCAGACGGCAGCATTCCAGGCTCCTGCAGTCCTTAGAATCACGGGTGGAAATGGGATTCAGGCCAGGGATGTGAGTGACAGGAGCCATGTTCCACCGCGGCATTGCACTGGACTTTGCCAAAGAAATGGTAGCCAGTGGTGGGCCGGATGTTTGAACAATAACTTTGTGAGTCTCCCTAAATAAATCAATATCTCTAAATGGAAGACCGGTTTCCATTTTATTCTGCCAGACTGACCAGACCCCTCCTGCTAAGGCATGCAAAATAAATTTTATGAGACAACTGGGTTCCAGTGAAATTCTTCTTCTTGTTGCAGACTTCTGGCTTCTATTGTATCACCACATGGTGATAGACAGCAGAGAGGGGGCAGACACAGGCTCTCTTATGATTTTTATAGTAACGCAAATCTTATATGAGCCCCCCCCATGAGTGAGTTGGTTATCAACACTGGATTTTGAGAGGACACAACTACCTGGACCTCAAAGTGGTATGGCTCCTGGAATTCTGAATTCTGGAGAAAGCACTGCTTTGTATCCTCTGCAATACTAGTGCTTGAAGCTGTTTGTTGCCATCAAGAGCCTGGTATTTATTTTCCTGTCCACCCTGGTTGCCTCTCCTCTGGGGCTGGGGCTACCTGGTGGGTGGTTTGGTGACTCATGAGATGAATAGCAAAGAGCCATGAAAGGAAAACAGCCCATCTAGAGAATAATTAGAAGGGATAACCTTAGTGACTGAAAAGCAATTATTGGGAGATAGCAATATTTTTGGATGAAGTGGTATAGGTCACATCTCAAGCTCCCTATAAAATTCAAAAGTCCAAGCAAAAGAAGAATAACTTGAAAAGGAACAAGGTGTGAAGTCAACATGGCTCAGCTGGTATAGGCTCATTTCCATATGAAACACTCAATTTATGCTAATTGTGCTATTAGAGGCCCTGAGACCCTGACTGTCTTTCCAAAGTTAGTCTCTGGATAAAAGAAAAAACAAAATAGCTTCTCCTTTGTGTCACAAACAAAAAAATGTATTCTGAGTGGGCCTTAATTTGAAAAGAAAAAGCTGGAGAGGGAACAGTAGCTTAGGGAGAACCCTCTAGGCCACAGGCAGCCTGTGTGTTTGGGCAAGCAGAGATAATCAGAGCCTGATTCTAAGTGAGGGTTTGGGGCAAGCTGGGAGGAAGCATGTTGATGCCTGGCAGTGGCAGGAAGTCCTGAGATATCCTGTTTGTCTGTAGAGAGGGCTGCAGATTATTGTCATGCAGACACTGGAAAGTCACTCCAAGAGACCCTTGGTTATGAGCCAGTGGCTGCTGGAAATCGCCAGCAGATGGCCTCAAACCTACACCACTGAATCACTTTGATGCTGCTAGAAATGAAAGGAAATCACTTTCTCCTTCTGTATCCCCCAATTGCTTTCTCCTGAGACAGTTTAACATCCTGCTTACATGAAAACAGAAATGCTTATTCCAATACCTTTATCAGAGATTATGCAGTCAGAGCTGGAGGTAATAAACTGGCAATTGAGGCAAAGGCCACAGAATAAATGTGACAAAGACTTACATGGAAAAGACTGTAAAACTATTAAACAATTTTGTTGTTGTAGGTTCAGTAGTGCCTCTGTTTTTGTCAAGGTTCTTTCTTTGTTCCTCAGAACAGGATCCAGTTAAGAGGTTATAGTTAAAGCAGGGAAATACACACATAGAGGAAACATTCTGGTAAAAGCCATAAAGAGAAGACAAGACAAGATCAGGAGCAACATCTGAACCTGAGCCTCCCTCACAGCCTGCAGAAAATCCTAGTCTGTAAACATCTTCATTTCAGATTTCCAGCCTCCAGAACTCCAAGATGATTGACTGGTGTGTTTTTTTGTCATCCAGTGGTAGAGCTTTATGACAGCAGTCCAAGCAAACAAATACTGATTTGAGCACTAAAAAGTGGGGTGCTTCTGTACAATTCTTTATTGTGTATATGGGGCTTTGGAATTAGGTAAAGATGAGTAACCAGTTGAGGATGCCTAGCTTCCTATCAAAAAGGGAAATTAACATAGGCAGTCATGAGTATGGGGATAATGCAAGGGAAAAGATGGAGCTATGCTTCCAGAAAGCAAAGAATGACCAGGAGGCAGGACAGAGGCAAAGGACGGATTTTCCCAGAAAACTTCAGAAGGAATTGATTGCAGACACACCTTGGTCTTACACTTGAACACGCTAGAACTGGGAGATGATTAACTTCTATTTAAGCCATCCAGTTTCTGGCAAACTAACATAGACAGTAATGCTAACTTCCATAGATGGAGAGACAGCCTATGTTCACAGGCTGGGAAAAATAGTGTAAAATATTCGTTCTCTTAGAATTATTTTAAAAGTTCAGTATGCTCACACACACACACACACACACACACACACACACACACACATACCTCTCAAGAATTATCTACTGTAGTGTTCAATAAAATGGTTCTAAATATTATGCAGTGGTTCTCCCCCATTCACTTTCACTTTCTAGGTTTTCAGCCAAGTCATATTCTAATCCTGTCCACTGTATGAATCATGTCCTTGCCCAGCATACTCACATTTTATGTGCTATCCAACCCTGAGTTACTTTGTAGCTATCTCAGTTATCATATTGCTTAGCACTGCAGTGGAGGATCACACAAATCATTGCAACCTCAAACTATACAAATGAGTTGAATAATGAGTAGGGGGAATCATGATTGTTCCATGGCTCTCAAAATTTGTCAAAACTTATATTCAATTATACATGTATAGGAGCATTTTAAAAAGCCAAATACTCCAGCATCTTCCAATGTTAACTTTTCTTCTCTATGTTCATAGTACCTGTGTTCCTAATACTGTGAAGATGAAAAGAATACCTGTCATTAGAATATGACTTTTCTGGACCATTCATTAAATGGGATTTATGCATCAAGAAAAATGAAGAAATTACTGCTATTAGCATCAATGTAAACAATTCTCACCAGAGTGAGTAAAAATAGTACCTTAAAGGAGCAAAAATGATCTCATATGACAGAGTCTCAGAACAGGTGTAATGAAGATGGTGTTTGTTTGAATAAAATATGCTAAAATTTTTTACAAAAACCGGGAAAGGAATTGATGTGCTTTGTGTTTAGGAAGAGATATATGGAAGTTTTGTAAATTACACAAAGTGTCTGCTCTAAGTCAAATAGTGATTACATAAATAATACATGCTTTTAAATTTTAAGCATTCCTGTTCTGTATCATATATTATAAATGACTGATATATATTTAACTATATCCTTTAATTAAATTGAAGACAGAATAAAATAGAAGGGAACACAGACAGCACCTGGAAAGCTTTGAGGAGCTTTTTCTTGACCTATGTAAGGATGTATATAGCATGTATTTTACACAATGAAGCATATTTTAGTAAACTCATGTTGAACAGTAAACAACTTAGGATTTCCACCTAAATTGTTTACTTTTTATATTTTCTTCTACACACCATTGTGACTATTAAATGTCTGAAAGCCAAAGTCAGCTTTAGCTCAATTCAATGAATTTGAAAAATTCTCCTTGTGACTTCTTCAGTCTGATGAGTTGCTGTCATTGCTCTTATTGTTCCACTCAGCAGACTGAAACTTAGCACTGACTTTAAAATTTCTAGGCAAGGCTAAAAGCCCCAGCAAAAAGTAAAACTAGAGAAAGAAAGATAAGGATGAGGTCAGAGAAACAGGAATACAGATAATAGCACGTATCAGAAATAGAACAACCTTTCCTTGCAGCACTGAGGATGGAACCTAGGGTCTCAAGCATGCCAGACACACAAGATACCACTGAGCCTCACCTCCAAGAACTTTAGATCAAGGTCCTTTATATAGTCTAAAGTAAAGGCAGATAAAGAAAACTCATATACTTCTCACTAGCTTATATTTGAATAGAGGGAACTCAATTGGTGGCTGCTAGGGATTCCTTTCTGTTCTTCCTTGATCAATAGATATTCCTGGAAGCATGATCTATGTGACCCTGGTGATGTCACTGCTCCTCTCCCACAAAGAAAGGCCAATTTCCCAGATCCTCCCAATGAGGACTCAGTAAAAGCCTGTTTTTCTTCCTTGAATTATTTTCTTTTTTGTCTTTTTGAGGCAGGGCTTCCCTGTAGCACCAGCTGGCCTGTAACTTGCTATGTAGTCCAGGCTGGCCTCTATCTCACAGAGTCACTTGCCTCTACCTCCTAAGTGCTGGGATTAAAGGTGTGTGCCACCATGCCAGATTTCCCTCTTTAAAAAAAAATATTTATTTATTTTTAGTGTATGAGTGTTTTGCCTGCATGTAACTATACCACCTATATGCAGGGCCCAAGGAGGCCAGAAGAAATAATCAGATCCTCTGGAACTGGGTGAAGTTGCAGAAGGTTGTGATCTGCCATGTGGGGGCTGCTAATCAAACCCAGGTACTCTTCAACAGCATTAAGCACTCTTAACCATTGAACCATCTCTACAGCCTCCCAGCCCTCAGCAGTAATCTTTCTACTTTCAATGTTACTCTTTTCAATGGGCATAGTGAACTCCACTAAGGACTGATGGATGTCAGAGAGCTTTTTGAGGTGAGCCATTATGCATACATTATGCTTGTGTGTCAAAATTGACTGTTCCCCAGACATTACATTTTTTGCCATGTGCTTGAGGTGAGAGCCCTGCCCTGTCACCGACTTCTTGCTAAAGGTATTTTAATTCCAATACTTTCTAGTAAAATCACCTGTTCCTCCAGTTCCTTTCTATGTATCTAAAAGAAATGCTAACATATCATATTTGATCATTTAGCTTCCTTGTATTGTATTGCATATTCCAAAAGGAAAGGTGTTTGAGACTGAAAGGATGTGATCCAAGCAATCCTGAATGTAGGATATGGGTGGAGGGGTATTATGAATGTACCAGTCCTCATTATTATGTGATCCTGTGACCCAGGGCTATACTTTAAATTTCCAACTTACTTTCTGGTCAGTGTTGAGATGAATGCACAGGGAAATGACAAACTAAACTTCTCCAATCACAATGATGTAATATAGAAATAAGTAGGGAAGGCCAGGTATGGTGAGGCATGCCTTTAATCCCAGCACCCAAGAGGCAAATGTAACTGGATCTCTGTGAGATCAAGGCCAGCCTGGTCTACATTGTGAGTTCCAGGCCAGCTGGGGCAGCAGGGAGACAGACCCTGTCTCTAAAAGAAAAAAATGATAAAAGAAAAGAAAGGAAGGAGCTGGAGAGATGGCTTGGTATACACACAGGCAATACACTCATACACATAAAAAATGATAAATAAAATATTTTTAAAAGAAAATAAATAAGTAGGGAGTGTGAGTGTAGGATAAGGAGATAGCAACATCATTTTCCATATGAATGTGCATCCTTCATATAATAGAGCTGTATTTATGTTTGATTTGTTCTCACAAGAAGGCAGGAATGAATTTCAACGATTTGAGAAAGAGACTGTTATGACAATGAGGTTAACTTAGACAGCAACAGAGTATGTTCTGTGATATATTAGTCTGTGAAGAGAAGGTGGAGCTGTCCTTGCTTGGAAAACACTTCTAGTCACATATTCTTCATTTCCATCACTAACTTTAATGTCAAATTTTCTATCCCCCAGACCTTACAACTCACTTTCACTGTGAAGGTACTTTCTCCTCCTTGGCTGTGTCACCTTCAGTTTTGATTAATAAATGTGAGAGGGAAAAAATCAAAGGTGTATTCAAATGCTCAGTGGCACAAACACCTGCGGAAGCCAGCTCAGAGTCAACGTCAGGTAGAGAAGAGTCTCATGAACCCAGCCCTCAGTAGTAATCTCATGACCCTCTTTTCAGTTGACTCTGAATACCACTGAGGACTGATGATGTTAGGGAGCTTTTTGAGGTGAGTCTTTATGTATACATTATGCTTATGTGTTTAAAGTAACTGATCTCCAGACATTAAATGTGAATGCATTTAGTCCATCCTTAGAAGTCCCCATAGTCTTTATTAGTCTGAATACTATTTAAAAGTCCACAGTCCCAAGTCTCTTCTAAGATCCAAGGCAATCTCTTCATTATAAGCCCTGAAAATCAAGACAAATTACATACTCCCAACATACAATGAAATTGAATACACATTCCCATTCCAAAACAGAGGAATAGAGGCATAGTGAGGAAACCAGCAGGACAAACAGCTTCAGTAGCTCCATGACCAACTTCTGGGACTTTGCTTCCAAATGGCTTACATGGCTCCTCCAGCTTTGCTGTGTACAACATACATTACTCTCTTGGACTGGTACCACTCCCTGTGGGCAGCTCTCCTTGGCAGATGTCTCACAGCTCTGGTCTCACAAACATCTTCTTGATGTCTTCACTGCCAACCAGGTTTTACCTTCACACCTTCACAAAATGGCCTCTTGGGGCCTTCTTTACACAGAGACACACCTGCTGCATACTGCCTGGCCTCAGCTCTTCTTTGAATTCACAGAGGAATAACTGATGGCCCTTCACTCTTGTATCTTTCATGTCTCTAAAGCCAGCACCAGGTGAACAGCACTGCCAAGTTTGGCTGCAGGTTTGGGATGAACCCCAGCCCACTTCATTGGCTTTCTAAGCTTCTCTCTGCAGTCATTTTTTGGCAGAAAATTCTTGCACCATTTTCCTTTCACAAATTGGAAGTTTAGCTGGGTGTGGTCTTGCCCTGGAGGCACTCTCACCATTGTTGAAATGTGAATCTGTACTCCTCTCCTTAATCACTTTAATCTCCTTATCAAAGGCATCCTCTCCTTTAGCACATACATGCTTTGGCTCCAACATTAATCTTCCTAGTGATCTTTTTCAATCTACACTCTACATTCTGCATTTCTTTCTGCCCCAGTTGTTCTTTTTCTCTGTAGATCTGCATAACATTCACCATTAATAGCCACACCACCATTTCTACATTAGGCTGCCTTGAAATGTCCTCTTCAAAGAAATTAGTCCATTGCTTTTCAACTTAGCCTTATGCTCGCTTTTTGGCCATGGGCACACTCTTTGCTAAAATATCCCAATTGCTGCTTAAATCCTTATTTCCTTCTGGAACTACATTGTTCTCCAGTCATTCTCTGCTTCCTGTTCCTGCTTGAAGATTAGTGCTTAGCTTCTGCAACTACTCTAGCCATCTCTACCATCATGCCTCCCCGCCATGATGAAACTGTAAGCTAAATAAGCGCTTCTTTTTATAAGTTCCCTTGGTCAATGGTTCTATCACAGCAACAGAGAAGTGACTAATATAGTAGTTGGTACCAGAGAGAGGGCTAATGACTGTGCAGAACCTGACTATGTGGGTTTAGGAGGAATGTGGAAGATTTTGGAAGTTTGAACTAGAAAAGCAGTTGATTGCTGTAAGCGGAGCTTATCAAGCCATTCTAGTAGGTGCCTGGAAGAAAGTAATTCTGATTTGATGATTATGCCTTCTGCATTAAATTATAAAACTTTACCTTATAAGTACAAATGTGCCTGCCTACATATTATAAATTATAAATAGTTATAATTATGAAATTAAAATAAAATTTCAGATGGCAGCAATGACTTTCCTCATATTTTTCTGATCCTCCACACCTCTGCAAGGAGTGACTGATACAAATATTCTACTCTATGCTTCTTGTGTAGAAAGATATTTCGATGTAGAAGTACAATTACATAGGATTTTTTTCATTTTTCTCACAGAGATTTATACTCCATACCCTATCTAAGGGAAGATCTACAGTAGGGTCTTCCCATAATAGGACCATCCTCAGTGTCATGACAAAGTCCACGCCAGCCAGAGTTCTCCTGTATGGCCTCTGCTCTCAGTTGTGCCTACCAACAGCTCTAGTTGTACTGTCAACATCTGTTCATCCTTGTACATTCAGAAATAACTTAGAGGAACCCTTCATTCTGTCACATCCAGCATTCTCTCACCTTCCACAAAGAATACCCCTATTCCCTACATCACTGTTATTGAAAAGGGCATGTCAGGGCTTGCTTCATCCATGTCAATTCGGATATATATTTAGATCTTATGAGAAAACAGGAGTCATTTTGACCTAGGAGACTGGATTCTCAGAAACACTAATCCCTAGATCAGAAAAGACCAGCAGATAGATAGCTAGGTTCCCTTCTGTATTCCCTCTGGTTGGGCCTGAGAATGACTAGGGAAGGGATTTTTCTTTTGTGTCTGATTTCTTCTTTTTAAAATTAGTATATGAAATATTAGGTTACCTTATGGAATTTTTGAAAATTTAAATGTTTTTGTTGGCGTTACCCCCCATATCCTCCTGTACCCAGCATCTTCAGCCTCTTTTCCACTTTCATTTCACCTGTATCCTTTTCTTCTTTCCCATTTCCTCAGCATCTCTTTTCCTTCTCTTCATCTCCTTTCCAAGTTCTTTAGGCTTTACCCACATTCACACCCATCTATATAACTATACATATACATTACAAGCTAGGATGCCCATATAAGAAAGAACATATGGGTTTTGTCTTTCTGAGTTTGGATCACATCACTTAATATTGTACTTCCTGGATAAATGCACATGGGGGAGAGAGAGCAGTTCACTATCTCTTTTTCTAAGGACACTTAACATGTTGGATTACTTCACCTCCTTTCTTACCTGACATGAGGTTAATTATCTCCTTTCAGGTCTATCCCAAGTCACAACAGAAGTTATAGCATCAGCACAGGAATTCAACATGATTTATTCCACAACCAGCACCAATAAAATACATTGCATTCTCCCTCACACACTCATAACTTCACTGTTGTCACTGTACTATATCTGACTACCCACTTCAAAGACACAGAGAAGCCTCTGCTTCATTGGCACTTCTGTTTGATATTAGGGGCAATTCTGGCACTAGCTCTACAACTGATGTCACTTCCACTGACATCGTGACCCTTACACTCTCTAAGCATCAATTCCAACATTATACACTAATATACAAAATATTAGTAATTTTGTGCATCATCTCTAGAATCATTATATCTTTCTGATTTTAGTGTGGACATAAAGATCCATTAGAAATAAATAATATATAGGAACACTGCTTGGCGTCTGCCTTAAATTCATAACTTGCTACTGTACAAAATCTTTGATGTAAGGTTCCTCAGCTCCCAAATGATGATGTGCTTCTTCTCTGGATCTTGTTTGCTCAATGTTTTCTGGAAGTAAATACAAAGGCAGAGAATGAACACTAGAATATCAATTTAGCGCAAGATCTTGTCGTCATTCTGCTGATGGAGATATGCCACTAATCCTGTATGTCCATGTTCACTTACTTCAACGGAAGGCCAGTCATCCAAGACTTTCAGAGGTTCTCCTGAAGACCTCAGAGAAATGACCCTTGTACTACTAGAAGATATGCTTCTTTATTTTGACCTTTTTTCTGGTCTCTTCTTCTGGTTCTTGAGCAGTAGAAACACTTCCAACTCAACAACCCTAGGCCTGAACACAGTAGCTGGGGAACCTGAGAGGGTACATGGACCTTCCTTTAATCTTTGGCCACTTGGTTCACAGTGCTGCTAAGGTGGCAGCAGAAGCAAAATTGGGATTCAGTAAGTATATGATAATCCACCGGCAGACTTTCCCTATAATGAACCTGTGTTGTGATAATAGGTGGGAGAGAGCTTCTACCTTGTCCTCAAGTGTCTGATTTGCATATCAGGCCTGGCAGTGTTTCTAGTGGTTCAATTCTCTGGCTCTGGCCAGGGGTTCAAAAGTAATGTGGCCAAGAGAACCGGAAATGTGGGTCTAGCAGAGGCATGGAGAAGGAAACAGGAAGATGAGGTAAGGGAGGTGCAAGTGGCCTCAGCAAAGAATCTCTATCTTGACTTGGAGAAACGCTGACCCTGCCTTTTGTGCTTTAGAATTCTGGTCTAGGGTTGGGCGGTATCTCAGTGGTAGAGTACCTAGTGAGCATGTGCAAGGCACCAGGCTTTATTCCCAGTTAAAACTCTCTCTCTCTCTCTCTCTCTCTCTCTCTCTCTCTCTCTCTCTCACACACACACACACACACACACACACACTAAAGAATAGTGATCTGAACCCCAGTCAGTTTGGTCTTTCTGATCATCCTACTCCTTGAGACTTTGAAGGGTAAAGTGATGGAGCTCCTTAGATTAAAGCACAGTAATCCTTTACTAGACCCACCACTTTGACAAAAGAACAGAAGCTGCTGGGGCATGTAGGCACAGTGCCCTCTACTATGGCTTGTGGAGAACCTGTCTTCTTCAAATTGAGGCTTCTGTACTCAAGCTGTCACTATATTCCATACTTCCCACAAGGAAACCTCAGTTCTACCACCTAAACCTAAATCCCTATATATAGCTTCAGTAGAATTAGTAAAGAAATTAAAACTCTCTCCTCCCCTTACCTGTGAAGGTATAGGAATATATATGGGAAAACTAGAGTGGGGTTAGTCTTTCCTGAGTGCGTTTTAGTCTCTGGAGTTGTAGTTACCTACAGCCTTTATGCTCCTGGCCCCAAAAGGACTGCTTGACAAGCTTAATGAAAGGCTTACACTCTATTCCTGGGCTCTGAATGTATTTACAGACAGAAATCTCCCATTCACTTTGTTGTCTGATCTCCTGTGACCCTCAGTGAAAGACAGGGGGCAAGGAGGTAATCCTCAGTCTTTAGGAAGCAATTTCCAGAATATTCAAAGGCTTAGAGATGATGGAATATTTGTGACATCATGGGCTTACTCTGTTATGGAGAGGCGAGTAGTCTCTTCACCAGTTCTTATTCAGGATCTTCAACATGAGTGGAAAGGCCCACAGCCTTACTATCTGTTGACTTTCCCCTAAGACCAAGTACTCACTTCCTGGATTTCTCTGAAGAGGATGCAGGGGTAGGGACTCCCAGAGTGAACATCAAGGGTCAAACTCTCTTAGGTCTTCTATGATCTTCAGACTTCCCTCAAGCTCCTCGTATAGACTCTTGGTAAGACTTGGGACCTCTGCTGCCTTAAGACAGACCTATCAGAACAAGTCCAAGCTACACAGAGAGGCCCCTGAGGAGGAAGTGAGGAGACCTCAGTAAGAAAGCCTTACTGGAGACCTCCATGGTAAAAGGATGAGATCAGATTCTATGGAATTGCCTCTGTTCTTGGGTAGGTTGTGCCTTTCCTCCTGCCTCACCACAAGGCAGGCAATATGTTCGTTTCCTACCTTACTGATTAAATCCCTTGATTTCCTTAACCAAGGCCTCACTACACAGCCACATCTAGATTTTTATCTGAGTGCTGAGAGTCTGAACTCTGGTGCTCATGCTTGCACAGCAAATGTTCTGCCATATTGAGAGCACGCTCCAGCCACAACAGTTTGCTTCATGAGTAAATTAAGGATTAGTATGTTTTCGTGTGATCATAGTGTCCTTTTACATCCCTAATAATTTATATATGCTTATTGTGCACTTTAGTATTTTAGAATTCAATATTCAATTCAGAATAACCCTGGGTGTAAACTTTCACTTGGACTATGAAGCTGAAGCTGACATAGATGATCACAACCCCTCTGATATGTTCAGAGACAAACAGCTTAGGGTTCAATGCTCTTCACTTGTTCTTATGTAGGTTATTTAGACTCATGCTACAGTTATCGTAAACATATTGCCCTAATTAAAAATAGTAAGATGTGGTGGTGTACATTTTTAATCCTAGCACTTGGGAGGCAGAGGCAGGCTGATCTTGGTGAGATTGAGGCAAGACAGAACTGCATAGTGAGTTGCTACATAACTAGGGCTACAGTGAGATCCTGTCTCAAAACAAAAAAAAGCAAAGCAAAACAAAACAAAAAACCAATAAACCCTGATTAGATAGTCATATTTCTAATTCACATGAAGTCTTCCACTCAGTCTCCTACCTATATCCAAACACTTGCTATTCCATTTTCCCTCAGTTACCACCCTACTTAACAGATACCTTTCAGAAATCTTATCATGCTTGCTGGATCCATTCATTGTCTAAAGACATGGCCATCTTTCAAGATCCTTCCCCTTATCATTTTTGGCCAAGCTGGCAGTATCCTCTGACATTTCCAAACCACTCTCTGCTGCTCTCTGACAGCACTTTGTGTTCTTATGCCACCCTGAGTGACTAAACGTGGGCTGTAAGTCCTTGTAGGCAGTATTGGTATATATAAATGCTAAGTTGTTGTTTCTAAAATTTTTATTAGTGTGTTTCCTTGATCTACCTGAATAATATCTCTCAAAAGGTGATAATTTTGTCATTATGTCATTATACCCATCCTACAAGATAACTAACAGAAGCTATACTTGCTATGCTTTGGGCCTAGGTTCCATTTTTATTACTTTATTATTTTGTATATGAGTTTATAGCTCATGCTGGACCCCCAAACTCACGGAAATCCTACTGTCTCAGCCTCCCAAATGCTCAGTCTCTCTTCTTACTTCTTACTCCATTGAGCAAAGACAGTTACCCATGAACTCCCAGGGCTTCATTATGACTGTCTCACCGCTGGCCCTGTGTTGTTAGAACCTTAATATTTGATTCAGAACTCACTACCTTATTGAAAGATCTGAGTGACAGGAAATTGATCTATTTATAGACTATGTGAGAACTTAGGAGAGAAAAGTTTTTACTTCCCCCTTTCTTTCCTATGATAGTATAGGATTTTATAGGGAAAAAGAAAGCCAGGAAATGCCTATGTGTAGATTTAGCTGTGAGGTGGTTTTCAGAACTGTGAGGAAGTTCACCTTCCTGGGAGGAATGTCACCTTCAGGAATAGGACTTCAGGCTGTCCTCATCCGAACATGGGATGTCCTGGGAAAATATCAATTCTTTTGCATTTATTCAAGGTTCCAATTACCTGTTACACTAGGAGAACTCCGACAGATGGCTGCCTCTCCTTCATGTTCCTCCATAGGCTTCTGACTATGTGAACTACATGAACTGTGCTTGACTTTCAAGCACTGAAGCACTGCCCACAATCCCTGTTGCTCTTCCTGAATATCTGGGACATCTCATAATCATTTTCTTTCCTTGTTCAGGTGCTGGATATAGAGCACAAGGCCACCTACATGCTAAGTATGCATTCTCTCCCACAGAGCTGGACCCCCAGTCACTCACAATCATTTTTCTTTTCTGACCAATTCACCTATCCTTAAACCTTGCTTCTCATATACACTTTGTGTGGAAGCTTCCCAGCACCATACCACCTGATAAGTTCTCTAACTCTTCACCCTTGTTATTAAAATTTCTCTTTGGGAGAGGCAGACTAACTTAACCTGCCTCTCTCTCCCTGCTTGCAACCCAAAGGGTCCCCCCCACCCCCAGGCCTCGCAACAAACACACAAATTCCTTCACTCAGAGTTAAACAGATTCTAGCTAGTTTACTTGGGCTTACTAACAGAACAATGGGTAAGGGGTTACTTACAGAACACTGGCGCCCACCCTCCCCTCTGCAAGTTACTTTAGTAAATCCACGTGGCTGGGATCTTGCGACTTCCCGGTGAACAGATCCAAATGGCCCATGGGGAGGGGAGAAAAGGGCTGGCCTCCTGGCCCCCCCAGTTTAAATACCTTTAGCCCCTCCCCTTCCCACATCCAAGGCCAATAGACTGGCCAGGTGGGGCATAGGATTTTCCCAGCTCCTCATCTTTCTGCTCAAGGTGGACTTGGGTGATACCACTCTGAGAGGGGTGTTTGTCCACCTTTTCCCTCGGAGAAGCAATCCACTCTACAACCCTTCACCCATGATTCATTCCCCTTTTCAAAACTGTTCTCAGTTTTGCCTGTAGGTAGATTTGAATCTTTCAGTAATTAGACTGTCCACACAGAATGTGGTACTTGGTGACTCTTACATTAATATTTTAGTCCCTTAATGTAGAATTTCTAAATATTTTCCACTATAGTCTATTTTTGAGATAACTCAGAGAATGTCACATACAAAGAACCTAGAAAATTTCTCACAAATCAAAATGAATCCTGGTGACAGGGCCTCCCAAAGGCAGTTCAACCAACATGTAAGTTCAAGTAGAATTGATTTTTGCTTACATGGCCAGAATAGAACTACATGTAAATCCTGTTCAGAGTGCTTCCTCCACTCCCACTGTGATTATTCAGTCAACAATGGCTGCTGCTTTCTTAAATACTGGCTAAATGTATCTGGTATTCTCCAGTCACTTATGACACACCTTAGACACTGTGTAAGGCACCCCTTCAAGCTTGATCTCAGTTACAATGAAAATTCAGGCTTCTTCCTAAGCTCCAGAAACTTGCAAAGAGTTCTCAGCCGCCTAAGGGCAAGAAGACATCAGCAATTGGAGTTAGTCACAAGGTGGCAACAAACCACATTGTAAAAGAGAGGAGAGAAGAGGTGAGCTCGACAGAAACCCGTGTTTCACAAGCCATAAGATATCTGGGTTTTGGCAGTCCTCATAAGTGAAGATAAGTAAAGCTATGGTGTCATGTAAAGAGCTCATGAACATCCATAAGACCTTTGTACTCTGAATTACCTGGAACTTGGGGATCCTGGAGTCGGAAATGGGAGGAAGTAAAGGAAGTGATGATTGCTTCACAATGGTGCTGGGCTTAGAAGGTTAGTTCATCAAGATGACTTTGTGACTGACACTTTCTTGGCTCTGAGTCATTAGCTCAGTGGAGACTTGACATGTGTTTCTGAGCTGGAAGGTCTTGGAACATACAAGACAACATTAAGGTGAGGACTTTGTTCTGGAAGGAGTGTTCTTCTAAGAGAGCAAGGGGCTGCTAGTTTTGTGATCTGTGGAAAAGGATCTAATTCTGGTACACATTCCAAGAGGCCCTTCTTTTTTGGCAATTTAACAAACTATAGCTGTATAGATCAGGTACCTACTTTTTGTACTAACTTTGCAGCACCTCAGATGGTGAGAATGAGTTTTAAGTATTGAGTTAATCCTTTGATTGGGACACATTTTGAAGTTCTGTCTTTATTATGACATTTTCTTGTGTAAGTTACAATACAAAAAAGTCTTTCTTACTTCTCCATTTCCTTCCAACATTGAAATTGCTTGATCAGATACACAAGCACACTCAGAATCTCCTTGGAATAAAATAAAGAAGTTGGATAACAGCTATCAGAAGATGTGGGTAACAGTCATATATCTCCAAGTGAAACAGGGAGCTTTAGAAAGCTGGAGTGAGCCAGGCATGGTGGCCCACGCCTTTAATCCCAGCACTCAGGAGGCAGAGGCAGGTGAATCTCTATGAGTTCAAGGCCAACCTGGTCTACATAGCGAGTTCCAAGCCAGCTGGGGCTACAAGGGAGACCGTGTCTCAAAAAGACCAACAAAAAGAAAGACAAAATACAGAACAAGGAAAGTGTATTTAAAACTAAGAAAGAAACACCAAGTCCCATATAAAGGCAAGCCCATTAGAATATTAGCTGATTTCTCAATAGAAACTTTAAAAGCCAGAAAATCTTGGAATGGTATATTTCAAGTTTGAGATAATTGGAGAATGAAACTCTTTCCATGATAAGAGCAAGCTACTGGAATTTATGACCTCTAAATCCACTGTAAAAAAGATACCATAAGGAAGTCTTCAGACTTAAGAGAAAGCTAAACATATCCAAGAGACTACAGGAAATAACAAAACAAGGTAGATTTTATTACAGCCGGGCTGACTTCTGAACTCTAGAGGGGCGAGTTCTGAGAAGCAGCCCTGATTCATTATAGCATTCAGCTTTTATAGGCAAGTACAAGGTGTGTAAAGGTTAGCTTCAAAAATATCCAACCCCAAATTCCCATCTGAGTCCATAGAAGCAGTGAAATTTTAGTCATTGCCTTTTGTAAGGAGCGTGTAATAAATAATTAGTTTGTAAATAGTGATGTTATAAACCCATAGTTTCATAAGTTAGAAGCCTGTGACTGAACCATTACTTGGGGCCTCAGAGCACTCTCCTTATTATAGAAGCCTGTGGTTAAGCCCTCTCTCAGAGCCCCGGTTGCTCCCCTATAGGACCTCACAGTTACACATGCTATAAGTTGTGATGAGAGCAGAGCAATGCATGAGGTCACCCAGTACCTGATTGGTTAGTGTGAGCCACACTGCCAAGGAACTATAAAATTCAGGATCAAAGGCTGGGTGGTTAACATTCACAAGAATTCCAGAGAGAACATTCCCCATGTTCAGAGACCTGGTGGGGCAAACCAGACTGGCTGAGAGTGACACCAAGAAAGGGACAACACAGCTGAGGGACACATGGAATGAGCTTGCCACAAGGTTGGAGCTGACAGCTCCACCCACTGTGCTGGAGTAGCTTTGGACCGCTGGTGGAGCAGCCATGACTCTAAATCCATTCTGGAACAGGTATCATTATGGTTCTGTGTGAGTGTGTTGTTAATTAATGAATCTGTTATACCTCGATATCTGGTCTCAACCTCCCTTTCCCTAACCAACCTTGGTTAGTTCTTGACTTGCAACACCTCTGTTCCTGATTGAGACACATCCTGGCATTATATCCAATCTTGAATGTAGAGAGCTGTGGATTACCGCGTCTTAAAGATGGCGCCTGCTTCCGCCTTCCACCATCCCGAAGGTGAGTGCTCTCTGGAGCAAACAGCTCCATAATTGGCTGTGGCTGAGATCTGGCCCTGCTTCTGCCTGTGTGCGCCTATCTGCTTTCACCACGTGGTAGTTTGGGGTTGGCTGGCAGGAGGGGATTTAACTTTCTGGCGGGCTTTCCCCGGGAGGAGAAGTAAGTTAGAAAAGGAGAAGTAAGTCAGGAGGAGAAGTAAGGAGAAGTAAGTCAGGAAAAGTAGTAGAGAGAAGTTAGAAAGTTAAAAGGCAAGAAGGTTGTTCAAGGTTCCTGAATAAACTGCATAGAGAAGAGTCTGGTTGGTGTTGCGTCTTCCTTGCTGGACGAGACAGACGCGACAAGTGGTGGCCCGTACAGGGAACTTCTTCAAAGGACTCAGAACTTTTTGCAGTCAAGGCAGTGCACTGGAAAAGTCCTCAGGTAAAATGAGGATCCACGATAAAAGTGGGAAAGTCCTCAAGTAGATTGGGGACCCGCTAAAAAGCGGGGTGCTTTGCTCCCTCTGTAGATGGAGCGGGGAGAGTTGGGAGATTGTAGTGAACCAAAAGTAAAAATGAATTTTTATATGATCTTTGCTATATTAATGGGCATTAGTTTTGTATTCTGGTACCTCATTTTTGCCCATCTTTGTAGAGAGTGTACAAGAGGTACCCAGAAAAACGTTACGGGAAATATTGGTTCTCACCCCATTTTTTTGGCTCTAAATGAGCTACTTCGTTCTAAGAATTTGGAGCTTGGGAAAAGCACTTTGGAGAGATTCTTGGAGGACTGTGATACCATTGCACCTTGGTTCGCGGTATCCGGAAGCCTCACAATCCCTTCATGGGAAAAGCTAGGAAGAGATTTGGACTTTGCTGCCGATCAGGGAACTCTGAGAGGAGGAGTGCGACCTATTTGGAAACTAGTAAAGGGCTGCCTTGAGGACCAAAAGTGTGGTGGAGCGATAGAAAATGGACAGGCAGCTTTGGGAATGTTACAAGAGGAAAAATCTGAGAGCACGAGTAGTGTTGGGGATTCAGAGGTTATAGACTCCGAAGATGAGTTGCAAGCACTCATAAAACAAATGGAAAAGGGAAAGATGGAAGGAGAGGGCGGGGGTGAAGCTGTACCCTACAGAACAATGCCTTCTGCTCCTCCGTATTACGAGGAGGGAGGAAGTGGTTGTTCGGGGCGGTCTTTCTGTCCCAAAGTGTGGAGAGAGGTGCGATCAGAATTACACCTAGCCTATCCTGTGTTCCAGGACCCTCAGGGGAATAGATATGAAGAGTCATTGGACTTTAAAGTTATCAAGTCCCTGGCTGAATCTGTAAGAACATATGGAATTAATGCCTCTTTCACTGTGGCCCAATTAGAAGCTTTACATAGACACTGCATGATGCCCAGTGACTGGGCGGGGCTGGCTCGTGCATGTCTGAGCCCGGGGCAGTACTTAGATTGGAAGTCATTCTTAATTGAGTATGCTAATGAACAAGCTGCCGCTAATCAAGCCGCAGGGCAGCCCGCTTGGGACAGAGACATGTTATTAGGACAGGGTCGTTTTGCCAATCAACAGACCGGCTATCCAGTTCAGGTGTTTAAGCAAATTAACCAAATTGCCATAAAAGCTTGGAAATCCTTGCCTAATAAAGGAGAAGTGAGTGGAAACCTTACAAAAATTTTACAAGGCCCGATGGAGCCTTTTTCAGATTTCGTTGCCCATCTGGTGGAGGCTGCAGGAAGGGTATTTGGCGATCCAGACACTGCCATGCCCCTGATTAGACAATTAGTGTATGAACAGTGCACCAAAGAGTGCAGAGCAGCCATTACCCCTTATAAAAATAAAGGATTGGAAGCCTGGATGAAAGTGTGTAGGGAGTTAGGGGGTCCCTTGACCAATGCAGGTTTAGCTGCAGCGGTAGTCCAGTTGACTCAAAATAAAAGAGAAAGTTCTGGCGCCTGCTTTAGGTGTGGCAAAATGAGGCATTTAAAGCGACAATGCCCTGAAAGAGGAGGTGTAACTGATACTGGAGGAGGGCAGCGCCTCAAACAACCCGTATTATGTCCAAAATGTAAAAAAGGAAAACATTGGGTGAATGAATGTTGCTCTATAAAAGATATCAATGGGAAGCCATTAATTAAAGATTGCAGTGGCGCTCATCCAAAACACGGCCAGCAGGGCCCCCGCCTTCAGGGCCCGCAAGTATATGGGGCAATAGAGAATCAGAAAGAGAAACAGCATCAGGAGAGATGGCTGACCCTCCGTCATCCCAAAGACCAAGGAGAGCCACTGCAGGTTCAGCAGGATTGGGCATCCGTTCCGCCACCCAACTCATACTGACTCCCCAAATGGGGGTCCAGTTGTTAGAATCAGATTTTCAAGGACCCCTGGAGCCAGGTACAGTTGGACTTCTCATAGGAAGATCTTCAACAGCCTTAAGAGGCCTTAGAGTTCACCCAGGAGTGATTGACCCAGACTATAGTGGAGTGGTAAAAATAATGGTTGAGTCGCCTAAAGGCATTACAGCCATTTCTCCTGGAGACCGCATAGCTCAGCTGATACTCTTGCGTAGCCTACATGAAAAATTTGCTGCACAAGACAAAGAGAGAGGGAAAAGCGGTTTTGGATCTACTGGAACAGATTTAACCTTTTTATCCTTGGATTTGGATCAGAGGCCAGTTTTAGAGCTGATTGTAGATGGCAAAAAGATCCTAGGGTTGCTAGATACAGGGGCATATAGAAGTATTATTGCAAAAAAGGACTGGCCTGCAGGCTGGCCGTTACAAGCCTCATCTCAAATTTACAAGGTTTAGGTTATGCAAATGCTCCAGATATGAGTGCAAGACAGTTGCAGTGGAAGGATCAGGAAGGACACTCTGGGGTGTTGCAACCCTACGTGTTAGAACTTCCTATTTCCTTGTGGGGAAGGGATCTTTTAAAAGATATGGGGTTTAAGTTAAGCAATGAGTACTCCCCTATTTCTCAAAAAATTATGAAAGACATGGGATTTCATCCCAGCTTTGGAATGGGACGACAGCTACAAGGAAAAAGGAGTCCCATTCAAGTACAACAAAGAAACCCTCGACAAGGCCTGGGTTTTTCCTAGGGGCCGCTGAGGAGGGAATACCCATTACATGGAAAACAGAGGAGCCAGTATGGATTCCTCAGTGGCCTCTATCCTCTGAAAAGCTGAGTGCCGCAAAAGAACTTGTGGCAGAACAACTGTCTTTAAAACACATTAAACCATCAGTATCACCTTGGAATACACCTATTTTCGTAATAAAGAAAAATTCTGGAAAGTGGCAACTATTGCATGATTTACGGGCCATTAACCAGCAGATGCAAGTCATGGGCCCGGTACAAAGAGGTCTGCCTTTGCTTTAGTCCTTGCCTGAAAGTTGGCATGTTATTGTAATTGATATTAAGGATTGCTTTTTTTCAATTCCCCTGCATAATAATGATAGTGAAAGATTCGCCTTTACTGTCCCATCTTATAATCATGAAGAGCCAGATCTGAGATTTGAGTGGGTAGTTTTGCCACAAGGCATGGCCAACAGCCCCACTATGTGCCAACTGTATGTAGGGGAGACTATTGCTCCATTAAGGAGAGAGTTTCCTGATTTGAGATGCATTCATTATATGGATGATATTTTATTGGCTGCTAAGGGGGAACAAAGGTTGGAACAGGCCTATGTAATGTTAGTTAAATTACTTGAAAAGAAAGGGTTGTTTATTGCCCCCGAAAAGGTACAAAAGGAACAAATAGTCAATTATCTGGGCGCCAAGATTAAAGCCACACAAATTATCCCACAAAAATTGGAATTAAGAAAAGATAGATTAAAAACGTTAAATGATTTTCAGAAATTATTAGGGGATATAAATTGGATAAGAAGTTATTTAAAACTGCCAAATTATGAACTGAAATCTTTGTTTAGTATGTTAAATGGTGATTCAGCCTTAGATTCCCCCAGGCAATTAACTGAGGAAGCAAGGAAAGCGTTGCACAGAGTAGAAGATGGATTACAACATGCCTTTTTGCTTAAGGCAGATCAAGCTATAGCCTTATGTATTCTTCCTACTTATTCTCAGCCCACAGGATTGTTGTGGCAGGAGGGGCCATTATTGTGGGTTCATCCTAAGCTATCTCCTGCAGAATCTATTGAATATTACCCCACTACAATGGCTAGTATAGCTTTGAATGGCCTCCAACAGTGCCTACAATATTTTGGGATCGCTCCCACTACAATTATAGTGCATTATTCAAGCCACCAAATAAAGATTCTTTGTGCTACAGTTGATGATTGGGCCATATTAAGATGTGGGTATGGTGGAGAGCTGGACAATCATTACCCAAAACATCCATTGATGTTTTTTTTTAAGGAACATCCTGTTATTTTTCCCAGGATAACGTTGTCTCAACCCATTATGGGGGCTCCAAATATCTTTACAGATGGAGCCAAAACAGGATGTGGAGCCTACATGATTGAGAAACAAAAGCCTGTGATGCGGCAGTTTCAGCCCGGCTCCCCACAGTTAATTGAGTTAAGCATAATTATAGAAGTATTTAAAAATTGTACCTTTCCCTTTAACTTAATATCTGATTCAGCTTATGCTGTTAATGCAGTAAGAGTTTTGGAAGTGGCTGGACCAATTAAGAACTCTAGTCTGGTCTGTCAGCTTTTTCAACAATTACAGACTTTAATTTGGCAAAGACAGGCTTGCTTTTTTATCCAACATATTAGGGCTCATACAGGCCTGCCAGGACCTTTGAGTGCAGAGAATGATAAAGTAGATTTGTGGACCAGAATGGAATGTATATTTTTAAGCTCCACTATAGAAAGGGCAAAATGTTTTCATAATAGGTTTCATGTGAATGCCAGAGCCTTACAACAAAAATTTCACCTGTCTCGAGCAGATGCTCGACAGGTGGTGCTGGATTGTTCTCAATGTGTAACTTTTCACCATCCACCTAATACTGGAGTTAACCCACGCGGTTTGCTCCCTTTAAAGGTAGATGGATGTGACACATATTTCGGAGTTTGGAAACCAAAAATATGTTCATGTATCTGTGGATACTTGCTCAGGCATTATGCATGCAACACCTTTGACAGGAGAAAAGGCAAGCAATGTTATAACTCATTGCCTTGCGGCCTGGGCTGCATGGGGCAAGCCCCAACAGCTAAAAACTGACAATGGACCAGCCTATATGGCTTGCAGTTTTACCTCTTTTTGCCAGCAGATGGAGGTACAGCTTTTTCATGGGTTACCATACAATCCTCAGGGACAAGGCATTGTAGAACATGCTCATCGCACATTAAAAGAATGTCTTCTAAAACAAAAAGGGGGAGTAGGCCACGGCCGCACCCCAAGGGAGAGACTTTCCCTAGCCTTGTTTACTATAAATTTTTTGAATTTGGATGCTCAAGGCCACTCAGCAGCGGATAGACACCAGGACCATCATGGCCCTGCAAAAGGGATGGCTAAGTGGAAAGACGTATTAACGGGCCTCTGGCGTGGGCCTGACCCCATGCTGACATGGGCACGAGGATCTGTTTGTATTTTTCCACAGGACCAACAAGATCCAGTATGGGTACCTGAACGCCTGGTTAGAAGAATTCAGCATGAAGAATCTCTCAAAAGTCAGCATGACGATACTTCTGCTTCTAGCCCTGATGAGCCAACTAGGGAAAATGAAAACCGAGATGGGGAATCCTGTCGGTGTTTCCAAAGCTAATGCCGAACTGGACATTTAATTTTAAAGACACCCTAAAAGAATTGCTATGAACCATCTGAAAGAGTGGGAAGGAATGGGAGTGTTAGCAGGTCTCCTGATTATGGCCTCCCTGGTCTGCCTGTGGTGTATATGTAAGATTAGAGCCACACAAAAGCAGAATGCAGCTATGATCATTCAGGCCTTTACAGCCATTGAAGCTGGACAGTCCCCCCAAGCATGGCTTATGATGAGGACGGGATGCGAGGCTAAGCACTGCACAAGGTTTCGCCTGCTGGTGTTTAAGCGTTTCCTTGGAAGACATGTCTGGTTGCATGAAGGTGGTACCCTTAGCTCCTTCCCCTGGGAAAATTGGTACGGGATGGGTATGGGTCACCGCAGGTGATGAATCTGTGGGTGTCTCCAGAACATAATCCCAATTGTGCACACCAGGAATC
The DNA here is from genome assembly GCA_035773235.1 of Eospalax fontanierii. Classification (NCBI taxonomy): domain Eukaryota; kingdom Metazoa; phylum Chordata; class Mammalia; order Rodentia; family Spalacidae; genus Eospalax; species Eospalax fontanierii. The sequence continues at coordinate 48,142,584 of CM069525.1, forward strand.
AGACCTCTATCTTCGCCCGTTTCCGCTATGTTATATAAAATAAAAGGGGGAGCTGTAGAGAGCTGCGGATTACCGCGTCTTAAAGATGGCGCCTGCTTCCGCCTTCCACCATCCCGAAGGTGAGTGCTCTCTGGAGCAAACAGCTCCATAATTGGCTGTGGCTGAGATCTGGCCCTGCTTCCGCCTGTGCGCGCCTATCTGCGTTCACCACGTGGTAGTTTGGGGTTGGATGGCAGGAGGGGATTTAACTCTCTGGTGGGCTTTCCCCGGGAGGAGAAGTAAGTTAGAAAAGGAGAAGTAAGTCAGGAGGAGAAGTAAGGAGAAGTAAGGAGAAGTAAGTCAGGAGACGTAAGTCAGGAAATGTAGTAGAGAGAAGTTAGAAAGTTAAAAGGCAAGAAGGTTGTTCAAGGTTCCTGAATAAACTGCATAGAGAAGAGTCTGGTTGGTGTTGCGTCTTCCTTGCTGGACGAGACAGACACGACACTTGAAGACCACGAGAAAACCTCAAGCTCAGAATTTCCTTTCCTCAAAATGCAGGATGTCACTGTTGTAAGATGGAGTCTCTATGGTTTGATTAGAGACCATTATCACTTCACAGACACAAATGTCTTCACTAACAATGGTTATTTGTTTAAGATGTTCTGTATAAGATTAGATATTCATTTTTTTTTTACACAAGACGTCCACATAAGATTAGGTATCCTTCTTTTACACAAGATGTTTACATAAGGTTAGATACCAACTGGGGGGGGGCGGTCTTAAGTTTTCACAAGGTCTGGTGGGAAGCAGAGAAAAATGAAGTCACTCTGTTATAGAAAGTGGAAGTAAAACTGTCTAGGAAGACAAAAGCGAATAACAAGAAGGGGAGGAAAAGTAAGGTAGAGAGATATGAGAGGGAATATGGTCACACACAATATATGCATATACAAAAATTTTAAATAAGTAAAAAATTAATGCAATCACAATAATACTCTCCAATACAATTATGACCACAATTGCAACTATCACTTTTGAGTACAGTGGAGATTTTGGGAACTAAGAAGATCAGAAATAAATGATATGAATTAATATTTTTCTAAATAGGTTAAGTTAAAGGACTTGACTACTGAACTTTCAGAACTAATAAGAGTAAAACAATCTGTTTAGACTCCTTGCATCATCACATTTCTTAGTCACTTTTCTGTTGATACGATGGAAACACTCTCCAAAGAAACTTACAAAAGGAAGAGTTTATTTAGTTTATGGTTCCAAAGGGGCAAGAGTCCACCATGGTGGTGAGGCATGTATGGCAGCAGATGTGGCTAGAATAGACACAGAAGCTAAGCCCTCATCTTTAAGAAGACACAGGAAGCAGAGAAAGACTGGAGATCATTAAGAACTCTCTAAGCCTGGCCCCAGTGATGTGCTTTCTCCAGCATGGCCACACCTTCTAAGACCTCCTTAAACAGTGTCACTCATGGGCAACAAAATGTCCTTTGGGGGACAGTCACATTCAAACCACCACATCACACAAATACCAAGTGTGGCTCTATCTACTGACAAAAGACAAACCCATATACTATCTTTACATAGTCATGTATATAAGCAAGAACTACAAGAAGAAATCATAGACCATCAATGAAGGCTGTAAAATTTTGCATTAAGAGAGAAACATATTCTATTTTAATAACGTAGATTGGTTATTTCAAATTTATCCATAAATTTGAGGCTATCACAGTGTGTCAACAGTTTAAAAAAGACAGATCTTAAGCCAAATGTGATGGTACATGCTTTAATTCCAGCACTCAGGAGGTAGAGGCAGAGGGATCTCTGTGAAATTGAGGCCAGCCTGGTTTACATACTGAGTTCCAGGCCTGCTGTGGCTACAGGGAGACCTATCTCAAAACAACAACCACAACACAAGCAAAAAGACAACTTTCTTTTTAGAAAAACAAAATGATATGAAAGTTTATCTGTCATAAAATGTAGACTTGAAAATAAGACAATTTTTAAGCAATATATAATGTGGATAGATTGAAAACAAGGTACCAAAACTAATATTTTTAAAAGGACAGTAATAACATGATAAGCCGAGTAGATGATGAAGAAAGAAGAAATTCTGGGATCAGACTCAACACATGGGAATCTGTAGTAAAGACACAGCATTTTAAGTCACCAGGAAAAAGTTAGAATATTTTATTTTAGTTGTGATTGTAAAAGAGGCTATCCACTTGGGGGAAATTTTATAAAATTATCCTTCATATCATCCACAAAATAAATATAGCATGGGTAAATAATTATGTGTAAAACTAATGATATACAAATTTTAAAAGATAAATATGTGACTAACTCTATGACCTAGAGACAGAATAATTTATTTAAGAAGATAAAAATAATCACAAATTGAAAGACTCCCTCGACAATGCAAACACTTTTCAGAAGTCTCACAAAATAAGAAGTATTTGAAAATATATCTAAATATCAAAGATACTGTTAGGGTGTATCTTAATGATAGCACATTTTCTTGGGATGTACAAGACCCTGGGTTTGATTCTAGTTTATGTAGTATATAGACTTGAGAATTAAATAAAAACATGATAAGGATTGCCATTATGTATACTTAAAACCTTTAGTGGTTTAATAGCATCTCTGCTATTGTTCCTTACACCAGAATATGATATTCCTCATTTATTATTTTCTGCAGCAGTAGAGTGTGGGCATGTTTCAGGGTTTCCATTTAACAAGCTGCATTATGATAGCTCTTATTCCATAGACTAGAAACCCAATGTATGGTTTAGTTCATATGTCAATTATATAAATTCCAGACATGAACTAAGAATGAATAAATGACCATTGGGTAACTATGAACTTGGTTTTAGTCAGGATTCAATTTATTGCTTATTTAAAAAGGACTCCCTAATCTAACCAGCAGACCATATTTATGCTTTGGACTTCAGAATATTAGTGTAAGCTTTGACTCTGTATCCAATATGTCTCAAAATATTTATCTAGTCACTTTCTTAAAAAATAATGACCATAAGTCAATATGGACAAGAAATGGTATTGTAGCACATGGTTTTATAGCACACAGTTTACATTACTTGCCATGGTTTATAAGACTCCTTCTCCTACAAAAGGCTACCCCTTTAGTCAATGAATTCCATATTTAAAAATGTGCTCAGAATTAGGAATTGAACAAAAAATCCCAGCTGTATTTGGGTGAATATACTCAGAGTTACTTTTCTGTTGCTGTGATAAAACATCATGATCAAGGCAACTTGTAAAAGGAAAAGCTTATTTGGCTTATGGTTCCAGAGGGATAAGAGTCCATTATGGCAGGGAAGTATGGCAGGAGTCAGGCAGAGCAGACAGCTGAGGGCTCATATATTCAAGCAGGCACAGGAAGCAGAAAGCCAGACTGGAAGTGGGCAAGGCTATACACTCTCAAAACTCAGCTGCAGTGACATCCTTCCTTCAGCAAGGCTGAACCATCTAAAACCTCACCAAACAGTGTCATCAAGTTGGAATAAAGTGTTCAAATCTTGAAGCCTATGAGGGAGATTTATTCAAACCACCAAAGTTACAAATGCCAAGCAGAACCACTCTTGGCTACCTGCTTCTATTTCCTCTAGAAATATCATTATTTATTAAACATTTCTGAAATTACCTGAAGATTGAGCTCTGTTGTCAGTCCTTTTTACTATATTGATCATCTCAGTATTTGTAGCCTCTTGGTGTACTGTAATTAAGTGCTGCTACCTGGCTCTGTTACTCCAGAGAACCTGGCTAATGAGCCAGCTTAGTGATTATTTGGTCCATGGTCATCCCTAGTTTATAGGAAAAATGTTTCCTCAAACATTAGCAATCCAAACACATCTCTCATCAGTGTATGGCCTTGGTGAATAGGTTCTCCTCTGGACCTTCCCAGAGAATATAGTAGTCTCAGATGTCTTTTATAATCTTTCTATTCCAGCAGCGACACATTTTTAAGATTCTTCTTGTTTTGTTTTATTTTATTTGTCTTTGTTATTTGTTTGTTTGATACAAGAGACTCTATTCTAGAGACCTCTGTATCTCTAATCTCTTGCCAGAATTCAAAAGTATTGTCAAGAACAAATAAAGAGATATAGCCAGGGCTTAATTCATGCCAGGCAAATACTCTACCCACTGAGCTATGTACCCAGCTTCCTTACTTCTTTAAATTCCTTCATATGTTATCTTTTCAGAGCCATATTTTTTTATCTATCTGTCTGTTGATGGGCCTCTACACTGATTCTACTGCCTTGCAATGACAAATAAACAGCAATAAACACAGATGTGCAACTATCTTTTTGATGCAACTTGGAGCCCTGTGAGTATACATTCAAGAGTGCTATAACTGGGTCAGAATATGAGTTATATTTTTAATTCTTTGATAAATGCAGAGGTGTATCCATGGGGAACTTCCAGGGACCATATCCCTGTAGAAAATTGACTCTTCCTCCCCAAGCAGCCGTCAGCTATGGGTAGTTACTCAACTACAGGTGGAGTGTTGTGAGCCCCTTCCCATTTTCTGGATTGTTGACCAGCATGGCCTTGTGCAGGAAACCACAACTACTATAACTTCATAGGTACAGTGGCTCCATCATGACCAAATGATACTGTTTCATGGCAGTTTTCTCCAACCACTGGCATTTACACTCTGTCTTCTCCCTCTTCTACAATGTTCCCTGAGCCTTCAGGAAAGGAACTGTGATATAGATATCACATTCAGGGTTAAGCATGCCACGACCACTTATTCTCTGTAATTTGACCAGCTATGAGTATGGTCCATGGAGGTTCCCCATGCTCCAGTGGAAAGTTCTATACCATACACATATAGATAGCACTAATTGGACCCATTGGGTTATTAAACTAGAAGACAATTCAAAGTTGAGAGAAGGACATGGTGGAGAAGGTTGTGAGAAGGGTAGGTGGGGAAATGGGAGGTGGATATGACAAGAAATACATTATATACATGTATGAAATTCCCCCAAAATAAATAAAACATATGTTTTACAAAAATGAACATAAAATATTAAAGAACCAAGTGGAATTTAGAGACTGACAAAATAAATAAAATTAGAACACTCACTGGATAAACTGAAAAGCAAAGACAAAGAAACTCTGTGTGCCAGCCATGACCTCCTGAACTAATCTACCTATAGGTCCCAGGAATTTTATTTCAGAAGCCCAACCTACATGGCTTCCTGAAGCAAGAAGGAGACTCAGTTTCCTTTGCTTAGGTCCTCCTATGGTGTTATGGAGTTCCCTGCACCAGCTTCACAGAGGAAATAGACTGGATGATGTAGAAAACAGATAAGAGAAATTGGTCCCTCAGTAAAGGTCAACAATAAATTTTTAAAAATATATAGTAACAGATGTGGGACATCTATGGGATACCATGAAAAGACCTAATCTTTGGATTATGGGAATAGAAGGAGAAGAATGCCATAGCAGAGGCATAGAGAATATTTTCAATGAAATCATAGAAGAAAATTTCTCAAACATAGAAAAAGAAATGCCCATTCAGATAGAAGAGGCCCACAGAACACCAAATAGAGAGGGACCAATAACAAAACTCCATGAGATATTATTAAAATATATTAAAGAAAGCATATTAAAAGCTGCAAAGGAGAAAGGTGAAGTTACTTGTAAAGATAAAACCCTCAGAATAATTCCTGATAATTTGACAGAAAGTTTAAAGACAACAGGTAATGGAAAGACGTATTTCAAGTTTTGAAAGACTGTAATTTTAAACCCAAACTACCCCAGCAAAACTATCTACTAAAATGGAAGGAAAATTCAAACTTTTCGTAATAAAAACAGATTAGAGGAATCACCAAGCCAAGCTCTCTATAGGGGGCATTGAACAAAATTACTCCAGTATGAAGACAAAGATAAACACAACCAAGAGGTTCCAAAACAGTTTATGAAAAGAGGTCTGAGAAAACACCACAAACAATGAAAATTTATAGGATTTAATATACATCAATGAACAACTCCTAATATTATTAGTCTTAGTTCCCCAATAAAGAGACACAGACTAGCAGACCGAATAAGAAATACTGTACTTATTATAATATCTGACAAAATGGACTTCAAATAAAAAGTATTCTGAAGAGATGAGGGGATACGCTATATTCATTAAAGGAAAAATCCACCAACATGGTATTACAATTCTAATCATATATATAGTAAACACAGGTGCACTCAATTTCATAAAACAAATACTCTTATATCTAAAACCCCAGATTAACCATAAAACGGTGATAATGAGTGATTTTAATACCCTACTCTCACCAAACAGAGAGATCATCCCAACAAAAGCTAAACAGGAAAACACTGGAGTTAAAAAACATCATAAATTAAATGGAGTAAACAGACATCTACAGAACATTGCTCCCAAACAATAAAGAATACACATTGCTCTCAGCAGCCCATTAAACTGTCTCCATAACTGACCACATATTAGGACACAAAGAAAACCTCAACAAATGCAGGAAAATTGAAATAACACTTTACATTCTGTATTCAACCACAATGGAATAAAGTTACATATCAACAGTAACATAAGCTACAGAAAATACACAGATCCATAGAGAATGGATTTGAATGATGCTATTGAATGACAATTGGCCCAAGGAAGAAATTAAGAAGGAAATTTAAAAGTTTCCTACAATTGAATGAAAATGAAAACACAATTTATCAAAATCAGAGATACAATGAAGACTCATAAGGACATACTTTAAAAGTATAAGGGAGAATCTAACAACTATTATCCTGCTAAATGGATATAGTATTAAACTGGCTAAATGGACATAGTATTAAACCGACTCCTAATGACTTTTAGTGTTATACCTAGTGCATTCAACACTCACCAGAGAAATTTCTTCCTACAACAGACAATGATTAACACAGAAACCTACAACTAGTCAATATGCACAAAATAAGAAATTGTAGAGTACTTGCCCTAAATGGACACCTATATCACACCCTTTCCCCCCAAGGCTCAGGGATCATTGCAGAAGAAGGGACATAAAGATTGTGAGAGTCAGAGGTCATGGATGAATATAATGAAACTGTGTTGGGCAAACACATCAGGGCAGTTGCCCATATGTGTTCACACTGCTTGTGACAGTATGCCCAAGACCATGGGGTCAGGGTCTATTGCAAAAGGTTTTGAGCAAGCCAAGCAACCCCAGATACCCTGAAGGGACAGTACGAATCTGGCCTGCTCTGCCTGATGTGATAACCTAGGTCCCAGGAAGCCACTGCAGATACAACATCCTCGTTCCTCAGCAGTTGCTTCATCTTTTTCCCCCCAACAAAGATCACTCCAGACCAGAACCAGGTTTTTGGATGTTGTTTCCTCGTTCCTAATTTCCACATCAGCCCTACAACCTTCCCACCTTTACCTAAACACTCCACCTTTAACTTTCTCATCTTCTGTAATGGTCAGAAAGGCCTCCCTACATAAACCCCTGCCTTGGTTTCAATAAATGAACTGCCCACCGATGCAGACTCCCGGGTATTCATCCTGCCCACTCTGAGCCACCTGAGGACCTGTTCGATCGTCCTCCATTCTCTGGGACAGCTGGAGCACAACAGCTTTGCTTGTGTGGAGACTCACCCACACAAGATCTGCAAAAGCCCAACCAGACAAAAACCCAGCTTGGAGAGGGGAGTTAGGCAAGAAGCCCCAGCCTTATCTGAGGAACTATTGGCAACTGATATTGCTGGAAAAGAGAGAATCAGTTTTCTTTAAGGATACGATGCCAGGTAGGTTGACTAGGCTCCGGGGTATCGACCCACACACCACAACATTTGGGGAGTACAAATTTAGACCACATAGGCCTTAAAAATAAAGGATATGAATTGAGGGGTTAGGGGATGCAGTGGGTCTAAGAGGAGATGGGGGAAGTGTTTCCAGTTGGAAGAAGCTGGTGCTGACCTAGAAGGTTCCTAAATGCTAGCTTTCATAATGTTGTAAGGTTCTACACATACTACTGGGGTAGAAAAGTAATTTGCAGTTTTACCCAGCTGTGAACCTTATAAGTTAGAATAATGACTGTCCTGGCTAGATATGTCATCCACTTATGCAATAGGATCAAAAATGTTATGGAGGTAAGCAAACACTTTCTGATTGGATTTAAAGCCTACTCCACAAGATGAAACTCATGCATGTTACCATTAATTGTGTCAAAAACCTGTGTCTACCTAGGTCATAGGCCCTAGGGGAGAACCTAATAATATTTTTCTTGTAAATGGACATAGCAATAAATTGCCCCCTAAGTTCTTAAATTCTTTCTTTTCTTCTTTTTTTTTGTGATTTTTGGTCTTTTTGACACAGGGTCTCCCTGTAGCCTCAGCAGGTCTGGCACTCACTATGTAGACCAAGCTGGCCTTGCTCTCACAGAAATCTGCCTGCATCTGCCTCCTGAGTGTTGTGCAACCACATCCAGTAGTTCTTTTCTTTATACCCATCGATTAGTGAATCTCTCAGTCCTCATCAGAGAAGCTCCTCTTTGTAGTATATGGTGATTAATGCAGAGACCCACAACAGGCTAACACGCAGGGAATAAGAGACCACTCAGTGCTCAACTCCAAATGGGACATCCATATTAACCTCCACTCCCCAAGGCCCATTACAATGGAAAAGGGTTGGAAAGTCTGTATAAACAAGCATCACACAAGATCAAGCCAGCCATAATCCTGGGATGGATTTGGGAAGTAGTCACAAAGTCTCATACCCTAGCTAAGGAGCTATTAGCAATTGATGGCTGCTGGAGGATGGAGAGTCAATTTTCCTCAGGGATACAGATGATCTCAGCTGTATGTACACACAGGCAACTGTAAATGAAGTCAGTGTTTTTTTTTAAGCACATGAAATTGTAGGGGAAAAGAGGTGGGGAGATAGGAGAGGAATTGTAGGGGAGGAATGGGGGTGAATTTGATCAAAGCACATTTTATGCATGTATGAAATTCTCAAACAATAAAAAATTAAAAAATTAAAAAAGTGGAGATGACAAAAGATACAATTGGTAAACATGAGGATGGCAGATCAACTGAATTTACTTCATGTAAACAATACAAAATAAACTGACTGAAAACCTACAGCGTATTTCTCAAGGCGCACCAAGGCATTTATTGAAGAGTAGTACCCAGGAAATATTTATGGAAATAATGCCTGCATGGCTGGAGATATGGTTCAGTGGTGAAGAATACTGGCTACTCCTGAAGAATAGCTGAGTTCAATTCCCAGCAGCCACATGGCAGCTAACAACCTTCCATAACTATATTTCCAGAGAATCCGACCCCTCTTCTAACCTCCGTGGCCACTGCACGACATGGTGCGCTTACATACATGCAAGCAATACATTAATATACATAAAAATAATAAATAAAATATTTTTTAAACTAATGCCTGGAAATATTCTAAAAGATCCATTAAGTTGAATAACCCCCTAATAACTTAAATTCAAGTGAATTCCCATCATGAAGCAATGTAAATTTTGGACACTAAAGGTAAAAATATTAAAACAGCTAAAGATCAATAACATTACCTTTAAATGAACAAAAGAACACTTTTCCAAACAGAGGGAAAACGATGAAAGGAAATTCAGATGATACAATCAGTAAAATAGAAATAGACACAGTAAAACTCTCCTTCACTTTATGAATTGATTTTACTGCAAATTCTTAGCATAATTATATTTAAGAAGTAAGACAGTTAACATAAATGGCATAAGGTTTCTGTGCTTCACCAAAAGTGGCAAAAACAGCAATACCTGTGGGCCTTGATAAGTTGAATGTGGCTCTAACAATATCTAAACAGTTAAAAGTTAATTTATTACAGAACATCATAAATGAAAATGTCTAAAATTTGATATAGTCTATGGGAAGATAAGACAAAAGAACTGAAGACATAAAGGTAATAAACAAAATCCAAAAAATCAATGTATCACTTTTAAGGCATAGCATCTCATAGACACATGTTCTCTATGTTTGACCAGTCATGAAACTCTGTAATAGTCTGTATCTGTTGCAAAAAAAAAGCTTCTTTGATGAGTGGTCACAGGCATACTTGTCTATAAGTATTAAGGATAAATATTTAACATACAGTAGGAAATTATATGCGTCTACCTTAGCCAAGGAACTATTGGCAGCTGATCACTGATGGGTGAGGGAAGTTGGTCTTCTTTAAGGGAGTGAGGCTAGACAAGCTGACCAGGATCCAGTGGATGAACTCACACTCAGGGACATCTGGGGACACAAATGTGACTTGACAGGACTTAAAATATATGACAGAATGCATGAAATCCAGTGGTAACACTATAGAGGGGGTGCAGATAAGGGAGAGGGTCTAAATGTGATTAAGTTGGTAGAAACAGTAGAGCCAATATTAAAATATTAGCAAAGACAACCCCCCATAAATAATAGCATAGAACACTTAAGCCTTAAATGTCAATAAAAACAATAAAACAAAAGGTCAAACTGACAAAGCAGGGCATGCCTGTGATCTAGCTCTTGGAAAATTGAGGTAGGAGGGCAGCATTTACAAGGCTAGCCTGAATTACAGAGTGATATCCTGTCTCAAAAATACAACAAATATAAGACAGAGAGTGACAAGGAAGACAAAAAGTATCTGTATCTGTATGTTACCTGCAACACACTAAGTTTTAATGTAGAAATTAAATAGGTTGAAAGCAAAAGTTAGGAAAAATAAAGTTGACAAATACTAATAAAATCAAGTATGATGTATTAATATCATTCCAAGTTGATTTCAGAGCAAAGAAATGACCAGGGAAAACACAAGATATTATATAATGATGTAGTGATAAAAATGTGCATATGCTAAACAGAAGTTTTGAAGTAAATAAATGAAAGATTGATCTGAAAGAAGAAACAAGCAAATGCATAACTATATTTGGGACTCCAATAGCCCACTCTCAACAATCTAGTTAACTGCAAAACTCAAGAAGGAGGCAGGTGTGATAGCACACATTTTTAATTCCAGCCCCTTGGAGTTTAAGAGTAAGGCTGGCCTATGCTACATGGTAAGTTCAAGGTTAGCTTGTATTACCTAGTAAGACTTGAAGTCCCAGACCAAGGGCTAAAGCCAAGCATGATGGAACATACCTGTAATCCCAGCCCTCAGAGGCTGAGGCACATAGATCTTGTATGGAAACCTAGATGAAATTGTCAGTTCCAGGCCAGCATAGGTTATATAATGAGACAGAAAAAGCAACCAAAAGTTCAGGAAGGATATAGAATAATTTGAATAACTGAATAGCATCATCAAATCAGAATATCTAACGATATTTTTACATTGATATTAAATATTATTTAATGAAAATAGTATTATCCAAGACACATATAGAATTACAATGACTTGCATTCTTTTCTGTATTCAAATAATTCTCTCAACAAATGTTAGTATCCTTTGAGGAAAGTCTTTATGGAAATATATATACATATATATCTATATGTATATATATAAATACTTCTTAAAATAGAATATACTATTGTATGGTGGCTGGTGAGATGGCTCAGCAGTTAAGAGAACTGGCTATTCTTGCAGAGAACCTGAGTTCAGTTCCCAACCCCCCCGTGATGGCTAATAACTCCAGTTCTAGAGGACCTGATGCCCTCTTCTGATATCCATAGGCATTGCAGAGCATGAGTGCACATACACACATGTAGGCAATACACTCATACACATAAAATAAAAATAATAAATAAAAGATTTTTTTAAATATTTGAATGTATAGTTATTTGAAGGTCTTTCCAATAAATTTTATAACATTGAACATAACTATAAAACCAATAATCCAAAACCTCTCAATAGTAAAGTACTAGAGAAAGCAATCTCAAAAAGGTAAAACAGTAAGCAGAGGCACTCTTCTGTCCTCTGTAAACAATGCATGCATGTGGTGCACTTATGTACATGCAGACAAATCACACATACACATAAAATACAAGTAAAATACTTTTAAAAATATGAAAAGAGTCATAATAAGATTTGAATGTGATACTCTATTTAATCCAGTACAGTTGATTCCTTCTCCCTCTGACATTGTCCTTGAAATTATCAAAGAAATAAAAATCCACTTTAGCTCTATAAATGAGAGTATGTATCACCCACTGACAAGAACAAGTTGCCAAGAAGTTGAGACCTGGCTAAGGGAATTTCCAGATGGATGGAGAAATAACCAGTCCCACTTCACACTTGGGAAACAATTGTAAGCAACCTGGCCCTTCTAAGGTGGAGATGAGGAAGGGTTTGAGAGACTAAGTAAAGCCAAAGTTTGCACCTATTCTCAGTTTTAGGGGTGAGCATTCAGAAAAGAAAATGACAAATCAGGAACTATTGCCCAATTTCTCATTAGCTTAAACAACTGGAGGCATGAACCCTAATGATTATAAAAAAAGGGGCTCTGAATGTCTTTTGGTTGATCTACAGTGGGGAGGCAGATGGGAAGGAAAACCACCATATTACATACAGTTAATTCCTCTCTTCACCTGGGATTTGAGTAGAGACTCCCACATACCTGAATCCTTCCTGACTAGTTATAACACACTACACTTTGTATACATGAGCAAAAAGATAAAATGATAGGATACTTCACAGCACTAATATGGAAAGTAATCTCAGAAAGAATGTATTTTTAAGTATCTTGCTTTAAGAAATAAATGGAAAAATTCAGGAAATTATTATTTTAAAACAAAGTTTCAAAGGTTGTCTTATCTATTAAAGGATTAGAAATACTGAAGAAAATGAAAATATGACCAAATGCCATGGAATTAGTGAAAAGCATATCATCTCATGGCCCATTACAACTCCAATGATTATGCACCTGAGGCTTTGGCAGGACATCATTGTAACCAATGTTTGAAAACGGCTTGGAGAGTATGGAGAAAGAAACTTGTCTTTAGAAGATAGAGTTTAAGGTAAAGGTTCCCATGTACAGCTTGAATTTCCTGTCTGTATCTGTGTTCTGTTCCTAATAACACAATATCTGAGTCCAGTTTTTGTTTCCTGCATGCATGTGTGTATAAAGATGTCCACTGTAGCATGGGCAAGCTACCAGGAGTCCTATTCCTGATTAAAATTCACTTTATCTCTTTTGGAAGCCATTAACTGCCTGTAACTTATCAACTTGAGTGGGGCTTTGTGAACCTCCCTATCCATGCTGGAACAGTGAGTATATTGATCTAGTGTAGGCAAACACAGATGTTGAGACTTTATAAGTGCAACTGCCTGTCATGTCCAGTAGATACTGCTTCACAAATTTCCTCCCCAACTTTTTGTTTTATAATCATTCTGCCTCCTCTTTAGTGATGTTCCATGAGCCTTTGGGAGAGGTGACTACATATGTCCTATCTGGAGATGAACCCTCCACAGTCCCTTTTTCTCTGCCTTTGTTTATTTGTAGTTCTCTGTGTTAATCTCTTTCCACCAAAAAAGAAGCTTCTCTGATGAGTGGTATGAGGTAATACATATAGATAAAGATAGGTATTTAGAAGGCAGTTAAAATGGTAGTAGTTGGTTCTTCTCTAAGGTCTATGATCACTGTAGCCATGGATTTTGGTAACAGACATGAGTGCCCTCCTGTTGATTGAACTTTTAAATCCAATCAAATAGCTATTGCTTATGCCCAAAGACATTCGTGCCACAATTAAAGATATGGGCATATCTTGTTTAAAATTTTATTTTATTTTCAAGAATTTCATACATGAATATTTTATTTACATTTTTTTAGTCTCTCTCATACCCCTCTGACTCTTCACACATTCCCCAACTCCCTCTCCATTTCTTGTCCTCTTGTCTGATTATCATTTCTACATATACATACATATATTTATAAACACACATATATGACATATATAAGTATGCATAATTCACTGAGTCCATTTACTGTTGTTCATATGTACCTGTGTTTAAGGCTGTGAACTTTGGATTAGATAACTAATTCTCCCTTCCTCAGCATCCATTGATTGCCTGTAGTTCTTCCAACTGATGTGAGACCTCATGACACTTCCTCCATCCACATTGGCATGTCAACTGGTTTTGTAATTATTCAGATATTGTTAGACTACCATACTATGGAGATTCCATTGGTGTTGCATCCCTATCATGTCTAGCATGCATTAACTAGCAGCAGATATCTTCTCCTCTGGCTCCAACATTCTTTCCAAATCCTCTTCCCAGATGTCCCCTGTAGAGGTTGCATTGTTAATGTCATCACTTATGGCTAAGCATCTCACAGTCGCTTATTTTGTGCATTTGAGCAGTTAGGAAAGTTTTTAATAGTTTCCATATTGTGCAAAAAAGAAGCTTCTTTGATGACTGGTGAGGGGTACAGTTGCCTGTAAATATAAGGATATGTATTTAGAAAACAGTAAGAAAGTATTTTGGTCTAGAAGAGTGATTAAGGTGCATTTTTCTCTAGGGTCTTTGACCTTTCCAGCCATGTGTACCTGGCTATGTTTACAGTACCACACATGAATTTCCTACCCTTGGTCAGGTCTTAAGTCCAAATAAATAGTTGTTGATTACCCCCAAGATAAAAGTGCCATTACTGCATCAATAGAGATAGTGATAGTTTGCTGTGCCAATCATTGTTGTGGTTCATAGACATTACAGTTGGGTAGAACCATTGATTAGTTTTATCACTTGCAGCTTGCATAGTATCTTTTGATGCTCTGAGATCTAATTTGGAGGAAGCTTCCAGGTCAATCTCTAAGTCCTGTGTCCAAAGAATGTCATGATTTCAGCATAAAGGTGTTACCTTCAAGATCTGGGAGGCAATCAAGGGTTATGGCCATAGCCTGTCTTGTCTTAGGGGTCTCTTAAGCTCCCCTGACCAACAACTCAGAGGGGTGGTTTCATTTGCCTGGCACTGTGATTGATTTTTCTTATATAGCCATCAGCATTCACATTTATATTACATGTATAGTTTTCAGTTGGCTTATTAAAACTATATTTTCTTTTGGATATTCATACCACCAAAGCTTTATCTCTCTTTACTGTCTCTCCCACTGTGTAGTCCTCCTTCCTCACTAATTAAAGTGCCCTCCATTTTCACTATTTCCCCTGTCTCCTATCCTCCTCTCTTGAACTCCTTCTTTCCCTCTTCCCTCATGGTTCCTTTCCATTCTCTTGGCTTCAGCAGTTACATCAGCATATATACTCACGTCTAAGAATTAGGAACTAAGATCCACAGATGAGGAAGAACACACATCATTTATTTTTCTGAGTCCATGTTACTTCACTTAATATAACAATTTCTAGTTCTATTCATTTACCTGCAAATGTCATGATTTTGTTTTTATTTACTGCGGAATAGAACTCCATTGTGTAAATATACTTCATTTTCAGTAGCCATTCATTAGTAGAGGGAAATTTAGGATGTTTCCCTTTCTAGCTATTGTGAAAAGTATAGCAATAAACATGCCTGAGTAAGTATCTCTAAAATACAATATTGTATTTTAGTCCTTTTGGGTTTATGTCAAGGAGTGTATAACTGAATCATACAGTTAAATGCATTTTTTAGTTTTTTATTCTTTTTATTTTATGTGGATGAATGTATTACTTACATGTAGGTAGGTGCACTAGTGTCAGGCAATGCCCACAGAAGTCTGAAGAATGCATCAGATTCTCTGGAACTGGAGTAACAGATGAATGTTAGTCACCATGTAGGTACTAGAAATTGAATCCAGGTCCTCTGCAAAAGCAGCCGTTGCTCTTAACTGCTGAGCCATCCCCTCAACCCCATATTTTTAGTTTCTTTAAAGAGTTCTCCACACCGCTTTCCATAGTTGTTTCACGAGTTCGCAATTTTACCAGCAGTGAATGAGGTTTCCCCTTCCCCTACATCCTTGTCAGCCTTTGCTGTCATTTGTTTTCTTGGTCTTAGCCATTCTGACTGTACTAAGATGAATCTTAAAGTAGTTTTAATTTACCTTTTTGTAATTTCTAAGGATGTTTTTAAGGTACTTCTTAGTCATTTTTATTTCTTCTTTTAAAAACTTTCTTCCACATGCATAGCCCATTTTATAATTTGGTCCTGTATACAAAAGACCTAGAAGAATAATCAATTCTATGTTTTCTGAGATTTTTGTATATTCTGGAAATTATTCCAGTATCAGATGTATATCTGACAAAGATTCTCTCCCCTTCAAGTGGGTTTCCTCTTTACTTCCTTGGTTATTTCTTTTGCTGTACAGAAGCTTTTTAGTTTAATGAGTTCCCACTTGTCAGTTGTTGACCTCAGTTCCTGAACAACTGATGTCCAATTTAGAAAGGCATCTTTCCTGCACCTATCTTCTGTAAGGTACTTCCTATATTTTCTTCCAACAATTTAGAGTTTCAGTTTTCACACTGAGGTCTTTGATCCATTTGGAGTTGACTTTTATACAGGGTGATAGATAAGGGTCCAATTTCATTTTTCTACAGGTAGAGATCCAGTTTTGCCATTTGTTGAAAATGCTTTTTCTCCACTGTGTATTCTTGGTATCTTTGTCAAATATGAGGTGGCTGAAATTACATGTACTTATATTTGGATTTTCTATTTTGTTCCATTGATCTACATTTCTGATTTTGTGTAACAACCATGCTGCTTTTATTACTATAGCTCTGTGTTATAGCTTGAAATCTGGTATGGCAATTCTTTCTGCATTTCTCTTTTTGCTCAGGATGACTTTGGCTATCTGGGGTCTTTTGTGATTTCAAGTGAATTTTAGGATGCCTTTTCCTATTTCTGTAAAAATATCATGGGGATTTTGATTGGGATTGCATTGAATCTGTAAATTGCTCTTGGTAGGATGGTAATTTCCACAATATTAATTCTATCAATCTATGAGCATGAGATATCTTTCCTTCTTCTAGTGTCTTCCTAAATCTATTAAAATATTTAAAGTTTTTGTTGTAGAGATCTTGAACATCTTCGGTTAGGTTTATTTCCTATATAACGTATTGATTCTTGTGAATTTCATACAATATATTTTTATTATATTTAGTTTTCCTTACTCATCCATTGTCCCTCATTACTTTCTCCAAAATTTATTTACATTTCTTTCTGTATAAAGGTCTATACAGTCAAACTTGTGTCCCCAAATGCCCCTTGGTGCAAATTCATTGGAGCCTGGTCTACCTATCAAGAGTCTCATCCTTAAATGAGACTGACTCTCTCCATTCCAGCAGCCATCCGTTGTCAGTAGTTCCTCAGTTAGGACTGGTGTTTCTTTTCAACCTTGTCATGTGATGCTGGGATTTGATGTGGCTTAAGCTTATGTTGGATTTGTGCTTGTTGTCACAAGTACTGTGAGTTCACATGAGTAACTGCCCATCTGTCTGGCAAAATCTGATCCTCTGTGATTGCCTACCACCCTTGGTTCTTACAGTCTTTCTACACTCTCTTCTACAAATGATTCCTATGCCTTAGGAGGCAGATGTGTGATAAAGGTGTCCTATTCAGGGATGAGCACTCTGTAGCCTTTTGTTCTTTCACGTGGGCATGTTGTGTGTCTCTGTGTTAATCACCATCTGCTGTATCTCTTCTCTGTCAAGATTTAAGAGATGCATAAATCTACAGGTATAATAATAAGTCTTTAAAATCAGTTTAATGCTATATTTAGCAGAATAGTTGTATTAGGCTTTCTCCTTTGGTCTCTTGTTCCTAGGCCTGATATATATATATGTCAGTGATAGGCTCCATCTTATGAAGTGTACCTTAAATTCATTTAGAAAGTGATTGGTTGCTCCCATAATATTCATACCACTACTGTACCAGTGGACATATCTTGCCAGACTAGTTGTTGCTGTTAGCTTGCAGGATTCACAGTTGGGTACATGTAGCAACTATTTTTCTTTTCAGGTAGTATGCATAGTACCTTCAGCACTACGGAAGCAAGCCAGTAGAGGTGAAGGTTTGAAGTCAGAATCAGTTTGATTTCTCTTTGTCTTCAGCAGTAGTGTCTTACCATCATGTTCTGGTGGATAACCAAGAGCAGGGGCAATATCCAGTATTGTTTCAGGTCTATGGGACACCTGGACCTGGTCAACAGCTACAAAAGAGGGATTCCAGTCCTGACATTGGGCTCTTTGCAAGTCTATAGTGTCTAGTAGGGGCAGTGTCACCCTGCTGACTCCTATTCATCTTTTTTCATAATGTAAATGTATATATTGTAAGAAGCATCTGTAGTGATAGATTTCCATATGACTTTTTCTAAAGGCTTTTAGTGTTAGTTATCCCTTCGCATACTCCCTCCACTGCCTTGCCCTCCCATTTCCCACTGCATTTAACCCTTCCAAGGCATTATTCCCCTTTCTCACTTTATATAACTGCATTTTATCTCCTTTTTCATCCTGCAGGATGATTTATTAGTTTCCTGATTTCTCTGGTTTTTTAAATTAGAATATGCATATCTAAGAATCCAAAGCTGGCATATAGCTATGAGAGAGAACATGCAACTTTTGTCCTTCTGGGTCTCAGTTTCCTCATTGAGGATGATTGTTTTCAGTCCATCATCCATCCATTTACACATGAGTTTAATAATTTCATTTTTAGCAGCTGATTTATATTCCTTTCTATAAATGTACTATACTTCAATTATACATTCATCAGTTGATAGATATCTAGGTTGTTTCCATTTCCCGGCTATTATGAAAAGGGCAGCAATGAATGCATTTGAACAGGAAAATAGAGAGTATGTGGGTATATGCCCAAGAGTGATACAGCTGTATCCTATGGAACATTGCTTTCTAGCTTTTTGAAGAATCTCCAAGCTGATTTCCACCAGTTTGCACTCCCATAAGCAGTAGATAAGAGTTCTCCTTTATCCACAGCCTCATCAGAATATGCCTTTATTTTTTGGATCTTATCCATTCTATCTGGGGTAGGATTTCCCTGGTGACTAAAGATGTTACATATTTTTAAATGTGTTTCTTAACCATTTACATTGTATCTTTCAAGAACTCCTTGTACAACTCCTTGCTCCAATTTTTAATATGATTGTGTATTTTTTATTGATGTTTAGTTTTTTTCAGTTCTTTTTATATTCTCAATACTAACCTCTATCACAGGTATGGCTGGTAAAGATTTTTCCCCACTCACTTGAATGATGATGTCCACTGATGTACAAAGTTTTTCAGTTTTATCAGGTCCCATTTATCTATTGTTTGACCTAATGCCTGTGATATAGTTCTTCCCTGTGTCTGTAAGATCCAGTGTAATTTCTGCTTTCCACTCCATCGGATTCAAGGTATCAGGTCTTATGTTGAGATCCTTCATCCAGTTGGAGCTGAGTTTTGTGCATGGTGAGATAGAAGTCTAGTTTCATTTTTCTACATGCAGCTATTCAGTCTGAGCAGCGTTATTTGTTGAACATGCAGTCTTTTCTTCAGTGTGTATTTGTGGCTCCTTTGTTTAAAATCGGGTGCCTGTAAGTGCCTGGATTTAAATCTGTGATCTCAGTTCTATTCTGCTGATCAGTTTGTCTGTTATTCTGAGTATTCTGGGTTTTTTAGTTTCCATATGAAATTTGATGTTTTTTAAAATTTCTTTGAAATTTTACATTTAAAAGTGTTGGGACTTTAATAGGTATCACATTAAATCTATATATTTCTTTTGGTAGGATGACTATTTTCACAATATTAATCCTACTGATCCAGGAGCATGCAAGGTTTTTCATTTTCTGGTATCTTCAGTTTCCTTCTTCAGTGTCTTATATTTTTTATTATATAAGTCCTTCACTTCCTCGATTAGATTTATTACAAGATATTTTATGGTTTTTGAAGGTTTTTTGACTGAGAACATTTCCCCAATTTCTTTTTCAGTATGTTTGTTGTTGGCATATAAGAAGACTACTGATTTTGTATGTTAATTATATATATATATATATATATATATATATATATATATATATATATCCTGCTACATTTATGAGTGTCTCAGTTCTAGAACTTTTCAGGTAGAGTCTTTAGTATTTTTATGTATGGAATCATAATCTGCAAATAAGGATGCTTTGATTTCTTCCTTTACAATTTGTATGCCCTTTATCTCCTCATTTGTCTTATTGCTGTAGCTAAGATCAAGTTCTATATTGAACAGGAATGTCTTGTTCCTAATTTTAATGGGAAGGCTTTGAGTTTTTCTCCATTTAGAATTATGTTGGCTATGAGTTCATGTATTGCCTTTGTTATGTTGAGATGTCTCTTGTATCCTGCCCTAGATTTTCATGAAAGGGTGTTGGATTTTTCAAAAGGCATATTCTGCATCTAATGAGATAAATATGTGATTTCTGTTTGTTAATGTGATGGATTCTATTCACTGATTTAAGTATTTTGAACCATCCCTGAATCTCTGGGATGAAGCCAGTTTGATCAAGGTGGATAATAATTTTATATTTTCTAGCACTCAGTTTGTACATACTATATTGAGAATTTTTGCATCTATGCTTAACAGAGAGATTGGTCTATAATTTTGGGTTTTTGTTGGATCTTTGTTCAGTTTTGGCATTAGAGTAATACTGACTTCCTAAAAGTAATTTGTGAGTCTTCCTTCCTTTTCTATTTCATGGAGTAATTTGAAGAAAATTGATATTATTTTTTGAGATATTGGTAGAATTCTGTGCCATATCCACCTGATCCTAGGCACTTTTTAGTTGGGAGACATTAAATAACTGCATCTATCTCATTGGATGTTATGGGTCTGTTTAAATTATTTATGTCAGTTTTATTTAATGTTTGTGGACTGCACATATTTATATATTTATCTATTTCTTTTAGATTTTCAAGTTAAGTGGAATATAGATTTTTTTATAGTATGTTCTTATGTTTTTCTGAATTTCTTCAGGGTCTGTTCTATTGTTTCCCTTTTAATCTATGAGTTTATTTATTTGTATCTCCTCTCCTTCTTTTGGTCAATTTTGTTAAATGTTAAACAAAGTTTGCCAAATATTGTTAAATTTTTCAGAGAACCAATTCTTCATTTCATTAATTTTCCATATTGTTTTCTTCATTTTTATTTCACTATTTTCAGCCTTGACTTTATTTATTTCTTTCCATTTCCTCTTTTTTGGGTGTTGTTTGTTCTTGGTTTTCAAAGGCTTTCAGGCGTATATCAATTTAGGTGTATGAGAAATTTCTAATTTTCTGATGTAAGCACTTATTGCTATAAATTTTCTTAAGACTGCCTTCATTATGTACCATTGATTTTGGCATTTTGTATATTCATTTTCATTCAATTCTAGAAATTTTTTAATTTCCTTCTTGATTTCTCCATTGATCCAATTTCAGTCAGTAGTGTGTTTAACTTCCATGAGTTTGTGTGCTTTTTCTCATTTTTATTGTATAAATCTAGCTTTATTACTTTAACATAACAGTGAGATTTGAATTGAATGACCTTGGACAAAAGTTCTGGCATTGCATTTTCAGATCCATTTTTTAATCAATCTAGCCTTCCCTAAAAGATTTTTTTCTCTCTCCCTCAATGTAAATCTGGTGAGAAAGTTGTCATTGGATTCAATAATAGGGCAATATAGGCAAAAAATTTTCTAAATTTGTGACAACTTGCTTTGTGTCTTAACATGTGGTCATTTTTGGAGAAAGTTCCATAGGGTACTGAAGAAAGTGTATTCTTTTATGTTTGGGTGGAATCTTCTGTAAATGTCTGTTAGGTCCATTTGATTTATGATGTCATTTAACTCCAGGGTTTCTCTAATACTTGGTTTGGTTATCAGAGTAATACTGACTTGTGGAAGGAGCTTGGAGGCTCTTCCTATCTTTTTCTATCTTTTTCAATAATTTAAGCAATATTTGTTGTAGTCCTTCTATGCACCCATCTGGACACACTTTTTTTTTTGGTCAGGTGGCTTTGCATTATTTTTTCAAACTCCTTACTAATTATGGGTATGTTTAAGTTGTTGAGCTGTTCTTAGTTTAAGATTTTTGGTTCCTTTGAATCTAGAAATTCATCCATTTGTTTTAGATTTTCTAATTTAGTAGAGTTTCACTTTTTAAAGTTTTCCCTTATAATGTTCTGGATTACTTTGGTGTCTGTTATAATTCTTTTCTTTTCATCTCTCATTTATAGACTTCCTTTTGGTTAGCTAGGATCAGAGTCCGTCTATCATGCTTATCTTTCCAAAGAACTAGCTCTTAGATTCATTGATCCTTTTTATTGTTATCTTTGTTTCTATTTCTTTTATTTATATTCTGAGTTTTATTATTTGTTCTCACCTACTTGGATTGGGTACAGTTTGTTCTTGTTTTTCCAGGTTCTTGAGTTGTATCATTAAATAATTTATTTGTGCTCTTTCTGATTCTTTAATGTAGGTGCATTAAGCTATAAGCTTCCTTCTTAGGACTGCTTTTAATGTGTTTCTGAGGTTTTGTTGTGTTGTGTTTCATTTTAATTTAGTTACAGAAATATTTTATGTCTTTTTTATTTCTTCTTTGATCTATTCATCATTCAATACTGTGTTGTTTAAACACCCTAAGTTCACATAATTACTAGAACTTCGATTTTCAGCTTTATTACCATATGACCAGATAGGATACATGAAACAACTTTAAAGAACATGCAATCAAACAACTCAAAGAACTTGAAGAAGGATATAGAAATAAACTCTTAACTGAAGCTCAAGATAATACAAATATAATAGCTGAATGAAATGACAAAAAACCTGAGAACATAAAAATGAATTCAAAAAAGAGATAGAAATATTGAAAAAAACTGAAGTTGAAATGATGATTAAATTAGAAAATTTCAGTGAGCCAATTTGAAATGACAAGAGAAAGCCTCACAAGCAGAATGAATGAAATGGAAAGCAAAATATCAAGACTGTATGACAAAGTTGAAGAACTGGACTACTTAAGCAAAAAATTACAAAAATAGCAATGGAATATGCAGGAAATGTGGGAAACAGTGAAAAGACCCAATCTATGCATCATAGACATAGATGAAAGAGGAAAATCTCGGGCCAATGGCATTGCACAGATCTTCAACAGGATTATAGAAGAAAACTTTCCTATATTAGGGAAATACATATCTATACAGATACAAAAAGCATATTGAATATCAATTAGACAGAACCAGAACAGAAATTCCATCTGTCCATATCATAGAAAAACACTAAATGTACAAAATAAAGGGGTACTGAAAGCTGCAAGAGAAAAACAACTTATATTTATATATAAAGGAAATTCTATCAGTATTATAGCTGACTTTTCAACACAAACTGTAAAAGCCCAAAGAGCCTGGATGAAAATATTCCCCATTCTAAATGCTCATAGGTGCCAACCCAGCAAAACTGTCTACCCTCGTGGAAGGGGAAAGAAAATTGGCTGAAATAATTCATGTCCACCAAGAGAATTACAATGCTTTTTTACCTTGTCTCAAAGCAGGAAACTCTTACTATAGAAATATAGCACAAAACCACAAGTTCCTTTGAACCAGCAGCTTCAATAATCACACTTTCATTAATCACATGTACTTACATCTGCAGCATCCAAGTAGAACTTCTAAGGCAAAGGTATGCACCTGGAGACTGATTATCAGAGACTGACCAATCCCCTGTCAGCCAAGATAGGCCTTGCCAATATCCCATTAGCTGCTCTCCAGGGGAGGCAGGCAACCTGTACCTGGCATCGCTGAATACTAAGCTCCCAACACATTCCCGGAATACTCGGCTCCCAACACATTCCTACAGAGAATACTTGAATCAGTACTAAGTACCTAAGAAAGAGGTAACCATACTCAGGAGTAACAGAAAAAAAATGAATGAAGGTATGAAATACAGAAACACAAAATAAGACTAAGAACAGAAAGAACAAGATAATAGTAACCAATCCACATCTTTCAGCAATAACTCTATATACCAATGGCCTCAAATATCTAGTTAAGAATACACAGATTAGTTGAATGGATTGATAAAATCCATCTGCATATTTTCTACAAGAAACTCACCTGGCCTCCAAGTAGAGTGACCACCTTAGGGTGAAAGGATAGAAAAAATATTCCAAGCAAATGGCACTAAGAAACAAACAGGAATTGCTATTCTAGTATCTGACAAAAAAGATTTCAAGTTCAAATTAATCAGAAGAGATGAACAAGGTCATTACATTCTGATTAAAGGAACAATCAACCAAGAGCACATAACAATTATGAATATATATGCACCAACTCTGTTGCACAAAGTTTCATAAAAACCATGCTACTGGACTTAAAGACACAGATTAACCACAGCTCAGTAATAACAGGTGACTTTAATATCCCACTTTCTCCAATAGACAGGTCAACTGACCAAAAAATAAACAGAGAAACATCCAAATAAAATGATATATATCAAATGTACCTAACAGACATCTACCAAGCACCCAAGAATACACATTTTACTAAGCAGTCCATGGAAGTTTCTCTAAAATAATCCACATACTGGGGCACAAACAAACCTCAACAAATACCAAAAAATTGAAATAATTGCATGTATTCTATCAGATCACAGTGAGTTAAACTTCAAATCAATAGCAAAAGAGGCTCTAGTAACTACATGAACTCGGAGATTAAACAACAAATTCTAGAATGAATGGCTTAAAAAAGAAATCAAGAAAGAAATAAAAGCATTTCTGGAAGTAAGTGACAATGATAAGAAAACACAACAAAACTATTGGTACACATTAAAGGCAGGCCTAAGAGAGAAATTCATAGCTCCAATCACTTACATTAAAAAAAATCTGAAAGAGCACACATAAATGACTTAATGGTACAAATCAAGAATTTAGAAAAGCAAGAATAAACCAAACCTAAGCCAAACAGATAAGAAGAAATATAAAAATCAAAGCAGAAATCAATGAAATATAAACAAAGAAAACAATGCAAAGAATCAATGAATCTCACAGCTGGTTCATTCAAAAGTTAAACAAGATTGATAGATCATTAGCCCAGCTAACCAAAAGAAAGAAAGACCAAATCCAAATCTGCATATTAAGAGATGAAGTGGAAACATCACAATGGACACAAAAGGTCCAAAATATTGTAAAAGAATACTTTAAAAACCAATGTTGTGTTACCTTTAAATATCTGAAAGAAATGGACAAATTTATAAAGTTAACACATCAACCAAAGATAAATCACAAAGGTATAAACAATGTAAAGAGCCCCAAAAGTGATAAGGAAATTTAAATATTAATACAAAGCCTCCCAACTTAAAATGTCCAAGCCCAAGTGGATTCACAGCAGAAATTTACCAGACCTTCAAAGAACTACAGTCAATATGTCTTAAATAATTCAAAAAGATAGAAACAGAGGGAGAATTCCCAAAGTCCTTTTATGAACTCTGTAATACCAAAACCAGGTAAAGAAACAACAACAACAAACATAGAAAACTTTAGGTACATATCCTTAATGAACATGAATGCAAAAATTCTCAACAAAATCTTCACAAATTGCATACAGACACATGTCAAAAAGATCATCCACCATGATCAAGTCAACTTTATTACAGAGATACAGGAATGGGTCAATACATGTAATAAATCTTATAAATAAAGGCAAAAATCACATGATGACTTCAATAGATGTAGAAAAGGCCTTTGACAAAATCTAACACACATTTATGTTAAAAGTCCTATTGGGAATTGGCCTAGAGAAAACATACCTCAACAAACCCAATGCCAGAATATACAAAAAACTGAAAAACAAAGAAACAAAGAAAGAAACAAACAAAAAATGGCACAATTAAAAGATGGGCTATGAATCTGAACAGAGAGTTCTCAAAACAAGAAGTAAAACTAGGGGGCTGGAGAGTTAGATCTATGGTTAAGAGGAACTGGATTCAATTCCCTTCACCCACAAAGTGGCTAGCAACTATCTATAATTCCAGTTCCAGGGAGATCCAACATTCTCTTCTGACTTCCTTGTACATTGCATGACATGGATGCACTTACATACATGCAGGCAATACACTAACACACATAAAAAATAGTAAAATTAAAAATGGCTAAGAAACACCTTAAAATGTGTTCAGCATCCTCGGTAATTAGGTAAATGTAAACCAAAACCACTTGAAGATTCATCTTACCCCAGTCAGAATGGCTAAGATGAAGAGAACAAATGACACCAAATGCTGACGTGAATGTGGGGAAAGGGGACTGCTCATTCACCGCTGTTAAGATTGTAAACTTGTATCACTACTACAGAAAGCTGTATGGAGAACTTTAAAAAAATAAAAATCAATCTACCAAATGATCTGGCTATACCACTCCTTGGCATATAGCCAAAGGACTCATCCTACTGCAGAGATAATTATACATTCATGTTTGTTGCTATTCTTATCATAATAGCTAACATATGGAAACAGCCTAAATGTCCTTCAACTGACAAATTCATAATGAAATGTTGTGCATTCATACAATGGAGTTAACTCAGCACTAAAGAAATATTAAATCATGAAATTTCTAGGAAAATGGCTAAAACAGGAAACTGTTATACTACGTGAAGTAACACAGACTCAGAAAAGCAAGCAATGTATGTTTTCTTTCATTTATACATCTTAGCACCAAATCTTTATATATGAGTATAAATCTTGATATAAACACAGGAGCTGTGAAAATGGAAATAAACCATGGAAGTGAAGGGAAAAAAGGAACCCAAGAGAGAGAGATAGTAGGAGACAGATGTTACCAAGGGTTCAGAGACCATTGTGGAAGAGAGGGCAGAGAAATGATAAAAACCTAGGTTGTTGGATGACCATAAGGAAACAGTTTTCCTGCCTTCTAGGAACTTATGTACTTAACAGCAATGGTGACAGCATGCACAAGACCCATGCAAACTCAAACCAGAGAAAAACCCAGCATAGAACTGGGGAAATGGGCAAGAAACCAGAATCTTAGCTAAGAAATTATTGGCAGCTGGTCACTGTTGGGTGAGGAGGAGTTGGTCTTTTTTTAAGACGGTGATGCTAGATAGGCTGATCAGGTTTCTCTGAATGAATTCACACCTACGGATATCTGGGTACACAAACTTGACTCAGTAGGCCTTAACATATACAACAGAATTCATGAAATCAAGTAGACGGGTTATGGAGGGTACACATAGGGGAAGGTGTCTAAAAATGATTTAAGATGTAAGAAATGCACAAAAATGCAATAAAACATATATAAATAAAAAATAAAACAAAACTAGCTAAGCATGAACCTGTGAACAAGCCAAAAAGCAAGCCAGAAACCACCATTCCTCCACAGTTTTTGCTTTAGGTTCCTGTTTGAGGTCCCGCCTTGAGTTCCATCAATGATGGATTGTGACCAGGAAGTGCAAGCTAAATAAACTTTCCTTTTCCAAGTTGCTCTTATTCAGTGTTTTGTTACAGTGATAAGGAATCATTTACCCATGGATTTAATGTTACTTTGTGTATGTGTGATACTGGTTTTTAATCAGTTAATGACTGATTTTATATTTTACAACGAATGCTTACTAAAATGAAAAACAACAAAGACCTCAAAGCTACTTTAAGAAACAAATGCCCCAATTATCTGGTAGAACACATGTTTGTAGTTACCCTGCCTGCATGGTGCCAGCAGTAAATTTTGTTATGGGGAATGCTTGAACTCTTGTCCTTAATATTTGTTTCTATAAACACACCTGATGAAGGAATTTCTCCTTGATAGTCTTGGGATAAGTAAGTATTTGTGCTGGTAGTCACATAGGTTATAATTTGAATCTACAAATGGTATAATTGTTAAGATATGATGTGGGGAAACCTCTAAAAACTGAGGATTTCTGTAACTCTGATCCCAGAACATCAGAACACTAGCTCCTCTTTGTCCAGTATTATAAATAAAAAATGAGTGCTCTAACTCTCTGAATGACTGTTTGCTTCTATGATGCTTGATTTTCTTTGCAACAGGAACAGGATGAAACTTGAATGTAAATCATATTCAAACCATACCACCTCAGGTGTCACAGGAGGGAGCACTAAATGTTCTTTTTCAGAATTCCTCAGATTTGAGACAGAAGAGTAAGTGTACAGAAATGTGTTTTGAGCTTGTCTGATATGGGAAATATCAAAAATGATGTCAGTCTTTACTAACATACATTTAAATTTTATTTAGTTATAAATGGGCACTGATATATGTTGCAAGAAAGCTAACCCTTTGAAAAATGTGTTAAAATTTAAAATGTACACTCAAATATCATAATTATATGCTTCCCTTTATAAGGAATGTGTAGAATCAGCAAATCCTAGAGATTTAAAGTAGAATAATGGCATAAGGTTTCTTTTCAGGGTTATGTTAAGTGTTCTAAAGTTACATAGTAAGGATACTTGTATGGCATTAGGAAAACACTGAAATATTCTTTCTAACAGTATCAATTATTTAGTGTTAGTAAGTATTATATTCTTATTCAATTATAATGAACTATGGTTGCATAAAACATAGCTAAAGTTATATATGACTATTTAGTAATCTTCCTGAAATCAAGGACCTCTTGTTTCTGACATCAGATTGTATGATACATGGGAGACATTGAATATATGCTTTAGAATGTGTGAGTGATGCATGAACTCATTCATTTAACCAATTTATTGAATACACACTATTTTCTAGTAATTGATAAAGCACTGTTAACTTCTAAATTTAATCTTTTTTCTTACTTACAAATAAGAAAATTAAAGAAGTATTTCTTCCTCATAGTAAAATAATTAAGTACATATTAAAATATATTACGAAGAAAGAAAACACTCAAAATTCCACTAATCAGAGAGAACCACTGTCAACTATATAAAAACACCGTATAGTTTGTAAACCATTCATTTTGTTTTACAATAGGCAGTACATAGTATTTCATTTAAAACGATATGCATACATTGTTGTTAAAATGTTAATTGAAAATTTCTAAGTTAAAAATGTGTGAACCAAAGGAATACAGTTTAATAAATTCTCACAAGTTGAATAGACATGTGCACCACAGCATGCCCACACCCAACAGTAATAATAAATTAAATAATTGAAAAAAGAAAACACCTTTTAAATGCAAAAATGTCCAAGAAAATAATGGAAGCTATAAAAAAATAACTGAAATGAAATTATTTATTTTTACCTTTATTTATTTATTTGTGTTAGGGAGGGCATTCATACCTTGGTGCACTTGTGGAGGGTCAGAGAACAACTTGTGGGAGTCAGTTCTCTTTCCATCTTGTGGTTTCCAGGGACTGAACTCACTTCATCAGGCTTGACAGCAAGTGTCCTTACCCACTCAGGAGTATTGCTGTCCCTAAAAATCAAATTATAAGCCTGAAAATTATAATAATTGAAATTAAATAAAAATTTGGTAGAGCGGCTATGACAGAATATACAGTTTGAGTACGATGAATATAATTTGCCCAATCTTAAAAATATAGATAAAACAGACTAAAGAATGAAGAATTTCATGGGACAATAGTACAAGAGATAAGATCTTCTATTTTACAAAGAGAGGAGAGAAAAACTGAAACTGAATACTCAAAAAAGTCATCAGTGGAATTATCTCAAGTTTATGAAAGGTATACTCCTATATATTCAAGAAGTAGAATGAAGCACCGATAGATAAATAAAAAGAAATTTAGGCCTAGGATCATCACAAACTTCTGAAATAAAGAAAAAATCTGTAAAGCTGCCAGAGAGAAAATGGCATATTGGATACATTTCATTATCTATCTTGATATGTATTGAAGAGCACTGTACTTTCACTGAAAAATATGTACACTAAAATTAATTGTTTACTAATTTTTATTTTATCTGTGTGATGTATGAGTGTTTTGCCTGCATATATGTAAGAACACCTATGCATGCAATGACCATGGAGGCCAGAAGAGGGCATTAAATGCCCTGGAGCTGTTGTTACAGATGGTTCTTAGCCACCATGTGGGTGCTGGGAACCAAACTCAGGTCTTGGCAAGAGCACCCTGCTCTCATAACCCCTGACCACCTCTCCAGTCCAACCAAACTTTTTTTTAAATGCTAAAAGAAATGATCTCTATAACTATTAATTCCTTGTCTGGGAAAACATCATTTTAGAATGATGGAGAATCAGTCAAGACAGTCTAAGATGAAAACAAGAAACAAACAAACAAGCAAACAAAACGAAAAATATTTACTATAACATACCTAGCTTTAAAAATCTCCAGAGAGCTGAAGAGATGACTCAGTGGTTTAGAGCACTTGCTGATCTTTCAGAGTACCTGAGTTCAGTTCTTAGCACCCATGTCGGGTGGCTTACAACTGCTTATAACTCTAGCTCTAGAGGATCCAACATCCTCTTTTGACCTCCTTGGGCATCTGCACATACCCACACATATACACATACACAAAACTTAAATAAAATAAACATCTTAAAAAAATCTGACACAGAAAATTATTCAGAAAAATATGAAAGGACAAATCATGTAGAAAAAGGAAGAAGGAAATATAGGAAGAGTACAAATCTGAGCTTATTCCTTCACTTGTCAGCTGTGTTGATAAGGATGGAAATGTTGCCAATCAGCTACTGTGGTCTTTTGTTTCAGCTGGATAAAAATCATGGATTGTAAAGAGAAGCAGGTCTTTGGTACTATTTGTATCCCTTGACATTTGTCAATAATCAAGCAGGGGTAACTGCCAGTAGCTCCTTCTAGTATTCCAGCTCTTCTGTGGCCTTGGGGTACTAAGTCCCTTAGTGTCACAAGTGTTAGAGCTCTTGTGGAAGCCTAAGAACTCAGGATTCATCAGCCTTTGATAGTAGCTATCACTGTAGCTTCTGGGCCTGTGTTTCAGAATTCCCTAGCTATTGACAGTGGTCAGAGTTATTCCTTGGTACCTGAAACCCTTTGCCCTTGAGGCCAGACAACTCCCTGGAGGCCTACAGATGTTCTTCTTTGGCTCTTTAAAACCTCCTATTCTTCTTCAGCCTTAGTTCTCTGCCTTTTCTCCAGCTATTCTTATTTGTGCCCTGGTCACTCTCCTGACCTACCAAGGGCAGCTGTAATTGCTACAAACACTCCTTTTCCAGTTATGTAAGCAGGCTATTCAGGTTACTCTGTAAGCCAGCTTGGAGACAACATCCTTGCTGTAGCCCCTGATACTGCAACAATCATTAGGTCCACCAATGGCTTCTCTGGAATGGTATTTTTTGCCTATTTTTGATATTTATCTTTTCTAGAGTTGATTAAGTGGTAACATGAAGAAAGAACAAACAGTGGTGGGTGACACTGGAATGGGGTGTCAGTGCAGAAGAAAGTGGTCAGTGCTATAGATAGCTACTGAAGAGACAGAGCTCTGACACCACCAGCAGAGTCAGAACAATGAAAAGGCAGCAGTAGAAAGAGCAACAGCAGAGGCAAAGGGGGTAAAGCTAACTACTGCCCCAGTGCCTGCCATCTTGATAGCAGTTGTAGCAACAGGAGGCAGCTGAGTAGGTCAGGAGAGTGACCAAGAATTGCGTTCACACCAAAAATACTT
Organism: Eospalax fontanierii; assembly: GCA_035773235.1. Taxonomy (NCBI): domain Eukaryota; kingdom Metazoa; phylum Chordata; class Mammalia; order Rodentia; family Spalacidae; genus Eospalax; species Eospalax fontanierii. Next base: position 48,174,061 of record CM069525.1, read on the forward strand.
TGTCCCTTTACACCAGTTACAACAATACCTCTCCTCCTTGTGGCCTGGGTGGGAATGGTTGCTAGGAATGTCCTTTCAAACTATTTGAAATAGTGCTGTCTAGGCCACACCCTCAGGAGCCAGAACAGCTTCTGTAGATGGTCAAAATGCTTTCAGAGGATGTTCAACAGTGGGAGCACTATTATTAGGATCATTCAGATGGCTGTTTCACTGATATTGCTTTTTGCCCAAAGCAACCAGTGCAGCAAGTTCATTAGGCCTTAAACAGGCAATCAGATCAGCTCATCTTATAACATTTTTGTTTATTTACAGAAAAAAAGTCAAAAGGAGTGATTATAATAAGAATTCATTATCTATACTGATTTTAACAGTGTTTAGCAGCACTTTTGATAGGATTTCCCCCAATTATAATATTATTTTCTCATAATAATGTCAGATAATGAGTTCTTTGGAAGAAGTCTCAAAGGTAAAGTGGAATGTTAACTGCATTATATGAAATTATTTAGGTTTTGTGATTGATAATATTGATAATAATGTTTGTGGGATTTTCCACTGTAAAATGATCTTGTCTTTCCATATTGCACAGAGTAACTATGTTCATCTAAAACTAAAGAAGGAGTTAAGCCCCAGTCCACTGAAGGCCTCTGTACAAATTTATCTATATAAATCATTTAGAAATCTTTATATGGAAATTTTATTTCTTAAATTTAGTTATACAAGATTACAAAATTTACATATATCCATTAAGATATATCTTTTTGTTTTGTAATGTATATTTTATTTAATTTTTGTACACTTAGTATCTGAAAATCTGATAAAGAATTTTATGGAATTATTGTGTATTTCATACAGAACATCTCAATCTTAATCATCCTGTATACCCTTTTCCCCACTGGCAAGCCTCTATATTCCCCCAACTGGAATCCATACTTTCTTTCATTTGTGTTAAGGTCTATTGTGTCATGTTAGTGTCCCCAAATGACTTCAGTGCAGGTTCATCCATTGAGGTCTTCTCAGTCTACCCAGAGTCCCTTGCTTTAGGAAGACTAGCTCATTCTTACCCAGCAGTAATTAGTTGCCAACATTTCTTCAGCAAAAACTAGGGTCTTCTGCCCATTTCCCCAGTTCCATGCTTGGTTTTTGTCTGCTTGAATATGCATGGGTCTTGAGCATGCTGACACCATTGCTGTTCATGTGAGCAGGGTCCCAGGAGTTTGTACTGTTCTATTTCCATATGGTCACAAACCTCCTCACTGGATCTTACGATCTGCCGCCTGTTCCACAATGGTCCCTGAACCCTGGGTGAGTGAAATTTAATATAGGAGTCCTGTCCAGGGACCCACACTCTGCAGATTCCTAATCTCTATGCTTTGGCTATTTGTGACCTTTTGTGTTACTGGCCCTCTGTTGCAAGAGGGAGTTTCATTAATGAGAGTTGAGAGATTCATTAGTAACTTCTTTACCCCCTGTTCTATGGTGTGTGAACCTTAGATGTGGCTGTTGCATTGTAAATGTGCCACCCAGGGATGGGAAATTCATAGACACTATCTGTGTATGACTAGCTGTGGTACTCTGTAGTACCACCGTCTGGTGAAAAGAAGCTTCTTTGATGAGTGGTGACTGGGATACTTGACTGTAAATATAAGGATACATATTTTTCACTTAGTAAGAAGTTACATTAGCCGAGGGATATGACAGCCTTGAGGATTTCTCTAAGATCTCTTTAACCATGTGTATTTGGATATGATTATAATACCACACATGAGTTTCCTACCATGGAGTGGGCTTTAAGATAAATTAAGTAGTCATTGATTGCCCCCAAGATAAAAGTGTCACTGCTGCACAAATGTCATATGCTGTGCCAGTCTTTGATGTGTTTATTTGGTCAAGAAGCTGGTGTTGGGCCATCAGTTGATGTTCTCCCTTGGCTGCTTGCATAGTGCCCTCCAGAGCTATGAGAGCTAGACTTCAGGGGAAGTGGCTTCCAGGCCAGTTCCAGCTCCATTGATCCAAATCCAGTCTCTGAAGTATATCCTATCTTCCACAATAAGGTCTTGCCTTCAAGTTCTGGGAGACAATCAAGGCCTGTTGCAATAGTATGTGCAATTTTGAGAGTCTCTTGAATCACTCTGGCCAACAACTCAAAGGAAAGTTTCTCCTGTCTGGCACTGTTTATTGTTATATAGTCTTCATCTATGCACATGGGCTCATGTAGAGATATTGTATGTGGAATTTGTCATTAGGTTGTTAGACCAATATGATTCCCTGTGGTGTTTTACACTAGTCAGGCATTTGTCTTCTCTCTCTCTCTCTCTCTCTCTCTCCCCTGTGTTTCCCTCCTTCCATGCCTTCCCCATGTAAAGTGTCCCTATTTTCCCCATTTCTCCCTTGATAATACCAGTCTCCTATAGCCCCGCTTCTCTTGAGCTCCTTCTTTCCCTTTATCCCCATAGTTCCTTGTATAAGCCTCCCTTCCCTCTCCCATTTAAGTACCCCCCCATTTTATCTATTTCTCCCTTAGTATCACCTGTCTCCTACTATTCTCTCTTAGATTCCTTCTTTCCCTTTACCTCCCTGGTTCGTTTCTGTTTTCCTGGTTCCTGCAGTTACATCACATATACTCACATAGAAGGATTTGGTACTAGAATCCACAAATGAAGGAGAACGTGTATGCCTTTCTTTTTTCTGAGTCTGTGTTACTTCACTTAGCATAACAGTTTCTAGTTCCATCCATTTATGTGCAAATGTCATGATTTTGTCTTTGTTTACCTCTGGGTAGAATTCCATTATGTAAATGGAATTATCTACTTGTCAACTGAGGGACACTTCCATTTCATAGCTATTGTGAAAAGAGCAGTCACAAACATGGATGTACAAGTATCTCTGCAATAGGATGAGTCCTTTGGTTATATGTCAAGGAGTGGTATAACTGGTATAATCTGGTCAAATGATAGATTCATTTTTAATTTTTTAAGAATTCTCCACACTAATTTCCATAGGGGTTGCATGAGTTTGCAGTGAATGAGAGTTCCTCTTTCCCCACATCCCCTCCAGCATTTGTTCTCTTGATCTTAGCCAGTCTGACTGGGGTAAAATGAAATCTTAAAGTGGTTTTAATGTGCATTTCCCCAATTATTAATGATTTTAAACACTTTTAAAGATGTTTCTTAGATATTTCTTCTTTTGAGAACTCTCTGCTCAGATCCTTAGTCCATCTTATAATTGGGTCACTTGTCTTCTTGATTCTTTGTGTTCTTTATATATTCTGGATGTTAAACCTCTGTCAGATGTGTCACTGTTGAAGATTTTCTTCCATTCTGTGAGTTTTCTCTTCACTTCCTTGGTTGTTTCCTTTGCTGTACAGAGCTTTTCAGTTAAATGAGGTCCCACTTAATTCCTGAGCACCTGATGTCTGATTTAGAAAGTTCTTTCTTATACCTATATCTTGTGGTTACTTTCAATGTTGTCTTCCAATAGTTTCAGAGTTTCAGGTTCCACACTGAGATCTTGGTCCATTTGGAATTGACTTTTGTGCAAGGTAAACGATAAGGGTCTAGTTTCATTCTTCTACAGGTGGAGATTGTTCTGCCAACACCATTTGCTGAAGATGCTATCTTTCCTCAAATGTGTGTTCTTGGCATCTTAGTCAAATATCAGGTGGCTGAAATTGCATATACTCATGTTTCAATCTTCAAGTATATTTCATTGGACTACAGGTCTATTTTTGTGCCAGTATCATGCTGTTTATATGACTATAGCTCTGTAATATAGTTTGAAGTCTGGTATACTAGTCCCTCTGCATTACTCTTTGTACTCAGGGTTCCTTTGACTATTCAGGGTCCTTTGTGCTTCTATATGATTTTTTGGATGTTTTTATAGTAATTCTGCAAAGAATGTCATGGGAATTTTGATTGGGATTGCATTGAATCTATATATTGCTTTTGTTAGAATGATCATTTCACAATATTCATTCTTCTAATCCATGAGCATGGGAGGGCCTTCCATCTTCTAGTGTCCTCATCAATCTCCTTCTTTAAAGATATAAAATTTTCATTGTGGAGATCTCTAATATCCTTGGCTTGGTTTACTGTGAGATGTTTTTTAAAAGCTATTTTGAATAGAAAGATTTCCATGAATTCTGATTGCTGGTCACATTTTTCCAAGGCAGGTTGGGGGAGGGGAAAGCAAGGGTAGATGGCTGGTCTAGGGCAGTCAGAGGCAAGTTGAGGGTGGGAATAACCTGTGAAGGCCCTATAAACCTATACTGAAAGATTGAGCTGGTCTGAGTACAGGGGTCTGGGACACAGTGGGCAGGTCTCGAATAATAGAGTAGTCCAGAGATCTGGGGTGCTAAGAGTAAAAGCAGGCCTGTGTCCAAAAAGGAGAACAGGATGTGAAGCAGGGTATAATGGAGTTGCTCAGGTAGTAGGGGAGTGGGAAAGCAGTGGGCAGGATCAGACTCACTAGGGAACAAGGCTTGTTGCAGAAATCCAAGGCAGGTTGGCAGAGGGGACTGCTAGGATAGACTGGTCTAGGGTGGGCAAAGGCAAGCTGAGGGTAGGAACAGCCTTTGAAGGTTCTAATAAACTAGACTGAAAATTTTAGTTGGTCTGAGTGTGGGGAATTAGGACACACTGGGTAAGATCTGAACCGCTAAGAGCAAAAGCAGGGCATTCTGATATATCTTAACAATGTAATTCATATAGTATCACCCTTAACTAAACTAATTTAAAATTAAATTTTTTATCATCATGAAAAGACAAACTGTGCAATATGATGTTATGGCCAATACTTCAACAGTTTAATAAAAGTAGGTATAATAAATATAAAATTCTAAAAAAATGAAATATAAACTATAAATGTAATGGATTTTTCTTTCATTGTGCATGTTTTAGTTGCTGTGATATTTGATCTCATAAATGCTTTTTTAAAAATTCGAGTACATTTAATTTATCTTGGCCACTTACTACTTGTTTGAGTGACACTTTGGAAATCACAAACATAGAAAAACGAACAAGTTCTTTGAAATTATACAGTCTTATGTATTTGCTTAGTAAACTTCAAATACACAATAAATTATTATGTTGTTCATTAAATTTGCATAACATTATTTTTATGACTGAAAGCATGTACACTCCCAGACTCCAAAAACCATCATTCAATTTTATGTTAGTAGGAGTTCAACTTTTTAAAGATTGTAAGTGAGATCATGCAGCACTTGTTTTTCTGCATCTGTATCATTTTAATTGTCAGAAGTTCCCCCGAGTTCATATATATTATTGCAGATAGCAGCATTTCCATCTTTTTCAGGCTGAATAATATTTCATTATGTGTATATATTCTATATATAATCCGTATGTGCATATATACACATATCACATTTTCATTATTCATGCATCTACTATTGAATATTTAGATTGCCTTCATGTTTTGTCATGGACAGTGCTGCAATAAAAATGGGGTGCAGGTATTTCTTCAAGAGAGAAAAGATTGGAGATAATATGGTATTTCTATATTTACTTTTGTTAGAAACCTATATACTGTTTCTAAATTGAGGCTAAAATTTATCACCGTTTTAATTTTGGTAACAGACATCTTCACATGTGTCATTTCATTTTTTATTTACCTATTTCTAGAGTGTTGTAATGAACACAGAAGACCACTGTGGGTGGGTCTCTATCTCCAGTACCGCTGTTGTGCTCTGGTCATCCTAGAGAATGGAGAGCGTTTGAACAGATTCTCAGGCAGCCCAGAGTGCAAAAGGAAAAAATTCCCAGGAGACTGTGTCAGTGGACAGCTCATTTACTGAAATCAAGGCAGGGGTTTATATAGGTAGGCCTTTTTGGCTATTACAGAAGGCGGGAAAGTTAAACGTGGGGGTTTTTTAGGGGTGGGGAGGTTCTAGGGCTGATGTGGAATTAAGGAATGAGGAAACGGAACCCAAAAACCTGGTTTTGGTCTGGGATGATCTTTGTGGGGGGAAAAAAAGATTAAGCAACTTCTGAGAAACAAGGATGTCGTATCTGCAGTAGCTTCCTGGGACCTAGGTTATAGCTTCAGGCAGAGCAGATCAGGACATCTGCTGTCCCTTCAGGGTCTCCGGGGTCACACTGCCCACTAAATGCATTTATGCAATAGGCCCAGGTTCCACAGGCCACAATTGGCTAAAGTGTGGAGAATATGAGATTATAGAGTGTGTGTCCCTGGACAAAACTCCTATATTAAACCTCAACCACCCAGGGCTCAGGGATCATTGAGGAAGAGGGTATTGTCGAAAGACTTGTAAGAGTTAGGGGTGGTGGATGACCATAAGAAAAGAGTCTCACAGGCTCCTGTGAACTTGCTCATATGAACATACAGCAATGGTCACAGCATGCACAAGTCCCATGCAAACTCAATGAGATAAAAACCAGCATAGAACTGGGAAAATGGAGAGAAGGACCCAACCTTAGCCAAGGAACTATTGGCAACTAATCAGTGCTGTGTGAGGGAGAGTTGATCTTCTCTAAAGGAGTGACATTAGATAGGTTGAACAGGCTCCAGTGGATGAACTCACACAAAGAGACATCTAGGGACACAAACTTGACTGGATAAGCCCTAACATATATGACAGAATGCATGAAATCCTATCGGCAGGCTATGGGGGAGGGTGGCTGCAGCTATGGGAGGGAATCTAAATATGATTAAGATGTATGAAATTGACAAAAATTCAATAAATTATGAATTGAAAAAAAGAACAAAGAAAAAGATGGGATGTTGAATACCTGGAATTAGCTGCATTTCTACTGTGATAAAACATGGTGACCATGGGAACATCTAAAAAGAAGAATTTATTTGAGCTTATAGTTCCAGATAAATCAAGAGTCCATCATGGTGGGGAGGCATGGTGGCAATAGATAGCCAGAGAAGAAAGAGGAGTGCTTATTTCTTCAAGTAAGTACAGTAAGCAGAGCGACTAAAAATCCAGCAAGGCTTAAGAACTCTCTAAGCCCGCCCCTAGTGACACACTTCTTCCAGCAAAGCCATACCTAAAATCTCCCAAAACAGCACCATTAACTGGGGACAAAATGTCCAAATACTTGGAGCCTATGGGGGACATTCTCATTCTATTCACTACAATAACTTTTTATACTATCAATTTACCATTTGTTGTCTTTTTTAATTTTTTTGGAAAAAATTTTATCAAGTACATTGCTCAGCACTTTTTTTGTACTGTGGACAGAACTCAGGGTAAGTACTACTTAGCTCCTAATCTACCACTGAGCTCCATGCCCATTCTCTCCAATGCTAAAAATTGTGTTAGTTATTTTTTCCATTGGATTGTATGAATTCCTTTTGGAGTTCTTTTGGAACTATATATCAAATTACTGAAAAGGACATACCTCCAGTTTTGTGTTATTCTTCTGTAAAAATGCACAGGCCAAATATAATTGCCAGGACCAAAAAAAAAAAAAAACTGAGGGACATTCTAGTATCTAACACTTTAAAAGAATTAGAAAAGTGGGCCTTGAGAGATGGCTAAGAAGTGAAGAGCACTTGCTGTTCTTGCAGAGGACCTGGGTTTGGTTTACAGCACCCACATGGAGGCTAACAACTATCCAAAACAGTGGGTCCAAGGGATCTGACACCCTTTTCTGTCCTCCTCAGTCACTGCACACAGCATGCAGGAAAACACCTATACATATAAAATTAAAAGAAAAAAGTAGAAAATTATGAAAGACAAAGTAATCTGAGGATATGTATCATACTGAGGGAAACTGAAATTTTACTAACAGTGAAATGGAGTGCATGATCCCATACTAAGTCATTAAGCAGAATATTAGAAAATATTATCTAAAAGATATTACTGAAACAATTTCCCACATATGAATAAGGTTTACAAATGAGATAGCTAAAAGTATTGTATATATGTTCATGATTAGCTAATTGCATTGAATTTATTTTTTAAAATGCCCCCTTTCTTAGAAAGTAGCACTAAAGTACTAAGAAATAAAATGACACGTCTGGAGCTTACTGAAAAATGACTTAGAAATAAGATAAACATATGTGTGTGTTTCTGTGTGGGTAAAGACTTAGAAAAAAGAAAAGGAGGAGACATAGCGAACACATGCTTGTAAAATGCTAACAATGGTGATATTTGGATATAATAAAGAGAATAATTTATAAATATCCTTACAAATCTCTGAAAGTAAGTTTTGTGTTGTCACTATTAAAAGTGACAGGTATTTGGGGTAATGCATATGTACCCTCACATGACTGAGTCATTCTTCAATGTATACTTATTTCAGAACCTCACACTGAGCATGACAAATATCCCAAATAAGCAAATAAACTCAAATTTTCATAAAGTGGGAAAATGAAAGTTGGACTGAAGGCATCAGTTTTCAGGCCATCGTGAAGTGAATTCAGTCAAGATTCATGAAATGGAATAATTTTTTAAAAGGTAAATCAGGATGTTTAAAGGCACAATTAAAAATAATGTTACATTGGAGAACCCCATATATAAAACTTGACATCATCAGGAAACATTCTGTAATGGACATTGTTGGAGAAATTCATTGCATTTAAATAAGACCAATGTAAAAGCTCAATGATAGTATTCTATCAGTGTGATATTCTTGACTTTTATCGTCAAACTGTGTTTAAATAAGAGAATATTCTTTTTACAGAAAGAAAAGTTTCCAACTTACAAAAAAATACCATAAGAAGGGTACCAGAAATTCCAGAAACTTCTGTACTTGACAACAAATGTCTCAATTGTCAGCAGTTTTTCTATGTCTGTGTTTGCTCAGTCTCTGTGTCTGGGTCTCTGTATCTGTGTATACAAATATACATGTGTGTGTATTTATTCATGTCAATGTATACACATACAGAGACAGAAAGAGATGAACCGAGACCCAGAGGCAGAGGGTACACTGCAAGGACACTCAGGAGGCTAATAACTGAGACTCTAGGATGAAGTATAGTATGAACAGGACTTTTTGGTGCTATCCTTGCAACTTTTTTTGTAAGTTTGAATTTATCTCAAAAGTCCTGCCCAAAAGGACATTCCGATTAGAATGACTTATTGTATGTTTAATTTATTAGCAGCATTCTAACAGAAAAGTGTCTTAATATCTAGATTCACGGTTTTTGACCAGTAATATGGATAGCCTTTGAGTTTTCTACTTCCAGGGTCTAGAATAAGACTAAATGAGATGATGCACACCACATGTTCTGAGCAGCATCTGGCTCTCTTCAAATCTCTACTTCTTTATTTTTTCTTTTCTTTCTTTTTCTTTGTTTTGTTTTGGTTAGTGTTAATTCTCAACTTGAGAGATATTATTATAGTGTCACCTGGGAGTTAGCCCCTGGGCATGCCTGTAGAGGATTATCTTGATTATTTCAAGGGAGAAGATCCTCTCACTATGAGTAGCAACATTCCCTGGTTGAATTCTGAACTATACAAATGGAGAAAAGGGACTAAGCAGAAGCATGCATTCATGTTTTGCTGCTTTCCAATATTGAATGTGGTATAACTAGATGCTTCAAGTTCTTGCTGCCTTGACTTCTCCACCATGATAGAATGTACCTTGAACTATGAGCCAGAATAATCTTTCTCCCTTAGGTTGCTTTTGTAAGGAACATGTAAAATGATTAAGACTATTTAGCTTTTGAGATGGTATCTCATGTAGCACAGGCTGACTTCAAACTTGCAGTGTCAATGAAGCTACACTTGGAATTCTGATCCTCCAGTCTCCAGCTCCCAAGTGCTAGGATTACAAGAACATGCAGCTACACCTATGATAGATAGTATAGTTATCATTTTGCTTTGTTTTAGCTTTGTGGTGCTGAGGATAGAATCCATGACCTTATACAGGTTAGGCAAAAACTCTACACACTGAGTACATCCCCAGCACTTAGTTCTTGTTTATTTTTAAAGTACAGTATTAGTTCAGACATGACTGATTTGAGGACTAAGATGTAACCATGATACTGAGGGGCCAACCAGGGATCAGACTGTTTTGGTGGGAATATAATTACTCAACTAAAGGAGAGTCTATGATGATTAGAATTGTTAATCTCCATATTTCTGACTACAATGTCTTGCTTCTTGCTACTCTAATTAGCTACGAAAGTGCATTTTGTGGGCTCAGACAAACATGCTCTCTTAGCATTGATGGAATGTTGTACAGATAAACTTAATTATTGTTTATTCCTTCAAACTCACCACATGATGCATTACAGAGGCACTAATTGACCTTTTTTGTTTGGAAAGTCTATGGCATATCACATTCACAATTCTGGTGAGTAAATTTCACTTTATTTTTGTATTTTATGTATTTTTAATATGTATGTGTGGCATACATTATGTGTAAGTGCACCACATATGTGTAATACCCACAGAGGACAGAAGAGGGTGCTGGATCCCCTAGAATTGTACTTACAAATAGTTGTTAGTTGCCATATGGGTGATGACAACCAAACCTGAGCCCTCAAGAGCAACAAGTGTTCCTAACTGGTGAGCTATCTCTCCATCCCATTAGTGAATTTTAAATGTTTCTCTTGCAGATGTGACACACAGGCTCAAATTATTAGAGACTGTCCCAGCATCACAAAGCCAGTAAGAGTTGGCACAGTCATAGTAATACTCATCATGTCCTAGCTATATCCTGGGCCATATGTATTTTTCACAGTACACACTATCACTAAGTACAATCTTTCCATAACACTCCCAAGCACATCATGGGTATGCTGTCATCTCTGGAACCCCAGATTCAGCCTCTAAAAACAAGTTACAAATGGTGTTCTTTAAAAATGCAAATTGAAAGCTCAAAGCAGAGTGATTCAATAACATTTTGACATGCCTCCTCTGTCCATGTTCTTTAAGTTCCATGGACCCTTGTGGAGCAATGACAGTCAAGCAAAGCTAGTGTAATAGTATTCAATGGATTCAACTGAAAGAATGCGTTATGAAGAAGGGTCTGGAATGATACACGTTCCTCAAGAATCAGGGAGATTATCTCTGTCCTCAGAATTCCAGAATTCTATAAGCACTTGGTGTGCATGTGCATGCATGCGTGTGTGTTTGTTTATGCCTACGTTTATGTGTGTATCTGTATATCACTACATTAGTAAAGCCTTTTAGCAAGGCTTTACAAATCAATGGGCTACCATCTGATTGCATGGTTGTCTGCAGTAAGAGAGCTACATAGGGTGGTAATGACCACTCCTTCCACCTCAAGCCCACAGCCTGCCACAGAGCTCATGGAACACAGAGGAATTTCTGACTTTAACCACAGTTCGCTTTTTTCAGTGCTTTTAGGATTATCTATTAATCAATGATAGGTTATTTGAGTAGGCAGGAAAAGAGGTGCAGTCATTTGTCAGAAATCTTCATTACAGTAGTCAACGCAAAAGCATAACTCTCACCTCAAAGGTGATAAGAAATAGTTTATTCCAGAGCCAAAATGAGTGACCATGGCCCAGGAACACAGATTCAGGTTACCCCCAATTCCATGTTCCAGCGTGGTAATAGTTGCATTATAGTTTTATAGTAACAGAACAAAGAAAAGTCATAAATCAAGATACTTTTCAAATACATTGGTGGATACAATCAGTAGTTGGGTCACAGCAAAGCTATAGGTCTTAGATGATATCTGATGACATTCTTAGTCTTTTGATGGGTGGGACCTGGTGGTCTACTAAGTTATTATATTTATTAGTCACAAGAATGTTAATTCAGAAACAGAGGTAGGCAAGATGTGGCTATTTATGGGGTGAAAGATGTCCCCAGATAATTTGTGAATAGATTCTGGATCTGCAACATTTTAAATTCTCCACAATCATTGAAGTGTTAATCAGTTGGTCAGCCTGGCAGGAGCTCTTTCTGGGAGCTTTCACAGTTCCCGATGTTGACCAAGCCACACGTTTTGTGCATGCAGGAGCCTTATATTACTTATTCCCATGTGGTGACTAGGAAGGCTCATTCCTAGAATATGATGTTGATGAGGCTCAGTTGTAGGTAGATAACAGTAGTCAGGACAAAGGAATAGCTAGCTGGAAAAGCCATAAGAAATAAATTCCTGGATCATATCAAAACTATTAGCCATCATGATCTGGATATTTTTTTTTGTCCTCTATATCTGACGTAACATTTGCATGTGACATATAATAGGATTATTATACTTAAAATAATCAAGAACATTTTTCAGCCTAATGGAGTAAATGTACCATATTAAGGAAACATAAAAAAGAGAGACTATGTTTCCCCCTGTATTTACAGTTATATGTACTCTATGAACTATTTTATTTATAATTGGAATATTTAAACAAATCTATTGTGCTCTAAGGTTTGTTTTTTCTTTAGATAAGTTATTCCTTATAGCTATAACCTCAAATTTTGTAAGTACAGGAGTAGGTTAGAAATATTTGGAGACAGTCTTTACTCTCTGTAATGGCCTAGGAAAATAGGATAAAAGCTTACATTTTTGCTCTTCCAATAGGCTTAAAGTTTACCTGTGCATTCTTGCTCAACCCCTTCCAGGGACATACCTGGAAAGAAGTTAACTCATAAATTCCAGGAACTGGCCTGACACCCTAATCTGGGAGGGAAAGCTGTAAATAACTAACTGTTTAATGTGCTTCTGTGCTATAGTAACAAGAATGTAATGGGGATATTGTAAGCCCAGGAAAATGCTTGATTCTTATTGGATGTTTCAAATTGTAACCAGTCGCCACTGCAGAGACCCTATAAAAGTTTCTTTCTGAGCATGACTGGTGTGCTCTTACTCCTGAATTAAGTGGCTCAGTAGGTTGAAATTAAATACCTTGCTACTTCATCCACATGGTGGTGGATATTTTATATTGACCCATGATACTCTCCAGATAAATGGAGTGTTTGATGTGACATTTCTTTTTCAGTTGATGAAATCCTCTGGTTTTCTTTATCCTTTAAGAAAGATTCTGCAACTAATTCTGAATTTTTAGTAATCACATTTAAAAGTCCTTGTCTTTCTAAGCAAATTAATATTTAAGAAAACTTTTTTGTTATAACTAATACTAAAGCATTCATTTTACCTCAATATGAATTTTGACCTTAAAATTTTAATAATCTTTATATTATAATCAACTTAATTATAATCCTACTTTCTTTAAGTTTAATTTTCTTATTTTTCTGCAATATACTAATTAATTTTTAACATTATTTTTATCCATTTTCATTTGCAATAATCTTTATTTTACCATACAAATCCAAAAGTATATTTTTAGCCTTCCTTTGGCAAACAACAGCAAAAATACAAACATTTTAATAAGATAATTTTAAGCAAGAATTAATGAGATTATATCCAAAACATAGAAAAAATATGGCTTCTACATATCTAACAATATAAAGACAGGTAAAACCAATTTAAACTAATTATTTGTTTTAGAGAAGTCATGGTAACAGGCATTTTGAAATTATTTTTGTTAAAAGGTACTCACTTCTCGTTATGGTTTGAGGTGTCCAGAGGATAAAATTTTGGCATTTGACTTTATTTTTCCACCTGTTTCCCCTTGTGGTAATTATGTTAACCATTTAACAAGTATATTGCTAAACTATATTTTTAAAATTTAAAGCAAGGATTAACAATTATCACAAATGTATCATTATAATGTAACACATTACATTTAGTTATAAACTTTAAGAAGTCTTAAACTTTCAGATGTCTTTCTAAGCCTTGAAGCAGGTATTTTTAAATAACCAATTTTCTTTTTAAATATTTAGAGTTGTTTTTATATAGACTTGGCAAAGGTATGGACCTTTTCAAACTTGTTGGTTGGTTTTAAAGAGGCAGTAGTAATCAAAAAAAAAGTCCTAAACTGTTCATATTTAAAAATACACACAAAATACATCTAAAAGCAGAGATAAGTGATCTTTCTTGATCCTTGGAATAAAGAGTTTAGCATGTTAGGAGAATGTGTTATAGAACCAAAATTAAGACAAGGATCAAGGAGATAACATCTTGACCAGACTTTAGTATATCTTGTCTTAAAAAGACTCTTTAAATATTTAAACTTAAAAACTCATGATAAGTTCTATATTTAAAAGATCTCAAACCATTTGTCACATCTACTTATTTTGTCAAAATGGTCATATTGATTTATATCTTTAATTGGCATACTGGACATGTGATCAAGCTAATTTAAGTTTGCTGGAGTTGGGACCTCTTCCTTTAAAATTTTGGTTTTATTGTTAGGCAAAAGAAGTGAGCTAATTTAACATCAGTTTATATAAGTGCTTACTTATACGATAATTTGATACCAAGTAAAATGCATACTTTTTAAACATAAGCTCATGTTAGACAGTGCATTCACATGTAGCTATCTATATATAACAGAATTTTAGCAACCAAGGTCTTGTAATTATTTTTTGCTGAGAATATATCTCTTGTAATTTTCATTATGAAAAGGAAACTTAACACAAAGATCTTTAGAAAACATATATATCCATTGTTTTACATGTAGTCTAGCTTTAATAAAAGTTTACATTTAATAGTTTTTTATTAAAAATATTTTCAAGAGAAATGATTGTTACCTCTGTTTCACAATTGAAACAAAAATTTATATATATCCTGTTTGAAGGAAATCCCAATCAAAATCTATGAATGTAATGCTGGATTTTATTGCTTACAGAAATATTTATCTCATAATTTTAATGAATGCCATTTTGTATAAACAATTAGCATTTAAAGGTTTTGTGAAACATTTACTAGACCCAAAAATATTAATAGATTTTTTAGATGTTTAGAGTACTAAAATTTATAAGGCAGTATGTATTCATCAGGCATTTTAATATTTTAGCAAAATACACTTATAAACTTGCACATATGCATTTTAATTTGGCATGCCAAAAATAAAACTAATAATTTTGTGCACAACAATAAAGAGAAAGGAAATACTGAAGTGGCCACAGTAAAAAATAGTCTTGACACAAGCAACACATAAAATCAACTATCATGAACACACATGAAGCAACTGCATGAAATCTAGGTGCACTAAAGAACAGAAGGCA
This sequence comes from Eospalax fontanierii, assembly GCA_035773235.1. NCBI lineage: Eukaryota > Metazoa > Chordata > Mammalia > Rodentia > Spalacidae > Eospalax > Eospalax fontanierii. The sequence continues at coordinate 48,189,095 of CM069525.1, forward strand.
GAAAGCCTATAACTCTAGCTTTCTAGCTCTTTAAGATGTTAAAAAAAAGGCTTAGTGGCCTAAAATAAACAGTGAAGTTTTTCAAGTAGACCTAAGGTAATATCTGTTTTCCTTTTTAAGAGTTAAGTAATGTAAGGGTGTTATAAATAAAATCTGAGATTCAAGAACCCTATCAATACTTCACAAAGAACAGGTGAACAAAGTAAAAGTACCTTGGCAAAGCAGATTTTACTTTTGCATAGGTCACATTGCAGTGTCAGTCAGAACCCGTTTAAAAGAATCTTCTTAAAGAGAGAAGAGCTCTGCTGCCTCAGGCCATCAAGTTCAGGAATGCATCAAGTCCTTCCCTTAAACAAAAGTCTTACAAGGTGTGCTGGGATTAAAAGATTAGAACTTCATTTATGACAAAAAAATTCTATATTTTACAGATTTTGAAAGAGAAAGACTAATATTTAATGTTTCTTATGGAGAAGATGCCATTATGTATGAAACCAGCAGAGTTCCCCTTGTCTAAACTATTAGCATAGCATAGATCAGAGGTGACAGGATAGACAGTAAAGGAAAGATTAAGACTTAAGGTTACTAATAAAGTTTAAAGGCAATTACTCTGAACATGTTGTAGTTATCTCATTTTGTCTCAGGCTGTTTTCTTGGAGGCAAAAGACTGTCTTAGGCTATCTTGGGGGGTCAGCTCTTTTGATGTATCCCAGAAAAAGCCATTTGCTGTTGTATCTGACCCAGATGCCAGACTATGAATGAGCCTAGGGTCGCTGGTCAGAAAAATAGAAGCAAAGGAACCCAGGGTGCTTAGCTAGCAGGGTAGATCGTACAGGTGACAGAGAGGAAACTCACCAACAGTGCTTCAAGATGGATCTCACCAGGAGTGTTCAGAGACTTTAGGACTGACCCAGACATAGCTGCCAGGTGGTCATCATTAGGAGCCTGAGGAATTCTCCAAAGTTTTAGGGACCTCCACTCAAGCCAAACCAGGATTCCTGGCTTCAGTTGTTGAAAGAAATTTTAAAAACAGCTAGTATAATAAAAACAACTTAATGCAGGCTTAAGCATAAGAGTTAAAGGCAAAAAGAGTTGCTATAGGGGGAAAAATATGAAATATATCCAAGTAAGTAAAGCTTATGGGAAGAAAATGGATCTTTCTTAAAATAGGCCACAATCTATTTGCATATAGAGCTTTGCTTTAGAAGAAGAATGAAGGGCAAGGGCAAGGGCAAAGGTCGGATAAGAAGACTTCTGAAAATTTATCTTCAGTTCTGAAAAAAAAATTTAATTTATTAACTTTAATATTTTTCTTTACTCACATGTATTTGTCTTAGAGCTCTTGTTGACTACAGGGGTTTCAGGGTGTCTTTGAGAGTGACAGAGCCTTTCTTGGCTCTGTTGTGCTTAACTAGAGAGGCCAGGGTCCCAGAAACTCAACGGCCACTAAAGCCACCTCAAGCCAGAGGCTTTTGGGTTCTTGTCTTGTAAAGTCGAAGAATGAAATTCATAGACCGCAGAAAGTGAGTTTTAGAAAGGAGAGTTTTATTGTGGGAGAGAGAAAGCAAAAGCTCCTGTACAGCAGGAGGGGTCCCCAGGAATGGGACACCACTGAGTCTCATTCCCTGCAGTTAATAAGGATTTAGAGAAGGGAGGAGGGGAAAGGAAGATGGGTTGGTCAATCCAATTCTCATTCCAGTCGGTCCTGGTCAGGTGGTCCTAGTTAGGAGGTCTCATCACCAGGTCCTAGTCTGGTGGTCCTAGTCAGGAGGTCTCATTGCTAGGTCCTAGTCAGGTTGTCCTAGTCAGGAGGTCGCATCACCAAGTCCTATTCAGGTGGTTCTAGTCAGGAACATCCACAATTTATCTTCCAAGGACAGTGTATTATTTTAGGAAAAAAAGAGATAAGGAAAAAACAAACCCTCTTACTGGCCTCCCCAGCCTCTGGCTATGACAGAGCTAGAGACATCTTTCGATTAGATACTCCTGGCATCTCTAGTCTCAGGTGGGAACAAATTTACTGGCATATCTGAAAAATTTCTAGTTCTCAGCAGGAAAAGAAACTGACCATTTTTCTCTTGGGGTCTTTACCCTAAACTGCCTAGCCATTTTCTACCTCCTGCTCTTATCATTGTTATCGTAAATTGCCAGTTTTGTAATTTTGTCTTTTTAGATAATTTCACATTTTAATTAAAGCAGACTGCCCATGTGTTGGTTTTAAATTTTATTGCCTAGGAATTCTAGTTAAGCCTGCAAAAAAAAGAAAAGTAATTATCAATTTTGGAACGTTACATATTCCCCACTCAGGGGCCAAGTTATCTTTGGTTAAATCTTTCCATTTTCCCAAATACTTGCAATTTGAAAGTTCATAATTATCGTACACAAAACCATATAGTGCCAGATGACAGATTATCTTCAAATACTCCCTCCTTTTTTGGAAAACTTGCTTCCTTATTTATTTTTTTTCTCCTGAAAAATTGCAAGCCTTCCTATACTAACTGGGGAATATGTGTTTGGAGATCTGGTTTATGTGCTGTTTTACGGATGGACTTTCTCAGCTTTCACACTGAGACCATCTTTTCCCACTGAGTCTCATGGTTATCCTGCATGTTTATCGAAATGTCAGGGGGCTTAAGACACTGGAGGATCAATCCTTATGTGTGTTTTCTTTGATAAACCAATAAAGTTCTTTTTGATCCAGGAATGGGGTTTGTTATTCAGGTTTCCTTATAAGGTCATTATTCATCCTGGGGAGTTCCCCCCACATACACTCTGTAAGGATGGAAGTAACAAGTGCCTCTTGTCTTTGGAGCCCTTATGATCAGGCACTCCTAAAATTCATAAGCTAAAGGCAGCAAGGTTGCAATCAACAAACAGGAGAAATCACAGGAAGAATAAATGCAAATTTAGATATTGGAGGAGTGTCTGGAGACAAAGGCCAATTAAATCAAAACATAGCAAAAACAAGCAAAACCATAACAGACCACAAACAAAAACTGAAAAGCCTTCAAAGGTCTAGAAACCACCAATACTAAAAACAAACCAGTTAGAAACAAAATGCTTCTGAAAAAAAAAAACAAAATGGATACTTTAAAGCAGATACTTGGAAAGCAAGCAAGCAAACATACAAATATCTAAATAAATAGGAACCTTAAAATTAGCAGACATACCTTAAATTGAATTTTTACATTTTCTTACATTTGTTACTTAAAGGAACCTACTAATCCATCCTAAAACCAGCTGGAATATGAAATATCTGGTTTTTTTCTAAAACAATTTTCCGTTCCTTACATTAGATATGGGAGACATGTTCAGAGAAAATGTAAAAGAGAAAGAAGAAAGAAAGAGGGAAAAAACTTGTTGCTAGAAAATTTTAACAGACAAGTAGTCATAACCAAACATTGCCTATGGAAATCTTTCTGAAAACAAAAATAAAAACCAAATGTCAAAACCAAAATACTTTCAAGGCAAATAAACAAAATAGATACTTTAAAACAATTTGAAATCAAACTAAAACCAATAAAGGTATCTAATAAGTAGGATCCTTAAACAACCAGCTCAGAATAAACAAATGAACCATTGACCAAATGAAGGGAGGTCTGAGAGAGAGAGCCCATAAAGAATTCAGCACATTCCATCTGAGGAGACACTACTAGATGGCTGGACTCAATGGATCCATGCTGCTTCCATCCAGGTGACTCCTTTGATGAAAAGCAGATAATTCTTGGGGCACCAGGTCCGGCGCCATAAGTGCTGACACAAATGCATAACTCTCACTTCAAAGGGGATAAGAGAGTTTATTCTGGTGCCAAATATGTGTGACCATGGCCTGGAAACACAGATTCAGGTTACTCTCAATTCCATGTTCCAGTGTGGTAACAGTTGCATTATGGTTTTATAGTAACAGAACAAAGAAAATTTATAAATCAAGACAGTTGGTCAGCCTTGCAGGCAATTCAGCTCAGGATACAGGAGTTCTGTCTAGGAACTTTCTTTCACACAGTAAAAGAAAAAAAATAATTTGGACAGACCAAGAGTCATTAATTGTTTTAATTACATATTCCATTTCTTAGCTTTGGTTGTAGTGTTGTTCCATGAATATTACTACTGACTTATGTAATGATAACCTCCTCTATTACTTACACCTGGAACTTAAGAAATAGTTACGAATATTTAGTAGCTCTTCTGTCAGTGAGTTGCTGACTCCCATAATCAAAGTCAGTCTTTCTAATGATCTCTCAGTTTCTGAATTGTGCTTTCAATTATTGCTAGAAGTTACCTATGCTTTGCAAATTAAGTGACTATGGCACAAAATGATAAAAGTGTAACAGGAAGAATTAACAAGTGAATAAAGCTCCTAATTTTAGTGCTTAAGTGAAGAGCATAAATGTCTAGGAGTATAGAGTTGAGCCTATGACACCCATGCAGTGTGTGCCCACTACAGCCATGTTGGTTCAGAATCATGGAGCCTCAGAGCACTTCCTTCCTCTCCTGCTCTATTTCCTCATGCTATTCTCAGTTTCTTTGTCTCCCCATTTCCTCCTCTTGGCATAGACAAGGTACTTTGTGCACATTTATAAATCAGGTTTAACCTTCTGCTTTATTTGGTTTCCTAAAATGTGTTTATGGACTAGGACCTTGGTATACTCCATAACAAGTACCCATATAAAACATAGGAGGCATCCCAGCAGGTATGGGAATGATTTTTATTAATGGCCATAATCTGGACCAAGGACTTTTAATTAACCCCAGGAAAACCATGTGCTTTGGGGTCTGATGAATGCAACATCTCCTCAATTCGGTAATCCACTCAAAAAGCTAATGAATAAATGTATATGTTCTTGAGAATTAATATATCAAGGTGCTGCGAAGAGCACACCCACTCATCTTCATTGAACCCTATTGGGATTTGGAAAGCATGTGTGCTGAATGACATACTAGGGAATGAAAAGGCCAAATAGTCTGTTAAAATTAAAATGGAGCCAAATATGAACTTGTACTTCCCCGATGACGCTGGAGAAATCATTTTGAATAAACTATGGAGACACAGTGGCAAAAACTCAGTTCCAGAGTCAATTTCATTGGTACAAGGTAAGGACACAGACAGCTCCATCTGAACAGGTTGAGGGGATAAGAGAGATCCACAAGCAGAGTTCTGTAAGAAAGACAGTTCTTATAGATAGCTAGGGGAACTGGTAAGTTCAGGCCCACTCTTAAAAATTTAAGCATCAGGCTATTTGTTTAGGTGATTTGATGTTTGCAAAATAAAAAGTGTCACAAGCAGTTTCGCTGAATCAATAGATTTAATATTGAAAGATGCATAGCAAGCAGACCTATCTCCAAATTGCAGGTGGCATCATCTGCCATGCAAACTCAGTGAGAACAGGTTTTGGAGGAATAATAAATCTCCTGCATTTGTCTACATGCACACCTATCTAATGCACAACATATCTTTCAGCACACATGTCTGAAATCAAATTTCCCATGCCTTAGTTGTTAAATATATCTTTTCAAGTCTGTCACCCTCAAACCTAATAGCTCACTGAGTAATGTTCTTTCTATATAAATATGAGCACCTGAATTAAATACCAGAACTTACCTTAAAAAATTATAAAAGACATAAAGTCTGAGGAGAAATGGTAGTAAGGTAGTGGTGGGGGGTGGGGGGAGGTCTTAATATGATCAAAATACATTGTATGAAATTCTCAAATCATTAAAAAATTTAAAAGATAGCATACAAATAAAGCTGTGGGTAGAGGGTACACATCTGTAATCTCAATGCTGGGGAAATGAAAAAGGGGGATCCCTAGGATTCGTTGGTAACACCCTAGACTACTAAGCCAGGTCCTGACCAGTGAGATACCCTGTCTCAAAAATAAAAAGAAGATAGTATCTCTCTCTCTCTCTCTCTCTCTCTCTCTCTCACACACACACACACACACACACACACACACACAAGAAGAAAGAAATTTTTAGGATATTGATAAAAAAAAATTATGCAGTGAATCGTGGCAGCATGCCTTTTAATCCTAGCCCTGCCACTTCCTAGTGTTGTTGTTAGGATGAAGTGCTATCTAATCTCCTCTGCTTTCATTTTTTCGTGTATAAACTGGAAATAAAGATCACAGGTGTCCAATGAAAGTTACCACTGAAATGTGCAAAGTATCTCACACATGGTCAGTCTTCAAAGAGAGAAAGAAAGAAGAGGGGCAAGGAGAGAGAGAGAGAGAGAGAGAGAGAGAGAGAGAGAGAGAGAGAGAAAGAGAGAGAGAGACAGACTAGATGGCATTATAAGAATTTTTGGGACTTGTACAGAACAGAATACCTGTTGAAGTCAGAAATCAGTAATTTTTCCTTCTGAAATATGGGCTTGCCACAAAACACTTTTTGATGCAAGTATAGCAAGATCAGTTAATTACTTAGGGTCTGTTACTAGTAGTTCAGATATTATCTTATAGAAAACTGATAGCAAAACCTACAATTTTCAAAGATGTCTTGAAACAAATAACCTGGAAGATGTAAAGAAGGACAAGTAGAGGACTTTTTCCATCCATTCCCGATGTGAACTCAAAGCCCATAGTTATGCTGCCTTGGGACATGTGGCATAGCTCTCCAGAACAGGCCAATGCTGGTGATGCCACTTGAAGATTTACTGTAGAACTTGGAGCGTTACTATCTCCTCATCTTTATTTTAATACTAGACAGTACTTGATCCTCATGCTCATCAAATGAAGTTGCAACCTTTTGAAGCCTCTGGTGACTATAAAGAGCCCGGTCAACCTCTGAAGGAGCTGGGTTCATTGAATATGGACCTGCAGGTGGTACAATAATTGACAGAAAATCTTCTGTCATAGTTGGTTTGGGCTTCAGGGACAAGAAGGCACCTGACTAGGAGGACATCATTTCAGACACAGAAAACAGATCTGAAACAAGGGACCCTCCATAGGATCTGTCCCCCTCAAATACAGGCAGGACTTGTATAGAAAGGAAGTATTCCATTTCTTCAGAAAGATGTGAGACAGTCCACTTCCCACTGCACACTGGGAATGTTGAATTTATCAGATCTTCTCAGTGGGTCTGGAGAGAGCTTTCAAGGCAGGAAATCTTGAGAAGCTATGGATAATGAGGAAGCCCTGCAGTGTCTATGAAGCTGGGGGCACTGGAGGAAACTTCCTTAGCTGGAGGCTTCCTGGGGAGTACCTGGAGTTTGAACTCATATACCTATCCAAGGGTTGCTAAATATCTGACAAGTTGCCTAGGCAAATCTGAATTCCCAAATATGGGAATAATGATTATTTTTTTTCAAGGGATTTTTAAATGATGAAACCAAAGAAGATATAAAGGAAGTGCCTACGGTAGCACATGCAGGGTCCCTAGATACTAACTTCAAGTTTCTGCTGTCACTCATGCAATGGTGTTTCTTTCAATTTGTTTCATGCTAAAATTGTTTTCTGCTCTGCAAGATAGCTCCTTATTCACAAAGGGCACATAAGTGGAGTCCCTGGGCACATGCTGTGATTCAACTAGCAAACACACCAAGAATGCTGGAGTCTTTTGTGCTCCAGTCACTTTGTCCATAGGGGAAATTTTTGCTGAATTACCTACTAGAGATTCACTAAAAACCACTATTAACCTTAAGGGAGAAAGTCTGCATGATATACACAAAGCAAAGCAATGAGAAGCACATGGGGGTTGATGAGAAAGGCATACATCCTGAGCTGCCAGGGTGGAAAGACATAGAGAGCTGCACTAGGTGTAAGCATATTTCATTTCATGTAACACAGTCTCAAGAGGAAAGATTACAGTGATAGTTTGGGATCCATGGAACTTTGCTGAGAATCTTTCATTCAGTCAATATGTTTTGAGTTCTTGGTAAATACTAGGTTGCAGGCATCCTGCTGGCTCACAGAGGAACATGTATGTTGCAGGCTGGTGCCCAGCTTTATACTTCTCACTAGCATGCAGAGTGTCACGGGAATGATCCTTGGATCTATAATAGAACTAAACCCTAGACCCAAAGGAAACTTTAAAAACCAAGATCAAAGTTTAAATCTTCATGCAAAATGTGAGTGAGCACATGGTCCCCAAAGCCTCTTTGGGAGAGGTGGGCTTCCTGAGGCAGTTGCCCCTATTAACAGTGGTATTTACTTCTCTAAGGAAGATGACTGGCCATAAACCAAAATCCTGTTCCGGAGTGGTGACAAAACAGGGTACCTTCTTTACAGTCATTCCATTTTATCTTGTAGGAGAAACAGATGCTTCAAATTGCTATGTGACATGGTAAAGTATCACAGGTGTTATTGCTTGGAATGTGCTAGCATGTTTTATAAATCAGGTGACACAGTAGGTAAAATAAACTGGAAACATGCCTTTCAGTGAAGTCAGTAATCCTGAGTAATTAACTCTAACTGTACAGAGACAGCTATGAACACCAACAAAGCCCCAGCTCTGGATAAAAATAAAAAAATACTTTTGAGAAGGCAAGATTATTTGAGACAGTGCAAGCTTCGACAACACTAGAGTGACATGAAATAAAACATCCTAAGCTGAAGTTTTCTGTTTTTTCAAATGGCCATAATAACTGCTTCTTCCACTATGAGTTTCTAGGACACATTGAATACTTAGGCTTATCACAGAGTTTGCAGCACACAATGTAATCAAAGTATATATTACATGACTTAACCTCATAAACTTCCTTCTGACTCCATGGAAAATTAAGTGCCAAAGTCTTTAACTTACATTCATATTCGAACAATTATTTTCTCTCTCTCTCTCTCTCTCTCTCTCTCTCTCTCTCTCTCATTGCATTTTGAACACAGTTAAGTGTTTCATCAAGTAGCTCTTCGTGCATGACAAAGCACCATGAAGGGTACTGATTTAAGACAGTAATCAATTATTTTGTTCACATTTCTGCAGACAATTTCAGTTGGGCTCCAATGACTGTTTTTCCTGTTGTCTTTGATTCAGTTTACTTAAGAAGCTCTGGCAACTACCTCATTAGTTACCTGGCTCTGCTCATGACAAATGCTCCATGATGGTCTCCCTTGATTTGCTAGCTGGGTGGGTGGCTGGCTGTCTGTCTGCTGGGCAGAATGGAGTGAATGGGCCTTGGAGCTCTCTTGGTCCAATCAGCCTGTTCTTCATATTGTCATCATAGTGCTTCAAGAACTAAATGTCAGCAAATGTTGGGCATAATGCAGGGTGGACCTAGCTAGGCCACCTGCCAGGAGGAATGGAGGAATGGCTCTCGTGGATGTGGTGCTCCACACGAGTTGGTTGTGGAGCCAGTTTCTGCCCAGCACCTGGAGGGAACCTGATCCAACTGGGAACAAACTGCGATTGGCTGTGGTCAGGACCCCACCCCATAAGGTTATTGGCTAACAAGACCTTTAAGACCCACTGCTCTTTCTTGAATAAATGAGTTTGCAGCAGACCACCACTGCTGGCTTTCCGCTCAACTCCAGTGTTTTGATTCCACGCCTACTCATGCCCTCACCCCACTGCAGAGATCCTTCGCCCTGAGTGCTGGGACCCCCAACAGCAAATCCCTAGGACAAGCATGCTTCAAGTCTCTGCTTATTTCCTGTTTGTTATTGTCAAATGGAATGGAGTGAGTTATCTGGCAAAGTCCATAGACAAGAATGGGGGCATAAGGGCATCTCCCAGTTGTTACTGATAACAGTCTGCTACCACGGAGATCTGTGATTCACTCCTGGTAACAATTTCCTGGTAACAACATTCTAGTGATTGAATGTTATAAGCAAATCTTAAGGGGCCATTCTAGTAGGAGTCTAAAAGAAAGTAGTGCAAAATAGTTCCAGACAGAACTGTCTGGACTAAGGACTTAATATAGTAACTGGAATGTTTTAGCAAAAAGTCTGGTTGCTGTCTGCCCACAAATTAAGAGCTTGCCTGAGACTAAGTTGAAAAGGAATGGACTAATTTCTTTGGCAGTGAATATTTATTTTTTAATTAATTTTTTTTTTACTTTTTATGTATATGAGTGTATTACCTGCATGTAGGTGCACCCATACTGTGCAATGCCTGCAGAGGTCAGAAGAGGGCATCAAATCCTCTGAAACTGGAGTTATAGATGGTTATTAGCTGCCATGTGGATCCTGGGGATTGAACCCAGGTCCTCTACAAAACCAGCCAGTACTCTTAACAGCTGAGCCACCTCTCTGGTCTCCTGGTGGAGGATATTTCAAGACAGCCTATAATAGAAATTGTGGCATGGCTATTAATGGTGAATATTATGTAGATCTACAGTGAAAATAGCAAATGGGGCAGAAAGAAATGCAGAATGTACAGTTTGGATTGAAAAAATAGCACTAGGAAGATTAATGTTGAAGTCAAGCCATGTGCTAAAGGAGAGGCTCCCTTTGACAAGGAGATTAAAGTGATTAAGGAGAGGCCTAGAAATTTGCACACCAAGAATGGAAAGAGTGCCTCCAGGGAAAGACCACACCCAGCTAAGCTTCTAATGTGTGAAAGGAAAATGCTGCAGGGAGGGGGATTTCTACTCCTCGAAAACCACAGCAGAGAAAAGCTTTGAAAATGGATCCCAAACTTGCAGACAAACTTAGCAATCACTCATCTAATGCTGGCTTTAGAGGCATGATAAAATGCAAGAGTAATGGGGTCATCCGTCATTATTCTGCAGTTTCAGAAAGCCACTGAGGCCAGGCAGAGTGCAGAATCCCCACATAAAGAATGCCCTGACAGGCCAAGAGGCCTTGATAGGCTATTGCATGAAGCTGTGAAGGTGAAGCCTGGTTGGCTTTGGAGACCTCAAGAAGATGTTTGTGATGCCAGAACTGTAAGGCATCTGCCAAGGAGAGCTGCATATAGGGAGTGGTACCAGCCCAAGAGAGAAATGTATGTTGCACCCAGCAAAGATGGAGAAGCTGGTCCATCTAAGCCTTTTGCAAGTAAAGTACCAGAATTCAGACATGAAGCTACTGAATTTGGTGTTTGTCCTGATGGTTTTTGGTCTTGTTTTGGTCCAGTATTTCCACACTATTCCTCTATTCCTCCATTTTGGAATGGGAATGTGTATTCAGTTCCACTGTATGTTAGGAGTATGTAATTTGTCTTTTGATTTTATGGGACTTACAGACAGTTAAGTGGCTGCGTTGAATCTCAGAAGAGACTGTGAACTTTTGAATAGTATTGAAACTGGTAAAGACTTTGGAAACTTTTAAGGATGGATTAAATGCATTTTGCATTTTATATGGTCATGAGCCTATGGGAGCCAGGGAGTGGTATGTGGTGTGGCCTTGCTGGAGGAATCTCATCACTAGGGGTGTGGGTTTAGAGATTTTTTATGCCTTGCCAAATCTCCAGTCACTCTCTGCTTCCTGTACTTGCTTGAAAATGTGAGCACTGAGCTTCAGTTCCTATTCAAGCCATCTCTACGATCATGCCTCTCTGTGAAGATGGACTTTTGCCCCTTTGGAACTGTTAGCTAGATAAACTTTCTTCTGAAAGATGCTTTGGTCAGTGTTTTTGTCACAGCAACAGGAAAGTAACTAATACACCCAGGTATCCCATGCTGGGCAAAGGGAAAGGTTAAAATCCTGGTGGCAGCCAGAGGTAGAACTTGTCTTGCAGGAGAATTCACACAGTTCTGACAGCTTACCCCACAGTTTGGTTAACACATGTGAATTTTCTGGCTTCATCTACTCTGTGAAATAGCAATACCATTGTCCTGTATCTATTTTGTTTCTCAGTTTCTTTTTAAAATTCTAAAAATTACTTTAAATTGTGTGTGTGTTTGTGTGTGTGTGTCTGTCTGTCTGTCTGTCTGTGTCTGTGTCTGTGTGTCTCTGTACACACATGAGTACAGCAGTCTATTGAAGCAAGAGCTATCAGATTCCCTCAAAGTTGGAGTTACACATAGTGTGATCCTTCCATGGGTGCTAGGAATAAGAATCCAGTCCTCTGCAAGGGTAGAACATGCTCTTAATTGCTGAACCATCTTTTCTGGCTCCCACTTTCTTTTATAATCCATGCAGTGTGTCTGTGAACCTAAGTGTGTCGCTCTCTCTCATGGGGGTAGCAACAGACACCAGTTGGTGTGCTCCCTCCCCAGGTTCCCTGTCTCCCACCCAGCGGGAGAGGGCGGTGAGGGAGATCAGATGCACAGCTCGTGTCCTACTTCTCTTGGATTGCCCCGGCCCTCACCCTGCGGTTGGTGGGGGCTTTTGAGGGGATCAAAGAGAGATCGGGTGTGATAGCTCGCCTGTTCCCAGCCTCCTGGCCCATCCCAGGAGACATTCAGATGCAGCCAGGGTTCCCGTCAGACCAAAGAAGTGTGCAGCAAGTTAGCTCTTTTGGTGATGCAGCTTTAATGTTATAACTCTTTCAGTGTACTGCAGGAACTTAACAGGCACATTATAAAGGCTCAGAGCTACAGGTATTAGCATATGGCGTGAAGTCTCTACTCATCACTTTACTAGTCACTTTGATCATGCCTTTCACTTTACATAGAGGCTATAACTGTCCACGCGCTGTTCATGAGGGAGGAAGTAATTCTCCTCCAGTGGCACTTAAGTTCCTAGTTCACCTAATCACCATGATATGTGCTTATCTCCTCTGGCCGGCCTTTGTTTCAGCTCCTCTCAGTGCCATCTTGCCCAGGCCACGAGGTGCCGGCAGGTCAATTAGGATTTCTTAGGGCCCTACATAAGTGTCCTTTAATGCACAAAGACCCACAAAGTTCCCTACAAGTAAAAGTAAGATGTTTAAATTAAAACTTTTAAAAACATAACAACCTAAAAACTGGAAAAATCAATGACAGAAAAGATACATGTTGCGCATTCCAATATAAAGAAATCTAGATGCCATGGGTGGGTGATTCATGACAATAATCTGAGCTCTGTGGAAAATCCAAAAGGAAGAATATGAAAGTCAGTAGGGACTGGGAAAAACTCAAGGCCACTCTTAAGTTATATAGTAAAACTATCTTATAAAAAGGAAAAGAGGGGCTGGAGATATACCTCAGCTGTTAAGAATACTGGCTGTTCCTATATAGGACAAAGGTTTGGTTCCCAGGATCTTCACAGCAACTAACCATCCAGTTCCGGGGGTTCTCAAGCCCTCTTCTGGCCTCTGTGGGCATTGCACACCTGTGGTACATGCAGACAAAACTTTCATACATGTAGACAAAACTTCAGTACATGTAAAATGAGTAAATAAATAAATGATAAATAGTAAGAAATAATGAAAATGTAAGAAGAAAAGAAAAAGGAAGTAAAGAATAAAGAAGAGTTTTTTGAAAAATCTGGAATGTCTATATTAACATCAGGCAAACCAATTTCAGACTGTGAACAAGTGCTAGGTACACACACCTCCACTGCCAACACTCAGGGTTCTGAGACAAGAGGAATGCAACTTCCAGGCCTGTTGGGCATATGGTTAGTTCAAGCCCAGCCTTGCCCTTAAAATAAGAATGTCTAAAAAGTGAACAAAAAGAAAAATTAAGCAATGACTAAAACACAATCACTAGGGATGGATAGAACATTGGCTATGTGTATACCCAGCAGCAAAAATTCAGAATACATGAAATAAAGATGGAAAGAACATCAATAATAGATAAACCTTGCTGGACATATTAGCACACAACTATAATTTACAATACTTGGTTGATGGGAGGAGCAGATTGAGAGATGGGCTCAGCATGGGCTCCAAAGTGAGGCCCAAACCACCCTGATTTATATAGTGAGACCTCATATCAAAAAGAAATTCTTAATTATATTTTCAGAATGAGAACTTTTTGTCAAAAATAAGACAAATGTCTATCCTATCAATAACATTTTATTTATTTATATTTATTTTTGAGACAGGGTCTCCCTGTAGCTCCAAATGGCCTAGAACTCACTATGTAGACCTTGTACCTGCCTCTGTCTGCCAAGTGCTGGAATTAAACACATACACCACCATGCCCACCAAAGACCCAAACATCAGTCTCTAGCAAGTAACTTAATATTTATAAAATGTTCATCACAGTAACAGTATATAGACAATCTTTGCTAGGTCCATATTAAACATTAGGGAAAATGAGCCTTATTATGGACCAGGAAAAGAAAATCCTGAAATTTAAAAGAAGAAAAAGATGCAGTATATATCATTTAAACATAACAGAATGAAACAAGAAAGAATTAAAAAGATATTTGGAAATAATTTCAAAATATGTTAAAGTAACCATGAATTTATAAAGAAACCTTGGCATACAGAAATGTCTCAGAAGTTAAGAGCACTAACTCTTCTTCTAGAGCACCTGGGTGTGACTCCCAGTACCCACATGGTGGCTAATAACTCCAGTTTAAGGGGATCCAAGGCTGTCTTCTGGTATCCATGGAAACTAGGCATGCACTTGGTATAGTTACATACATGCGGGAAAAACAGTCGTACACATAAAATAAAAATAAATAAAATCTTTACATGTTCTTTCCAGAAGTAGTCAAATGCATATTAAATTTTATGAAAATGGAAGCTAATATATGAAACTTATAGCATTTGGAAGATGAAATTGCCTCATTGTTCCAGCAATACTCTACATAACATTGAAAACACCTTGAAGGTATGTGGGGATAGTTCTTTTTTCATTACCTCCCATGTATTTCAGCTAAACAGGGAACAGAACATCTTTGTTTTTCAGAACTGATTAATAGTTTGACTATATGATCACCTAATCATAGAATGCCATTTTGCATGTATACATAGAACAAAATGACTGCATTATTTAGGGCCATTTCAGAAAATGTTGGAAATTCTGTCCTACTTCCAATGCCAAAATTAATTTAACGATTTTTAAAAAATCTTTTTTGAGATAGGGTTTCCCTGTAGCTCTAGCTGTCCTGGAGCTCATTATGGACACCAGGCTGGCTTCAATCTCACAGAGCTCTGCATCCTAAGTGTTGGGATAAGGTCATATATCACCACTCCTGGCAAAATATACTAATATACTATATAATAGTATACACTAATATACTAATTATACATGCAAAGTTTTAGGGACTGAGATGACTTGTCAGTAAAATGCTTGACATACAAGAATGAGGGCTAAAGACAAGGCTCAGCAGTTAAGATTATACTGTACTCTTGAAGAGGTTCCCAGTATCCATATCAGGGAGCTCACAACCTCCTGAAAACTCTAGCTCCATGGAGATACCATACCTCTAACTTCTGCAGGCACCTGCATTAACATGCACATACACCCCAACATACATAATTAAAGATAATAAAATAAATATTAAAAAAGAAGCTGTTCACTAAAGAACCTTACATCTCAAATTTAGCAACGTTAAAAAAAGGCTTTACACTGTGACTAAAGGGATTTGTCTTGATAATGCAAGGAAATGCAACATTCAAAAATCAATCAATCAGTCAATCAATGTAATAAACCATATTTAAGAATGAATGGTGAAAACAGTACAAATCACATTAATACAAGAGAAGCATAAATCAAACCCCCCTTTCTGGATAAAAATGCCGAACAAATCAAGAATTAAGAAAAAAATTCTTATACTGCTTTAAGGGCCATATAAAAATGAAATCACAAATTCACAGATTGGAAGTAATATTGTTAACATAGCTACTGAAAAATGTGTACAAAATTAGTGAAATGGCTATAAGAATTTGGGCAGTCATGTTTTGCAGAAATAAAAAAGCTTTCCTATAATGAGTACAGTTTTGTTAGACTCAAATTAGTTAAGTCAATCTGAAAATCTTACAGTTGTACAAAATTGTAGTACACATGCTCAGTATTTCATACTTTATTACAACAGCAATAATAAAATGGTGTGGTATTGTCATAATGCTAAACATACTGGTAAGTAGATAGAATTTATTGTTGAGAAATAAACCAATACATCTACTATTTTCTGACTCAAAGACCATTCAATGAGGAAAGATAATCATGGAAATAATGGAAAACAAATAGGGAAAACAATATAGTTGCAACTGCATATGAGTACATAGAAAAAGTATCTCAAGCTGTACCAAATGCCCAAATATAAAAGACAAAATGATAAAATTCTGGGAAAACATAATGGTTAATATATATGATTTTAGGTTTGACCATGATTTCCTAGATATGAAAAACAGGCCCCAAGCAAGAAAAGAAAAAAATAAATGTTGACAAAATTAAAAATGTATGTGCTTTACGGGCACTATCAAGATTCAATGTAAAATTATACATATTGGCAAATCATTTATCAGAGAAAAGATTAATATCCAGAACACACAATTCAAACCAAAACACAACCAAATTACAAAAATAAACCAGGCAGAGAATTTTTTACACATCTATTTAAAGAAGATATATAAAACTCCAGTAAACATGCAAAAAGAGGTTTAATATCAATAGTCAATACAGAAATATAAATTAAAATGAGAATGAAATATCACTAAGAGGTTTCTAACAGTATCAGCAGCAACAACAATAATAACAAAACAGAAATCAATTTGTGTTGATAAGGATGTGAAGAAACTGGAAACATTTTACATGGCTAAGGAGAATGTTAAATGGTACAATAAAGGTAGAAATTAGCTTGATAGTCCTTCAAAAATTGAATATAGAATTACCGTATGACACAAAAATTTCACTCTTGGAACTGAAACTGAAAACTGGTGTTCACATAAAACTTATAAAACAATGTTCATAAAACATCATGCAGAAGGTAAAAGCGACCCAAATGAAGTCATTATCACTTGCATGAGTTAAACATTAGGTATGAAAAAATTAATGAAGTGCTGGTCTTACTATAACATGGATCAACTTTGCAAACATGTTAAGTGAAAGATGGTGTGGTGGCTTGAATGAGACCATCCCTCAAAGGCTCCAAGTATTCAGACATTTTGTCCCCAGTTGGTTGTGCTGTTTTGGGAAGTCTTAGAAGGTGTGGCCATACTGGAGGAAGTATGTAAGTATGTAACTGGGGGTGGGCTTAGAGAGTTCTTAAACCTTGCAGGATTTCAATCTCCCGCTGCTTCCTGTGCCTACTTGAGGATGTGAGCTTAACTTCTGCATCTACTCTAGCCATATTTGGTAACATACATATCTCACTACCATGATGGACTCTTGCCCCATTGAACCATAAGCTAAATAAACTCTTTCCTTTGTAAGTTCCATTGTTCAGTGTTTCTATCACAGCAACAGAAAAGAGACTAATACAGATGGAGAAAGCAACATATTGTATGTTTCCATTTATATGAAATGTCCAAAATAGGCAAATGCATACAGATAGAAAGCCAACTAAGTGGCATCTAGGGACTAAATGGAGATGACTGCTTAATAAGTTGGGGATTTTATTTTAGCTTGATGAAAACACTCCAGACTAAATAGTGGTAATTACTGCCCAATGTCACTAATGTGCTAAATGCCACTAAATTATAGACTGTTATGTGTATTCCCCTACAAGAAAAATCCCCAAAGTAATTCACAATATTGGCAGGCTAAAGAAAAAAAACATGGTTATTCCAGTTGACACTACAAAATCACATTGGAAAGGATCCTACATGATTTCATGGCAAAACCTCTCAAAAAGAAAATCAGAAAACTAGAGAGACTGACTCTCTCTCTCTCTCTCTCTCTCTGAGCTTGCTCCTACTACAGCACATATAATAACTATATTTTGCTTATACCTCTCTCCCTACTAATACTCGTATTTAAATACACATTCAAACTATTTTTTGTTAAACTCCACCTTTGCTTGAAAGAAAGAAAAGAAAATATTTAAAGAAAGAGTAACTTTCATTTATTTTTCAGAGAATAGATGAGGAAATACTTTTGGATTTATTTTGTCCCCTGACAGAAACAGCATAGAAATACATGACCTCAAAAAACGCAGAGATATCTTTCATGAGCTATTTCATATATTCAAAAGTCAATCAACGTATTAGCAGGTAAAATTCAATAATAACTAGAAAGGATTATGCACAATAGACAAGTGAGATTTAGATTAGAAATGCAAGATTAGAAGATTTAAACTACCATTCCTCAGTTTTAAAACTTTTGTAAAACTTAATTAAGGCTATGCCTTGAGTTCAGTTGAATGGTGTAAAAGTTACTTTCTGTTCCTGCGATAAAACGCCATGACCAAAAGTGACTTATAGATGAAACAAGTTTATTTTGGCTTATGATTCAGGAGGCATTAGTCTATAATGGTAGGGAGGTATGGGAACAGGCAGCAGGCATGGTGGCAGGATCAGGACTCTGAGAAATCCCATATTCAACTGCAAACACAAAGTAGAGAGAGTGACCTGGCAGTGGGGAGAGGCTATGAACTCTCAAAGCCCACTCACAGTGACATACTTCCTCCAGCAAGGCTGCATCTCCTAAAGATTCCATGACCTCTTCACACGCTGCCACCAACTAAAGAACTGAAGTCCAAGTTTTCAAACACTTGAGCCTATGGGGCACATTTTTCACTCAAACCAACACAGGTAGAAGAGAAAGTTTGTAAATAATCACTTATATATATGAGTAATTTTTTTTAAAAAAATTACCAAAATAATTCACTGAAGTCGGAGTAATCTTCTTGATAAATAGTGTTAGGTAAGATTGACCATCCACATGGAAAAAGACTGATTTATACCCTTTTCTTACATCATATAAAAATTAAATCCTAACAGATTATAACACTAAATGTAATACTCAAAAATTATAATGCTTTTAGAAGAATATATAGAATCAAGTTTTCATGGGATAAGGGAAAACAAAGAACTTTCAAAAAGAACACTAAAACCAATTTATAAAACAGAGAACTTGTAAATTACGTTTCATCAATATCAGTATTTTATAATTCAAAAGATACCACAGTGACAAAAAAAAAAAAAACCAAGCCACACAGCAGTGGAAATATTGCAAACCATATGCCTCATGAGGGCTTCTAGTGAATATGTAGTCACTCCTTACAATGAAATAGCAAAAGAACAGATAAACCAAATTAAAATGATCAATTTTTTTTATGCAGGGTCTCACTGTATATCCCAAATTAACCTAGATCTCACCATCCTCTGGCCTCTGTCTTCAGAGTTTTAGGATTATAGGTATTTAACACCATGTCTAGCAAAACATTTTAATAGATATTTAATCAATGATATGTATGAATATAAAATAAACACATGAAAAGAAGCTCATCTTTATTCATTTAAAAAGTGCAAATCTAAACTAGTTCACACAACCACTAGAATGACTACAATTAAAATGACAATAAGTATTCAAGAGGATGTGGAGGAACTGGAACACTTACACATTGTGAATGTAAATATTGAATGATGCAAAAACCTTGGAAAACAGTTTGACGGTTTTTAAAGAAGTAAGCAAATTAAAATATGATTGTACTTCTAAGAATTACTCATAAGTTAAAGCTTATGTTTCCATGAAGACTTGTAGATGAATATGTAAAAGCATTATTCCTAATATCCTCAAATGGAAAATAGCTCATTTATGTATAGTGACTGGAACAACATAGAATACCTTTATTCAAAGTGATTTTAACAATATAAAGATCAAATGACTGATTTATGCTCTAACTGATGTTATGATCTCATAAACATTACAGTAATGCAAAAAGTAAAATATAAAAGATAATATAGTATATTATCAATTTATGTAAAAAAGCCTTAAAGATACCTATACAGAGACTGAAAGAAGGTTCATGATTACTGTGACTGAGGTAAAAATGAAGATTATTGAACTTTTTTGTCTTTGTTTTGCTAGGTAAGTGCCTGACACTAAATGCTAGGATCACAGAATAAAAAGAATCTTATTACAGAACCTATAGGACTTAAAAGGAGAAATGAACAAATGGCCCCAGATCAAGATACCAGTCCAGGGGCAAGCTGTATTCTAAATAAGTACAAAGCTTACACAGCCAGTCTCCACCCTGATCATTATCCCATTGATTGTCAGTTATTCCCTTCTTTTTCTCATTCATAGGATCCACAATGTGCTTTTTTCATATTTTTAATTTAAAATTTTAATTTTTTGAGAATTTCATAATGCATACTATATTTACATCATTTCTACACCTCATTCTCCCCTAACTCTTCTCATGCCCCCAACCCCATTTCCCCTCTCTCAAATTCATGATTTCTTTTTAAATTTTATATATATGTATATAAATATTATATATATATATAAATTTTATATGTATCCAATCTCATCAGATCTCAGAAGCCAAGCAGAGTCAGGCCTGGTTAGTACTTGGATGGAAGGGGATTCACAAAATTTGTAATCTAATCTCCTTTTAAAAGTTTTCATCATGGGTCTGGAAAGATGGCTCAGTGGATAAGAACACTGGTTGCTCTTGCAGAGGACCCAGATTCATGTTCCAGCAACCACATTGTGTTTAAGAACCACCTTCAGGGGCATTGCATGCATGGGTGAACTTATATGCAGGTAAAATACACATACATATACAATTTTTAAAATTAAAGCTTCCATCAGTTCCTTACTCCATAGTCATCATCTCTGATTATCCAGCCAACTTATCTGGCTAGTTTAAAAACAGTCTTAACTTCAACCCTATTAGTGGTTTACTTATATTGTGGCAGGGAAATTTGCTTTCAGTTTTTGAGAGAGGGAGAAATATTTGTTTATTTATGCTTCCAGGTGCTTCCTGTGGATTAGCAATCTGAGAACAATCCTTTGCTGAAGACCTAGTTTAGGGGGTGATCATGAAATAAGGGGCTGAGTGACATAAAATGATTTATGATAAGAATGAGTGAAAAAAGCAAAAGATGAAGTGACTATAGGGAAAGAATCCTATAGCTAACAATGAGCAAGTTGTGCGTGTGCGTGTGTGTGTGTGTGTGTGTGTGTGTGTGTGTGTGTGTGTGTTATGTATGTAGGGGCTGGGCATTAAACCCAGGGCCTGGCACATACTAAGCAACTGTTCTACCATTGAACAGTAAGTGAGACATAATATGTGGAATTAAATTCCTATGAGTAAGGTTTATAAGAGAACTCATCTTTTATCACATTCTTTGACACGGAATTTTGAAAGTGAGAATCTCTGATACTACTTAGATATTAGAAAATTTTAATAAACTCCACTAGTCCTTTGCATTTCAAGGCAGGTAACTGATAAAGAAAAACTGAAACTGCTACAAAATCCATGTCTACCATTTTCAAGGTACAAGCCACTTTGTCTAGAGAGAAAAATAGTTTCTGTCCCCCTGACCTCTTTCAGATATTACTGGAAGCTATCTTTTTTTAGGAGATCATATAAAATATTGAAATTGCTGATGACAAGGAGGGCTAGAAAAACAATATGTCTTATAGGATTACAGTGATTGAGATTCATGGAAGAAAAATGAAGTGACTACAAGTGAATGTTCACTGCAAATAAAACCCAATGTGTATCTAACAACACTTTTTGAAATGTAGTCTCATGTAGATATGGGGTCACTTTAGTATCTGATTTGCTTGCATGTTCAAATATGAGCTCTTAAGACAAGTTTGTTTTCAATTTTTACTTTTTGAGACAAGGTCTTATTTATGTTGTTCAGGCTGACTTCAAATTCACAGTCCAGTCCTCCTGCCTTAGTCTTCCATGGAACTAGGCCCAGTTTTAAATATTTTAAAAAGTATTTGAAGTATATTGGCTAATATACTTGAGCACAGGTTTTGATAGGTGAAAGGAGTGAATTCAAATTCCAGTTAGAACTTATTTCTTGGAGGCTAGTTATCTTTTTCTGAACCTAATTTCCTCATCAGTAAAACTGTATTAAAAACATCCATGTCCTGAGTGCTTTGTGATATTTCTACCATCCAGTTACGGGGATGACCAAGCACATAATTAAATTGATAGTGGGTTATTTCCACAATCTAGAGGTGTAGGAGACCTCAGTAAGGCCAGATGGGGTTGCAATTGGGAAAAATATGGATAAGCAAGAGCAGTAGGAGGCAGGTTTGTAGTACTAAGAAGCTGAGGTGTCCCATTTTTCCCATGGGAAGTTGTGGTTAGCATGAGTAATTTGTGGGCAGGCAGAGACAAGAAACCTGCTAGTCAAGGATGGGCAAGAACTGTGCCTGCCTCCTCCAATAATGATGATTGTTTGGGTCTGAGAACTTAACCTGGAAGCAGAGTAAGAATTCATGGTTAGGTCATCTAACGCTTTCTCAATGACTCCTCATATCAATACTGAGTCTTAATATTAAGTCTTATACCATGGATACCTAAAGTGTCATACACATAATTGGAATTTCTTTACACATATCTTGATAATCACATGAAATAGATACATTAATTTAAAAGAAATGGGTCAAGAATAATTTTTTGTGAGATGCCGGTTGGTATTGAAGGTTAGTATTGAAGATGAAAGCAAGTCTATCAGAGGAAGTTCATAAAGTAAGCATTAATTTGGTGTTCTGTCTTAGGGAACATTTGTATAATTTGTGAAAACACAGAACATAGCTATTTGTTAAAAAAATGGTCCTGAAATACATAACCTTAGTAAAATAGAAAAGCAAAATTTTCTTTCAATCAGATCACAAAGGAATCACAAGCAGAGCCTATGGTCTTAACAACACTACCTTTGTGCTTGCTAATGAAATAGCTCCCTAGGACAGACTATACAAAAAAACACTTGACGTGTTCATACATGAATAGGCAATGCAGATACCCTCATAAATTCTAAGACTATGTGTGCGCTTTTATTGTTTTGTTTTATGTTATTTTTGAATATAAGGAATCCATGATATTTCTGGAGCTGCTTGGAAGCATATGTGTCTTTGTGCCAGCCTCTTTGCTACCTGGGTCATCAAATGTACTTCTAGCTTACCAAATCTGAAGTGTAGCTTTTAGAATATTTGTTTACTAGGAGCTATGAGTCATAAAGTTCAGATAACAAACAGTTAAGGTGTGCCCCTCAGAAGCTGACGAGTCTGTGGTCTCCTATGCCATATCCTATAGTACAACTCTCAGCAAGACATCAAGGCATTGCTTGAATAGTTCTTCTCATTCCTAGTTTACATTAAACAAATATGTTGCCCCCTGTTTTAGTACAATTGGGATTCTGCACTGAAATACTAAAAACAGGGTAGTTTATAGGTAATAAAAATTATTTGTCAGAACTTTAGAAGCTAGAAAGCCCATTATTACAGTGGTTCGTAGATAGTGCCTCCCTACTATGTCTTCCTAGGTTAGAAGGATTGAGGGGTTCTCTCTGGAGCATTAAAATAAGAAACCTGCCCTCTTTTTAAAAAAGTATTTCTATTAATATTTTGAGAATTTCACACAATGTATTTTCATCACATACTCTCCTCCCCCAATTCCTCCCAGATCTACTCCCATCTCCTTACCCACTCAACTTTATAATTTTTCAGTCCAATTTCTGATCTCCTGTGGAATTTCCCCTGGAACATGGTTGACCTATGAGGAATCACACCGTTAAAGACTGACTCTTAATCTCCCAACATATCAAATGCCAATAGCTCATTCGGTAGGGGTGGGACTTCGAACCAACTCCCACTCTCTGCTGGGATTTTGTCTTGCTTGAGCTTGTGCAAGTCATGTGCATGCTGTCACAGTTGTTATGAGTTCATATATGCAACTGTTTTGTTGTCTGGAAAATATGGTTTCCTTGTAGTTGTCTACCACCTGTGGGTCTTACAATCTATTTTCCAGAACAAATTGAAAAGCATTGGTGTTAATTCTTTTTAGAAGGTCTGTTAGAATTCTGCTGATATTTCATCTGGATCTTGGCTTTCTTTGTTTGGGAGGCTTTTTTTGTTGCTGTTGTTAATTATTGCTTCAATTTTGTTGTGTGTTGTAAATCTGCTTAAACTATTTCTCTCATCTTGATTTAATTTTGATAAGTTGTAGTCTTCGAGAAATTAATCCATATCTCTTATATTTTTCTTTTATTAAAAATATAATATGGGGGGCTGGGCACAGTGGCACATAACTTTAATTTTGGCACTTGGAAGGCAGAACCAGGCCTCTTGATCTCTGTGAGATCAAGACCAGGCCAGCCTGGTCAACATATCAAGTTCCAGCCAGCTGCGGCCACTGGGTGACACTGTCCCCCAAATTTCTACTAATTCTTTGAGAATTTTATAGAATTATTTTGATCACATTCATCTCCCACTCCTCCCCCTAACACTTCCCTAATCCACGTCCACCTTCCCATTGCCTCTTTTCTGTTTACTATAACCCACCAAACTCATATACTCAGGTGTGGCACCATTCACTGGACCATGAGCAACCTAACACTTAAAGAAAATGGACTCTTTCTCCACCAGAAGTCATTAACTGGCAATAGATCATCTGTTTGGGGGTGAGAGCTAGTGATCCCCTCCTCCATTATGCTAGAATGTTGAATGTCTTGATCTTGTGCAGCAGGCCTTATACAAGCAACCAAAGTTACTGTGAGTTCTTGAGTGCAACACCTGTCCAGAAGACACCAATTCTATACAGTCTTCCCCAAACTCTAGTTCTTACCATCTTTCTGTCCCCTCTTCTGTGATGGCCCCTGAGTCTGGTGAGGGTGATGATGTAAATGTTCTATTTTTGGCTGAACACTCAATAGACACTATTCTCTGCACTTTGATCTGTTGTGTTTCTGAGTTAACCACGGTCCACCACAGAAACTTCTCTGATGAGGTTTGAGAGGGTACTAATTATGAATATAAAAATACAAATTTAGAGGAAAGTTGGATACTATGTTCTTTTAGCAGAATAACAGTAGCAGGTTCAACTTTGGGTTCTGTGAGCTCCCCAACTGTGGGGTCTTGGCCAAATTTATAGTGTCAAGCATGTATTTCTTCCTCTGCAGTGAACCTTAAATCCAATCAGAAAGCAGATGGCTACCACCATAAAATTTGTTCCACTAATGCACCCAAGGGCATATTTTGCTGTGTTAGTCATTATTATAGTTCACAGGGGTCACAGTTGGCTAGCACGCTTGATGACTGTCTCCCCCGAGTGACCTACATATGAAAGCTAGTCAGCAGGGAAGAAGTTTCTTGGTCAGTATCAGGTTGATTTCTTCATGTTCTGTGACCAATGTGTTTGGTGTCTTTAGGGATGGGGTCTTATCATCATGTTCTGGTGGGCAACCAAGAGTAATGGCAATAGATTGTATTATTTTGGATGTCTCTGGGACACCTCTAAACAACAATTTTAGGGGAGGTATCTCACACCTGGTACTGAGCTTTTTTATTTGGCAACCTATGGTTTCTGGGAGGAACATTATCTCCTGTGTAGGGTAACTTCAGTTGAACTCTTTTATATGAATATATATATATATATATATATATATATGTAATTTATATATAATGCTTATAAAATAGCAGATTTCTATATTTTTCTAAACATCCATAGTGTTATTATCCCTTTCCTCAGCCCTACTTTCTCATCCCTCTCCTGATTTAAAACTCCAGTTTTAAGGTATATATTTGTGATTCTCTGAATTTTATTGCTATCCTTTGTAATGTCTCCCTTTTTATCTCTAATTTATTAATTTTAGTCAACTATTTACTTTGGTTAGTTTAACTAAGGCTTTGTTAATTTTTTATATTTTTTCAAATAATCATTTATTTGTTTCCTTGATTTTTTGCATTATTTGTTTTTCATTTCTATTTTGTTGATTTATAGCCTGATCTTATTTCATCCTATCTACTGCTTTGGAGTTTGGTTTGTTCTTGTTTTTCCAATGTCTTTAAGTGTGTCATTAAGTTATGTATTTGAGCTCTTTCTGATTTTTTAAATGTAGGTACTTTAAAGATATAAATTTCCCTACTAGGACTTCCTCATTTTATCCCATAGGGTTTAATATGTTATGTTTACACTGTCATTCAGTTCTAGGAATTTTTCAATTTCCTTTTATATTTCTTCAGTGACCCACACATCATTCCATAGTGTGTTATTTAATCTCCTTATCTGCATGTATTTTCTGTGGAAGCTATTTATTTTTCCCCTATCCTAGCGGACCTTGGTATTAGATGCAATAGGCATTGTAGTCAACAGAATCATTTGGTATTGGCTTTTGGGGTGAGAAACTGCTGAAGGTGTGGAGAGGGGCAGGACTGTAGACCAGGAAGAGATAAATCTGTGCAAAAAAAAGAGGTATCAGACTAGGGGCAATCACTTGAGATTAGTAAAGTTGTAGACTTCCTATACCATATTTCTGAGGGCCTTTAACATACAAAAACTCTTGGATTTTAAGGTCTTGCTCCTCTTCCTTTGTGACACTGGGCTATGTCAACTGACTTCTTTGGATTTTAATCTCTTCTTTGGGAAGAGAAAAGCATTTTTTTAAGTATTAAGAATTCAAGAAAAAATATGAATGTGTGTGCAGTGCACATCTTAAGTTTGCTGTTATCTGTACTGAATATTAATTAATTTTAAATAATTTAAAACATTTTATGTGTCTTCAGTTGTTAAGAGTAGGGTTCTATTTCATGTCCAATGACATGTTTTAAATTTCAGAAAACAAAAATATGCTGTGCAAATAAATGTACTGTTAAAGCAAAATTCCAAAGAGGGGCATTCAAATGATCAAGGGAATACTGCAGTAAATCATGACATGAACTGTAAAATGGTAGATACTAATCATTCCAAAGGATAATGAGTCAGACATACTTGCCCTTCAAAAATTACAGCTGATAAAATTTGCTTAGGGACTAGAATACAAAAAAACATGTTGCCTAAAACACAGTATTTGTGTACTATATCGACATTAGATGAGTAGAACAATGATTAATTTAAAATTAATTTAAAATTAGTGGGTTTTTGTTTTATAAAAAAATTATTTAATTTTTGTGATTTTCACACAATATAACTTGATAGTATTTAAATCCCCTTCTCTAACAGCCCATCTTTTTACTGGCCCTGGCCCAATTTAATGTATTCTATTTTATGTACAGAGAGAGTCTAATTTGAGTCCACCCAATATTCTTCAGTATGAGTTCATCCACTGGAGCTTGGTTAACCTACCAAGAGTGACTCCTTGAAAGAGCCTGTCTCTGCCCCTCCAACAGTCATTGGTTGCCAATAATTCCTCAGTGGTTAAGAACACTTCTGCTCTTGCAGAGGGCCTAGTTCGGTTCCCAGAACCCACATGGTGGAACACAACTGCTTATAACTCCAGTTCCAGAAGATCCAACACTTCCTCTCTACCCTCAGTGGGTATTTCATGCACATGATGTATTTACATACATGTAGGCTAAACAGTCATGCACATAAAATAAAATAATTAAAATTAGATAGTGAATTGGATGAATGCTTCAAAAATAAGCCACAAGGATTTAAATTTTAAATGGAGGGAAATAAATTCATTCAATCAGAAAATATTTATTGGATGAATACCATGTGTAAGGAATTGTTTTGGAATCAGTGATGCAGCTAGCTACTGTGAGTCAGTATACACTTCTGGGTTCATTGACTCCAACCTACAATCATGTTTTCATTCACAGTCAGTAAAACACTTCTCAGGACTCTTCTACCTTTATTTCTTAAAATCCTTTGAAATCCCTAGAGAGTTCTTTTGTTGTTGTTGCCTTAGCACAAAAGAACCCAGAGGTAAAAGCAATGCTTAGTTGCACATGGTTCAGTGCTCTAATCCAGGCCATTTACCTCTCTTTCCCAGGGAACAACTGTCTCAGAGAACTGCTCTCTTAGATTTGAGCAGAAAGATAAAAGCAATTGAAGCTCCACAGTCAAACTGGGAAAAATATTTTCCCTCCACAAAAGAATCCAATATTGTGGCTTTCACTTTCCAAGTTCTCTTTTTTTAAACACAAAACCAAATCACAAATATTGAGAAACTGGCCTGTTTTAACACACCTTATTTGAGATTTCTCTGAAACTGATCTTGCCTTTAGGGGCAAGCCTAGTCATGCTTTGTGCCTGGATTTCCAGATTTGAATCACTGGGGAACAAGATGACTGTTTCATTTGAAATTATACATGCTGCTACATATAACATATGAAAAGCACTGCCATAAAGGATGAAAAGAGAATTAGCTTTAGTGTCAGACATACTGAGTATAAGCCTGAGCTCTATCACTCATGATCTTGGTCATTTAACCTCTCAGCATCACTGATACTTAATTAAAACCCTACTGAAAAAAAATATATAGTATAAATCATGAAATATTTACGTATAACATTGAATTATATACATATATAATTTCTGTAGTATAAAATAAATCATCAAGAAATATGATTTACCTCATCATGGCTCTCTCTCTACTACAGTCTCAAAATTCTGAGGGTAGAAACTGCCTTCATCTTGGCACAGATGAAGTACCTAATATGTTAGGTACTGGTATCAGAACATTCTAGGTGATTAAATATAGTCCTAGTCTCTTCCTCTAGAAAATTATGTGATCTTATCTGCCAGTTTTCTCAAGGCTTATATCCAATAGTTCTCTAAAAACTATTTGCTTGCCATAGGTGAAAGTGAGAGGGTTAGAATTAAAGTTTGTCTTGGTTATTATTACTTAAACATTTCATGTGAATATAGCTAAGCATGAAACAGGTTTGTTTATTTTTATTTCACACTAAGCTAGGTGTCATAAATACTCAATATTTAATGGACAATAAAGAAAACATAATGTCCAATAGAAACATCATCAAATCAATCATGCAAGGTGTATTTTAACAAAATGATTGCATAGAGTCATTATAAAATAGACTATTCTTTTTTCCCAGTGAAATCATACATGCTGATGGAATTGAGGCTCCAAGTATCTAGCTATTTTATTCAAGGTTACACAGGTATTAACTGGTGGGAATGTGATTGAAATGTAGATATGTGTTAGGGTAAACCTCAAGATTAATTATTATATCATGCAGAAAGAAAAAAAAGCTTTCCAGAAAACATAGTGTTTAAGCACAGGAGGACTTTATTGAAGTAATAATACAACACTGAAAATTTTCAGAATAGTGTTCAAAGAAATGTTTCTTTATGCAAAATGTGGTAGTGGTATGAAAGCAAGGGGGTCAGAAAAACCTGAATTAAAATCTCAATTCCACTCTAATTTTTGGTTCACTGTTCTGCAATTGGAAGTAATACTAAGATCTTATGAGAATTGAAAGAAATTAATATTTAACATAGGATCTAGCACTCACAGTCTCTTTAGCCAGTGCTGGATGACTTAAACATTTCCCTTATCTCTTAAGTCTTAAGTATTACTACTCCATAATTTCTATTACAAAACCAAATTTATGGGGTTTTTGTCTCTCCATTTTTATGAAATTAAAATTGAGGGGTTAATATTGAAAACAGCTAGAAGACAGTAATTATACAACACTAATGAACTGTTTAATAATTGTTACAAACTTACACAATGGAATACTAATCTCTTGAATATTATACTTTTTAAAAATAGGCATTTTTCCTTGTTATTCAAATAGGTAAATATCAGCATTGTTATGTCAAGTTTTGATTTGGACTACATTAAACCTGTAAGTTATGCCCTTTGTGTTGTACAAATAAACATTTGTCTATGATTATCATTAGGGTGCTGGTCTACTCTTTCCACGTCCACATTCGCATACCTTTCTCCTTTCTCCCATCTCTCTAGTGTATGATCTTACAAAATCACTGTAGTTGAAGGGGCATAACTGGTTGTGAAAGCGTTGAATTATTCCCTTCACAAGGACCTGGGGAATTTATAATTCAATGTAATGTTAAGACCTCCAAACCATCCCATCCATGACTCCTGTTAGCCTCAACTCTCTGTCCTTTTATTATGCAAATCCTTCAAACTTCTCACATTTTATTACTTTTATACAAGATCCAGTTGCTAAGATTATCACTTTTCCCATTGTTTTACATGTAGGTCTTGCTGGTATACAGTAAATTTACTGATATTTTAGATAATTACCACTTACTCAATGCTTCTGTAAAATTCATTTGTATCAATATGCTGTTTCTGTTTCTTAAAGTTAAAGGCTCTACCTTCTTCACGCAATGATAATTTTTGCTTCTCCTTTCCAAAAGTTACAATACTTTCCTTCCCTTCATCCTTCATCCTTTCCTCCCTCTATTACCCCCTCTTTATTTTTACAGGGTCTTGCCATATAGTCCAGTCTGAACTCAAACTTGAGATCTTTCTGCTTTAGTTTCCTAAGATTATACACATGTGCCACAAAAACATCATCCAAATTTTGTTTCTTTTCTATATTTCTTCACAGTGGAGAGGATTTCTAAGCATTGGTAGTTAATAGTAGAAATAATAAATATGTATTTCCATGGTCCTGATTTTAATGGAATTTCCTCTGGTGGTATAAAATCATTCTGTATCTTTTATCAGGAGAGGAGCACCTCAATACCACATACTACAATTTACTTGTGTGTGTGTGTGTGTGTGTGTGTGTGTGTGTGTGTGTACAATATTCTTGTGTGTATGTACGTTTGCATGTGTATGGGCACATGAGTATGTCCAAGTGCAGACATACATGCTTGTATGTAGAGGCCAAAAGTTGAAATCACGAATCTTCCTTGGTCACTGTCTATTGACTGAGGCAGGGTCTCTAGACTGAACCCAGAGTTCACCAATATGGCTAATCTAGATAGTCAGCTCTAGGAATATCCTGTCTTTCCTGTTATAGCACTGGATTTAGGGGCAGGCTGGCATGCACAGCAGGCGTTTACATGGGTTTGGGGAATCAGAACTTTGGTCCTGACACTTGTGTGGCAAGCACCTTTACTCACTGAGACATCACCCCAGCCCCTACAGTTTACCTTTAAAATATGTATTTAACTGACCTGGTGACACACACATACAATCCTAGCCCGTGAGAGCTGGATAAAAATGGATGAGGAGTTCAAGGCCTGCCTTGGCTACATAAGTTTGATGCTACTCTAGGCTACATGAAATCCTCTCTCAAACAAAATCATAGTTGGTATTGAATTCTTACTGATTACTTTTGGAACATCTATTGAATGTGTGAAGTAATTATCATAGAAAATAACAGGTTCCCTTATGTCATTTTCATTCATACTTTATTTTGACTGATGTTTTACCTCACTTTGCTCCCCCACTTGATCTTCTCCCCGATCCCCTGCCCAATTCACTTGTGCCATTACACTTTCAGTATTCTCCTTTACACATTTATGTCACGTGTGATATATTTCCTTCCCCACTTCCTGCCTTAAATTCTGTTTTTTCCCTCTTATGTGCCCTTTTCATAACAAAACTACACACATACAAACATTAGAAGTTAGGATCCACAGATGAGACAGTATTTGTTTTTCTGAACCTGGTTTACTTCAATGTTTTCTAGATCCATCAACTTTCCTATAAATTGCATTATGTAATTTTTCTTCATGGCTGAATGCAATCATATTATCATACAATTTTCTTTATTCTTTATTATTATATTTTCTTTATTCATTTATTGGTGGACATTTAGGCTGATTCCATTTCCTAGCTATGTGAATAAATCAGCAGTAAACATGGATGTGAAAGTATCTCTAGGGTAAGTTATAGAATTCTTTGAATATATTGGAGTGATATATTTGGGCCATATGGTAGTTCTTTTTGAGACACCTCCACACTAATTTCCATACTGGCTATACCTACCTGTACTCCAAGAGGCTGTGAATAAATCCTCACCAGCATTTGTTGTCCTTAATTTTCTTGGTGAAAACTATTATGACTGAGGTGAGATGGAATCTTAATCATTTTCATTGCAATTCCTGAATCGTTAAAGATATCAAACATATTAACATATTTATTGGACATTTGTGTTTCTTCATTAAGTTCATTGATCCGTTTCTTTATTTAGTTGGTGTTTAATTTTTGCAGTTTTAAAAATATCTTCTAGATAATAAGGTTCTATTTGAAGTATAGCTGGCAGAGATTTTCTTCCATCCTATAGGCTATCTGTTCAATATGCTAATAGTATTCTTGGTTACATGGAAACTTTAATTGATTCTTGGGACTATTTCCTATGTTATTGGGGTTCTGTTCAGAAAGTCATTGCCTATATCTATATACGGAAGTGTTTTCCTCTAGCAACTTCAGCATCTCAAGTTTAAATTTTACTTGTTTTTAATTTTTAATTTTTAATCGATTTGTTTTTATTTTAAAAGTATGAGTGTATTGTCTGCGTGTAAGTAGGTGCACCTGTATCCTACAGTGCCCTCGGAGGTGTCAGATGCCCTAGAACTGGAATTAAGGATGGTTATTAACCACCATATGGGTGCTGGGATCTTCCGCAAGAGCAACCAATGCTCTTAGCGCTGAGCAATCTCTCCAGGCTCCCATTTCAAGATTTGGGGGGGGGTATATTTTAAATTGATTTTTTTGTGTATTTCATACACAACATCTTAATCCTTTTTATAGCTTCTTAACCATTGGTACCCTCCCATAACCCACACACTGGATTTCATGCCTTCTGTCTTTTATGTTAAAGCCTTAAATGAAGGGCTTTGATTCACTTTGAAGTTTTTATAGGGTGAGAGTTATGGATTCCTCTGTAGGTGCGTATTCAGTTTTTGTGGCACAATTTATTAAATTGGCTGGATTTTTTTCAGTACATGATTTTGACATTTTTGTCAAAAATTAAGTGGCCATAGCTGTATGAGTTCATTTTGGGGTTTTTGGTACTGTTCCATTGTTCTTTGAGTCTGTTTCTGTGCCAGTTCCATGATGCCTTAGTCTCTGTGTGTTGCAGCATATTTTGAGATTAGTTAATCTGATACCTCTGACACTGTTTTTTTCTGATTTTGATTTATTTGTTATCTGTAGTCTTTTGTGTTTCCACATTCCAGTTTCTAACTCAAGAATTTAGTTTTTTAGTTCTGTGAAGAATGTATTTGGAATTTTACTGGAGATTTACTGCATTGAATCTGTAGACAGCTTTTGGTAGTTGTGCTGGATAGCTTCAGTTGTCAGTTTCACATACCTAAGAAGAGGGAACCACAATTAGGATATTTCTTCTATTGGACTGTTCTATTGGATTGGACATTTTATTGATTGTTGAGTGACGGGGAAGGTGGTATCACACTTTGTCATGTCCTGGGTTGTATAAGAAAGCAGGATAAGCATAGACAAAGGCAGACAGCCAATAAGTATCATTGATCTGCTTCAGTGCCTGCCTCTAGATTCCTGCCTTGAGTTCATTCAGACTCCCCTGAGTGATGGACTATGACCTGGGAATTGTAAAACGAAATAAACCTTTTCCTTCCCAAGTTGCTTGTAATTTTATTGAAAATACTTATCACATCTAAAAGTTTTGGGGGAAATTTGTAGGGTCTTTTAAGTATAGAATCACGTCATCTGTCAATAGGGAAATTGACAGCTTCCTTTCTTGTTTTTATTCCTTTTATCTTGTCTTTGTTTTATTGTTCTAGTTAAAATGGAGCACTATATTAAATTAGAATGAAAGAGAGGAAATGCTCTTGGTAGTTCCCCATTTAGTTTAATGTTGACCCTAGGTTTAGTGTAAATGACCTTCATTATGTTGAGGTATATTCTTTTTATTTACAAGTTTGTCAAGACATTTATTGTGATCACATGTTATTTTTTACAAATGTTTTTCCTATATCTGTCAAGATGATCATATGACTTCTGTCCCAAGTTCTATTTATATAGTGTATTATAAGAATTAATTTGTGTATGTTAAATCAATCTTGTATCTCTGGGATGAAATCAGCTTGGTCATGAAGTATAATCTCCTTAACAGGTCATTAGATTTGATGTGAAAATATTTTGTTGAGAAGTTTTACATCTATGTTTGTGGAAATTGTTCTACAGAGTTCTTTTCAAATTGTGTCATTATCCAGGTGCTCATTCTTTTTCTGATTTTGATGGGGCAGTTTGAGAAGTGTTGGTATTATTTCTTCCTTAAAAGTTTGGTAGAATTCAGCAGTGAATTCTTATGTGCAACATACCATGTCACAGAATAACCATTTCCATTCCAAAGGACAGGAATGGGAACATAGTGAAAAAAAGCTGAACCAAAGCAAGACTGAATCCTATAGCTCCATGGGCACCTGATGGAATCAACTCAGTTTCAAAGGGCTTAAGAAACTCTGCCCATTCAGCTTTGCTGTCTTCAATATACAAATTCTCTCTCTTTGGCTGGCATCACTCTCTCTAGGCACCTGTCCTCAGCAGACATCCCATGGCTCTGCCATCTCCAGCATCTTTCCCTGCAACCCAGACTTTACCACCATGGCTTCACAAAATGGCCTCTGAGGACCTCCTTGCAGGGACTCTGACACTGTCACACATTACCCAGCCTCAACAGCTCTCTAAAACTATAGAGAAAGAATACATGACCCTCTTCAAAACCAGTACTACAAAGCAGAAGCAAGGAAAGCAGAGTGGCAGGAGGATGAAACATGGTTCCTATATTGTATCTTTACTAAGGAAGGAGAGAGAAAAAGAAACAAAGAGAGAGAGAGAGAGAAAGAGTAGGAAGTGGGGATGGACTATAAAATCTCAAGGCCCACCCCCAGTCATGTGAATTGTCTAAAAAAGACTGCACTTCCTGAAGTTTTCACAACTTTTCCAAATAGTGCAACCAGCTGAAAACCAAATATTCAAACACATGAGCCTCTGGGTGACATGTCACATTCAAATCACAATAATATCACCATAGTCCATTGTAACAAGGACTTTTTCATCTCTAGTTTTATTGAATCTTTTCTCCCTTTAAAGGAACACATTTTTGTTAGATTAATTCTAAGCATTTTAAGTCTACAGTTCATTAATTTATATCCTAATCTTATTTCTTTTAATCCAGTACATTTGGGTACTGCTTCTTGTTTTTCTACAAACTGCAGTTTCATTATTTGAGATATCTCTAACTTTTAATATGAGCACTTACAACTATAAAAATGCCTCTTAGAAATTTTCCTTGGCTTTATATCAGAGCTTATGGTAGCTTCTAGTATAGTTTTTCGTTTGATTCTAGGAATGTTTAAATTTTCTCTTTGATTTCTTTAATGACCCATTTTTTTCAGTCAAAAGTTTATTATTTATTCTCCAAGTTTATGTGTATTTTCTGAGTCAGTTGTTGCTATTGAGTTCTAGTTTTATTCTACTATGGTGTGATAAGCTACAGAAATTATTTCAATTTTCATATTTGTTAAGGTTTGCTTTGTAGTCTGTAATGTGATCAATTATAGAGATGATTTCA
Source organism: Eospalax fontanierii (assembly GCA_035773235.1). Lineage (NCBI taxonomy): Eukaryota > Metazoa > Chordata > Mammalia > Rodentia > Spalacidae > Eospalax > Eospalax fontanierii. The sequence continues at coordinate 48,224,211 of CM069525.1, forward strand.
TGAACCACTGAGGAAAAGGTGTATTTCTTATCTGTTGGGTACAGTGTTCTACAGATATTTGTTTATCTGATTTACCCAAGGTATAAATTAGGTCTGAAGTTTTTTTGCTGATGCTAGTTTGGAAGCTGTATCTAGATGATAGTAGAATACTGAAGTCTCCACTGTTGGTTTTATGCAGCTGAGAGTCCCCAAGATTCAACGCATACAATTGCTATATCTTCTTAATAAAATGTTCTCTTTATTAACATGTAATGTCTTTTTGTTTGTTCTGGCTAGTTTAGTTTGAAGTCTATTGTATCAAATATGACAATTGCTACACCAGCTTGTTTATGACCTCAATTTACTTGATAGGTCAATTTCTGACCTTTGACCCAGATTTTGGATGTCTTTTCTATGTGAGTTTCTTGGAGACAACAGATAATTGGAAACTTGTTTTTAATTAATTAACTAATTAATTTACATGTATGTGTGTATTACCTGTATATATGTAAGAGCACCTATGTTGTGCAATGCCCACAGAGGTCAGAAGAGTGCCCTGGAGTTAGGGTGGTTGTTAGGCACTGTGTGGGTGCTGGGAACTGAATCTAGTTCCTCTGTAAGAGCAGATAGTGTTGTTAACCACTGAGCCATCTCTCCATCACCTGGAAACTCATTTTTAAAATCCAATCTGGTCAGCATGTTTTAATTGGTGAGTTAAGGCCAATTGCATCGAGGCTATTTTTTTAGAGGAATTTACTATTACTGATGATTCTGTAAGTTATTGTTACAGTTGGTTGGTTGATTTGAAAGTTCTTTTCCTCTCCTGGTAGTGTTACAAGTTTGCTGTTTTGTTATGTTGTACATGATTGATTCCTTCTTGGTTCTCCTCTTCAGCTTTTCCTCTACTGAAAGGTATTCTTTTAAGTGTTCTCATGGATGAAAATATCTTCTGTGTATAGTTTTTCTTTAAGAACTTTCTGCAGCACTGGCTTAGTTGTCATGAATAGCTTTAGCTTGTGCATATCTTAAAACACCCTTGTTTCCTCATCAATTTAAAGAGAAAACTTTACTGTGTATAGCAATCATTGTTGACATTTATTTCAGGGTTTAAAATGTATCATTCCATGGTATTCTGAATTTTTGTGTTGCTAATGATAGACATGATATTATTCTTATTTTTTGTCTCTGTATATGAAATTCTCCTTACAGTTTTTAGTATTTTTTCTTTGATTTGTATTTCTTAAACTTTATTGATTCAAGAATTTCCTACAGCGTATTTTGATCTCATTCAGACACCCTCCCCCATCTCCATTCTCACATCTCCAATCCCTACTCCACCCTCCCAACTTCATGTCCTCTATTAGCAAGTGAAAAATTCCATCCATTTTACCAAACACATCTGAATTGTGTGCCAGAGACATCATATCTCATTAGAATTTCAGTTATCTATGATTCTTACACACAGATTGGCCAAAGTAAGGGCCTGTTCCTTTCCTTTGTACATGGCTTGGAGTCAGAATATGTCCAATACTCTTGGAATGGAATTTTCATATGTGCTTTCTGTTTCTCTTACACATTGTTTAGGATTGTGGAGTACAGATTTCTTTCTTCTTTAGTGATCAGAAACACTTGGGTTTTCTCATGAAAATCAGTTATTTGCAGTCCAAGTAGGTTACACATTGGCTATCTCAAGGCCTCACTCAGCATGGTTACCCCACTGAAGTACAAAGCATTCTCCAATAGGTTAATTCCCCACAGGGCTTTATTGTGGTTAAATGAAAAAGCAGGCAGCAGTGAGCTCACAAGCCTCAAACCCAAGATCCTCTGAGTGTCCTTTGGGATATCTCGGTTTCACACAACAAATAAGTCCTCTAGCTTATTTTATAAAATCTATAGACTTCTATGTCCAGTTAGGTAGCTGTTGTTTTCCCCAAAATAAAAGGGACACTACTGCCCCAGTGTAGTATACTGTGCCAGTTATTGTTGTGGTTCTTAGGCTTTAAAGCTGGTGTTGGAGCATCAATTGATGTTCTTCCCTTGTCAACTTGGGTAGTGCTCTCCAAAACTATGAGAGCTAGCCTTCAGGGGAGGTGGCTTCCAGGTGGTTCTAACTCCATTGCTGTACATCCTGTGTTTGGAGTTGTCCTATATTCAGCAATAGGGTCTTACCTTGAAGTTCTGAGAGACACTTAAGGGCTGTGAAAATAGCCTATGTAATTTGGGAATGTCTTGGATTATCCTGGCCAACAATTTGAAGGGAGGTTTCTCCTGTCAGGCACTGTTTGTCGTTGTGTAGCCTTCAGATATACATGTGGATGCATGTAGAGATATTGTATATATAATCTTTTAGTAGGGTTTTGAGCTTATACATTTCCTTCTGGTTTTTCACACTAGCTAGGCATCATTTATCTCTCCTCTCTCAATCTTTTAATCTTCATCTTCCCTCTACAATTAAAGTGCTTCCATTTTCCCCATTTCATCCTTGATAATACCTGTTTCCTATGGGCCCACTTCTGTTGAACTCTTTCTTCTCCTTTATCTCATGGTTACTTGTATAACCCTCTCTCTTCCTCTCATATTTAAATACCCATATTTTACCCATTTCCCACTTGACAACATCTGTTCTCCTACTGTTTATTCTTTATTTTACTGGCTCCTGCTGTTACATCAGAATATAAACTCAAATATAAGGAGTTGGAGTTACAACCTACAAATGAGAGAGAACATACATCATTTGTTTTTCTGATTCTGTTACTTCACTTAGTATCACAGTTTCTAGTTCCATCTATTTACCTGCAAATGTCATGTTTTCATCTTTCTTTAACATTGAGTAGAACTGCATTGTGTAAATGTTCCACATTTTCATTACCCACTCATAAGTTGAGAGATACTTAGGTTGCTTCCATTTCTTAGGTACTATGAAAAGAGCAGCAACAAACATGAATGTACAAGTATCTTTGCAATAGGATGAGTCCTTTGGGGTATATGCCAAGGAGTGCTATAACTGGATGATATGGTAGATTCATTTTTAGGTTTTTTAGAGTTCTAGACACTGCTTTCCATAGTGATTGCATGAGTTTGCAATTCCACCAGCAGTGCATGAGCATTCCTATTTCCCCATCTCTTCTCCAGCATTTGATATCATTTGTTCTCTTGATCTTAGCCAGTTGAAATCTTAAAGTGATTTTAATTTGCATTTCTCTAATCACTAAGGATGTTGAACACTGTTTAAGTTATTTCTTAGCCATCTTTATTTCTTCTTTTGAGAACTCTCTTTTAATTGGGTTATTTTGTTTTTTTTTTTTTGATTCTTGTTTTTTTAAGTTCTTTATATATTCTAGAAATTACATCTCTGACAGAGATGTCATTGGTGAAGAATATTTTTTCCCACTGTGGGTTTTCTCTTCAGTTCCTTGGTTGTTTCTTTTTCTGTGCAGAAGCATTTTAGTCTAAGAGGTCCCACTACTAGCTGGGAAGTCTGAGTCCTGAAGCAGTGGGAGGGACTAGAGATGGTACCAAAGCATGGGAATGTGTGTGTTGAAATTTGGACATCTCAATCCTAGGAGGTCAAGTAAGGCACTCTCAAGCAGGCTCAGATGAATCAATGAGTCCAAGGCCCAAAGATAGGGTGCTTATTATCTTTTATACTTGCCAATTCCTGAGTACAGATTTTTGATATCCATATGTTGCATGGACTTGTCCTTTCCCTGGCAAGCTGGACTGGCAAGCTAAGGACAATGTATTCCTCTCAAGCCTGGGGACACCTGCTTGCCCAGGATTATAAACTTGTTGACCTTCTGAAAGTTCCCGGAGAGTCAGCTACCCCACCCAACCAGCCAGTGGCCTGAATTGTACGTGAAGGGGAGGGATTGAGACTATGAGTGTAGGTAGCTGGGGAGAGTCTAGCCCCTTCATCATCTTGGGCAGCTTCCAGGAGGTCAAAGGGTCCCTGACAAAATGTAGAATTTGCTATCTGGCCTCAGAAGGGGAGCCCCACCTGCCCCACCTCCTGTAAGTAAGCCCCTTGCCTATTGCTCTGTAAGTAATCCAAGTAACCCCAGATAAACTCTGGCTTCCCAAACTGTAGTTTGGCAAAATTATACCTCACTTTGTCTTTAGGTACCTAGAGAGAAGGGCGAGGCTGGAGGCTGGATGCCACTCGAGCCTCCCAGAAAAAATTTTAACAACACCATATAAAAGGACCTATGACCAGAGAATATTCATATTGTATGATATAGTTCCTCACCTGGTCTGGAAAATTCACTCAGTCTCTTGAAAGTGGGCACACCTAAGACTTTAAGGCCAGCTACCCCAGGCATGCCTCATTCTGCTGCCATCTGATTTGCACTTTTGTGTTTTTGACATCTTGATTATGATATGCCTTGAAGAGTTTCTTCTCTGGATAGATTTATTTAGGATTCTAAATGTGTGTGTGTGTGTGTGTGTGTGTGTCTGTGTGTGTGTGTGTACATACGAGTGTATGTGTATATTTATGTGTTTAAAGTCTATTTTTTTCTCTAATTTTAGGAATTTCACAATTGTATTTCATTAAACACATTATTGAAGTCTCTTCTACCCCATGTATTCTCGAGTTTGGGTCTCTTGAATGTATCCCAGATATCTTGGAATGTAATATTTTACCTTCATATATGTCTGTACGCATTATTGCCTCAACTTTGCGCATTATTCCTGAAGTTTATTTTCTTTCTGGTCTTTGCATTGATGATGCTTTGTTCTTTGTTTTTGTATACGATTGACTGATTCTTTCTGTTGCAGAATTTCTGTGTAGTCCTTTTATAGCAATTTAATTAAAATAATTATGAAATTTTCCATCATGTTTTTTCACCTATCTTGGTAATATTATTGTTATCTGAATTAATTTTGCTATTTATTTGAGTCTTTAATCCTTGTTAAAAGTAAGACTCTGAATTATTTTCAAGGCATTTCAGCTATCTTGTTTTCTGGTATTGAGTTGTCAGCTTGTAATGGTTTCATAGTGATTTGTTGTCTCATATATTTTGTGTTCCTTTGTTGTATTTTGCACATCTGCAAGATGTGTGCCCTCAGTTTTCAGGGTTTTTTAATCACTTTTTCCTACTGTTTTTGTTTGTTTTATTTTACTTGTGTTCTCCTAGTGGGTTATCTTAACTTGCAGTTATGTTTGAAGGAAAGCCAACTGCAGTAACAACTATGATGTTTCAAGAACAGTCCCAGTGTTAACTATAGGAGAAAATACTACTGCACTTTACATTAACACTATGGTACTAATCAGAGAAATTGTAGTTTAGAATTTTTCTTTGTGCTGATTAGTGAAGTGAGTAGGAAATGTGAAAGGGTTTTAAACCAGGGTAAAGATGAAAAGGAAGTATATGGGTTAGGGGTATGAAGAGCAGTAGAGAAAATATATATTAGGTTTTGGAAAAAAAGAGGTATAGACATAATAACTTTTTCCAATGTAATATAGGTTACAAGACAACAATTGAAAATTAAAAGTACAGAAGTATAAATATTTAAAATTAAAAGCCTATATGTGTATAAAAATAAAAATACACTGAAAATTAAAATAAGAGAAATATATATATATATATAGATAAGCATCAAAATAAAACATAAAATATTATGTTCCCAGTCAATGTTTCTTCCTGGCTGGGGAAGGCCCAACCCATGTATACCTCTGTCAGGATGCTATAGGAAGGTCAGTCACAAGCTTACTTACTGTGATCCACATAGATCCCTCCTGGTTACATAGAGAGCAGGGATATTGATAACCTATCAGTTTCAGTTTCCCTTATCAAAATTCTGCTATTTCCACAGTCAGCGATGCTTGGGGTCTGTTGCTCCTAAATGATGCTGCATCATATTCCCTGTTCGATGATGCTTTCCCCAGGTCCCTCCCCCTTGCTCTATCAGAAAATGATGGGTGTGAGTGTTTGTGTGGGGGTGAGCATTACAAATTTCTCAACAGTAGAGTCCCCAGTCTCTTGCCTAGTATTGGTTCCACAACTTGTTGTGCTGCTCTTCTTTCCCTGCATATTGGATTCAGGTACATTGGTTCAGATTCCTTGTTCTTTCAAGTAATGATAAAGGTGAGGGAATGGTGGGTGTTAGACATCTCTCAGTTTCAGACTCTCATACCCCTTTTCTTTTGCAGTGAGTGACTTGCTGTACTTTCCTGTTCTTTCAGAGCACATTGAATTCAGCCTCCAAAGTGTGTGTGTGTGTGTGTGTATTGAGGATGAAGCCCGGGTCCTTACTCATGCTAGGTAAGTACTCTTATTACTGAATCATACCCTAGCCCTGTTTCTTCTATACATTTATAATTCTTCTCCTCTGCAACTAACAAGCACTACTATCCAATACTAAAAATCAGTGAAACAAAAGATACCTTTTGCAACTCAAAAATATATAAAGGGAAAAATTAATATATAAAAATAATAATTTTTACTGTGTATATCAATCATAGTTCATACCTTATTTCTAGTGATCTCTGTGTAAACTATAATTATAACCCAAATATTCTAAAATGTTATAATGGATCTCTACCAACTTCTGTTCAATGAAATCCTAAGCTTTTACTTGTATTTTTCAGTCAGATAAAGCTATTTGTGATGAACAACAAATGAAACCTGTACATCAGGGGAAGACAGTTTGCACATATGTTGCATCCAGCTGCCTAATGGGCTTAAACTGGGATCATTTTTCTCTGTATCATTAACATGAAAACTTGGAATATGTGATGAAGAAATTGCAAGATTTGGAAAAGCATACATAGATAGATTTAGATGTGTACTTATTTGCTCCTTAACCTTGGATCAGTGCCTTGATGGCCTACATTCTCTTCATAAGATGGGAATAAAAATAAGTATTTTAGCAGAGATGTAATCAGGACCTAATAAGAAATTGCATGTATCCATATGACCCTTGATCGTTCTTTGGTAGAAAGAAAATGTTGAGTAACAAAAAATAACCATATTTGGCAAGAAAACAATTTTCATTTTTTATAAATCAAGAAGTGAGAGGTGAAAATTCAAACAAAGGACAGCCAATGCATTTTGATAATTTCCCACTTACATACTTATTTTTTAGAAACATGCATCTACTCACCACTCACATACATTTCCCATCCTCATAGTCCTTTTCTCACACTTGCCTCTCTTCCAGGACTGAGAAACCATTCTTTTTGCAGTAAATTCTAGAGATTAAGGTGCAGCCTGAAGGACTTCACTTAATGGAGCAAGAAGCAGCCTCAACCAAACAGAAAACACTGGAGTTGCCACAGGATAGGAGTCAAATCTACAGACACCTCCACCAGTGAGGCATGCTCCCCTGTTCATCTATCTGTGTGCCCTGTTTACCATGAAGCTTGTTTGGGAAAAGTGGTCCACTCAAAGGGACTATATGTTCAATGAATTTTGTATTGAAGATATTAAAGATGCTAAGGTAAAATTTGAAAAACCAAATTTCTCTTCATTTGTCTTAGGGGAAACAATAACTTTAAACATTTAAGTGAAATTGACCTTTTCACTGTACCGATCCAAATGACTCAAAGCATAAAAGAATGGGCAGATCAGATCAATTTTATGTTGTTTGGGAAAAGGAGCCTATGGCCAATCATAACTAAGATTAACAAGGAGAAGGGCAAAGCATAATTGACTTAGTGTGGACTTCAATGACTAGAAAGACCGGGAAGGTGATTCAGAAGACATGTCTAATTTTGGTCAATTTTTTCAGAGATGATGGATCATATAGGTTGTGATGAGAATGTAAATTTACCAGAAGTAGATGGAGCAGATGATGATTCACAAGACAGTGATAATGAAAAAATCTTGAGTAAGGAATATTGTCATCACCTGGATTTTGATAAAAAATAACTTTCTGCAAGATTTCATAATTGAGAGAAATTCCTAAGTTCAAAGCTCTAAAGACAGATACTATATTTGCCTCTTTTAACCCATTTTTCAATTTGTTTTTTAAATGCTTCATTAAGGGTCAATCGGTGCCATTATATGGGGGTGATTTTGAGTCAACTAAGGCAATATGCTTATGCATGAACATTCCAGCAGATTTCCATTAAGTTGTTGAAATCCTAGGCAATTGATACAACAGCCGTGATGAAGAAAAACATTCCACCTAGATCTCCTTCACTTCATAACATATTTACTGACATAATAAGAAGTGCTCAACTTAGGGGAAGATAACTAAATTACACATTATAGAACATGAACTTTTAAGTCACTGCAACAAATGCTGATATTTTTAACTGATACCCTGCTATCCCTCTGGTGTATCTTTCAGGACTGTTCTAATTTAAAAAAAAAAATCATGTTATCAGTATTTCAGCTGTATCTTAGCTAAAACTAGAGAATACACTAACAGATTATTTTTGAAACCTATATATTTAGTATTGCTTGGCCTTTAAAATCTTTTACATCTCAACATGGAGGAAAGCTGTACATTGCTGCTTGAGATGCTGTACATTTCAGGCCAGATTTTTATTTGCAGTGTTAGTATGGCAAATAAGTGAAAAAGTTTTAATATACTATTGGATTATTTTTTCTTCTATTTTGATTTCAGTTTATACCATGACTGAAAAATTCAAATTATTATCATGACAATGGGGAATTTTCTTTAATGTCTACATTTTTCCTCAGAACCTGTTAGATTTCTTGTCTATTCTTTTAAGTTTCTGGTTTACTGCAATTTTATATATTTACCATTTATTGGAATGGAGTTCTTATTTTTGAGGGAGAAGTTGAGATTATTCCTCTGTTTCAGAAACAGGCTTGTAGTGTCACACAAAATCCTTTAATGGTGTCTCTGTAATGGAACCTTGTAGATGCACTTTGCCGTAGCTAGAAAAGTATGATTTGATTGATGTAAAACTAAATATTTTGTCTTCCTGTAAAAAAAATGCATATTTGTTTTGCCTGGTTGCCCCATTTCATTCTGAGATTTGATGAAATAACCAATAAAGATGATATTATTCCACCAGAAAGGTGAAAGGATGAAGTGAGAAAACAAGGCATAAGTGGAGCAGTACATCTTAGATGGCAAAAGAACAATCATCTACCAGGAGTGGAGGCAGGAAGATGTGTGTTCAATTTCCAAAATAGGATTCTGTTCATCTTCCTATATTCACAACCTTCCCAACATTGAGACAGTGTCTCATTCTGTAGCCCACGCTGGCTTCAAACACACAGTGAACCTTCTGCCTCAGCTTCCCAAGTGCTGGGACTACAGGTGTGAGCCACCCTGTCCAGTTCTAATGTTATTTTGAACTCACTCATATGAAGAAGTATTATATACTTATGTACAGTTTTCAAAGACTGCCCTTGTCACTGGGTTTAACAAATGAGATGTGGAATAAATATTATCTTGCTAACTCTGAAAATAAAGCTAAGGAGAAACCTGCTTGTACTCTGGGAACCTGACACAGTCGCCATGTGAATAATCCTAGGCCAGTTGGTGAGAGGATGAGTGATCACATGCAGTAGAGAAAGACTGTCTTATATGGGGCTATTTTAGGAAATCGGTTCTCTATACTTCTCTGAATGAATACAGAAGAGACCAACACAACTGGCCAGCTGAGTCAAATCTAAATTGCTCACCCAGAGTTAGATGGATGGATACTATTTTAGGTCAAAGTATTATTTGTTTTGCATCAATGACTAATAAGATAGTGAATACAACAAATTTACTGGTTTCATAAGAAAATGAAGAAAACTCTACCCAACAAAGACAAAATTCTGAATTCTGGTTATTGCAACTTAAAGTGCTTGAAAGCAACTAGAAAAAAAATTGTCTAAAAAAAGTCACCTCAGGTCTGAAAAATCTATCAATAAAACAAATGACTTATTAAAAGTGTTTAATCTTAAAATTCTGCTACAAGTGTGCTTAACCGTAACAATCTATGGCCTTCTTGCATGAGACTGATCCCAGTTCATCGACCCCTCTCTCTCTTTCAATTCTAACAGAAAGAATGATAGTACAAACAATAATCGATGGGAGGAAGAGGAAGAGGAGGATCAGGAGGAAGAGGAGGAAAAGTAACAACAGGAGGAGGTTTGCACTCAGAATGGTTGAATTACATTTGGTTTAGATGGCCAAAACCTGAGTTTTTAATTTAAAATTATAAAGTAATTAGTAAGTCAATGATAAAAATCTGTCCATATGATAGCTCAAGTTTAAGGTTCTACTGGAGCATGGTGTGGAACAGGCAGGAACCTAATGCAAATATTTTGAAAATGAGAGCACGATAACAGGGCTCCATACATTCTGACTGACTAAGAAAATGTATGGGAGAGTTCCAAAAGAGTCCAGGGCAAGTGAGGTGAAGGTAGGCTTGAAAATGGACTGGAATGTTTATTAACCCACCTGCAGAGTAGTGAAGAGAGGAAAATTTAGCTCAAAGTATTTGAAGACAATCTCTGCTCAAATTGCTGCCTGATAACTAAGCTATGTAGACCCAGAGGTGATCAGCAGGATTCCAGAGTGAAAAAATGCAGTCAGAGACCTCAGAGGCTCCTTACTATGATGTAAAAAATTCCAAAAAAAAAAAAAAAAAAAAAACCATAGAAGCCAAACAAAAGAAAGAAAACCCCAAAAGTTAAAGAATATATAATTGCCTGCCTAGATTATCTAAAATAGCTATTTTAGATTATAAGTATTCTGGAAAAATACTTATATACATAAAATAAACAGAAATCAATCAATTAGGCACCCAAGGGATTATGATTTGGAGAATCATGGACTCGTGGAAGAAGCAACCCAGTCCACAGACTAGAAAGCCAGGTGTTGCATCAGAAGCTCCTGCTTCGCAAAATAACTCAAGTTACTAAAGGGAAGACCGTGGTAGTGGAAATTCAATTCATTTCCACTACAGGAATAACCATAGGAAAGACAAGAGTACACAAGTTCACCTAATACCTAACATGCATATTTCAAACAGTTGTTCATTTGCCCCTTGTTCTGCCCCTTCTTGTCTTTTGACTTCCCATTTAGTACTATTTTCACTTTGTAATATTTGCAAAATGTTTCATGTTTTAAAAAAATTTTTATTACCCTTCACACATTTATCCAATTTGTTTACACGTTTTTTTTTGTTATTAGGCAATGTTTTCCTTTCCTTTACATTTTCTTCATTAATTGTTTGCATTTTTATGTTAATACTACAGATTCAGTAATAGTTTGATGTGATATTACTGGTTTTTTATTTTATTTAGTTAATTGAATTGTGATCATCATGCAATATAGTCTGATGATATTTAAATCCCCTCCTCTATCCATACCTCCACCCTCTGCCTCCCTCCCAATTTAATGTAGTCTCATATATATAACAAGGCTCATAGAGTTAAATATCATGTGTCTATAATTGCATATACTCATGTGTGGGTCTTCTATTTTGTTCTATCAATCTACATTTCAGTTTTGTGCCAACACCAGGCTATTTTTATTATTATAGCTCTGTAACACAGTTTGAAATATTGTATGGTAATCCCTCCAGCATTTTTCTTTTTGCTTAGGATTACTTTAGCTCTCCAGGATCTTTTGCATTTACATATGAATTTTGGGATGTTTTTCTACTTCTATGAAAAATATGGGGATTTTAATTATGGTTACATTGAATCTGTACACTGCTTTTGGTAGGATCAACATTTCCATCTTCTAGTGTCTTCTTCAACCTCTTCAAAGACTTAAAGTTTCCATTATAGAAATTTATAATGTCTTTGCTTACATTTATTCCTAGATATTCTCTACTGAAACTACTCTATAATCTCTTTCTCTGACTACTTGTTAATGCTATAGAAAAACAGTGTTGATTTTTATAAATTGACTTTGTATCCTGCCACTTTACTGAAAGTGTTGATTCTTTGTAGAAGTTTTCTGGTGGAATTTTTGGAATCTCTTGTGTATAATATCATTTGCAAATAGGGATACTTTGACTTTTTCTTTTCCAATTAGTACCCCTTTAATTTCCTTCTCTTGTGTTATTATTTCAGCTAACGTTTCAAGATCTATATGGAAAAGAAGCCTGGATCATGGACAGCCTTGTCTAATTCCTGATGTTAATAGAAATTGTTTGAGCTTTTCTCCATTTAGAATAATGTTGACTGTGTATTTATCACATATAGTCTTAATCATGTCAATATATAGTCCCTCCAGTCTGGTTCCTTCTAGGATTTTTATCAGGAAGGCATGTTGGATTATGTCAAAGGCATTTACTGCATTTATTGAAATGATCATGTGATTTTTGTTTTTAAGTCTATATGATTTATTATATCTATCAACTTCTGTATATCAAAAGATCCCTGCATCTCTGGATCAAAATCAACTGGATCATGGTGGGTCTTTCTGATTTATGTCTTTATGCCATTTACTCACATTTTATTGAGAAACTTTGCATTTATGTTCATTATGGATAGGGATTGATAGTTTTCTTTTTGTTGTTTCTTTACATGATTTTGATATTACAGTAATACTATGTAGAAGGAGTTTGGTTCTCCCTCTGTTTCTGTCTTTTTCAGTATTGTAAGCAGTACTGGTTGTAGTTCTTTGAAGATCTACTAAAACTCTGCTGTGTCAGCAGTCTTTGTACTAATGTTTCAATTTCCTTATTTGTCTTGCATCTAAGTTGTTGATCTCTTCTTGGTTTAAAATTTGTGGCTTAATTTAATGTGGAAATTTGTCTATTTCTTTTAGGTTTTCTAATGTAACAGAGTATAGGTTTTTAAAGTAATCCCTTAAAATGATCTGGATTACTTTGGTGTCTATTGTAATGTTTTCCTTTTTCATCTCTGATTTTATTGATTTGGGTTTGCTCTTTTTTTTCTTTTTCTTAGCTGTACTAAGGGTGTGTCCATACTGGTTTTTTTCCCTCCGTAGAACCAGTTTTCAGATTCATTAATTCTTTGTACTGTTTTCTTTATTTCTATTTCATTGACTTCTGCTATGATTTTATTATTTGTTCTTGACTGCTGGTTTTGGGTTTGGTTTGTTCTTGATTTTTCCAGATTCTTGAGTTGTATTATTAAGTAATTTATTTGTGCTCTTCCTAGTGTTTAAATGTAGGTGCTTAGAGTAATAAACTTCATTCTTAAGACTGCTTTTAATGTTTCCCAGCTGTTTTGTTAAGTTGTGTTTTCATTTTAATTTAGTTCTTAGAATATTTTTATGTCTTTCTTGATTTCTTCCTTGGTCTATTCATTCAGCAGTGTGATTTTCAATCTCCATTAGTTTATGAAATTACTAGAGCTTCTTTCATCATTGATTTTTAAGCTTCATCGCATTGTGGTCCAATGAAATACATAAAATTGTTCAAATTTTTAGAAAAATTTTCATAGGCTGAGGAGTATAATGTTTATCCTTTGGTACTTGGGTGGTATATCATTCAAATGTTTGTTTAGTCTTCATTCAGATTACCTGTCTATTGGAGAAAGTGAGATACTGAAGTCACCCACTATTACTGAGTTGTTGTTAATCTATGTTGTGAAACCCAGTGGTACTCTTTATGTGATATTGTGTGCATCAATATGTTCATGATTACAAAGTCTTCTTGGTCAATTGTTCCCTTGATCAACATGAAGTGACCTTCTTTGTCTCCTTATTAATTTTAATATGAAGTTTATTTTCTCTGATATTAGGATAGCAATACCTGCTTATTTCTTCATGCCATTTGCTTGGACTAATTTTTCCATCCTTTCATCAGCTTTATGTAAGATGAGTTTCCTGTAGACAACAAAATGATTGATTTTGTTTCTTAATCTATTCAACTAGCCTGGGTCTTTCGATTAGAGAATTGAGGACACTGATGTTTAAAGTTATTAAAAGATATGTATTGGTTACTGTCATTTTCTGTTTATGTTCTTAGTCTTATGTTCTTTTTTGTTGTTGTTTTATTTTTGTCTTTTTGAGACAGGGTCTCCCTGTAGCCCCAGCTGGCCTAGAACTCACTGTGTAGACCAGGCTTGCCTTGAACTTACAGAAATCCACCTACCTCTGCCACCCAGGTGCTGGGATTAAAGGCGAGTGCCACCACAACTGACCTAGTCTTATGTTTTTTAATAATTATAGCTTCACTTGTTTATTTTTCCATAGCCTCTTTGGTACGGTTTTTGCTTTCTTCGGCCTGTTTATTGCTTCCAGTATGTTCTGTAGGGTTTGTTTTGTGGACATGAATTCTTTCAATCTATTTGTATCATAGATGGTTTTTCTTTCTTCTTTCAACTATACTTGACAGTTTTGCTGTGTAAAGAAGTCTGGGTTGGCATATGTTGGCTCATTTAGAGCTTGGAATATATTGCTCCAGGCTCTTCTGGATTGTAATATTGGCATTGAAAAATCAGCTGTTGAGGCTGAAGAGATGACCCATTGGGTTAGGAGCACTGGCTACTCTTGCAGAGGACCTGGGTTCAGTTCCCAGCACCCACATGGCAGCTAACAACCATCCATAACTCCAGTTCCAGGGGAATCCAATGCCCTCTTCTGACCTCAGTAGGCACTGTACAACACAGGCTCACTTACTCACATGCAGACAATACACTCATACAAATACAAAATAAAAACAAAATAAATAAAATATTTAAAAAGAAGAATCAGCTGTTGTTCTGATGGGTTCTCTTTTATATGTAACTTGTTTTTCTCCTGCAGTTTTTAGTACCCTCTCTTTTCTGTGCTAGTGTTTTCACTATGATATGACATGTGTAGTTTTTTCCTGGTTCTATTTGGTGTTCTGTGTACTCCTTACATCTGCATGGGTATATCTTTCCTTAATGTAGGGAAGTTTTTTTAATAACCCTATTGAAGATCTGGTCAAGGTCACTGAGCTGACATTTTTCTCCTTCCTCTATGCCTGTATTTCATAGATTTAGTCTTTTAATGATTTTTCCATATCTCCCACATATTCCATTCCTGTTATTTAAAAAAGTTTTTCATATTCTTTGTTCAAGCAGTCAAATTCTCAACCTTTATCTTCAAGTCTTGATATTCTGTTTTCCATGTAATTCATTCTGACAATAAGACTTTCACCTGTCTTTATTCTTTGGTTTATTGAAGTTTTCCATTCCATCTTCATCTCAGCTTGGGTTTTCAATATTTCTCTCTCTTTCATGAACTCATTCACAAAATCTGGAACTGTCTTTTTGTCATTTCATTCAGCAGAATATTTTTTTATTTTCTTGAGCTTCAGTCACAAGTTTACTTCTATCATCATTGAGTTCCTTGAGGTATTTATATGTTCTTAAAATCCTTGAATTCTTTGATCATGTTTATGATTGTTCCTTTAAATTCCACATCCGGAGGTTCTGCTTGGTAATTCTCCTTGTAGAATACTATAATACTGGTGAGATTTGGTAGAAACGTATCATTT
Organism: Eospalax fontanierii; assembly: GCA_035773235.1. Taxonomy (NCBI): domain Eukaryota; kingdom Metazoa; phylum Chordata; class Mammalia; order Rodentia; family Spalacidae; genus Eospalax; species Eospalax fontanierii. Next base: position 48,239,554 of record CM069525.1, read on the forward strand.
TGGTTTTTCATATTGTTTGTTTTTGATGTGACCTGGGGATATTGGCTTCTTTTTTGTTGTATGTCTGATATGAAATTCTATCCTGTCTTTGTTTAGTAGAAGTTTTGTTCTGTAGGGTTGGGGATTTAGTTCTGTGGTAGAGTATTTGCTTAGCAAGTGCAAGGTCCTGGGTTCAGTCCTTAGGTCTGAAAAAATAACAAAAAATACCCAAATTGCAAAACTAAAGCAACTAGAAGTTTGGTTCTGTTTTTATTGCTGTCATAGCATGGTTGACTTCTGATTAGGTATGAATAGAGAGTTGATCTCTGCATCAGGATTCCACGTTTGATTTTTTAATAGAAGGATAGGGTGATTCCAGTTTGTTCCAGTGTTCCATGTGTGCAATTACAACTAGAACTGTGAATGTGGAGACTGTGAAGGAGGAGTGGGTTCTAAGTAGGTGATCAGGATGCATGAGCCACAATTCCCACCCAGTCACTGAGTACATTTATTTATTTATCGTGTGTCTGAATGTGTGTGTGTGTGTGTGTGTGTGTGTGTGTGTGCATGCTTGTGTATACATATACATGTGCCACGGTGCCTGTGTAAATGTTAGTGGAAAACTTGTAGGAGTCAGTTTTCTCCTTCTACTGTGTGGGTTTCAGGGGTTAAACTCAGATCATTAAGCTTGGCAGCAGATGCTTTTACCCACTGAGACATCTCACCAGGCCTGTATTTTACTTTTGTAATATCTAGCTCTTTTTTCTTTCTCTCCATAACATTTTATTACATTGCTTATCTTTTTCCTATTGTTTCTCAACACCACTTTTCTTCTATATTTTTATTTTCCTTGCTTCCTTTTTACTATTTCTATATTCATCCTAAATAATTTCAACTTCATTCTACAAATGACATTAGTTTTCTCATTTTCCATTTTGTACAATGAAAATGTTATATGATACTGTAATTATAAATTATAAATTGATTGTGCATTATGCTTGTCACAAACCCACAGAATTATAGAACACGAAGAATGAAATTTAATGTAATCTATGGATATTAGATACTAATAATATTGATATTTGCATGTTAACTGTAAAAAGTTGGACACAGTAATACAACAGCTTATATAGGAGGATAGTCTGTGATAGCACACACTGGAATCCCTTGCACCCTTTGATCATTTTTGTGTACCCATAAAATTGCTTTAGAATTCTATTAATGTAAAGAATTTCTTAAAATAATTGACTTCAAACCTGGGTATGGTGGGCCACATCTGTAATCCTAGCACTTGGAGGCTGAAGTAGAGTTCAAGATCATAACTGGCTATACAGCAAGCTTGAGGCCAGTCCAGGTTACATGAGACTGTCTCAAAAATAATAAGCTTCAAAGTAACTATCTCTAACACATGTGATTTTTTCCATTAACCTTTCATGAATTTCACAAATTATGAGTTCCTACATATTACTGGCATAATTACTTCTGTTATTCATTTTCTCTTACAGAAAATGAGGATAATAACAGCAATTGTCTCATAATAAAAAGAAATTTAGGGGATGGAGGACTGACTCAGTTGGTAAAGTGCTTCCTCTTCAAATCTGAGGACTTGAGTTTGATCTTTGGAATTCAGCTTAAAACCACGCATGATATCAACCTACATACACATGTAAACACACAAAAATCAAAATAAAACCCTTCAAAGAAAATAAATTTGATATTGCCGATTAGCATAGTAGTCTCTGTTCTCTGCCTCCTGTACTTGTGTGATGTCTGAAAAGTCACTGAAAGAAGTGACATAGCTTGTGTCATGTAGGTTCCAAGAACCTAGTACCCAGTAGGGGCTTAACATTCATTGAATAAAGTATGGATGATTGGGAAAATGGCTCAGTTCCTAAGGGTACTTGCTGCCAATCCTGATGATCTGAGTTTGATCCATAGAAAGTGGAAAGACAGAACCTGGGGCATTACTCAGCCACATTACAGTGATGCTTTCAAAAAGAGACAGCCTAGCACTTAGCATTCATTTTAAGGCCAATAGTGGACCTGAACCCATTCCTTCTGATCTATCTCAGAACTTTGCCCCCCAGAAAAGGCCTTGATCATTCTTTTATTAAAACTGTATCTCCAGCAAGAAATGGGGAAATGGAAGTCAGGACCCACCCTTATCTTATCAGAGAATCTTGTGTTTTGATCCCTAGGCCTAGACTATCAAACACACACACACACACACACACACACACACACACTCTCTCTCTCTCTCTCTCTCAGTTCTTCTTGTTGTTTGCAACGAGAAAAGAATGCTACTTTCGGAGTCTAGTATGTAAAGTATGAATACCCTCATTCATACTGTATTTTATACTATCTAGGGTAGAGGGCAAGTAAGGGTCCTGAGTGATTAAGGTCATGTGCCCAGGTCACCAGAGGAGCCATTATAACATTATAAGCTTGTTTACATTATAAACAGTAACTTTTTGGTTGCAAGGTTACATAAAAGTTTTAGGTCAGATTATGCTCATATTACAGAAAGTCATTCCCACAAGAACCAACTACTGTAAGTTGTATTCTAACTTCACACTCTCCCTCTGGTTTATTGCACCCCCACACGTAAATTTTTAAAAATGTAAAAAATAAATATGGATGGGCCCAGGATGGAGAAACACTAAATATGACATAGATATCCATTATTTCATTGAAAAAAATTCCAGGGTAAAAGAATTAAAGGCATGCCCCACCATGCTTTATTAATTTTTAGAAACTTTAGAGATCAGTACATTCTGGACTGAATGAACTATTTCATAATGTTCACAGAAGGGAATCTGCCAGTCTCTGAGCTTCTAGTCTAACCTCAAAGTTTGACCTCTTCTGATAATTCTCTCAAAATTTATCACATGCAAAATGATTCATTTTTAATGTGTGTCCACAAGTGGTATAGATTTTGTTGTTGTTTTGACTGCAGACACACTTGAATGTATGTCTATCATAATTATTTTATTTCACACTATAAAGATGTGTTTAATTCATTCTTCTACTAATATAATCAAGGGTATAAGCTCAAAGATTAAAGTAATTATGAGGCCACAGGCACATAGTAAGTTCCATATCTCCAGCACCTCCTGCCAAGGCTACAGACCCAGGGTGTGGAAGAGTACTGAACCAGGTAAGGCCTATTTGTTCTTAGGGTTCCACATACTTCAGCAATTTCAGAGCAAGCTGTGAAGCCAGGGTTGGAACTGGATTTAACTCTCGGTTAGGTCCTAGGAATGTGAGAAGTTCCTCATCTCCCAGAGGATTTATTGGAAGCTATGGACCTAGGGTCGGCCGGACCACATATTGCTCTGGGTAAGTACCACAGGCACATGAAGAATTCCACAACTCACAGCAAAATGTCAGACACAGGCAGAAGGGCATATCTGACACAGGACAATACCTGACATGCAGAAGAAGACACAAAATACAGCCTCCAGCTTCAATACCAATCCCACAGACAGAAAGGGCAAACCAAACCTAAAAGGACCTGGAACTCCACTGCACACTGCAAGAATCACCACTGAGAGAAGGAGACTTGGATTTTAAAAATAAGACAGAAAAGCCAGGTGTTGTGGCACACACCTTTAATCCCAGTACTCAGGAGGCAGAGACAGGAAAATCTCTGTGAGAATGAGGTCAGCCTGAATATATAGCTGGGGCTGCAGAAAGATCTTGTCTCAAAAAGACCAAAAATAACTAAAACATACGAAAGAAAGACTCAAACAATGAACTAATTCTAGGTGTACAAGTCTCAGTGAAGAAACAGAAAAAAACAGAAAAAAAATCAGGATCTGTCTCCTCTGCAAATTACTAATTCCACAATAAGGACATCTAATGAAAATAGCTCAGAAGAACTATAAGAAAAATAATTCAAAAGAATAATTATAATATGCTCAAACAACTCAAAGAAAACATGAATATTTTTGCAGAGAACAAAAACAAAGAAATGAATGAAAGAAAATAGCTAATTCAAGATAAGAAAATATAAAATTGATAAAAATATTCAAATAGAAATGATGTTGCACATGAAAAATTAAATAAACCAAATAAAAAACTCAGTGGAAAGTCTCACCTTATGAATGGATCAGGTAGAATACAAAGTATTAGGGACAAAAGACAAGGTGGAGGAGTTAGAACACTCAGCCAAAGTCAAGAACAAACTTAAAAGGAAAATGAATAGAATGTGGGAGAGTTCTGGGACACCATGGAAAGTATAACATTTGGATTACTGGCTACAAGAAAAAGAATAGAATAGAGAATGTATAGTGAATATTATCAATAAAATCATAAAGTAAAATTTCCCAAACCTAAAGAAACAAATGCTCATTCAGATACAAGAGGCCAACTAGACTCCACAGAGTAATAGAAGAAGCTCCCGAAGAAACACTATAGTTAAAACACTAAAAACCAGAGTGAAGAATGGGTACAAAAACCTTCAAAAAGGAAAGATCAAGTCACTTATGAAGGCGGGTCTAACAGAACAATATCTGAGTACACGATACAAACATTTTGGAGGGGGGTTCTTAAACACATATTTTTGGCTAAATTTTTGTGCATTTCATACAATATAACTGGCTGGCTATCTGCTGGGTGGAGTGGAGAGAATGAGCATGGATCTCTACTTGTCTGGTCACCCTGTTCTTCACATTGTTGTCATGGTGCTTCAAGAACTAAACGACAGGCAAATCCCTAGGACAAGCATGCTCCAAGTCTCTGCTATTTCCTGTTATTGTCAAATGGAATGGAGTGAATTATCTGGCAAAGTCCATAGACAAGAATGGGGCCATAAGGGCATCTCCCAGTTGTTACTGATAACAGTCTGCTACCACGGAGATCTGTGATTCACCCAGATCGTTATGAGAGGAATAAAGTAAATTTCAAGAAATCAGACCTTGGAAGGCTATTCTCTTAAAAATGACCTTCATAGTTCTTTACAAACAACAGCTATCATTGCCATATTCCTCTAACTGGTGGGTAGGAGTTATTTTGTGAAATTCTAAAAAGAATGCATTTGAAACTTTTGTCTTTTGAAGTTTGACAGCTTATGTGTCCACTCCTTAGGAATCTGCACCACGAGGGCAGGTCAAGCCACTGCAGAATCTTATCTAACTCGTTTTGCTTTTGCCAGCACCAGCACCCTCTGATCCTCTTCATTCTGTCCTTGTGTTGCTCTCCCTCTTTTCTTGAACTCTTTTTCTTCTCATACAGGCCAGGAATTTCCACCCTGCTTGAGCTAAGTTTACTCTGCACAATTCAAGGAATCACAAATCATGCCAAAGCCAGATGTCTTGCCACTACCAAGAGGGCTTCTGAATCCAAAGACAAAGAGGACTTCTAGTGTGGTCTTGTATATATTGGCTAACTTTTCTCAAATCTCTGTCTCTGATACTGTTACCTTACCAGGCTGAAGGGCATTTGAGTATCATTTGTTTCTTCTGAAGTAGACAGATGGTCATGAACTTCCTGGTCTGGATAGGTACTGTGTCATTCACTATGGTAGTGATCCTCAAGCAGCCCAGGGAGAAAAGAGCTCCTTGTTGTGGGTGGGTCTAAGTTCCTAGCACAGCGGTTGTGCTCCAACTGCCCCAGAGAACTGAGGGTGGTCGAACAGGTCCTCAGATGGCCCAGAATGTGACAGGAAGAATTCCCTGGAGACTGAGTCAGTGGATAGCTCACTTATTGAAACCAAGGCAGGGGTTTATATAGGAAGGCCTTTCTGAAGGCGGCAAAGTTAAAGGTGGAGGTCTTTTAGATGCGGGGAGGTTCTAGGGCTGATGTGGAATTAAGAAATGAGGAAATGAAACCCAAAAACCTGGTTTTGGTCTGGGGTGATCTCTGTAGGGGGAAAAGAAGATTAAGCAACTGCTGAGGAACGAGGATGTCACATCTACAGTGGCTTCCTCGGACCTAGGTTATAGCTTCAGGCAGAGCAGCCCAGAACACCTGCCATCCCTTCAGGGTCTCCAGGGACACACTGCCCACTCAATGCCTTTATGCAATAGGCCAAGATTCCACACCTTGTGTGTGTGTGTGTGTGTGTGTGTGTGTGTGTTTCTTTGTTTGTTTATTGAGCCAAGGTCTTACTATGTAGCCCCAACTGGCCTGGAATGTGCTATGTAGCTCATCCCAGGCTAGCCTCAATCTCACAGTAATCCACCTGCCTCTGCGTCCTGAGTGCTGTCTTTGTCTTTGTTTCAAACTGATAGTTATAGATCTCTCAAGGCTCCCTAGACCTTAGACCCTAGCCCAGTCTGCTGGCCTGTGACTCCTGTGTTACTTAACGCATCATTCAGACCTCTGAGAAGAGCTTTTAATATTTTCTACTACCATTAATCCCTCACCATGATTTTAGGACTTCTTGGTATTCATTTGCTTTGTGGTGGTTGATATTGCCCATCTGAAGGTCTGTCTCAATGTTGTCTTTTCTATTATGACTGTTTCCAGCATGCAAGAAAGCAACTGTTACTGCAAATATCAGCGTTACCTAATTCAATTTACGGTAAATTATTTTTATGCTTTCCTGAGGTTTACCTAAGAATGTATCATCCACCAAATCATGTCACATTAAGCTTTTAATCAGTATGGTAGATTTTTCCCTCTTATAATATCACTCTACCTCTAAGAGCTTCTTAAACAGCATTTAGCAACACTGATGGTAACGGGCATATTTGTCTGCATCCAGACAGCAAGCGGATATGTTTTCTGGTTTTATTCTCCTAGTTGTTTTACAGCATTTTAAGTATGGCAACACTGGGGAATATAACCCAGTAGTTCCATTTTCCTGGTTTGTCTTTAATCTCCGGCTGTTGATTCAGAAAAGCTCTTTCAGAATCAATTCCTATTTACCACATCTTCAGGAGCAGAAGTGTCTCTATTCATAGAAGCCATCCTCTGTCTCCAAGGCACCATGTTCTTTATACGTGGTCCATGTCTTTGTTGCATGACCAACCCTAATACTTTTTAAAAAATCATACCATGGTCTACAGCCTTCAGGCATTTGCTCCCCTTGGGAAGAGGACAGTTTTCTTCCACGGTACTGTTATATCCAGGGTGGGACACATCTGAGTGTATGCTTCTGAGTTGTTACATGAAAACTGAGCAGTATGTGACACAACCACCTTCCATTTACGTTTCAGACTTCACTTCTCCTTGATGGAGGGATGCTTTCCTTAAAGAACCAGGCTCCCTCACTGCCCGGAGGGGTGGGGACAACCCCAGGCTGATGCCAGTAGAGTGTTGGTGAAACAAACAGATGCCTAAGTTGTGATAGGACAGACATGAGGGAATTTCATAGGTCTATATGGCTACAGTGTGGAAGGAATGAGGGAAAACCCGAGAGGAAATAAAAGAGCAGGTAAATGTTTTGTTGCTAACTTTGGACTGTGGCATCCCACTTCTCTGCCAAGAGGTCAGTATGATCAGAGAGCACCAAGCAGCCTTGCTGCTAAGCCATGTGGTACGTTGCAATCCCAAAATGAAAACCGTGGGACTGGGCCATGACTCAGTAAATAAAGCACTTGCAGCTCAAGCATGAGGACCTGAGTTCCGATGACTTCCTCCAAGTAAAAGCTAGGCTTTAATCAGAGCCCGTGTGAGACTCTAGAAAGAGGAAAATCAGAATTCTGATCCCTTCCTCCAAGTAAAAGCCATCAGAGCTCTAGGGAGACTCTAGAAAGGGGAGAATCAGAATTCCGCGGGCTTGTTGACCAGCCACTGTAGCCTAATTTGGGAGCTACAAGTTCAGGAAGACAGTATTTCAAAAAAGAGAGGGGCTGGAGAGAGTGCTCAGCAGTTAAGAGCATTGGATGCTCTTGTAGAGGACCTGGGTTCAGTTCCCAGCACCCACGTGGCAGCTAACAACTGTCTGTTAACTCCAGGGGGTTCCAACGCCCTCTTCTGACCTCCTCAGGCATTGCACAACACAGACACACCTGTACTTACATGCATGCAGGCAATACACTCATACACATAAAAATAATAAAATGTTAAAATAATAAAAGAGAAGGTGGGGAGTGATGGAAGGAGATGCCCTATATCCACATCTGTCTTACCCTCCTGCACACACACACACACACACACACACACACACACACACACACTATGGTGGAAGACGACACCCTATGTCCACCTCTGGACTCCACAGTCACGCATACACAGGAACTCATGCTCACTCATGCACTGATATATTATCCATACCCTGGAGGAATTTCTGGGTGCTTTACATCTCCTCCCTAGATGCTCATCAAGGAGAAAGCCAGGAAAGGGTGCACCGTGTGGGAGTGGAGACTCTTGAGATTTGACCCCACTCTTTCTCAAAAACCAGTAGGTAAGCAGCAGTGGAGGACGACACCCCGTGACTACCTATGGCCTGCACAGTGACACACATACGCATATACACAGGCACTGGCACAGGCAGGCAAACCATAAAGGAATTTGTGGACATCTGAGATTTCCCAAACCTCCAAGTGATCATCAATGAGAAAGCCAGAGAAGGATGCAGCGTGCGGTGGTGGAGACTCTTGAGATTGAATCCAAGGCTCTGTTGGGTACTTCTCCAGCTTCCACTTGCAAGGGGGCTGAAGAAAAGAGTCAGGAGGTTCAGTGACAGGGAAACTGAAGAACAGAGAGGCTACCTATGTCATCGGGGGTTGTGGAAAAGTGTTTCAAGTAAGGGCTGAGCCAAGATGGTTGGCAAAGCTCAGACAAGGGCCTGTTGAAGAAAGCTGCATGTGACTCAGCAAAGATGATTTTGGCAAGACTCTCATTGGTTATTCTGAGGACAGCCGGCCTCCTTCCTATAAATTAAGCAGTGTTGTTCATAACTGGAGAGGACCGTGAAGCTGTCCTCGACCCCGCGGCTGTGCAGAGAACTGAGTGGGTGTTTCTCGCAGCCACCGTGGCCGCGCCACGCAGGGCTACGTCTGGCTGAAGCACACACGTGGGGAAGACCCTGCGCAAAATCACAATGGGGTGGACCTCCCAAGCTCGCCTTGAGCCCCTGGAGACTCTAGGCTCAGAGGTGCGGGGCGCCTGCGCAGAGGGCCTGTGGCGTCGCCAGCTGCAGGAGCAGGCGACCCCCGCCTCCTCCGCCCCTCGCCCTCCGCCCGGAGCGCGCACGCGGCCGTGCACGCGCACGTGAACGCGCCTCACCTCTCGCAACCCCTTCCAGGGTTGCTGAGCGAGCGCCGGAGTGCGGGCAAGAGCCAGAGCGAGAAACCCGTACCTGGGGGCTTGTGCTGAGGCGCGGGGTCTGGAATCCCTGCTGCTGGCGACGGAAGCGCGTGGTGTCTCCAGTTGTGCTTCGGGCTCTCGACCCTCCATGCGCCCTGTTGGTGCTGCTGGCCGGGAGGAGTAACTGACGCGGCAGCTCGCGGCAGCCGCCCACGCCTCTGCTCCCCCCGGCTCTGGCACTACTTGGCTTCGGTTCGGCTCCAGCTCGGCGCCGGCTTAGCTGGTCTGCAGTCTTCTGCAGCTGGTGCCTGGCTCTTCCTCTGCCCCAGCAACTAGGTTGAGCGGTGGGGGCGGCGGCGGCGGCGACGGCGCCGAGGAGGATGAAGTGCAAGCCGAACCAGACGCGCACCTACGACCCCGAGGGCTTCAAGAAGCGCGCAGCGTGCCTATGCTTCCGCAGCGAGCGCGAGGACGAGGTGCTGCTGGTGAGCAGCAGCCGGTACCCGGACCGCTGGATCGTGCCGGGCGGAGGTATGGAGCCCGAGGAGGAGCCGGACGGCGCTGCGGTGCGCGAAGTGTATGAGGAGGCGGGCGTCAAGGGGAAGTTGGGCCGGCTGCTGGGCGTCTTCGAGCAGAACCAGGACCGCAAGCACAGGACGTACGTGTTCGTGCTCACCGTCACCGAGCTGCTGGAGGATTGGGAAGACTCGGTCAACATCGGGAGGAAGCGAGAGTGGTTCAAGATCGAAGATGCCATTAAGATCCTCCAGTGCCACAAGCCGGTGCACGCCGAGTACCTGGAGAAACTGAAGCTGAGCGGCTCCCCGACTAATGGAAACTCCGCGGCCGCGTCCCTGCCGCCGGAGAGCGACCCCTAGTATGTACCGCTTCCGCCCGGACTCCTGGCCGTCGCTTCCTTCCCTGATGCCCGCCCGCCTGCCCACCCGCTCGCCTGCCTGCTTGCCCGCCTGCCTGCCAGGAGAGCACCTCTCCTGCTCTTTGCGGTCGCGCGGGCAGGAGGGAGGCTTCTTTTGTTTCCTTGGCAGGCAGACCTCTGAATCATGCTTGCAAACTGTCTTGGTTGCCAGGTGCTGTTTGCAGACAATTTGCACGTTTTTCAGATGCTTTCAAACCGCTTCTTGGTGACATGTTAAAATGCTGTGACCAGACAGTGCAGCTTGGGATTTCGTTGAAAGGTGCCTTAACTGCTCGCCCAACTCTTGGCGGGGGTGGGGTGAGTAGCTGGGATGGGGTCGTGTGCGTGTGTGTGTGTGTGTGTGTGTGTGTTTGGGGGGAAGACTGTGTCAGCTTGCCCTGAAGTGTTTTTATTGATTGGGTTTTTCTCAACGCCCTTTGCATACCTTTGTGCGTGAATGTGCGTGGGCGCTTTTGATGTCAGGCTTGTGATTTGTTTCGTAGTGGAGGCCTTTAAAGTCCCACCCGCTTGGTTGAGTGGGCATTTTTTAAAATCATTTTTTTCTCCTTCTTTTCTCATTCATAGTCTTGGAACCGGCAGTGATCCCTTCTGAGTAGAAGTTGGTTCAGATTATTCGTTTTAAATTAGAGTAAAGAACAATAGACAATTTTACATCTTTACCTCTATGCAAAGAGTACTTTTAGCCCCAGAAATGTGAATATGCCCCTTGCAAGAACTTTTTTTTTGTTGTTTCTACATAGGCCATTTGATTTTCAAGAAAATTTTACAATTGTTAACTTTTCATTACTGATTTAAAATGGCCATTTCCCATATAAGTTCTAAACCCCATAGAATTGATGTTTCCGGAGATTTAGTTCTAAAATACTTCTTACTGTCATAACTATTTTCATACAATAGGTTAAGCCTGTCTTATCTTGCAACTTCCTGTACCTCTCTTTTTTCTCTAGACACCATAAAGAACTGTGGCTCACTCAATGTACATTTATTTCTGAAAGAAATTATTGACTTGAATTAGTGACTTCCTAGTAAAAATTCCCTGACCTTCAATACCTGAGGAAGGTTTTATGGTGATTCCCCTCCCATTTGATTGAGTTTATATTCTTTCTATTCTCAAACTGTGAGTATACTGAACAACTGTCTTACAAATGTGGCCTAAATGTTTTTTGTTTGTTTGTTTGTATTTTTGTTGTTATTTTTTCTACAGCAAACATTTTGGTTGCTGTGTACAGATTTCTTGCTTTTTGCCTTGATAGTTGGTAAAAATAAGGACTTCTTCCAATATTAAGCCTCAGAACTCAGGAACCATTGTGGAAGAGGGAAGATTATAAGAGCCTGGAGTGGTGGGTGACCACAAGAAAACAAAGTTTTCCAGGCAGCTGGGAACTTGCTCATAAGAACTTACAGCAATGGTGCCAGCATGCACAAGACCCATGCAAACTCAATCAGACAAAAACCCAGCATAGAAATGGGGAAATAAGTAAGAAGCCACAACCTTGAATGAGGAAGTATTGGCAGTTGATCACTGTGGGTGAGGAAGAGTTGGTCTTCTTTAAGGGAGTAATGCTAGATAGGCTGAACAGGCTCCAATCTATGAACTCACACTGAAGGGCATCTGGTGACACAGACTTGACTCAGTAGACCTTAACATATATGACAGAATGCATATAATCTGGTGGACAGGGTTCTATGAGGCAGGTATGGATAGGTTTAAATATGATTAAGATATTGTATTAAATACAGAAAAATTCAATACAAGATATATATATTATATATATATATATATATATGTGTGTGTGTGTGTGTGTGTATATTAAAAGTAAAAAGATTTCTCCTCTAAAGTATGTAGTTGTTTCTTCTGGTATTCCCTCAGTTCTTCTGCTATATCTAATTAGATAGATGGAAAGTCTCCGTTATATATATTGAATTTTTGCAATTTTCATATAATATGATTTGATATTATTTAAGTCCCATTCCGTATCTGAACCTCCCTTTATTGCCCCTTGACCAATTTAATGTACTGTATTATATATTATTATGTACATATATTATTATGGTCCAGCCACCACGTTGGTGCTGGGTTTGAAACCAGCAGCCAGTGTGCTTAACTGCTGAGCCATCTCTTCAGCGCCCCTCAAATAACCTTTTTTAAAAATTTTAAACACAACTGTTGCTTAAACTTTAATGAACTATCTTCTTTAATAATTTGTTTATGCACAAATCACTGTGTAAAATTAATTTGTACTTAGTGAACACAAAAAGAATATCAGTATCTAGCACCAGAAATTCACAGCATCTCTAACCTCAAAGCCACTGCATTTTTGTCTTAATCATTATACTTGGCTTCTGTCTTCTAATACCAGAGATGGTTCTGATTTTTAACTGTACAGATACTCCTTTTTGCTGGTATGTGTGTAGAGAGAAACAGGGAGAGGGGGAGGTGGGAGGGGAATTATGTTCAAAGTGCTCAAATGCCTTTGGTTTTGGTTATTTCATAAATTACTATTATTTTAGACTTCTATAATGGGGTCATTGCATTTTTCTAAAGAAATGTGGTTCCCCTTTATGAAAAATTTTTCTCTACGATTAAAATATAAGCCCAGTTCACAAAATGTAGTCTGACCTGTTTCCAAAAGAAAATAAAAGTTAACTCAGAAGTGGTAGCGTTTTCAAATCAAGGACAGTTTGATTCTGTTTCCTTTAACAGAATGTGTACATTAAACATAATTTGCAGTACATTTCAATTCTAATCAAAATGACTTTTACTAGTGAAACAATTTCAAATAGATACTACAGTTTTATCCCCAGTAATGAGTTATTCACTGTGCGTTGACATTGACACAGCAAAACATACTGAATTCTGTTTTATGGATTTTTAAATGTATATTTTACTTTATATTTTGTCCATTTCATAATGCATCTTAATTATATTTAGACAACCTTCCCTATCTCTATCCCCATTATGGATATTTTTGTAGATAAAACCCACTCCGCAGGAATGCTGTCAGAAATCCATTGGAAGCTTAATTTGTGCTTGTTATTACTAGGGCTGTTAACATGTTACCTTATTTTTTTGTATAATAGAGATTCATTTATTCTTTGTGTATATTTGTGTGGATACATGCTTATTGTGGTGCATGTCCAGAGGTCAGAGGACAGGTTTTGGTAGTGAGTTTTCTCCTTCCATGGTGTGGATCCCAGGGATCAAATTCATGTTGTCAAGTGCCTTTACCCATTGAGCCATCTCACTGGCCCTCTTATTTGATTCTTAAATTATGTACCTTACACTGTCAGAAATGTATTTATAATCCATTTTAATAACTGGAAACCTATAAATATATTGTGTATTTTCCCTTTTTGAAAAATAATAGTCTTTTTTGAAGTTTGGCTTTCAGAATCATTTAGTTTAAAAATATATTAAAAACCCCTATAAAATTATTTTTCTCTTCTAGACTTTGTCTGTAGTTTCAGGATTAAACAGTTGACTTAAGACATTATATTAAGTTTCTACCAGCTCTGTGCTTCAAAACCTGACGTGCAACTGGTTTATTTTTCTTCGTTTTGAGAGTATTAAGTTACTTATACATTATATTTATGATTGTACTAAAATGTGCAGCCAAATTTTGTAGCCATTCCTCAGTCAAAAAAGGAAGAGTACTCCATTCAATAACTGATTTGCAGATATGAGTCAGAAGTTTATTTTCCATATTTTATAAATAGCTTTTATTTTGTTTTCATTTGTTCATGTGTTTTCTTGTTGATTTTGGTGGTAACTTTTCCCAGGGCCTTATCTACGCTGAGCATGTACAGGACCGCTGAGCTACACTCCCAGTCCCCTGGTCAAGTGTTTTATTGTTCTATATGTATAAAGAGGAAATATGTTAATCTAGGTACATATGTACGGAAACAAAATCTTTCATATAACTTAAAAAAAAGATAGGGAATTGTTATAATTCATTTGCTTTGTTAGTTTGTATAAAGTCATTTGAGATGATTAATTAGAAAGGTTCTTCATTGAATGGTATGGTTTTATTTGAGAAGGATTCTATAAGACTGCCTATTGGATTATAAAGTATAATAAATATTACATAGATACGTTTATTTCCCGGACTAAAGCTTTTACCTTCTGGCTTAATACTTCCTGGTAGTTGTCTCCTGTTAAGACATTATACCATATGTAACAGAATTGTTAGACATGCTTTAAGGAAACAACACTGTAAGAAATCAATATGGCCACTGTGTTAAAACATGACATTTTTATCAAGAGAGTAGGATGTGGTAGAGACTGCATTGGGGCTTGGAATTCAGACCTATTTGCAATTCTTACACTGTAAACTCCATACAAATTACCTAATTATATGATGATCAGGTTTTTAAAAATTTGTCATTGTAGGGGCTGGAGTAATAACTCAACAGTTAAAAGCACTGGCTGCTCTTGCAGAGGACCTGGGTTTGGTTCCTAGCACTCACATGGCAGATAACAACCATCTGTAACTCCAGTTCCAGGGGATCCAACACCCTTTTCTGACCTCTGTGAATGACCATGACAGAGATGCACTTACATCCATGCAGGCATTACACTCATACATGAAAAATAAAAATAATAAATAAAATATTTTAAAAATTGTCATCATAGGTGATATAAATAGATACTTTAGAAACATCTCCAAAGAGCAACGTTTTTTGACTGGATTAAGAAACCCCCTTCTGTGTAAAGTTCTTAGAATTTATTGGGCTTAACCAATTTGTATTACTGTGTGGCCTCCAATCTGAGTTATTTTTATAAGTATGGAGTCTGGAATGTAGAATTTATAATTTTTTACATGTTAAATGCTCACTCCCCTTTTCACATTACTGGTTTCCTAACTTTTTATGTCTCTCACTCTCTCTTAGTGTATGTGTGTGTGTGAGAGAGAGAGAGAGAGAAAGAGAGAGAGAGAGACAGAGACAGAGACAGGAAACCTGTGTGTGTATATGCCTGCGTGTATGTCTGTGTGTGCAGCTTCAGT
Organism: Eospalax fontanierii; assembly: GCA_035773235.1. Lineage (NCBI taxonomy): Eukaryota > Metazoa > Chordata > Mammalia > Rodentia > Spalacidae > Eospalax > Eospalax fontanierii. The sequence continues at coordinate 48,254,674 of CM069525.1, forward strand.
TCCCTCAACTGATGATCTGGGCCCCCCTGTACCTTTCTTAAGGCTTTCTAAATACCAAGTGATTCATGGACCTAATATGACCTTAATAACTTTTCTGGGTAGAAGAATTGTTAATATACACCTGCTAAATGTATATATTTTTTCTTTTTCCAGATGAACAACAAAGATGTTCTGCTCTGAAATAATCATCGATGTGAATCCAGTATTCAATGGTATTGTCAAGTTCACAGGAATACTTTTAAGGTTCCCAAGGAGACAGCTCATCTAGTTTTCCTACGTCTTGGGACACTCCACAGTCTATCCTACCAACTTTCTCTCTGGTTGTTGTACTACTGTATGTGAGCAGACTTAATTCAGCACCTATAGCCTTTTGTTGTGCTTTTCTGATGTGTCTGCCTCCTTTATTCTCTTTGAGAGCAAAGATATTTTTCCTTACTCTTTGCATATCCTGCATCCAAGACACTACTTGAAATATGGTTGGCATCACTGAAGGTCTTTGATTCAATTAATATTTTGTAATATTTTGTGGCAAAACATTTCCCTTCCAATCTGGTGCTAGTAAAGTATATGCGGTCTAAGCACCATGTGTGTGGCTTATGTGTATCAGGTGTTTTTGTAAACATTTTAAGACAGTATGAGATGTTTTCAAGGACAAGAACTATTTCTCATTTCTATGTCATATCACACACTGGCTGGCATAGTTTTCATATTATGTCATCACTTAGGGTAACATTTTATAGAACCAGTCCTTCATGTAACAACTTTAGTGTTTTGTACTGTTACTTGATTAAAATTTTTTTCAACAAAACCACTTGCTATAAAGATAATTGTAAAACTTACAGTGAACATACATTGTGAGCTTTTATAAAAATAAAATTTTAAATGATATAAAACTAATACATTAAAGTTTTTGCAATGCCCTAACCACTTCTTCCATGTCATCTTAACATCTCCTTTCAGAAAACACTGGTTTCTTTCTTTTGTTTTTTAGTTTTGTAGATTTAGTATACTGTATTTCTTGATGGCAAGTACTGAGAAAAACTGCAGTATAGGCAGTTTCCAAAGTTAGTTATGTCATTTAGTTTTCCCAAGTGTTTTTGCTTCTTGCTCTTCCAGTGAGCTGTGATTTTCATCCCAAAGCACTTGTCAGTTTTCTGCCACCTACTTGTAAAAATGCAGAGCACTAAAATTGACATCACTTAGAAAGGCTACTTGGAAAGAGACTGCTGTAAGGGGGGGAGCATAAAATGAAGGATTTAAATGAGGAGACTTAGATCAACTCTTTCCAGAAGAACAACTTTATGAAAAAGACAAAGAGATTTAGAGGAAATTTCATGGAGTTTTGCCACAGGGTATGTGATGCCAACACTCTTCTTCAGCTCCTTACAGAGGTTCCAAAGAGGTTCTAAAATGGTTGTGTTTTTTTCTCTTTCATTATCAAGCATTACATTGGGAAAGGCTTGAACTCCATTTTAGTGTTACACTCTTCCTCATGGTATCAGTGAAGTATAATGATTGTGTCTCTATCTTACAGAATTTAAAATAAAAACACATCTTATGATTTACTGAGTTTTTAAGGTGTGATATAGTACTGTGGTTATTTTTTTTTAAGAAATCCTTATCTTTTGGAAAACTGTACTGAAAAATTTACAGATATGCTACTGGTATTTGCTTCAATATAATCAGGGTGGTATAAGCCTGTATGTAGATGAAACAAAATTGACTGATCTGATAATTGTTGAAGCTGTGTTATAGATGTTTGAGAATTCATGATTATTCTCTATACTTTTGTATATGTTTGAAATTTTCCATAATAAAAATTACAAAATGGTATTCCCTAGAGTTTACTTATAGCCCACCTCTCTCTTAGAATTTAAGTATGGATGGTGGTAAGAATACCAATCTGCATTACAGAAAGTTAAATTCATTCTTCCTACCCAAATCCTATCTTTTTTTTGTCCTGAACTAATATACCTGTTGAGTGACTGCTCTTCTCTTTCCAAGTATTCTTTTCTTGGAAGACATACGCAAAAAGATTTTAGTTTTACCAATATGATGTACATGAGTAGGAAACTTCAAGCTCTAGTGGTAGATAGTGTGGTAGACAGCACATTAAATACTACTCTGTAACATTTAATGAGATTTTACTGAAGTTGACAAGAATAAGTGAAGAAACTATATACTAAACCCATGGGGCTGCTGAAATGGCTCTTGCCACTAAACCTGGTGACTTGAGTTTGATCCTCTAAACTCACATGGTAAAAGGAAAGAACTGCTTCAAGTTGTTCTCTGACTTCCACACATGCATCACAGTGTGTACACAACAAATAAATGTAATAAAAATATTTTTTAAAGACCATAATTTATATGTGTAAATTTTGCCATATGTGTACGCTACTATATGTAATGTACAATATGTACACTAGAAGGATCAGTCAGTCCGTTTTTAGATTCCATCCTTTGACTTATTTCCTAACACAAGCCGACTTAACTCCAAATGACTTGGAAAAGTTCCTCCAACCTCCCAGCACTGATCACTATCAAAAGTTGAGAGTATGAAGTTTTACATCATGAGTACAGTGGTTCTCATGACTTTGAAGAGAAGAAACCTGCTCTCTGAGTGCCAGTACCTGAGCTATTTCAAATTTATATCCCCAGAAAAGAATATGCCCCTGAGGCCAATCAAATAAATCTAAGGGCTAAAATTGTGGCTTGAGGATGGAAATCCAGTTTTATCATGCTTCAAATCTCATGCTCTTTGAATTAAGATGAATAAATTGACAATACGTTGTGATGATCCAGTATGCCTCCTTTTTCTGAAATGGTGAACATAGAGAACAAAAAGTCCATCTATGATCTTGGTAAAGTGATGAAACACTGCCCTGAACAAGTTTACACAGCAATGTGGAAAAGTGTGCCTGTATTTTGGAGGGATTTAGACTTATTTGGGACTAGTGCTGTGGGGGTAGAGGAGGACTCAGGGTAGAGTTGATAAGGATTTTTCTTTATGTCTACTCAGTCAAACAAACTTTATTTCTTGACGGTTACAAAGAAAACAAAATAGACTGCAAAAAGTATCATGAGGAAGTAGTTCCAAGAAATGCCATTACGCTCTCTAGTGGACATTTTAGGAATTTACCTGCTAAAGTAATTTTTGATTAACATGCAATAATTGTATGGATTAATGGAGTGTGGTAGAGTATTTTAATACACAAATACAGTATATTTTATTCATATACATTATTCAATCTCAAAGTCAGTAGAGAAGATCCCAGTAGTCAAATTCAGTTGACGAAGTTGAGGCTCAGCATGATTAAGTAAAATGATTCTGGGAACACTCACAATAAGGAATAGATTTGGGACTAGGTACCAGTTCTGTAGAGTGCAGTGGTATTCTGTCATGAAACAAAACAAAACCCAGCTGCTCTTGCCCCAAACTTATGAAAAATGAAGTATGAAGTGATGGGTATATTAATTTGCTTCACTAATCATGTTACATTTGTTAAATATATACAATGAGATTTATATTTTAAAAAGTAAAATTATCCAATGTGCCCTCTTTAGAGGAATGAAACCTTTTTCAGGAACACCCTGCTTTTCAAGACTATTTACCTAATTCTCACTTAAATATTAGTATAATTGATATTGGTTAGTATAACTGATATATGATACAAGAGCCTCTATTGTATATGATTTAGGAAAATTTGTGTTTTTCTCTCAAGCTTTAGCCTGATTCATAAATAGGGAGACATTTCCATTTATCTAATACCTTTTGCCTTAACAACTTTTAAAACCACTCAGACCACTGGGTCAAGAATTATACCACATTGGAGCTGGAGAGATGGCTCAGTTGTTAATAGCATTGGCTGCTCTTGCAGAGGACTGGGGTTCGAGTCCCACCATCCACATGGTGGCAAACAACTGTCCATAGCTCCGGCTTCAGGAACCCAACACCCTCTTCTGACTTCTGTGGGCACTGTATGACATGGGTGCATCTACCTACATGCAAGTAATATACTTACATGCATAAAATAAAATTGGTAAATCAACTAACCTTTCTCAGAAGAAATGTCATGTAATTTGGCACCTGAAAAAGAAATAAGACAGCCAGAAGTAGCGAAAGGGTGCTCCAAAGATAGGGAAGGGTAGATATGAGGTTCAGAGAGGCCAGGTAAGTATGATTTGTATGTGTGTGTGTGTATGTGTGTGTGTGTGTGTGTGTCTTTTTAAGACAGGGTCTACCTGTAGCCCCAGCTTGCCCGGAACATGCTGTGTAGACAAGGATCTGAGATCTTAAAAATTCCACCATAAAACTTCTATAAATGATCAATACTTTCAGCAAAGTGGCAAGATACAAAATCAGTTTACAAAATCAGTAGCTTTTCTATAAGCTAAAAAGAACCCAAGAAAGAGATCACAGAAACAATGCCATCAGAATACCTTAAAAAATATCTAGGAATAAATCTAACCAAAAACATCAAAGACCTCTACAATGGCAATTTTAAGTCTCTCAAGAAAGAAATTGAGGAAGACAGTAGTAGACAGAAAGTCCTCCCATGCTCATGAATTGGTAGAATTAATATTATGATATATTGATCATATAATGATCATCCTATCAAAACTAATTTATAGATTCAGTACAATTCCAATCAAAATTCACACTACATTCTTCACAGTAATAGAAAACATATCGTATAGGACTCCTATATAAAACCTCACCCACGAAGGGCTCAGGGACCCTTTGGAGGAGGGTGTGGAAAGATTATAAGAGCCAGGGGTGTGCATGACCATAAGGAAACAGATATTCCAGGCTTCTGGGAATTTGCTTATATGAACTTACAGCGATAGTGACAGCATGCACAAGACCCATGCAAGCTTAGACAAAAATCCCAGGAAATAGGCAGGAGGCCCCAATCTTAACTGAGAAACTACTGGCAGCTGATCGCTGAACAGGCTTCAGTGAATGAATTCACACTGAGGGACATCTGGGTACACAAATTTGACTCAGTAGGTCTTAACATATATGACAGGATGCATGAAATCCTGTGGGCAGGCTATGGGGGTGAAAATGAGGGGGGGCTCTAAACATGATTAAGATGTATTACGAAATGCTATAAAAATATATTGGAAAAAAACACTGAGAGAAATTCAGAGGCCTGGTATGTGAAGATTCAGAGGAAAGTAAAGACTCTTAAGGCCTTTATGTGACATTTTTTATTAAAAATCTGTGGTTGCCAATTAGATGGGGAATAAAATCAGCTGTGATTAATAGGAGATCAGCACTGAGGGTTAAGACACAAGCTGTGGACCAGAGAGGGGCCACGGATGCGTCTCAAACTAGTAAAAAAACTTGGAGGTATGTAAGAGTTATTCACTTGGTACTTGTTTTGAAGGCAGTGATGTAAAATTGAGGGGGTCAAGGAAAGTAACTGAGATATGTTGCCTTGTTTCAGGTTCACAGTTCCTGAGGATTGGCTATTAGTAAAGGTGCAACCTCTGTTGCAGTGGAGACTCCAACCAACCAAGAAGACTAGTAGGTGTGAGGTAGAACTAATGAGGCAAACTGTGAATGCTGCAGGTGACAGAAACAAGATGTATGGTTATCCAAGCTCTTTGGGGTCAAGAAGATCATAAGTAAACCCCTCAATGTCTGGACACTGAGCCATTTACAATGCAGGGTTTTGATTTATGTTTAATCTGATTTTTTTATCCTCCAGTTATTCTCTCTGATAAGAATTAAATAGAAAATCTCTAAACCACCTGGAGGTTGCTTCAAACAAAAGTTTCACCTAAAAATGATCTAATAAACCACTCTTGAATGGGTGCCATAATGTAATGGTTTTCAACCTCACTCTTCTTTTCCCAAACTAGAGCCATAACATATGAAATCTGCCTCAAAATTTATGTGTGAAGACTACGGCCTTCCCATAGAAAGCATGTAATCAGTAATGATAAAAAGAAGTGCTCTTCCTGCCTTGAGTTATTCTGTTCACTTTAAGTTGTTCTATTCAACAACCCCCACCTAAAAAACTATGTAATCCAAATGGGTCCCTGAATCTTTGATGTCTTACCTTGTCATTTTTTTAACTCAGATCTGAAATAGAGCACTGTTTATTTACTCTGTTCAATGAATCTCCATATATATGAATATTACATTTGCAACATACACTATATTTTAAACAAGTTTTACTCATTAGATTTCATGAGTTGATTATAGCTTTGGATACATATTGTATAAAGGTAAGAAAGCATTGGATTTCATGCTTATAAGTTTGCATGATTGCTTTATCTACTGAGTCTACAGGTTAGTCTGAGCTTGGTGGGGGACTCTTGTGTTGGTTTGAATGAAAATGTCCCCATAAGCTCCACGTATTTGGACATTTTGTCCCCAGTTGGTGGTGCTGTTTTGGGAGGTTTTAGGAGGAACAGACTTTCTGGAGAGAACAGGCCGCTTGGGGTAGGTTTGAGAATTTTTAACCCTTGCCAGATTTCCAGTTGTTCTTTGCTTTCTGTGCCTACTTGAAAATGTGATCATTCAGTTTTCTGTTCTAGCCACTGTTCTGCTGCCTTGCCTCTCCCCACCGTTATGGACTCTAAACTGCTGAACCATAAGCCAAATAAACTTCTTTTTATAAAAAAATTCCTAAAATTTTCATAGAAGTACAAAATACCTCAGATAGCCAAAGCAATCTTAAGCAAAAAGAATAGTGGTAGAGTGATTATGATACCAGATTATATGTTATATTAATTATGGAACTATATTAGTAAAACCGAAATGGTACATAAACAGACATGCAGATCAATGGGAAAAAATAAAAGACCCAAGCATGAGTGCATGTAATTATAGCCATCTGATAAATATAGCTATTTGACAAAGATGCCAAAAATATACACCAGAGGAAAGACAATATCTTCAAAAACAACAAAAATTCTGGTTGCCCGCACCTAGAAGAATGAAATTATACCCATATCCATTTTGGTGCAAGTTTAGCACCAAAATCAATTCCAAATGGATCAAAGACCTCAATGTGAAACCCAAAACAATCAGAAGAAAACATAGGTTGTACCCTACAAGATATAGGCACAGAAAAGACTTTCTGAATAGGAATTCATTACCTCAGGAACTAAAGTCAATGACTGACAAATGGGACTTCGTGAAACTAAAAAGCTTATGTACAGTAAAGAAAGAAATCCCGCAGTGAGGATGAAGCCTACAGAGTGGAACAGAATCACTGTTAGCTCTATATTCGATATAAAGGATTAATATCTAAAATATACAAAGGAAACAAAACCAAAAAAATCCCCAAAGAATCAAGAAAAGAAACAACCTAATCCAAAGATGGACTATGGATCTGAACACAGAGATCGCAAAAGAAGACATAAAAATGATAAGAAATATCCAAAATCATTCAACATCCTTAGAAATTCTGAAAATGAAAATTATAACTGCTTTGAGAGTTCACCCTACCATAGTCAGAATGGTTAAGATAAAAAAGAAGAAAAAAACTGACAGGAAATTCTGGTGAGGATACAGGAAAAGGAACCTTCATTCACTGTTGGTGGGTAAATAAGTCACGCTTTTATGGAAATTGGAAAGGAGCAGTCTCAAAAAGCTAAAAATAGATATGACCCAGCTGTACCATTCCTTGAAATATATTCAAAAACTTCATGTGCTGTTACAGGGATACTTGTTCAGCTGTGCTCATTGCCACTCTATTCATAATAGCTAGGAAATGGAAGCAGCCTAGATGTCCATCAACTGACGAATGGATAATGAAAATGTGGTGCATACACAATGGAATCTTATTCAATTGTAAAGAAAAATGAAATTTCTAGGCAAATGAATGGAACTGGAAAGCACTATAACTGAATTAGGTAACCCAGACCCAGAAAGACAAATGTCATATGGACTCTTATTTGTGGATACCAGCTCCAAATCTTTATATTTGATTGTATAATTTGGAGTAATTGCAGAAGCCAGAAAAGTAGAAAGGGACAATTGTGGGAGGGAGAAGGAGTTCTAACGAGGGGATAGCAGAACACAGGTGATATGAAGGGGGAAAGGGAAAAAATTCAGGGAAGCAATTACCTGGGGAAAGGAAAGGGAAAGTAATTACAGATCAAGAAGGAAGGAGTAGGGATAAATAACACCGAGTATGTTTGAAGAAGTCATAAGGAAATATCATTTTACAAACATATTTAAAATTATTATATATATATACATATGTATATGTATATATATATATATATATATATATATATGATATAGAATTTAACTGCGGTTAGTCCATGTGGGGTGATAATGCTCCCTCCAGGAACCATAGCCTACCTAGCAAAAATCTCAGTGCCAGACAAGGGACACCTCTGTTTGAGTTGTTGGTTGTAGGGGTCCAAGACTACTCCTAAAACCATATAGGCTATTGCCATTCCTCTTCGTTGCCTCTCAGAATTTGAAATTATGATCTTCTTGCTGACGATACCATATAGTTTGATCACAAGACTTGGAGAAATCAAACTCAGAAGTCTCCTTCCTAAGTACTAGCTCTCATAAAATCAGAAGTTGTTAATGGAGAAAAGTTATCAACAGTCCTACCCATTTGAGAATCCTATGAACTGTAACAATGATCAAACCAGAAATATATCCCCAATGGTGCAATAGTGTCGTTTATATTGGAGGGGGGGCAGGGTAACTAATAAAACTCCCTCAGTGAAGGAAAGTCATACCTAGTACTGTAAATATAGCACAGAATCCATGGCTGGAGAGGTCTGAGACCCCAGAGGACAGCCTAGTACTGCCATTTTCCTAAGTTGATATAACCTCCAAGTGTATTTTAAATATTTACTCTTACAGATAAATGCAGCTCTCACATCTCATCAAAGAAGTTTGTTTTACACAGCAGGCAAAGGCTGCTACAGAGACCTACACCTGGTCAGAAAGCCGAGACTAAGTGACCATGGAGTGTCCAGCCCCAACTGGAATATCTATGATACAACCCCTATATCTAAGGCTCAGGGAACATAACAGAAGGGGGAGTTGAAAGATTGTAAAAGCCAGATGACCAGGATACTGCTGTGAGATATTGTCTTTTCAATATGACAGAGATGCTGCATGCATGAATTCTCAACAAAATGATTGCTTGCATATGACCATACCAGTCAATATACCTGTAAAAGGGGAAAATTTTAACAAGGCCATACCTCTAGATGACAAGCTACAGGCAGTCAATGACTGTTGATGGAGGGAGAATCAGTTTTCTCCAGGGATAGGTTTCACACTCCTAAGTATAATCAACCCTAAACACCTGCATACAAACAACATTAATTGGACTTAGTAGTTTATATATACATATATATGTATGTGAATCTATGTAACAATAATAATGATAGACAAGATCATGAAATCCAGAGGCAGGAGTGGTAGGGACATGGGATGAGTTGGGAGGGGAGAAAGAAGGGTTAAAATGATATAAATATACTTGTACTCATGTATAAAATTCTCAGAAGAAGAGATATTCTAGAAATCAAGTTGATGAGTTGAAAAGGCAGATAATATAAAGGCATATGTGAATTCCTCAGGGATTTGAGGACAAATGATATATCCATGAACAGTGGAAAATTGTTTGTAAAAGGACAAGAAGAGGCCTCAGTAATTTTCTACGTGATAAATGATGGTGCCCTAACCAAGACTTAAAGGGGTAGGAATTGATTAATTGAATGTAGAAGACAGAGAAAAATGAATATAATCAATATGTTTGAAGATATGACTGGGGTGTCTGAGCTGACGATGCCATTCCTTTAGAGGGAACCTACTACAAAAAAAATATTACTTAAGCAAAATTGAGAAGATTAAATTAGTTCTGTTAGTTTCTAGTGCTTAATAGATAGTAACTAGGAGATATCCAAAAGACCAGAATACACAGAAATGTGTCCTAGAAAAGCAGAATGAGTTTGAAGATGTAGATTTTTAAATTATATTATGGCCAGTAGGTAACCATGAGGTTATGTAGTAGGTAATCAAACAGAGAGTAAAGAAAAAAGACTATGAAGAGCTGCCAGAATATTAATATTAAGGGTTTTCTGAGTGACAATTATATGAAAACACATAGAAGCTGTCATAAAGGCAGGCAGAAAGTATAAAAACTTTTGTTTAAGATAATTAAATCTTATCTGTGTATGGTAGTTTCTGCGTGTAATCACAGTGTTTGAGAGGGCTGCACAGGAGCATAAGTTCTTGGCCAGTCAACAAACCCAAATAGAAAATCTACCAAATGTTGCCAAAATACTGTGAGCCTGTGGTATTTGAAATACAAATTGTTCCATCCCCCTACTTTACTCTAGACCTGCATAACATGCAGATGTGATGAAGAAGATGGATGAATTAGTCTCTGTCTAGTCCATTTTCATACCTTGAGAAGTTTGTATCACTCATCTCTTCATACTCCCTCTTGCAAAAGTGCTATTCCAAATAAGTCCAGGCTAGAAGACTAGCTCCCAAACATTGAATGAGAGCTCTGCTTCAAGTGTGACAGGTCAAAAAGAATGTATTTCAATTTTAATCCCAATGAAATGGTAAAATGAAGTTTCTACATGGATACAGGGAAGCTAAAATGACTATAGGAAACTATCACCCCTTAGCATCTATTAGTAGAATAGTGTATTACTATAAAAGAAACGACCTGCTATACCTATCCTGGCTCAGGTACCCTGTCCAAGCAGTAGAATGTTTTTCACAGGGGATTAACTTTATTTGGGACAGAAGCTGGATAAGTTCATACCTAAAGACATTGTTATAAATAAAAAGGAACCATAAAATTACACTTAACAGGCATCTAATGACTACCCCATCAAACAACAAACATACATTCCTCAAGCTTATAGAAGCTTCTTCAAAATAGACAATATGCTATGCTATACCCATGTGTCAATAGATTTTAAAATATTGAAAACATGCAAATTATATTGTTTAAAATGGAATTAAGTAAGTTAACATCAGAAATAAGTACAGGAAACTAACAAATATGTAGAAATTAAACAATATCCTAAATAACCTGTGAGTCAAAAAAATCACAGTAATAATAGAAAATTCTTTATGATGGCTACCATCAAAACTCCCAAACTAGATGTGTAACTAACTCAGTATTTACTAGATAATTCATAATTATAAATCCCTATAAAAGAAGAACAAATGAAACATAAAACACACAGAAACAAGGTATTATTAAAGATTGAGCCAACTGTGGTGGCACACATCTATAATCCTGTCATCCCCCAGACTAAATCAGAAAGATTGCAGTTCAAGGTAAGCTTAATTAACATTGTAACACCTTGTTTTGAAATGAAACAAACCAACAAATTAACAAAAAATTGGAATGAAGCTAAATTTAACAGAGAATATAAACAATAAGGAAGGGGGCTTAGGATATAGTTCAGTGGTAGAACACTTGTCTAACATACACAAGAACGGGTTCAATTGCCAGCACCCTTAAATAAATAAATACAAAAACAATACAAGAGGTAAGGTCTGAGGACATAAGTCATGGGGTAGTGCTTGCCTAGCACATGTAAGACTGAATTCAATTCCAAGTAGTTGGAAAAATATCAACAATCTCTATTGTATCTAAATATTAAAGAATATATGTCAAGAGCATGAAGACAGACAATGTCATTAAAATGGGCAAAGTATTTGAATGCATTTTTACCCCAAAGATTATATGAGTGGAGGCTGATGATGTAATTCAGTTTTTAGAGTGTTTGCCTAGCATGCATGAATCTCTGGGTTCAGTCTCCAGGATTTCATAGTATATGGTCATGAAAGCCTGTAATCTGAGCATTTGAGAGGTGGGTATGGGAGGATTAAAAGTTTAAAATCATCCTCATCTACATAGTCAGTTTGAGGCCGACCTGGGCTACATGACGCATTGTCCAAAAAAATGGAATACCAGAGTGGACAATAAGAACATGAAAAGACCATCAGGTAAATGCAAATCAAAATATTATTGAGAATTTATATTTCACCTATTAGAATGACTATAATCTAAGACAATCACAAGCTCTAGTGAGAATGTGGAAAAGTCAAAGCCCTTACTAGGAAATAAGTGTTCAAATACTTGAGCCAATTTCTCATTCAGATCACCAGAGCATATTAATGGTATTCAGCATTGCATTCTTATACATCCATATAGTACGCAGAGATCAATTCCAAACTTTCTTTTAAGAATTATTTCATTAGTATGTATTCAATGTACATGGTCATTGGATTCATAAGCACATTTCCATATAAGTATGTTATGTACTTTAACCATATCCTCCACATTCCCTTTCTCCATCCAACCTCCTCTCACTATTCTCAGTTGTTCACTACACAGTCACACTTCTAATTTCATGCCATGTATACATAAATGATTTATGTATAAGTGAGAGAAAATGTACAATGTTTGTCTGAGTCTGACGTATTTTACTTAATAAGATTGTCTCCAATTGTATCTGTTTTCCTACAAATGACATAATTTTATTCATCATTTTAACAGAATAAACTCCATTGTGTATACATATAACATTTTATTTATCCAGCCATTTGTTAATAGACACTAGGCTGAGCTGATTCTGTAATGTGGCTATGGTGATAAACATAGTATGCAAGTATCTTTGTGGTATGTTTCCTTGGTTTCCTTTGGGCATACACCCATTGTAGGGGGGAACGGAATCCACTCTGAAGTTTTTGTTTCCTATTGGCTCATTCTGTGGCAAGTCCTGCCCTCTAACCAATAATGGAGGAGGGAGGCAGGGAGCAAGGAGGAGAGACATAGCGGTGATTACCAGGGACAGGGGAGAGATTGTACCCACGCCAGAAGGCCAGAACCCAGGAGCCAGCATGCCAAGTCCCCGCTGTCTTAAGGATCATGTGAGTGACACGAACTAAGAGACCTGCGCCTGCCCGGCACGCAGTTGTCGCAAACTTAAAGGGCCGGCCGGCAGTAACATACTTTTGAGGGCCGCGCATACACAGAGACTTCGTAACTCTGTAAATAAATAAATCTTTCTAAATGGAAGATCAGTTTCCGTTTTATCCAGCTGGATGAACCAGATCCCACCTGCTAAGGCATGGAGACTAAATTTATGCAACACCCATGTGTTGTATAGATCACTCACATTGGTAAACCAATTTTAGTTTTTGGAGGAATTTCCATATTGATTTCCATAGTGACTAGACCAACTTACATTCCTACTATCAATGTGTAGAGGTTCCTCTATCGTGAGTCCTTGCCAGCACTTATTATTTTTTCTCTTTTGATAATCATTATGAATGGTTCAGGCAGTACTAACATCATTCTGAAGAGAACAGGAAGAAGCTGACAGTGGACAGAACAGGATTTCTAAGCCGTGGTGAGGGCTCCAGGTGAGGCTTGGAAATATCTGTGTGATATGAGATGGCTAGAAACCCCTGGACATTCTATTTAGTGTGACCCTGTTTCCTATAGTCAAATGAGACTAATAAAAAGAAACTCTATGACTTCATATAAAATAAATATAAAAATTTGCATATTTTATCTTTAAAATTTTGTAGTTTACTTATGCCTGGAAGTTCTGAAACCACAATACACAAGTTTGCACCATAACTAATCATAAGAGCACCTTTCTAGAGGATGGGACTTGTATGTGTCTGATCCTGAAGAGCAATGAGATTAAGACAAATGTAAAACATGAAATGTAAGGGCAACTTCTAAAGGGGAAAGCAGAGCCTCAGGGTTGAATCAAGGTGTGGAGGTGAGATGCAGGACTGTAAAGGATGTGGAGGTGAGGTGTAAGACCTCAAGATCAAGGAAACTAAGTGTATGACCAAGTCTGAATAGACAGATGTCCAGATGGATGACAATTCAAGTAGGCCACATCAGCAGTGGAAACCCAGCTGAACTATATTCTTGTGACAGTTGGGAATTCTCTGCATGCAGGTCACTTAACACTGTTGATGGAAAAACAGAGTTCTCACTATCATAAGAGATATTTTATTCTGAAGTTAAATATAAGTGACCATAGTCTGGGAACACAGAGTTAGGTCACCCCAAATTCTATGTTCCAATGTAACAGTTTCATGAAGTTTTTATAGTAACATAAATTAAGATACTTTTCAAATACACTGGTAGAAATACCAGAGAAACAGGTTACACTTAAGTGTAGGCCTCAGATGCAATCTGATGGCACTATTAGCTTTTGCGTTTGTGGAAGCTAGAGGTCTTCTACGCCAATACCTTCCAGAGGAAAACTAGTCCTCTGTTTGTACATTCCAAATGATTTAAATAATGGTCATAAAACTGTTAGGTCAGGCAATAAAGAGTTATCAAGAGGGCTTAAGATGGCCCAAGATGATTAGGCTCCTAACTTTCCAAACTCTCCATAATCACTGAAATTCTAATCAGTTAATCAGCCTTGCAGAAGGTTCATTTTGAAGGTTAAGCTTCTTTGGGGGAACTTTCTTTCATAACACATACACTGGGTGGTCAGACAGGTGAGTGAAGGACATCACCATTGCAGTAGTAGGTGTCCTTTCCTCTTTATAAGGTCCAGATCAGGATGTTATACTTTTCTTTAGTTTGGTGTGTTTGATGAGTTATGTGACCTAGTTTTCCTGACGTGGCTTTAATATGCCCATTGGTTATATTGTCTCAGTCTACTCTGATAAGTTTAAAGGATGGTACATTTTGACTTTTAGGAATAAATTACTTATCAGTTTGTGCCTCATGAATAGTGTCTGAAATTTTTCATATGTTTTTAGTTTTTCATTTGGGGGAGAAAACAAACCTGATCAAGATCCCTATATGGTAATATGTCGCGTCTGTCTCTCGTCCAGCAAGGAAGACCGACCCCGGACTCTTCCAAAAGCAGTTTATTTAGGAACCTTGAACAACCTTTTGGCTTCTTAACTTTTTAACTTCTTCTTCCCTTTTTACTTCTCCTGCCTTACTTCTCCTCACTACTTTTCCTTCTCCTCCCGGGGAAAGCCCGCCACAGAGTTAAATTCCCTCCTGCCAGCCAACCCCAAACTACTACGTAGTGAAAGCAGATAGGCGCACACAGGCGGAAGCAGGGCCAGACCTCAGCCACAGCCAATTATGGAGCTGTTTGCTCCAGAGAGCGCCCACCTCGGGATGGTGGGAGGCGAGAGCAGGCGCCATCTTTAAGACGCAGTAATCTGCGGCTCTCTACAGTAATAAACATTTACATGCACAAGAAAATACAAAGTTGTGCTGCTTCTGAATTTGTACTCAAAAATGGAGCCAAATACTGCTTGTAAAATGAAATCATCCAGGGCAAGGCACAGACTGTGAACCACTTCTTTACACACTAGAGAGTAATTTAGAGCGGGGCACAGTCTGATCTCATCACAGTTATAGTTTAATTAGTTATAAAATTATTTTCATGAACTGTAGGACCCAATAACAAATTTCACTTTAAAGACATTTCTAAGCTTTAAAGACAAGCATGATATAATTTTTAAAAATCAGAATTTTTGAAGAGACTATAATAATAAATATTTTGTATTATTTCTATAGCCTGTGAGATTTGCAATGAATTTGAATTATATATTTTAATTATGTATTTTATATATTTTTATATTTCAAATTAACAACTATTAAGCAGTTACCATGTCCTAGGTACTATTCTATACTATCTCTCTAATTAAGTCATTTATTTTTCATAAGAACCCTGTAAGGTTGACACTGCTGATTTAATATGTTTTATAGATGAGAAAATTGAGGTTAAAATTCACTAACTCTTCTTTAGGAAGCACCAAATTTCAAATCCAGGCAATCCAACTCCAGAATCTCCATTCTCAAACACTGTGCTATATTATATCTTATATTTTCTTGAGTCAAAGTCTAACTGTGTTCCCCAGACTATGCCTCAAATGTGCTATATACCCTAGGCTGGCTTTAGACTTATGGTCCTCCAACAGTAGCTTACCAAGTATCTAGAATTACATGTGTACATCACTGTACCCAGTGTTATATAGTATGGCTTTTCACTCTAGGTATGACATGATCATCCCAGCTTCATCTTGAAAAAAGATTTAACCTTTACCCATTAACCATGAAAATGAAATAAGCAGGACAATATAGCGATGGTCTATGGTAATGGAGCTATTAATATGCCATAGAAGAAGGAGTGAAAGGAGGGTCACAGAATACTGCCCTGGAATTCCAGCCTTTCTTAACCCCTGCTTCAATTCATCTTTGCAGAAGTTAAAGTATCTAGGAACTGTAAGGTTAATGAAAGTGAGACTCCATAATGGAGCTTCCATAGGTCATCATACATGATGGAATGGGATGCAGCTACTTTGGGTCATCCATGCTCCTGTACTCTACACCCAATAAATTCATGGGTTTACGGAGTTGGACTTTGGTGGAATCCTTACTTAGGGTGGCCATCAGTGCCCTAACTGGAGTAGATAGATGACTGTTCACAATTCCTCAGTACATATTAATGCAATGTCAATTTTTTGAGATGGACTATTTTTGGACTGGACTTTGAGATAGCATTATTTTTTAATGATTTATTTATTTTTCTTTGTACAAGTGTGTTTTGATTGCCTGTGTATCTACTGGTATACGTGTAGTGCCCATGAAGATCAGAAGAGGGTGACATAGCTGCCATTTTGGGTGCTGGGAAGCAAATCTGGATCTTCTGGAAGAAAAGCAAATACTCTTAACTCCTGAGATACTTCTCCTGCCCCAGTTAAAATTCATTTTAAGCCTAGGTAAATTAGAATAAAAAATAATTAACACTGAAATGCTGACAACTGAAATCTCTTTATATTGCTCATGCTGCCTTGGAACTTGTAGGCTCAAGAATTTTCCTGTCTTAGCCTGTAAAGTGACTGACTGGAACAACAAGTGTATCACATTTAAGGTTTTTCGTGGTGCTAGAGATTGACGCCAGAGTCTTGCAGACATGTAATATTATTTTGTGTGTGTGTGTGTGTGTGTGTGTTAGGAAAAGAATTTAGTCTCTTTTATTTCTATTATTTTTATTTTTGAGAATTCTATGAATGAGTATTGTATCCCGGTAATCATTTCTATCCCTCCAGTCCTCTTCCAACTCTTCCCACATCCCCACTACTCTCTACCAATTACTTGTCCTCTTCTTTAATTAGTGTTGTTACATATACATACATACAATTATAAGTACACCCACATGCACTCACACACACATATAATGCACTGAGTTCACTAAATGGTGAATTCCCCACTTGGCATTAGATAACTTCTCAAGGAGCTAGTCCCTGAGAAAACTGATTCTCCATCTTTCAGAATCCACTGATTACCTGTAGCTATAATACCACCTTGACGTAGGACCCTGTGACAGAGTCCCCACTGATCTTGTCATGTCAATTAATTTTGTCAATATGAATATCTTGTTAGACTACCATACTGTGGACATTTCCCACATGTAGTTTCCCTATCGTGTCTAGAATGTTTTAACTAGTAGCAGGTATCCTGTTCTCTGGCACTTACATTCTTTTCATCCCCCTTCTCATGTTATCTGAGACTTAGTTGTAAAAGTTGAACTGTAGAAGTATCATTTAGGGTTGGGTGACTCAGAATCATTAGTCTCTGCATTTGAATAGTTGTGGAACTTTGTAGTCCTTTCCATTTGTTGCAAAAAGAGGTTTCTTTAATGAGTGGTGAAAGGTACACTTGTCTGTAATATAAGGATATGGATTTAGAATATAGTGAGAAATTATGTTGGTCTAGGGAATTGGCAGAAGTACCTTCTTCTCTAGGATATGTGACTTCTCCAGCCATGTGTACTTGGCTATGGTTATAGTACTATGTATAATTACTATTGCTTTTATTGGGCCTTAAATCCTAATTAGATACTTCTCTAAAATGCACAAGATAAAAGTACTACTACTGCACCAATAGAGATAATTTTTTTGACTAGTATCATTGTGGTTTATAGACCTTACAGCAGGCTAAGTCTATTGTTTGGTTTTCTCCCTTGCCTGTTTGCATAGTATCTTCTGATAATATGAGAGCTAGTCTTTTGGGAGGAAGTTTCCAGGTTCGATTCCAGGTCAAGTCTTGTGCCAAAATATGTGGTATCTTCAGCAATAGGTTTTTACCTTCAAATTCTGGGAGGCAATCAAAGACTGTGGAAATAGACTGTGTTATGTTCGGAGTCCCTTAGACTATCCCGATCAACAACTCGAAGGGAGGTTTCCCTTGCCTAGCACTATGATTTTGGTTTTTCAGCTTTCAGCTGTGCACTACGATTTTAGTTTTTCAGCCTTCAGCTGTATACATGCAGTCATATTTATATGTGTATTTTCCAGTAGACTTATTAAATACTACATTGCCCTTTGGCATTTCATACAACCTAAGCATTATTTTTCTGTCTTTTCTCTCTCTTCCTCTGTATAGCTTCCCTCTCCTTCCCTAGTTAAAGTACCCCTTATTTTTCCCATTTTCTGTTTGACAACACCTGTTTCCTACTATCCCACTCTCTTGAGCACCTTCTTTTCTTCTCTTCTCAAGGATCCTTTCCATTTTTCTAGCTTATGTAGTTACAGTAAGATAGGCTCACATCTAAGTATTTGGAACTAAGACCCACAAATGAGACAGACCATGCAGAGCTTATTTTTCTGAGTCTGGGTTACCTCACTTACTATACTAGTTTCTCATTCCATCCATTTACATGCAAATTTCATTATTTTGTTTTTCTTTTTTTAATTAAAAATTTTATTTATTATCTTTATTTTGTATGTATGAGTGTATTGCCTACATGTGTGTAGGCACACCCATGTCATAAATGTTCATGACGTCAGAAGAGGGTACTGGATTCCTCTGTAACTGGAGTTATGGATGGTTGTTAGCTGCTGTGTGTGATGGGAACCGAACCTGCAAAAGTAGTCAGTGCTCTTAACCACTGAGCCATCTCTCCATCCACAAATTTGTTTTTCTTTTTACTCTATGGTATAAATGTACCATATTTTCATCATCCATTCATTTATTGAGGGGCCATTAGTATGTTTTCATTTCCTAGCTATTGTGTTTTCAATAAATATGGCTGGGCAAATATCTTTATAGTAGGATATTGACTTCTTTGGATATATGCCTAAGCGTTGTATAACTAGACATACAGTGTCAAGTCCCCTCGTGGCTGTCACAATGGGCACGGCAGATATGGGTCAGTGTTCCTCTTCCTCCTTGTGATTACCCCTGTCCCTGGCCCATGGGGAGGGGAGCTCGGGAGAGATTGGGTGCACGGCTTGCCCCAACCCAGATCCCCAGCGGAACGAGGTGGAGATCCTAAAGTCGAAACCGGGGCCCCGTTGGGCCAAGAAGAGTCTACAGCCAGCTTCTTCTGGTGTTGCAGCTCTTTATTGTGTTACAGCTTTTCTTCGGCGCAGCAGGGAAATCGCTTTACAGTGCTCAAGTGTGCTCTTATATACAGTTGTCTCTCCAATCAGGCACACTTCCTCATTTCTTAACAGCCTATCGCATTGCGCTATTTTCAAGCCTTGTATTAGCATAAATGGGTGGTTACATGGGCAGTTACATGGGCAAGCAAACCTACCAATCACTACAGAGGAAAAAGGATGTTTTATTAGCATACAGGTTTCCTTTTCTTATGGCCCAACATGTCCCCCCCTTTTATTTATTTTAAATGGAGAGCAAGTATGTCTGTCTTTGGTCATCAGGAACTTATTCTACCTTACCCATCATTGGAATATTTAACACTTATTGCTGAATACCCTGTCTTAGGTCGGTTAGGATAATTCCCGAAGTTGCCCGTCATTGATCATATTCACCATATTACTTTGAGGCCCGAATGACATTAACCCTTTGGGGAACTAAACCTCCAGTTTGGAAGTAGTTGCTCTCCCTCAGAGTACATCATTCTTCATCCTCAGCTCCTGGGTCTTTGACCCAAGGCTCAAATATAGGGTCATATTTCAACCTCAGGGCCATTATCTGCACATCTTGTATCTGTGCATTTACTATATTAATGAGGTGCCCAAAAATGCATGGTCCTATAGTTAGAGCTATTAAAATTAATAATACCAGTCCTAATATGGTAGACATCTAGGTCGTCAGCCATGGGGAACTTTCAAACCGTTGTTGAAACCAGGATCCCTTATCCCAATTTTTTTTCTCTGATTTAAATCTTTTCTCACAATATCTAAATTTTGCAGCACCTTTCCAGAATGATCTACATAAAAGCAACATTCTTCCCTCAAGGATTTACATAGTCCTCCCTCCTTCAAAAATAGTAAATCTAGGCCTCTTCTATTTTACAATGTGACTTTGGCTAAGGATGATAAGGATTGCTGCATTAGCCTCTTGGAGGCCTCTAATTTGTCCACCTGTGAGTCCATTGTAGCTTGGAGAGCTTGTAATCTAATTTGTGAGGTTGCCAAAGAACTAGCTCCCAATCCTGTACCTGCTAATCCCAATATTAACATTGCTCCCACCGTTGTAACCCCTACATTTATTTTAGTTCTAGTTCTGAAACATAGTTTAACTTTGGCAGGACTATTACTAACACATAGGAATCATTCTCTCCCTGAAAAAGTTTTGCATTAATATGTGGTGTTAGGCCTGTTTTTGCACATTGCTTTAGCCTCTTGGGGGTTTAGGCATTCTGGCCTCCCCCACCCTCATCTGTCCAGTCACCAATGTCCCAGTTCCCTCTGGCCAAGTCACAAAGATCCACATATAGGTAAGGCCACCGAGTGTCTGGCATTGTGAAGGTGGTTGTCTGGTTGGCTATCCATGAGGTGGTGCCGGACTTAATTTTCCAGTGGACCGTAAGCTGTTGGTAGGGGTTGGTCCTGTCCAATTCAAAGTTGAACTCCATATCATTATCCACAGTAGGTCTTTGGTGGTCATGGCAACCTGTGAAAGAAGACATAGGCCTCAGGGGGTTTTACCTCCTGGGCTAAGGGTTTTTTTTCTCTTTCCTTTTTCTAATTCTTTTTGGTCTCTGGTCTCGCAATATTTTACATTTCTGGCTGGCATCCAAAAAGGCTGTGGCTCATCCATAGGGAACACACAGCCAAATCCATTTCCCAGGGTAAGTAAGGGGTATTGACCCCTCCATTGACCTGTTAGAGGATCCTTCCAGTGTACCTGTACCTCGGCTCACTGCTCTTGTTTGTTCCAATGTCTCACAAATTTAGGCTCCATTTTGGATTTTTGAAAGTTTAAAATATTGATGGTAAACAATGCTAGTTGGAGCTGAACATGGGGTCCCAGACTCTCTATTCTCCCTTTTTGTTTTTGTAATTGTGTTTTGATGTTTTGGTGATTGTGTTCCACAATAGCTTGTCCCTGTGGGTTTTGAGGGATGCCAGTGGTATGTTGAATTCCCCAGAGGGAAAAGAAGTCATGTAGGCTTTTACTAATAAAACATGGTCCATTATTAGTTTTTACCTTTTGGGACAGGCCTAAGGTGGCAAAACATTGAAGAAAGTGGGATTGAGCATGTCTGGCCTTTTCTTCTGAGTGGGCATTAGAAACTGTGTCAATGGACACAAAAATATATTTCAATTTACCAAAAGGCCCATAATGCATAACATCCATTTGCCATAAAACAGTGGGTTTCAAGCCCCAGGGATTTACCCCTGGTTGTTGTAATGGTGGGACTTGTAAAAAGGGCTGACAATATTTGCAAGTGTGTACAATTTTCTTAAGTCTTTAATAAGGATCTGGGGAAATTTTTTATGAAGTCCTCTCCAATTAATATGAGTAAGATCATGTAGATTTTGGGCATTCTCCAGTCCAGTTACTAGAACTTGGGTGGAGGCCATTTTATTAGCCTCAGCATTCCCTTGGGATAAAAATCCATGTAGGCTTTGATGCCCCCTAAGATGCTGCAAAAAAATGGACTTTTTCCTTTCCAATAAAAGAGTCCTCACCTGGATCATTAAGGGCATAATAGGATTTGCATCCAAGTGAATATGAGAGTCTGGGAGCCCTGGAAGGAGATTTACTACATACAGGCTATCAGAGAAAAGATTTGTAGGTAGATTTACTTTGGTTAGAGCCAAAACGACAGCCATGAGCTCTTTGAATTGAGCTGAGCCCTCATAGGTATGTACAAATCTCCTTGGTTCCTCTGTTTCCTGGGTGTATACTATTACAGCGGAGCCATATTTTCCTCCATCAGTGAAGACTGTAGGTGCTGATGGCAAGGGGTCCTGACAAATATTTTTGGGGTCTTCCATGACAAGGTTTGAAAAAGAGTAACCCATTTGTGGGGGCCAAAATGGCAATCCAAGTCCCCCATAAATCCCTCTAGTGCTAGTGCCACACAGCTGTTTTGTTTCTGAACCCATTCCGAGGTCTTTGAGTCTCTAAGGAATTACAGTCCTATCTGGGTCTTTCCCATAGTGTCTGACTGCTAGATCCCTTCCCTTTTGGATTAAGTCTGCTAGTTGGTCCATAGGTGAATAAACCCTGGGAGTCCCTCCTGGAGAAGCATGGATCCATTGTACCGGCTGGCCCACCTGCACTAGAGCGGTTGCCATCAAAGTCTCTCCAGGGAGGGTCCATAACTCTAAGGGTACCTGGGGGTTATATTTAGCTAATTTGGCCTGGTTTAATGCCTTGTGAACCTGTTGAAGCATCTGGAGGTGCTGGGGGTCAAGCTTAATTAAGTCTGTTGGCTGTCTCCCTATCAGCAATTGGAACAAGGGCTCAAGTTTTTCTGTGGAGATTGGTATCCAGGCTCTTACCCAATTTATTACTCCCAGTAATTTCTGGAGATCTTACAAGCTTTAGGGGATTATGAAAGTTTAATTGAGGCTTTAGTGGGCTCACACCATCCAAAGTTAACACGGTGCCCAATATCCTTATGGGGGGCACCAGTTGAATCTTGTTTGGGACTACTTTAAATACCTTGTTTCTCAAGTGTTGTAGTATATTTTTTAGCAATTTTTCTAATTCAGGGGGTGTGGGCATCCCCATAATAATATCATCCATATAAACATATACATGGTATCAAATTGGCAACAATAGGCTGTAGCAGGGCCTTTAAATAGATTTGACAAATAGCTGGACTATTTGCCATGCCTTGGGGCAACACCATCCATTCATATATATCATCTGGACCCTGAAAGTTGTACAAAGGTACAGAAAAGGCAAATTTCTCACAGTCTACTTTTTGAAATAGTATTGAGAAAAAACAATCTTTTAAATCAATAGTTGCCAGATGAAATTAGAAGGAATGGCAGGTATCCAAGGCATTCCCCTAAGGGGGGTGCCTAGTAAAATCATCCTCTCATTAACTTTTCCCCAATCTTGTATCAGTCTGCAATTTCCTGATGCCTTTTTTACTACAAACACGGGAGTGTTCCAAGGACTGGTGGAGGTGTCACAATGCCTGGAGTTTTTCCAGAGGGAGAGGCCAGTGTTCCACCTATATCAGTGGGCCAGGTGCCCATCTGATAACGGGGACTTGGGGGGCAGTGGCCTTTAGGATTGGGGGTGTACCTAGAGTGCTCTCTGGGGTTCCTTCCAATAATTTGGAGGTTAAAGAACTGATTTTCCTTTGCCCCTCCTTGGGGGTCGGGGAGTCAACTGAACTCATCCTCATCTAGAATATCATCATAAAAAGCCTTATTATCTGTGGTTAATACAGCTTGCATCTACGCTAGTACATCCTGACCAAACAAGTTGGAGGCTAGCCCAGGAACTATAAGGGGGCGAATCTCCCCTCTGGCTCCATCTACATCTTTCCATTCCAGCCAGCCCAGAACTTCCTCTGATGGGGTTTCCCTCCCAACCCCCAATACCCCCAGCCTCAGCACCAGGCACCAGCTAGGGGGTACTTCCTCTTTTCTTAGCACTGTTTGTCGGCCCTGGTGTCTAAAAGGCACCAGAACCTTTTTCCCTGAATGAAGACATCCATTTTTGGCCTAAGTCCTTCTTGCAGAGGGACTGTCCATTTGACCTGGGGTGTTTTTAGATCGGTCTCGGCGCTATTAGCCCTAGTGTCAGGACCAGTTTTGTGATTTCCCTCATGTTTATACGGGGCTGAGGGCTACCCCCTATCTAGTCTAAAGGCTTCCTCTCATTGTCAAACTTGAATCTGCAATCCTTTTTCAAGTGGTATCCCCTTTTTCATCTGGGGCACAGTGTTTTAGGTTTTATGACAGCTTGGTGCCCCTCCTTTTGAGGGCAATCTCTCTTAAAATGTCCTGCCTGGCCACATTTAAAGCAGGTTTTTATTCCCCTGTCTTTTTTCCCCATTTGTGCCACTGTCATCATTGCTTGGGTTATGGCCTCTTGTAAAGGACACTGTTTGTGTGGCAGATTGGGCGGCCATAGCTTGTGACATGACATTGGCCTGTTCACTTAAAGTTCCAACATCCTGGGCGGCCACTATCCACTGGCTCATAGACTTGTCTCGTAGCCCAGTGCAAGCCATTTTATAATCCTTGTTCATACCTTCCCATACTAATAATCTTGTAAACTCTGATCTCATTTCACCTGGGGGTACCTTCTTTTGCATGCTGGACTGGACCCGATCAATGAACTCAGGCAGGGATTCTCCTGGTTTCTGATGGAAGCCTGCCAGGGGTGCCCCAGTGGGCCCCTTATCTAACTTATACCAGGCATCCAGTCCAGCTTGCCTGACCTGATCTCTATAGGGGGCTCCTGGGAGCGTGGCCTGCTGGACCCCGGTGGCATAGTCCCTGGACCTTACCAACATAGCAAAGGTAATGGGTATGGGTGGATCGGCCATCCTGTTATCTTCCACCCTTATCCTGCATTCCTCCTAATAGTAAGCTCCCCATTTTACATAGGTGGGCCCTGGGAGAACCGCCCTGGCTAAGTCCAACCAGTCTTTGGGGACACAGGGATGGTGGGCCACCTCCTGGATGAGGGCCAGGGCCTAAGGGAAATTGGGTCCATCCTCCTTGATGGCCTTTTAAAGGTCCACCAGGTCTTTAGCCTGCCATGGATACCAAGCAGCTGGGCGGTTGGGTGTCTGAATAAAACTCACAGGGTAGGAGTCTACATCACTTGTAGCACCATCGGGAGGAGCGGAGGGCTTTCGAGAAACTTGATTAGGCTCCATGTGGGGGAATTCCTCTCTCTCTTCTCCTGTGTTCCTCTCAAGGCTCTTGAGGAGTGGTGTATAAAAGGAACCGGGAGTCATTTGGCCCCTCCTATAGGTGGGGGGCCTCAGTGGGCCCTACCTTGGTGTCGAGGTCTACCTCCTGTCTCTTACTTTCCTTTCCCTCGCCATGGCCGAGTACTGTCTGGGTTACCTGATTTTCTCTCCTTTTCTTTTGGCTGGGAGATGGGAGGACGTTATGCCAGGGAAAACATGGTCCTTAGAGCACTCATGGTGGGGTAAAACCCAAGAGGGGGCTCCCAGCCCATGAGTGTTTCTCGGGCTCAGGCTAGTCTCTCCACCCACTCCCAGGTGTCTGCACTAAACAGATTTGCTGCTATAATCCAGGGGGCCAAGGCATTAATGTCCCCCCAGACCTCTACTGCGACTATATCTGAAATTTTAAGGCCCCTGCCCTTTAACATTAGCCTTAGGGCTTTTAGGGACAGCTCTTCCTTTGAGGAGTTTGAGTTACCCATGATAGGGCCTCACTCGATCGGAAGGTCTCAGGGTGCCTACCTTCTTCCAAGTTCCTCCCGTCCGAGAGGGTCCTGAGGAGTGTCACATCGGGGTCACCAAATCTGTCACTTCCTCTCGTTTCTGCCGTGCCCATCGTGACAGCCACGAGGGGACGTGACAATACAGCAGATATATTTTTAGTTTTTTAAGATTGTTCCACACTCATTTCCATATTGGGTACATCAGTTTTCAATCCCACCAGCAGTGAATGAGAGTTCCCTTTTCCTGACATCTTTGTCAGCATTTGTTTGCCATTTGTTATCTTGATCTTAGCCATTCTGACTGGGGTAAAATGAAATCTTAACATAATTTTAATTTGCATTTTCCTAACTACTAAGGATGTTGAACACTTCTTAAGGTATTTCTTAGACATTTTATCCCTTCTTTTGAGAATTCTTTGTTCAGATCTGTAACCCCTTGCATTAGTTACTTTTCTATTTCTGTGATAAAACACCATGACCAAGGGAACTTATAAAAGGAACAGTTTATTTAGCTTAACTGTTCTAAGGGGGCAAGAATCCATTATGGCAGGGAGGCCTGGTGGCAGAAGTGGCTGGAGTAGGAGCAGAAGCTAAGTACTCACATTTTCCAGCAGGGACAGGAAGCACAGAGCAACTGGAGATCCTGCAAGGCTTAAGAATTCTGTAAGCCCGTCCCCAGTGACATGCTTCCTCCTGCATGGCCAGACCTTCTAAAACTTCCCAAAATAGTGCTGTCAACTGGGGACAAAATGCTCAAGTACTTGGAGCCTATGGGGGGACATTCTCATTCAAACCATCATATTCCATATTCCACTCCTAGGCCCTCATAGGCTCATACGGAAAATACATTTAGTCCAACCTTAAAAGTTCCCATAATCTTTACCAGTCTCAATACTATTCAAAAATCCATAGTCCAAAGTCACTTCTGAGACTCAGGGAAATCTCTTAACTATATGCCCCTCTAAAATCAAAATACAAATTACATACTCCCAACATACAATGCAACAGAATACACATTCCTATTCCAAAAGAGAGTAATGGAGGCATACTAAGGAAATACTGGACCAAAAACAAGACCAAAAACCAGCAGGGCAAACACCAATTTCAGTAACTCCAAGTCCATCTTCTAGGACTTTACTTCCAAAGGCTTTTGCTGCATGAAACACCACCTTTTAAACTGGGTCTTGTTGCTTTCTTGATTGTATTTTGAGTTCTTTTGTATGCAGTGGAAATTAATCTTCTGTCAAATGTATAGCTAGCAAATAGTCTTTCCTACTCTGTGGGCTTGTTGTTCCCTTGATTGGTTGTTTCCTTTGTGCAGCTTTTTATTTTGATAATGTCTCATTTGTCATATGAAGTATTAACTTTATATGTTGTAATTATTATTGCTGCTGCTTCTGCTGCTGCTATTTTTGACAGGGTCTACCAAATCCAAGCCTGCCTGGAAAACACTCTGTGGACCAGGCTGGCCTCAATCTCAGAGAGATCTGCCTGTCTCTGCCTTCCAAGGGCTGGGATTAAAGGCATGGATCATCAGGCCCCATGTATATTACATTTATTGACTTACATATGTTGTTCCTTTCCTACATAATCATAGTAAACTCAACTTGATATGTGCCTGTATGTTGTTTAAAATCATTTTACTGATAACTTTTATATCAATGCTCATTAGGAATATTGGTCTGTAGGTTTTTTGTTTGTTTGTTTGTTTTTGTGGTTGTTGTGTTCTTACCAGGTTTTCACATTAGAAGAATACTGGCTTTGTAGAAGAATACTGGGATTTCTTATTTTTCAATAATTTAAACAGTATTGGTTGCAGCTCTTTGAAGGGCTGAAAAAATTCTTCTATAAATCCATCTGGACCTGGGTGTTTTTCAGTCATTAGGCTTTATATTACTGTTTTGATCTCTTTATATGGATCAGTTTAAATTGTTGATCTCTTCTTGGTTTAACTTTAGTGGTTCTGTTGAATATTGAAATTCACCTATTTCTTTTAGATTTTCTGATTTAACAAAGTATAGGGTTTTAAAGCAGTCCCTTATAATATTCTGGATTACTTTGGTGTCTACTGTAATGCTTCCCTTTTTATCTGTGGTTTTGTTGATTTGGATTTGGTCTTTCTTTTTTTGGTTAGCTGGGCTAAGAGTCTGTCTATTTTGTTTATCTTTTCAAATCACCAGCTCTTCAATTTATTGATACTCTGTATTGTTTTCTTCATTTTTTAAAAAAATATTTTATTTATTATTTTTACTTATATGTGTATGAGTGTTTTGCCTATATGTATGTTAGTGTATCTGTATTGTGCATGGCTCACAGAGGTCAGAACTAGGTGTCAGATCCCCTGAGACTGGAGTTATGGATGGTTGTTAGCCACTATGTTGGTGCTGGGAATCAAACCTGGCTCCTCTGCAAGAACAGCCAGTGTTCTTGATCACTGAGCCATCTCTCCAACCCTGTTTTCTTCATTTCTATTTCATTGATTTCTGATTTGATTTTTATTATTTCTTCTCTGCAAGGACTGGATATGGTTGGTTCTTGTTTTTCAAGATTCTTGAGTTGTATCATTAGGCCATTTATTTATGCTCTTTCTGATTTTAAATGTAGGTGCTTAGAGCTATAAACTTCCCTCTTTGGAATTTTTTAATGTGCCCCAGAGGTTTTTGTTTTGTTGTGTCTTCACTTTCATATTTTTATGTGTTTCTTGATTTCTTCCTTAATCCAGTCATCATTCAGTAGTGTGTAGTTTAATGTCCACTACAGTTTCTTTTGCTTTTGATTTTCAGTTTTTGCTATCTGAATAGAATACATGGGATTTTTTCAGTTTTTTTATATTTATTGAGGTTTGTTTTGTGGTACAGCATGTGATCTATTTTAGAGAAACTTCCATGGGTGGTTGAGTAGAATGTGTATTTTTTGCTTCTTGGGTGATTCTGAAGATACCTGTTAGGTTCATTTGATGTATGATATCATTTAATTCACATTTTCTCTATTTATTCTTTGTCCAGATGACGTTTGTGTTAGTGAAAGTGAGGTATTTAAGTCACTTATTATTAATAACTTAGGGTTAATCTATGTTTTGGAGTCCAGTCTTTTTATGAAAGTGTGTGTGCTGGAGTATGCTGCACCTGTATTTATGATTGTAATGTCTTCTTGGTTGATTGTTCCTTTGATCAGAATGAAATGATCTTTATCTTTTCCGATTGATTTTTAGCTTGAACTCTACTTTGTCAGCTATTAGGATAGCAATGCCTGATTATTTCTTATCCCATTTGCTTGAAATATTTTTTCCATCCTTTCATTCTAAGGTAGTACCTGTCCTTCAAGCTAAGATGAGTTTCTTGTAGACAATAAAACATGAGTTTCATTTCTTAATCCATTCAACTAATCGGTATCTTTTGATTTGGGAGTTGAGGCCACTGATGTTTAAAATTAATATTGAAAGATATGTTACTCTCATTTTATTTTTTATGTTCTTAGTCTTATTTTGTGTTTCCATAATTATTACTTCATTTGTTTTTCTTTCAGTAGCCTCTTGGGCATAATCATTTCTTTCTTCAGTCCTTTGTAATGCTTGCAGTATTTACTGTAGGAATGTTTTGGTAGACATGATTTCTTTCTGCCTGTTTATATCATGGATGATTTTTCTTACTTTGTTGACTATGATAGCCAGTCTTGCTGGATGAAGTAGTCTGAATTGGCTTCTGTGATCATTTAGAACTTGGAATGCACTGCTCTAGTCTTTTCTGGCATGTTTCAAAAAAATTATTTATTTTATTTTTTTAATATGTAGGTGCCCTGGCCAGCAGGACTGCAACAGGAGCGTGAGTCCTCAGAAACCTGGAATGAAAGGGACAAGAGGAACATGGAGGGCTGACAAGGCAGTTTCTCTGATCAAATTGACAAATCTGTATTTTTTACAGAGCTCTTATATACTGCTGCTGTTGAAAGGGCCTAGCTGGAGGCATGGTGGACTAGCGTTGCTAAGAGACAAATCACCAGATGATCCAGGAGCCAAGGGCATGTGTAGGGCGGATACAGGTGGGGAAACTTGTCTATTTAGATAATAAGAAACTCTAAAAGCTACTTAAGAGACTCCATGTTAAAACAATTGGTGTCAACAAGTGTCAGGATGCTTTGCACCAAGTCACAAGATGTTACATTTGCAGGAAGACAAGACAGAGGTCACTTGGTTCCTGGCATCTCCTCCCTTTTACTAGAAAATTAAAAAGATCGAGGCTTGGTCCCTGAGTGGTGGTAATGGCTGCAAATGGAGAGAAAGGTAGAGACCTAACCCCCGTGGCCTGTTGTAGGCAATCTTTTTTTTTTTTGCTGGGGAGAGGTTTAGAGTTGTTTTTTGACATGAACCTCTATGCAGTTAGGCATGCCTTCAAGAGACCCTGACATATCCAGTTTTGGATATTCTCTTTGCAGTACTTTGTCTGACACTCTCGAGTAATGGCAGCCTTTAAGCTCACAAGTTACGAGGCAGCTCGTGTGCTAGTTTGTCATAGGGCTCCCCAAGACCCTGATTTTCTAAATCCAATCTATGATAATGTACTTGAATGGGTTTTGATGCCATGGAGTCAAGCTGCTGCCGTACAACGGTCATGACTCTGTTAAATGCCCAGAGTTAAAAGGGCCTTGATAAACCCCATAAATTTGTTAGACATAACCGATTGCCATTTTTTGTTTAGTACTATTATTAACACATAGGAATCATTTTTTCCTTGTAAAAAGCTTTGCAATAATACATGGTGTTAGGCCTGTTTTTGTATATTGTCTTAGCTTCCTGGGGGTTTAGGCATTTTGGCCTTCTCCCCATATCTGTCCCAGTCACCAATGTTCCAGGTCCCTCCGGCCAAGTAGGTCAGGCCATCAAGTGTCTGGCACTGTGAAGGCGGTTGTCTGGCTGGCTATCCATGAGGTGGTGCCGAACTTGATTTTCTGTTGGACTGCAGTCTGTTGGTGGCTGTTGGAGGTTTGTCCTGTCCAATTCTAAGTTGAACTCCATCATTATTTATAGTAGGTTTTTGGCAGTCATGGCAACCTGTGAAAGAAGACATAGGCCTCAGGGGGTTCTACCTCCTGGGCTAAGGGGTTAAATTTCTTTTTTTTCTTTTTTTAGTTCTATTTGGTCTCTGGTCTTGTAATATTTTAAATTTTTTGCCAGGATCCAACAAAGGCTGTGGCTCATCCATAGGGAACATAGAGCCATGTACCTCTGGTCTCTGTTCTTGTTTACTCCAATGTCTCACAAACTTAGGGCCCATTTTGGATTTTTGAAAATTTTAAACAATGTTAGTTGGAGCTGAACGTGGGATCACAGACTCTCTATTTCTCCTCTTTGTTTTTGTAATTGTGTTTTAATGTTTTGGTGATTGTGCTCCATGATAGCTTGTCCCTGTGGGTTGTGAGGTTTTTACTTTTGGGGGCAAGCCTAATGTGGCAAAGTATTGGAAAAGGTAGGATTGCCATCAATTAATACTTTTAATATAAAACCAAACATATATTTGTTTTTCAGACCATTCAAACCATCACCTTAGAAATTTTAAGATTTACATACATAAATTTCTCTCACCTTTTTATATAACATATTGACTCAAACCTATAATCAGTTGCATAGACTTTTTCATTTTTCCTTTTCTAATCTGGAACTGTCCAATTATTATAATCTTTTTACATAGATCCTGTTTAATAAAATATTTCCATTCTCATATCCTTATAATACCTCTGTTTACCTTTTTATTTTCTTTCTAAGTATCATGAGATGTAATAACCTTAAAAATTGTCTTCCTGGGTGTACTAATCAATGTTTACTCCCTTTTTTAAGGCTTTAGTATTAAACCAGGGTTTGATCATATTAAAGTTTACAGGTATATAGGTGACCTGTAGTTAATTTTCTCCCTAAATGCAAGAGATCATTTGTGATTAGGGCAAAGTTATATATAGCTGATGAACTTTTGTAAATAGACACAGCTGAAGTCATGAGGATGGCAGTTATTCGACTCAGGAATGCTGTGTAACATCATCTTAATAACTTTACTTTATAAAATTTTTTTTACTTTATTTATTTTAGTAGAATGGCTTTACTTTGAGGCTGTTTTGTTCTTTTACTTGTTAAGCAGTACATGATGATTTATTAATATTATTTATTTAAAGAGATATTTGTTTCTTTTTAGGATTTAACTCAGTTGTTTGCATTGCAGAGGAGAGTTGTTAAGTTTAATCATTATTAGTATAAATGAAAAAATCTGTCTTTCTTATTATAATTTGTATATAT
Source organism: Eospalax fontanierii (assembly GCA_035773235.1). NCBI lineage: Eukaryota > Metazoa > Chordata > Mammalia > Rodentia > Spalacidae > Eospalax > Eospalax fontanierii. The sequence goes on from CM069525.1 coordinate 48,286,579, forward strand.
TTATTAAGGCAGGCAAGTCTTTACTTGGTTACTTAATCTGGAACAGGGGTTGATTAATTAAATCAGACCATTTAATATTAAGATATTGGTTTATTTAGTATTTTTTGATTTTGTGATCCCATGGGTGCTTGGTGAGAACCCAAGATCGAGCATGACCAGGCTGACAGATTTGTCTTTACCGTTGTCAGGCCTGAGCTTCTCTCTGGCTATTTGATGTATTTTAGAGGCATGAAAACTTATACTCATAATTAATTAGTTTATTTATGTTAATTACAACCTGAGAGATTTAAACTTTTTTCTTAACTAAACAGGAGGCAAGACTATTATTTTATAGGGTACTTTTTTGTCTGGATCAGAAAAACCATATTATAATTTACTATGTAAAATTTAAACTAGACATCCATAATAAGGACCATAGAAAACAATGGTGCCTAAAGGAACCTATAAAGAATTGATTAAAAAAATGTTTTTCTCTTTTAGTTTGTTTAGGACATTGTTAGAGAGTGAAAAGCAGTGATGCTCAAGGACATGGAAAAGCAAGCTTGAAGCAACTAAACATCAAAGAGGGAAGTACTCTATTTTAGAAAAACGGGCTTTGGATTACAATGTAAAAAGGCAGGAATTAGGAATTTTTACAATGTAAAAAGCCAGTGAAGGCTGAATTTCATATTTCCCATCTAAGTAGGCTATTTCTCTTTACCTCCCATTGTTGATACTATGTCCTTATAGCAGATTTTGTCTTGTAAAGTTTGGCATTGGAGTACTGCGAATTCACATGAGCTTCCTAGGTTTAGCCATCACAAAACATCAGCTCACTTTGTACCTAGCCAGTCTTGGAGGCCTATGGCTAGAAAAACCTTTCTAAGTTCTCTTTAGAAACTGACAAATACATTATGTAAAACAATGTAAGATTTTAAATAGTTACATTTAGAAATCAGTAAATATACCATATAAACAAAAGTCCATGTGAGAAGCTTTTGCTTTTCTATGATTCCATCAAGAATCTAAAATGAAAACCAAAAACACAAAACATAGATTTGTAATAGGATTAGGACATGTGATTAAATGCCTGTGGTTTAGGAGATTTTTAGATTGTCATGATCTCCTGGTGTTTTATAGAACCAGTAAAGTTTTGGATGTGGTCATTTTGAATTAGGTAAGGGTATTGGCCATAATCACGGATAAGCACATGGTATATAATAGAATTTTTTTTTTTTTTTTTTTTTACTTTTAGAAGGCACCCAGTTAAATATTTTATATTGTATGGTATATGACTTTTGTGTTTACAAAATTTATCATGCTTAACTCTAGTTAGAAGAGCGGCTGTCCTGGGACCATGAGATGTAATAGCATTTAAAGTGGCAGCCAGTGTTACACCTTGAGTATACAAAGAAGATGAATAATAATCTGTTGAAATTAGTTTATCCCTTGGTTATCCTCAACAGCACGATGTCCTTACCCTGAGGTTGTATTGTTCTTCTTATTACTTGCTACAGGGTTAGGTGGCCAGCCTTAGCCCATAACAAGTCTTGAAAAATGTCCTGAAACAGGATTGAGTCTGAAGCGGGATGGCCAATCCAGCTCCAGAGTCAATCTCTCAGTGTTATTAATATGATTTACACACAAAGATTTATTTCTTTTAAACTCAGTGGTTTACATGGGACAGAAGAGCTGTTGAGTTTAGTAATTACTAGCAGGGATGGAAATACCTGTACTATTTTTGTTGCCATCATTTTTGCTGTGTAACAAAATACAATACTACAGAAATCACCAGGTGCACAACAGTTTGGGAAAAGATCGGTTGTGCTTCTATTGTTTAAATGCATGTATTGAATTTGTAGGCAAGAATCAAACTTATAACCTTGTATATGTTAAGCAAACACATTACCGTTGAGCCATTTCCTCTGGGCAGTAAACTATAAGCTGCAAAAGGGGTGAAACCTTATGTAGTAATTGTTGTGGAAAGCAGAGCGCCCTAGGGCAAGGCATGAGGCTGGTGGAATTTACATGATTTAACTCAGAGCAATTAACAAAAGAAAAGCCCTGCTCAACCATGAGCTGTTGCAGGAGAATGTGTTTGTAAGGGCAGAGATTTAACCATACTTTGTAAATGCCATATTTTTCTAAGTATCTTTTCTTTAGCACAGCCTCGGGTTTTGCTGGGCAATAAATGGTGAAAAATCTTCCTCTTACAGGTATCTAGCAGTGTTTTTTTTCCTTTTCTTTGGGATCTAAGAACTCTTGAATAAATGCTTGATTTTACATTTAAAGTAGAGGCATTTTGACATTTTTTAACTCACTCTGGCCACAACAAAACAATCACAACATTTAAGACAAAACAGACACAGACAAATGACAAAATCCAGATTGTAGCCAAATTATAAGAGATGGGAATCAAAGACAGAAATGAAAGATCTTAGGCTACCATCTTTACAAATAAGGGAATGCTGGTGGCGAGAAGCTGAAGGAATAGAATATCTTTTAACCATTTTTTTTCTTAACTCTAGAGGCAAGGTATTTACAGTTTCAACCTGCCCTGGGGCAACAAGCTCTGATGGAGCTCACTCCCTCACTCGCCACTTGAAGGAGCTTCCTGGCAGGTTGGAATGTTTTACCTCAGAACATAAACAAAAAAATAGTTCCTGATAACCCATAACATAAGGAAATTGAAACAATAATACAAAAATCTTCCAAATGATAAAAACTGAGACCCAGATGAATTCCCAGCAAAATTCTACCAGACATTTAAACTCCATTAGCCAGTTCAACAGGAAAGGGAATAAATAGAGAGACATCTTAATTAAAGAATACCGTCTATTGAATGAACCTAACAGACATCTACTGAATATCTCATCCAAATACCAAAGAGTACACATTCTATTTAACATCTGTTGGAACTTCCTCCAAAATAACCACATACTAGTGCACAAAATAAACCTCATCAAATCCAAAAATACTGAAACAACTCCGTGCATTCCTTCAGACCACAATGCAATAAAACTTAAAATCAACAAATCAACACTCAAAGAAGCCTTATTAATGTCACGAACTCACAGAGACTAAACAACACACTCCTGAATGATGCTTTTTTTCTAATTTTTACTCCTTGTATCTTGAGGGCCTCTTTGAGGCTTGTAACAAGGAAGTCATGCTTACTTGTTTCTTGTCCCATGGCAAAACTCACAAGTACCCGTCCACAATTTAGTGACACTGGTCATTCTTTCGAGCACCCCACAATGACCTCTACTGACAAGCCGGTGCGTTACCTGTTTTGGCTGCTGTGGCTTAGTGAATGGTACCTTGAACAAAATGACGCTGGTCATTCTTTCGGGAAAGTCATGATGACCTTTGCTGCAAGCCGGTGCATTACCTGTTTGGCCGCTGTGGCTTAGTGAAGGGAAGGTACCTTGAACAAAGTGTTGGACGGTGTTCACAGGAATCGAAGGGTGGATGAGCTCAATGTTGTGGCACCAGTTGCCCCATCCGGCAGGGGTGCAACAGGAGCATTAGTCCTCAGAAACTTGGAATGAAAGGGACAAGAGGAACACAGAGGGCTGACAAGGCAGTTTCTCTGATCAAATCGACAAATCTTTATTTTTTGCAGAGCTCTTATATACTGCTGCTGTTGTAAGAGGCTAGCTGGAGGCGTGGTGGACTAGGGTTGCTAAGAGACAAATCACCAGATGATCCAGGAGCCAAGGGCATGTATAGGGTGGATACAGGTGGGGGAACTTGTCTGTTTAGACAATAAAAACTCTAAAAGGCACTTAAGAGACTCCAGGTTAAAACAATTGGTGTTGATATTCTGTCTTCTGTTTGATTCATTCTGATGGTAAGATTTTCCTCTGTCATTTCTAATTGGCTCATTGAGTTTTTAATATTTTGTGATTTGACCTGGGCATATAGACTTCTTTAGTTGGTTGTGTTTTCTGATATGACATTCTAGCCTGCCTTTGTTTAGTAGAAGTTTGGTTTTGTTTTATTGTTAGTTTAGCTTAGTTTATCTTTGATCAGTTATGAATAGTTAATCTGTACTTCAAGTTCTCCATTTTGATTTTTTTGTTGGAAGGACAGAGATGATTCTAGGCTGACCTAGTGGGCAAAGTAGACTATCACATAAGTGTGGAGATAGCAGCAGTGTGGACTTGTTCTAGCTAGCTCACTAGGCTGGTCTGAAACTGTAGCAACATTTTCCAGCTGGGGGGCAGGTAGAGATGGTAAACAAATGGGTGGGGATCTGACTAGTTGACCAGGCTGATTTGGAGTTCAGCATTATGTCTTGGGCCTAATCCCAGAGGGAGAAGATGGAGGAATGGGGAATGTTCTGACTATCTCACCAGGGCAGTCTGGAATGTGTAAACAATGGGTTCCTGACCTAGACCTAAAGTAGAAAGAACTTTAGTGTTTCTAATCTTACCAGTCTTTCCAATGTTATTAACACTGATCAAAAGGAATGTTCAATATAAGGTTACGAAGCTCTGTAGTGTAGAGCCAGGATTTGAGCTCAGTTTGGTTGACAAATGGTTAAACATGTACCATTCAATGATATAAAAATAGTTACATACTTGATTATCATTGCTGGTATTGCCAGTACATAGAGCAAAGGTTAAAAAAAGAGAAGAAAACCAAGAATAAGCTTCAGCTTTAAATTTTGGATTTTCACTTGTTTTATTCTAGGGTACTATTTCTGGGCCATGAAGTCCAGATGTCCTAAAAGATAGGGAAAGATCATCCAAGAGTGACTTACACGATATGAGACATGCTTTTAATGGGTCTTCTTAATTTGAAATCTGAACCTACTGGAAAATTACAATGGTTTGATAAATGGTTGGGGGAGAATTTTTATAACATTCCAAGTTTACACTGATGTAAACAGTCAGTTGGTGCTTTGGGGAGGAAATTCTGGGATGTTTATAAAGGTCCTTATCATACTGCTATTTGGTTGAATTTTCAGAGAGCAATAGGTTAAAATTACTTTGAAAAGTAGGTGAAAGGGGACAAAACCTGGCACTCAAGGTCAAAATGATCACTTGTCATTTGACAGTGTGCAGAAAATAAAAATATCTGGCTCTAGTTTGTGTTCAGAATGATGTATATTGGTAGAGCTTAGTAGTTAGAATTCAGAGGAGCTTAAACCAACAGATAGGACTTTTTTTTCAAACTGACTTTCATGTGGTTTATATAATATAATGGATTTTTAAAATCAAATTTGAAATAATTAAAGCCACTAAATATCTAGGTGGTTGGAGTCAAGTAAAAATTAAGACTTAAGAATCTATTTAGATGCTTTCATATAGGTTGATAATTCAGTGAATTTGTGACATGTATTATGACACAGATAAGCATAGAAGACTTTGGAAACAAAGGAGAGTCTCTTAATCTAGGTGCCTAAAAGGTATTGCTTTGATCAGATTAGAATACTGTAGATCAAAGAACCTAACTTGGTAGAGATTACATGGATAGCAAATAGTCAATCTATAGACTCAAAAGGCAAAGCAGGATACCTCACTGTTGAAAAGTTAGATAACAACTGTTTGGATCCTGACCCAGTGACTTGTGATGCTTTAGACAAAAAATGACTAACTCTTATTTAAAAAAATTTTTTTTATCTTTTTTTAATGTGTATGAGTGTATTGCCTGGGTGTTTGTATAAGCACACCTGTGTTATGCATATGTGTGTGTGTTTAAGTACACCTGTGTTATACAGTGCCCATGAATGTCAGAAAAGGATGTTGGAGCCCCTGGAACTGGAGTTACAGACCATTGTTATCTGCCATGTGGGTCCTGGGAATCTAACTTAGGTCCTCTGCAAGAGCAGCCAATGCTCTTAACCACTGAGCCATCTCTCTATCCCCAAGACTACTTCTTAATGACCCCTCTCAGCCTTACCCCAAATGACTAGGCTCAGGAAGGACAAACAATATTATAAAATTAACTAACAAGATAGTGAGCTATCCATCTACTCATACTTGACCCTACACAAATAACTTATAAGGCCAGGTAATTTCTGTAAAAGGATCCCTTTCCCCTGGGAGGGGCTAATTCTCTCTCTGACAATTTGCCCACTGTGTTTCTGACTACAGTGCACATTCTTTATTAAAATTTTATATCATTTCAGGTTTCATGAGTACTTTTAATCTTGAGCCTTGAGTTCTTCCTTCCCAATACTATAGAGAATTAGATTTCATTTTTATATAGAAAGAGCCAAGGATGTGAATGAAGGATCCACTGAATTATTAAATGTATATGAGTGCTGCTACACTAAAAAACACACAGATTTCCCTGATTGGGGCCAGGGGGACAGGATCTCACTATGTAATCAAGAGTAATCTTGAACTTGGAATCCTCCTGCCTCAGCCTCCCAAGTGATGGGATTCCTGATTTTTCTTTTCATTTGCTTAGCCAATCCATTTTCTGTTTTGATTTTTGTCAATATTTATATTCTGACTCCTTTCATAGATTTCTAAGTCAGCTTGTATCATACTTCTCTGTGCTTTTCAGCATGTATATCTGCCTCTCATAATTAACTATAAGACTGCTAAGGAAAAGAACCAATTTCATTGTTCTTGAAGTTGTGTTCTATTTTTAAAGTCTTTATTTAGAAAGAATTGAGGATTCTCAAGAAGTTGCAAAAATAGTTCAGAATGTGGGACTTCTGAGAAGGCAGGATAAGAACCTCAGCCAATTCTTTTCTCCAGAAAAAATGCATTAAATCTGACAAAGTCTTACATTAATTGAGAAACTTTTATTCAACATAATCTTGAGGACATAAGGACACTCCACTCTGCTGTCTGAGATAGAGGCTATACTCATCCCTTCCTTCTGTCTTTGCGTGGGAAATTTTTATTCTATTTTTAGCCCTTCTTTTGTCCCTACATTCTCATGATAAACAATAACCATTTCTCAAGTGCTGTACATGAACAAGTACCTATTTACCCCAGAAAGGGTACCAAATCAGACCAAAGAAATGATTCTACCTAAGTATAAATTGGAAAATTATTAGGTTTAGTTACTAGTGACTAGTAACTATGAGTAAGGGGTTACTTACAGGAATATGAGTGACTCAAAGGCAGATGCATGACAAAAAAGCCCGTCTCAGCCCAGAGGACAACTCAACAAAAGCTATCTCTCTAAGCTCCCAGCACTGGAGTCAGGTTTACCATGAATTAGCCTCTCCCTTGCAATTGTTTACTGCTTTTTTAACTCTGAAGAGGGTCCTTATGAATTGAGCAATTTTCTGAACTTCCTGAGCCTTGTAAATTAGATTTAGTTTCCTGAGACTTAAAAGCTTCCCTCTTCCCTTCAGTAGGAAATATTTCAATCTGGAGAAAAGAACAAGGTAGTATCAAGTAAGAGGACTTAACAACACTTGTTACAAAGAGTTCTCATAAATTTACGTAGCAGTTAGGGTGACCAGTTTTTTTTTGCTCTTTGCAAAGAAAATAATTTGTCATATTTATGTGACAGTTAACAATTTGGAGCCAAATACACAAATTAAATTTAAGGAGATGGGGACCTTATTGGTTATGTTTACCTTTCACAGAGTTGACATTCTAGTCCTTAAGAAAGATATTCCCAGGTTTGCAAATCTGGCAAAGGCTTATTTTACTTTGTTAAAAAAAATTACCAAACAATTAACTCTGGATCTAACTGGCTTTTTGTTGCTATTTATTTAAGGCAGACCCCTCCACTCTGTAAAACAGAGCGAGAACTTCCACTGGGCCATGGCAGAACAGTGGGATTTGTAAAGTTGGAGGGATGCAACATAACAATAGAAAATGCCAATCTGTTAACAATAGCTTTTTCCATGCTACTTTTTAAAAGTGTTTAAATAGAGAAGACTTCCTTTTCACCTGGCTCAGGTAGAGTGGAGTCTTGTGTTTCATAAATGTTGATATGTTTTAGGATCTCTTTGCTTTCTTAGAGTTTCATTGTAAGTATGTGTCATTTAGCATAAATGACTCTATTTTAGTTTGGTTTTATTTGATGGGGCCTAGTACGGGATCTCTGCCCCATATAATAGCATCCTATAATTTTTAAACAGCTCTGAAAAGATTTACATATAACTCAAAGGAGAAGAGAAAGAAGTCACAGTTAAAAGTCTAAAGTAGCTGGATGTGGCAATGCACATCATTAATCTATGCAGGAGCCTGCTGGCAGAATCGAACAGTACCTGAAGGGGGGAGTGAGGATTAAGAAATGAAGAGAGAGACAAAAGATAGGCTTGGGAGGGCTGTCAGTCAATACGGAGGCCCCAACTTTATTTTGCTCAATGTATTTACACCACTATCCAGAGCATAGGAATTTAGGCAGGAAGTCAAATTAGAGACAATGGTGACATGTGCGCAAAACAACAAGTGCTATCTTGTAGAACCTACATCCTCTCCCAAAGGTCATGGAACTTTAAATCTCATCCTTGTGCTAAAAGCATATATCTTCTTAGATTTTGGGGGTAAACAGCAAAATGGCTCCCAGCAGGAAGGAGAGCTCGTAACAACAAAATGGCTCCCAACATATCTGAGCACTCAGGAAGCTGAAGCAGATGATCTCTGTGAGACTGAGGTCATCTCAGTCTGTGTAGTAGTTCCAGGCTAGCTGGGGCTATAGGGAGACTGTATCTCAAAAATAAACAAATAAAAATTCTAAAGTATACTTTCAAAGGAAAAGGATAGAGTGAGTTACCTTCCTTTTCGGTGCCATGGAAAATTTAATATTTAACTGTTTTGGATTTGCATTTACCTTACACCTGATGTGGAAAATCAAATGGAGGAAACCACAGGGCAACACTGTACCACACATCCATCTTCTGCTTCCCAGCCATAACAGAAAAGTTCTATGGGAGAAAAGGGTAAGACAAGAAACACTGCAGCTCTCTGGACCTGTCTGAGAAAGCTGACAGTTTTGTGAAGCATTTAAGGCCTAAGGCACTTTCTCCAACTCAGCTAACAGTCCCAGTTTGGCATAATAGAGGTAGAGTAACCTAAAAGTTTAGTGGAGTTTTGAGAACCTGTCAAAGTAAGTCTTGTGAAAATCATAATAGAGTGTTACAGGAACCTCTGTGTTCAGAACAGGCACCAAAGACAGGGTGGAGAATCACAAACTTTATTCATCCTGGCATGGACTGAAAAGTTGGATCTCCAAATCATATTTACTCAAAACATTCATAGAGAATTCAGTGTCATTACAGGCTCATTCCATCTTTGGTGTGTTTGAATTTCTGAGATCTCTTGCCACACGACATGGGGCTGTGCACTGTGGTCTCTAACCTTCATGACAATAGAATGGGGGCAGGAACTTCCACTGGTCAGTCTGTTTATAGAAAAGGAACAGCATGTTAGGCTAGGCAAGACTTTCATGGATTGCATTTCAAAATAAGGCACTATGGTTTCACTTCTCAGTTTAGACTCTCTGTATCATTTCTGCCTTTGATGCCCTCTTAACTCTCTAAGGAGCATCACTTTCTTCTATATCTCTTGCATAAAGCTGTTGACATGAGAGCTCTGTTGATATGAGAAGTTCTGGAGGACCTTCTGGAACTTTGTGGCCTCTAGGTTGGAGGAGACAAACTGAGTCAGCATGTTAAGGAAGCAGGGACCAAACAGGAATGGCATATGGGGCATGAGGAGAGAGCTGGTTAATGGAAGAAGCCAAGATGCTCAACTCCAGATATTGTTCTAAAAGCTCTAAGAATCAGTCCGTTCTTGTCTCTTTTTTGCAACTCATTCTTTCAGTTGTTGGGCCATATCCCTGACTATCTCTGGCTTTTTTTCCCATAAAAATGATATTCCTTAGTTAAGAAGACAGTCCTCCATCTTGGAAGTCAGCAGATCTAGTCCCTTTTCATTTTGTAGGACCACCACAGCTAAGGAGTCTAATTGATCTTGCATGGCCACTAATGATTTGGTCACTTGTTCAAGGCCGTCTTCCAAATCTCTGGACAGGTAGTGAGAGAAGGTAGCCGATGAAGCAATTACTCCTGTTCCTGTACCTACCTCAGCTGTTATCCCTAGACCAATTAGAAAAGGTATGATTTGGTCGGCTTTCTTTGATGCTGTATGTGCTCCCAGGGTATGGTGAGTTTGGTTACTGCAAACTATGTCCATCTGGGGAGTAAGGAAAACCAAGGTGCAGGTGTCCATCCAACAATTTGATAGGCATGAGTAGGCATCTATCTCATATACAAAAGCAAGGCCTCAGTGGGGATGACACCAGATGGTGTTTGAGGGAAGATGAATGAACCACCAGTCCTCCAGGGTTCGGTCACATTGACTGTTGGCCAGATTATTTACTGGCTTTGTCCCCCTTTCATTTGTAAATCACATAAAAGCTCTTCAAGAAAGTTCAATAGCCCTTATAATAGGTTTTAACTCAGAAGGGTTCCAGGGAGACTCCTTTGCAGTTATATTTCCCACTGGTAGCAGGGTGACAAAATATTGAGGAGTCTCCAAGGATAAACAAAACCAGTCAACTCGGGGTTAATATTATTAAGGAGGCAGTAAGTTGTGTTTAGAACCTGATAGAGGTGAGGTATAAATCATAAGCCTTATCTGATTTGAGACTAAGAGTCAATAATTTGGTGCAGTGCTCCACCAGGTGGGGCCTGAAACACTAAGGAAAGTCTGGTCACAATAGTATAGAGTTTTTATTTCTCTTTATAGCTTCCTGTACTTGTAACAAGAAAAAGACCTCCTATGCCTTGAAACATTTGTTTGGCATACTAGGGAAGACTGTGGTGCAGGGGCATGGAGGCAACTCCCTTTTGATCTCAGAAAACAGTACTGTAGGGCAGGATAGCAGATATAATATTCTGGCTGTGGCCCTATTATATAGGTCTGTTCTTCAAGAACACAGTAGGTGAAGTTTACTCTGACACATTTATCAAGTTGGTTGCTCAAGGAGAACAGGCAGTGCAAATACATGGTGGGTAGGGTATGCAACTTGTTGCTTTAGGGCTTAGTAAGTCACAGGCTAAAGATCTCTTCAGTGGGCCCATTTACCTATGTAGAATATGACTAGGGTGACCTTCTGTGATTGGTTTTAGTCATTTGGAGCTGTTTCAGCTAGACCTACGGAAAATAGCAAGTTCAAAAATATCATCATTCCCAGTGAAACAAGATGACATTGTGACCACAGATCCCAGGTGTCCCTTGAATTCCTCAGGCTTCTGTCATGCATTGACCTGACCCCAGGTTAATGACTGGAGCAAGGCTGTTGAGTCTTCATGTGCTTGGTATAGGCCATTTTAGTTCTCTCCCCTTTTCATTTGGTCTGGTCAAAGCAGTGTGGCAGGCTTGAAAGGTGATCTTGAGAGGGTTCTCAGGATATCCAATCACCGTCTATCTGCCTAAATGTTTGGGTAGCACAGCAGTTTTCACTCAGGAGTAATGGATCTACAAATCTATATCTGAAAGTTTTAGAGTTGTAGGAGCACTGAGCAGGGCCCCATCCATGTGGGTTTGAGGGGTACCTTGTGTCAATCCTTTGCCCATACAAAGTGTCCCAGTTTTGGAGGACAGCCAGATTTTGTTGCATTTGGATACCTAAATACTCACTGATAGTCAAATCCACAAAAATCAAGCCACAAATTGCAGAGAGAAGAATACGTGCAAGTGGGGACAGCAGCAGCAGGACACCTTCCCGACCCTAAAGAGAAGCTCCTGCTTTAGAAGCTCCTTCATTTAAACTCTGAAATCAACCTGTTCATCCCTAAAAAGAAGAGAGTAGACCTGAGAATCCTAACCCAAAACATGGGATCCTGGCAATGACCAAAAGTTTAGACACAGAAGACATGCAGTGGTAACAGAAACATAAGTAATAGAATCAGTATCTCTTCTAATGAAGTGATGTGCTTCCCTTTTGGTGATCTGTTCATGAATACATTATTGGCAACCTCCAACAGTCGGGTATTATTCATCGTTGCAAACCCCTCTAGTTTTGTAACATTCTTTCTGTATCTCCTTGTGCCTGGCCCACAAAGGCAACATTCAGCATTCACAGGTTTTCTAGGGCCTCAGGGTCCAAGTGAATCGACATGTGGAAGATTTTACACAGCTACTCATAAAAGTCAGAAGGGCTCCCACCTGTTTTTTGGAAGATCTCAGTGGTTTTGGATATGTTGGTACACTTCTTTCTTCCTCTTCTTAGGCTTTATAGATGAGTCTGCTGTACCCCTCAAGGATGGCCTTATTGCCCCATGAGTAAGGTACTAGTAAGGATCTTGGGAGGGTATTCCTGGCCCACACCTCTGCATTCATTTTCCCTCCTGGGTCATGAGTCATCAACCATTTTTGGGCTGCAGTTCATTACCTGTTGTTCTTCCTCAGTATTGAGGAGGGTAAGGATGAACTGGCAGCAGTCTTCTCAGGTATGGAGGTTAGTTTGACAGATGAATTCTACTAGGTCTATTGTAACCTAAGGTTTTTCAGAATATGAGGGGGTATGGTGTTTTCAATTGAGCAAGTTTGTATTGGAGGACTTGTAGTAGAAAGCAGACTGTCCTCCTTCTATGCTCCTATCCTGCACCACATGTTGGAGGCCTCTACTCTCTCAGAGGTGCATCTGAGGGAGGGTTGCTGTGTCTAGGCTGAATGGAGGTGCCTCCCCACTTGTTTGGGTTCACCAGACCTACAGGAGTTACCAATAGTGATGGATTCTCTGGCAAGGGAGTGGGGGACTCTGCCCTGGGTGGAGTAACATAATCCTCAGGTCTCAGCAGAGACAGCAATGGCCATAGACTCACTCAGGAAAAGGGGTGGCTTCTGTCATAAGGAGGCAGTAGCAATAAAGGCTCATCTGGAATTCCTGGAGGATCAGTGGAGTCTTGGAAGGGGGTGCTCAGTGTTTTTGATTGAGACCAGATTCTCATCATGAAAATATTATACTGTCCTTGCCTGGTAGTGCAAAACTGTACCTGGGAGAGGCACTGAATTAAAGCCACGTGAAGCTCAGAATTTATATATGAGAATATGAGAACTGGTTCAGATTGCCTGAATTCCCAGTTGTCATCATAATTCACTGCTTTAATCTTCTTAGCCATACTAACTTACCAAGTCCTTAATTTTCCAGATGTTATCTCAGTACCATAATCTCCTGAATATCTCTTCCTGAAAGTTTTGATCATACAGTCAATGGGTTTGGTAGAATGCCCTCTCATGGTGAACCTTCCACTTTGTCTTTGTCACAAGACAAAGACAAAGATCTCCTGAATAGTGTCTACTACTCAGGACAGAGATTGCTTCTCCTACCTGGCCACTCCCTTCACAGGGGGCTGCAGGGAATATTTACATCTCTTAGCAATAGGCAGAATCTACAAATCTCAAACCTGCAAGGATTCAGGGTAATAGCCTCCAAAGCCTGAGTTGTGAACCAGTCACTCAGAACAATTAGGCTGTTCGGTGTCATTTCTGACATTTTTGTCATTAGTGAAGTTAAATTCCTGCTTACTTGACTGCAGGCCATGCAAAGGTGTCTCTAGCCTACATGACCTGGGGCTACATGCCAGTACAGCAGGTGTGTAGAGCAGGAGCAGAAACTTCCAGTGGTCAGTGTTTTTACAGAAGCAGTGGATTAGGCTACATGGTTTGCTCAAGATAAGGCATTATGGATTCACTTCTCACTCAGTTTAGGCTTCCTGTCTCAAGAGTGCCTGCCCAAGTTAGTAGATTCTCATAAATGAATAGGATGAGAATGAACTAAGTTTGACAACTCCTGGCTAAGGCACAATACACAAACGGAAAGCAATCTTCAAGCCACAAATTGGCCTAACCAAGACAAAAATCTTTGTTGGCTCAGGGATCTTAAGTATAACTCTTGACCAATCACAAGTTGACTGCTAAGTATGTAGATCTTGAGACAACCCTTGTTTATCAAGGCTTGAATGTGAGAAAACTTATGCATGAAAGTTTATATTTAAAATCCTAGTGCACTAGGGTAACAAGCTGAGGCAGGAAAACTGCTGTGAATTTGAAACCATCCTCGGCTAAAGAGAGATCTTGTCTCAAATAAGTGAGAACACACAAAAAAATGGCTAACAAGAGAACAGAGCTCTTTTCTTCCATCTTGATGAAACTCTGAATGCAAAATGGATCACAAACAATTCCAATGGAGGCACCTGGGAAATTCAGCCATGGTTCTTACACTTGCATCATCTGGTCAAATTAGAATCACCTGATCTGTAATGATTCCACCATCTATAGCTATGTTTCTGTCAGCATACAAAAAGATTTAGGGTTTATTATGGTAGACTGAGTGGTTTTCCTAGAATGAATTTTCTAAGACATCAACCCAATGAAATAAAACCATTGGTTGTATAACAAATAAGAACATACAATCTGAGTAAAGAAACAGATTTCACAAAATGAGTCCAGTCAAGCCACTACACAGCAAGCAAGTGACACTAACAACAAACACTTTAGAGGGAATAAGCATCAAAAATAGTTAAAAATATATATAATGTCTGATTTAAGAGACATGAAATAAAACAGGAAAAAAATGTGACTCCAGTCATGAACGTTTGGCTATATTTACAGTACCACCCATGAGTTCCCTCATATTGAGAGGACATTAAATCCAATTAGATAGCTGTTGATTATTCCTGGATCAATGTGCCACTACTGCACCAGTAGAGATAGTTTGCTGGGCCTGTCATTGTGGTTATTAGGTTTTAGAGCTGTAATGGGCCATTGATTGATTTTTCTCCCTTAGCAGTTTGCATAGTATCCTCTAGAAATATGAGAGTTAGTCTTAAGGAAGAAAGATTCTAGATTAGTTCCAGTTCCATTGCTCTAAGTTTTGTGTCTGATACATGACTTGTCTTCAGCAATAGGATCTTACGTTCAAGTTCTGGGAGGTAATCAAGGGCTATGTAAATACTCTGTGTTATTTTGGGAGTTTCATGAACTCCCTTGACCAACAACTCCAAGGGAAGTTTCTCTGGTACAGCACTGTGTTCCTTTTTATATATGCTCCAGTTATACACATGCACTCGTGTTCAGATATTGTATGTGTATTTCTCAGTGAATTTTAATTCCTTCTGGTTTTTTATACAACTTAAGCTTTATCTCTCCTCTCTCTCCCAGTATATGCTCTCTCTCCTTCTTCCCCAGTTTAAGTACCTCCATTTCCCCCATTTTCCCCTTCCTGTCTCCTATTATTCCACCTCTCCTGAGTTCCTTCTTCTCCTTTACCCCCATGTGTCTTTGTATGTCCTTCCCTCATCTCTTCCCAGCTGAATACCCCCATTTTCTCCATTTCTCCCTTGGTAACATCTGTTTCCTACCATTCCCCTCTCAAGCTCTTTCTTTCCCTTTACCTCCATGCTTCCTTTCCATTTTCCTGGCTCCTGCTGTTACATCAGGATACGTACACACATAAAAGGGATTGACGCTAAGATCCACAAATGAGGGAGAACAAATGTCACATATTTTTTTGAGTCTGTGTTACTTCACTTAGTATAAGAGTTTCTAGTTCCTGTAAATTTCATAATTTTGTCTTTCCATACTATTGAGTAGAATTCCATTGTGTAAATATATCACATTTTCATTATCTATCTGTCAATTTGGGGAAATTGTTTGTGTCCATTTTTAGCTATTGTTAAAAAAGCAGCAACAAATATGGATGTAGGGGCATCTCTATAGTAAGATAAGTCCTTTGGATATATGTCAAGGAGTGGCATAACTGGATGATATGGAAAATTCATTTTTAGTTTTTCTAAGAGTTCTCCATACTGCTTTATATAGTGATGGCACCACTTTGCATTCCCACCAGCAGTTAATGAGCATTCTCCTTTCTCCACATCCTCACCAGCAATTTGTGTCTTTTGGTCTCTTGATCTTAATCACTCTTACTGGGGTAAGATGAAATCTTCAAGTGGTTTTGATCTGTATTTCTCCAATTACTAAGGATGTTGAGCACTTTTAAAGTTATTTCTTTGACATTTTTATTTCTTTGTTTAAGAACTCTCTGTTCATGTCTTAGTCCACCTTTTCATTGGGTCATTTGTTTTCTTGTTTACTTGTTTTTTGAGTTCTTAGTATATTTTGGATATTAATCCTCTATGAGATGTGTGGCAGGTGAAGATTTTCTCAAAGGGAGGAAACTCATGTGTGGTACTATAATTATAGCCAAATACACATGGCTGAAGAAGTCATAGATGTTGGAGACATCCTCAAGGCTGTCACATCCCTAGACTAATGTAACTTCTTACTAAGTGCAAAATACATATCCTTATATATACAGTCAAGACTTCCAATCACCACTCATCAAAGAAGCTTCTATTGCGCCAGATACAGAGTACCACAACTGGTCACAGACAGAAATTGTCTGTGACTTTCCCATGCCTACATGGCACATCTATGGTGCAACCTCTACACCCAAGGCTCATGCAACATGGAACAAGGGGTAAAGACGATACTACTGCACCTCTCAACTCTCATTAATGGAACTCCCTCATGCAACAGAGGGCCAATAACACAAAAGGTCACACAAGTGGCTGTAGAATGGAGACTAGGAATCTGAAGAGTGTGGGTCTCTGGACAGGACTATCTATTAAGTTTCATTCACGTAAGGCTCAGGGGCCATTGTGGAAGAGGAGGCTGAAAGACTGTAAGAGCCAGTGAGGAGGGGTGTGACCATATGGAAACAGAATCCTACAATCTCCTGGGACCCTGCTCATATGAACCTACTGTAGTGACTTGGGCATGTTCAAGACCCATGAAAACTCAAGCAAACAAAAACCCAGCATGGAACTGAAGAAATGGGTAGCAGACACCAATGTTTGCTGAAGAAATATTGGCAACTGATTACTGTTGGGTGAGAATGAGCTAATCTTCCTAAAATGAGGGACTCTGGATAGGTGGACTAGACCTCAGTGGATGAACCTGCACTAAGGAACATTTGGGTACACTAACTTGACATAATAGACTTTAACACAAATGAGAGTGTGTATGAATTCCAATTGGGGGACTTTGGGAGTGCTGGTTGGGAAGGCAGTATAAAGATGATTAAGATTAATTGAGATATTCTGTATGAAATAAACAATGATTCAATTTAAAAAAAGAAAGAAAAGAAGTGGAAATAGTGGACAGCCTTGTCTGGTTCCTCATTTTAATGGGAATGCGTCCAGTTTTTCTACCTTTAGTATGATGTTGGCTGTGTTGTATAAAGCTTTAATTTTGTTGAGGTATGTTCCCTCAAGTCCAATTCACTCTAGGACTTTCATCCATGTTGGATTTTGTTAATAGAGTTATCTGCATCTATTGAGATAACCATTTCATTTTTGTCTTTAAGTCCATTTATATGATTTACTGACTTACATATATTGAACCATCCTTGAATGTCTGGAATAAAGCCGACTTGACCATGGTGGATGATCTTTTTGATGTGTTGTCTGTGTATGGTTTGTACCTATTTTTTTTCAGAATATTTGCATCTATTTTCATTAAGGATATTGGTCTATAGTTTTCTTTTTTGTTGTGTCTTTACATAGTTTGGGTATTAGAGTGATAGTGGTTTTGTAGAGAGAGTTTTGGAGTTCTTCTGTTTTTATCTTTTTTAATAATTTAAGAAGTATTGGTTGTAGATCTTCTTTGAATGTCTGGTAGAATGCTGTTGTGAATTTGTTGGGCATAATGTAAGGTGTGCCTAGGCAGGCCACCTGCTAGGAGAAATAGAGGAATGGCTCCTATGGGTGTGGCATTCTGCTCTGGCTAGTTGTGAGACCAGCACCTGGAAAGAACCTGCCTACTTGGGGACAAACTTACTATTGGTTGTATTTGGGACCCCACCCCATAAGGTCATTGGCAATCCAGGCCTATAAGAGCTTGTGCACCTATTCAATAAATGAGTTTGCAGTCACGCTTGGTCTGCTTCCCATCCAGCTCCCAGAATCTGTGGCTTCACTCTGCATCTACTCAACCCCAGTCCCTCGGGCTGGCCCCCCCAAAGTCCACTTGGGCTGGGCCAGAGTTGTGAGATGAGACACGATGGTAACTGACACAACTATATGAATTCATCTGGGTCTGTGTTTTGTTTAGTTGTGAGCATTCATATCACTGTTTAAATTTCCTTATTTGTTAAGCAGTTATCTTTTCTTGGTTTAACTTTGGTGGTTTCTATGAATTTAGAAATTCATCCATTTCTTTTAGATTTTCAAATTTAATAGAGCATAGGTTTTAAAGTACTCCCTTATAATGTTCTGAATTTTCTTGGTGTCTCTTGTGATGTCTGTTTCCCCTTTCACCTCTGATTTTTGCTAATTTGGATTTTTTCTTTCTTTCTTTTGGTTAACTGGGCTAAGGGTCTGTCTATCCTGTTTAACTTTTCAAAGAATTAGCCCTTAGATTTACTGATTATTTGTACTGTTTTGTTTCTACTTCATTCGATTTGATTTGTTCTTGCTTTGAAGGTGAGATGAGCTTCTTGAAGACAACAAAAAGATTGATTTTTTTTTATCAACTCATTCAACTAGCCTATGTCTTTGGACTGGGGAGTTAAGGCCATTGATATTAAGAGTTATTGAAGGATATGTATTGGTTTCTGTCTTTTTAATTTGTGTTTTTGGTCCTCTTTTGTGTTTGTGTAATTATACCTTCCTTTGTTTTCTTTCTATATCTCTTGGGTATAGTAATTCCTGACTTTGGTCCTTTGTATTGCTTCAGGTATAATTGTGGTCCACTCATATGAACCTAGAGTCTTGGCCCCCTCCTGTGAACCTGGATCTGTGGTTCTCTCCTGTGAGCGAGAGTTGTGGTCACTTCCTGTGTGCTGGAGCTGTGGTCCCCTCCTAAGATCTGTAGCTGTGATTCCTTCCTATCTCCATGAGCAGGAGCTGTAGTTCCATCTTGGGAACTAGAACATTGGTCCCCTCTTGTGAATTGGAGATGTGGTCTCCTCCTGTGAATCTGGAGCTGTGGTCCCCTTTTGTGAGCTGCAATTGTGGTCTCTTCACATGAGCTTCAGCTTTAGGTCCCTACCATGAGCCATAGTTCCACATTTATCTGGTAGTAGAATTATGGTGGAGCAGAGTAGAGCATGGAGGACTTTCTCATGTTGGGCAACTGTTTAAATCTTCTCAGAATGACTACATTCCCCACAGCCCTTTCCCCTGAGGTCCCAGGTTGTGCACTGTAGAGGCTTTACCTCTTATGCTAGGGATAGGGGAGACCTCTGTTATTTGCATATTCTGGTCTTGAGAGGACTGATTCTTCAGAATGAATATCCCCTGAGGTCTACTCCATATGTGGTCTTGAGTATCCAGGCCTTGATATTGAATCTCTCCCATTACCAGGCACCAAGAGGTTTTCCATTATTTTTCTATTAGTCTTCTACAGTCTCAGTGTGCTTTCACCTATGCCCTGACTGAACTTCTAGAGATAAAAAACAGAGGCTGAGAAGTTAAAAAGAATGAAAGAAAATAAACATAAAATACTATAATAATTAAACTGACATAATTCTCAAACTAAAAATATGTAATTATATCATAGAATATAACTTCAAAATTTTGTCTACTATAATTTTTGAATATTTTTTACTGACAAAAGTCTACTACCAAGCTTCACCAATAATATGAAATTTGTCACTGTTCTTATAATGTGAGTTTGCTATTCATTCCCTTTCCAAATTCTTCAACTGATACAAAGTCTTTCAATGAAATCATGTTACTTCGTAAAGAAAGTAATGCTAGTAAAATATTTTTAATTGAAAAAATTATGGAAAGGTGGAATAACAATGTTTGAATAAGTAGAAAACACCATTATTTTAAAATGAATCATAAATAAATCATGAGACAAACAATACAACTTCAGTGAAGAAAAATATCAGCAAATTTTAATAGTGCACCAAAAAATTCATGTCATGGTCCTTATAAGCTATGGATACAAAGGTTAAGGTAACAGCTTTGAGAAGGTAAAAGGGGTGACAAGCTAAAGAATGCAGGTAGCCTTCGGAAGCTGGAAGAATCAAAGAAAAGTTTTCCTTTCTGTCTTCAAAGGAGTGTAGCCTGGATGACACTGGGTGTTGGCTAAGATGGATGGGCATCTAAATTCCAGAAATATGAGATAAATAAGGTTTTGTTGTTATAAGCCTCTAAGTTTATGGTAATTTATTTACAAAAGGAAATAGAAACTAATATAGTAGCACAGTTTCCCAATAAGAACTATTCAGGGAAATTATTCAAGCTCAGAGTAAGGAACATTGTAAAGTAATATCCACACATTAAAAGCAAAGAACTCCGGTAACATAATTATATACATTATTATAAAAGAGAATATAATGTCTCATTTCTTAACTCAGTTAAGAAAATACTTCACAAAATTTTACAGTTGTGGGGGCTAGAGAGATGGTTCAGCAGTTAAGATCACTTGCTGTTCTTCCAGATGACCCAGGTTTGATACTCAGCACCCATATAGCTACTAACAACCATCAGCAAACTCCATTTCCAGGAGATCCGACATTCTCTTCTGGCCTCTGTGGGTGTATTGCACACACGTGGTGCACTCACATACATGGAGGCAAAACACAGACATAACAATAAAAATAATAAATAAAAATTTTAAAATTTACAGTTATACACTTAGCCTATCATATACAGAAATTCAATATATTTAATAAAAGCTCAATGAAAAAAGGTAAATAAAATATATTGAGATAACAAAGTGACATCACATGGCAACATGAATCCACAAAAAGTAATTAAGTTAGCCAAACTGATTATGATGGTATAAACCTGAAGCCCCAGTCAGTCTGGAGGCTGAGGCAGAAAGATCCCTTGTGCCCAACTTCAGCCAGCCTGATAAATATGGGAGACCTTGTCATAATACAGAAGAGGAAGAGCAGAAAAAGGAGAAAGAAGAGGAGGAAAAATAATTTGCAGAAACAAAGAGTCAAAGATAAATAAGGCTAAATAAGAATGCTGTTAGACCTAAAGATATTTAGAAAAAGCCATATGGAATCTTACCACTATAGAAGCTACTTAAAGTATATACACATTCATTATAAAAGGGGATTAAAAGGAGTGACTTTATAACAGAGGAATTGTGCCCAATTAGACAATATAGACTTGCAAAGCAAAAGCCCAATGCCAGGAATGGATGCCCTCTTTTGAAGCTGTTGACCAGATGTTCCATAGACCCACAGACCCTGAAACAATATTGACCATTTCTCCCACTCTTGGTTACTCATCAGAACTTCACACTAAGATCCTATAGCTGAAGATATTACTTACATATGCTGTAGTAAAAGCAAGGAAAAAAACAGCTGGTGCTTATTTCAAAGTCTCCTCTCTATTGTCTAGCTTTCATAGTGTTGGAAGGTGCTGTGTAAGCTACCTGAAGAAAAAATTTTGCATGAACCTTTCCAAGCTGTGGATCCTATGAGCTAAAACAATTGGCCTGGCAAGACATGCCCACAAGTATAAGAGTGGAATGAACATTATAGGAGTAACCAACTCCTTTCTAATTGGATTTAAGCTCTGCTCCATAGGAGGGAACCCATATGTGACATAGACATCAGGCCTAGGAACCTGAGGCTAGACAGCCCACACATCATGGGAGAAGGCTTAATGTACCTCTTCTTTTAAACAGACTTATTGTTATGCCCATTTCTCAACTTTCAGCAGAGATGCTTCTTTATGTAGCAGATGGTGAAGCAAACAGAGAACTGGCTGTAGGTTGTTTTACAATGAATAGGAAATCTACATCAAACTTCTACCTCTGAAGGCTCAGGGATCATTGAAGAAGAGAGGGATGAAAGATTGTAAGAACCAGAGGAGGTGGATGACCACAAAGAAACAGACTCTTCAGACAGCTGCTCAGTTATCCATATGAACTCACAGAAATCGTGACAGCATGCACAAGTCCCACATAAACTCAAGCCATGCAATAAATATCCTAGCACAGAGGTGAAGAAGTGGATGTGAAATTCCATCCCTACCTGAGCACTACTGGCAACTGACAACTGCTGGAAGGGGAAATTCAGTCTCATTTAAGGGTGAAACTCAGGTTGAACAGGCTTCAGTGAATGAACCAATATCAAAGGGCATTTGGAATACTCTGTGGGCCTGTGTGTGTGAGAGTGTGTGTGTGTGTGTGTGTGTGTGTGTGTATACAGAAATTTGATGGGGGCTAGAAAACTGGATGCAGATATTGGAGGGGATCTTAATATAATCACAATATATTGTATGAAATTTTAAAAACTAATAATGAATCTACCATATGATTCAGCTCAGTTATACCATTCCTTGGCATATACCCAAAGATACACCCAAAGAACTCATCCTGTTGTAGAGATACCTGTACATCTATGTTTGTTGCTATTCTCTTCACAATAGATAAGAAGTGGAAACAACCTAAATGTCCCTCAACTGATGAATGGTTAATGAAAATGTGGTACATTTACACAATAGAGTTCTTACAACAGTAAGAAAAGAATGTGATCACTATTAAAACTCAATGGTATAACTTTGTTGTTTCTATTTTTAAAATAAAAACTTGGACACACATAAATATGTTTAAATAAAGAGCACATTATTGATGCTATTAAGAACTAAGTAGAGTAGAAAAGAAGAAACAGATTAAAATCGATTATGTACCTTCACAGTCCAAATTCTGGAGAATGATTATTTTGAATATGCAAATTAGTTCCATTAACAATGTTGTTAATCACTACTAGCCATTTCTAGAACTGTTCATAATATTTAAAAATCCCTCTACACATTAAGCAGCAATTCCCTTCAGTCTCTCAGCTTCAAATAGTTTTTAGTCTACTTTCTGCCTTTATAATTCATATATGTTAGGTGCCTCACATAAGTGGAATCATAAAACATTTGTACTTTTAGTCTGGCTTATTTACTTGGTATAGTATTTGAAGGGTCGTCCATGTTGTATTATATCACAATTTTGTTAAATATTTTTAATTAATTTATGTCACCAGACTGGGTGACATATATGCTTGTCAAACAAGCATGATGATCTGCTTTTGGATCAAAGTGAGGCCCTGTGGCATACACTTGTAATTCCAGAGCTAGGGTGATAAAGACAGGAGGATTACTAAGATTTTCTGGACAGCCAGTCCAGGCAATGGAAAAGTTTTGGGTTTAGTGAGAGACCCTGTCACAAAAACTAACATAGAGAAACAATTGAGGAAGATACCTGCCATTGATGCATGGCCTTCACAAACACATACACATGGATGTTCACTCATACACACATACACTCTCAAAAATACTGAAAATATTCCATTGCGTGTATATACCATTTTTATGAATTTTTATGAGTATTTGTATTGTTTGTACTTTTTGGATATTATGACTTATACTCCTAGGAATATCGTTATTGAGATATCTCTTTGAGGTCCTGTGGTATTAAATTGCTGATCACATGCTAATTCTATATTTAAAGCAAGTAAACAAAACCAACATGATCCCTAACAGGCCACATTCTGTCTTACTCTTCTAGGTGGATGGTTTATTTGAACAAATGGTGCTGGGAACCTGAATACTGACATTTCAAAAGAATGATGGTAATTTCTGACCTGAAACCACATATAAAAATATCTCAAAATGAATCAAAGCATTTAAAGTAAGAGTTAAAAGTTTAAAGCTCTCTTAGAACAAGAAGGAAATCCTCATAGCATTGATTTTGGCAGTAATTTATTGAATATAAAACCAAAACTACACATAACAAAAGAAAATATAAATTGTACTTCATCAAATGAAAAAACAATTTGTAACAAAAGACACTATCAAGAGAACAAAATATTGATCTGCAGAAAAGGAGACAATATTTTAAAATAAAGGATTAAAATCTACAATGCATAAAGAGTGCCTATATACATCAACAATAAAAAATCCAAATTGGGCTAATAGCTTAGAGACAAATTTTACCAAATATTATACTACACAGGACAAAGAAAAGCCAGGAGGAACTACATTAAATTAACAAAATTGCTTATATCAGACAGTGTAAGGAGAAACCTTTTTTCCTTTTAGAAACAAATTTCTGGGTGTGGGTCTGGAGCTTAGTGGTAAAGCACATGTCTAGCATGCACGAGATCCTAAGACCCTGAGTTGCATGCCAAGCACCACACACACACACACACACACACACACACATAGAAAAAGAGAGAGAAACATGGACAGAGAGAAAGACGGAGAGAGAAACAATGACAGATCAAATGGAAGAAAAACAAAGAAAAAAGAAATTAGGGATAAAGGGAAAAGGGATAGGGAACAAATAATACATTCAACAAATAGGTTTTAAAAAGTGCCAAGATGGGGGCCAGAGAGATGGATTAACAATTAAGAGAACGAGCTGCTCTTGTAGAGAACCTGGGTTTGATTCCCAGCACCCACATGGTGACTAACAAGCATCTATGACTCCAGTTCCAGGGGAATTTGACGCCCTCTTCTGACTTTTGCAGGCATTGCATGACACTGGTGACTTACCTATATGCAGGCAATACACTCATACACATGAAAAAAAAGAGACCAAGATGGTAGATTTAAATTCAACCATATCAGTAAAAAATAAATAAATATAATTATAAATAATCCTATCACCCCCAGTTAATAGGTAGAGGTTGTCAGAGTGATAAAAAAGAAAACTACATATGCCTTATAACACATTAAATAAATTTAAAAAACAAAAATAGCTTGAAATGAGTTTATCAAAATAAAGTTAGAATATTTATATATTGATCAAACAAAGTGTATTTCAGAGTAAGGATTACAGGAGGGTCACTTGGTTACCTTACAATCACAAAGTGATCAATGCATTAAAACTTCCTAAGATCTAGGGCTGAAGAGATGGCTCAGTGGTTCAGAGCACTGGCTTATCTCTCAAAAGGCCCAGGTTCCATTCTTAGCACCTACATGGAGGCTTACAACCATTTGTAACTCCAGTTCCAGGGAATATGCCACATGTTTCTGCTCTCCTTGGATACTGCATGCATGTTGTACGCTTATATAAGTGCAGGCAAAACATTCATACATCTAAAATAAAAACGATAAAATATTTTTAAAGTTCATAAGAACTTATTAATACATATACACTTAATAACAGAAGTGAAAGATAAATTAAGCAAAGATGATAGAACTAAAAACAGAAAGAGAAAAAGTTGGTAAATATAGTTGGTTGAAATACCACTTTCCACACAATTAATAAAGCTAGAAAATGCAAAATCGCAAGAAAATGGAGTGCTCAACAAACACTTAAGCATTTATAGAGTAATCCATCCTAAAATAGAAGATACATCTTCTTTATAATTAGACATGGAGAATTCATCAGCATAGAACCAGGAAATACATTTCAGTAAATATAAATGTGTATCATATATATATATATATATATATATATATATATATATATATACTATCTGACCATAGTAGAATTAAGTAAGATAGTAATCAATACTATAAATTATTGCAAACAACATAAGTCATTTAAAAATTAAATCATACTCATTGTATAAAATGATGGCCTTTCTTTTCTGGTGCTGAAGATGGAATGTAAGACTTTGCAAAAAGCACTCTACTACAGTCCTTAAAACGTACAGGGCAGACATATAGGACATCATATACTTGGATCAATTCAGTACTGCAGTGCTTACCTGCAGCAAAACTGAATGATAGTTAAATTTCTTCTCTCTCTCTCTCTCTCTCTCTCAGCTATCTCAGAAGGACCTCAATGAGTGATTCTAGCCATTCTAGCAGCTATCAAAGTGCCTGAAAGAAGACTCTGTGTTCATCCCTCTTGAATTGAGCCTAACAGGCCAAAGGAAAAATGAGGAAGAGCCCAATAATAGATGGATGCTCTTGTGAGTCAATTAGAAATACATGAATTTGAAAATTTCCCTCTGTTCCAGCTTCTCCTGATTACCTGCCTGTGGTTTGTAATGCTAAAAGTTTTGTCTTTACTTTTTACTTAACTCTTACAGTTATGATATCTGTAACATCTTCCTTTTCTTCCTTCACCAAGTTGTTACACAAATGTATAACATTCATTTATTTTCAAGGTCCTCTAGATAGGCCCACTGGAAGTCTACCCCAACTGCCACATGTGATGACCCAACCCAGTAAGAATAAGCCAGATTTGGTCATTGCACCTATTTCCTAAATGGTAGTTAGCATTTTCTCTTCAGATGGGGCAATGAAGACAGGAAATAGAAATGAGAGAGGCAATTTATATATAGGGTCTACAATTCATGCCCTCAGTCAAAAGCTGAAAATGTCCTTGGTTCTATCTTAGCTGGAGACCCGAAGAGTTTGGGGATTTTGATATTTAGTCTGGTTCCTATATGATTCTTTGTTTACCTATTTAGAAGTATGTGATGCTTTGAATGAGAAATGGGCCTCAATTTGGTGGTATGTTTGCAGCAGTTTAAGAGGTATGACATTTCTGGAGGAAGCACATCACTGAGTGCAGGCATTAAGAGTTCACAGACTTGGCCCACTTCCAGCTTCCTTTTTCTGCTTCCTGTGAAATCCTGAAGATGTAAAAGCTTATCTTTCTGCTCTGGCCACCTCCTTCTACCACACTTCTTCTGGTCTCTTCCTCTGGAACCATAAGCCCAAATAAACTCTTCCTTATGTAAGTTGCCTTGGATCATGGGGTTTTATCACAGCAACAATAAAGTAATTAATACAATGGGAAAACATTACAGTAGCATAGAAGGCATTCCCCTAACTTAAGAGTTAGTCCAGTTTGGTCTGGTCAATAACCTGAATAAAGGTCTGACCCTCAGGAAGGCAGATTCCTCTCAAGCAAAGCTAAAGAGAAGCAATAATTAGTCCTTTAATGAGATTACATAGTTTTTCTTCCCAGAATTCCTACCCATTGCAGAGTCCCAATGAGCTGCTCTGAGGTTCTTTTGGATCTGCCCATCCCAGACTCAGAAAGTCATAATCTTTTCCATTTTCTTCTCATCTGTCTTTCTTTTGGAGCTAAGCAGAGCCTAGATATGCTTTCTTTGGTACTTGGAGCTTCCTTACTTATGCTACAATGCTCTCCTTCCTGCTATGTGGCTGCTCTTCTTCTCTGTGCCTGGATCTCCAAGCCTAATTCAAATGGCATGGTTCTTTCTCTCCCTTTTGCTCTCACCTATGAATTTTTAATAAACATCTCTCTAAAAAACATGCACAGGAAATAACATTGGTAGCATTAATTCAATGCAGTGTGTTACAAATAGTAAACAAACAAACAAATAAATAGGTCATGAGATGAAGTTGTGGGAGGGAGATAACTGAAAGTGAAAACACAACACACCAAAACCTCTGAGACATAAAAAGGCAATTCTAAGAGGAATATTTATAGCATTAAGTGCATACACTAGAAAATTTGAAACAATACATACATAAATTAATACATACATAAATTAATGATGCACCTGAAGACCTTAGAAAAAAATGCTTAAGAAGAGTACATAAGAAGAGATAACTAAAATCAAGGCCAAAATTTAATGAATTAGGAGCAAAAGGCACAAAGACTCAAAGAAAGGAAGAGTTGGTTGTTTGAAAAGATTAACAAGACTGAGAAAACTTTAGCAAAATTAACCAAAAGAGAGAGAAAACAAACTCAGAGATTTAAAGAAAACTTTAAAGCATAGACCCTCAGGAAATTCAGAAATCCATAAGGACATACTTTTAAAAATCTATATTCTACTTAACTAGAAAATCTAAATGAAATAATTTTTAAATACCTGTGACCTACCAAAGCTAAACCAAAATAACAAATAATTTAAACAGATCCATAAAAACCAATGAGATATTACTTTTCTACTGGTGTGATAAAACACCATGACAAAGGGAACATATAAAAGAAAGAGTTTTTTCCAAATATTTTATTATTTTAATTTTATGTGTATGAATATATTGTCTGCATGTGTATAAGCGCACTTGTGTTGTACAATGCCCTCGGAGTGAGAAGAGGGTGTTGGATCACCTGAAACTGGAGTTACAGACAGTTATTAGTCTGTGAGTGCTGGGAACTGAACCCAGTTCCTCTGCAAGAGCACCCTGTGCTCTTAACTACTTAAGTACTACTGTACCTCCAAAAGGAATTCATTTGAGTTTACAGTTCTAGGCTCCAGAGGGATTAGAGTCCTTTATGGCCTAGAGACATGGAGGCCTGAGGTGGAGCGGAAACCTAAGTGCTCACATCTTCATGTAAGCACAGGAAGGAGACCAAGACAAGTCCCATAAGGGGTAAAACGAGTCCTATAAGACCTCTCAAAGGTGGCCCACAGTGATGTGCTTCCGCCAGCATGGCTACACCTCCTAAAGCCTCTGAAAACAGTACCACCAACTAGAGACAAAAATGTTCAAAGACTTGGAGCCTATGGGGGACATTCTCATTCAAGTCACCACATTGCATTTCTGGGTCCTCATAGGCTCATAATCATATAAATTACAAAAAACAATTAGTTCACCTTGTAAAAGGCTCCATAGTCTTTATCAGTCTCAATATTATTCAAAAGTCCACAGTCCAAAGTCTTTCTAAAACTCAAAGCAGTCTTTTAATGTAAGCCCCTACAAAATCAAAAGATAAATTATATACCCCCAACATACAATTGAACTGAATACACATTTCCACTCCAAAAAGGATGAATGGGTGTATACTGAGGAAATACCAGACCAAAACAAGACTGAAAATCAGCAGGGAAAACACCAAACACAGTAGCTCCATATCTGACTCCTGGGACATTACTTCTAAAGGGTTTAGATGGCTCAGGCCCTCTAGCTTTGCTGCATTCAACATATATAACTCTCTTGGGCTGGTACCACTCCCTGTATACAGCTTCTCTTGGCAGATGCCTCAAGGATTCTTGGGGTCTCCAGTGGCAAACAAGCTTCAACTTCACAATTTCACACAATGGCCAGCCAGGGTTTCTTTGCCTGTTGGGGCCCTCTTTACACAAGGGTGCCCCTGATGCCCTCTGCCTGGCCCTCAGTGGCTCTCTGGAATTATGGAGGAAGAAATGATGACCCCTTCACTCTTACATTTTTCATGCCTCTAAAGTCAGCACCAAATGAACAACACTGTCAAGTTTGGCAGCTGGCCTGGTGTGTAACCCCCACCCCATATCTCCATCCACATTACTAGCAGATTTTCTATGTTGTAGTTTTCTAGAACTAGAAAAACCCTCCAACATATTCCTTTCAAAAATTATAAGATTAGCTGGGTGTGGTCTTGTCCTGAAGGTATTCCTTCTATTGTTTAAGTGCAAATCTCTAGGCCTCTCCTTAATCACTCTAATCTCCTTATCAAAGGGAACCTCTCCTTTAGCATAGGCCTTGGCTCCAACATTAATCTTCCTAGAGCTCTTTTTCAATCCAAACTGTACACTTTGCAGTTCTTTCTGCCCCATTTGCTCTTTTCACTGTAGATCTGCATAATATTTCCCATTAATAGCCACACCACTGATTCAATATTAGGCTGTCTTGACATTTCCTCTGTCAAAGAAATTAGTCCATTACTTTTCAATTTAGCCTCAAGCAAGCTCTTTGGGTATGGGCAGACAGCAGTTAGATGTTTTGCCAAAATATCCCAGCTACAGCTTAAGTTCTTAATACCCTCTGGAACTACACTGTTTTCAGTATTGCTTCTATAAGAGTGGTCTATTAAGCTCTGCCTAAAGTAGTCAAGCATTTTTCTAGTCCAAACTTCCAATGTCTTCCACATTCTTTCAAAACCCCATATGGTCAGTTTCTTTAGTGACACCCCATGGTTCTAGTACCATTTTTTATTAGTTACCTTTCTTTTGCTATGATAAAACACTGCAACCAAGGCAACTTATAAAACAGAGTTTATTTGAGCTCATGGCTTCAGGTTCCAGAGGGATTCGAGTCTGTCATGCTGGGAGGGATGGTGGTACAAAGCGGAGTAGAAAGCTAAGTGCTCATATCTTCATGCAGGCACAGGAAGCAGAAAGAGACCAGAAATCTCATAAGGTTTAAGACCTTTCAAAGTCCACCCTGAGTAACATACTTCCTCCAGCATTGCCACACTTTTAAAGCCTCCCAAAACAGCACCACCACCAACAGGGTACAGAATGTCCACATACTTGGAGCCTATGGGAGACACTCTCATTCAAGCCACCATATGTAGTAATGAAAAATCTTTCAATCAAAAGAGCCCAGAAATCAGATGGATACCGCACATAATTCTACCAAACCTTCAAAAAAGAAGTAATACCAATATTCCTCAAATTATTCTGCAAAATAGAAGATGAAAGCACACTCCCAATTCTTTCTATGAAGCCAGTATTATTCTAATACCAAAACCACACAAGGATCCAACGAAAAATAAAAATTATAGACCAATCTCTCTGATGAATACAAATGTAAAAACAAATAAAAATGTTTATCTACCATGATCAAGTTGGCTTCAAACCAGACATGAGGACAGAACCACACGATCATCTCATTGGATGCAGAAAGGCCTTTGACAGACTCCAACATCCATTCATGATAAACAGTCATGGAGCATCTAGGGATACAAGAGACATATTTCAACACAATAAAGGCAGTTTACAACAAACCTGTAGCTAACATCATACTGAATGGAGAAAAACTCAATGCATTCCCATTGAAATCAGGAACAGGACAACAATGTCCACTCTCTCCATTCCTGTTCAATATAGTACTTAAAGTCTTAGAAAAAGCAATAAGATACAAGGATGCAATGATTTAAGGGAGAAAGGAGAATAATTAGAAGAGTTAAAGGGAATGAAAAATGTGAGGGCAAGGCAGAGAAGGGAGCATGGTAAGGGGTAACTAATACTAAAGGCCTTTAGAAACAGCTATATGGAAAGCTAACACCATAGAAGCTACTTAAAGTATATACATAAAAAGAGATTAAAAGTAGTTACCTTATAGCAGAGGGACATTGCCCCAACTAGACACCATGCATGTTCAAAGTAAAAGTCCAGTGCCAAGAATGGACATCCTCTTTTGAAGCTGATCTAAATATGATAAAAATATACTTATGAAATTCACAAAAATATAAAAAAATCAATTTTAAAAAGTATTGGCAGCATTAATTCAACTCTGAGTTAAAAATAAATAAACAGGTCATGAAGCTGGGAGGGAGATGCAGAGGGGTGGGTTCCTGGTAGAGCTGGATTGGGAGAGTGTGCGGTAGATATTATCAAGATACAGTGTTAATTATGTATGTATGATGTGTAAGAAATTTTCAAAGATTAAAGAGTATGATTTAAAATATGAAGTTTAATGATAGCATGTTAATACATGTATATCATAAACATACACGCACACACACACACACACACACATATATATATATATATATATATATTTCTCTGATTCACCTTGAACAACTCTATTCAAAGTAATCATTGAACTTAGCATGAAGTCAAATGAAACCAGTAGTTTGGAAGTGATGACAGGAGGACTGGGTGTTCAAAGTCAGCTTGTGTTTACATAATGATTTTTAGACCAATCTTGGTAACATGCCAAGATTCTATTTTTAAAAATCAAAGGAAAAAATTAAAACATATTTTAACACAATGAAAATAAAACATTTTCTTCTAAAATTTGTGGGAATCAGTAAGTGATAATTAGCAAAAACTTTATAGCAATAAAACCTAATATTAGAAAATATCAAAGGGAAGAGAGATGGCTCAGGAGTTAAGAGCACTGACTGCTCTTGCAGATGATCTGGGTTCGATTCCCAGAACCCATATTGTGGCTAACAACTCCAGTGCCAGGGGATCCGATGCTCTTTTCTGACCTCCACAGTCACTGCATGACACATGTGCACTTATACACACACAGGCTCGTACACATAAAACAAAAATAATAAATAAAAAGATTTGTTAAAAAAGAAAGGACCAAAAAGGGAAATCAGTGATCTTAATTTCTCCCTTAGGATACAGGATAATAAGACAGAAAATGCAATATACACCAAACAGATTAAATGATAAAGATTAGAACAAAATCCAAAGCAATAAAATAGTAGAAATAAACACTGTTTTGAGGAAATTGTTTGCAGTTAAACAATAAAACAATGAATGAATCTAAAAATGTTTCTTTAAGAAAAACTATAAACTTCTAAGCAAATGAGAGAAGAAACTTTCTATAAATTTTTAAATTATGTAAAGGGAATAATATGACTTTAATGCCAGTGAATTAGCCAAATTATAAGAAATGCACATATACAACAAAAGCCTCAAAGTATCAAAATTTACTCAAGAAGAAACAAATAATTTGTGGTGTAGCTCAGTGGTAGAATACTTGCCTAGCATACCAAAAGTCCTGGGTTCCATTCCAAGCACTACCAAAAAATAAAATGAAATAATATTAGAATACTAAAAAAATTCTGAATGTCTGTATATCCATTATAGTAAATTGATTTTGCATTTAAAAACTTTCCTATAGGAAGAACACTAGGATCAGATGGTTTTTAATGCTACATTTTACAAAAAAATTTAAGTGAAAAATAGTTTAAACTCTACACAAATTCTTCCAGAAAAATCAGGGGAAAGTAATGTATCATAACACTTCATATGAGAGCAGCACTGCTCTTATAAAATATCAAAAGTGTCAGGGGACTGGCAAAATGGCTCAACAGATAAAAGCACTTGCATTAAGCCTGAGAGAAAGAATTTTTAAATTAATCTAAAAGCATGATCCATAAAAGATGAAATTTATAGATTAGAATTCAATAAAACTGACTTTTTCCTTTTCAATAATACTATAAAAAGGGTTAATAATAAGCCAGGTGTAATGGTTCATGTCTATAATTCCAGTGCTCAGGAGGCTAAGGCAGGAAGATTATCTTGATTCCATCCTCAATCTTTACTTAAAATGTCCCCTGATCCTAATGAATTTTCAAACTCACAGAAGTGAAGGAAGATCTAATATTATGCATCCATACATGTTGTGAAAATGACATAGGTTTTGGAGTGAGACAAGACAGACCTGTATCCTGTCCTGTTCCTGCTATTTAAGTAATTATTTGTAACAAAACTTTAGCATTCAGTGATCTTTCCTTGGCAGATGTCCTTTAATAAGTTTCTTCACTATATTCAGCAAAAAAATGTAATAATGCCAAGGCAATCAGAACATAGAAGACAGTGACTGAGAATAAAAACATGTGAAGTTGTCATGAAGAGTGAAGTGTGTCTAATGATGCAAATGTCATACGGACAAACTGATCCAGGATTGAATATTGCTCCCACTTATACCTGTTGTGTAATCTTGAACAAGTCATACAACCTCTCTGATCTTCACAATCCTCATCAGTAAACTGTGTTAATAATATTTACTTTATGATCACTTTCTGAAAGAAGAGCCCATGTTATCTCTCTGGCCATGGTGATGGGAGTATCTGCATTTGTAGACTCCTCTATATTTGCAATTTGTTTTATAGATAAAAGCTATATTCTATGTCATGAAGCCAGTCCTGTCAAATGCAAAATTAATTCTTATATCTTATCAAATCATAATGGAAGAAAACTAGAAATCAAAAAATGAAACTATAGAAAATTTACAAACATGGATTTTGAAGAACATGTGTTTGAAATCAGAGGATATATTCTAAAATTCCTAAAATCAAATAAAAAAATAAAAATAGATTACCAGAGCCTTAGGAATTCAACAAAGGTAGTTCTAAGAGAGGTTTTACAGATAAGAATGCCTACATTAAAAAGTTGGAGATACTGGAACTGGAGAAATGGCTGAGTGGTTGTTGCTCTTACAGAGGACCCAGGTTAAGTTCTCAGAACTCACATGGTAGCTACCAACAGTGTGTAACTACACTTACAGGGGATCCAGTGCCCTCTTCTGGCCTCCAAAGGCACTATACACACATGGTGCTCTTACATGCATGCAGGCAAAAACACTCATATACATAAAATACAACAAAATTTTTAGAAATTATTTTTTAAAGTCCCAAACAGCCTAATATTGCTCTCAAGCTCTTAGAAAAAGCAGTAACAAGCCAAACTCATAAAGATCATAGCAGAAATTAATGAAATAGAAACCAAAAGAATAATACAAAGGATCAATAAAGCGAAAAAAAAGTTCTTTGGAAAAATAAACAAGATTGACAAGTCTACAGCCAACCTAAAGAGGAGGGGAGGGGAGAGAACTGAAATTAATAAAATTAATGATGAAAAGGGGGTATAATAGCAAATATCAATGAAATTCAGAGGATCATTAGGGACTTTTTAAAAAAACTGATATTCCAGTAAACTAGAAGTTCTAGAAGAAATGGATAAATTTCTAGAGCTATTGGACTTTCCAGAATTGAGCCAACAGGATCTATATATTTAAATAGATCTATAATGGGAAGTAGCTTAGAAGTAGTAGTAATCTCTCCAAAAAAAATAAAATCTTAGAATCAGAGTAACTGCTGAATTTTACTGGACATTTAAAGAAGAACTAACACTAATGTTTCTCCATTCTTTAAACCAGAAAGGGAAGGAATACTTTCAAATTTACTTAATGAAGATACTATTACCTGGATACTAAACCTAGATAATAAAACAAGAAGAGAAAAATATAGATCAATATAATTGATGAACAAATAGGTTAAACATCCCCTATATAACACTTGCACACTAAATTATAATGTTCAAGCCAAATAAAATTCCAGCATGAATAGGAAAGGTGGAAAAGAAGCCTCAGCCCTAGCTGAAGAACTACTGGCAATTGATAGGAGGTTGACCACACTGCATGGGATGAACCCACACTCAAGAACATTTGGGGAAACACAATAGACTCAATAGGCCTTAAATTTTAATTATAGAGGACCTGTAGTCTGGGGGACAGAATAGTAAGGAAGGGATGGAGATGAGGGAGGGTGTCTGAATATGATGAAAATACACTGTATGAAATGCTCAAAGAATCAATAAAAAAGAAAGGAAAAAATATGACCAAGTTGGTTTCATTCCAGGGATACAAGAATGATTCAACATGTGCAAATCAATAAGTACAGTACATAAATTGAATCAATTTACATGATCATTTTAATAGATGCATAAATTTTTGACACAACTCAACATTATTACATGATCAAAGCCTTGAAGATAAATAAAAGGATCATAGATTCTACATAACAGAGTATGGCATTTCTAAGCCATATTATGGTGATGCTTAAAAAAGAAACAGCATGACTCTTTGTATTCATAAGGTGAAGAGTGGACTCAAAGTGCTGGGCACCCATTCCTTTAGATGTCTCTCAGAAATGTGCTCTGAGTTAGGGCTTAGCACACTCTTTTATTGAAAACAGTATAACCAACATGAAATGAGGAAGTAGAGGTCAGGATTCACCCTTATCTTATCAGAGACTCTTCTACTTTAATCCCAAGCCTAGACTAATTAATATCTAGAATATACAATGAAAAAAGGGGGCACCAAAAGAATGAATAAGTCAATGTAACAAATAGGAAAATGAATTGAACAGAAATGAAATTAAAAAGTAGCAAAAGTAATCAATTAATACATAAAAAAAAGTTTAAGAACTTTGGACATTAGAGAAAAACTGAGATACCCTTGTACCCAGTCAGAATCGCTATCATTAACAAAACAAAACAAAACAAAACAAAACACCAAGCAAACAAACAAAAAATTAGACCAGGAATTGGTTTGGCAGATATGGGCTCTGACTGCCAAGCCTGATGAACTGGCTTTAATTCTGGGACCAAGTTGTTCTCCACATTCACACTGGGACATGCACACATGCACACAATTTTTTTAATGTAACAAAAAAGAAAACAAATACTGGAAAACATGGAGTGGGGAGAAGAGCCTTTATATAGGGCTATTGGGAATGTAAATTAGTTCAGTCAATAGAGAAACCAACATGGAATTTCCAAACACAAAAAAGAGCTACCATATGATCCAATTATCCCACAATAAAGACATCGGTTTGTTGTAGCACTATTCATAAAAGTCAAATTACAGGATCACCTCTGGGCCTCCTACTTCTGGGGATGCATCCTGCCATGATGCCCATCTCCCTGCTTTTGGACAATTTTTAGTTCATCTTACACAGTCATCTCAACAGATGCAGAAAAGGCCTTTGACAAAATCCAATATACATTTATGGAAAAGTTCTAGAGGCAATTTGACTGGAGGGAACATATCTCAAAATAATTAAAGCTATATGCAGCTAACACACAGCCAACATCATTGTAAATGGAGAAAAAGTGGAAGCATTCCCTTTAAAATCAGGAACCAGATAAGGCTGTCCACTATTTCCACTCCTTTTCAATATGGTGCTACAAACTCTTGCTAGAGCAATAAGACAGAAATAAGAAGGAAATTAAAGAGGTACTAATTGGAAAAGAAGAGGTCAAATTATTCCTATCTTCAAATGATATATGTAAATAATACCCAAATTTCCACCAGAAAAACTCCTAGAAATGATCATCACTTTCAGCAAGGTGGCAGGTTATAAAATCAGTCCACAAAAATCAATAGCCTTTCTATATAGAAATAAGCAATGTGAGAAAGTGTTGATGAAACCCTCCCTTTTACAATTGCTACAAAAATATCTAGTAATAAACCTAACCAATGATGTTTAAAATATCTACAATGAAACTTTTACATTTTTGAAGAAAGAGATAGAGGAAGATCCCAGGAGATGCAAAGATTTCCCTTGCTCACAGACTGGTCAAATTAATACTGTGAAAATGATCACCCTACCAAAAAAAATCCATAGATTCACTGCAATGGCAATCAAAATTACCATTAAAATCTTCTCAGAACTAGAAAAAAAATCCTAAAACTCATATTGAATCACAAAAGAGCCTGTATAACCAAAGCAACTTTGAACAAAAAGAGCAATGATGGGGGGATTACCATACCAGATCTCAAACTAAATTGTAGAGCTATAGTCATAAACAGCAGGTTACTGGCACCAAAACAGACAACCATGTCAATGAAACAAAACAGAAGACTGGAACATGGGGGCATGAAATTTCAGCCACCTGAAAAGAACACATGCTAGAAGAAAGACAGCATCTTCAACAAATGGTGCAGACAAAACTAGATCTCCACCTGTGCAAGAATGAAATTAGACCCTTATTTTTCACCCTTAACAGAAGTCAACTCTAAATGGATCAAAGAGCTCAACGTGAAACTTGAAATTCTGAAATTCTTAGAAGAAAATATATGCAGTACCCTACAAGATATAGGTGTAGGAAAAGACTTTTTTTTCCAGATTAGACATCAATTACTCAGGAATTAACCTCAACAATCAACAAATGGGACCTCATTAAACTGAAAAGATTCTGTACAGAAAAAGTAACAACCAAGGAAGTGAAGAGGACACCCACAGAGTGGTAGAAAACCTTCAAGTTACTCATTCAACAAGGGAATAATATGCAGACTATACAAAGATCTCAAAAACAAAGAAACAACCAACCAACCAAGCAAACAAACAAAAATAAAAGACACAATAAAAAGATAGGCTAAGGCCCTGAACATCAAGTTCTCAAGTGATAAAATAAAAATGGCTAGGAAACACCTTAAAAGGTATTCAACATCGCTAGTAATTATGGAATGCAAATTAAAACCAATTTAAGATATAATATAACCCTAATAAGACAGGGTGAGATTGAGAGAACAAATGACACTTAATGTTGGCAAGGATGTTGACAAAGGGAAATGCTCACCCAGTATTAGTGGGAATTCAATCTTGTACAACTACTATGGAAAGCAATATGGAGAACTCTTAAAAAACTAAAAATGAATCTACAATATGATCCAGTAATATCACTCAATGGCATATATCACAGGACTCATCCTACTGCAGTGATACTTGTACATCTATGTTTGTTACTGCTCTTTTCACAATATCTAAGAAATGGAAACAACCTAAGTGTCCTCAATTGATGAATGTATGATGAAAATGTGGTACATTTACACAATGGAGTTCTACTCAGTGGTAAAGGAAGATGGAATCATGAAATTTGCAGGTAAGTGGATGGAACTAGAAACTGTTATGCCAAATGAAGTAATAGAGATTCAGCAAACTATTATTTTACAAAATGGAGTCCCTCAGAGCAAAGCACAGCCTGAGAGCTACTGTTCTTTAAAATGTGGAATGACTTAAGATCAGGGCACAGCCTGATCTCCACAACTATGTTTAATTTTAATAGAATTAAATAAATGTCCAAACAAACATACAAATAATTAATACCCCTCATTTGTTGATGTTAATCATCAGTATATGTAAAGCCAAATTAATGTTCTACTCTAATCCAATGTTATTTGCAATTTAATTGACTTAGTAATATGAAAATTGCACTTTGCTAAATTTGGAAAAAAGAATGCAAAGGAGTGAACTATAATACCACTTTGCACACAAAGAAAGTAGTGCTGAAAAGATTAAGCTACATGCTGAAAGTTACATATTAAGCAATTACTATAATTGGGACAATCTCTTATGTCCACCTAATATCAGCTTCTGTATTATTTATACTCTGTGTTCTGAACATTTTTTGGTAGCCACGCCTTTATCAGAAAATGGTATTTTTGTTTCACTAGTATTGGGAACAAAAATTATTGATGAAAACACAAGGAGAATTAAATACAGTAATCCATATTTTTAAAAAGAAATCAACCACCCATTCCTAAACCAGGAAAAAAGTGATTTAGAAGCTAAAAGTAAAATTTGAAACTTCCAAATTTATATATGACAAAGAGAGTGTAAACCATTATTTCATATAATACACTAAAGACAAAGGTATGTGGATTAATATAGTTTATTAACATGGATTTACTGTTCTGCCAAACTTTAAGTGAATAAAATTCAATGTTTGCTATACCTATGCAACATCCTGGTCTTATCCTAGTCATGAGACCATCATCTAATATTAGGAAATATCTTAATTTATCCATTATATCAGTAAGTCAAAAGAGAAAGAGTATACGATTAAAACAATTCAATAGACGTAACCAGTTTGATGAATTCTCTGCAGTCTCAATTCTCATCTACTCAGTCTGTCCTCTATTACCATTAGTGCACAATCTTGCATCTGAAATTCTCAGGACCACATGTTTCAGAAATTCTATACCATACATTACAAAAGATTCATAGCAAAGTCTGAAATGATACTCCTGAGTCTAACAAAATTATTTCTGTGGTGAAACATAAATATTCACTCTAAGATCTAAAGATTATAAATAGAATCATGCCAGTTCAGATGAAGTTTTACGTACAAATGAGTTAAGACGAATTAGTTTTTCAAAGTATCTCTGATTTTAGATATACATATTAAGAGATTCTGAGTCCTAAGTATATTTGTTTATCCTTTTTGCTTTTCATAGTTGTTTTCTCTTATTTTTCTGGTATCATTTTGCTTTCATTTAAAAATAACATTCAAATAGGGGTACACAAGTTGATGATATTTGACAAAATGAATATATGTATGTAACAACCACCAAGACCAAGATATGGAGCATTACTGTCAATTCAGAAACCTATGTTATTCCCCATTGAGTCATTACCCCAAAAGCAGAAATCCATTTTTATTTAAGTCACTTTTGAATTATTTTGGCTGCTTTTATAGTTGATACAAACATGTAACTCAGACATGTTCTTATGGCTAGTTTATTTTTTCCATACTGATGCTTTTGGGATCTGTTCATTTTGTTACATATAGAATTACTTTTGCATAATTTCATGCATTAGCTTATTGATAGATTATTATATAGTCATTTGTTACTATTTCCAATATTACCACTGTTAACATCCTGATTTATGCCATTTGGAAAACAAACATGACTATTAGATATATATTTTGATTTTGTGGAGGTAAGAATACTACAGTGATCCCCAGTAACCCTTTTCTTTGTAACATCACTTTTAATTGAGTAGACTCTGAATAGGCTGAGAAGTCTCTCCTGTGACTATGTTAGTTTTATGGAAAAAGTAATTTATATATGTAAATGAAGTCACAGATCAATTGCACATAAGAGAGGATACTATTTGGAGTGGGATAGACCTAATCAGGTGAAATCTTAAACTCGCCACAGCAAACAACTAAAAATGTGGGCAAGACTTTGGACCTAGGTAGAAAGCAAAGATTGGAGGAAGAATCTGAAGATAATAGACAAAGGCTAGAACACCTTGGAAAACACCTTGTCTTGAACAGCTGAAATCAGGTTTAGAACTAATTCCTTTCTGCCTTCCGTTTACTCCCATATTAAACCAAGATGCTTATACAATTCTAGTGTCTGTCCAATAGTTGTGTGTTGGAGTGTTGGGAAAAGTAACCTGTCACTTTCATGGCACTGATCCGCAGTTCAAGAGGCACTGTATCCCAGAAATTGTACTAGATGAATGACAGCCAGGAATCTAAATCTGTGTACAATTTAGATGATGAGATTTAGATGAGTTTTGTAATTGAAGTGATGATGTAATATAGTGAAAAATTTGTAGTTTGGGTACTAGGACCTAGAGGACAGACTGGTAGAGAGAATTAATTCTAAAATGACCTCCTCAGGACATTGTATCATCCTCTTGTCAAGTGAGAAGAGCCTGTAAATACGAGAAGTTACACCTGTGATTATGTTTTTTATGTGATAAAAGAGATTTTCCAAATGTATCAAGATTCCAATCAGTGGCCATTAATTTAATGAGGTTATTTGAGTGGATCAGGCCTAATAAGTTTTTTCTAATGTGTATGAGTGTATTGCCTGCATATGTGTAAGTGCACCCATCTCATGCAATGCTTGCAGAGGTCAGAAGAGGGCATAGGATCCTTTGGAAGTGGAGTTATGGATGGGTGTTAGCTGCCATGTGGGCACTGGGAACTGAATCTAGTTCCTCTGCAAGAGCAAATAGTCACTCTAGATCCATAAGGTGAGGTTTTAAGTGCTTGGGTCCATTTTGAGAGATTGTAGTACAGGGAGGAAAATGGAGTTGGGGGTGTTGTAGAAAGTAACTGCATGAGAACTCTAGGAGATACAACTGGAACGTTATTCTGTCCAAAACTCAACAAGCTTGGAAATGTATTCCTTCTCATAGAAATGAAGATTTACTGACTGGCTGCAGGCTGATTTCACCCTATTACTCAGCCAAGAACCCATCACAGCCAATACGGGCCTACAGAAGTGTGAGTTGATAAATGGACACTGTTTTAAGTCATTACATTTATGGTAATTTGTTATATAAGAATGAAGCTGCCACATGTTTTTCCCTATGGCTCGAACACTCAACACACAGTACTTTGTATTCACATGGCACCAACCAGTGTTTGCCTGAAAAACCTTGACTCAGAAACTAGTATTGTCCTTTATCAACTGCAGTGTTTTTACCATACTTACAAAGTTCTTTGCTCTTACAGACACATTATGGTTTAACTATGGAAAATAAAAGGCTATTTTTACTTATCTTTACTCAATATATCTTTGGATTGTATGATGTTAGAATGTTTGATTTCAAAGATTGTTGTTAGAGTTGCTGATTTTACTTTCATAAAAATTTATTCAATGAATTTTGGCTTGGGATTGTGACAGAATTTCCAATAATTTTTTTGAAATGACTGTAAACATACTTATGCCATTTTGTACTATTACAACTTTATAATACATATTTATACAAAGCAGCATTCTCAGCATTGATAACTATAAAATAAAATATTGATCAACTCTGAAAACCTCTGAAGATTATCTGTGATCTGAAAGTATCAATTATTCAGCCAAGATTTAATTCTTTATGTAAAAAAAAATCTGTTTCATTAGTATGAAAGTTTACTTTTACCTTTGATAAATGATAAAAATTATATGTATGCTTTATATGTAGGCCAGAGAATTATTTTAAAATTTTTCTAAACCCCACATTGAAGTAAATTGGGGCTGTAACTGACAGTTTAATTAGTTGAGAATGAAATTTCTTTGTGACTTATTATTGACAATTGTTTGATTTGTATGTCCATTTTATATACCTATATAACTGAAGTTGCATAACATGTTTGGGGGTGAGGAGAAGTTCTGTTTTTATGCACAATTACTCATGCTGCACTCCTGATTAATATGGATCCTGATTAATTTTTTTTCAGAAAGGGTATGGTGAATTCTGAGCATGTGTCTTGTAATTTTTATTAAGTTTGTTCATAGGTGTTTGAAACTTTCTCATGCTACAGGAAATGATATTACAAGGTTTTTTTTATAATATGATCTTATTATATAGACATGTGATTCAGTTTTATAATATTGATCTCATAGCTAGGGAATGATAAAATTAATTTATGAATTATAATATCTAATATCTGCATTGAAAAATTTGCAAATACTTTAATACATGTCTTTTAAAGTGGACGGACCTTGCCCAAAGACCAGAAAGGACATGTATCTCTCTCACTGATGACAAATGAGAAAGGCCTGGTTCCAACCAGTGAGATAATAATGATCTACTTAGTGAGCCATAACACTCCTTATATATTAGATACATTGTATTGCTATTTATATTTTCCTTCATTTTAACCAAATATGTAGACATTTGAAAATTAGTTCTTTGATTAGAACTATGAAAATCAAGAGAGAGATAATGATGTAATCATCCTGGCAGAATAACCCTCTGTGTAAATGGGATAAAATTAAAATTCTTAAGTTAAACAATTTATTAATCAATAAGAATGGTTAAAAAGTGAAAAATATTATATATTGTTGAGGAAGAAAGAAGTTTTCAAATGAATTAGGTGGGACTAGGAGAAATGGGTTAGTGTTATAGCACCTGTTTTGCATGCACAAAGCCCTGGTTAATTTCTCAGAACTAAACAAAAAAAGGGAAAAAATTTATTTAAAAAGGTTTGCTGACTTTCAAGTACAAAATTATCATGGAAATTTAACATATATGTGTAACAGTCTCTTAATAGTTATCAGTCACTGGGAGGATTACTTGAGATTTAATTTTCTTGGGCTTTTCTGAATTATCTACATGCTCTATTGCAAGGTTTGTCAAACTTGCAATTACTGGTATCTGGGGCCAGATAATACTATGTACATTGAAAGGGTTGAGCAGCCTCCCTAGTTCCTAGCAGTTCTCCCATTATCACAGTCTAAGACATTTCTAAATTTTCCCTGGAGAATAAAATGCCCCATCTTAGGAACTGTACTATGGTGGATGAATTATTTTATATGGTTCTAAGGATTGGACCCAGGGCCTTGTGCATCCTAGGCAGACACTTTACCACTGAACTACATCCCCAGTCCTGAAATTTTAATTTATGTTGAAAGCTAAAGAAATGTAAAAATAAGTACATGTAAATCAATGCAGTGCATCAAGTGATTTCCCCCATAGCATTAAATGTTTCTCCAAAAACATCCTATTAGGGGTTAGAGATGACTTAGAGGTTAAGAGTACTTACTGCTCTTTTAGAGGACCCAAGCTCTGCTCCCAGCACTCACATCAGGTGGCTACCTGAAAACTACCTGAAACTACCTGAAACTCCATTTGCAAAAGTCCAGTGCCCTCCTCTGGCTTCTGCAGGTATCCACATCCACATGTGTCAGCATCCACATCCACATGCTCAGACACACATACACACAAATAAAAATAACATAGTCTTGAAAAACAACCCCCAAAATCCTATAAAAACTGCATTGGTTTATTCTTTAGGCACAGAGTATCCTACTGAAAATGGAAGCTGTTTTGGATTTTTGAAAATAACTGATACTATGTGGAATTCTTTAGTTGCTATTGAATTGAGTAATTTGAGTGGCATTTTCGTGTGTGTGAGTGTGAGTGAGTGTGCGTGTGTGTGTGTTGAGTTGTTTCAGTTCCTTATGGATGGAAATTTCATGTTGGATGAATAGTCTGAAAATATTTTCTTACATTTTACAATTTGTCTCTTAACTCTGTTGATTGTTTCCT
Source organism: Eospalax fontanierii (assembly GCA_035773235.1). Classification (NCBI taxonomy): domain Eukaryota; kingdom Metazoa; phylum Chordata; class Mammalia; order Rodentia; family Spalacidae; genus Eospalax; species Eospalax fontanierii. The sequence continues at coordinate 48,330,420 of CM069525.1, forward strand.
TTGCTCTATAGGTTTTGCTCTGATAGAATTCAATTGGTTTGTTTTTCTTTTTGCTACCCACACTTTTGCAATCATAGCTCAAAAACATGCAGATATTCTAAACTATTCCCTTTAAGTCTTCTTCATGGAGTTTTGTATTTTGGGGTCTTACATCTAAGTTTTTAATCCATCTTGAATCTATTTTTATATGGTGAGAAATACAGATCTAATTTTAATCTTCTGAATTTGGCATGCTTTTATCTAGCACTGTTTGTTGTAGAGATTGTCCTTTCTTTGATATGCTTTCTTGGCACATTGGTTGAAAATTAGTTGGCTATAAAAACTTGGATTTATTTCTGATTCCTTCCTCTGTTCCACTGTTTTTATGCTGATAGTGTACTATTTTGGTTACTATAACTGTATTAGTTACATTTCTGTAACAGCATGACCAAGGCAACTTACAGAAGGAATTTATTTGGCTTATAGTTCCAGAGGGGTAAGAACCCATGAGGGCAGAAAGGCATGATGGCAGGAGATAGTTGGAACAGAAAGCTGAGCACTCACATCTACAGGAAGGCACAGGAAGCAGAAAGACAGATTGGCAATGGGAATGAGGCTTATGAACTCTCCAGTCCTGCCCACAGCGATGCTTTCTCCAGCATGGCCAAACCTCCTAAAGGTTCCATCATCCTCCCCCAAAAGCACAAGAAGCTGGGGACTAAGTGTTCAAATACTTGGAGCCTATGGATTATATTCTCATTTAAGCCACATAATAACTCTGTGGCATATTTTAAAGTCAGGATGTATGACATCTTCAGTTTTGTTCTTCTTGTTCAAGATTTCTTTGGGTATTTATGCTTTTAAAAAATTTCACATGAATTATAGAATTTTTCCTATTTCTGTGAAGAATATCATTGATATTCTGATGAGGACAGTACATTTATCAAAGGAAAAAATGCACCTGGCTTACAGGTATATTAAAATGTACAGCACCTCTAGTCATCAGTGAAATGCAAATTCAAACAAAAATGAGAGAATGGCTAACAAAAAATAATGAATGCTGATGAGGACACAGAGAAAGAGGATGTCTCACATACCACTGAGAGGAATATAAATTAATACTTCCAATTAAGCCAAACAGTACACAGATTACTGAAAAACATTAAAAACTAAAATTATAGTTTTCACATAGAAATTCTGCTATTGTGTATATCTAAATAAAATAAGATAATATCTGTATTACATGTTTACTGAAAGCACTATTAGCAATAACCAAGGAGCCTATCTAAATGTAGTCAACAAATGAAGACAATAGGATACATATATATCATATAAGTGTAATACTTATGTATTAGGGAGAGAATGTTACTCAGGTATATAAAGAATGAAATTCAGTCATTTGTGGGAACATTGATAAGCTTGGATGATATCATATTAAGTGAAGCATGTCAAACAAAAAACCAGAAATGATACTGCCTATTACTGCTTATATATGGAAGCTATAAAAGCTGAGTTCTTAGAGATAAAGCACACAATTTTAGTTTCCAAAGGCTGGGAAAGGTAGGAAGAAAGGCTAATAGAGAGGCTGGTTAACAGACTGACTACTACAGTTTGTGTCCCAGTTTGCTTCTCTGTTGCTGTGATAAAACACTGACCAAAACTAATTTGGGGAGGAAATGGTTTATTTGGCTTATAGGTCACAGTCCATCATGGAGGGGAATCAAGGCAAGAGCTCAGCACAGGAACCTGGAGCAAAAACTGAAGCTGAAACCACAGAGAAATGCTGTAAGGCTTGATCCCCTTGGTTATTCAGCTATTTTTCTTATGCAGGCCAGGCCCACCTGACTAAGGGTGACACTGCCCACAGTGAGGTAGGCCCTCCTACATCAGCTAGCAATTAAGAAAATACCTCACAGGAAAATCTGTTCTAGGAAATTATTCGGTAAAGATTCCCTCTTCCCAATGACTCTAGGTTTGTGTCAACTGATAGCTGAATCTAGCTAAAACAGCTGGATAAGAGGAATATAATCAAGTCTTCTGCATCACAAGGGAGTAACTATAGTTAACAGTAATTTTCTGTATATTTCAAAATGGCTAAAAGGGTATAGAATCTTAACACAAATAAATAGCAAAGTGCATACTTTAAAAATTTATGAAAATGTTACACTGTGCCCCTTTAATATATATATAATTATTATGCATTAATAAAAGAATAAAATAACAATAATTATCTTTGAGCATCAAATATTTTAAGTACAGAGAAATATTTAGGATTTGTGCCTGAAAGAGGAATTGTACCATCATATGATTTCATAAAAGACTTTTTTCATGTAGAATCATATCATCAAATTTTCACTTGGAAAGTGAATTTATGATACCAATCAAATAGCTCAAGAGAATCCATTTTCTTACAACAGCTTAAAATCTAATGAAATGTCTTTTATGTTTCTTCTAATTGTATGTGAAATAAATGTTTTAAAAATGAAAATCAGTATTTTTTGTACAAGATTGATATATGTTCATTGAACCATTCTGAAACACAATGTGACAAGAATTAAGATCAAAACTCTTCTAGATTTTCCTCTGTGAATACACACACACACACACACACACACACACACACACACACTTTTTAAAGAACATGGAGAATGAGAAAGGAGAAGATATGCAAGACACCAACAGAGTTAAAGAGAGGGACATCTGCCAAATATGGTGGTGCACATTTGTAATCAGAGCACTTAGAAGACTGAGGCAGGAAGATACCAAGTTGGGGATCAGCTTGGGATATAGAGCAAGTTTGAAGCCATCCCAGACTACATAGCAAAGCCCCGTCTCAAAATACAGGACCTTTTCTAGAATAAATTTTGAAATATTAGACTCAATAAGGAGAACACACACACCAATATCGTGTGTGTGTGTGTGTGTGTGTGTGTGTGTGTGTATTCTTCTACTTAAGGATAGCAAGGATAGCCAGAGAGCTGGTATTTTAGTTAGTACTAAGATAAATAGAAGATCTAGAAAAGAGGATCATAAACACTAATGTGAAATGATTCCTGAACAGAAAACTGGATCCATGAGTCCAGTGAAAGGACACCTACAGAACTTAGAGTATGAAATAAATTGAGGTTTATACTCCTAAATGACTGGAACAAGTACACATGGTACAGTAGTCAACATAGTCTTAACAGAATCATTGACTGCCACTATCTTCCCTGATCTCTTCAAATAGTTGTCCCTATTTTGGTAAGTGACATTACCATGCACCAAAATATAGATGTCATCACTTATGGACATTCAAGTTTCCAGCTGAGTTAGTTCCCAGATGTTATGGAGTATAGACAAACCATCTTCATTGTGCCATGTCTGAACTTAATTCTATAAAATTCATACAAATAATAAAGTTGGAGTTGATCCATGATACTAAATTATGGATTGATAGAAACTACAACACATTATATTCATTTATCTTTCACTTTAAAATCCGTTTTGTATTTCCTCAACTCAATATTTTGTTTTCCATCTTCTTTTTGTATTCTAGATTTCATTTAAACTTAATCCCACTCTTTTCTGGTATTAAAAACCTGTACTGCCACGCATGGTGGTACACCCCTTTAATTCCAGCACTTGGGAAGCAGATGCAGGCAGATCTCTGCGAAATCTAGGCCTATATCAAAAAAGTAAAAATATATACTATGTTTTTCATAGTCCCATGATTGCAGGCCTTTGAATATTCAATTCCGTTTTATATTCTTTCCTAATTTGATTTCTTACTATTTCAATATGTTACTTGACACTATATTTCATTCCTTTTTTCATGCACTACATTTTATTTAATAAATTAAGTACTTTCTGTTTCATTTTATTTTTCCATTATATTCTATTCAATATGTAACCTGTTCAATTTTTCTATTTCATGTCCTGTTCAAGTCTGTATTTCATTCCTCATTTTATTCTAGTTTGCACTCAGTCTCCATTTCATTGCATTCTGTGTATAATTTCAGATGCATTTTCCATTCTACCTTTGTAGCACACCAAATACCATTTTATTGTTTTTGTGTTCCAGTCTATTTGCTCATCCAATTCTGTTAAATATCTCATTTGTTTCTGCTAAAATTATTGTAATATCAATTTTTAGGAGAACAATTTGACAATCTTTTTATCAAGGAATTACAAACATGCATAGGCTTATACCAAGAATTTCTTCCTCCAGGAATTCATCTTCATTGGACACATTTGAGGATATGAACAATCTTCATGTAAGGAAGAATTTATTTGGACTTACAGGTTCAGAAGGAGAGTCCATAATGGTGATGGGGGCAGGGGGTAGGTGGACATGGCAGGAAGCTGAAGATCATGAGTATGAGCAATCTTCAGTGAGCAGGATATAAATAAATACTGGTAAGTATAAGAATGTTAAAAAATATATGCTTCCTTCTGAAAATGAGGTGTTTTTTAAATTTACAAAATGGTTTTATGGATTTCTGTTGTTGTTTTGAGACAGGGTCTCACTATGCAGCCCAGTATGGTCTTGAACTCCTCCTGCCTCATCCTTCTTTACTGCTAGAATGTGTGTGAGACACTACCACATCTGGCTCCTTGGCAACATATATTCACTAACATGGAAAATGTGCTCTCTGGTCCCTCCTCCTCTAAACAGGTCACAAAGCAGTACATATGCATAAATAATTCCGTTTTCATAAAACTAAGAAATAATGCAGGAAGGGCCATTCTACCAAGATATAATTTAACTTTCTCCGTATTTGCCTGTGGTCCTGTGAAAATGTAGGTGCTGGTTTTGCTATATATGCTTTTTATTGTTTGGGGTACCTAAAACCAACAGTCTTAGCACCGCATGATCCTGCAGGCCTTTAATCTCAGCACTCAGGAGGCAGAGGCAGGCGGATCTCGATGAGATGGACACCAGCCCGGTCTACAAAACGAGTTCCAGGCCCACTGGGACTATGGGAAATCCCTGTCTCAAAACAAACAAATAACCCAACCCTTTCATAATACTTAAAAATGTATTTTAACATTAAACTTAAAAGTTTGTATTTATAGTAGAAGAAACTAGAGAAAAAGGTCAAACCAATTAAGGCGCATTCATTCAGATTCAGCAGCTGAATTTAGATTCTAGGCAATCTGACCTGTGTCTCAGGATAAAACAGAAAGAGAGATTTTACTGGGAAATTGTAAAGCCCAGTCTGGCATATGAGGCCTGAAATAAAAGTGCTGTCTCATAGCCAAGACAATATGGACCTCACTCCATTTGATGCCCTCAGGCCTATTAGCAAACTTAAAACCTACTTACTAGACTCCTATGCAGGATCACTTGGCTTCTTAGAGGACAGCAATGGTTAGCGGATAGAAAACTTTAATCCTGAGACCAATTCGCGAACTACTTTGTACTGAGAAAGCTCATATTGAGGTGCCTCAAATAATTCACGTACATGCCCTCACCCTTCCCCAAATGGTCTTAGGCGGGGGTGATGGTGGAGATGGGGTAGTAGATTTGCAAAATTTACACTATTAACCCCGGAGAGCAGAATTCAGAGTGGTAGAGCACACCAGAAACCACTAGGCATACCTCCAGTAACCAGCACAGCAGGAGGTACTGCCAGGCGCCTCGAAGCAGGAGGAGGAAGGGAGATGCATGTGTGGGAGGGACCCCTGAGGGCAAGGGACTCATTAGAGGGAGTGGCACACAAGAGGGAAGGACGCACCAGTCAGAGGGAGCAGGAGGAAGGATATACTATGCGGAGGCACATAAGTGGGGAAAGGAGCCACGAGAGGGAAGGAAATATAAGGGGAGGGATGAAGGATGCACGCCTGAGGGAGACAGATGCGGAAGCAGATGCATGAGGCCCGCAGGACGGAGGGGGCAGGATGCACGAGAAGGCGGGTTAGGCACGAGGGGGAAGGATTCTGCATGAGGGAGAGGGAGGTACACCTTATATGAAGCTGGAGGACACATGAGGTGTCCGGATGCAGGAGGAGGGGGCAGGACCCACGAGGTGGAAGCAGGACGCACGAGGAGGCGGAATGCTCGAGGAGGGGGCAGGACCCACAAAATGGAGGCAGCCAGCTAGAGGCACGAGGGGGAGGGATTCTGCACGTGGGAGAGGGAAGTACAGCTCACAGTGCCAGGAAGTTGAAGTTACTAGCAGCATAGTACGTACAAGCTGGCCAATCAGAAGCTGGAGTTTGGCCAGCTCCACCCACACTCGACTACTCTATCAGCTCTGGCTCTACCCAGCAGTCTAGCTGGCGTCAGAAGCCGGTCGCAGCAGCCGTTGCTCCTCCGTGCCTGCCAGAAGTCGAGCTGAGAAGCCGATATGGCCACTTATTCACCCCCAGAGAAGGCACAGAAACTCCAGGAGGGCCAGAAGCCTGAGCTGAAGAAAGAGGCCGCCCTAACATCCCGAGATACCAGTGGGTCCGACAATCAAGATGCTCGTGCCCCAGTTCTCGAAGGCTGGAGTGAAACCTCTGCAGTGGGTAGCGCTGTAAGAAATCTTGCGGTAGAAATGGCGGAATCACCCACCATCTCCGTGACTGGTGAAAACCCTGCACCACGCTACATTCCTGAGAATCAACATTGTGACCTCCAGGGAAGCTCTGGCCCCAGCTCGGACCTTGGACATTTGGGGCCTAAGATGGACAGCCACACAGAGGTGGGTCAGCCCCTGAAAGACTCTGGCTTGCCCAGTGGGTGCCCCACTGAAACAGAGAGCTCAGAGAGCAACCGGAGAAAGAAGAAGCCCAAATACAACCAAGGTATAGAGTTTCCCGAGGGTCTTCTGCTTCCAGAGGCCGAGGCCTCCCAGCCTGTTCTGCAGTTGCCATCTTCTCTAAGGTCACAGCCCAGCAAAAGCAGGCATGTTGAACTTTTGGGGTGGAGTCACACATCTCCAAGGCTTGTCTTTAGCACTGCCGCGATGCCAGACCATGTGCCAGCTCCATATTCTGATGAGTGCAGGCAGGATGCTCTGCCCATCCCTGGTCTTCCTACCAGTGCACCTGAGACCAGCCCTGATGTCGGAGGCCCTGCCACCAGTGCAGGCCGGGATATCTGGAGAGCAGCTACTCCACCAGCTTCTGGACTTGATCTTTGCAGCAGTTCACTTGAGACCAGCCCTGATTTCCGTGGCCCGGTGATCTCTGGGAACTGGAATCTCCGCCCACGTGCCACTCCACAGGATTCTGGTGTTCCCAGTTGTGAGCTGGGGTCCAGTCGGTATCTCCAAGACTGCTCCACCCGTGCAGGTCGGGGTCTCCATCCATGTGCCAGTAGGCCAAACCCTGACCTTTGCAGCAGTGCACCTGGGTCCACTCCTGATGTCAGCAGCACCACACATTCCCGCTGGGATCTTGGTTCACGTGCCACTCAGCAGAGCCTGGGTCTTTGCAGCAGTGCATCTGGGTCCAGCCTTGATCCCAGCGACCGAGACAGGCGTACCTACAGCTGGGATCTCCGTCCACGAGCCACTCAGCAGAAGCCTGGTCTTCATAGCACCTCACCTGGGTCCGGCTTTGATCTCAGAGGCCGTGCCAGGCATACCTATGCCTGGGATCTCCGTCCACGCACCAATCCTCATCTTGGTAGCCAGGCAACACAGGCAGGTCCAGATCCCTGCAGCAGTGCATCTGACCCTGGCTCTGGTCAACACAGTGCTTCTGCACTAGGAAGACACAGCCTGGGGCCCAACCCTACCCTGTGCACCACAGGGTCACCACCCGGCTTGGTGTTAAAGAGCCGCCCCACTAAGCGACGGTTGGCCCACCATCTGCCTGGGCCAGCTCTGGGAAACCCTTCCACTTCTAGCGCTGCCTTTCCTAGGCGCCTGTTTCCTAGAACCTCAAGCTCTACTGAGTCAGAGGCGGGAAGCCTGCCTTCCCAGGCTGTTCATCATGCAGTCCGTATGCGGGCCTCCTCCCCTTCACCTCCGGGTAGGTTCTTTCCTTTAGCAGGGCAGTGTGGTGAAAAGTCCTCTTCCTCTTCCTCCTCTTCTCCCTCCTCTTCTCCAAGCAGGTCCTTTTCCCCTTCCCCCTCCTCCCAAGGGCCAAACACTTTCTATTCTCCTAGTTCACCTTCTGGTCAGAGCTCTCGTTCCTCCTCCAAGGTTTTTGGCCTGAGCTCCATCTCCACTCCTAGTCCTACTAGCCTTTGGCGTGCCTTGATGCCAGACCTGGATGACCTGAATTCCTCTTCCCCAAAAGAGGAGAAGGAGGTAGGGGATGCTCCTCACTCCCCTACACAACCTGTGCTGTGACCCTTTTTGAATCCCAGACCCCAGAAGGTATCAGCACCCACCCACTGTTCTTGAATGCTTGCTCTGTGCTGATATGAGGTCTCCAGGAGTTGTACTTATTCTCCAATATTTTGAGTAGTTTTGAAGCATCCTGTTCCCCTGACCTAGCATTTAACTGGCCTTTGATTCCATGTTTCCCTTATCCTGTCTTTGCCCCTGAGTTGAGAGTTCTGTTTGCCAAGTGATTTTTGTGTAATTAAGCGATTTAATAAAAGAGTTTTATCCAAAAATTTGAGCATTTTATTGTGGAGCAGTAACTTCTCAGATGTCATATTTGGAGGATTAAGGAAAGTTATGATGCTAGCTGGCTCTTTGGAAGGGGTAAGGGATAAAGAACTGCCCCACTAGTAGTTTATTTCTGCTGAGTTCTGCCTAGCAAGTTGCCACTTAAGGACATTTGTATAGCCTCTTAGCATAAGTGGTTTCTAACTTGAAAAATGAGAGAGGTATAAATTAACCCAACCTGGCTCAAGGAAAGGAAGGTGGATGAGACATGGTGTAGACTGAATTAGTTCTCAGAGGGACAGGTCAGATGAGCTGTGGACAAACACCTCCCTCCCAGGCCTAGTGATATTTACCCAGGACTACCTTGAGTGGAGGAAAATCGAGGAGCTGGAAAAGTCCTATGCCCCTCCAAACCAGTCCATTGGTCTTGGATGTAAGAAGGGGAGGAGCTAAAGGCATTTAAGCTGAGGGATCCACAGGGTGGGCCTTTTTGTTCTTCCCCTCTTTGCCATTTTGGATCAGACCCTCAGCAAGTTGCAAGATCCAAGCCTGGTTGTGGATTTATTAGTGTAACTTATGAAGGGGAGGAAGGATGCCCATTTTCTGTAAGTTACCCCTTACCCACTGCTCTGTTAGGAAGCTCAAGTGAATTAACTAGAATTTGCCTAACTGTTTTGGGGATTTGTGTCTGGTTTGCTGTAGGACCTGAGGAAGGAGGGACCAAACAGCCCCTTCCAAGAGGAATTTTAGCTACAATTGACAACGAGGATGGGATATCAAGTCACACAAGATACAAGGGCCTGGTAACAGCAGTGAAATATTTAAGAATCTCATGGTCAGGAAGGACTCTAATGATACCCAGTATGGCGTTTGAAAAAATTTTACAGCAACCTATACCAATAAATGCAAAGCAGTTACAGGTATTTGGGGAGCTTCTAGGATACTGGTGAATTTTCATACCTCACCTTACTCAGGTCACCTGTCCCCTGTATAATCTAATAAAAAGACACAGTACATGGGCTTGGGATGCAAAGGCCCAAGAAGCCTATAAACAGGCCAAAGTATGGGTTGGACAAGCTAAACAGCTGTGTACTCCAATACTTAATTGCCCCTTCCTATTGGAAGTCACCAGATGCCCTGAGGGCTATGTGTGGGGCTTACTGCAACAGCAACCAGGGCAAACTGTCTGGATTGGATTCTGGTCCCAGTCACGGAAAGGGACAGAGTCCTGGTACACAGCTTTAGAGCAGCAACTGCTTGCAGTATACAAAGCATTGCAGCAGGTGGAATCCATTACAGGCCCCTCCTCCATTAAAAGCCACGTATCCTATAAAGGGATGGGTAGAGGGCCTGGTAGCCAAACCGCTGTCTGGGCGGGGCACAAAACCAAACATTGCAAAGGAGGCACACATATTTATAGCAGTGAGGGGTGGTGTTAGTGAGCCCGATAACCAATGCCATACAGGCAGTATTGGGGCCAGTGTCATTTAAAGGCATTGAGTTTCTCCCCTCACCTCCTATGGGCGACTGTCCGGCAAGACCAGCCCAGGTGCTAGAAGGGAGTCCCCCAATTCCTTCTGATGCCTGGTATATGGATGGCACCAGCAGGGGAACCAAATAAGAACAGGTAGCTGTGGCAATACAGATGAACACTGACACTATGTGGCTGGACAAGGGAGAAAGGGAGAGCAGCCAGTGGGCTCAATTAAGAGCAGTATGGATAGTAGTGATGCAAAAGCTCTGGCCAGTCACCATCTGTATTGACTGCTGGGTGGTGTTCCAAGGCCTAACTTTACGTATGGCTCAATGGGGAACTGGCAGGTGATGGGACAGCCACTATGGGGACAACAAATGTGGAAGGAAATATATAGTAAGGTGTAACAAGAGCTAGGTCCTGGTGGTTTATCATGTTTCATCCCACCACCTACTGAGCCCCCCAGGGAATTAGGAAGCTGATGCTCTTATTAAGGTGAGGGCTATCTGTCCCCAGGTGCCCTTAGAAGGGGCTCACTGGATTCATATCAAGTCTGGCCACAGAGGAGCCAGCACAGGATGGAAAATAGCCAAAGCTGCTGGCATTCCCTGACATTCTGCAAGCAGTCCAGACCTGTGAGGCTTGTTCCCAACTATGGCCCCGGAGGATGGATGCCATGATGGGATGTGTACATAAGTCTGTCTCCCTGTAAGAGACAGGGCCATGCCAGCCAGTGAAGGATGTAAGTATGATCTCACTTGTGTGGACACTGCCACAGGCCTTATACAGGCTATTCCATGCAAGCATGCTACTGGTAAGGCTACTATTAAGGGCCTGACCCAGCTCAGTGTCATATATGGGTGCCCACGGGAGATTTGGTAGTGACAGGGGTACCCACTTTACAAGTGCAGTTATACAACCTGAGAATAACCAGGTTCAATGGTACTTCCACTGTCCCTATAATCCCATTGGGGCAGGGCAGATTGAAAGAAAAAAAGGGTTATTGAAGGAACAGTTGAGAGCCTTAAATGCAGAAGGAACCCTACGGGGATTGAAGAGAGTCCTTCCAGAAGCCATACAGCTATTAAATGAAAATCCCAGTACCAGGGGTGGGTTGCCCTCCTATAAGCTATTGGCCAGGGAAGCCCTGGAGGTCCCCCAAACCATAAGAGCTATTGCCACAAATGTTGGTTGCACACCAGATGCAGACGGTAAGACCCTATTGCTGAAGACACCGCATGTGGTTAGCATGGGAGGGAGAAGTCAGGCTGAGACTAAGCTGGAAACTCCCTGCCACTGGTTAGATGGCCTTTATTGTGCTAGAAGGTGCCATGCAGAAGGCCAGGGGAGAATTGTCCCCCACAGTCTTGCTCAATGACAGACCCCACATGTTACACTATCAACCTGCTAAGCAAGACGTTCCTACTGGTGCAGTAGTGGCTTGTCTAGTGTATGTGCAACCTGTAAATTTCCAATTGGATTTTAGACCCGCTCCCAGTGGGTGGAAGGGGACCCATATCTGGTACTGTAAGCCAGGTTGACCCCTAGTAGTGGAGGAAGTTATAGGCCCCAGTGGGGAACCCCCTGCTTTGTTTGACTAGATGGATGTGATGTACTTACTAAGGTACCATATGTGTTTATGCCTAAAGGTTAGATCATTATAACAATCAGTATTTGTATGGTTTATGTGGATGTTACTGCTTTCCTTTTGTTGCTGTTGCTGTGTTTTTGTTTTGTTTTCCACGTTAGGAGAAAATGGGAAGAATATCACTAAAAACAAATGATAATAAGATCCAAGAATTTCATACTGTGTTGCAGTGGGAAAGAAGCTCATCCCACACCTATTGTCCCCTTTCAAGACTCAGGGACATTTGCAGAAGAGGAGGGTGTGAAGGATGTAAGAGCCAGAAAAGGGGATGGACTGTAGAGTGAATTAATTCTCCAAGGAACAAACTGGATGGGTTGTGGAAAAACACCTCCCTCCCAGGCCTGGTGGTATTTATCCAGGACTACCTTTTGGGGAGGAAAGAGTAGGAGGTGGGAAAGTCCTATGCCCCTTCCAACCAGTCCATTGGTCTTGGATATAAGAAGGGGAGGGGCTAAATGCATTTAAGCTGAGGGATCCACAAGGTGGGCCCTTTTTTTTCTTCCCCTCCTTGCCATTTTGGATCAGACCCTCAGCAAGTCGCAATATCTGAGCCTGGTTGTGGATTTACTAGTGTAACTTATGAAGGGGAGGACGGATGCCCATTTTCTGTAAGTTACCCCTTACCCACTGCTCTGTTAGGAAGCTCAAGTGAATTAGCTAGAATTTGCCTAACTGTGAGTTGGGGGATTTGTGTCTGGTTTGTTGAAGGACCTGGGGAGGGAGGGACTAAACTTAGTCCCTTCCAAGAGGAATTTTAGCTACACATGGGGAGACAGAGCAGCATGATCAAGTGGGGAAGGAAGAATGGGAGTAGGAGCATGGGAAGAATTGAACAAGAAGGGAAGGACAGTTGGGGTCAAGTACTTCAAATTAAGACAGTGTTTCTATGTTAGGAGGGACTGGGAAGAAAGAAAAAGGGTGTCTCTTCTGAGGTCAGGGGTGTGGGCTAGATTTTAAGAGTGCCATGTAACATTAATGACTAATGGGAAGATGGTCAAATATTCAATGAATACATGTTGGTGAAAAAGGCCTGTTGTAAAAGTGTTTGTAAATGTAGGATGTTAAGAGACAGACATTTGGAGAGAAATGCATGAGTAGGGTGTGTATGTGTCTGTGTGTGTACTTTTCTTTAGTGTGTTAAATATTCTGGATTTTTCTCTTTCACCATTCAATTATTGTGTCAAAATTTAGCCTCAAAAGTTAAGTTGCAATCTACAGCATTAGCTCAGCAGTTAAGAGCACTGACTTCTCTTCTGAAGGACCCAGCTTTAATTTCCAGCACCCACATGGTGGCTAATAACTGTCTGTAACTTCAGTTCTGGGGCATCTAACACCTTCTGGCCTCTGCAGGCATTTCACCATACAGGTACATTTACACACATGAAAGAAATACATGTAAAATAAAAATGATAAAAATTATTTAAAAGTTAAGCTGGAAACCAAGTAGGAGATTGTCCTCAAGTAGTTTGGTAGTTTTTGTCAACTTGACACATATTAGAAATAGAGGGACCCTCAACTGATTAATTACTTCCATCAGCTTGGCCTGTGGGCATGACTGTAGGGACATTTTCTTGATTGCTAATTGATGAAAGAGGGCCCAGTCAACTATAAGTGGTGCCATCCCTAGGCAGATGAGCTGTGTAAAAAAAGTAACTAAGAGGCTGGGTGCAGTGGCTCTTGCCTTTAATCCTAGCACTCAGGAGGCAGACACAGGTGGATCTCTATGAGACTGAGACCAGCCTCATCTACATAGTGAGTTCCTGGCTGGTTGGGGTTTGGGAGATATTGTCAAAAAATAAAGAAAAGAAAAAGAAAGGTAGCCATAAGGGCTGAAGAGTTGATTCAGCAGTTAATTGCACTGGCAGCTCTTGCAGAGAACTCTGGTTCAAATCCCAGCACCCACGTAGTGGCTAACAACCATCCATAACTCCAGTTCTAGGGGATCCAAGACATTCAATGCCCTTTTCTGTCTGCCTCAGGCACTGCATGACATGGATGTATTTACATACATGCAGGCATAACACTTATATACAAAAAATAAAAATTTAAAAATCCAAAAAAATTAATAAAAGCAGTTGAACCAGCATTATCCAGTAAGCAGCATTATCCCATAGTCTCTGCTTCACTTCCTGCCTTCAGCCCTGGTGTCCCTCGATGATGGACTGTAAACTGACAGCTAAAATAAACCCTTTCTTTCCAAAATTGCTTTTGGTGTTTATCAAAGCAACTTACAGAAAGCAAGCTAGAACAGAAATCAAAGAGTAAAAGAAAAGTAAACTAAGCCAGTGAAAGAAACTTCCTCTTTTTCATATTTCTCTTCTCTCCTTTCTGGTATGTGAACAGTACAGATATAGACCCTGGCCCTTTACAATTTAAAAATTACTACTTAACAAGCCATGCTAGTGCAGTATTTTCACCACATTCCACAGGGACAAGAAATGTCTACTAGGTCCCCTGCTTCTTTTATAGAAAATGTTTCAGATAACCTCATTCCCTAAGGCTCTTTATAGGGCTTGCAAGGTTCTATTCTCAGGGTCCTTCCTAAGGAAGAGAGGTCTGAAATTATCATACACACTCTCTTAGGCCCAAAAGATGCCTGTTGTAGCAAAGGGGAGAAAAACATTTAATATACAGTCTGAGGTATTCTCAGTTAGATGTGAGACACCTCATGGACATAAGTGCCAGTTCAAAGAAAAGACTGAGGACATGGTTCGAAGATACTCATTTATACTTTTGTTCTAGACACTGAAAAGGTTAGTGACTTGCATACATGTATAATTTCTGTAGCTCCAAGTCAAGAAATTCAGGGACAACCAGGGCTATATATCTAATAATGCCCTTGACCATATAATACCTCCTCATACCCTGAACTTCAAGAAAGTAATACATTATTTTAAACTTAAAGTTTTTCAGTACTCATTAAAAAACCCATTACACAAGGAAGTAGTAAAAGAATGACAAAAATAATTAAAATTCAGATTTCCTTGCAAGGGCACAGCCTCCTGGTGAATCACATATGAATACCGCTCACCCCAGTACTTATTCCACATCAAAAATATATTACATCCCCAAACAGGATTCAAAGGACCTACAGAAAATGTACACACAGGAAACTCGTTAGTACACCTTTTAAAATTACCCTTTCTTGTTTTCCTTTCTAAGTGTTATAAGATTGACTATACTAAACCCACACATGCATTTGTTTACATGTATACATGCATACATTATAGACTAGGTTCCACATATAAGGGAGAACATGCATATTTTTTCTTTCTGAGATTGACTGACCTCACTTGTTATTATATACTCTGGGTTCATCCATTTTCCTGTGAATTTTGTGAATTCATTTATTCTTTAGAGCTGAATAATATTCTATTGTATATGTATACCAGATTTTCATTATTCTTTCATTAGTTTATGGACAACAAGGGTGCTTCCATTTGTTATAGTGAATAGAACAGTAAGCATGGAGTTGCAAACATCCTCACAGTGAGGTATGGAGTTCTTTGGGTTTATATCCAGGAATGATATTAGTAGTTCTATTTTTTATTTTTTTTGAGAAACCTCCAGACTTCTTTGTATAATACCTGTACTAATTTGCGCTCCCATAGTAGTGAATAAGGGTTTCTCTTTGTGCACATCCTTTCTAACATTTGTTGTTGAATTTCTTGGTGATGGCTATTCTGACTGGAAGGAGGTAGTATATCAAAGTCATTTTAATTTTCATTTTCCTGATGACTAGGGATGTTGAATGCATTTTAAAATAGCTATGGGTCATTTTTATTTGTGGGTTTGAAAACTCTGTTCAACCCGTTAGCTCATCTGTTGATTACTAGTTTTATTTCCTTGATGTTTAATTTCTGCAGTTCTTTGTAAAGTCTGGATATTAACCCTTTGTCTGAGATATAGTCGGTGAAGACTTTTTCCCATTCTGGGAGCTGGGTGGTCTGCTAATAGTTTCCTTTGCTGTGAAGAGAATTTTTGTGTCCCGTCTGTTGATACATGGAGCTAGTTCCTATGCTATTGTTGTTCTGTTCAGAAAGTTCTGGCCGACTCCTGTGTATTGAAGAATATTCCCACTGTTTTCATCTAGAATTCAGTGTTTCAGGTTTTAAGTTAATGTCTTTGATCTATTTCAAATTATTTTTGTACAAGGTGAAAGTTGTGAATCTAATTTTGTTCTTCTGTGGTGAATATCCAGTGTTCTCAACATCTTTTATTGAATAGGGCTATCTTTTTTCTAATTGTATATTTGTTTTTGTCAAGGATTAAGTGGGCATAGCTTTGTCAGCTTACTTCTGAGTCTTCTATTTAGTTATATTGGTACTTCTGTCTGTTTTTATGCCAGTGCCAAGCTGTCTTTATCACTATAGCTCTATAGCATAATTTGAGGTCTGATATTATAATGCTTCCAGCTGTGTTCTTAATGCCATAAGATTGCTTTTAATCTTTTGTGGTTCTATATACATTCTTGAGTTGGTTTTTCTAGATCTGTGATTATGTCATTGGAGTTTTGATAGATATTACATTAAACTTGTAGAATGTGCATTAATTTTGGTAGTATAGTCATTTTCACAGTGTTCTGTCAATTGAGCATCATGGAAAGTGTTTCCATTGTCTAGTATCTTCTCTGATTTATTTTTCAGAAGAAATAATATTTAAGGTGGTAGATCAGGTTTCTCTCCACCGTGAGTCAGCATTGTGGGTTCAAAAATGCCAGCTACTTTACTACATACTTGTATTTTTGTGGGTCTCCTGGTTTTTTGTTTTGTTTTGCTTTTCTACCTGCTTGGTAATACACCCACAACCAATGTCTTTGACTCAAACATAGCATACTAAAATCTGTTAAGCCTTTGTTGTCCAAAAAGTCTTCTCAACCTTTGGCCCTTACCATAGTCATTCCTTTTTAAAGTACCAAATGCTATTAGTCTCCACACTGTACAATTCAATGGCAACTTCATAGGCTTCATTGCACCTGTTGGCAGCACTGGTACAATTAACCTTTCATTGCTTCTTGATAGATGCTCTTTGTATTTATATAGTACATTGTGTTTACCCCACTTTCTCCTGCACCTTTTTCACTTTCCACACCTGACTAGTGGGAGTGTCCCAAGCCTCAGCTTTTGGCCTATCTTTCTGCATATGTTTAAAGACCCATGTCTCTTTAAATATTCCAAAAATATGGTTAACCTAAACATCACATAGCTATTCTTAGCATTCTCTTGCTCTTCAGGCATGTATATGCAAGTGTCTTAATTGACTTTAGATATATCTACTTTAGATATCTAATAGGCATTGGAAAATTCAGTAATATGGAATATTGTGTAGCAGAAAAAAATATTAGCCACACAGGCAATTTATTCTTTTAGTAGCCAAATCTTTAAATGTTTAAGGAAACATTATGTTACTATTAACTATTTAACTCTACATATTCAAAACATCATTTTAGCATGTAATTACTATAAAATTACTAATGAGATATTTCGTGCTTTTTGTTCCTACAACTTTAAAATATGGCTTGCATTTTATACTTACAGAGCATCATAATTCTGAATAGCTCAATTTGGAATGCTAGAGTCCACAGGTGTGAACAGTGTAAGGTTATATCTTCGCATTTCCTTAGTTTTTCATTCATTTCTTGTTAATTATGACTATACTACCAGCAGTTTCTCATCATTGTGAGTTCTTACCCTAGAAAGGAGCCCTGAGGTGCCAATTTTGAGAGTTCACTTGTGCTGTTATTCCAATACCTTTAGTGTTCCTTGAAATGAGCCTCTTGTCCTTTCGTAGTATTGAAAAGAGAAAAACCTCAGTTTCAGCTTTCATTTCCGTTGAATTGGTGAGTTCAAGGTTCTACTCTTACCCAGTTAGACACTGTTCCATTCTAGCCATTCCTTGATATCTGCAGGTAATTGATTCCAGGAATCTTGATGGTTACAAAAATCTTTAGATGCTCAGTTCCCTTTATAAAATGGGACAATAGTGAGTCATACTGTCATATGCCTGTAGTCCTGGCTATTCAACAAGAACCCAAGAGGGATTACTTGAGGCCAGGAGTTTGAGGCCAGTTTGGGCACAAGATCCAGACTACCATTTTAAAAGAGGGAGGGAGCTTGCAAGATTTATATTGAACCTGTGTACATCCCACATACTTTTAAGTATTTACTAAGTTACTTAAAATGTTAAATTCAATGCTGTGCAGGAAGGTGTTACATTATTTAGAGAATAATGACAAGAAAAATCTGCATATTCTGTACCTATGCATTTTTACTTTTGAATACTTCTGATGTGTAGTTGGTTTGATCTATGGATGCAAAACCCAGATACAGAGAGCTGACATATCTTTTTCCTCCAACAAATGCTGATGTCATGTGGTTTGTGGTCTGTTCATATCTGTTTGAATTTTTAGATATTTTATAACCCAGATTTGTTCAAAATATTATCCATGTATTATGGACTATAGTTGCTCTTTTTTTACCTGGGTTTGGAAGGAAATTTAATAAAACCTGTAGAACTACTGCTGTCACATAATCTCTCTCATAATCTGTACTACCCAATTCCCTTACTCTATGAAAAATGTGCCAACTCCTTTTTAATTGTTTACTTAATACCTGATGATAATAGTATATATAGTCAGACTGTTTATATTTCTGGAAAGAATACAAATGGCTCTATTATCTTCACTAATGGAATAAAGTAGGAAAACATTAAATTCAAGTACTTCTCAGGTATTAAAACCTGCATATATATATATATATATATGTATATATATATATATATATATATATATATATATATAAACATAAAGAATATCCTTGGAACTAAAGAAAATTCTGACGACATGCATTTTTTAAAGCTAAGGTCTTATGCAACCCAGGTTGGTCTCAAACTTGTTTATGTAGTCAAAGTTGATCTTGAACTGAGCCTCCCAAGTACTGAGACAACAGTTTATATGGTGCTCGCAATTGAACCCAGAGCTTTGTGCCTACTAGGCAGGTACTCTACCAACTGAGCTACATTATCAGCCTCTGAACATATATTTTAAAAAGTCTTCAGGGTTATATTTCTTTTTCTTGATTAGTTTTATACATTTCCAATAGCTCAGACAAAAAAACAGACTCGTGTGTGTGTGTGTGCGTGCGTGTGTGTGTGTGTGTGTGTGTGTGTGTGTGCTTTACAGGAAATGAAACCCAGGGCCTCATAAAAATACTAAGCAAACACTGTACCACTGAGTCATACACCAAGTCCTAGAAATGTAGAGTTTTAACGCAGTAAGTCTTACAAATTCCAATTACTGGAAGGTCATATTTATTTACAGTTTACAGATATGGAGAGTGAGAGTCAGGGCAATTTTGATTTTTAAGATCTCATAACTGATATATACTAGCTCTGCACTCTCTGTTTTATTCCCAAAGAGCTTAGTCAACCTATCTAGCTAGCATGACTCCCTTGAAGACCAAATCTCCCTCACCCAGTAGTGATCAGTTGCGAATAGTTCCTCAGCTACTGTTGGGGTTTCTTACCCAATTTCTCCCCTTTTATGCTGTGTTTTTCTGTTTGTGTGTGTAGATTGAGTTTGGTTGGGTCTTATGTATGCTGTCACCATTACTGTAAATTCATATGAGCAAGTTCCCAGCCTGTTTCCTTTTTGCCTTACTGTCTGTTACTTGATAAGTTGGTTAATCTAAAATACTGTGACCCTTTTGTCCATTGTCAACAGAAATAGTGCATGTCCCTGAGATTTTGATATAAAGATTAAAATGAATGGTACATGTGTCTGGCGTGTAGTGGAGTGCCTGTCTCGTTGTCATTAGGCTGATTATCACATATATCTAAATATTTTTTACTACACAGCTAGATGCTAAACATTTTCCTCTTGCCTTTACCAAAGCAGCAGTACTTTAAAATCAAATAATAATTTTATTGTGTTTGCTTTGAAGGATAAATGAATTTTCACAGGCCATCGAGCAACATTTTTGTGATAGTGGAGGCTTCTGAACAAAAGTATATAATTAAAGTATTGAGTCTCTAAGGTTCAAATTCAGAATGTGACAAATCTGGTCTTGAATTAGTTAGGGAGTGTGGTGGTTTGAGTGAGAATGTCCCCATAGACTCCAAGTATTTGAACATTTTCTCCCCAGTTGGTGGTGCTGTTTTGGGAGGTCTTAGAAGATATAGCCTTGTTGGAGGAAGCACATCACAAGGGGAAGACTTAGAAAGTTATTGAACCTTGCCAGATTTCCAGGCATGCTCTGATTCCTGTGCCTTCTTGAAGATGTGAGCCTCCACTTTCTGCCCCTGCTCCACCTACCTCCAGCCACCATGCCTCCCTGTCATGACAGACTCTAATTCCCTGGAACTGTAAGCTCAAATAAACTCTTCTTTCCATAAGTTCCCTTGGTCACAGTGTTTTATCACAGCAACAGAAAAGTAGCTAATATGGGGGAATGCTTCTGACAACAGTATTTTTCTTCCAGGTGTTATTTTCATCTTGGTTCATTTAAAAATTTCATTTTAATGGATGAATGTAACATGCCTGAAGTTAACATTATTGACTGCAAGTTACATTATTATTATGTCAAAAGTGAATCTATCAGATAAAAATCACAGTATTTCTTATGTGTTGTATGTACTATCTTAATATATATTATAAATATAAACATTTAATAGATGTAACATCTTTACAAAGTGGATATTCACATTGAGGCCATTTTCAGAAATAGAGGCAATCTGAGATATAATAAGAAAATCACAGATTTCATAATGCTCCTTTGCAAGGTTATAAACTTCTCTTTTGAAGGAAACTGCAAAAAGTCTTACTATTTCACACAATATGAGGATTTGGACATCTTCGTTTATCACTCTTTATTGTGAGGAATTTTCTATTTTGTATGTTTAAACTTAATCAACTCAAACTTCATAATGAAGGTGAGAAACAACTCAGTCCAACCACCATAATTCAAAGTCACATGTGAAAATAATCATAGCAAAAAGTTGTAATTTATTGTAGAGGGAGGAATGAAATATTTACAGGCATGATCAAGTTTAAAAAGTGGCAACAACTGAGTCACTAAGATGGGTCAGTGCATAAAGATGCTTTCTGCCAAACCTGGCTACCTGAACTTGATCACTGGGATGTACATGGTAGATAGAGAGAACTGAGGATGGAGAAAACAGACTCTGGCAAGTTGCCCTATGGACTCTATACAAACACCATGGAATGCACATCTATATACATGCTTGCACACACAAATAAGTGTAATTAAAATTTTTAGAAAGAAATGCTTCTTCTTTTGAATTTTTATGGTATATCCATACCTGCCTTTTGTGACCCTGACCGCTGAGTGATGGCCAATCTCCAGAAATACCTATGAACTGTGAAAGGGGCCTTAAATGGTCCCTGCACCACTTAGAGCTGGACACAGTACTCTTCTGTGGGGAAGGTCCAAGAATATCTGAAATACTTCAGCAGAAATTTTCCCTGAAGTTTGCTGGCCAATCACCTATTATAATGTAAGTCTAGTTTCATGAGCATGTGACCTGTGTAGTTATACAGGTCATGATTTACTAAAATGGAAAAACATCCTGTGGAGATAGCCTGAGTAGGCTAAGAGGAAATAACTCCCAGAGAAACATCTAATGAAAAACATGTTGTGACTCTGACTCCCCAATTTCCTCTGTAAACAAAATTCCACCACAATGCCTCTGTATAAAAGGACTGCTACTGCTCAATAGACTGGCTCAGCTTAATCAGACTCCTTGACTTGCCGTCCCTTCTCTCTCGTACCTCCTGCCCCTATTCTTTTCCAGGAACCTAAGTTCGTGCTCCCGTTACTGCCCTGCTGGCTGGGGCAGTTGTCATCATAAAATTCTTAATGATTTTGATATTTTTTAATTTTAAAAGAAAATCTCAAATTTCTTAATATTTTTTTCCAGACAAAGTATCATGTATCCTAGGGTGCTCAAAACTTGCTATGTAGCTCAGGTTAACCATGAACTCCTGATCTTCCTGCCTCTTATTCCTAGGTGTTGGAATTACAGGCCTACACCACCAAAGCTAGATCCACATTTTCATTTTTCAGTGGACTTCACCAATGATGTGCTTGATCCTAAGACTATTTCCTGGATTTTGTTCTTAAATCAATGAATTTGAATTTTCAATTAACAGAAGCCCAAGAAGTGTAAATAGTGGCCAGGAAAAAGAAAATGACATTATTGTATGAATGAACCCAGGGTGACACAAACTACATGGGCCACTGAAGTCAGACAGGCCTGGGATTGAAAGCTGGACACATCTCTGCCTTGCTATATGACTTTGAGCAGATCATATAATCTCTCTATTCTTCATTCTTCTAGTATAAATTTGAGTCAAAAATAGTATCAATTCCTAATCACACAGTTTATGGTTCATGTCCTTCCACTGAGCGTTCCAGAGTCCTTTGTTTTAGCCATGTCAGAGACCTGATTTAACAGCTTTTGGAAATTATATTTCTGCAGAGCTACCTTGCCAAGGGACTATGAGAACTTTGTTGACTTGATAGAGCTGGGATTTTATCTGTGTTCCACATCCCATAAAGAGTTATTTATTGAATCAATGTGCATGCTCAACAGAAGAAGAATTGATTTACAAAATATTTGTCAAAAATAATTTCTGAGAAATGTATGAACTTAGGGTTTTTCTCCTGTAGAGAAATAGACTTGTGTTCTTTACCCTTTTCCTTTTTCAGAATCATGAAGAACTAGTGTTGGAGCTGGGGGTGTAGCTCAGTAGGTAGAATATATGCCTAGCATTCATGAAGCCCTGGGTTTGATCCCTAGGACAGCATTAACCTGGATTGGTGGTGCATGCCTGGCATCCCACCAATCAGAAGATAGAGGCAGGAAAGTTAGAAGTTCAAGTCAGGCTTGTCTACATAGCAAGTTCACCCAGCCTGGATATTGAGATCAGGCTATGCCCTACTCTAAGTTACTCCATATTGTATAAAATAGTGATTTCATAGACTTTACAATGCCCTAGGAGACTCTATTTTATAAGCAGCTTTTGAGTCCATTTTGAGGGTGAAAGATGACTGCAGCTCCTATATGAATCCAGTACCAGAACACACCGATCATTGACTTACTCCTTGGGGTAGAAAAGGAATCATCCTGTGATTTTATTGAAGTGGATTGGGACTATAGAGTCACATGGATATATACAATCATTTCAGGGAAAAAGATGCCCAAGAACGTATTTGGCATGCCAGACCAAGGAAAAGGTACAACACTCTCACCTGAACTACATCAAGTGATAGACACAACACTGCCATGGCATGGCCACACACCAACCTACTGTCTGATACTTTCAGTATGTGGGTCTAGTACTGAGGCCTTCCCTACTGTTCTGCAGTTTCAGCTTAGTTTGGACCCCTGCTGTTGCTGCAGCCTCCTCCACAGCCTATGCATATACCTATTCATATGTCTGGACCTGGACCTGGACTTGAACCTGACCTACTGTTTTTTTTTTGTTTTTTTTTTTTTTTTGTGCTCCAGACCACAGTCCAGCATTGCAGCTGAACTCTAAAGCTTTGTTTTCAAACCTGATTCTAGCAGCTTCTTGCCAGCACTGGTCTGGTTTGTTATCAATACAGACTTTCTCAGTCCACTTCTGAACACTCTTGAACTCTGCTACAACCTCTTTAACCTCTTCTGTAACGTGTATTTATATATTCATAGAACTATCTACCTATATTTACTGTGTAATATGATAGTATTAGTAATTAAGATTGGAATAAAAGTACCTACATTGATCTAGTCCAGGCTTACAAGAAAGCAGAATATATTACAAATTGCTGTCACAGAAACTGATAAACCTTTTGAATTTATTGGTACTTAATAAATTCTGACATTTTCAAAAGACACAAATGTGTTCCTCTATGTTTCTAGCAAAGTACATTCATGATATTGGACTTCATAAGATTAGGTCAAAAAAACAAAAGGGAACCAAAGAAACTAGCATGTTTCTGATATTTTTACTTTATAATGCAGTTGGCAACTTCTGTTTTACTTTCTGCCTCAGACATGGCCTCACAATAGGCGCATACTAAACATAATATTGTAGGGTCTTCTACATACACTATTTCTGATATTTTATTGGCTGAATAGAAGCCAGGAAATTACAAAATTATTGAATTTCATTTTATATGTAAAAGCCTTAAAGTAATTACCTGGCTTTTAATACCACAAGTAAATCTTTGTGTGTGTGTGTGTGTGTGTGTGTGTGTGTGTGTGTGTGTATGTATGTGTGTGTCTTCCTAGCTCCAATGCCAGGAAAGGAGAACAGTCATGAGAGAGGCCAGGTGGTTGAATAGTTTGAAAACAGCCACAGACAGATAATATTACTTTATTCTTCAGCACACAGGCCTACAAGCAAACACATACAGGTTGGCAAAGGCAGAGGCTCAGGCTTCTGACCTCTAGGTTATATTTATACAGAATCACACAAAAGTGGCATCCTTCTAAGAATAGTTATATAATAGATTGCACCAGTGTTTACTTTTGGGGTCCCTGGACATCTGGTATCAACCATTTTATGTTGACTCATAGTGTTAGTCATCTTGACCCATGCTTGGTATTCATATAGTGCCATGTTGTTTAAACTGGTTAAACATAAACTGACCCTTAGGACTTTTTGTTTCCTGAGTTACACCCCTTTGAGATAACTGGTCATTTATCAGAGCAGGCCTATAGTGATGCTATTTGAGTCCATAATCCACAACAGTGGAGATAACATTCTATGTTTTGTAGGTTCTTAGACTCTGTAAGTTTTCCAAGTTCTTAGGCCCTTCAGGCTCTCAGGCCTATTACTTGCTCTCTGGGAATGCATATTTTCCAGCTCACAGGCCCTCTTAGGCCCACTATTAACTCTAGCATCCCTGATACCTAAGGGCGGAAGGGCACGTGCATCCATCTTTCATTGTCCATCTGAGCAGCCCAAGCTTGGACTTGGATGCCAGTAAAATGCCAATCACTTTTCATGGTATAGGGCTGACATACCCTGTGCAGAGGTATGTCAAGGCATGTATAGTTGCCTTCTGGTCAGTCTGGGCAATAGGGTAGGTAAACAACAGATCTGTAGCATATCAACAGCCTTCAGACAGTGGAAAGGGCTGGATATAGTCAACTTTCCATGTCTTCAGGGATTCTTCTCCCCTGTTGATCCAGTGAGGCATCATTTCCAGTCAACACTATTTGGGGAATGCCTGAGCACACACCTGACATTGCTAACATGTATTCACCATCTTTTCCTGAGAGACGCCTAGTCTCTAATAGGCATTCACTTGTGTAATTGTCTTACTTTCTACATGCCCATATGGGTAGAACAGCAATGTATCCTCTGCTACTGGATTTTGTGACCACCTAACATGGGTTAATGTGTCAGCTTTGTCATTCCTGGGCTGAGTAAAGGTTTATGGCCTGCCACAGATTTCTGTATCACTAAATATCAGAAGTCTTCACTGTGGGTAGCTCCCCAGGGGTCAGTGCCCCACCTCTGAATCCTGCAGGTGCCATATGAGGATTCACAGAGTAAGTACCCTGTACATAGCCCAATTATCAGTGCACACATGAAGGGTGTTAGTCATGCAGTCCTTAATTCAATCCATTGGCTCCTTTGACTGACTCCTGTCTCTGTCCAGACAATGTCAGTGAACAGCTAGACTGACACTGCCATCCATGTGGCCCATGGCCTCCAGCTGGAACTATCAGTTTACCAAGTATCAGAATTCAGAGTAGTTCCTTCTCGATAGGGCTTGGTTCCATAGGCTCTATCTCTTGAAGACCCATGTCTGGCACTGTCTTATATTCTATTGGTCCCAGGACCTCTTGTAACTTAGTTGTTAGGAGATTATTGCTTAGTAGTCCCCTCTGGTCTAGGTAGGTTCACCACTTAGTCAAAGTAGGAGTTTGGGCCAACCTTGATTTTGGAGTGGATAATGACCAAGATTATACCCAGTGATAGATTTACAAGTCTTCAAAGTAGCATAAAATGCTTCAAAATGCTTCTCAATAAGGGTGTTGCAGGACTCAGCCTGCCTCTACACTTGAGACCAAAATCCTATGGGTAATTTCCTCTTTTCCATATGTGGCCATAGGCCTCAACCAAACTCTATGGTGTTAGTGGTCACATCCATTCAAATGGTTGAATCTGGTCAGTAGGTCTAAAGCATCTGTGCTTGGTCAATGGCCTTCTTGGCCTCTTTTGTTTTCTGTAGTATGTAGGCCAGAAATCAAGTTTGAGTGTCATTCCTTAACTGTTCCTTGTTTTTCTTTTTCTTTTTTTTTTTTTTGAAACAGGGTCTTTCTCTGGGACCTGGAGTTCTCTCATTGGACTAAGTTGTCTGGCCAAGTAGTCCCAGTCTTGAAGTCAAGTGTTTTACTGACAGCTATCACCCCAGCCCTAAGGCATCCATTCTTTTTGATGTTCTGACTTTGTTTGGTTTGGTTTGGTTTAGGTTATTTGAGATAGGGTCTCTCTGTAGCCTCCGCTGGCCTAGAAATTGCTATGTGGACCAGGTTGGCTTGGATCTCTCAAATCCATTTGCCTTTTCCTCCTGAGTGCTGGAATTAAAGGCTTGAGCTGCCACACCTAGTGCAAGGCATCCATTCTTAAAAGGCTAATTAGCATTAGTAGTGTAGGGACAAAGCCAACTCAGACCTCCTGAATTTTAATTGACCCACCCTGCCACATTCCAGGTCTGGAGGCTAAAACTTCAACACACATCCTGGCACCATGTCAAGACCCCACAAATGATGGGGTCTGAGTTGTCCAATACAAATATTCCCCAAGGAACAGACAGGTTCTAAACCAACCAATTCCAAGGTTAAACTAGCCAGCACACCCACACTGCCACCCAACCTTTAAGAATGGGCTGTACCCAGGGGAGGGTGAGCAGTTCCCTGATCTGGCTTTGGAAGCTGCCCTGGGCATGCCGGCTTGACTTGCTTTGTTTGCCAAATTATGTAAATAAACTTCCTTTTTGCATCAAACTGGAGTCCTGGGGTTTGTTCCCACTTCTCAGAGCCTAACAGTAGCACTGTGTTTGGTGAGAAATTGAGGAATTATTCAAATTCCCTTCTGCAGCCAGGTGTGGTAGCTCACCCTATTCTCCAAAGATTTCAGAATGTGAAGGCAGAATACTGTGAATTTTGAGCCAGTCTGAGCAGCATAGTAGGATCTTGTCTAAAAAACAAAAGTAAAAGCTTCTCTCAAGACACTTCCTTTGTTTTTATTTCTTCTTTCATCTCCTTCCTTCCTTTCTCCTTTCATCTCTCCCTCCCTTCCTTTCTCTCCTACTTCCTTTATATAAGTGCTTTGTAGCTGAGGATGACCTTTAATTTCTGATTCTTCTGCCTTTGCCTCCTAGTACTGGAATTACAGTCTAGTGCCTCTACATGTGAGTTTGTGTAGTGTTGGAACTGGAACTCAGGACTTCATGCATGCTAGGCAAACACTCTACTAACTGAGCTATACCCACAGCCCCTACATTTCCTTCTCTATAGCATTTTTTATACTGAATACCAGTTTTCAGTGGACATCTTAAGTGTGATGTTTCCCAAACCTCAGGCATTCAAGGAAAAGTTTCAGCTTTAGTCTTCATTTTTGATTTTTCTTCCCCTTTGTCTCCTTTTCTGTCTTATTTTCAACCTCAGTTATTTCTTGGTTTTTCTCCTCCATCCTTCTCTGTTTTCCACACTCCCTCCCTTTTTTTCCTTCTTCCTTTACATTGTACAGATAGTTTTTGTTGTTTATATAAACAGATGATGATGATTTTATTTTTATAGTTTGGCTTTTCTGAACATTTGTGTAGATATCTATATAGAAAAAGTTTTCTTTTCTCTTGAGTAAATACCTAGTAGTGAAATAGAGGGGTTAGATGATTACTATTCATTTATTTTACTTTACCATGCTAGGGATGGAACCTAGGGCTTTGTCCATCCTAGGAAGTCCTCTATCATAGTGCTGTAGTTCTAACTCAATATTTATTTAGTTTTTAAAAGTCATTTTCCAAACTCTATTAGTTTGTTCATACTGGTAGTATGATTCTAATTTTACATACCTAGTAATAGTTGACAAATATTTAAAATTCAGACATTTTAATAGATGTATAGGTGATATCTTGTAACAGTTATTTACTTCGATTTATTTAGTCTTTGCTTTTTGAGACACAGTCTTACTATGTTGCCTAGGTTAGCCTTGAACTTGCAGTCTTCTTGCCTCTGCTTCCCAAGTGCTAGAGTTATAGGTATGTGAAATGATGCCAGGAGTTATTATAGCTTTTATATATTTTGTTCCATTTAGTCCCAACAAAAGTTATATGAGGAAAGAATTATTACTAAACTCAATCTTCTAGATGGGGACACTGAGGCAGGAAAAAGGTCAGAGATTTTCCCATGGCCACACTGAACATTAAATTATGAAGTTCATATGAACCAAGCAAACTAACTCTGGAGTGTACCCTGTGAGACATTTTGCTACATGGTATTAGGGAGGCAGCATGAAAGTTTTGGCCAGGTCCCTAAGCTATGAAGTTCATAGTATAGATTCAAATCCAAGAATGCATGATTTGAAACCTCCTTAATTTTAACTCATGTTGTTCTTTTCCTTAATTGTGTGCCTTTGCACTCTTGTACTGTACCTCACAGACATTGTATATTAAGCAGATATTTGTTAAACAACTATTACACAATTGGCTAGGGGAAAAATCAGGGATAGAGCTATTGCACTTAAAATTCACACACTGTAGAAGAGAAACAAGCACATAAAAATTCCATTGGATTGTGGTGAATATTATAACTACCATAACTGCAGTCTTCTTGAAAGAGTTACTTCCTTAATCAATCATCTCTTAATGGATAAGTAGCAAGTATATATGAGAAAGGAATGTGGAAGTAGTACAGACAAAAATCAAGCTACATATTCTCAACATTCAATGGCATAGAAAATCATTCCCATTCCAAATGGGGAATGAAAGGAATGATCAGACCAAAGAAGATTGAAACCCAGTAGAATAAACAACAATGTTTACAGATCAATGCTCAGTACCTCAGGCTCATGATAGAATCTTTGTGCTCCAAAAGGTTTTGGTATCCCACCCCTCCAGCTTTGCTACCTGTAGCACACATAGCTTTGTCCTTGGACTGACTCCACTCCATGCCTACAGCTTTCTTTGATCAATGTCCTATGGCCCTGACATCGCCAACATCCTAGAATTTCCACTGAAATTTATGGTTCACATTCACAGCTTCACACAGTGGCTTCTAGGGTCCTTCTTGCTGGGACTCTAACCCTGCCACATATTGTCTAAGCTCAGTAGCTCTCTGGAACTGTGGGGCAAGACTCCATGACCCTTTCAATCTTTCATCTTTCATGCCTGCCAAGCCACTACTATGTGGATGACTCTGTTAAGTGTTACTTTCAGTTTTGGATGGTGTTTGCACACCCCCCCCCCCTGGATCACAGTTCCATCACACATTGCTAAACAAAAGTTTTCCAAGAGTACGGAAGTAGTAGTCTCATCTTTCAATTTACATACAACAAATAAATTTTCATTTTCACAAAATGGAGCCTTCAATGATTGGGATCTTACCCTCAGGACACCTTTCCTGTTGTACCAGCACAAAGCTCAAAGTTTTTCTTTTTTTTCAATTTTTAAAAATATTTTTTGAATATTTGGTAACACCTTTGACAGTTACTACAGATGCGCCTAAACCTGCTTTGTTTGTAAGGTTAAACTCATACTCTTTCTTTCTCCAAGGATGCAGCTTTCATGAGTTGTCACTCAGATTGGAGTGGGGTTTCTTGGTGATCCAGCTGCTCTTAAGTCAGTCATACTCCTATAAGTAAACTCATCCACATTCCAGGAAATAACCCTAAAAAACTCATTGTTTTGCAAAGATGCACTTTGGTAGTATTGTTACTTTGATCTGTTAATTCCCTATCTGAGGAGAATAGATATTTGCTGAGGACCAAACAATAGCTTAAAATAACTCTGCAACTTGCAGAATATCCTGTGGAGACAGCTTGAGTAAGCTAAGAAGAAATAGTTCCTAAAGAGGTTGATTTTTAGACATTGACCACCAGAAACATACTGACTGCTAGTCTGGAGTGAATCAGTTATGTAATGTAAAGCTGTTAAAAAAAGATATGTTGTAAGAGATAAGGTTGAAGAAAAACAACTTGTGACTCTGATCCCCCTCCCCAAATTCCTCTGTAAAACTTCCATTGTGGTTCAGTGTCTTAAAATTCCTTGGTATAAAAAGACTGTGGTTATTCAATAAAGTTGGCTTGGCTTGATCAGAAAATATTTCAGACTTGCTGGCCATTTCTCTCCTCTGCCTTCTGTCTTTATTCTTTTTCAGGTACCTGAGATTCGTGCCCCTAGCTGTTGCCCCACAGGCCGGGGCAGATATTTGTTCACATCTCTACAGAAAAGTTGAAACAAAAATGTCTTGATATCTCTACTATGATGAACTGTACTCTCTTGAACTGTGAACACACTTATTGCACATTTTTCATATCTTTGTGCTCCAGTTTTTGCTATCTTTCACTTAGCAATAGTCATGACACAGACTGAATGCTATCTTATCTGAAATTACCTCCAACAAACAAATTAATTCATTATCTTTAAGTTGAACTTCCCTCAAGTTATCAGGATATAGGCAGAATACAGCCAGATTCTTTGCCAGAAAATCATATGGATGTCTGCTATATCAGTTCCTAATACTCTCCTTATTCTCCTCTGAAACCTCATGAACTAGGCCTGCACTGTCTTCATTTCTCTCAAAATTATCCTCTAGGCTCTCACAGAAATGGCCTATTACTGGTCCAAAGTTCAAAATTCTTCCACATTTCTCCCACAAACCAATTCCAGTTTTATCACAACAAAAATGTTGTTACTTGTTTTAGTTACTGTGGTAAAGTACCTTGACAAAAGTGTCTTAAGAAAGAAGTAGTTTATTTTGGTTCACAGGCATGGTGAGAGGTTAACCTAATCTAAATAATCCCTCAAATGCAAGCCTACTGGAGTGTCTTCTAGATGGTTGTAGATTCTGTCAAGTTGGTAATCAGTATAAACCATCACAAAACTTCTGGTCAGAGTATCTCAGAATTACCTGAGGCAGGTGTGATTAATATAAATTGTATTGGTACATTGTCATATACTATTTGTGCTTGTTGAGAGCTGACTCCTTAAACAAAAGACAAGCTCCTTTGTCTCAGATGCAAGTGTTTTTACTAAGTATCAGCTGAGACTCTTTGGCCTGGTTCAGACTGGCCCTCTGACCCTGTAATAGGGAGGAAGAACAGCAAATAGTAAAGATACTAAAAATGTTGCACCCTTGAGAACAGCTAGAAGGTAAGCTACTTCCAACAGAGACTGTTATTGTTTTCCCATGGTTTAAAATGCCTACTGTAGGAACCATAAAGCAGAAGTTCATCCAAGGAAAGTTCTCTGGAACTCTACATAGGGAACTCCAGTAGGACTGTTTCAGCAGGGATTCCCCAGTCATTTCTGCTAGATGTTGCAAGCACCAGATTTGATGAGGTTTGCTGTCTACTATCTGCTAATTATTCTTTTATTGCCCCTTGCTGTATACTTAATAAACTCACTCATTTTGAGGCAGGCAAGCATAGGGAATAGTTACTTGGGACTGTACTTGGTTTGGATTATGCACATCTTCCTTGTCTAACAGTATACTTGGCAGCCTAGCTCCCCTGGACGTACTATGTACACACCCCTATCTAATGCACCTACCAAACTCAGTCCCTACCTCTATCTGAACAAAGAAATAAATTTCTCCTCCTTTAATAGCCATAAAATTGAACAGTTTCTATTCAAATGTTTTCCCAGTACTAGTCTGAGGGCAGTAGGGCAAATTCATCCTGAACTGGTATTGAGTGCAGAGACAATAAGGCAAGATTGCGTCCTCAAGTGAATGTTTATAAACACGTCTCTATTTGTAATCTTTAAAAAATATTATTTATATTTAATATATATGAATGTATTGCCTACATGTAGGTAGGTCTACCCATGTCATGCAATGCCCGAGGAGGTTAGAAGAGGTCATCCATCCCTGGAACTGAAGTTATGGACAGTTATTAGCCACCATGTGGATGCTGGGAATCAAACCCGAGTCCTCTGCAAGAGCAGCCAGTGCTCTTAACCTCAGAGACATCTGTCTAGTCCTCCTCTATTTACAATCTTACATATATGCATAAGTGAACATGCACATGATTAAAAGCAGGTGCATAATGGGAAGGGACAAGTGCAGTAGGAAAATGGGTACACGATCTAATCTGTCAGTCAAAACAGAACTACTCTCATGATGTCCCTTACTAACTCAGCTACTTCTTTTGAACCTCATAAACATAAACCCCCTGTCTTAAGAATTCTCCTCTTGCAGTGAGGCCCAGCGTTCAGCCCTGCCCCCTTAGGTTTGAACTGACTGAGCAAAGGGAGAATGCTCTCCAGTTAGAGAAACCAGTTTATTCAGGGTTACTTACAAATGATTCATCCCTGGGGAGAGAGACATAAATTTTGTATGGGGGAGCCAGCATTTTGATTAGAAGTGAGGTGAACCTCTGGCACACACACCCAAGATGGAGACCAGCCACCTGTGTCTCCTAACAAACTTTCACTGCTTTCCCACTAGACCCTCCTCCTCAAGTCGCTGGTTGGTTTGAAAGTAGTTGACTCTATTGGCTTCATCTCTGTCAATCACATTTTTGGAGGCATGTCCTCAGGACAGAGAGAAACTCTGTAAATTTCCGCGATACCCACAAACAGTACTTGGGGTCTTTGAGTATTTTCACCCATGTAGCCCACTGCTTCCTTACAGTATATTATAATCAATATTATTGGCTTTGTTTTTGAATGAAGTTATCTTGCTACATTTGCAAATCTATATCTGCCTTTATTTCAATCCTTACAATAAGAGGCTAAGATGAAAACACATGATGCCTATCCCAACCCCCGGTAACAATTCCAAATCAAAAGTATGGCTATCATAGATCTTTTATCCGGACAGAACAGCAAGCTAGAACAGGGTATAAGGGAATGATATTTGTGGTTCTTAAAGGGTGAGATGGACCATTCAGATGGAATTGAACCAGTAGGCAGGAAAGGTTACAGGTATTTGGAAGGTAATTGCCAGTATTTAACTCATATATGCTTTTAATAGATATAATAAATCTTGGTCTTGCTCTGATCTCAAAGCAAGTCTTAAATTTTGTGAATGAATAAAGCTAAATAAATCATAAATATACAAATAGATGTATATAATGTAACATTAGCATAACCAACACTGACTTCAAGAAATAGATTTTACAGCCTGCAGAATTTTCCCTTTTATATTATCTTCTCAAACATTAAGCCCCAAAGTAACTTGACCTGGGTTTATATCTGTAAATTAGTTTTGCTTCTTTTTGAACTTCACATAATTGGAGGCTGACTTCTTTCATTTGGCATAATGTTTGTGAAATTTATACATGTTGATGTATAGTAGTGGTTCATTTAAAAATCTTGCATAATATTCTATCATGTGAAAGAGTAAAAGACATTTTCCAAAGGTAAACATACCAATACATATTTCATACCATATTTTTACTTATAATGTGATGGAGAGATGATAGTCTATGTTTCATTTTCTAGAACCTAGGCAGAGCTCCTTATTGCCTTTACTAGTAGAATATGACAGAATTGGTGCTGTACCCTTCAACATCGGCCCATAAAAGGCAATATATTTCTCTATATATCTTGGAATGCTTGCCCTTGTAGTGAAAAATTTCAGAATATATGGACAGATCTGTCCATATAGTGTTTCAGCATAACATTCCAAGTAGACCCCACCTACAAGCCAACATCTATTACCAGTCATGAGAATGGATGATTCTTATCTTCCAGCCCCCAGCTTTTGAGTCTTCTGGACAAGATCAGAATGATTTATAAGCACTACATTTTGTGGTAAATTGTTATGCCACATATAGTTAATGGCTTTTATGAATAATGTTATAAGCATCTCTCTCTCTCTCTCTCTCTCTCTCTCTCTCTCTCTCTCTCCAAGACTGATCTCTTGAATTTTTGGTGTTTCTGCCTCCACTTGTCAAAAAACAGTGCCAGGCAGAAGAAAGTGAGAAGAAGGTGAGTCCTTTTGTCAGACCCCAGGACATTCCTGTGATACTTAGTTACAAAAATTAACTACAGGTGGTCACAGGGGTGTGGAATTTCCCTAAAGCTGACTTCCTCTAAGATGAACTCAAACTACAAGCTGGCTGTTTTCTCTAACTCGCGGCGGCGTACAACAGGTAAGAAGCAAAAACCTTAGCTGGGAAACTATTGGCAGCCAATGACTACTGGGCCAGGAAGAGTTTCTTTTCTTTAAGGGAGTGACACTAGATAAATTGACCAGGCTCTAGTAAATGGACTCACACTGAGGTATATCTGGGAACATAAATTGACTTGATAGGCCTCAACATATATGGCAGAATGCATGAAATCCAGTGGGGGGGTCACTATGAGTGGGTGCAGATAGGGGAGGGGTCTAAACATTATCCATATGTTTCATACGAAATTTACAAAAATTCAATAAAAATAAGTAAAGTTTTAAAAAGCTGAAGATATTCCAAGGGGAGGTAAACAACAGGATGTTCTAAAGATAAATCATTCTATCCTGCAAGGAATCTCCTTAGGCTCAGGAAGTAAATAGCTTCAGGAAGTTCCTGAAACTGACCAGATTCACTAGCCCCCTTCTTTCCCAAGCTTCCATGTCCTAAGGACTACTGTATGACATTCTCAAATGAGCTGAACCTTAGCTGAGGTGCCTGGAAGAGGCTCAGATCAGACAAATCTCCCAGAAGACACTCTCCAATATGTCAAGCTACCTACAAGTTGTATAGTGCACTGTGGGTTTCCATGCTGGGCTGGATTTTGGTGATAGACTTGTCTTTGAATCATTTCTGCTCCTGTAAGTGACCCCTCATTCATATTCTTGTAAGTAACCCCAACAAAATGTGGGACCCCTGGAACTCCTTCTCAACCCAATATCTGTAGATTAACTACTCTCTTTGCTTCTGTAAAACGCTTGGCTTTAGAATATCAAACTGAACAAAGATGACTCCATTTTGTCCTTTCTAACAAGCCTCAGTCAGCATGGGACCTGAAAAAGGGAACAAGCCCAGGCTAATTTAGCAAGTCTCTGCAAATATTATAACAGGACCAGACTTAGACAATGGTCAGCACATTTCAACAGACTTAGGCAATGGTCAGCGTATTCCTTTGCCCTGGAAACAGCACCCACCACTAAGAGGCTTCATAGTCATCTTCAACTAATTTTAGTATACAGCTTATAGCAACCAATCAATTTAAAATATGCTCAGATCTATAAAAAGCCCCTTCCCACTCTCCTCAGGGCTCCCAGAACGGATCCACTGTGTTGGTGAGGTTTGGGGGACCAAGCTTAAGCTTGAATAAAGGCTCTTTGTTTTTTTTGCATACACTCCAGACTCTGTGGTGGTTCTTGGGGAGCCGTTCTCTGGCCATAACAAAAACTCATTGATTCATTAAGTTGGACTTTGGTAGTAATCTCACTTTGATCTGTGTCATTGCTTCCCTATCTGGGACACATAGATATCTATTCAAGTCTCCTGAGGAATAGTGTCACACAACAAGGGTGTAGCTTGGTAAAGAGACATCCAGAGAGAAATTTGCCAAATAGTTCATAAAATATTTGCCAAATTATTGGCTGACCTCTGAATTCTAAATATACATATGGGTGTCTCAGTCACTTTTCTGTGATTATAACAAATGCCTGAAAGAAATAATTCTAAAAGAGAGATTTATTTTGGCTCATAGTTTCTAAGGCTTTTTGACCACAATACTATGGGCCTTTGGTGAGACACAGCCTCAGGGTGGAAAGGGAATAGTGAAACAAAGGTGCTCACCAAATTGGAGTCTAGAAAGCAGAAGCAGACAAGTTTTCTGGTAGACAAGACATAACATTTCAGAGGCACGCATCTAATGATCTACTTCTTTCAACTACGGTTCACCTCCTAATAGTCTATATGAATTAGTCTATTGAAGTTAGCAACCTCAAATCTAATCAATAGTCAGTAAAGCCACCAGTTGGATACTAAGTTTTCAATACAAGAACCACTGTAGCATGGGGAAATGGGAGTAATACATGTCCAAATTTTAACAGTGGCATATACCCTAAGTAGCTCAGCAAAGGCTAAAAACTGAATTGATATTGTAGGGACAAAGCAGACTCAGACCTCTTAAGTTTCAATTGCCCTGCCTTGCTACATTCCAGGTACTAACACTTCAGCGTGCATTCTGGCGCCAAGCCCAGACCCCATGGACAATGAGGTCTGAATTGTCCAATACAAATAATCCCCATGGGACAGACAGGTTCTGGACCAACCAATTCCAAGGTTGGACTAGCCTGCAGAGCCGCTTGGGTACGGAACTTTTAAAAACTGGCTGCATCCTTAAGAGTGTGCAGCAGTTCCCCGATCTGGCCTTAGGGACCGCAGCCTGGCTAGCCACTAGATTCCCTTTGTTTATTAAATTATATAAATATATTTTCCTTTTTGCATCATAGTAGAGTCGTGGGGTTTGTTTTCGATTTTCAGACCCTAACATTTTTGGAGGTGCAGTAGTCTGGACAAACTGGGGCTCAAGAGATATTGGTAGACACACCATTAATCTCCAAGCTGGAAGGGATTGGGGACGTTCTGACTCCTCCTCTGTTAGGGATAAGCCTGATGTGGAATCCAGGCCTATTGTACCCCAAGTCTGTGTCCCACCGGATGTGGAATCCAGGCTGGCCAGACCTGTTTGGAACAGAGACAGGAGCAGTCTTTTCAGCTGACTCAGCGCTGTGAGGTTCTCATCTCGCTTAGCAGGGAACCACCACACCTGGTGATCAGCTTGCTCTAGGCTCATCTCTCCCTGCACT
Organism: Eospalax fontanierii; assembly: GCA_035773235.1. Lineage (NCBI taxonomy): Eukaryota > Metazoa > Chordata > Mammalia > Rodentia > Spalacidae > Eospalax > Eospalax fontanierii. The sequence goes on from CM069525.1 coordinate 48,367,045, forward strand.
TGTTGGGAGGTACAGCCCTCTCCCTGCTTGGCCAGTCTCTGCCTGCATGGGGTGGAGGGGCGGGGGTGCAAGGCCATGCTTTTCTGCATGTCTCCTGTTCAAGCCCTGAAGTTCTCCTTGTTCCCCTAGCATTCTTGCCATTTTGTATCCTCTTACAGCATTTTAATTACTAATCCAAAAATATTGTAAGAGACGAGAACACAAAGGTATAAAAGACCACATTTTTTCTTTGTTTGGGGTTATGAGTATTATTTCCCAAAGACTGTACCAGTATAATAAACTGCTTCTTGCTTTGTATAAGGGTCATGTTTTCTGTTCAGACTGCCTTATACACTCTCACTGACCATAGAACTCAAGTCAGCCTTCAGCATTGCAATACAATATTATGGCACATACAAGGAAAAGATGTTCACATGGAGAGAAATTAATCTTATAAAAGTGGACAGAGCTCTTCCTGCCAAACTCTTGACAGTAACATAGCATTTCTTCCTGCTTCATCTATCTGGAGGACACTTGGTGACTCCTTACTTGATTGGTGTTGGAGTGACAATTGTTTCTGTTTTTTTCTACATATCTCCCTTTTCTTCTCCTCTACCAATTCCTCTATTGCACTTCCTCCTCCCCAGCAGTGCCTATAGCCTCTTAAGTGCACAAATTTATTTAGACTGTGCCAACTTATTTTATCATATTATTGATTCTTTTTTTATAAATATTTTTGCTGATTTTCATACAATGTAACTTAATGGTATTTATATCCCCTTCTCTATCTGCATCTCTCCTAACACCCCCCAATTTAATGTACTTCATTGTATATATAATAACTCTTATAGACTATAATTGTGTCCCCAAATGTCCTTCAGTATGGATCCATTCACTGGAGCCCGGTTAACATACCAAGTGTCCCATCCTTGAAAAAGACTGGCTCACCCCCCTTCCACCAGCCATCAGTTGCCAATATTTCCTCAAGTAGGTTTAGGGGTTTTTACCCACTTTTCCATGTCTATGCTAGATTTTCGTCTTAAGTTTGCACGGTACTTGTGCATGCTATCAGTATTGCTGTGATTTCATGTGTGTAACTGATCAGCTGTCTGGAACACTGTTTTCTTGTGGCTATCCACCACCTCTGGCTCTTACAATCTTTTTGCCCCCTCTTCTTCCACAGCGATCCCTAATGCAGAATATAAGACTCCAGTGTTCTTTCTTTGCAGTACTGAAATGTCTTCTTAGCAACAGGGTTCCTCACCACTGATGGTGCATATCATCTGCTGTATTTTGATGCTGTCTGCTGAAACAACAGTAGTGGGAACTGATACCTTGCTAATACAGCCTTTATTGTCTATGCTAAGTCATAAACTGAATCTAAAAGGGTTTGGTGCTGGGCAAATCAGTCAAATTGTTTGACAGTATGCTTTCAGTAAAGATTTGCAACTATTTAAGATATTCATATTTTGAATGTTAGGTGTTACCATAGTCCAGAAACACATTTTGTCAACAAATGGAATTATAGTTTTTCTGCCTTTGTTCTTCATTAGGAAACATGCAGAATAATAAATGCTATTGGTGCAGACAATCTACAGAAGTATAATTTTCTTAATATAGATTGGATTTTTATCTGATGACATGATGATGTAGCTATAAGAAACAGAGTCTGATACCATGTATATTAAAAGTCTAGCCATTAGAGTCAGAAATATGTAATCAGAAAAAATTCCATCTTGTGTTTTAAATACTCATACATGACATAAAATTTACTATCTTGAACATCTCTCTCACACAATTCTTTTTTTTCTCTTCAGTACTACTAAAAGACCTAGAGCTTTCTATATGGTTTGTAAATGCTCTATCACTGAGCTCTCCATTCTAAATACTTTCGGGAGTGTTCAGGAGTGTTAAAATGATTTCCCATTGTTATGCAACCAGTTGTCAGAATTTTTTAATCATAAACATGGGAACTCTGTGTAACTATCAATATCCCCTTCTTCTCTTGTTACCAGACCTTAATAAATACAATTATGCTCTCTATTTCTGTGAATTTGACTAATCTAGATGTTTCATATAAGTGGAATCATGTAGTAGTATATGTTTTTCTGTAACTGGGTCATTTTCCTGGGCATAACTATCCTCACTTCATCCATGTGTTAAAGTTTCTTTCTTTTTAAAGGCTGACTACCCCACTGAGTATACCACCATTTTATTTATTGGCTCATATATCAAAGGGCACCTGGGTTGCTTCGACCTCAAGGCTGTTATAATGCTGCTATGAACTTGGACATAAAATGCTTCCTTATGATCCTGATTTTTCTTTTTAATAAGGTTTACAGTATGATTTTTCTTTCTTTCTTTCTTTTTTTTTTTTTTTAACTTCTGAAACAGGCTGTCACTATGCAGCCCAGACTTTCCTTCAACTCTGGACCCTCCCTTTTCCACATCTCAAAAGACTGGGATTATAGGTGTATGCCACCACATCTGGCTTCGTATTTAACATATACATTATTAAATGTTTACTGCAGTCAGGTCAATTAATGAATCTATCTTCTCTTTTATTTCTATGTTAGGAGGACCTAATATCTACTCTCAGCAAATTTCCATTATATGATAAAACATTATTAACTGTAGTCATCACATTGTACATTAAATTTGCAGGCTTATCCATCCTATATAACAACTGTACATTTTAAAGTACATCTCTTTCATCTGTCCTTAGCTATCTCAAAAACACTTATACTACTGCCTGTTTCTATGCATTCAAACTTTAAAAGAAATTAAGGTTCCACATACAAGAGAAATAATCATCCAGCCTTAAACTCTTCAAGTTTATATCCAGAAGTAAGATTACAAATGGTAATTCTATTTTTAATTTTTTTTGTGGTACTGGGAATCAAAATGCCAGACATATGTTAGTCAAGTCCTCTACCACTGAACTACATCCACAGTAAATTTTAGTTAATTATCTAGCTGTTTTCTGTAGTCGTTTCACCATTTTATATTCCCACCAAATATACACAAGATTTCAGTTTTTGTTTTTTTTTGTGTGTGTGTATTGGATGTAGGTCAAAAGTCAGCCTTGACTGTTGTTCCTTGGGCACCATCCATACTTTTTTCAGACACATTCTTTCACTGGCCTGGAATAGTCTAGGCTTTCTGGTCAATGAGCCTCAAGGATCCATCTCAACTTCCAAGCTCTGAGAGTACAAGTATACACCAACCCACCATGTTTGGCTTTTAAAATATATTTTTAAAATTTTATTTATGTGTGTGTGTGTGTGTGTGTGTGTGTGTGTGTGTTTGAATCTGTGTCTGTGCATGCCACAATGCATGTGTGCCACAGTGCATGTTTGGAGATTAAAAGAGGACTAGTGGGAGTAAGTTCTCTCCTTCCACCATATGAGTTCTGGAGACTGAAGTCAGATAGTCAGGCTTGGCTGCAAGCACCTTTACCCACCGACCATCTTGAAATGTGTCTCTGACTGGCCAGGCATTTGCTATGTAGACCAGACTGGCCTGGAACTCACAGAGTTCCACCTGCTTTTGCCTTCTAAATGCTGGCAATAAAAGCAAGTGCCACCAAGCCCTGTACAATTTTATTTTTATTTTAAATTATGTGTATATGTATATGTGTCTATGTGTAGGTTTGTGCATGTTAGGGCAGTGTCCATGGAGGATGGAAGAGGGCATCAGAGTCCTTGGATATGTAGTTACAGGTAGTGGTGAGTCACCCAGTATAAATAATGGGAACTGAGCTCAGTCTTCTGCAATAGCAGTATGAGCTCTTAACCCCTGAACCATCTCTCCAGCCCTCAACACTGTTTATGTGAATGTGCCTTTGTTGTTGCATAGAGCAGTCATTTATTATCGATTTTCATTCTATATGGTATCATTATTTGAATAAACCATTTTTGTTTTTTATTTGGTTTAAATTTTTTGGACAATTTCATGTATGAACACAAAGTGTTTTTCAACAATTTCATACATGTCTACAATTTATTTTATCAGATTCTCCTGCCCCATTATTGTTTCTTGTCCTCATGGCTGGGTAATAACTGTTGACTTTTCTCCCTGAGGAAGCTACATAACACATTCTACCACAATGAATGCTAGTCATCACGGAGGAATCTCACAGTTCTGTTCCAACTTGATTCTCTTTGCCTTACAACCAAAATGTATGGTGTCTTCAGAAATAGCATCTTTCTTATTCATCTAGTTCTGGGGGGTCTCTAGGGACTCCTTAACCAATGGCTCATAAAGAGGTGTCTCACGTATGACACTGGAATTTTCATCTAATAACCTTTAGCTCCTGGACACAGCATTCTTCGTTTTTGCAAAGTACCTCTATTCAAATTCCTTTTTACATATTTATATTTATTTTTATATTATATGTATGAGTGTATTGCCTACATGTGTGTAAGTGCATCTGTATCCTGCAATGCCCATGGAGGTCAGAAGAGGGTGTCAGATCCCGCTGGAACTGGAGTTAGAAATGGCTGTTAGCTGCCATATGTGTATTTGGAACTGAATGTGGGTCCTCTGCAAGGGCAGCCAGTGCTCTTAACTGTGGATCAATCTTTCCAGTCCCTTTTTATATTTTTATATATTATATTTTTTAGTCAGCATAAAAATAGTTGGTTTCCATATGTTTTATGCATCATTAGCACTCATACCCACCCACTCATTTTCTCAATCCCTCCACTCCAAGTTAAACCATCCTTCACCCAATACCTCCAGTTTTACCTTCATATCACATTTTACTATCCCTTCCAGTGTTTGTCAATGGTATATCGAAAGGCTACTGATTTTTGTAAGTAGATTTTGTATCATGCCAATTTGCTGAAACTCTCAGTTCTAGGAGTTTTCTGGAGGAGCCCTTAGGGACTTGTACTTAAATATTATCTGCAAATAGGGATAATTTGACTTCTTTATTTGTATCTGTTTAATTTCCTTTTCTTGTCTTATTGCTCTTGCAAAGCCACTACATTGAATAGGAATGGAGAGAGTGGACAGTCTTGACTTGCTTCTCCTTTTGATGGTAAATTTTCGAGTTTTCCTCTATTTAGCATGATAATGGCTATAAGTTTTTGTGCATAGTGTTTATTATGTTCAAATATGTTCTCTTTATTCCTAGCCAATAACTATTATTATGACGTGATACTGGGTTCATTTCTAAGGTCTTTTCTGCATCTATTGAAATAATCAAGTGATTTCTGTCTTTCAATCCATGTATATGATGTATTACACTTATCAGTTTGCATATGTTGAATCATTTCTGCATCTCTGAGATAAAGTCAACTTGGTCATGGTGAATGATCTTTTTGATGGGTTCCTGTATACACTTTACAAGTATTTTGTTGAGAATATTTGTCATCTATGTTCATCAGGGATTTTAGTCTGTAGTTTACATTTTGTTGTGTCTTTATCTAGTTTCGGTATTAAAATAATACTGTCTGTGTAGAAAAAGAGTTTGAAAGCACTTATTTTTCTATTTTATAGAATAGTTTGGGAAGCATTGGTTTTAGTTCTTCTTTAAAGTTTTTATAGATTTCAGTAGTGAATCCTTCTAGACCTGGGCTTCTTTCCAATTTAGTGGAATATGTGTTCTTAAAGTATAGCCTTAGCATGTTTTTGAATTTTGCTGTTATCTGCTGTAATGTTTCCCCTTCCATTTCTAATTTTATTAGTTTGTGTCTTCATTTTCTTTTGGTTTAATTTTGCTAACAGTTTGTCAATCTTATTTATCTTTTCAAAGAACTGCCTTTACATTTCATTGATTCGTTATATTTTTTCTCATTTCTCTTTTACTAATTTCTGCCTTGTTCTTATTTTTTAACATCTACTGCTTTTGTATTTGGCTTATTCATGTTTCCCCAAAGCCTTAAGATGTACCATTAAGTTATTTACTTGTGTTCTCAGTAATATTTTATTGTAGGCACTTAGAGTTAAAAACCTGTCTTAGAACTACCTTCATTGTATCATAGGTTTTGCCATACTGTGTTTTCATTTTCATTCAATTTTGGATTTTTATTTCTTCAGAGACCTATTTATCATTCAATGCTGTATTGTCGATGAGTTTCTATTTCTTTAGTTTCTTTTGCTATTAATTTCTAGCTTTATTCCATTGTGATCAGATAGGATACAAGATCCTTTATTTGTTGAGAGTTGGTTTGCGTCTCAATATGTGATCCATTTGAGAGAAAGTTCTATGTGTTGTTGAAAAGAATGTGCATTGTGTAGTGTTTGTGTGAAATGTTATGTTCATTTGATGTATACTGTCATTTATCGCCAATATTTCTCTGTTTTTTTTTGTCTGGATGACCTGTTCCTTGGTGAGAGTTGGGTATTGAAGTTACCTATTATTATTGTGTTTGGGATTATTCTGTGACTTTATGTCTATTAGTATTTGTTTTATGACATTGGGTACACCCACATTCAGTGCATATATATTTAGATGTAACATCCTCTAGATGGCTTGTTCTTTTGATCAGCATATAAGGATCTTTATCTCTTCTGATTCATTTAGGTTTGAAGTCTCTTTTGTCAGATGTTAGAATAGTGACACCTGTTTATTTCCTTGTTCTATTTGTTTGGAGTATCTTTTTCTGTCCTTTCACTCCAAAATAGTGACTATAGTTGATGGTGAGGTATATTGCTTGTAGATTGTAAAAAGATGGATTCTGTTTTCTAATACAATAGCACTAGCCTATGTCTTTTGGTTGGCAAAATGAGACCATTGATATTCAAAGTTAATACTGAGCAGTGTGTATTACTTTCTGTCATTTTGTTGATTTTGTAGTGTTTGATATTTTCTTAGTACTTCTTTGCTTAACAACTGTCTTATGATCATTTTTTTTCCCCTGTAGCCTCTTGAATATGCTTATTCTTCTATTCAGTTCAAAGTATTCTTTTCTGTGTCCTCTGTAGGACTGGGCTGGTGGTCACATATTCCTTAGTCTGTTTTTATTATGAAATGTCTTTCTCCTTCAGCTGGATTGATCTCATTTTATTCATGTGTCTGTGTTTCCTTAGGCTGCATTCAGGGATTAATTCTTGTCTTCTTTAAAATCATTCAGAATTTTTATTGCCCTCATTGTATTTTTTGAGTAAATTGAACAGTTATAAAACCGTTCTTTTAAATTCTTTGTCTGGAGTTTCACTAGTTGCTCTTGTTAGAGACCATTATTGTGGGGTTGGTGATTTGGACAGAAACATACTCTCTTGTTTTTGTTCTTTTACTTATCATTCTACAATGACATTTGGTTGTCTGAAGTTAATTTGTCAGTTTTATCTTTTAGTATGAGTTTCTGGTCTAGCTGTGGTGAGAGGGCATTTGGATCTCTGAATGCTCTTACCCCAGTTTTTCAGGTTCTGGATTAGCTAGTTGATGCTTGAAATTTAGTTTTTGAACCAATCAATGATGATTTGTGGGTGGACTCACTGAGGGTACCATAGCTGAGTTAAGGGGAAGGCTTGAATGCTGACCCCACCAATGAAATGCTCTGTGTTGGTTTGCAGAGAGGAAGGTGAGTTGATGAGGTTAATGATTTGTGACTGTTGACCTGAGGAGGGTAATCAGTGTGGATTCTGAGGAATCAAGCTTGGGTGCCAAAGAGTGTCAGCAGTGTTGCCTATGACCTGAGGCAGTAGAGCTAGGGTGCTAGCAGTAACAAGGTTGTGGTGTCTGACTTGAAGAGTAGGCACTCATGACAGGAGTCCTGAAGCAGTGGAGTTACGGTGCCATGGGTGGGAGAGGTGTAGCCTCTACCTTGGGGAGTGGGCAGATGCCTATATGAGTCTTGAGACACAGGGGTTGAAATGCTAGAGGGTGGGAGATGTAGGTCCTGAGATGGTAAGATTGGGATGCCAAAATGCAAGAAAAGCATTTCTTTAACTTGTCTAATTCTTCAGTCTAAAATTTCCTGTTCATTTCCCTACATTCTTTTTATAATATTATGTTTCACATATATTTATTTGTGGATGTATGGCTGTGTGTATATATGTACAGGGGTATGCATGTGCCACAGGGCATGTGTGAGAGGTAGGAAGATAACTAATGGAAGTCAGTTCTTTTATGGGGGTCACATCTCTCCTTCTGATTTGTCAGGTCGATAGCCTTGGTGGCAAATATTTTTATCCACTGAGTCATCTTGGTAGCGCTACATTATTTTTTCTTCCTCCAACTATGTATTTCAGATAACCTCCTTTCAAGGTAACAAATTATTACCTTTATTTGAACTGGTCCACTATTGATTAAATCATTATATTTAATTTTGTTTTGTTCAGTTTTTAGCTCAAAGAATTCTGTTTGATTTCTAAAATTGCTCCCATATCTTTTTTAAGTTTCTCTGCTAGAGCATCAGTTATGTCTTTGTATTTTCCTTTAACTGATTAAAATTCCTCATCTAAGAGTTCACCTGGGCTGCTTAGTCCTTGGCAAGTATATAGCACCTTATTCTGACCATTAAGTGAGGGCTATGGTTTCCTGAAAGTTCTTTTCATTTATTTTCCTTTTTTCTTCCGTCTTCCTTCCCACTGTGGGAACCTAACAGACTCCATCTTGTTATATCATCAATTTTAGTCTTAAGTTTCATTTCTTGTAATAAGTTTCTTTTTCTTGGAAAAAATCCCACCCTAGCTTTGATCAATCAGGAATGAATGGCACAACTATAGCTTAACCACAAGAAACTTATCCTAAGCAAATATTCCCCCTTCGAGCTAAAATTATCAAGCCAGACTCTGAGAACCAACCTTTGAATGTCCCATATGCCAGCTCTAAAACTGGCCAATCCTTGATAAAGGCACCTAACTGCCGTTTGGAAATCCCCTAATGGTGTTCAAAAGACCTGCAAGCCACCAATTCGGAGTCGCCTTTCTTTAAATGGTAGACCCCTGCATGCCGGTTGTTTTCTCGAGAATAAACTGCTCTTGTCATTTACATACTGTCTCCACTGTGTTCACTGCGGGCAGATCTCTGGACCTTACACCACTGGGTACTTAACCTAGGACCTTCTGCATGCAAGGCCACACACCAGCCCATTCCTGAAAGTTCCCAGTGTTTTGTTGCTGTGCACCGTTATTTGTGCATTCCAAGTTTAGTCTCAAAGCAGTCATTGGCCTGTGATTAGGGACTATAATATTCTGCCTGACTCTGATACAAATTGTCACGCTGCATCACATTGTTAGAAAGCTAAGAGCAGACCAACACTGTGTAGAACCCAACTCCACTCAGCAGTGCTACTCATTGGTAAAGGCTTCTGCAACCAGCCACAGGTGATGTTGGCCAAAATAGATGTCTGATGGACTGAAGAGAGGACATGTTTCCCTCTAATACTGTTTCAGAGGATTCATATTGGTGTTGGGGGATGCTGTTATTATTTGACCAGTGTTAGATTTTACCAGCATAGCACTGAATTCCAAAGCAAAGTCTTTTGCTTAAATTCTTAACCTATCCCTATGAATTATCTTTGCCCTAGTATTTTACCTGGTTTTAGTGAAGCTATGCCCGTGGCCACAAAGTTGATGATAAACTGAGTTACTCCTGAGTCTGAAAGTACCTGCATAGTCTTAGGATTAGAGTGAAGCTCACACACCAGTTAGTTGTGATGCAGGCTAAGTCAAGAACTATGTCATTGGGGCACAGGTATTGCTTCTTCTAAGCACTGGCCTAAGGATAGCTATGCCGGCAGAAGATTCTGGATCAATAATGGGAGCAATTCCTTGGCGAGCAAGGCTGATATTAAGCTTGGTTGAATCTTAATCTCATGGCCATAGGAACCTGGATAGCATTAAGAATGTGGTTGTGTCTATCACTCATTCCAAGGCTAGCAATGAAGCAGTCTAAAACTTGAGTCTGGTCTAGGATCATGCATGTCTAGAGCTCTCATCTGTGAATTGTGGCTTTTGAGTCTGCCTAGTGCTGGATCTTACCAGTCTGGTACAGCCTATGTTTTGTGCCAAGATTTCCAGCAAGTGAAGTCATACTCCCTGTCCTTCAGTCTAACGTTACAAGAATGACTACTTGGATACTTGGTTTATGGGTTTGATAGATTTTAATACTGAGTCATTCCAGAATTTTCCTTTTTGGGAGACTTTTAATTGTTGCTTCAATATCATTGCTTCTTATGAAGTTCTGTTGTTTATGTCCCCTTGACTCTTGACTCAATTTTGGTAAGTTGTGTGTCTAAGAATTTATTAATTTCTTCTAAGTTTTCCAGTTTATTATGAGTTTTCAAGCTACTATCTAAGTATCCTCTATATTTTATTATCTATTGTAACATTCATCTCCTTTTTTGTCTCTGATTTGGTCTACTTGTGTCTTTTCTCTCTTTTGTCTAGTCTGGCTATGGGCTTTTCAATTTCAGGTTTTCAAAAAGTTATTTGTGCATATTGCTCCTTTAATCTCCATTTCCTCTTAATTTCTGCCCTGATCATTATTATATCTTGCTGCATATTGGTTGTGAGTTGGCTTGTTCTTTTTCCCAAGACATAAGATCTATTTTTAGTGAGATCTGTCAGACTTTCTTGAACATTTATAGATATAACATTTTCTCTTAGAACTGCATTAGCTGTATCTCAAAAATTGTTATAAGTTGTGCTTTGACTTTCTTTTGATTCTAGGAATTTAAAAAATTTACTCCCATATTTCTTCAGTGTGCTGCTGGCCATTTAAGAGTGTATTATTTGTGAGCTAGGGAGTCTAAACTGAGTGAGGAAGGAAACTATAATGCTTTATCTTGAAATGTAGTTGTCTGCAAAAAATTTGCCTGGCCTAGCCAGCTATTCAGCTTCTATAAACATACTGACTGCTAGAAGTTCGCAATCATGCTCCAGTGTCACATAGGCTAGGGACCCAGCACATGGGCCCTGGGTCACAATAGGCTAGAGACTCCTGTGCATGGCCTGAAGTCATGTAGACAGGAACTTAAACTCACCAATGATGGGATGAGTCTGGAATGACACTGAACTGCCTACGAATGTCCTGGGTACCTGTGATTCAAGGCTAAGGCTTTGAAGATTTACTCCTGTGTCCATGCCAGCATGAATCAAATCTGCTGATTCTCCACTCCACCTTCCATGTCTATTCTGACAGCAGAAATTCCCATAACATTTATAAATCTATGTATTTGCGCCATTTCTTTAGGTTTTTCATGTTATTGGTATAAGATACACAAAATCACAATTAATATAACTTCTTCATGAATTATTTCTTTTATTTATATATAATGTCCTTTATTTGTATATGTATATATATACACACACACAAACATCTTTTTGAGACAGGTACTCCCTGTACCCTGGAACTTACTATGTAGGCCAGACTAGCCTCAGTCTCACAGACATCCACCTGCCTCTGCCTCCCAAGTGCTGGGATTAAAGGTGTGGGTCTCCAGGCCTGGACTTAAAAATATTTTTATTAGTTCTTTGAGAATTTCATACAATATATTCTTTATCTCCTCTAACAGATTTTGGCTTGATATCTAATACCAAAATAGCTATGCTAGCTTGTTTTTGGCTTCTACTTGCAGGACAGATTGATTTCCATCTTTTCTCTTTAAGTCTATGGGTCTCTTTGAGATAACAGATAGGTAGATTTTGTTTTCTAACCTAGCTAGTCAGTATTTCTTTACTGCTAACTGTTTCTTGGTAGTCTGCGGTTAGAATGTAGTGTTCTTACTTATCAATGAGTTGAGGGCATTTACATTTAAGGAATTTTTGACATATATTTACAAATTCCTTGAATTTTGCAAGTTTTATTTTCTGATTGGTTACATTATTATTTGTTTTGTTTTTCTCCTGTAGCATCAGGGCTTTGCTGTTTCATTGTGTTGGAACAAAAATTTTCTTTCCTAGATTTCCTCTGTTTATTCTTTTTCTCATGAAGTTTATTATTTTTCCTGCTCTCATTTTTGAGACTTTCTTCCTCTTCTGAACAAAGCATTCCTTTAAGTGTCTTCTTCAGTGATAGCTTGATGGTCATGAACTTCCTTAGTTTATACCTTTCTTGGAATGCCCTTATATCTCTATAAATTTTAAAAGATAGTTTTATTGGCTATCACTATTCTGGTTGGCAGCTATTTATCTTATCGTTCCATACTTTCTTGACTTTTAGTGTTGCTGTTGAAAGATCTGATGTTAAATTTATAATGTGTTTAGTTTGTAAGTGACTTGTTTTCTTCCCCCTGCATGTTTTAACATTATTTCTTTGTTTGGTATTTTTGCCATCTTGAATAAAATGTCCTATTGCATTAACTTAACTTTTCCTTGGGAGATGCAAACAAACGTCTGTTCACCCTAGATGGGCATCAATTACAGATCAAATTATGATTTCACTAATGTCCAACTTCGTGAGTCTTATGACTTTATTTGGCTTGCATACAGACCACGGGTATAGGGTTACTTACAGGAGCTTGGATAACCCCCAAACAGCTGTACCACTGCAAATTTCCATAGCATCATAAATGAGGACGTTGCATCATAGAGGGCCCTTTCAATTAACCTTCCAGTTCTTATATAGTCTAGTATCTGTCAAGAATACTTGCAGCTAGGGGAAGAAGTAATAACTGGAATTACAGGTGAGAGTCTCCTGAACATCCCTAGAGAATGTCAATCAATAGTCACATTATCATTAACGTAGACCTGGCAACCATTGTATTGTTCTGCTATAATTGTCATTTATACCAGGGCGAAATCCAAGATGGAGGAAAAGCATGTGCCTTGAATAAGTTCTTTTCTGGTCATGTCAGTTTGCATTTCTAATTGTGTGTGTGTGTGTGTGTGTGTGTGTGTGTTGTCGACACAAAAGCACAAATCTCACCACAAAAGGGAAAAGAGATAGTTTAGTGTAGAGCTAAATATGCGTGAACATTGCCCAGGAAAAGATTTAGTTCACCTAAATTCCTTGTTCCAATGTGGAAGCAGTTCCATGAAGTTTTTATAGTAACAACAAAGAAGGTCATAAATCAAGGCACTTTTCAAACACGTTGATGGAGATGAAAAATGGCCCAAGAAAAAGTATTATTAGGCTGTAGACCTGCAATATTCCAAACTCCCCACAATTTTTGATGTTTTTATTAGTAGATCATCCTTGCAGACTGTTCAGTTTGAAGATGCAAAATTTTTTTCTGGGAATTTTCATTCACAGATCCCACTATTGGCCCAGTATCATATTTTGTATGTATAGGGTCATATATTATTTATTAAATATTATTTATGTCCTGCATTGTTAGGAAACACTTTCTAGGATCTGATGTAGTTGAGTCTGAGTAGTGGCCAGGGAGAGCAGTCCTTAGCAGAGGAATAGCTGTTAAAGCCAAAAAGGAAGAAAATCCTGCATCATAATCAAATTTATTAACCATCATGATCTCGATCTGAATTTTTAAAATATTTTGGCCTCTGTATCTGACATAACATTTAGATGTGAAATATAATAAAATTATTATACTTAAAAATAATCAAGAATATTGATTGCCCTAAGGGAATGAAGGTAAGAAGAAGGAAACACACATTTTAGACCACTAAAATTTACTTATTAAAAAAAATCAGAATGACTATATTTCCCCCTGTATTTGCAGTAATTTGTGACTCTATGAAATATCATTTATGTTTGGAGTATTTAAATACATCTATTATCTTTTAATTTTAGCTTTTCTTTTGCTCAGTTTAATTTCATACCTGTAACTTAATGTGGAGTGGTTAGCTCTAACTCTAGGAAAGACTAATCTTCAATATTTAAATTATCATAGATCATATCTGTGGACACTGGCTTGATTTCCTTTATCATTTGGTACCGTACCGGATTTAGTTTGGAAAAGTACATGAAAATCATATTATAGAAGAAATTAGACAACAATATAGTATTTCTGTAAACTTTCCTTTAACAAGATTGTCTTCATTCATGTACCAAATATTAATACCAGTGATAGAAAAAAAGGACCATACTTGTTCGAAATCAGAAATTTACAGGCTTGTAGGCATATCCAAATCTTACTTTTTATTTTAATGGTTAGAAATGGAAATGGAAGTCTAGAAGGAGTCAGTGTAGTATTGTTAATTTCCTTTTATTAGTAATATATACACATTGTTTAATTTTGAATTTCTTGCAAAAAGTACTATGTAGAACACCTTAAAAACTCATTTAAGCAAGAAACATCTATACCTCTGGAATGGCATCATGAATGTGGTTGCAATTAGACACTGACATATTTTTGAATCTTTCCAGAAAAGTAGGAGTTTTGGGTAAGAAAGTAATCATAATGAAATAAATAATATAATCCTTATTTATAACTACAATAAAACCAAGATTAGAATTAGCTTATGATTTAGGACTATGACAAGTAAAATATTAAATATCAGAAACAATAAAAAAATCATCTAATTGGGGTCTGGAGGGATAGCTCAGTGATTAAGAGCACTGGAAGCTTTTGCAGAGAACCCAGGTTCAATTCCCAGCACCCACATGATGGCTAAGAACCATCCATAACTCCAGTTCCAGGGACTCTGACACCTTCTTCTGACTTCCTTGGGCATTGTACAACATGGGTCCACTTACACACATGTAGGCAATACCTTCATACACATAAATTAAAAAATAATAACAAATAAAAAATTTTTAAAATCATGTAATAATTAAAAGCTTTAAGAAATGAAAATTGAGAGAAATGTTAAATTACTTGGGATAATCATTTGTCAATATAGTTGAAGATAAGTATCAGTCAGTATTTTTGAAGCCCACATGGATATGATCTTAGATTAAATTGGCACATGTGAATTTAAAAGTTTATTTCCTTGAATTTTGTAGTACAGGAGTAAGTTAGAAGTACCTAGCTACAGTATTTTTCTCGAGTCAGATTGTAGTATTTGGTGGGATTTTTTTTTTCAGTTGATAAAATCATCTGGTTTCCTTTATCCTTTAAGGAAGATTCTGAAAGTAACCCTGAATTTTTAGTAATCATATTTAAAACCTCTTGGTTTTCCAGGTAATTTTTTGTAATATTACTAAAAGTAGATTAAGACTGTTATAAACAGAGAATCGAGCATTAGTTTTACCACAGATTATTGAATTTTGGCCTTAAAATTTTATAACTTTTACATTGCAATCAACTTAGTTATAAACACATATACTTTCTTTTAGAATTTTTTCCAATCTTCCTACAACATATTTTAATCTTCTAACATTACTTACATCCATTTTCATTTTGGAGCAATCATCTTACCACACAAATTCCTTTTATATCTAAAACATATTTATTTTCTTTAACTTTCTTTTCCAAAACATACACCTTATATCTATAACCTTTTAGTTTCCATTTTAAAAACCTGACAGTTGCCTGCCAATCATTATTGTCATTCTTTTAAAAATTTAGAAAACATTTTTATACAATAATTTTAAATGAAAACCTGGGAGGCTGTATCTAAAGCACAGAAAACACATATATGGGGTTTTAAATATCTAATAAGTATTAAATATGGATAAAACATATTAATATCTTGTTTAAAGATTAAAATCATTATACCTGACACTATGAAATTGTTTTAGTTAAAAAATGACTTTTAATCAATGTTTTATTCTCTATTTAGTCTTATGTTTCCAAAGATCATTTGTACCTGGGATGGGGGCAGAGAGACAATATTGGGAATCTTTCATCTACTGGTTATCTACTAGTAGATTCCAGACATATCTGTAACCCTTCATCTACTAGTCAGTAGCTCTATTACTATTACCATAGTTCTGGCTGTCACTTATTTTTCTGCTTTGGTTGCCAGGAAGGAAATGTTCAAGATGGCATCATGTTATACCTTGAGGGAGAAAGCACTGTAAAATTCTTCTACTTTGCTCAACCTCTGCTGACATTTTACTTTCAATACCCAAGAAATAGAAACATTAAGTATCCATCTACTAATTAATGCAAAAAGAAAATGATATATTTACAGTGAAGTACTATTTAACTTTAAAAATGAAGAAAATATGAAATACTTTTGTTTCTGACAACTTGGATGGCACCGGAAATCATTATTGTAAGTTAAATAAATCAGGAACAAAAGAGGAGTGGTTCATATGTGGTATACAAAAACAAAACAAAATAAAACAAATTAAAAACCCTTGATCTCAGAAGTCAAGAATTATAGTCATTTTAAATTCTGTTAAAATTCCAGCAATTGTGTCATATCAGAGACCAATTTTAATGCTTCTGTTGTCTCTTCAGATTGCAGTTTTATTTCAGGTACTTTATACAAAGGGATCAGGCACTGAGGCTTTTCTTCCAGGAAGCAGTTTTATTCTTGTAGAACTGACTTACAAGATTCCCATTCAAAGTCTGAGCCCCAATTATAGCAGAGCTGTCTTTTAATCCACCCCAACCCCAGTGAATATGCTTTACAGCTTAGAATATTGTTTCTTATATATGGCAACAAACATTATGATTGAGTGTTCCATGGCTGCAGAGTCATGAAAGGCAGAGCTGTGTATGTGCACTCAGGCACAGACCATGCTGCATGTCTTCCCTTTGTTCTGGATGGTTTTGTGCAACAGTTTTTCTTGATTTTTAGTATGTCTTCTTTGTGTGTGTATGCTTTATGTGTGTGCTTGGCTTGTAATCTGGATATGATATCTTGGGCAGTAGTAACTGTGATAGTTTATCTTTTAGTGTGAATTTTATGTGTATTTAGCTAGGAATTGATCAAACTCAATGTTTTAACTAGGTACAAATGAAAAGGCTCCAGTTTCTTCTGGTGTAATTGTTCCTTTCCTCTTCTTTTGAGATGGAAAACCAGGAACTTGTTAACAATCAAAACCACGAGAACCCTGTCTTTAAAAAAATACAACTCTCCATCTGATGCAACAGAAGCTTCGAATGGTGACTGGGGTACTTGACTGTATATATAAAGTTATAAATTTTGCATTTAGTAAGAAATTACATTAGCTTAGAGATATGACATCCTTGGTGATTTCTCTAAGCTGTATGAGAACTGGAGAAATGGGTAGTAGGCCCCAATCTTTGCTGACAAAATAATGGCAAATGATTACTGTTGGGTGAGGATGAGGTAATCTTCCTAAAGTGAGGGACTCTGGATAGACTCACTAGACTGCAGTGGATAAACCTGTACTGAGGAAAATTTGGGGACACTAACAACACAATAGACCTTAACACAGATGAAATAATGTATGGATTCCAGTTGTGGAGGGGGGGATATAGGGAGGTGCCAGTGGGGAAGGGAGTATAAAGATGATTAAGATTGATTGTGATATTCTGTATGAAATACATAATAATTCAATGAAAAAGAAAAAAAGCACAAGAAATACAATACACCTTCTAAAACAAAACAAAACAAAACAAATACAACTCACTAAGAGTTAACAGACTTCTTTGGACTTCGTTGATGTGGAGACTTGAGGAAAGGGCAATCTGCTCCCAGAATGCAGGGAAGAAGACTAGACAAGGTGTCCTTGGAATGCTGTCACAGGTGTATCCCACATTATGTTTCTGGAATACATCAAAGGAGGTCTGTTACTGGGCCAGTCTCCACGGCCTGGGGCATGCTGTGCTTGCTTTCTCACAATTATGATGGGAAAATTCCTGTGTTTTGTTCTGCTTGAACACTTATCGTATATCAACTCTTTGTGAACTTCAAACACTGAGCTTCCAATAAGAGCTCTCAGGATTACAGTGAAAGTGCTCTTGAGTAGACAGATTCTGAGGGTCCCCTGGTCTAATCTCAGTTTTATGGCATCGGTCAAGCAGGAGGGGCTATGAAGTATAGGCTAAATATGATTCAGAAAATAAATAGATATGGATTGAACATATGATTGTGGACATTTTTGTCAAATTCTGGGTTTGATAGTTGTAATGTACATCCTGCACTGAGAAAATACAGGGGGAATGGGGGAGGGTGGGGATAATGTGGATGCTGGGAATGGAGCACAGAGGTCGGATTGGGGAGAAAAAGAGCAGAGATGAATGAATGAATCTTCGAGGGCTAGAGGACCCAGAGGGAATTGTAAGGCCACCCAAAACCCCTGAGAAACGCACAGTGTGTAAACATTAGTGCATATGTATACCTGGAGGCTATTTGACAAGGAACACAATGCCCAACAGAACAGACCTCCATTTGTGTGGTTTGTGAGAGTTATCTAAGAGACTCCTAAAATAATACAGACTATTGCCAAAGCTTTTGGTTATCTCACAGAACTAGAAGATAATACCCTACTGATGAACACAGAACATACTTTGGTATAGGACTTGGAGCAATGGAGCAGGAACTGATCTGAAAGCCTTCTCCCTGAAGTTTTGCTACCATAATGCCTGATGATAACAGGCAAACTGCTAAGAGAGAAAGTTAATCAATGGTTCAACTCAACCCTAAATTTTAATAGCCATAACAACTGGCACAGCACACTACCTCTAGTGATGCAGTGTATCACTCTCATTTGGGGAGTAATCAACAGTCATCTAATTGAACTTAAAGCCCTCTTAATGGGAATGAACTCATGAGTGGCCCTGGAAACTCAGCCAAATACACATGGTTGGAGGGTACATAGATCCTAGAAAAAACCTGTCTCTGTCATATCTCTGGTGAAATGAAATTTCTTACCATATGCTAAATATCGATCTTTGTATTTACAGACAAGCATACAGTACAGTGTAGGATGATTCTGGCAAGGCCAGGCAGGCTCCCGGCCTGCTGGCCTAGAACAAGCTAGAACCGATATTGAGCATGCGTGTGCAGTGAACACTTCCTGGGATGGAACCTGGGCAGCTCCCAGGCTAGCAGCCATCCAGGACCAATGAGAACAATGAATGCCGGATCGTCAGGTTCAGGACCTCCCAGAATGAAGCACGTCAAATGACTAGATAAGGACCTCCCCTAAGCCTGACAAAAGTATAAATCCTGTTCCTTTCTAAAATTAAATGAGATTGTGGCTCCACTGTCTCCCAGGGTCTGTGATGTTGACTCTGCGCCTCCTTACCCCCGCCCCCGAGGGACCCAGCTGTGGTAGCCGACACCTGGCATCCATGGTAGCCAACACCTGGCACCCTATAGCAGACAACAGTACACCACTCATCAAAGAAGCTACTTTTGGCAAAAGATGGAAGTTACAGCAGAATTCCACAACTGGTAAGACACAGAGAGTATACATGTGAGAGAGTCCTGGGTGACACATCTACAGCTGAATCTCTACACCTAAGTCTCATAGAACATAGTAGAACGAGAGGTAGAGGGCAAACTAATGTATCCCTCAACTCTCACCAGTGAAGCTTCCTTAAACAACGTAGTGTTATGCACACAGAAGGCCATGACTGATCGTTTTAAAGAATAAGAGACTGCAGAGTATGTATCCCTGGATAGGACTCCTATATTTAACCTTGCCCACCTATAGCTCAAGGATCATTGAGGAAGACGGGGTGGAAAGATTGTAAGAGCCAGGGCTGGCTGGTTCATGAACTTAGGGAAGCAGAGGCATTCCGGCCACTGGAAGCTTGCACAGGTGAACTTGTGGCAACAGTGGCATCACAGGACCCACAACAACTCAAATTAGATAAGGACCCAGTTTGGAGGGAGAGAAATTGATGGTCAGTCAGACCTAAACTGAGAACTGTTGGAGACTGATTACTACTGGGAGAGGGAGAGTATGCCTTACTTAAGATCTCTAGATAGCTTGACCAGACTCCAGTGGATAAATTTGCACTAAATGACATCTGGACACAAATGCTTGATTGGATCAGACTTAACTTGTATGGTGGAATACATGAAGCCTCGTGGGGGATTAGGGGAATGTGAATGAGAGAGGGGGAAATTAATTTGGTTAAGAACTGTTGTATGAAATGTGTAAAACTCAAAAATTTTTACAAAAAGACAAATATCCAGTGTCACAAAGCTTAGCAGAGACTGGTAATAAAATTCACATTCTTTGTCTTCCAAAAAAAAAAAAATTCAGCCCCTTCCTTGCTTAAGGAAATAGTTGATTATTTAAACTTCGCTTCTGCTTCTGTAAATATGTTTCTTTTCTGAAACTCTGGTTTATGATCTCTTGTCATATAGGCTAGGAGGACCCTATGACCCCTGTTCCTGGTAGTTATGTAGATAGGAATTCAAACTCACCAATGTCAGAATGGGTACGGATTAACTATAAAAATTGTAGAAACTGTGGCCTGCTGCTCAGGCTTTGGTGATAATTCCTGGGTCTTTTGCCAGTATGAATAAAGAGCTTCTGATTTCTCCACTCTATCTCCAATGTGTGTTCTGAGAGTGGCATTTTCTATAACATGTTTTTTAGTTTATCCTAAAACCCTTTAATATAAAGTATGTGTTGAATTCTTCTCAGTTGTAATCCATTTTTATATGTCAAGGTAGATTTCTTTATCTTGTTTTCTTAGAATCTGCATTGTGCATGTGTTTTTGTCTTTTGCCAAGGTGAGAATTTTTTAATTCATTATTTATTAAGATACCTTTTCAACTTCATACTCTTTTTCTGTTCCTTTTGAGACTCATAATACAAGGAAAGATGGGAACAGGGCTGGGTATAAAAGTAGCACTGCTTTGCACCATTTTATACTTTATCCTTGCTGCTGGGTTGATGTTTAAATTTCTGCTTGGCCTTGATGACATTTGTATGTTTGTGCAAAGAAGTATATTAACACCAACTCAAATTTCCTGATTCTTTTGTATGGGCACTGTACAAAAGTATAGTGGACATCACAGTCTTTTTCATTTTGTTTTTGTTTTTGTTGAGACAGGGTCTCACTATGTAGTCTCAGCTGACCTGGAACTCTCTATATAGACTAGGCTCACAGAGATCTTTCTATTTCTGCTTCTTAAATGCTGAGATTAAAAACATGTGCCACTATACCCTGTGGAAATCACACTCTTTTTAAGCACTGCTAACAGAAGATAGAGTGAAGGACATGCACACTAGGACCATCTCCTTCAAATACTTGTCAGGAGGAGGAAGAAATTATGATTCATAATGGGTTCTTCTGACATCACAGTTTGGAGGGGGGTGCAGTCTTAGAAATGGAGTGCCAGCTAGCACTCCCTCATACTGCCTTATTATGACTCATTGTGGGTAGATGTTCAGGTCTACATTGGAATCCACTGAGACTATGTGGAAAGCAAAGTATCAACTATTATCAACTTTCACTGCTTCACTGTATTTTCTCAGTACAGGATGCATATTACAAACATCAAACCCAAGGTTCACAGAATTTGACAACGATGTCCACCATCATATTTTTGATATCCATCTATTTATTTTCTGGATCATATTCTGCCTGTAGCTCCCCACACTACCTCATAGTTCCCCAACTGACTGATGATAAAAAATTGAGATTAGACCAGGAGACCCTCAGCATCTATCCACTCAAGAGCAATTTCACTCTCCTCCTGAGAGCTCTTATTGGAAGCTCAGTGTTTGAAGTTCACACAGAATTTATATACCGTAAGTGCTTAAGCAGTGCAAAACACATGGGAACTTTCCAATCATAATGGTGAGAAAGCAAGCACAGAACACTCCAGGCCATGAAATTGGCCCATTAACAGATTTCCTTTGATGTATGCAGAAGCATGAGGGTGGGAGCTACACCTGTGACCGCATTCCAAGAACAGCTTGTCTAGTCTTCTTCCCAGCATTCTGGGGGCAGATTGCCCCTTCCCCAAGCCTCTACATCAACAAAGTCCAAAGAACTTTGTTAACTCTTAGTGAGCCAAGTGACAGGAGCCTGTTAACTATTAGCAAGCAGAGCACCGTTGTCTTAAAGGTCAAGGGGAGGGGTCACTACATCTGCCCCCAAGTTTTCTTCTCTCTTCTAAGCCTTCTACTCCCCCTCTTGTTAATGATGGATCTTTAGAGAAACCATTTAATCTTAGGAAATATAAATATAGAACATATATCTTCTTACAGATCTTTTTTTGGATAACATACCAGTTTTGACAGAATCTTGGTACTATTCATCTCTTTGGATTTAGGGATTCACAATCAGTTTATTTTGACCATTATTGGTATTTTCTTACATGTGGGCAGAGTAACTTTCCTGTCTGGAATACATGACCATAATTCTTCTTGAAGCCTAGTTATGTCTTAACAATAACTTATGAATCTTGTGATTCAGATGCTGGGAAATATAACAATGAGCAAAAATACCCCGTCTGTCAGCATTTCAATGTGTGAAGGAAACAAATGATCAAATACATGAAATTTATAACTTATCTCTGTTTACAATTAATATGAAAATACATCAAAGATAAGGGGAAAAAAGTTGATGAAGTGTTGAGTTTAAGTGGGTATTCGGGTTCTCTAAAGAAACAGAATCTGCAGAATGAATATATTTGTGTATGTGTGTATTAGATTAGCATACAAAATAGAGTTCCAGCAGGCCAACAATGACTGCACCACACTGAGAATCCAGTAGCTGCGCAGTCCATGAGACTGGATGACTCAGTAGTCCCACTCTGGTACTGAAGGACTGATGGAGTACAGGAGATCCGCTAGTCTTCAGTCTATATTGGAATTGAAGAAGTTGATCACAGCAGCAAGATGAACTCACCAGTGAGAGAGAAGGCAAGGGGCAAAAAGGCAAAGCTCCCTTCTGCCATGGCCTTTTATTCAGGCTGCCATCAGAAGGTAATCCCCACATTTAGGGTAGGCCTTCCAGTTTCTAATGATCAAAACAAGATCCATCACATTTCAGTTAATCCCAGTTCCAGTTATGTTGTCACCCAGGATTAGCCATCACAGAGTGTATGGGAGTGATGGTTTTAATTATACAGAAAGTTTTGGTATGCCTTTATCAATGTTTGGGTATGGTGGAGAGTTGCTGGGAAGTAATGAAGTAGAACAACCACACTAAGAAGTATATCAGGGGAACTATTCCAGTGATCTGACAGCTCACGATTTGTATTTCTAGATGTAGATGCAGCCAATTTTTAGCAATATTCCTTCTATCTACACATTCACTAAAAGTTATAATGCCATTAAAACGATAGGTTCTCTAAAAACTTTAGACAGATTAAAAATGTGAAAATAATGATTCACTAATGGGACAGACCGCCCCCCAAACTACAAGAGATTCATGGAGCTCTGCTCCACAATGTGGGAATGCAGATGTGTGGACAGAAAATGGAAGTGAACTACGTACAGAAAGTGCTTAATTGGTTATTGCTCTGTATTTGCCTTTTTTGAATATGGCCCATCTGACTGACTGGCTTGTCTGCAGGGACTAGCTGAGACTCAGGTCTTTGTTATACAAATATACTCTTAAATTAACTTTCACCTAATTTATCTACTAAGATAAGTTGCAGTTTATTACATAGCACTCAAAGTGTAGAGGCATCCTTAGCCCAAATATAGTTTAATTTATACACATGTGTATTAACATATTGCATTTTTGAGATTCAGTAGTGTGCATCTAGAGATCTAAGGAGAAGTCTGAGAATAGGCTGAAAATTGTTAGGAAATAGAACAAAATGTTACAGAGCCATATCAGTTTAAAAATAAAAAGAGCAGGCAAGCAATGCATAAAAATCAAAATCAGAGACTGTTTATAGTGTAACTATCATTCTGTAATAAAATAGTTTTGGGTTTGATTAGGGCAAAAAAAAGCAGCTTGTATGAGTCTTAATTTTTCATTCATAAAATGAAGATAACAGTCATTTCTTTAAAGTGTTCTGTGGGAATCTTTAGAACACATGTGAAGTAATTGATATAAATCATTAGGTAAATTTTCTTTATGTGTCTTTTTTTGGCTATAACTATTCTTTGACACAGAAATAAATAACAAGAAATCTTTTCCATGTTAAAGGTAGATATACTGTTCATCATCTGTATGTTAGAAGTGGTGCATCTTAGCTAGGCATGGTGGCACATGTCTTTAATTCCAGCACTCAGAAGGCAGAGGCAGGCAGATCTCTTATGAGTTCAAAAGTCTGGTCTACATAGTGAGTTCCAGGACAGCTGGAGCTACAGCGAGACTCTGTCTCAAAAAGAAAAACAACAAAGAAGTGGTGTGTCTTAATGTAGATAATTGTATATGCTATGTTCACAGATGCTTCTGCTTTTTAAAGCTATTTATATTTTTAAAAGACAAATACAAAGTGTTTATTATATGAATCTCATTCAACTCCTATGCTTCCTTTTCTCTCATAAGACTTTTGTTCCTACTCCTGTAAATGTTAGTGTTTTATGGACCATTTTGTCTCAGAACCTTGAAAGGAATCCTGCTTCTCTCTTTCACATATATCCTTCTGATGTGACTATTCTACCTTGTGTAGCTGTTTGGAAAGTCTCTTTGGGGGAAGGTATGTCTGAAGAGAAGGGGGTTGGGATTTGACAGGTTCTCTTCAGAGTTGTGTTCTGATATAGAGATGGCCCTATTTTTAGGAGCCATGAGATTGATTCCTTCCAGACCCTCAAAAGCAGGAAGCTGAATGTCTTTACTGTCAAGGAAGCAAACCAAAATTAGCTCACTTATGTTCTTCCTAGTCTTTCATCTGTCATACCTTGGGAGGCTAAGGTAGGGAAAACAGAAACTACTACTTTGTGCAGGAACAAGTTCTATCTTATCTTTCTGGTAACCCTAGATCCGGAAGCATTTTTCCCCAAATGAAGTCCTAGAAGTGGTAATACCAACCCTTAGAACTGGTTAGTGAAACTTTGATATGTCCAGAGAGTTAGGGGGTATTTTTTGTGAAGGGGTCTGAGGCTGGGAGCATTTTAATTCTGTGTTTATCTAACACTGCTGGTCAATTACCAAGGAATTTGTTTTTAGAAATGTCTTGATTTAGTTTAAAAAATGTTATTTACAGGTCATGTATAGCTGAAATAAAAGCCATAGGGAGACATGCATTACTAAAGTGGTAGAAATAAGAACTGACATAATTATTGTGAGAATACAAAAAGAACAATGAGTTTAGTTTCTAGTCATCAGATACTTCACATTTGCCTAATAGAATTTTCATAGCACCTGATATACTAATGTCATAAAACACAGTAAAAAATCAATCTACAGTAACTCTAGATTTGAAAAATTATTTTTCTTGTCAGTGTTGATGTGAAGATTAATTTAAATTTCACAGATAACACTACAATATTTCAGTATGATAGCTCCTCTACTTGAAAAGGCTAATGAAATGAAACTCTTCCAGAATGGCTGTATAATCTCACAATCTAGTGAGGAAATAATCATAAAGAAAAATACACAACAAAGAACTATAGGTAGTGAACTGAAGTTTGTATAGAGTAAAGTGGAGAGAGGCAACAAAACTATTGAGAATGAGTAGTCAAATCAAAAAGGAAAGTGAAGAGATGTATTTCATTATAAATGTGAAGAGAAGTATTTTTACTAATTTTGTTAGTTGCAATTTCATATTTGTATTTAATGTATTGTCATTAATCTCTCCTACATACTCTCTCTTATCCCCCTCCCATCCCTATCAACATTCCTTTATCCCTACCAGAACTTTCCCCAGAATCATGAATTTTTGTGACTCATTTAGTTTAACCGGGGCAATTTGTGTGACCACTGGATTGGAACTATCCATTGGAGTCTGGAAGGGTCAATAGTGGGAATACAATTGAAGGCAATGATTCTCCCTCATCCTGAATCTATAGTAGCAAATAGTTCAGCAGTGTGACATAGGACCCCCTCAGTCCCTCCTCCATCCAAACCTAACTGATGATGGACCCATTCTTGGGCCTGTTCATATGCAAACCTCATTCAGGCATGCATAGCTGCTTTGAGTTTGTAATTGCAATGACTGTATCTTGCTCAGAAGATGACTTTCAGCAAAAATGTAAATAGTCTTAATAAGCCTTGGGTTATTAGGCTCACATCGTGTGTGTGTGTGTGTGTGTGTGTGTGTGTGTGTGTGTGTGTGTTTTAGAGTACATGCATTCATATGTGTTTTGAGGCTGGGAAACAATCTTATGCATCAGCCTTAGGAATGCCATTGCCCTTTGAAACAGGATTTCTCATATTTGCTTGAAGATCACCAATTAGGCTAGAGTCATTAGTGTCTTGAGAATTCTCCCCTAGTGGGACATGGGGTTTGGCCCACCCCTCCAGTACCAGCTGAATGCTGAGCGAAACAGGGAAAATGTTCTCCAATTACAATAATTAGAGTTTACCGGGATTACTTACAAAGGATTGATCACCTGGGAGAGAGACTCCCATATAGTAGGGAGGCCAGCATGTTGAGCAGGAGAAGTGCACCCAGACCTCCATAGTGCACTCGCTAAGATGGCAACGCACCACTGCCTCCACCAAGATGGCAACCCACAGTCACCGCCTGAATGTCCATCTACTCAGGCCGCTCGCTGTGTATGTATACTAGCTATATCAGGCCTTGTCCTTGTCCTTGTTTTGTTGCTGTTTGTGACCTTGACATATTTGGTGCCAAGTTGGGGCCAGAAAATGTACAAGGACCTTTTAGAAAACATATGGTTTAACAAGTCAGACTAGTTCTCTAGCATCTGGTAGCAGATGCTCTCACCTATTTGATGGGGCAAAGAGGGTAATAAGGTACAATCATTAAGGTATGACATGGGCCACATTAGGAATCGTAAGTCTGCCAATACAGTTTATCCCTTAATTACATAAGAGGTGAACAAGAAAGGGGAATAAAGGCCTGCCACAATAGTTGTGTGAGCCCTGTTAGAGGATAGGAGTCCCAGGGCTCCTGTTGTGTTGCCTTCAATTAAATGTTTGGAGATCAGGTGGCTCAAAATGAGGTCAAAACCAGCTGTGTGACAAATGTGCTTTGCTGTTATTAAATGTGTGTTTACTCAGACTCAGTAAAATGGATATGTGTATGTGTGTGTGTGTGTGTGTGTGTGTGTGTGTGTGTGTGTATAAACACAAGAGATTATACTCATTCCAAACAAAAAGCCCAGGGCCAGGTGTGGGATACCTCCCCTTGTCTTGTTGGTTCTGGAGATCCCCAAAACAATCCAGGTTGCTGCCAATGCTCTTGGTTTCTTACCACAACTTGATAGTAAGACCTTATTGTTGAAGACAGCACACACATTGCTCACAGACAAATGGAGAAATCAAGTCAGTATAGACCAGGAAGCTTCCTCTCTGCTAGCTTGCTCTTGTAGTTCTGGAAGGTTCTATGAAAACTACTGGGGAGGAGGGAGGTTATTAGCATTCTTACCCAACCATAAATCCCATGAGCTGCAATAATGACTGACAGCGGCAGGATATGCCCATGGGTACAATAGTCGCATCAGTGTCATGGGGGTAACCAACTACTTTCTGATTGGATTTAACGTCTGTTCCACAGATAAAAATACATACCTGGTTCTGAATATTTGGTCAAGAACCTATGTTTGCGGTGCTTAGGGGTCCCCAGGGATAGACCTGCTTACTATTATTTTGCTAAATGGACATAGTACCAAACTGGCCTCTAATTTCTGTTTCTCTACCTATATAGATTAGTGCAACTCTCAGATCTCATCAAAGAAGTTTCTTTGTATAGTGGTTAATGTGTACTGTGTTAATCATGTACTGTGGTTAATGTAGAAACTCACAACTGGTCAAATGTAAAAAACAGGTGACTAAGCCAAGAATGGGACATCTACTTCATATATCCTCTCCTCACGGCTCAGGAATTATCAAGGAAGAGGCAGCAGAAAGGATATAAGAGCCAGAGTTCTTGGGAGGACTGGGGCAAAACAGTGTCTTCTGATATGACAGGACCACTGTATACATGAACTCACAAAAGGTGTGAATTCAACATTCTAACATGTAATGGGAAGGGGGTTCATAAGCCCCAACCTCTAACTCAGGAGCTATGAACAACTGAAAGATTCTGGGAGAGGGAAAGTCAGATTGATTTAGGGCATGGCTCCTGGAAAGCTGAACATATTCCAGTGGATTGCTAGGAATATAAGCGCAGCACATATTAGATTAGATGGGTTATTAAATTTAAAAAGATAAATGTAAGTAAAACGAGGACATGAATTGCACAGGTAGGGAAATAGGGATGGATCTGGGAGGAGTTAAGGGTAGGAGTTGGAGATGAATTTATATTCATTCAAAGTACAATATATAAAATTCTCAAATAATTTTTAAAACTGCATTGAGATTCTATTGCACTACAATCAAAATGGCTATCATCAAGAAGACATAATAAGACATGTTGGTGAAGACAGAGCAAAATAGGAACAAATTATATGGTGCTAGTAAAAATGTAAATGGATAAAGCCACTATGGAAATCAGCATTATCTTCCTCAAAAAACTAAAACCATCTTTGGCTGAGCACTCAAGTCACTTATTCACAGAACTATGAACAGTTATGAGCCTCTACATTTACTACTACCCACTGCAAAAAGAAATTTCCTAAGGTTGAGAGCAGCATAAATATATGGATATTAATATAAATGTTTAGGAGGCAGTTTGACAACATGACCAGGTAGGAAAGGAGAAAAAAAGTCAATAAGTTCTCCCCCAGGGCCTATGGATTCACAAGCCATGTTTTTTTACCATGTCTATAGTACCAGGCATAAATTTCCTCCTGTGGTAGCCTTTAAGATTTCAGTGTCCTTTAGGACAAAAGATAGCTGAGAATGAAGAGCTGAGTATTGTACTATGGCAGACACTAAAGCTAGTTGCTAAAGAGTTGAAAGGGGTGGAAAGTGGTCTTCACAAAAGTCCCTGAGACCATTTAAGAATTGCATTGGAAGAGCTAACAGATGGGGAACCCTATAAAACATAATAGAAATTTGTCTTGGCTATTTCCTTATATATGAATAAGAGTAAAACTCTTCTTTGGCTAGCCATGGTAGCTGCTTTGGTAGTGGCATGTGTCTGTAATTCCAGCTACTTAGGAGGTTGAAGCCCAGGAGCTCAAGGCCAATCTTGACAACGTAGTCAGACTCCCATCTCAAAAAAAATTGATTCCGAGGCTGAAGAGATGGCTCAGTGGTTAAGATCACTGGCTGCTCTTTCAGAGGACCAGGGTTCGATTCCCAGCAGCCACATGGTGGTTAACAACTGTTCGTGACTTCAGTTCCAGGAACTCCACCTCTGCAGGCATTGTATGATACGAGTGCACCTACCTACATGCAGGCAATACACTTATACACAGAAAATAAAAATAATAAAATTTTTTTAAAAACCCGATTCTGATGAATGGACATAACCACAAATAAAATACAGTCTGGTAATAAGAATTTTCAGATGCTCAGAGATGGCTGAGATGTGCTCTTATGACGATCTGGAAATTAGAGGAAAAAATACATGACAAAGGCTTGGTTCCTCTAACTAGCAGATGAAAGAGACATGCTAATTTTGATGAACGAAAAGGAATAGAAATGACTTAGTCATCTAAAGGCTCCAATGCAGCTTGGACACATACACACTGGATGATGGCATTGGAATGACAGAAGAGTGTGATAAGACAAGTAAGCATTTGTTGAAGTGGGTCTTTATATTCTTCATAATGAAACAGAGGCCAACATCAGATAAGTTTCTGTCATCTAATAAACACCTATGAATGCACACAGCAGAAGCTATAACTTTTGTTAAAGTCTGTTGTAACAGTAGCCCAGGTTTGTAATGGAGAATATATGCTCTCAGATGATGACCGGAGGATACTGGAGACAATAAAATCTCTTGTGGCCCAGAGATATCCCCCAGAAAAGTACTTAATTCCTAGGAAACAAACTGAACACAGGACTACGAAAATTCCTTTAGGCCATGGAAGAGAAAAAGAGAAAAAGATTCCAATTAAAGGCAGCAAAACAGGTCCCCACTTAGAGATCTTACTCTTATAATAAAATAATTTTAAAAATGCACTCAAATGGGAGTTTTAATACAATTTTATTAGAAATTAAAAGAAAAACAAAAGCAATTCAGGTGAGGTGATCTGTAAATCTCAGCAGCTTCCCAGAGGAGGAGAATGGAAGAGAGAATGGACAAAAAAGCCAAAAAGCCTTTTTAAAGCCAGCAAAGAAGTCAGACATGTGGCAAACTAGAAGCTACACAGCAGGGAGGGGAGCTTTAGAGAAAGAGTAAGGAAGCCGAAAATACTGAGGAAGCCCAATATTAGGGAAAATATGCTTAGAGAAGAGATAGAGGGACTAGAGAGATAGCTCAGTGGTGAAGAACATTTGCTGTTCTTCCAGAGGACCTGGACTCAGTTTCTAGCACTCACATGAAGCTCACAATTGTCTATTACTTCAGTTCCAGAGGATTTGAAATCCTCTTCTGACCTCTGTAGGCACAGCACACAAATCACTTTAACTGGATATAAAAATAAGTCTCAGATAGGATATCTCAGACTTTATAAGCCATATATGTTGGTCATTTGCAGTGAATATATAGTGAAGTGGCTGTAAAATACTTTTCTGGATTATAAGGGATAAGCCTTATGGGAAAATGACAGAATTCACAATGAGATATCAGGCGTAGTGGTTCACGCCTGTAACTCCAGCAGTCAGGAGGCTGAGGCAGGAAGATTGCGGCAGAATAGACTGGGCTACACTGTGAGTTCCAGACAGGATGGGGAAAAAAAAAAGAAATAACCAGTAATAATGTGAGAGTAGAAGAAGTCTGCTGGATTTCTAATGAAGCCTCAGCCTCTGTGGAGAAAAACATTGCATCAAATTGTACAAGATCCATAATCTTTTTGTAATCCATATAAACAACCCATGAAAAACGGACCTTTTGAGGATAAGCATCAATGAACATAACAAGCTAGTCAAATCTTTACTTTCTATAAAAAAGACCTGGACATAATATCCACCTAGTTACAGCATCATACAAAGCATTTTAATCTATGTACAACTGAGAACCAAGCCTCAAAACATACCTAGTGATTCCAAACACAATACTGGCAAGTATTTCCAAACTAATAGCATACAGCCAAGTGAAAAATGGAGGGTTGGGGCACATTCCCAGAGATATAAGACCTAGCCAGTCATAGAAAATAGACTGCATATGTCCCCCACCCTCCATTTAATGATTCTGCTGGAATTTTTTCCATAAACATTTTTTTCAAATGACATTGCTATCCCCATCTACTTGGCAAATGAGGGCTATACTATTCAATGACTTCCAAGGTAATGGTTATATATTTTGATTTCTAGAACAAGTAATCAGACTCTGGTAGTGCCTTTATAGCAAAATTAACAAACTTAAGTTTGTATTTTAGGACCAATACAATTTCTTGGTAGCAGATGCCACTAAGAATAGAATGGACAGAGTAGAAAGTGGAAAAGATATCTTGATAACCAAAGCTCAACTTGCCAGTGGAGCACATACTTAAAACATGCAGTCTAGATTCTAAAGATGGTAAATCTTAAGAAAGCTGACTTCCATTTAAATAAAATATTTAATGATGTATTTGGGCCTTGGAGAAGGAAACCTAGGCTGGCTATAAGAAAATCCAAACCACAATTCACTCTATGCTTTTTCACTATTGGGAAATCAGGTGACTAGAACTTGCAAGAATCAAGAAAATATGGAAATGGGAGACTAGCCTGGTGCAACTCTGCTGTCTGGTTGTGCTTTCTAGATTTAGACAAATGTGGATAATAAGTCTCATAAATATGAGGTAACAACTCATAAACTGATCTTGGTATGACCTACTTATCTGGGAATGGGAAATAATCTAGGATGGTATAAGAAATATAAAGAAACTTTTCAACCACATAAGAGTTGAGATTGGAAGTATAATTTGGGTATGACATTAGAACCCTTGGGAAAATGGTAGAGTGGTTGGCTATAGTCATATCAATTATTTGGCTGTGAAAAGAAAATAACTCTGGATGGTCTGCAGAGAACACCTTTTGCAAAACAATCACTCCATCCCTTCTTCCTCTTCCCCCTTGCTCAGGGCACCTGCTCATTTTAACATAGACTGTTGCTATCATCCACAGCTAACCTGCTGGCCAAGAAAGAATATTAATCAAAGACCTCCCAGAAAGTCTGAAGTGACAACTCATTAAGGAAATGAATAGATTGTCTTTGAAACAATGAAAAATAAAATAAAATTCTGGGCATTGCTTTGATTCCATTTTATCTTACCTTTTTATTTCTGGATTCTGTTTTGTGATTTTATATATGGAATTGGCTTGCTTGTAAGAAGGTAAAGCCTATCCTACAAATAGATTCAATTATCTTACTAGAAGTCATAATTATAGGACATTCTTATCCAGTGCTGCTCAAGAAAGAACAGATTCAGTACAAACCCCTAGAAACACAACTAATTGAGGTATCTGACAGAGTGGCTAACAAAGAATCTGACTTCATTCATTTATTAGTTTTAACTACTTCATTCTTTTATTAGTTTTAGCTGCTGCTAGGTTGTTTTGTGGTTGTTGTAGATACTTTGTTTATTAGTTTGTATGTCTTGAGACAATGTATTGCTATGTAGCCCAGGATGGCCTCGTGATCCTCTTGCCAGAGTCTATCTAGTACTGTGGTAGTAGGTATGTGCCACCACACCCAGCCCTGTTGTAACATTTAAACTTCACAACTCCTCCTTTCTCTTTTGCTTATATCTAGACAAGGTGATAAGAAACTGGATTAGACTCTCCTTTGATGCTCACTTACTGAGCAATAAATATAAATTACATTGAATATTTTGCATTTATAAGCTGGATTTAAGAAATGGGACTCCATAGATCATTTCTTTCCCTAGATGTATAGTTAATATGTCCCCAATGTGTATAAAAATAGGGCCTTTATGGACCAAAACCATTATACAAGACTTATTTAGAAAAGGAAATTATCTCTTTGCTTTCCTATTTAACAGCCTAATTTAGCCTGCTTTAAAGTTAGATTTAATAAATGAGTCTTCTTGATGAATTACCACCATGAATGCCATGGTCTCACCCATTAATATCACTAGGATTAATATTATACTAGGGAGTTTATTGACTCCATCCAATTGGTGACTGATAAATGCTTGCTAGTACAGATTTGGTTATTGTGTTTTGTTGAGTGCCCATTTCAACAGATCTTTGGCCATAGTTTTCTTTTTCCTCCAAAGAGAGATGCTATACATTACCTAGATACCCAGATAGTAGCTCAACAATTTGTCCACCTTGAGCAACCTTTGTAGGCAAACCTTAATTGCATCTGAATTTCTCCAGGAGCACACCTAACAATACTACATTGATGGCACTCACTTTTTAAAGGATTCTGTAGAAATACTTGGAGCACCGAGTCATCCCTCAGTATACGTCGGGGATTGGTTCCAGGATATCTTGTTTCTCCCAGTACCACAATTTTCAAAAGCTCAAATCCCTTGTATAAAATGCCATGTTATTTGCATATAATCTACACATATCTTCCCATATTTTTTCATTCATCTCTAAATAATATATAATAATTATTAGGCTGTGGTTTTAAGGAAATAATGAGAAGAAAAACATCTGTATATGTTCAGTACAGTTGCAGCCTTTAAAAGCATTTTTGATCCACACACGCCAAAACCATGGAAACAGAACTCATAGATATGAAGGACTGACTGCATAAATACTCAAAAAGCAGTTCATGTAAAAGGGAAAGGCCACACATTACACAAGCCATCACTACTTTATTTAAATTTCTGAATTATTTGGTAAGCTTAGTGCTGCTTTCTCCCTGGCACAGAAAAAAAAAAAAACTATTGATGTTCTAGCACTCATAACATTAAAATTTTGGGGGGTTCTATAGCCAAGTTCTTCATTTATAAATTGTGCTCTCTCATTTATCTCATTACTTGCAAAGAAGCTCATCCCAACAAAGACTCTAAAATTTTTCAAATACAATACTATAGATACTCTTTTTAAATATTTTATTTGTATTTTATGGGTCTGAGTGTATTGTCTGCATAGATTTAAGTACATCCATGCCATGCAATGCCCATGGAAGTCAAAAGAGACCACTGAATTCCCTGGACCTGGAGTTAGGGATGGTTGTTAGCTGCCATGCGGATGCCGGAAGTTGAACCTGGGTCTCTGCAAGAGCAGCCAGTGCTCTTAACTGCTGAGCCATCTCTCCAGTCCCCTATAGAAACTCTTAATGCCCCTGCTGCTATAGACTTTTTCACCAGAGAGGCTTTAGCAACCTCTTCTCATGCCTGCTTTGGTCTTTGGATCATTTGTGATGGCTATTGGTTGCCACTATAATCTGCTGCAAACAACTAACCTACTAGGCCTCATGATATATGTCTTTAGAGGGATTACTGTTAGCATCACTTTGGTTGCTCCTGGAAAGAGGCTCTCATAGATCCTTAGCATATGACTGTTTATTTTCGCCCTTCCTGGTGTCTTGGAATTGGTACCCTATCAAGTCACCCTATCCATCAAACCTTTTGATACATGCAGAATAGGGCTAACCTGGGGGGCCTCTGACATATCAAACTTGTAGTTGGGAATGGACTCCCAATCCCATTGTTTATCCAACACTGAATCTGTCAAAGGATTTACAGCACTGTATGAACACTCATACTCCCACAGGATGGCACTGAGTATATTATTATTACTTGCTGCATTAGTTACTTTTCTGTTGCTGTGACAGAAACACTGACCAAGTGAACTTATAAACAGAAGAGTTTACTTAGCTTATGGTTCCAGGGGAATTAGAGCCCATCATGGTGGGGAGGCATGGTGGCAGGAGGTACTGGAGTCGGAGCAGAAAGCAGAGGTTCATATCTTCAAGCAGGCACAGGAAGCAGAGAGTGACTGGAGATCCCACAAGGCTTAAGAACTCCCTAAGCCCGCCCCCAGTGACATGCTTCCTCTAGCATGGCCACACCTTCTAAGACCTCCCCAAAACAGCACCACCAATTGGGGTCAAAATGTCTGAATACTCTAAGCCTGTGGTGGACATTTTCATTCAAACTACCACATTCCACTCCCTAGCCCCATAGGCTGATGAACATATAAAATGCAAAATGCATTTAGTTCAACTTTAAAAGTCCTCATAGTCTTTATCAGTCTCACTCCTATTCAAAAAATGCAGTCCAAAGTCTCTTTTGGGACTCAGGGCTATCTCTTAACTGTAAGGCCCGGTAAAATCTAAAGACAAATTACATACTCCCAATATACAATGGAACTGAATAGACATTCTCATTCCAAAATGGAGGAATAGAGGCATAGTGAGGAAATACTGGAAAAACCCAGCAGGACAAACAACAAATCCAATAGCTCCATGTCTGATTTCTGGGACTTTACTTCCAAAGGGCTTACATGGTTCCCCTAGTTTTGTTGTGTGCAACATACATCACTTTCTTGGGCTGGTACCACTCTCTGTATACAGTTCTCCTTGGCAGATGTCTCACAGCTCTGGCCTCATGAACATCTTCTTGAAGTCTCCACTGCCAACCAGGCTTCACCCTCACAGCTTCACAAATCCACCTCTCGGGCCATCTTTATGCAGAGATGCTCCTGCTGCATGCTGCTTGGCCTCAACAGCTCTTTGAATCCACGGAGGAAGAACTGATGACCCCTTCAGTCTTGTAACTTTCATGGCTCTAAAGCCTGCTCCAGGTGAACAATACTGCCAAGTTTGGCTGCAGATTTGGGACGAACCCCATTCTACTTCATCCACTTTCAAAGATTTTCTCTTCAGTGGTTTTCTAGTAGAAAACTCTTGCACCATTTTCCTTTCACAAGTTGGAGGCTTAGCTGGATGTGGGGTTGCCCTGGAGGCATGCTCACCATTGTTGAAGTGCAAATCTCTACCCCTGTCCTTAATCACTTTAATCTTCTTATCAAAGGGCTCTTCTCCTTTAGCATATGCCTTGGCTTCAACATTAATCTTGTTAGTGATCTTTTTCAATCCGAAGTCTACATTCTGTATTTCTCTCTGCCCCATTAGTTCCTTTCCACTGTAGATCTGCATAATATTTAACATTAATAGGCATGACACCATTTCTACATTAAGCTGTCTTGAAATACCTTTCACCAAAGAAATTAGTCCATTTCTTTTCAACTATAGCCTCAGGCAAGCTTTTTGGCTGTGGGTAGACTTCAGCCAGACTTTTCACTAAAAAAATCCCAATTGCTGCTTAAGTCCTTATTTCCTTCTAGAAGGACATTGTTCTCAGCACTACTTTCTTCCATGCTCTTCCTACCAGAATGGCCTGATAAGTTCTGCTTATGGAAATCAACAGTTTTTCTAGCCCAAACTTCCAAAGTCTTCCACATTCCTCCAAAAACCCACATGATCAGGTTCTTCACAGCCTACCCTCTGGTACCAGCTAATAGTTACTTTTCTGTTGCTGTGATAGAAACACTGATCAAGAGAATTTATGAAAATCAGAGTTTACTTAGCTTACAGTTCCAGGGAAATTAGAGTCCATCATGGCAGGGAGGCATGGTGGCAGGAGGTGCTGGAGTCAGAGCAGAAATCAAGAGGGTCACAATCTTCCAAGCAGGAACAGGAAACAGAATGTGACTGGAGATCCAGCAAGGTTTAAGTACTGTCTAAGCCCACCCCTAGTGACAAGCTTCTTCCAGCATGGTCACACCTTCTAAGACCTCCCAATTGGGGTCAAAATGTCTGAATACTTGAAGCCTATGGGGGACACTGTCATTCAAACCATCATACTTGTCATCAGTTAACCAGATCTCTCCAGAAAAAAAAGACTGAACAAAGGATCTAAACAGTTAAGTTGTATATTGTAGCTAGGGCAGTAGAACCCTGGTTACAAATCAAGACATTCTTTTTTCTCTTCAGAGTTTCAGACATTGTTGACTAAGATGAAGGAATTAATTTCCATTTGTATGAGCTCTAGAACAAAGACTTTATTGTTTGTAATGTTGGGAATTGAATGCAAGGTGTTACACATGATAGTTATACACTCTCTACCAATTAGATTAATGAAATTTTCACCATTCTAATGGATTTTAGGCTATAGACTTCAGAGAGTTCCATATTCTTATATTTAATTACCCAAATCCAATTAAGGACATATGGTACTTTTCAGATATTTTACCTATCCAACAGCAAGGCTAAATTATCGTGTTTTACACATTTGACTACTAAGAGCATTTCAGCCTCTCTCCCCCCTCTTCTGTTTCATCCCTACATGTGCCAAGCTAAGAAAGACCCTGCATGCTCTTTTCTTTGGACACCAAGAATGTCATACCATGCATGCTGCCAGGTGAACCCTTACCCTGGCCCCACACCACAAACCACAATAAAACTCCAAGGGTCTCCATTTCCTTGTTTTCTAGAAATTTTAGACCATCTGTAAAGATCTACCCTTCACTACCAAAAAACAAAGTCTTTGTTTAATAAATCTCTAAATGCCCTGTTCATATGGATGTGACATCATTAGCCTTTTTATCTGAATTAAAATTTGTGTTGAAGTCCATTCTGTTTCTTCAAAACATCCACAACAGATGACTTATCATTGCCACTGGAACTAATGAGTCTTAAATGCCTAATGATCCTCCCAGAACTTAAGATAGAAAGCTGTAAGGAGCTGCTATAAAGATATCCACCACTCATATGTTTCTGATGTGACATGGGGTTTCCTGTTCTGCCCTCTTCAGAATAGAGCTGTCAATATAAAACCACTCCACTGTAGCACAGATCTGGCTCCTCTGCAGCAGAGCATCCTACAACGTCTATTGTAGTCATCATCCTTTTTTTCTTTGTCTTTTAGGGTTCATAGGACAAGTACCTAGGAAGCTGGCCCCTGTGGCTCATTCTTTGCAGTGTTAACATTAGTCCTAAACTGATTAAATCTAAAAGCATCTCCTGTAGCAAATAATTCAGACCTTGACATTATTTGTATGAGCTTGTTATTTACATATTCTAATTACTGTATTTCTTACTCATAAGCTAAATTAATATAACTAGTATACACTTGCATTCATTCTTCAGTTCTTATGCTGACTAAACACTAAGGGCTTGCCATGTCCTTTAAATATTTGCATCTGTGAAACCTTCACTGAGTTATCAGAAGCTTTCTGTAGTTAATGGAAAAATCACATAATGTTATGAAGCTGAGAAGTTAGGAATATACTGGTAATGAAGGACTATAAAAAAATAATAAAACACCATTTATTGGTATGAATAAAGAGAAATGTGAGCACAGGTCACAGTCTTATGGTGTCTCATTTTTCATATTTTCTAGAAAGCATATACTTTCTAAAGAAACAGTGGTGGGGTTTTTGTTGTTGTTATTTGTTTGTTTCTTTAACAAACAATATTGAGTCAATCATTCATATAATAAGTATTTTATGGAAGCATGAACACTATATTCCTGATTCTGTGTCAGACTCTGTGAAGTAGGAGCCCCAGTTTGCATCTGATAGCCAGGAGACAATCAAGTTCACAAGTTTAACATAACTTCGGTAAGAACTATGACACAACAGAGCAGTGGGATACCAGGAACAGGGCTGTATGCCATACTCAAGGAGATGAAGAGCTCAGCAGCAGTGTTTTGCAAAGTTAGGGGATATACATATCTCCATTTTGCAGATGGGAGAAGTGAAGAAAAGAGAGGTGAAGTAACATGGCAGAGACCATTCCAGTCTTTAGTCAAGCTGGTTTGAGCCACTGCCTATTGCACTCTGAAACACTATTTTACCACTACCACTACCTACAGTTTCCCATGGGTCTGTTTGCCTCCAATTAAAAAGAAAATCTTCTTGAGCCAGGCAAGGGGGCGCATGCCTTTAGTCCCAGCACTCAGGAGGCAGAGGTAGGTGGATCTCTGTGAGATCAAGGCGAGCCTGGTCTACATAGCAAGTTTCAGGACAGCTGGGGCTACAGGGAGACCTTGTCTCAAAAAGACCAAAAGAATCTTCTCAAATCAGTTGACTCAAACTAGGCAACAAGTTCCAGGGAAAGATGATGGGAGTTTTTCATGTATATCACAGTGCCTTTTCACTGGGGGCCCTTGTGACTTGAAAGTGCTAGCTAGCTGTGAGTGAGAAAGGGCTTCTATAGTAAGCCCTCCATCTCCCCTTTTCCAGACAGCAGTTGATTTGAGGCAACTACTTGATTTCGAGATTAGAACACACTTAAGTGAACAGAAGGAATAGAAGCATCAGCTACAGCTTCACTTGCCTTCCTTGAAAGGGGCCCCCAGTACTGCTTGAACTTTGCTCCTTCTTAACCCACAAATGTCAGGACCGACTGCAGGTCTGTCAATAAGAGCATATCTTCACTAATTCTCACCTATGTCTTCAATTTTGCAGAATTTTTAACAATTCAGAACTGAAAGACTATCTGCAGCCTATGAAATGCAAAATGGTTCGCTGCAGGCAGGAATCTTAACTTCTCATTTTCTTGTTTCATCTTCATTCAGATATAACATTAAACACAATGTGGAACAAACTCTTGTATAGCTGGATCAGTTTTGTTCCTCAAGAAACTATTAATATGGCATTATGTGGATTTTTACAAATGGGTTTCTTGGAGATCCTTGAGTTCACACTGGCATGAATGTGATTTTACATTGGTATGAAATCTCTCTTCTCCTCGGCATTCAAGAACTTATCATTTTCCCATAGGTTATACCTACAGTCTATAATGATTTAATTTGTTCTCTTTCAATAGGACAAAAAAAAAACCCTCTAAGCATTGGTCTATAGCAACTAGCTGTACCAGGGGCATGTCTCCCCTTCTATTTCTGGGCATTTGATCTCTTAGGCCAACATTTCAAAAACAATCTAAAACTGTTTTTCATTTTTTCTCTCTACCTTATATACTAGCCTTAATCAGAAGGACTCTGATATTTCTAATGATTTTCATGAACTTTTTATTATTGAAAATGTCAAACATACAAAAGCGGAAATGAACATATAAAATGAACATTATTCAGCTTCAATAATCTTAAAGGCCAATTTTGTTTCAGTATGCCGAGTGCATTTACTATCTAACTTATTTTGAAGCAAATCCCAGACAGTATATCATGTCAACTAGAAATATCTGAATGTAGATAAGAATTGTTTCCAACATAATCACAATATTTTAACAATGAATATGAAATATGAAGTCAATGTTCAAAATATTCTAATTGTTTGATAAATTAATTCATTTTATAGTTTGACCAAATTAGGATCCAAGTCAGATTCATGTCCATATTAATAAGTCTCTCAAGCACCTTTCAATTTATAGGTTCATCTTCCAACCTTTCCTTTCATCCTTGTAATGTATGTACTGAAGAAACAAAATCATTTGTCCTATAGTTTTTTGAAGGCAGGATTCTGCTGATCTCATCTGCTTGATATAGAGTGATTTGTTCCTCTGTGTCCTGTGTTTTCTATAGAGTAGGAATTATGTCTAGAGGCACAGTCAAATTTAGGCTCATAATTTTGGCAAATCTAGGATAACACAGACATATGAGAAAGAATTTCTGCTAGTATCTCACAGCTGCCTTGAAGTCACTGTGTGACACCTGATACACAAAAGCCACATATATACTAGAGAGATCAGAAGGGGGATGTTTTACCATTCAGTATCATTACAAAATATTATTTAAACAAATATTCAGTGATGTCTACCATATATAAAGTTATGTATGTTATATATACACACATAGATTAGACAGATAGATGATAAAAACTAAGAAAGCAAGTTCCTTGCATTCAATGTTAAATGTGATGAGAAATCTAGACACATAATCATAAAAGCATAAAAAGGCCACAGGTGCCAAATAGAACTCTGTACAGATACAATGGTAGTGCAACAACCTGAAGAATAGCCATTGTTAATAACAGAAAAGTGTCCAAAAGCATAGGATGAGCTGTGTCCTTGGGGATGTCAAAGAGCTCACCTGTGCTTCAAAATTCCATTCATCATTGGGTTCATATACTTGATTCTTTCAAAGTAAATCTGAACAACATTTATTCCATTCACCTAAAAAAGATAATCTTATTAATAAGGTTTTACTGGTTTATCCATTCTTGTATCTAGACAATAAATATTCATTAATAGGGTTTTACTGGTTTATCCATTCCTGTAAGAGACTAGACAGCAAATATTTACTGAGGATATACTATGGTCTATCAAACCCTTTATACTGAAAAAGTCTTCAATGAATTATCCAATATAGTTCCACTGTAAGCACGGGTGAGAGCCTAAGGGAATAAATTGTCTCAGATATGTTATGAAGCTTTAAAGAAGTCAGGAATTCACTAGTAGTAGATAGTTCTAATCTGGGAGTCACTGACAAATGTCTAAATTTTAGCCACTGTTTGAGGCCCTAGAGTTCATATTCTACCAGGAGAAGTAAGGAAGATAACTATAATTCTAGAATGATGCTGAAAACATTTGTTTTGTACGATGCTTTCACAAAAGCAACTTTGAAAAAAATAAAAGGTCTGGCCATCTGTAAGTATTATATAGGCTCTAACCACAAGTAACTTCCCTGCCTCCTTTTTCCAGTTAACAACTATTGAGGGAGACACTGTTTTTGTTTTTTTGTTGTTGTTGTTGTTGTTGTTTTTAAGAAATGAACTCCATTTAAAGGGAAAAGAGAAAATAATCAACTTCATGTCCAAAGCCCATTAAACTATTTGTCACAGAAGTGCTGCTAACCTGGCTGTTATTTTACATGCTGTTTATTCTTGCTATTATATACTTCAAGTTTTCTGATGCTTTTAAATAAAGTTTTACAACAATTCTCTTAAATGGAACTGTACCAATGTATTATTTATAGGCATACCTCACCACTTCTTTAAAAAGTGATCTGATAGACATAACATAGGTTTCCAGGAAAATTGATATTTCTGTATCAACCATATCAAAATTTATTTGAATCCAATATGCCATCTTCCAGCTTTACAGGGTAAAAGCACAGGCCAGTGGAGGAGAAGCAGCCCTTTAAACAGTATGCTGAAAACACATTTCTCTACCTTGCATAAAAGTCTTATCTTAATCTTTCTTCCATCAGTGCACTGAATTTAGGGAGGGAATGTTATGACCTGTGAATCTTTATTGCACTCAACACATAAAATTCATAGGCACTAAGTAAAGACTCTGTAAGGACAAAAATCACATCTGTCCATCCAACTTTTGAAGAATGGAAGATATAGACATGAATGCCATTATTTCTGTGTCAATTCGTTTATTTGAATTATTTGAGATTACTTTGTTAAAATGCAAGATAATTAGGGGCCTTGCAATATTTTTTCTAGAATTAACACCGGAAATTATACTGAACAAGATCTATATAAATTCGATTTTAAAGTGTGAAAACTGTAATTTTTTTTTTTTTGGTTGCAACGTGCAATGACAGTGTTAGAAATTTTGCAAATTGCACGATCTGCATCCTAAAGAAAATCTTAGCAAGTTGTAGTACTCAATCCAAAGGCTTTCGAATAAAGCAACATATATTTATAAGACCACGTATTAGTTGTTTAGAATTCTTTTCCATTTCACATTAGTCAAATACACAATTTAAAAGTAAAAATAAAATTGTGCATTATCTCTAGAATTCCTCATTGTAGTTAATCCTCCCTTCCCAATATTAGTGGCCTCTTGAGAAGGTATTTTTCTTCTTCTGTGTAAAATACAGAAATAAGGCAATAACCCAGTTTTCTTAGGGTTAAGGTATACTCTGAAGAATCTTCGGTTACTGAAAATATGTATCAGGTGATTTACATTGCTGGGTAATTACTGACAAGAATATTCAAAAATTCTGCATTATTTAGGTTGTGAAATAACATGCTTGGTTTATAAAAGCTATCATTTTGAAAAACTTATGTACTAATTTCTTTGACAATATTAATATATT
Source organism: Eospalax fontanierii (assembly GCA_035773235.1). NCBI lineage: Eukaryota > Metazoa > Chordata > Mammalia > Rodentia > Spalacidae > Eospalax > Eospalax fontanierii. Next base: position 48,409,718 of record CM069525.1, read on the forward strand.
GAACTGCATGTATTTTACTTAGATAAATCTATATCAGAGACAGCCAATCATTTTTAAAATAATATTCAATTCTATCAGTAACCACGCTGTTTTTAAAAAGCTAATATACAATACAATACTTGTTAGTGTTATCCATTCATATATGGAGAATAAATTTAGAATGTTGGTGCTATGGGTAGAAAGATATCTTTCAGTCATAAAAATAAAAAGAATGCCCACAAAACAGGGTGGGACTTTAAAGGCCTCCACTACAAAACAAATCACAAGCCTGACATCAAAAGCGCGCACACACATTCACACACAAACGTCTGTAAAGAGTGAAGAAAAACCCAAACAGAAACATCACAGGACACTGTGATTCTCTCTCTCTCTCTCTCTCTCTCTCTCTCTCTCTCTCTCTCTCTCTCTCTCTCTCTTCTCTCCTCTCCCTCCCAAACACACACACACACATACACACACAATCCACCAAGAGTTGGCGAGCAGTTAAGGCACCTTTCAATGAAACCCCAAGCTGCACTGTCTGGTCACAGCATTTTAACATGTCACCAAGAAGCGGTTTGAAAGCATCTGAAAAACGTGCAAATTGTCTGCAAACAGCACCTGGCAACCAAGACAGTTTGCAAGCATGATTCAGAGGTCTGCCTGCCAAGGAAACAAAAGAAGCCTCCCTCCTGCCCGCGCGACCGCAAAGAGCAGGAGAGGTGCTCTCCTGGCAGGCAGGCGGGCAAGCAGGCAGGCGAGCGGGTGGGCAGGCGGGCGGGCATCAGGGAAGGAAGCGACGGCCAGGAGTCCGGGCGGAAGCGGTACATACTAGGGGTCGCTCTCCGGCGGCAGGGACGCGGCCGCGGAGTTTCCATTAGTCGGGGAGCCGCTCAGCTTCAGTTTCTCCAGGTACTCGGCGTGCACCGGCTTGTGGCACTGGAGGATCTTAATGGCATCTTCGATCTTGAACCACTCTCGCTTCCTCCCGATGTTGACCGAGTCTTCCCAATCCTCCAGCAGCTCGGTGACGGTGAGCACGAACACGTACGTCCTGTGCTTGCGGTCCTGGTTCTGCTCGAAGACGCCCAGCAGCCGGCCCAACTTCCCCTTGACGCCCGCCTCCTCATACACTTCGCGCACCGCAGCGCCGTCCGGCTCCTCCTCGGGCTCCATACCTCCGCCCGGCACGATCCAGCGGTCCGGGTACCGGCTGCTGCTCACCAGCAGCACCTCGTCCTCGCGCTCGCTGCGGAAGCATAGGCACGCCGCGCGCTTCTTGAAGCCCTCGGGGTCGTAGGTGCGCGTCTGGTTCGGCTTGCACTTCATCCTCCTCGGCGGCGGCGCCGCCGCCGCCGCCGCCGCCGCCTTGGCTTGAAGCTGCCAGCGAGCCGCCGCCTCAGTAGCCCAGGAGCTGGGGCAGCGGAAGGGGCAGAAACTAGCTGCGGAGAAGCGCAGACCTGCCAAGCCTGGGCCAAACCTGAGGCGAGCCGGTGACTAGCCGCAGCCAAGCCGGAGCCTAGCTAGAGGCGAGGCCAAGCTTCGGAAGAACAGGCGGGCCCGGTGACGGGGCGGGGTCCAGGTTGAATCTGTGCATCAGCCAGTCCCACACTGCATAGGGTCGCGAGCCCAAAGCCCTATTGCAGGCACCACGAGCTTCACTCTACAGGAGCCTGGATTCCGGACCCCGTGCCTCAGCACAAGCCCCCAGGTGCGGGTTTCTCGCTCCAGCTCTTGCCGGCACTCCCTGGAAGGCGTTGCGCGAGGTGAGGCGCGTTCACGTGCGCGTGCACGGCCGCGTGCGCGCTCCGGGCGGAGGGCGAGGGGCGGAGGAGGCGGGGGTCGCCTGCTCCTGCAGCCGGCGACGCCACAGGCCCTCTGCGCAGGCGCCCCGCACCTCTGAGCCTAGAGTCTCCAGGGGCTCAAGGCGAGCTTGGGAGGTCCACCCCATTGTGACTTTGCGCAGGGTCTTCCCCACGTGTGTGCTTCAGCCAGACGTAACCCTGCGTGGCGCGGCCACGGTGGCTGCGAGAAACACCCACTCAGTTCTCTGCACAGCCGCGGGGTCGAGGACAGCTTCACGGTCCTCTCCAGTTATGAACAACACTGCTTAATTTATAGGAAGGAGGCCGGCTGTCCTCAGAATAACCAATGAGAGTCTTGCCAAAATCATCTTTGCTGAGTCACATGCAGCTTTCTTCAACAGGTCCTTGTCTGAGCTTTGCCAACCATCTTGACTCAGCCCTTACTTGAAACACTTTTCCACAACCCCCGATGACATAGGTAGCCTCTCTGTTCTTCAGTTTCCCTGTCACTGAACCTCCTGACTCTTTTCTTCAGCCCCCTTGCAAGTGGAAGCTGGAGAAGTACCCAACAGAGCCTTGGATTCAATCTCAAGAGTCTCCACCACCGCACGCTGCATCCTTCTCTGGCTTTCTCATTGATGATCACTTGGAGGTTTGGGAAATCTCAGATGTCCACAAATTCCTTTATGGTTTGCCTGCCTGTGCCAGTGCCTGTGTATATGCGTATGTGTGTCACTGTGCAGGCCATAGGTAGTCACGGGGTGTCGTCCTCCACTGCTGCTTACCTACTGGTTTTTGAGAAAGAGTGGGGTCAAATCTCAAGAGTCTCCACTCCCACACGGTGCACCCTTTCCTGGCTTTCTCCTTGATGAGCATCTAGGGAGGAGATGTAAAGCACCCAGAAATTCCTCCAGGGTATGGATAATATATCAGTGCATGAGTGAGCATGAGTTCCTGTGTATGCGTGACTGTGGAGTCCAGAGGTGGACATAGGGTGTCGTCTTCCACCATAGTGTGTGTGTGTGTGTGTGTGTGTGTGTGTGTGTGTGCAGGAGGGTAAGACAGATGTGGATATAGGGCATCTCCTTCCATCGCTCCCCACCTTCTCTTTTATTATTTTAACATTTTATTATTTTTATGTGTATGAGTGTATTGCCTGCATGCATGTAAGTACAGCTGTGTCTGTGTTGTGCAATGCCTGAGGAGGTCAGAAGAGGGCGTTGGAACCCTTGGACCTGGAGTTAACAGACAGTTGTTAGCTGCCACGTGGGTGCTGGGAACTGAACCCAGGTCCTCCACAAGAGCATCCAATGATCTTAACTGCTGAGCACTCTCTCCAGCCCCTCTCTTTTTTGAAATACTGTCTTCCTGAACTTGTAGCTCCCAACTTAGGCTACAGTGGCTGGTCAACAAGCCCGCGGAATTCTGATTCTCCCCTTTCTAGAGTCTCCCTAGAGCTCTGATGGCTTTTACTTGGAGGAAGGGATCAGAATTCTGATTTTCCTCTTTCTAGAGTCTCACACGGGCTCTGATTAAAGCCTAGCTTTTACTTGGAGGAAGTCATCGGAACTCAGGTCCTCATGCTTGAGCTGCAAGTGCTTTATTTACTGAGTCATGGCCCAGTCCCACGGTTTTCATTTTGGGATTGCAACGTACCACATGGCTTAACAGCAAGGCTGCTTGGTGCTCTCTGATCATACTGACCTCTTGGCAGAGAAGTGGGATGCCACAGTCCAAAGTTAGCAACGAAACATTTACCTGCTCTTTTATTTCCTCTCGGGTTTTCCCTCATTCCTTCCACACTGTAGCCATATAGACCTATGAAATTCCCTCATGTCTGCCCTATCGCAACTTAGGCATCTGTTTGTTTCACCAACACTCTACTGGCATCAGCCTGGGGTTGTCCCCACCCCTCCGGGCAGTGAGGGAGCCTGGTTCTTTAAGGAAAGCATCCCTCCATCAAGGAGAAGTGAAGTCTGAAACGTAAATGGAAGGTGGTTGTGTCACATACTGCTCAGTTTTCATGTAACAACTCAGAAGCATACACTCAGATGTGTCCCACCCTGGATATAACAGTACCGTGGAAGAAAACTGTCCTCTTCCCAAGGGGAGCAAATGCCTGAAGGCTGTAGACCATGGTATGATTTTTTAAAAAGTATTAGGGTTGGTCATGCAACAAAGACATGGACCACGTATAAAGAACATGGTGCCTTGGAGACAGAGGATGGCTTCTATGAATAGAGACACTTCTGCTCCTGAAGATGTGGTAAATAGGAATAGATTCTGAAAGAGCTTTTCTGAATCAACAGCCGGAGATTAAAGACAAACCAGGAAAATGGAACTACTGGGCTATATTCCCCAGTGTTGCCATACTTAAAATGCTGTAAAACAACTAGGAGAATAAAACCAGAAAACATATCCGCTTGCTGTCTGGATGCAGACAAATATGCCCGTTACCATCAGTGTTGCTAAATGCTGTTTAAGAAGCTCTTAGAGGTAGAGTGATATTATAAGAGGGAAAAATCTACCATACTGATTAAAAGCTTAATGTGACATGATTTGGTGGATGATACATTCTTAGGTAAACCTCAGGAAAGCATAAAAATAATTTACCGTAAATTGAATTAAGTAACGCTGATATTTGCAGTAACAGTTGCTTTCTTGCACGCTGGAAACAGTCATAATAGAAAAGACAACATTGAGACAGACCTTCAGATGGGCAATATCAACCACCACAAAGCAAATGAATACCAAGAAGTCCTAAAATCATGGTGAGGGATTAATGGTAGTAGAAAATATTAAAAGCTCTTCTCAGAGGTCTGAATGATGCGTTAAGTAACACAGGAGTCACAGGCCAGCAGACTGGGCTAGGGTCTAAGGTCTAGGGAGCCTTGAGAGATCTATAACTATCAGTTTGAAACAAAGACAAAGACAGCACTCAGGACGCAGAGGCAGGTGGATTACTGTGAGATTGAGGCTAGCCTGGGATGAGCTACATAGCACATTCCAGGCCAGTTGGGGCTACATAGTAAGACCTTGGCTCAATAAACAAACAAAGAAACACACACACACACACACACACACACACACACACACACACACAAGGTGTGGAATCTTGGCCTATTGCATAAAGGCATTGAGTGGGCAGTGTGTCCCTGGAGACCCTGAAGGGATGGCAGGTGTTCTGGGCTGCTCTGCCTGAAGCTATAACCTAGGTCCGAGGAAGCCACTGTAGATGTGACATCCTCGTTCCTCAGCAGTTGCTTAATCTTCTTTTCCCCCTACAGAGATCACCCCAGACCAAAACCAGGTTTTTGGGTTTCATTTCCTCATTTCTTAATTCCACATCAGCCCTAGAACCTCCCCGCATCTAAAAGACCTCCACCTTTAACTTTGCCGCCTTCAGAAAGGCCTTCCTATATAAACCCCTGCCTTGGTTTCAATAAGTGAGCTATCCACTGACTCAGTCTCCAGGGAATTCTTCCTGTCACATTCTGGGCCATCTGAGGACCTGTTCGACCACCCTCAGTTCTCTGGGGCAGTTGGAGCACAACCGCTGTGCTAGGAACTTAGACCCACCCACAACAAGGAGCTCTTTTCTCCCTGGGCTGCTTGAGGATCACTACCATAGTGAATGACACAGTACCTATCCAGACCAGGAAGTTCATGACCATCTGTCTACTTCAGAAGAAACAAATGATACTCAAATGCCCTTCAGCCTGGTAAGGTAACAGTATCAGAGACAGAGATTTGAGAAAAGTTAGCCAATATATACAAGACCACACTAGAAGTCCTCTTTGTCTTTGGATTCAGAAGCCCTCTTGGTAGTGGCAAGACATCTGGCTTTGGCATGATTTGTGATTCCTTGAATTGTGCAGAGTAAACTTAGCTCAAGCAGGGTGGAAATTCCTGGCCTGTATGAGAAGAAAAAGAGTTCAAGAAAAGAGGGAGAGCAACACAAGGACAGAATGAAGAGGATCAGAGGGTGCTGGTGCTGGCAAAAGCAAAACGAGTTAGATAAGATTCTGCAGTGGCTTGACCTGCCCTCGTGGTGCAGATTCCTAAGGAGTGGACACATAAGCTGTCAAACTTCAAAAGACAAAAGTTTCAAATGCATTCTTTTTAGAATTTCACAAAATAACTCCTACCCACCAGTTAGAGGAATATGGCAATGATAGCTGTTGTTTGTAAAGAACTATGAAGGTCATTTTTAAGAGAATAGCCTTCCAAGGTCTGATTTCTTGAAATTTACTTTATTCCTCTCATAACGATCTGGGTGAATCACAGATCTCCGTGGTAGCAGACTGTTATCAGTAACAACTGGGAGATGCCCTTATGGCCCCATTCTTGTCTATGGACTTTGCCAGATAATTCACTCCATTCCATTTGACAATAACAGGAAATAGCAGAGACTTGGAGCATGCTTGTCCTAGGGATTTGCCTGTCGTTTAGTTCTTGAAGCACCATGACAACAATGTGAAGAACAGGGTGACCAGACAAGTAGAGATCCATGCTCATTCTCTCCACTCCACCCAGCAGATAGCCAGCCAGTTATATTGTATGAAATGCACAAAAATTTAGCCAAAAATATGTGTTTAAGAACCCCCCTCCAAAATGTTTGTATCGTGTACTCAGATATTGTTCTGTTAGACCCGCCTTCATAAGTGACTTGATCTTTCCTTTTTGAAGGTTTTTGTACCCATTCTTCACTCTGGTTTTTAGTGTTTTAACTATAGTGTTTCTTTGGGAGCTTCTTCTATTACTCTGTGGAGTCTAGTTGGCCTCTTGTATCTGAATGAGCATTTGTTTCTTTAGGTTTGGGAAATTTTACTTTATGATTTTATTGATAATATTCACTATACATTCTCTATTCTATTCTTTTTCTTGTAGCCAGTAATCCAAATGTTATACTTTCCATGGTGTCCCAGAACTCTCCCACATTCTATTCATTTTCCTTTTAAGTTTGTTCTTGACTTTGGCTGAGTGTTCTAACTCCTCCACCTTGTCTTTTGTCCCTAATACTTTGTATTCTACCTGATCCATTCATAAGGTGAGACTTTCCACTGAGTTTTTTATTTGGTTTATTTAATTTTTCATGTGCAACATCATTTCTATTTGAATATTTTTATCAATTTTATATTTTCTTATCTTGAATTAGCTATTTTCTTTCATTCATTTCTTTGTTTTTGTTCTCTGCAAAAATATTCATGTTTTCTTTGAGTTGTTTGAGCATATTATAATTATTCTTTTGAATTATTTTTCTTATAGTTCTTCTGAGCTATTTTCATTAGATGTCCTTATTGTGGAATTAGTAATTTGCAGAGGAGACAGATCCTGATTTTTTTTCTGTTTTTTTCTGTTTCTTCACTGAGACTTGTACACCTAGAATTAGTTCATTGTTTGAGTCTTTCTTTCGTATGTTTTAGTTATTTTTGGTCTTTTTGAGACAAGATCTTTCTGCAGCCCCAGCTATATATTCAGGCTGACCTCATTCTCACAGAGATTTTCCTGTCTCTGCCTCCTGAGTACTGGGATTAAAGGTGTGTGCCACAACACCTGGCTTTTCTGTCTTATTTTTAAAATCCAAGTCTCCTTCTCTCAGTGGTGATTCTTGCAGTGTGCAGTGGAGTTCCAGGTCCTTTTAGGTTTGGTTTGCCCTTTCTGTCTGTGGGATTGGTATTGAAGCTGGAGGCTGTATTTTGTGTCTTCTTCTGCATGTCAGGTATTGTCCTGTGTCAGATATGCCCTTCTGCCTGTGTCTGACATTTTGCTGTGAGTTGTGGAATTCTTCATGTGCCTGTGGTACTTACCCAGAGCAATATGTGGTCCGGCCGACCCTAGGTCCATAGCTTCCAATAAATCCTCTGGGAGATGAGGAACTTCTCACATTCCTAGGACCTAACCGAGAGTTAAATCCAGTTCCAACCCTGGCTTCACAGCTTGCTCTGAAATTGCTGAAGTATGTGGAACCCTAAGAACAAATAGGCCTTACCTGGTTCAGTACTCTTCCACACCCTGGGTCTGTAGCCTTGGCAGGAGGTGCTGGAGATATGGAACTTACTATGTGCCTGTGGCCTCATAATTACTTTAATCTTTGAGCTTATACCCTTGATTATATTAGTAGAAGAATGAATTAAACACATCTTTATAGTGTGAAATAAAATAATTATGATAGACATACATTCAAGTGTGTCTGCAGTCAAAACAACAACAAAATCTATACCACTTGTGGACACACATTAAAAATGAATCATTTTGCATGTGATAAATTTTGAGAGAATTATCAGAAGAGGTCAAACTTTGAGGTTAGACTAGAAGCTCAGAGACTGGCAGATTCCCTTCTGTGAACATTATGAAATAGTTCATTCAGTCCAGAATGTACTGATCTCTAAAGTTTCTAAAAATTAATAAAGCATGGTGGGGCATGCCTTTAATTCTTTTACCCTGGAATTTTTTTCAATGAAATAATGGATATCTATGTCATATTTAGTGTTTCTCCATCCTGGGCCCATCCATATTTATTTTTTACATTTTTAAAAATTTACGTGTGGGGGTGCAATAAACCAGAGGGAGAGTGTGAAGTTAGAATACAACTTACAGTAGTTGGTTCTTGTGGGAATGACTTTCTGTAATATGAGCATAATCTGACCTAAAACTTTTATGTAACCTTGCAACCAAAAAGTTACTGTTTATAATGTAAACAAGCTTATAATGTTATAATGGCTCCTCTGGTGACCTGGGCACATGACCTTAATCACTCAGGACCCTTACTTGCCCTCTACCCTAGATAGTATAAAATACAGTATGAATGAGGGTATTCATACTTTACATACTAGACTCCGAAAGTAGCATTCTTTTCTCGTTGCAAACAACAAGAAGAACTGAGAGAGAGAGAGAGAGAGAGAGTGTGTGTGTGTGTGTGTGTGTGTGTGTGTTTGATAGTCTAGGCCTAGGGATCAAAACACAAGATTCTCTGATAAGATAAGGGTGGGTCCTGACTTCCATTTCCCTATTTCTTGCTGGAGATACAGTTTTAATAAAAGAATGATCAAGGCCTTTTCTGGGGGGCAAAGTTCTGAGATAGATCAGAAGGAATGGGTTCAGGTCCACTATTGGCCTTAAAATGAATGCTAAGTGCTAGGCTGTCTCTTTTTGAAAGCATCACTGTAATGTGGCTGAGTAATGCCCCAGGTTCTGTCTTTCCACTTTCTATGGATCAAACTCAGATCATCAGGATTGGCAGCAAGTACCCTTAGGAACTGAGCCATTTTCCCAATCATCCATACTTTATTCAATGAATGTTAAGCCCCTACTGGGTACTAGGTTCTTGGAACCTACATGACACAAGCTATGTCACTTCTTTCAGTGACTTTTCAGACATCACACAAGTACAGGAGGCAGAGAACAGAGACTACTATGCTAATCGGCAATATCAAATTTATTTTCTTTGAAGGGTTTTATTTTGATTTTTGTGTGTTTACATGTGTATGTAGGTTGATATCATGCGTGGTTTTAAGCTGAATTCCAAAGATCAAACTCAAGTCCTCAGATTTGAAGAGGAAGCACTTTACCAACTGAGTCAGTCCTCCATCCCCTAAATTTCTTTTTATTATGAGACAATTGCTGTTATTATCCTCATTTTCTGTAAGAGAAAATGAATAACAGAAGTAATTATGCCAGTAATATGTAGGAACTCATAATTTGTGAAATTCATGAAAGGTTAATGGAAAAAATCACATGTGTTAGAGATAGTTACTTTGAAGCTTATTATTTTTGAGACAGTCTCATGTAACCTGGACTGGCCTCAAGCTTGCTGTATAGCCAGTTATGATCTTGAACTCTACTTCAGCCTCCAAGTGCTAGGATTACAGATGTGGCCCACCATACCCAGGTTTGAAGTCAATTATTTTAAGAAATTCTTTACATTAATAGAATTCTAAAGCAATTTTATGGGTACACAAAAATGATCAAAGGGTGCAAGGGATTCCAGTGTGTGCTATCACAGACTATCCTCCTATATAAGCTGTTGTATTACTGTGTCCAACTTTTTACAGTTAACATGCAAATATCAATATTATTAGTATCTAATATCCATAGATTACATTAAATTTCATTCTTCGTGTTCTATAATTCTGTGGGTTTGTGACAAGCATAATGCACAATCAATTTATAATTTATAATTACAGTATCATATAACATTTTCATTGTACAAAATGGAAAATGAGAAAACTAATGTCATTTGTAGAATGAAGTTGAAATTATTTAGGATGAATATAGAAATAGTAAAAAGGAAGCAAGGAAAATAAAAATATAGAAGAAAAGTGGTGTTGAGAAACAATAGGAAAAAGATAAGCAATGTAATAAAATGTTATGGAGAGAAAGAAAAAAGAGCTAGATATTACAAAAGTAAAATACAGGCCTGGTGAGATGTCTCAGTGGGTAAAAGCATCTGCTGCCAAGCTTAATGATCTGAGTTTAACCCCTGAAACCCACACAGTAGAAGGAGAAAACTGACTCCTACAAGTTTTCCACTAACATTTACACAGGCACCGTGGCACATGTATATGTATACACAAGCATGCACACACACACACACACACACACACACACACACATTCAGACACACGATAAATAAATAAATGTACTCAGTGACTGGGTGGGAATTGTGGCTCATGCATCCTGATCACCTACTTAGAACCCACTCCTCCTTCACAGTCTCCACATTCACAGTTCTAGTTGTAATTGCACACATGGAACACTGGAACAAACTGGAATCACCCTATCCTTCTATTAAAAAATCAAACGTGGAATCCTGATGCAGAGATCAACTCTCTATTCATACCTAATCAGAAGTCAACCATGCTATGACAGCAATAAAAACAGAACCAAACTTCTAGTTGCTTTAGTTTTGCAATTTGGGTATTTTTTGTTATTTTTTCAGACCTAAGGACTGAACCCAGGACCTTGCACTTGCTAAGCAAATACTCTACCACAGAACTAAATCCCCAACCCTACAGAACAAAACTTCTACTAAACAAAGACAGGATAGAATTTCATATCAGACATACAACAAAAAAGAAGCCAATATCCCCAGGTCACATCAAAAACAAACAATATGAAAAACCAAAATGATACGTTTCTACCAAATCTCACCAGTATTATAGTATTCTACAAGGAGAATTACCAAGCAGAACCTCCGGATGTGGAATTTAAAGGAACAATCATAAACATGATCAAAGAATTCAAGGATTTTAAGAACATATAAATACCTCAAGGAACTCAATGATGATAGAAGTAAACTTGTGACTGAAGCTCAAGAAAATAAAAAAATATTCTGCTGAATGAAATGACAAAAAGACAGTTCCAGATTTTGTGAATGAGTTCATGAAAGAGAGAGAAATATTGAAAACCCAAGCTGAGATGAAGATGGAATGGAAAACTTCAATAAACCAAAGAATAAAGACAGGTGAAAGTCTTATTGTCAGAATGAATTACATGGAAAACAGAATATCAAGACTTGAAGATAAAGGTTGAGAATTTGACTGCTTGAACAAAGAATATGAAAAACTTTTTTAAATAACAGGAATGGAATATGTGGGAGATATGGAAAAATCATTAAAAGACTAAATCTATGAAATACAGGCATAGAGGAAGGAGAAAAATGTCAGCTCAGTGACCTTGACCAGATCTTCAATAGGGTTATTAAAAAAACTTCCCTACATTAAGGAAAGATATACCCATGCAGATGTAAGGAGTACACAGAACACCAAATAGAACCAGGAAAAAACTACACATGTCATATCATAGTGAAAACACTAGCACAGAAAAGAGAGGGTACTAAAAACTGCAGGAGAAAAACAAGTTACATATAAAAGAGAACCCATCAGAACAACAGCTGATTCTTCTTTTTAAATATTTTATTTATTTTGTTTTTATTTTGTATTTGTATGAGTGTATTGTCTGCATGTGAGTAAGTGAGCCTGTGTTGTACAGTGCCTACTGAGGTCAGAAGAGGGCATTGGATTCCCCTGGAACTGGAGTTATGGATGGTTGTTAGCTGCCATGTGGGTGCTGGGAACTGAACCCAGGTCCTCTGCAAGAGTAGCCAGTGCTCCTAACCCAATGGGTCATCTCTTCAGCCTCAACAGCTGATTTTTCAATGCCAATATTACAATCCAGAAGAGCCTGGAGCAATATATTCCAAGCTCTAAATGAGCCAACATATGCCAACCCAGACTTCTTTACACAGCAAAACTGTCAAGTATAGTTGAAAGAAGAAAGAAAAACCATCTATGATACAAATAGATTGAAAGAATTCATGTCCACAAAACAAACCCTACAGAACATACTGGAAGCAATAAACAGGCCGAAGAAAGCAAAAACCGTACCAAAGAGGCTATGGAAAAATAAACAAGTGAAGCTATAATTATTAAAAAACATAAGACTAGGTCAGTTGTGGTGGCACTCGCCTTTAATCCCAGCACCTGGGTGGCAGAGGTAGGTGGATTTCTGTAAGTTCAAGGCAAGCCTGGTCTACACAGTGAGTTCTAGGCCAGCTGGGGCTACAGGGAGACCCTGTCTCAAAAAGACAAAAATAAAACAACAACAAAAAAGAACATAAGACTAAGAACATAAACAGAAAATGACAGTAACCAATACATATCTTTTAATAACTTTAAACATCAGTGTCCTCAATTCTCTAATCGAAAGACCCAGGCTAGTTGAATAGATTAAGAAACAAAATCAATCATTTTGTTGTCTACAGGAAACTCATCTTACATAAAGCTGATGAAAGGATGGAAAAATTAGTCCAAGCAAATGGCATGAAGAAATAAGCAGGTATTGCTATCCTAATATCAGAGAAAATAAACTTCATATTAAAATTAATAAGGAGACAAAGAAGGTCACTTCATGTTGATCAAGGGAACAATTGACCAAGAAGACTTTGTAATCATGAACATATTGATGCACACAATATCACATAAAGAGTACCACTGGGTTTCACAACATAGATTAACAACAACTCAGTAATAGTGGGTGACTTCAGTATCTCACTTTCTCCAATAGACAGGTAATCTGAATGAAGACTAAACAAACATTTGAATGATATACCACCCAAGTACCAAAGGATAAACATTATACTCCTCAGCCTATGAAAATTTTTCTAAAAATTTGAACAATTTTATGTATTTCATTGGACCACAATGCGATGAAGCTTAAAAATCAATGATGAAAGAAGCTCTAGTAATTTCATAAACTAATGGAGATTGAAAATCACACTGCTGAATGAATAGACCAAGGAAGAAATCAAGAAAGACATAAAAATATTCTAAGAACTAAATTAAAATGAAAACACAACTTAACAAAACAGCTGGGAAACATTAAAAGCAGTCTTAAGAATGAAGTTTATTACTCTAAGCACCTACATTTAAACACTAGGAAGAGCACAAATAAATTACTTAATAATACAACTCAAGAATCTGGAAAAATCAAGAACAAACCAAACCCAAAACCAGCAGTCAAGAACAAATAATAAAATCATAGCAGAAGTCAATGAAATAGAAATAAAGAAAACAGTACAAAGAATTAATGAATCTGAAAACTGGTTCTACGGAGGGAAAAAAACCAGTATGGACACCCCCTTAGTAAAGCTAAGAAAAAGAAAAAAAAGAACAAACTCAAATCAATAAAATCAGAGAAGAAAAAGGAAAACATTACAATAGACACCAAAGTAATCCAGATCATTTTAAGGGATTACTTTAAAAACCTATACTCTGTTACATTAGAAAACCTAAAAGAAATAGACAAATTTCCACATTAAATTAAGCCACAAATTTTAAACCAAGAAGAGATCAACAACTTAGATGCAAGACAAATAAGGAAATTGAAACATTAGTACAAAGACTGCTGACACAGCAGAGTTTTAGTAGATCTTCAAAGAACTACAACCAGTACTGCTTACAATACTGAAAAAGACAGAAACAGAGGGAGAACCAAACTCCTTCTACATAGTATTACTGTAATATCAAAATCATGTAAAGAAACAACAAAAAGAAAACTATCAATCCCTATCCATAATGAACATAAATGCAAAGTTTCTCAATAAAATGTGAGTAAATGGCATAAAGACATAAATCAGAAAGACCCACCATGATCCAGTTGATTTTGATCCAGAGATGCAGGGATCTTTTGATATACAGAAGTTGATAGATATAATAAATCATATAGACTTAAAAACAAAAATCACATGATCATTTCAATAAATGCAGTAAATGCCTTTGACATAATCCAACATGCCTTCCTGATAAAAATCCTAGAAGGAACCAGACTGGAGGGACTATATATTGACATGATTAAGACTATATGTGATAAATACACAGTCAACATTATTCTAAATGGAGAAAAGCTCAAACAATTTCTATTAACATCAGGAATTAGACAAGGCTGTCCATGATCCAGGCTTCTTTTCCATATAGATCTTGAAACGTTAGCTGAAATAATAACACAAGAGAAGGAAATTAAAGGGGTACTAATTGGAAAAGAAAAAGTCAAAGTATCCCTATTTGCAAATGATATTATACACAAGAGATTCCAAAAATTCCACCAGAAAACTTCTACAAAGAATCAACACTTTCAGTAAAGTGGCAGGATACAAAGTCAATTTATAAAAATCAACACTGTTTTTCTATAGCATTAACAAGTAGTCAGAGAAAGAGATTATAGAGTAGTTTCAGTAGAGAATATCTAGGAATAAATGTAAGCAAAGACATTATAAATTTCTATAATGGAAACTTTAAGTCTTTGAAGAGGTTGAAGAAGACACTAGAAGATGGAAATGTTGATCCTACCAAAAGCAGTGTACAGATTCAATGTAACCATAATTAAAATCCCCATATTTTTCATAGAAGTAGAAAAACATCCCAAAATTCATATGTAAATGCAAAAGATCCTGGAGAGCTAAAGTAATCCTAAGCAAAAAGAAAAATGCTGGAGGGATTACCATACAATATTTCAAACTGTGTTACAGAGCTATAATAATAAAAATAGCCTGGTGTTGGCACAAAACTGAAATGTAGATTGATAGAACAAAATAGAAGACCCACACATGAGTATATGCAATTATAGACACATGATATTTAACTCTATGAGCCTTGTTATATATATGAGACTACATTAAATTGGGAGGGAGGCAGAGGGTGGAGGTATGGATAGAGGAGGGGATTTAAATATCATCAGACTATATTGCATGATGATCACAATTCAATTAACTAAATAAAATAAAAAACCAGTAATATCACATCAAACTATTACTGAATCTGTAGTATTAACATAAAAATGCAAACAATTAATGAAGAAAATGTAAAGGAAAGGAAAACATTGCCTAATAACAAAAAAAAACGTGTAAACAAATTGGATAAATGTGTGAAGGGTAATAAAAATTTTTTTAAAACATGAAACATTTTGCAAATATTACAAAGTGAAAATAGTACTAAATGGGAAGTCAAAAGACAAGAAGGGGCAGAACAAGGGGCAAATGAACAACTGTTTGAAATATGCATGTTAGGTATTAGGTGAACTTGTGTACTCTTGTCTTTCCTATGGTTATTCCTGTAGTGGAAATGAATTGAATTTCCACTACCACGGTCTTCCCTTTAGTAACTTGAGTTATTTTGCGAAGCAGGAGCTTCTGATGCAACACCTGGCTTTCTAGTCTGTGGACTGGGTTGCTTCTTCCACGAGTCCATGATTCTCCAAATCATAATCCCTTGGGTGCCTAATTGATTGATTTCTGTTTATTTTATGTATATAAGTATTTTTCCAGAATACTTATAATCTAAAATAGCTATTTTAGATAATCTAGGCAGGCAATTATATATTCTTTAACTTTTGGGGTTTTCTTTCTTTTGTTTGGCTTCTATGGTTTTTTTTTTTTTTTTTTTTTAGAATTTTTTACATCATAGTAAGGAGCCTCTGAGGTCTCTGACTGCATTTTTTCACTCTGGAATCCTGCTGATCACCTCTGGGTCTACATAGCTTAGTTATCAGGCAGCAATTTGAGCAGAGATTGTCTTCAAATACTTTGAGCTAAATTTTCCTCTCTTCACTACTCTGCAGGTGGGTTAATAAACATTCCAGTCCATTTTCAAGCCTACCTTCACCTCACTTGCCCTGGACTCTTTTGGAACTCTCCCATACATTTTCTTAGTCAGTCAGAATGTATGGAGCCCTGTTATCGTGCTCTCATTTTCAAAATATTTGCATTAGGTTCCTGCCTGTTCCACACCATGCTCCAGTAGAACCTTAAACTTGAGCTATCATATGGACAGATTTTTATCATTGACTTACTAATTACTTTATAATTTTAAATTAAAAACTCAGGTTTTGGCCATCTAAACCAAATGTAATTCAACCATTCTGAGTGCAAACCTCCTCCTGTTGTTACTTTTCCTCCTCTTCCTCCTGATCCTCCTCTTCCTCTTCCTCCCATCGATTATTGTTTGTACTATCATTCTTTCTGTTAGAATTGAAAGAGAGAGAGGGGTCGATGAACTGGGATCAGTCTCATGCAAGAAGGCCATAGATTGTTACGGTTAAGCACACTTGTAGCAGAATTTTAAGATTAAACACTTTTAATAAGTCATTTGTTTTATTGATAGATTTTTCAGACCTGAGGTGACTTTTTTTAGACAATTTTTTTTCTAGTTGCTTTCAAGCACTTTAAGTTGCAATAACCAGAATTCAGAATTTTGTCTTTGTTGGGTAGAGTTTTCTTCATTTTCTTATGAAACCAGTAAATTTGTTGTATTCACTATCTTATTAGTCATTGATGCAAAACAAATAATACTTTGACCTAAAATAGTATCCATCCATCTAACTCTGGGTGAGCA
This sequence comes from Eospalax fontanierii, assembly GCA_035773235.1. Classification (NCBI taxonomy): domain Eukaryota; kingdom Metazoa; phylum Chordata; class Mammalia; order Rodentia; family Spalacidae; genus Eospalax; species Eospalax fontanierii. Next base: position 48,426,390 of record CM069525.1, read on the forward strand.
ATTTAGATTTGACTCAGCTGGCCAGTTGTGTTGGTCTCTTCTGTATTCATTCAGAGAAGTATAGAGAACCGATTTCCTAAAATAGCCCCATATAAGACAGTCTTTCTCTACTGCATGTGATCACTCATCCTCTCACCAACTGGCCTAGGATTATTCACATGGCGACTGTGTCAGGTTCCCAGAGTACAAGCAGGTTTCTCCTTAGCTTTATTTTCAGAGTTAGCAAGATAATATTTATTCCACATCTCATTTGTTAAACCCAGTGACAAGGGCAGTCTTTGAAAACTGTACATAAGTATATAATACTTCTTCATATGAGTGAGTTCAAAATAACATTAGAACTGGACAGGGTGGCTCACACCTGTAGTCCCAGCACTTGGGAAGCTGAGGCAGAAGGTTCACTGTGTGTTTGAAGCCAGCGTGGGCTACAGAATGAGACACTGTCTCAATGTTGGGAAGGTTGTGAATATAGGAAGATGAACAGAATCCTATTTTGGAAATTGAACACACATCTTCCTGCCTCCACTCCTGGTAGATGATTGTTCTTTTGCCATCTAAGATGTACTGCTCCACTTATGCCTTGTTTTCTCACTTCATCCTTTCACCTTTCTGGTGGAATAATATCATCTTTATTGGTTATTTCATCAAATCTCAGAATGAAATGGGGCAACCAGGCAAAACAAATATGCATTTTTTTTACAGGAAGACAAAATATTTAGTTTTACATCAATCAAATCATACTTTTCTAGCTACGGCAAAGTGCATCTACAAGGTTCCATTACAGAGACACCATTAAAGGATTTTGTGTGACACTACAAGCCTGTTTCTGAAACAGAGGAATAATCTCAACTTCTCCCTCAAAAATAAGAACTCCATTCCAATAAATGGTAAATATATAAAATTGCAGTAAACCAGAAACTTAAAAGAATAGACAAGAAATCTAACAGGTTCTGAGGAAAAATGTAGACATTAAAGAAAATTCCCCATTGTCATGATAATAATTTGAATTTTTCAGTCATGGTATAAACTGAAATCAAAATAGAAGAAAAAATAATCCAATAGTATATTAAAACTTTTTCACTTATTTGCCATACTAACACTGCAAATAAAAATCTGGCCTGAAATGTACAGCATCTCAAGCAGCAATGTACAGCTTTCCTCCATGTTGAGATGTAAAAGATTTTAAAGGCCAAGCAATACTAAATATATAGGTTTCAAAAATAATCTGTTAGTGTATTCTCTAGTTTTAGCTAAGATACAGCTGAAATACTGATAACATGATTTTTTTTTTTAAATTAGAACAGTCCTGAAAGATACACCAGAGGGATAGCAGGGTATCAGTTTAAAATATCAGCATTTGTTGCAGTGACTTAAAAGTTCATGTTCTATAATGTGTAATTTAGTTATCTTCCCCTAAGTTGAGCACTTCTTATTATGTCAGTAAATATGTTATGAAGTGAAGGAGATCTAGGTGGAATGTTTTTCTTCATCACGGCTGTTGTATCAATTGCCTAGGATTTCAACAACTTAATGGAAATCTGCTGGAATGTTCATGCATAAGCATATTGCCTTAGTTGACTCAAAATCACCCCCATATAATGGCACCGATTGACCCTTAATGAAGCATTTAAAAAACAAATTGAAAAATGGGTTAAAAGAGGCAAATATAGTATCTGTCTTTAGAGCTTTGAACTTAGGAATTTCTCTCAATTATGAAATCTTGCAGAAAGTTATTTTTTATCAAAATCCAGGTGATGACAATATTCCTTACTCAAGATTTTTTCATTATCACTGTCTTGTGAATCATCATCTGCTCCATCTACTTCTGGTAAATTTACATTCTCATCACAACCTATATGATCCATCATCTCTGAAAAAATTGACCAAAATTAGACATGTCTTCTGAATCACCTTCCCGGTCTTTCTAGTCATTGAAGTCCACACTAAGTCAATTATGCTTTGCCCTTCTCCTTGTTAATCTTAGTTATGATTGGCCATAGGCTCCTTTTCCCAAACAACATAAAATTGATCTGATCTGCCCATTCTTTTATGCTTTGAGTCATTTGGATCGGTACAGTGAAAAGGTCAATTTCACTTAAATGTTTAAAGTTATTGTTTCCCCTAAGACAAATGAAGAGAAATTTGGTTTTTCAAATTTTACCTTAGCATCTTTAATATCTTCAATACAAAATTCATTGAACATATAGTCCCTTTGAGTGGACCACTTTTCCCAAACAAGCTTCATGGTAAACAGGGCACACAGATAGATGAACAGGGGAGCATGCCTCACTGGTGGAGGTGTCTGTAGATTTGACTCCTATCCTGTGGCAACTCCAGTGTTTTCTGTTTGGTTGAGGCTGCTTCTTGCTCCATTAAGTGAAGTCCTTCAGGCTGCACCTTAATCTCTAGAATTTACTGCAAAAAGAATGGTTTCTCAGTCCTGGAAGAGAGGCAAGTGTGAGAAAAGGACTATGAGGATGGGAAATGTATGTGAGTGGTGAGTAGATGCATGTTTCTAAAAAATAAGTATGTAAGTGGGAAATTATCAAAATGCATTGGCTGTCCTTTGTTTGAATTTTCACCTCTCACTTCTTGATTTATAAAAAATGAAAATTGTTTTCTTGCCAAATATGGTTATTTTTTGTTACTCAACATTTTCTTTCTACCAAAGAACGATCAAGGGTCATATGGATACATGCAATTTCTTATTAGGTCCTGATTACATCTCTGCTAAAATACTTATTTTTATTCCCATCTTATGAAGAGAATGTAGGCCATCAAGGCACTGATCCAAGGTTAAGGAGCAAATAAGTACACATCTAAATCTATCTATGTATGCTTTTCCAAATCTTGCAATTTCTTCATCACATATTCCAAGTTTTCATGTTAATGATACAGAGAAAAATGATCCCAGTTTAAGCCCATTAGGAAGCTGGATGCAACATATGTGCAAACTGTCTTCCCCTGATGTACAGGTTTCATTTGTTGTTCATCACAAATAGCTTTATCTGACTGAAAAATACAAGTAAAAGCTTAGGATTTCATTGAACAGAAGTTGGTAGAGATCCATTATAACATTTTAGAATATTTGGGTTATAATTATAGTTTACACAGAGATCACTAGAAATAAGGTATGAACTATGATTGATATACACAGTAAAAATTATTATTTTTATATATTAATTTTTCCCTTTATATATTTTTGAGTTGCAAAAGGTATCTTTTGTTTCACTGATTTTTAGTATTGGATAGTAGTGCTTGTTAGTTGCAGAGGAGAAGAATTATAAATGTATAGAAGAAACAGGGCTAGGGTATGATTCAGTAATAAGAGTACTTACCTAGCATGAGTAAGGACCCGGGCTTCATCCTCAATACACACACACACACACACACTTTGGAGGCTGAATTCAATGTGCTCTGAAAGAACAGGAAAGTACAGCAAGTCACTCACTGCAAAAGAAAAGGGGTATGAGAGTCTGAAACTGAGAGATGTCTAACACCCACCATTCCCTCACCTTTATCATTACTTGAAAGAACAAGGAATCTGAACCAATGTACCTGAATCCAATATGCAGGGAAAGAAGAGCAGCACAACAAGTTGTGGAACCAATACTAGGCAAGAGACTGGGGACTCTACTGTTGAGAAATTTGTAATGCTCACCCCCACACAAACACTCACACCCATCATTTTCTGATAGAGCAAGGGGGAGGGACCTGGGGAAAGCATCATCGAACAGGGAATATGATGCAGCATCATTTAGGAGCAACAGACCCCAAGCATCGCTGACTGTGGAAATAGCAGAATTTTGATAAGGGAAACTGAAACTGATAGGTTATCAATATCCCTGCTCTCTATGTAACCAGGAGGGATCTATGTGGATCACAGTAAGTAAGCTTGTGACTGACCTTCCTATAGCATCCTGACAGAGGTATACATGGGTTGGGCCTTCCCCAGCCAGGAAGAAACATTGACTGGGAACATAATATTTTATGTTTTATTTTGATGCTTATCTATATATATATATATATTTCTCTTATTTTAATTTTCAGTGTATTTTTATTTTTATACACATATAGGCTTTTAATTTTAAATATTTATACTTCTGTACTTTTAATTTTCAATTGTTGTCTTGTAACCTATATTACATTGGAAAAAGTTATTATGTCTATACCTCTTTTTTTCCAAAACCTAATATATATTTTCTCTACTGCTCTTCATACCCCTAACCCATATACTTCCTTTTCATCTTTACCCTGGTTTAAAACCCTTTCACATTTCCTACTCACTTCACTAATCAGCACAAAGAAAAATTCTAAACTACAATTTCTCTGATTAGTACCATAGTGTTAATGTAAAGTGCAGTAGTATTTTCTCCTATAGTTAACACTGGGACTGTTCTTGAAACATCATAGTTGTTACTGCAGTTGGCTTTCCTTCAAACATAACTGCAAGTTAAGATAACCCACTAGGAGAACACAAGTAAAATAAAACAAACAAAAACAGTAGGAAAAAGTGATTAAAAAACCCTGAAAACTGAGGGCACACATCTTGCAGATGTGCAAAATACAACAAAGGAACACAAAATATATGAGACAACAAATCACTATGAAACCATTACAAGCTGACAACTCAATACCAGAAAACAAGATAGCTGAAATGCCTTGAAAATAATTCAGAGTCTTACTTTTAACAAGGATTAAAGACTCAAATAAATAGCAAAATTAATTCAGATAACAATAATATTACCAAGATAGGTGAAAAAACATGATGGAAAATTTCATAATTATTTTAATTAAATTGCTATAAAAGGACTACACAGAAATTCTGCAACAGAAAGAATCAGTCAATCGTATACAAAAACAAAGAACAAAGCATCATCAATGCAAAGACCAGAAAGAAAATAAACTTCAGGAATAATGCGCAAAGTTGAGGCAATAATGCGTACAGACATATATGAAGGTAAAATATTACATTCCAAGATATCTGGGATACATTCAAGAGACCCAAACTCGAGAATACATGGGGTAGAAGAGACTTCAATAATGTGTTTAATGAAATACAATTGTGAAATTCCTAAAATTAGAGAAAAAAATAGACTTTAAACACATAAATATACACATACACTCGTATGTACACACACACACACACACACACACACACACACACACACATTTAGAATCCTAAATAAATCTATCCAGAGAAGAAACTCTTCAAGGCATATCATAATCAAGATGTCAAAAACACAAAAGTGCAAATCAGATGGCAGCAGAATGAGGCATGCCTGGGGTAGCTGGCCTTAAAGTCTTAGGTGTGCCCACTTTCAAGAGACTGAGTGAATTTTCCAGACCAGGTGAGGAACTATATCATACAATATGAATATTCTCTGGTCATAGGTCCTTTTATATGGTGTTGTTAAAATTTTTTCTGGGAGGCTCGAGTGGCATCCAGCCTCCAGCCTCGCCCTTCTCTCTAGGTACCTAAAGACAAAGTGAGGTATAATTTTGCCAAACTACAGTTTGGGAAGCCAGAGTTTATCTGGGGTTACTTGGATTACTTACAGAGCAATAGGCAAGGGGCTTACTTACAGGAGGTGGGGCAGGTGGGGCTCCCCTTCTGAGGCCAGATAGCAAATTCTACATTTTGTCAGGGACCCTTTGACCTCCTGGAAGCTGCCCAAGATGATGAAGGGGCTAGACTCTCCCCAGCTACCTACACTCATAGTCTCAATCCCTCCCCTTCACGTACAATTCAGGCCACTGGCTGGTTGGGTGGGGTAGCTGACTCTCCGGGAACTTTCAGAAGGTCAACAAGTTTATAATCCTGGGCAAGCAGGTGTCCCCAGGCTTGAGAGGAATACATTGTCCTTAGCTTGCCAGTCCAGCTTGCCAGGGAAAGGACAAGTCCATGCAACATATGGATATCAAAAATCTGTACTCAGGAATTGGCAAGTATAAAAGATAATAAGCACCCTATCTTTGGGCCTTGGACTCATTGATTCATCTGAGCCTGCTTGAGAGTGCCTTACTTGACCTCCTAGGATTGAGATGTCCAAATTTCAACACACACATTCCCATGCTTTGGTACCATCTCTAGTCCCTCCCACTGCTTCAGGACTCAGACTTCCCAGCTAGTAGTGGGACCTCTTAGACTAAAATGCTTCTGCACAGAAAAAGAAACAACCAAGGAACTGAAGAGAAAACCCACAGTGGGAAAAAATATTCTTCACCAATGACATCTCTGTCAGAGATGTAATTTCTAGAATATATAAAGAACTTAAAAAAACAAGAATCAAAAAAAAAAAACAAAATAACCCAATTAAAAGAGAGTTCTCAAAAGAAGAAATAAAGATGGCTAAGAAATAACTTAAACAGTGTTCAACATCCTTAGTGATTAGAGAAATGCAAATTAAAATCACTTTAAGATTTCAACTGGCTAAGATCAAGAGAACAAATGATATCAAATGCTGGAGAAGAGATGGGGAAATAGGAATGCTCATGCACTGCTGGTGGAATTGCAAACTCATGCAATCACTATGGAAAGCAGTGTCTAGAACTCTAAAAAACCTAAAAATGAATCTACCATATCATCCAGTTATAGCACTCCTTGGCATATACCCCAAAGGACTCATCCTATTGCAAAGATACTTGTACATTCATGTTTGTTGCTGCTCTTTTCATAGTACCTAAGAAATGGAAGCAACCTAAGTATCTCTCAACTTATGAGTGGGTAATGAAAATGTGGAACATTTACACAATGCAGTTCTACTCAATGTTAAAGAAAGATGAAAACATGACATTTGCAGGTAAATAGATGGAACTAGAAACTGTGATACTAAGTGAAGTAACAGAATCAGAAAAACAAATGATGTATGTTCTCTCTCATTTGTAGGTTGTAACTCCAACTCCTTATATTTGAGTTTATATTCTGATGTAACAGCAGGAGCCAGTAAAATAAAGAATAAACAGTAGGAGAACAGATGTTGTCAAGTGGGAAATGGGTAAAATATGGGTATTTAAATATGAGAGGAAGAGAGAGGGTTATACAAGTAACCATGAGATAAAGGAGAAGAAAGAGTTCAACAGAAGTGGGCCCATAGGAAACAGGTATTATCAAGGATGAAATGGGGAAAATGGAAGCACTTTAATTGTAGAGGGAAGATGAAGATTAAAAGATTGAGAGAGGAGAGATAAATGATGCCTAGCTAGTGTGAAAAACCAGAAGGAAATGTATAAGCTCAAAACCCTACTAAAAGATTATATATACAATATCTCTACATGCATCCACATGTATATCTGAAGGCTACACAACGACAAACAGTGCCTGACAGGAGAAACCTCCCTTCAAATTGTTGGCCAGGATAATCCAAGACATTCCCAAATTACATAGGCTATTTTCACAGCCCTTAAGTGTCTCTCAGAACTTCAAGGTAAGACCCTATTGCTGAATATAGGACAACTCCAAACACAGGATGTACAGCAATGGAGTTAGAACCACCTGGAAGCCACCTCCCCTGAAGGCTAGCTCTCATAGTTTTGGAGAGCACTACCCAAGTTGACAAGGGAAGAACATCAATTGATGCTCCAACACCAGCTTTAAAGCCTAAGAACCACAACAATAACTGGCACAGTATACTACACTGGGGCAGTAGTGTCCCTTTTATTTTGGGGAAAACAACAGCTACCTAACTGGACATAGAAGTCTATAGATTTTATAAAATAAGCTAGAGGACTTATTTGTTGTGTGAAACCGAGATATCCCAAAGGACACTCAGAGGATCTTGGGTTTGAGGCTTGTGAGCTCACTGCTGCCTGCTTTTTCATTTAACCACAATAAAGCCCTGTGGGGAATTAACCTATTGGAGAATGCTTTGTACTTCAGTGGGGTAACCATGCTGAGTGAGGCCTTGAGATAGCCAATGTGTAACCTACTTGGACTGCAAATAACTGACTTTCATGAGAAAACCCAAGTGTTTCTGATCACTAAAGAAGAAAGAAATCTGTACTCCACAATCCTAAACAATGTGTAAGAGAAACAGAAAGCACATATGAAAATTCCATTCCAAGAGTATTGGACATATTCTGACTCCAAGCCATGTACAAAGGAAAGGAACAGGCCCTTACTTTGGCCAATCTGTGTGTAAGAATCATAGATAACTGAAATTCTAATGAGATATGATGTCTCTGGCACACAATTCAGATGTGTTTGGTAAAATGGATGGAATTTTTCACTTGCTAATAGAGGACATGAAGTTGGGAGGGTGGAGTAGGGATTGGAGATGTGAGAATGGAGATGGGGGAGGGTGTCTGAATGAGATCAAAATACGCTGTAGGAAATTCTTGAATCAATAAAGTTTAAGAAATACAAATCAAAGAAAAAATACTAAAAACTGTAAGGAGAATTTCATATACAGAGACAAAAAATAAGAATAATATCATGTCTATCATTAGCAACACAAAAATTCAGAATACCATGGAATGATACATTTTAAACCCTGAAATAAATGTCAACCATGATTGCTATACACAGTAAAGTTTTCTCTTTAAATTGATGAGGAAACAAGGGTGTTTTAAGATATGCACAAGCTAATGCTATTCATGACAACTAAGCCAGTGCTGCAGAAAGTTCTTAAAGAAAAACTATACACAGAAGATATTTTCATCCATGAGAACACTTAAAAGAATACCTTTCAGTAGAGGAAAAGCTGAAGAGGAGAACCAAGAAGGAATCAATCATGTACAACATAACAAAACAGCAAACTTGTAACACTACCAGGAGAGGAAAAGAACTTTCAAATCAACCAACCAACTGTAACAATAACTTACAGAATCATCAGTAATAGTAAATTCCTCTAAAAAAATAGCCTCGATGCAATTGGCTTTAACTCACCAATTAAAACATGCTGACCAGATTGGATTTTAAAAATGAGTTTCCAGGTGATGGAGAGATGGCTCAGTGGTTAACAACACTATCTGCTCTTACAGAGGAACTAGATTCAGTTCCCAGCACCCACACAGTGCCTAACAACCACCCTAACTCCAGGGCACTCTTCTGACCTCTGTGGGCATTGCACAACATAGGTGCTCTTACATATATACAGGTAATACACACATACATGTAAATTAATTAGTTAATTAATTAAAAACAAGTTTCCAATTATCTGTTGTCTCCAAGAAACTCACATAGAAAAGACATCCAAAATCTGGGTCAAAGGTCAGAAATTGACCTATCAAGTAAATTAAGGTCATAAACAAGCTGGTGTAGCAATTGTCATATTTGATACAATAGACTTCAAACTAAACTAGCCAGAACAAACAAAAAGACATTACATGTTAATAAAGAGAACATTTTATTAAGAAGATATAGCAATTGTATGCGTTGAATCTTGGGGACTCTCAGCTGCATAAAACCAACAGTGGAGACTTCAGTATTCTACTATCATCTAGATACAGCTTCCAAACTAGCATCAGCAAAAAAACTTCAGACCTAATTTATACCTTGGGTAAATCAGATAAACAAATATCTGTAGAACACTGTACCCAACAGATAAGAAATACACCTTTTCCTCAGTGGTTCATGAAATCATCTCTATAATTGATCACATTACAGACTACAAAGCAAACCTTAACAAATATGAAAATTGAAATAATTTCTGTAGCTTATCACACCATAGTAGAATAAAACTAGAACTCAATAGCAACAACTGACTCAGAAAATACACATAAACTTGGAGAATAAATAATAAACTTTTGACTGAAAAAAATGGGTCATTAAAGAAATCAAAGAGAAAATTTAAACATTCCTAGAATCAAACGAAAAACTATACTAGAAGCTACCATAAGCTCTGATATAAAGCCAAGGAAAATTTCTAAGAGGCATTTTTATAGTTGTAAGTGCTCATATTAAAAGTTAGAGATATCTCAAATAATGAAACTGCAGTTTGTAGAAAAACAAGAAGCAGTACCCAAATGTACTGGATTAAAAGAAATAAGATTAGGATATAAATTAATGAACTGTAGACTTAAAATGCTTAGAATTAATCTAACAAAAATGTGTTCCTTTAAAGGGAGAAAAGATTCAATAAAACTAGAGATGAAAAAGTCCTTGTTACAATGGACTATGGTGATATTATTGTGATTTGAATGTGACATGTCACCCAGAGGCTCATGTGTTTGAATATTTGGTTTTCAGCTGGTTGCACTATTTGGAAAAGTTGTGAAAACTTCAGGAAGTGCAGTCTTTTTTAGACAATTCACATGACTGGGGGTGGGCCTTGAGATTTTATAGTCCATCCCCACTTCCTACTCTTTCTCTCTCTCTCTCTCTTTGTTTCTTTTTCTCTCTCCTTCCTTAGTAAAGATACAATATAGGAACCATGTTTCATCCTCCTGCCACTCTGCTTTCCTTGCTTCTGCTTTGTAGTACTGGTTTTGAAGAGGGTCATGTATTCTTTCTCTATAGTTTTAGAGAGCTGTTGAGGCTGGGTAATGTGTGACAGTGTCAGAGTCCCTGCAAGGAGGTCCTCAGAGGCCATTTTGTGAAGCCATGGTGGTAAAGTCTGGGTTGCAGGGAAAGATGCTGGAGATGGCAGAGCCATGGGATGTCTGCTGAGGACAGGTGCCTAGAGAGAGTGATGCCAGCCAAAGAGAGAGAATTTGTATATTGAAGACAGCAAAGCTGAATGGGCAGAGTTTCTTAAGCCCTTTGAAACTGAGTTGATTCCATCAGGTGCCCATGGAGCTATAGGATTCAGTCTTGCTTTGGTTCAGCTTTTTTTCACTATGTTCCCATTCCTGTCCTTTGGAATGGAAATGGTTATTCTGTGACATGGTATGTTGCACATAAGAATTCACTGCTGAATTCTACCAAACTTTTAAGGAAGAAATAATACCAACACTTCTCAAACTGCCCCATCAAAATCAGAAAAAGAATGAGCACCTGGATAATGACACAATTTGAAAAGAACTCTGTAGAACAATTTCCACAAACATAGATGTAAAACTTCTCAACAAAATATTTTCACATCAAATCTAATGACCTGTTAAGGAGATTATACTTCATGACCAAGCTGATTTCATCCCAGAGATACAAGATTGATTTAACATACACAAATTAATTCTTATAATACACTATATGAATAGAACTTGGGACAGAAGTCATATGATCATCTTGACAGATATAGGAAAAACATTTGTAAAAAATAACATGTGATTACAATAAATGTCTTGACAAACTTGTAAATAAAAAGAATATACCTCAACATAATGAAGGTCATTTACACTAAACCTAGGGTCAACATTAAACTAAATGGGGAACTACCAAGAGCATTTCCTCTCTTTCATTCTAATTTAATATAGTGCTCCATTTTAACTAGAACAATAAAACAAAGACAAGATAAAAGGAATAAAAACAAGAAAGGAAGCTGTCAATTTCCCTATTGACAGATGACGTGATTCTATACTTAAAAGACCCTACAAATTTCCCCCAAAACTTTTAGATGTGATAAGTATTTTCAATAAAATTACAAGCAACTTGGGAAGGAAAAGGTTTATTTCGTTTTACAATTCCCAGGTCATAGTCCATCACTCAGGGGAGTCTGAATGAACTCAAGGCAGGAATCTAGAGGCAGGCACTGAAGCAGATCAATGATACTTATTGGCTGTCTGCCTTTGTCTATGCTTATCCTGCTTTCTTATACAACCCAGGACATGACAAAGTGTGATACCACCTTCCCCGTCACTCAACAATCAATAAAATGTCCAATCCAATAGAACAGTCCAATAGAAGAAATATCCTAATTGTGGTTCCCTCTTCTTAGGTATGTGAAACTGACAACTGAAGCTATCCAGCACAACTACCAAAAGCTGTCTACAGATTCAATGCAGTAAATCTCCAGTAAAATTCCAAATACATTCTTCACAGAACTAAAAAACTAAATTCTTGAGTTAGAAACTGGAATGTGGAAACACAAAAGACTACAGATAACAAATAAATCAAAATCAGAAAAAAACAGTGTCAGAGGTATCAGATTAACTAATCTCAAAATATGCTGCAACACACAGAGACTAAGGCATCATGGAACTGGCACAGAAACAGACTCAAAGAACAATGGAACAGTACCAAAAACCCCAAAATGAACTCATACAGCTATGGCCACTTAATTTTTGACAAAAATGTCAAAATCATGTACTGAAAAAAATCCAGCCAATTTAATAAATTGTGCCACAAAAACTGAATACGCACCTACAGAGGAATCCATAACTCTCACCCTATAAAAACTTCAAAGTGAATCAAAGCCCTTCATTTAAGGCTTTAACATAAAAGACAGAAGGCATGAAATCCAGTGTGTGGGTTATGGGAGGGTACCAATGGTTAAGAAGCTATAAAAAGGATTAAGATGTTGTGTATGAAATACACAAAAAAATCAATTTAAAATATACCCCCCCCCAAATCTTGAAATGGGAGCCTGGAGAGATTGCTCAGCGCTAAGAGCATTGGTTGCTCTTGCGGAAGATCCCAGCACCCATATGGTGGTTAATAACCATCCTTAATTCCAGTTCTAGGGCATCTGACACCTCCGAGGGCACTGTAGGATACAGGTGCACCTACTTACACGCAGACAATACACTCATACTTTTAAAATAAAAACAAATCGATTAAAAATTAAAAATTAAAAACAAGTAAAAATTAAAACTTGAGATGCTGAAGTTGCTAGAGGAAAACACTTCCGTATATAGATATAGGCAATGACTTTCTGAACAGAACCCCAATAACATAGGAAATAGTCCCAAGAATCAATTAAAGTTTCCATGTAACCAAGAATACTATTAGCATATTGAACAGATAGCCTATAGGATGGAAGAAAATCTCTGCCAGCTATACTTCAAATAGAACCTTATTATCTAGAAGATATTTTTAAAACTGCAAAAATTAAACACCAACTAAATAAAGAAACGGATCAATGAACTTAATGAAGAAACACAAATGTCCAATAAATATGTTAATATGTTTGATATCTTTAACGATTCAGGAATTGCAATGAAAATGATTAAGATTCCATCTCACCTCAGTCATAATAGTTTTCACCAAGAAAATTAAGGACAACAAATGCTGGTGAGGATTTATTCACAGCCTCTTGGAGTACAGGTGGGTATAGCCAGTATGGAAATTAGTGTGGAGGTGTCTCAAAAAGAACTACCATATGGCCCAAATATATCACTCCAATATATTCAAAGAATTCTATAACTTACCCTAGAGATACTTTCACATCCATGTTTACTGCTGATTTATTCACATAGCTAGGAAATGGAATCAGCCTAAATGTCCACCAATAAATGAATAAAGAAAATATAATAATAAAGAATAAAGAAAATTGTATGATAATATGATTGCATTCAGCCATGAAGAAAAATTACATAATGCAATTTATAGGAAAGTTGATGGATCTAGAAAACATTGAAGTAAACCAGGTTCAGAAAAACAAATACTGTCTCATCTGTGGATCCTAACTTCTAATGTTTGTATGTGTGTAGTTTTGTTATGAAAAGGGCACATAAGAGGGAAAAAACAGAATTTAAGGCAGGAAGTGGGGAAGGAAATATATCACACGTGACATAAATGTGTAAAGGAGAATACTGAAAGTGTAATGGCACAAGTGAATTGGGCAGGGGATCGGGGAGAAGATCAAGTGGGGGAGCAAAGTGAGGTAAAACATCAGTCAAAATAAAGTATGAATGAAAATGACATAAGGGAACCTGTTATTTTCTATGATAATTACTTCACACATTCAATAGATGTTCCAAAAGTAATCAGTAAGAATTCAATACCAACTATGATTTTGTTTGAGAGAGGATTTCATGTAGCCTAGAGTAGCATCAAACTTATGTAGCCAAGGCAGGCCTTGAACTCCTCATCCATTTTTATCCAGCTCTCACGGGCTAGGATTGTATGTGTGTGTCACCAGGTCAGTTAAATACATATTTTAAAGGTAAACTGTAGGGGCTGGGGTGATGTCTCAGTGAGTAAAGGTGCTTGCCACACAAGTGTCAGGACCAAAGTTCTGATTCCCCAAACCCATGTAAACGCCTGCTGTGCATGCCAGCCTGCCCCTAAATCCAGTGCTATAACAGGAAAGACAGGATATTCCTAGAGCTGACTATCTAGATTAGCCATATTGGTGAACTCTGGGTTCAGTCTAGAGACCCTGCCTCAGTCAATAGACAGTGACCAAGGAAGATTCGTGATTTCAACTTTTGGCCTCTACATACAAGCATGTATGTCTGCACTTGGACATACTCATGTGCCCATACACATGCAAACGTACATACACACAAGAATATTGTACACACACACACACACACACACACACACACACACAAGTAAATTGTAGTATGTGGTATTGAGGTGCTCCTCTCCTGATAAAAGATACAGAATGATTTTATACCACCAGAGGAAATTCCATTAAAATCAGGACCATGGAAATACATATTTATTATTTCTACTATTAACTACCAATGCTTAGAAATCCTCTCCACTGTGAAGAAATATAGAAAAGAAACAAAATTTGGATGATGTTTTTGTGGCACATGTGTATAATCTTAGGAAACTAAAGCAGAAAGATCTCAAGTTTGAGTTCAGACTGGACTATATGGCAAGACCCTGTAAAAATAAAGAGGGGGTAATAGAGGGAGGAAAGGATGAAGGATGAAGGGAAGGAAAGTATTGTAACTTTTGGAAAGGAGAAGCAAAAATTATCATTGCGTGAAGAAGGTAGAGCCTTTAACTTTAAGAAACAGAAACAGCATATTGATACAAATGAATTTTACAGAAGCATTGAGTAAGTGGTAATTATCTAAAATATCAGTAAATTTACTGTATACCAGCAAGACCTACATGTAAAACAATGGGAAAAGTGATAATCTTAGCAACTGGATCTTGTATAAAAGTAATAAAATGTGAGAAGTTTGAAGGATTTGCATAATAAAAGGACAGAGAGTTGAGGCTAACAGGAGTCATGGATGGGATGGTTTGGAGGTCTTAACATTACATTGAATTATAAATTCCCCAGGTCCTTGTGAAGGGAATAATTCAACGCTTTCACAACCAGTTATGCCCCTTCAACTACAGTGATTTTGTAAGATCATACACTAGAGAGATGGGAGAAAGGAGAAAGGTATGCGAATGTGGACGTGGAAAGAGTAGACCAGCACCCTAATGATAATCATAGACAAATGTTTATTTGTACAACACAAAGGGCATAACTTACAGGTTTAATGTAGTCCAAATCAAAACTTGACATAACAATGCTGATATTTACCTATTTGAATAACAAGGAAAAATGCCTATTTTTAAAAAGTATAATATTCAAGAGATTAGTATTCCATTGTGTAAGTTTGTAACAATTATTAAACAGTTCATTAGTGTTGTATAATTACTGTCTTCTAGCTGTTTTCAATATTAACCCCTCAATTTTAATTTCATAAAAATGGAGAGACAAAAACCCCATAAATTTGGTTTTGTAATAGAAATTATGGAGTAGTAATACTTAAGACTTAAGAGATAAGGGAAATGTTTAAGTCATCCAGCACTGGCTAAAGAGACTGTGAGTGCTAGATCCTATGTTAAATATTAATTTCTTTCAATTCTCATAAGATCTTAGTATTACTTCCAATTGCAGAACAGTGAACCAAAAATTAGAGTGGAATTGAGATTTTAATTCAGGTTTTTCTGACCCCCTTGCTTTCATACCACTACCACATTTTGCATAAAGAAACATTTCTTTGAACACTATTCTGAAAATTTTCAGTGTTGTATTATTACTTCAATAAAGTCCTCCTGTGCTTAAACACTATGTTTTCTGGAAAGCTTTTTTTTCTTTCTGCATGATATAATAATTAATCTTGAGGTTTACCCTAACACATATCTACATTTCAATCACATTCCCACCAGTTAATACCTGTGTAACCTTGAATAAAATAGCTAGATACTTGGAGCCTCAATTCCATCAGCATGTATGATTTCACTGGGAAAAAAGAATAGTCTATTTTATAATGACTCTATGCAATCATTTTGTTAAAATACACCTTGCATGATTGATTTGATGATGTTTCTATTGGACATTATGTTTTCTTTATTGTCCATTAAATATTGAGTATTTATGACACCTAGCTTAGTGTGAAATAAAAATAAACAAACCTGTTTCATGCTTAGCTATATTCACATGAAATGTTTAAGTAATAATAACCAAGACAAACTTTAATTCTAACCCTCTCACTTTCACCTATGGCAAGCAAATAGTTTTTAGAGAACTATTGGATATAAGCCTTGAGAAAACTGGCAGATAAGATCACATAATTTTCTAGAGGAAGAGACTAGGACTATATTTAATCACCTAGAATGTTCTGATACCAGTACCTAACATATTAGGTACTTCATCTGTGCCAAGATGAAGGCAGTTTCTACCCTCAGAATTTTGAGACTGTAGTAGAGAGAGAGCCATGATGAGGTAAATCATATTTCTTGATGATTTATTTTATACTACAGAAATTATATATGTATATAATTCAATGTTATACGTAAATATTTCATGATTTATACTATATATTTTTTTTCAGTAGGGTTTTAATTAAGTATCAGTGATGCTGAGAGGTTAAATGACCAAGATCATGAGTGATAGAGCTCAGGCTTATACTCAGTATGTCTGACACTAAAGCTAATTCTCTTTTCATCCTTTATGGCAGTGCTTTTCATATGTTATATGTAGCAGCATGTATAATTTCAAATGAAACAGTCATCTTGTTCCCCAGTGATTCAAATCTGGAAATCCAGGCACAAAGCATGACTAGGCTTGCCCCTAAAGGCAAGATCAGTTTCAGAGAAATCTCAAATAAGGTGTGTTAAAACAGGCCAGTTTCTCGATATTTGTGATTTGGTTTTGTGTTTAAAAAAAGAGAACTTGGAAAGTGAAAGCCACAATATTGGATTCTTTTGTGGAGGGAAAATATTTTTCCCAGTTTGACTGTGGAGCTTCAATTGCTTTTATCTTTCTGCTCAAATCTAAGAGAGCAGTTCTCTGAGACAGTTGTTCCCTGGGAAAGAGAGGTAAATGGCCTGGATTAGAGCACTGAACCATGTGCAACTAAGCATTGCTTTTACCTCTGGGTTCTTTTGTGCTAAGGCAACAACAACAAAAGAACTCTCTAGGGATTTCAAAGGATTTTAAGAAATAAAGGTAGAAGAGTCCTGAGAAGTGTTTTACTGACTGTGAATGAAAACATGATTGTAGGTTGGAGTCAATGAACCCAGAAGTGTATACTGACTCACAGTAGCTAGCTGCATCACTGATTCCAAAACAATTCCTTACACATGGTATTCATCCAATAAATATTTTCTGATTGAATGAATTTATTTCCCTCCATTTAAAATTTAAATCCTTGTGGCTTATTTTTGAAGCATTCATCCAATTCACTATCTAATTTTAATTATTTTATTTTATGTGCATGACTGTTTAGCCTACATGTATGTAAATACATCATGTGCATGAAATATCCACTGAGGGTAGAGAGGAAGTGTTGGATCTTCTGGAACTGGAGTTATAAGCAGTTGTGTTCCACCATGTGGGTTCTGGGAACCGAACTAGGCCCTCTGCAAGAGCAGAAGTGTTCTTAACCACTGAGGAATTATTGGCAACCAATGACTGTTGGAGGGGCAGAGACAGGCTCTTTCAAGGAGTCACTCTTGGTAGGTTAACCAAGCTCCAGTGGATGAACTCATACTGAAGAATATTGGGTGGACTCAAATTAGACTCTCTCTGTACATAAAATAGAATACATTAAATTGGGCCAGGGCCAGTAAAAAGATGGGCTGTTAGAGAAGGGGATTTAAATACTATCAAGTTATATTGTGTGAAAATCACAAAAATTAAATAATTTTTTTATAAAACAAAAACCCACTAATTTTAAATTAATTTTAAATTAATCATTGTTCTACTCATCTAATGTCGATATAGTACACAAATACTGTGTTTTAGGCAACATGTTTTTTTGTATTCTAGTCCCTAAGCAAATTTTATCAGCTGTAATTTTTGAAGGGCAAGTATGTCTGACTCATTATCCTTTGGAATGATTAGTATCTACCATTTTACAGTTCATGTCATGATTTACTGCAGTATTCCCTTGATCATTTGAATGCCCCTCTTTGGAATTTTGCTTTAACAGTACATTTATTTGCACAGCATATTTTTGTTTTCTGAAATTTAAAACATGTCATTGGACATGAAATAGAACCCTACTCTTAACAACTGAAGACACATAAAATGTTTTAAATTATTTAAAATTAATTAATATTCAGTACAGATAACAGCAAACTTAAGATGTGCACTGCACACACATTCATATTTTTTCTTGAATTCTTAATACTTAAAAAAATGCTTTTCTCTTCCCAAAGAAGAGATTAAAATCCAAAGAAGTCAGTTGACATAGCCCAGTGTCACAAAGGAAGAGGAGCAAGACCTTAAAATCCAAGAGTTTTTGTATGTTAAAGGCCCTCAGAAATATGGTATAGGAAGTCTACAACTTTACTAATCTCAAGTGATTGCCCCTAGTCTGATACCTCTTTTTTTTGCACAGATTTATCTCTTCCTGGTCTACAGTCCTGCCCCTCTCCACACCTTCAGCAGTTTCTCACCCCAAAAGCCAATACCAAATGATTCTGTTGACTACAATGCCTATTGCATCTAATACCAAGGTCCGCTAGGATAGGGGAAAAATAAATAGCTTCCACAGAAAATACATGCAGATAAGGAGATTAAATAACACACTATGGAATGATGTGTGGGTCACTGAAGAAATATAAAAGGAAATTGAAAAATTCCTAGAACTGAATGACAGTGTAAACATAACATATTAAACCCTATGGGATAAAATGAGGAAGTCCTAGTAGGGAAATTTATATCTTTAAAGTACCTACATTTAAAAAATCAGAAAGAGCTCAAATACATAACTTAATGACACACTTAAAGACATTGGAAAAACAAGAACAAACCAAACTCCAAAGCAGTAGATAGGATGAAATAAGATCAGGCTATAAATCAACAAAATAGAAATGAAAAACAAATAATGCAAAAAATCAAGGAAACAAATAATTGATTATTTGAAAAAATATAAAAAATTAACAAAGCCTTAGTTAAACTAACCAAAGTAAATAGTTGACTAAAATTAATAAATTAGAGATAAAAAGGGAGACATTACAAAGGATAGCAATAAAATTCAGAGAATCACAAATATATACCTTAAAACTGGAGTTTTAAATCAGGAGAGGGATGAGAAAGTAGGGCTGAGGAAAGGGATAATAACACTATGGATGTTTAGAAAAATATAGAAATCTGCTATTTTATAAGCATTATATATAAATTACATATATATATATATATATATTCATATAAAAGAGTTCAACTGAAGTTACCCTACACAGGAGATAATGTTCCTCCCAGAAACCATAGGTTGCCAAATAAAAAAGCTCAGTACCAGGTGTGAGATACCTCCCCTAAAATTGTTGTTTAGAGGTGTCCCAGAGACATCCAAAATAATACAATCTATTGCCATTACTCTTGGTTGCCCACCAGAACATGATGATAAGACCCCATCCCTAAAGACACCAAACACATTGGTCACAGAACATGAAGAAATCAACCTGATACTGACCAAGAAACTTCTTCCCTGCTGACTAGCTTTCATATGTAGGTCACTCGGGGGAGACAGTCATCAAGCGTGCTAGCCAACTGTGACCCCTGTGAACTATAATAATGACTAACACAGCAAAATATGCCCTTGGGTGCATTAGTGGAACAAATTTTATGGTGGTAGCCATCTGCTTTCTGATTGGATTTAAGGTTCACTGCAGAGGAAGAAATACATGCTTGACACTATAAATTTGGCCAAGACCCCACAGTTGGGGAGCTCACAGAACCCAAAGTTGAACCTGCTACTGTTATTCTGCTAAAAGAACATAGTATCCAACTTTCCTCTAAATTTGTATTTTTATATTCATAATTAGTACCCTCTCAAACCTCATCAGAGAAGTTTCTGTGGTGGACCGTGGTTAACTCAGAAACACAACAGATCAAAGTGCAGAGAATAGTGTCTATTGAGTGTTCAGCCAAAAATAGAACATTTACATCATCACCCTCACCAGACTCAGGGGCCATCACAGAAGAGGGGACAGAAAGATGGTAAGAACTAGAGTTTGGGGAAGACTGTATAGAATTGGTGTCTTCTGGACAGGTGTTGCACTCAAGAACTCACAGTAACTTTGGTTGCTTGTATAAGGCCTGCTGCACAAGATCAAGACATTCAACATTCTAGCATAATGGAGGAGGGGATCACTAGCTCTCACCCCCAAACAGATGATCTATTGCCAGTTAATGACTTCTGGTGGAGAAAGAGTCCATTTTCTTTAAGTGTTAGGTTGCTCATGGTCCAGTGAATGGTGCCACACCTGAGTATATGAGTTTGGTGGGTTATAGTAAACAGAAAAGAGGCAATGGGAAGGTGGACGTGGATTAGGGAAGTGTTAGGGGGAGGAGTGGGAGATGAATGTGATCAAAATAATTCTATAAAATTCTCAAAGAATTAGTAGAAATTTGGGGGACAGTGTCACCCAGTGGCCGCAGCTGGCTGGAACTTGATATGTTGACCAGGCTGGCCTGGTCTTGATCTCACAGAGATCAAGAGGCCTGGTTCTGCCTTCCAAGTGCCAAAATTAAAGTTATGTGCCACTGTGCCCAGCCCCCCATATTATATTTTTAATAAAAGAAAAATATAAGAGATATGGATTAATTTCTCGAAGACTACAACTTATCAAAATTAAATCAAGATGAGAGAAATAGTTTAAGCAGATTTACAACACACAACAAAATTGAAGCAATAATTAACAACAGCAACAAAAAAAGCCTCCCAAACAAAGAAAGCCAAGATCCAGATGAAATATCAGCAGAATTCTAACAGACCTTCTAAAAAGAATTAACACCAATGCTTTTCAATTTGTTCTGGAAAATAGATTGTAAGACCCACAGGTGGTAGACAACTACAAGGAAACCATATTTTCCAGACAACAAAACAGTTGCATATATGAACTCATAACAACTGTGACAGCATGCACATGACTTGCACAAGCTCAAGCAAGACAAAATCCCAGCAGAGAGTGGGAGTTGGTTCGAAGTCCCACCCCTACCGAATGAGCTATTGGCATTTGATATGTTGGGAGATTAAGAGTCAGTCTTTAACGGTGTGATTCCTCATAGGTCAACCATGTTCCAGGGGAAATTCCACAGGAGATCAGAAATTGGACTGAAAAATTATAAAGTTGAGTGGGTAAGGAGATGGGAGTAGATCTGGGAGGAATTGGGGGAGGAGAGTATGTGATGAAAATACATTGTGTGAAATTCTCAAAATATTAATAGAAATACTTTTTTAAAAAGAGGGCAGGTTTCTTATTTTAATGCTCCAGAGAGAACCCCTCAATCCTTCTAACCTAGGAAGACATAGTAGGGAGGCACTATCTACGAACCACTGTAATAATGGGCTTTCTAGCTTCTAAAGTTCTGACAAATAATTTTTATTACCTATAAACTACCCTGTTTTTAGTATTTCAGTGCAGAATCCCAATTGTACTAAAACAGGGGGCAACATATTTGTTTAATGTAAACTAGGAATGAGAAGAACTATTCAAGCAATGCCTTGATGTCTTGCTGAGAGTTGTACTATAGGATATGGCATAGGAGACCACAGACTCGTCAGCTTCTGAGGGGCACACCTTAACTGTTTGTTATCTGAACTTTATGACTCATAGCTCCTAGTAAACAAATATTCTAAAAGCTACACTTCAGATTTGGTAAGCTAGAAGTACATTTGATGACCCAGGTAGCAAAGAGGCTGGCACAAAGACACATATGCTTCCAAGCAGCTCCAGAAATATCATGGATTCCTTATATTCAAAAATAACATAAAACAAAACAATAAAAGCGCACACATAGTCTTAGAATTTATGAGGGTATCTGCATTGCCTATTCATGTATGAACACGTCAAGTGTTTTTTTGTATAGTCTGTCCTAGGGAGCTATTTCATTAGCAAGCACAAAGGTAGTGTTGTTAAGACCATAGGCTCTGCTTGTGATTCCTTTGTGATCTGATTGAAAGAAAATTTTGCTTTTCTATTTTACTAAGGTTATGTATTTCAGGACCATTTTTTTAACAAATAGCTATGTTCTGTGTTTTCACAAATTATACAAATGTTCCCTAAGACAGAACACCAAATTAATGCTTACTTTATGAACTTCCTCTGATAGACTTGCTTTCATCTTCAATACTAACCTTCAATACCAACCGGCATCTCACAAAAAATTATTCTTGACCCATTTCTTTTAAATTAATGTATCTATTTCATGTGATTATCAAGATATGTGTAAAGAAATTCCAATTATGTGTATGACACTTTAGGTATCCATGGTATAAGACTTAATATTAAGACTCAGTATTGATATGAGGAGTCATTGAGAAAGCGTTAGATGACCTAACCATGAATTCTTACTCTGCTTCCAGGTTAAGTTCTCAGACCCAAACAATCATCATTATTGGAGGAGGCAGGCACAGTTCTTGCCCATCCTTGACTAGCAGGTTTCTTGTCTCTGCCTGCCCACAAATTACTCATGCTAACCACAACTTCCCATGGGAAAAATGGGACACCTCAGCTTCTTAGTACTACAAACCTGCCTCCTACTGCTCTTGCTTATCCATATTTTTCCCAATTGCAACCCCATCTGGCCTTACTGAGGTCTCCTACACCTCTAGATTGTGGAAATAACCCACTATCAATTTAATTATGTGCTTGGTCATCCCCGTAACTGGATGGTAGAAATATCACAAAGCACTCAGGACATGGATGTTTTTAATACAGTTTTACTGATGAGGAAATTAGGTTCAGAAAAAGATAACTAGCCTCCAAGAAATAAGTTCTAACTGGAATTTGAATTCACTCCTTTCACCTATCAAAACCTGTGCTCAAGTATATTAGCCAATATACTTCAAATACTTTTTAAAATATTTAAAACTGGGCCTAGTTCCATGGAAGACTAAGGCAGGAGGACTGGACTGTGAATTTGAAGTCAGCCTGAACAACATAAATAAGACCTTGTCTCAAAAAGTAAAAATTGAAAACAAACTTGTCTTAAGAGCTCATATTTGAACATGCAAGCAAATCAGATACTAAAGTGACCCCATATCTACATGAGACTACATTTCAAAAAGTGTTGTTAGATACACATTGGGTTTTATTTGCAGTGAACATTCACTTGTAGTCACTTCATTTTTCTTCCATGAATCTCAATCACTGTAATCCTATAAGACATATTGTTTTTCTAGCCCTCCTTGTCATCAGCAATTTCAATATTTTATATGATCTCCTAAAAAAAGATAGCTTCCAGTAATATCTGAAAGAGGTCAGGGGGACAGAAACTATTTTTCTCTCTAGACAAAGTGGCTTGTACCTTGAAAATGGTAGACATGGATTTTGTAGCAGTTTCAGTTTTTCTTTATCAGTTACCTGCCTTGAAATGCAAAGGACTAGTGGAGTTTATTAAAATTTTCTAATATCTAAGTAGTATCAGAGATTCTCACTTTCAAAATTCCGTGTCAAAGAATGTGATAAAAGATGAGTTCTCTTATAAACCTTACTCATAGGAATTTAATTCCACATATTATGTCTCACTTACTGTTCAATGGTAGAACAGTTGCTTAGTATGTGCCAGGCCCTGGGTTTAATGCCCAGCCCCTACATACATAACACACACACACACACACACACACACACACACACACACACACACGCACACGCACAACTTGCTCATTGTTAGCTATAGGATTCTTTCCCTATAGTCACTTCATCTTTTGCTTTTTTCACTCATTCTTATCATAAATCATTTTATGTCACTCAGCCCCTTATTTCATGATCACCCCCTAAACTAGGTCTTCAGCAAAGGATTGTTCTCAGATTGCTAATCCACAGGAAGCACCTGGAAGCATAAATAAACAAATATTTCTCCCTCTCTCAAAAACTGAAAGCAAATTTCCCTGCCACAATATAAGTAAACCACTAATAGGGTTGAAGTTAAGACTGTTTTTAAACTAGCCAGATAAGTTGGCTGGATAATCAGAGATGATGACTATGGAGTAAGGAACTGATGGAAGCTTTAATTTTAAAAATTGTATATGTATGTGTATTTTACCTGCATATAAGTTCACCCATGCATGCAATGCCCCTGAAGGTGGTTCTTAAACACAATGTGGTTGCTGGAACATGAATCTGGGTCCTCTGCAAGAGCAACCAGTGTTCTTATCCACTGAGCCATCTTTCCAGACCCATGATGAAAACTTTTAAAAGGAGATTAGATTACAAATTTTGTGAATCCCCTTCCATCCAAGTACTAACCAGGCCTGACTCTGCTTGGCTTCTGAGATCTGATGAGATTGGATACATATAAAATTTATATATATATATAATATTTATATACATATATATAAAATTTAAAAAGAAATCATGAATTTGAGAGAGGGGAAATGGGGTTGGGGGCATGAGAAGAGTTAGGGGAGAATGAGGTGTAGAAATGATGTAAATATAGTATGCATTATGAAATTCTCAAAAAATTAAAATTTTAAATTAAAAATATGAAAAAAGCACATTGTGGATCCTATGAATGAGAAAAAGAAGGGAATAACTGACAATCAATGGGATAATGATCAGGGTGGAGACTGGCTGTGTAAGCTTTGTACTTATTTAGAATACAGCTTGCCCCTGGACTGGTATCTTGATCTGGGGCCATTTGTTCATTTCTCCTTTTAAGTCCTATAGGTTCTGTAATAAGATTCTTTTTATTCTGTGATCCTAGCATTTAGTGTCAGGCACTTACCTAGCAAAACAAAGACAAAAAAGTTCAATAATCTTCATTTTTACCTCAGTCACAGTAATCATGAACCTTCTTTCAGTCTCTGTATAGGTATCTTTAAGGCTTTTTTACATAAATTGATAATATACTATATTATCTTTTATATTTTACTTTTTGCATTACTGTAATGTTTATGAGATCATAACATCAGTTAGAGCATAAATCAGTCATTTGATCTTTATATTGTTAAAATCACTTTGAATAAAGGTATTCTATGTTGTTCCAGTCACTATACATAAATGAGCTATTTTCCATTTGAGGATATTAGGAATAATGCTTTTACATATTCATCTACAAGTCTTCATGGAAACATAAGCTTTAACTTATGAGTAATTCTTAGAAGTACAATCATATTTTAATTTGCTTACTTCTTTAAAAACCGTCAAACTGTTTTCCAAGGTTTTTGCATCATTCAATATTTACATTCACAATGTGTAAGTGTTCCAGTTCCTCCACATCCTCTTGAATACTTATTGTCATTTTAATTGTAGTCATTCTAGTGGTTGTGTGAACTAGTTTAGATTTGCACTTTTTAAATGAATAAAGATGAGCTTCTTTTCATGTGTTTATTTTATATTCATACATATCATTGATTAAATATCTATTAAAATGTTTTGCTAGACATGGTGTTAAATACCTATAATCCTAAAACTCTGAAGACAGAGGCCAGAGGATGGTGAGATCTAGGTTAATTTGGGATATACAGTGAGACCCTGCATAAAAAAAATTGATCATTTTAATTTGGTTTATCTGTTCTTTTGCTATTTCATTGTAAGGAGTGACTACATATTCACTAGAAGCCCTCATGAGGCATATGGTTTGCAATATTTCCACTGCTGTGTGGCTTGGTTTTTTTTTTTTTTGTCACTGTGGTATCTTTTGAATTATAAAATACTGATATTGATGAAACGTAATTTACAAGTTCTCTGTTTTATAAATTGGTTTTAGTGTTCTTTTTGAAAGTTCTTTGTTTTCCCTTATCCCATGAAAACTTGATTCTATATATTCTTCTAAAAGCATTATAATTTTTGAGTATTACATTTAGTGTTATAATCTGTTAGGATTTAATTTTTATATGATGTAAGAAAAGGGTATAAATCAGTCTTTTTCCATGTGGATGTTCAATCTTACCTAACACTATTTATCAAGAAGATTACTCCGACTTCAGTGAATTATTTTGGTAATTTTTTTAAAAAAAATTACTCATATATATAAGTGATTATTTACAAACTTTCTCTTCTACCTGTGTTGGTTTGAGTGAAAAATGTGCCCCATAGGCTCAAGTGTTTGAAAACTTGGACTTCAGTTCTTTAGTTGGTGGCAGCGTGTGAAGAGGTCATGGAATCTTTAGGAGATGCAGCCTTGCTGGAGGAAGTATGTCACTGTGAGTGGGCTTTGAGAGTTCATAGCCTCTCCCCACTGCCAGGTCACTCTCTCTACTTTGTGTTTGCAGTTGAATATGGGATTTCTCAGAGTCCTGATCCTGCCACCATGCCTGCTGCCTGTTCCCATACCTCCCTACCATTATAGACTAATGCCTCCTGAATCATAAGCCAAAATAAACTTGTTTCATCTATAAGTCACTTTTGGTCATGGCGTTTTATCGCAGGAACAGAAAGTAACTTTTACACCATTCAACTGAACTCAAGGCATAGCCTTAATTAAGTTTTACAAAAGTTTTAAAACTGAGGAATGGTAGTTTAAATCTTCTAATCTTGCATTTCTAATCTAAATCTCACTTGTCTATTGTGCATAATCCTTTCTAGTTATTATTGAATTTTACCTGCTAATACGTTGATTGACTTTTGAATATATGAAATAGCTCATGAAAGATATCTCTGCGTTTTTTGAGGTCATGTATTTCTATGCTGTTTCTGTCAGGGGACAAAATAAATCCAAAAGTATTTCCTCATCTATTCTCTGAAAAATAAATGAAAGTTACTCTTTCTTTAAATATTTTCTTTTCTTTCTTTCAAGCAAAGGTGGAGTTTAACAAAAAATAGTTTGAATGTGTATTTAAATACGAGTATTAGTAGGGAGAGAGGTATAAGCAAAATATAGTTATTATATGTGCTGTAGTAGGAGCAAGCTCAGAGAGAGAGAGAGAGAGAGAGAGAGAGAGAGAGTCAGTCTCTCTAGTTTTCTGATTTTCTTTTTGAGAGGTTTTGCCATGAAATCATGTAGGATCCTTTCCAATGTGATTTTGTAGTGTCAACTGGAATAACCATGTTTTTTTTCTTTAGCCTGCCAATATTGTGAATTACTTTGGGGATTTTTCTTGTAGGGGAATACACATAACAGTCTATAATTTAGTGGCATTTAGCACATTAGTGACATTGGGCAGTAATTACCACTATTTAGTCTGGAGTGTTTTCATCAAGCTAAAATAAAATCCCCAACTTATTAAGCAGTCATCTCCATTTAGTCCCTAGATGCCACTTAGTTGGCTTTCTATCTGTATGCATTTGCCTATTTTGGACATTTCATATAAATGGAAACATACAATATGTTGCTTTCTCCATCTGTATTAGTCTCTTTTCTGTTGCTGTGATAGAAACACTGAACAATGGAACTTACAAAGGAAAGAGTTTATTTAGCTTATGGTTCAATGGGGCAAGAGTCCATCATGGTAGTGAGATATGTATGTTACCAAATATGGCTAGAGTAGATGCAGAAGTTAAGCTCACATCCTCAAGTAGGCACAGGAAGCAGCGGGAGATTGAAATCCTGCAAGGTTTAAGAACTCTCTAAGCCCACCCCCAGTTACATACTTACATACTTCCTCCAGTATGGCCACACCTTCTAAGACTTCCCAAAACAGCACAACCAACTGGGGACAAAATGTCTGAATACTTGGAGCCTTTGAGGGATGGTCTCATTCAAGCCACCACACCATCTTTCACTTAACATGTTTGCAAAGTTGATCCATGTTATAGTAAGACCAGCACTTCATTAATTTTTTCATACCTAATGTTTAACTCATGCAAGTGATAATGACTTCATTTGGGTCGCTTTTACCTTCTGCATGATGTTTTATGAACATTGTTTTATAAGTTTTATGTGAACACCAGTTTTCAGTTTCAGTTCCAAGAGTGAAATTTTTGTGTCATACGGTAATTCTATATTCAATTTTTGAAGGACTATCAAGCTAATTTCTACCTTTATTGTACCATTTAACATTCTCCTTAGCCATGTAAAATGTTTCCAGTTTCTTCACATCCTTATCAACACAAATTGATTTCTGTTTTGTTATTATTGTTGTTGCTGCTGATACTGTTAGAAACCTCTTAGTGATATTTCATTCTCATTTTAATTTATATTTCTGTATTGACTATTGATATTAAACCTCTTTTTGCATGTTTACTGGAGTTTTATATATCTTCTTTAAATAGATGTGTAAAAAATTCTCTGCCTGGTTTATTTTTGTAATTTGGTTGTGTTTTGGTTTGAATTGTGTGTTCTGGATATTAATCTTTTCTCTGATAAATGATTTGCCAATATGTATAATTTTACATTGAATCTTGATAGTGCCCGTAAAGCACATACATTTTTAATTTTGTCAACATTTATTTTTTTCTTTTCTTGCTTGGGGCCTGTTTTTCATATCTAGGAAATCATGGTCAAACCTAAAATCATATATATTAACCATTATGTTTTCCCAGAATTTTATCATTTTGTCTTTTATATTTGGGCATTTGGTACAGCTTGAGATACTTTTTCTATGTACTCATATGCAGTTGCAACTATATTGTTTTCCCTATTTGTTTTCCATTATTTCCATGATTATCTTTCCTCATTGAATGGTCTTTGAGTCAGAAAATAGTAGATGTATTGGTTTATTTCTCAACAATAAATTCTATCTACTTACCAGTATGTTTAGCATTATGACAATACCACACCATTTTATTATTGCTGTTGTAATAAAGTATGAAATACTGAGCATGTGTACTACAATTTTGTACAACTGTAAGATTTTCAGATTGACTTAACTAATTTGAGTCTAACAAAACTGTACTCATTATAGGAAAGCTTTTTTATTTCTGCAAAACATGACTGCCCAAATTCTTATAGCCATTTCACTAATTTTGTACACATTTTTCAGTAGCTATGTTAACAATATTACTTCCAATCTGTGAATTTGTGATTTCATTTTTATATGGCCCTTAAAGCAGTATAAGAATTTTTTTCTTAATTCTTGATTTGTTCGGCATTTTTATCCAGAAAGGGGGGTTTGATTTATGCTTCTCTTGTATTAATGTGATTTGTACTGTTTTCACCATTCATTCTTAAATATGGTTTATTACATTGATTGACTGATTGATTGATTTTTGAATGTTGCATTTCCTTGCATTATCAAGACAAATCCCTTTAGTCACAGTGTAAAGCCTTTTTTTAACGTTGCTAAATTTGAGATGTAAGGTTCTTTAGTGAACAGCTTCTTTTTTAATATTTATTTTATTATCTTTAATTATGTATGTTGGGGTGTATGTGCATGTTAATGCAGGTGCCTGCAGAAGTTAGAGGTATGGTATCTCCATGGAGCTAGAGTTTTCAGGAGGTTGTGAGCTCCCTGATATGGATACTGGGAACCTCTTCAAGAGTACAGTATAATCTTAACTGCTGAGCCTTGTCTTTAGCCCTCATTCTTGTATGTCAAGCATTTTACTGACAAGTCATCTCAGTCCCTAAAACTTTGCATGTATAATTAGTATATTAGTGTATACTATTATATAGTATATTAGTATATTTTGCCAGGAGTGGTGATATATGACCTTATCCCAACACTTAGGATGCAGAGCTCTGTGAGATTGAAGCCAGCCTGGTGTCCATAATGAGCTCCAGGACAGCTAGAGCTACAGGGAAACCCTATCTCAAAAAAGATTTTTTAAAAATCGTTAAATTAATTTTGGCATTGGAAGTAGGACAGAATTTCCAACATTTTCTGAAATGGCCCTAAATAATGCAGTCATTTTGTTCTATGTATACATGCAAAATGGCATTCTATGATTAGGTGATCATATAGTCAAACTATTAATCAGTTCTGAAAAACAAAGATGTTCTGTTCCCTGTTTAGCTGAAATACATGGGAGGTAATGAAAAAAGAACTATCCCCACATACCTTCAAGGTGTTTTCAATGTTATGTAGAGTATTGCTGAGATCTGGAACAATGAGGCAATTTCATCTTCCAAATGCTATAAGTTTCATATATTAGCTTCCATTTTCATAAAATTTAATATGCATTTGACTACTTCTGGAAAGAACATGTAAAGATTTTATTTATTTTTATTTTATGTGTACGACTGTTTTTCCCGCATGTATGTAACTATACCAAGTGCATGCCTAGTTTCCATGGATACCAGAAGACAGCCTTGGATCCCCTTAAACTGGAGTTATTAGCCACCATGTGGGTACTGGGAGTCACACCCAGGTGCTCTAGAAGAAGAGTTAGTGCTCTTAACTTCTGAGACATTTCTGTATGCCAAGGTTTCTTTATAAATTCATGGTTACTTTAACATATTTTGAAATTATTTCCAAATATCTTTTTAATTCTTTCTTGTTTCATTCTGTTATGTTTAAATGATATATACTGCATCTTTTTCTTCTTTTAAATTTCAGGATTTTCTTTTCCTGGTCCATAATAAGGCCCATTTTCCCTAATGTTTAATATGGACCTAGCAAAGATTGTCTATATACTGTTACTGTGATGAACATTTTATAAATATTAAGTTACTTGCTAGAGACTGATGTTTGGGTCTTTGGTGGGCATGGTGGTGTATGTGTTTAATTCCAGCACTTGGCAGACAGAGGCAGGTACAAGGTCTACATAGTGAGTTCTAGGCCATTTGGAGCTACAGGGAGACCCTGTCTCAAAAATAAATATAAATAAATAAAATGTTATTGATAGGATAGACATTTGTCTTATTTTTGACAAAAAGTTCTCATTCTGAAAATATAATTAAGAATTTCTTTTTGATATGAGGTCTCACTATATAAATCAGGGTGGTTTGGGCCTCACTTTGGAGCCCACGCTGAGCCCATCTCTCAATCTGCTCCTCCCATCAACCAAGTATTGTAAATTATAGTTGTGTGCTAATATGTCCAGCAAGGTTTATCTATTATTGATGTTCTTTCCATCTTTATTTCATGTATTCTGAATTTTTGCTGCTGGGTATACACATAGCCAATGTTCTATCCATCCCTAGTGATTGTGTTTTAGTCATTGCTTAATTTTTCTTTTTGTTCACTTTTTAGACATTCTTATTTTAAGGGCAAGGCTGGGCTTGAACTAACCATATGCCCAACAGGCCTGGAAGTTGCATTCCTCTTGTCTCAGAACCCTGAGTGTTGGCAGTGGAGGTGTGTGTACCTAGCACTTGTTCACAGTCTGAAATTGGTTTGCCTGATGTTAATATAGACATTCCAGATTTTTCAAAAAACTCTTCTTTATTCTTTACTTCCTTTTTCTTTTCTTCTTACATTTTCATTATTTCTTACTATTTATCATTTATTTATTTACTCATTTTACATGTACTGAAGTTTTGTCTACATGTATGAAAGTTTTGTCTGCATGTACCACAGGTGTGCAATGCCCACAGAGGCCAGAAGAGGGCTTGAGAACCCCCGGAACTGGATGGTTAGTTGCTGTGAAGATCCTGGGAACCAAACCTTTGTCCTATATAGGAACAGCCAGTATTCTTAACAGCTGAGGTATATCTCCAGCCCCTCTTTTCCTTTTTATAAGATAGTTTTACTATATAACTTAAGAGTGGCCTTGAGTTTTTCCCAGTCCCTACTGACTTTCATATTCTTCCTTTTGGATTTTCCACAGAGCTCAGATTATTGTCATGAATCACCCACCCATGGCATCTAGATTTCTTTATATTGGAATGCGCAACATGTATCTTTTCTGTCATTGATTTTTCCAGTTTTTAGGTTGTTATGTTTTTAAAAGTTTTAATTTAAACATCTTACTTTTACTTGTAGGGAACTTTGTGGGTCTTTGTGCATTAAAGGACACTTATGTAGGGCCCTAAGAAATCCTAATTGACCTGCCGGCACCTCGTGGCCTGGGCAAGATGGCACTGAGAGGAGCTGAAACAAAGGCCGGCCAGAGGAGATAAGCACATATCATGGTGATTAGGTGAACTAGGAACTTAAGTGCCACTGGAGGAGAATTACTTCCTCCCTCATGAACAGCGCGTGGACAGTTATAGCCTCTATGTAAAGTGAAAGGCATGATCAAAGTGACTAGTAAAGTGATGAGTAGAGACTTCACGCCATATGCTAATACCTGTAGCTCAGAGCCTTTATAATGTGCCTGTTAAGTTCCTGCAGTACACTGAAAGAGTTATAACATTAAAGCTGCATCACCAAAAGAGCTAACTTGCTGCACACTTCTTTGGTCTGACGGGAACCCTGGCTGCATCTGAATGTCTCCTGGGATGGGCCAGGAGGCTGGGAACAGGCGAGCTATCACACCCGATCTCTCTTTGATCCCCTCAAAAGCCCCCACCAACCGCAGGGTGAGGGCCGGGGCAATCCAAGAGAAGTAGGACACGAGCTGTGCATCTGATCTCCCTCACCGCCCTCTCCCGCTGGGTGGGAGACAGGGAACCTGGGGAGGGAGCACACCAACTGGTGTCTGTTGCTACCCCCATGAGAGAGAGCGACACACTTAGGTTCACAGACACACTGCATGGATTATAAAAGAAAGTGGGAGCCAGAAAAGATGGTTCAGCAATTAAGAGCATGTTCTACCCTTGCAGAGGACTGGATTCTTATTCCTAGCACCCATGGAAGGATCACACTATGTGTAACTCCAACTTTGAGGGAATCTGATAGCTCTTGCTTCAATAGACTGCTGTACTCATGTGTGTACAGAGACACACAGACACAGACACAGACAGACAGACAGACAGACACACACACACAAACACACACACAATTTAAAGTAATTTTTAGAATTTTAAAAAGAAACTGAGAAACAAAATAGATACAGGACAATGGTATTGCTATTTCACAGAGTAGATGAAGCCAGAAAATTCACATGTGTTAACCAAACTGTGGGGTAAGCTGTCAGAACTGTGTGAATTCTCCTGCAAGACAAGTTCTACCTCTGGCTGCCACCAGGATTTTAACCTTTCCCTTTGCCCAGCATGGGATACTTGGGTGTATTAGTTACTT
Organism: Eospalax fontanierii; assembly: GCA_035773235.1. Classification (NCBI taxonomy): domain Eukaryota; kingdom Metazoa; phylum Chordata; class Mammalia; order Rodentia; family Spalacidae; genus Eospalax; species Eospalax fontanierii. Next base: position 48,459,567 of record CM069525.1, read on the forward strand.
TCCTGTTGCTGTGACAAAAACACTGACCAAAGCATCTTTCAGAAGAAAGTTTATCTAGCTAACAGTTCCAAAGGGGCAAAAGTCCATCTTCACAGAGAGGCATGATCGTAGAGATGGCTTGAATAGGAACTGAAGCTCAGTGCTCACATTTTCAAGCAAGTACAGGAAGCAGAGAGTGACTGGAGATTTGGCAAGGCATAAAAAATCTCTAAACCCACACCCCTAGTGATGAGATTCCTCCAGCAAGGCCACACCACATACCACTCCCTGGCTCCCATAGGCTCATGACCATATAAAATGCAAAATGCATTTAATCCATCCTTAAAAGTTTCCAAAGTCTTTACCAGTTTCAATACTATTCAAAAGTTCACAGTCTCTTCTGAGATTCAACGCAGCCACTTAACTGTCTGTAAGTCCCATAAAATCAAAAGACAAATTACATACTCCTAACATACAGTGGAACTGAATACACATTCCCATTCCAAAATGGAGGAATAGAGGAATAGTGTGGAAATACTGGACCAAAACAAGACCAAAAACCATCAGGACAAACACCAAATTCAGTAGCTTCATGTCTGAATTCTGGTACTTTACTTGCAAAAGGCTTAGATGGACCAGCTTCTCCATCTTTGCTGGGTGCAACATACATTTCTCTCTTGGGCTGGTACCACTCCCTATATGCAGCTCTCCTTGGCAGATGCCTTACAGTTCTGGCATCACAAACATCTTCTTGAGGTCTCCAAAGCCAACCAGGCTTCACCTTCACAGCTTCATGCAATAGCCTATCAAGGCCTCTTGGCCTGTCAGGGCATTCTTTATGTGGGGATTCTGCACTCTGCCTGGCCTCAGTGGCTTTCTGAAACTGCAGAATAATGACGGATGACCCCATTACTCTTGCATTTTATCATGCCTCTAAAGCCAGCATTAGATGAGTGATTGCTAAGTTTGTCTGCAAGTTTGGGATCCATTTTCAAAGCTTTTCTCTGCTGTGGTTTTCGAGGAGTAGAAATCCCCCTCCCTGCAGCATTTTCCTTTCACACATTAGAAGCTTAGCTGGGTGTGGTCTTTCCCTGGAGGCACTCTTTCCATTCTTGGTGTGCAAATTTCTAGGCCTCTCCTTAATCACTTTAATCTCCTTGTCAAAGGGAGCCTCTCCTTTAGCACATGGCTTGACTTCAACATTAATCTTCCTAGTGCTATTTTTTCAATCCAAACTGTACATTCTGCATTTCTTTCTGCCCCATTTGCTATTTTCACTGTAGATCTACATAATATTCACCATTAATAGCCATGCCACAATTTCTATTATAGGCTGTCTTGAAATATCCTCCACCAGGAGACCAGAGAGGTGGCTCAGCTGTTAAGAGTACTGGCTGGTTTTGTAGAGGACCTGGGTTCAATCCCCAGGATCCACATGGCAGCTAATAACCATCTATAACTCCAGTTTCAGAGGATTTGATGCCCTCTTCTGACCTCTGCAGGCATTGCACAGTATGGGTGCACCTACATGCAGGTAATACACTCATATACATAAAAAGTAAAAAAAAATTAATTAAAAAATAAATATTCACTGCCAAAGAAATTAGTCCATTCCTTTTCAACTTAGTCTCAGGCAAGCTCTTAATTTGTGGGCAGACAGCAACCAGACTTTTTGCTAAAACATTCCAGTTACTATATTAAGTCCTTAGTCCAGACAGTTCTGTCTGGAACTATTTTGCACTACTTTCTTTTAGACTCCTACTAGAATGGCCCCTTAAGATTTGCTTATAACATTCAATCACTAGAATGTTGTTACCAGGAAATTGTTACCAGGAGTGGGGTATTGTTTGACAGACCTGACATTGATGTTTTGGGGAGAATTGTGGAAACGTTTGGAACTTTGAGCTAGAAAAGTCATTGAGTTCTTAGAGTTTGTTGCTGTGGAGCTTGGAACAGTTATGTTGAAAGAGTTGTAGATGATGGAGGCCTGACTTGTGAAACTTCAAAGGGAAGCAGAGATATCAGGGCTGTTTGTGTGAAATTTTGAATTGAGAATCTGTAGGTTCTGGTCATCTGGGGCTGAGGAATCAGCTGTGATTAAGAACAGACCAGAACCTGAAGTAAAACATTTATTTTACTGGGACAATTGATGCTGGTGAACTGGGACTGAAAATAAACCAGCTGTAACCAGAGACCAGTATCATCAAGATGAAATCTTCTGGAAAGAATTTCAGCACACAGAAGCAGTGGTTCAGAAGGGGTCCGAGCATCTATCTCAAGCTGGAAATGGGAATTGCTAATGTATAAAAGTCTCCTGCATGGTTCTGGCACTGAAAACATGAAGGGGTCACAGAGAACAGCTGAGGCTTAACACCCCAAGAGGACAGGAAAGGCCATTGGTGATAGTACAGTCTCAGTTGCAGTAAAGCCCCCCACGAATGAAGGGGTTATGGAGAGAATCTGAAATTTTTCACCCTGAGAGGCCAGAAGAGTCCATTGGTAAAGATGCAGTCTCAGTTTCAGTGGAGAACCCGCCTCTTTGGAGATGCACAGACCATGGGATGACCACCAAGGGCAGCAGTAGATACAGAATGGAGCAAGCTTGAGCCTGTAAGACAAGCTGTGTGTGCTGTGAATGACAGAGCTAGAGAAGTTGAGCTGCTAAAACCCCTTGGAGCCCAGAAAACCATAAGTAAATCCCAAATGTCCAGCCTTGAGCTACTATACTAGACTAAGGTTTTTGCTTAATTGTTCCCAGTTTCCTTTGAAATAAAATAGTACTGAATTTGTTTTAAATTTTGCAGGAGCCCACAGTTGAGAGACTTTTAAAAGAGACTTTTAACTTTTGAGTTTTTGAGTTTTTTAAAGAACTGTTGGACTTTTAAAATTGTACTGTTTTATGCTGTGATATTACCATCATGTCTTGGGCATAAGAAATGGAAAGCTTGTGGTTTAATAGAGATGTGTTTGTGCATCAAGTTGACAAGGGGTCAATTGTGCTGTATGGTTTTAATTGTCAACTTGACACACCTGGGTTTGATAGAGCCTTTTTGTGGAAATGCTTCCACTAAAATGGCCTGTAGCCATGTCTGTGGGGTATTGTCTTGCTTGTTGAGTGATATGGGAAGGCCCAGCCCACTCCTGGGCAGGTTGGTCTATATTGTATAAGAAAGCAGGCTGAGCGTGGGGCAGGAGAGCAAGCCTGCCTCCAGATTCCTGTCATGAGTAGGGCTCCTTGGGCTACCTTAGTGATGATCTGTGACCTGGGAGATGAAAGGCAAATAAACACTTTCCTCCCCAAGTTATCATCGGTCAGAGTGTTTTAGAAATTGAAAGAAAACTAGAACTGTGGAGACATCCTAATGCTTTTGAGTTCATTGTATCTCAGTCACACAAAGGGAGTGGCAAGCATTTATGTCTCCCTTTAGAATATCTCCTCTCCTGCAAGGATGTCAGTGTGTCTTCACAGTTGCAATAACTCCAATATCTACATTATCTTCCATTGGCATTGTTGCCGTTTGCCATACTTATGCTCAGACTTTCCTGGTTCTTAATTTGTAGTAGAATTTTGGATGATATTCTTGGCATTTGTCATTTGATGTTGTTAGACTATGGGTTCCTTAGTATCCTCTGCAGATTGCTAATTTGTTACTGTTCTCTGTTTAATTTATCTATTTAGACCAGATTAAGTTTAAAATAAAATTCAGTTTTACCTCTTTTGGATGATTCTTCCATTTTCAGTTTAGTTGAAAAAAAAGTGTTCTGTTATATGACTTTTAGAGCAAAACCATGGCTTCTGCCAACAATTACAAGCTAGGCTCTACCCTTCTTCCCCCAATGTGGCAATTAAAGAGGTAAGTAACAGTGAAAAGAAGAGAATGGTGATTTCCTTCATGTGTCCACAATAAGAAGGAAGAGAAACAAATAAACTATCCAGTAAATGCCCCCTCCCAGTCCATCTTCAGGGGAATGCCACAAGGTAGGGTTATAAATACAAGATAAGGAAGAGTATGTATAATTAATGAGTCCTGGTTAATATAACAGGTATTCTGATAAGTTCACAGAGGCTTTGTAAAATTTCTTTCTGAGAGGCAAGTTCCTCATCTGGTTGGTGCCAGAGCTACACTTAGCCCTAGCATGGATTCCAGGGGAAAAATTAATTTCATGTGGTCCATTGTTTCAGTGGTCTGATAGCACTGGGCAAGACCATGTGGTATTTCTCTAGCTATGAGTAGCACAGGCCTTTCAGGGAAGACTTATTATGCTTTTTCTTTTCTAGGTAACACTGTTTCTGCTGGATTAATCTTTCTCTGTTTCTGACTCTACAACAATGGATAAAAGACATGACAAAGAAGCACATCCATCTACACAGTCTTTTAAATTGTGAAGAGTTCCTGCCATCTCTTATGGTATCTTTCTGCTTGTTGTTGGTGCAGCATTACCATTCTCCTCATCAATGAGTATTTGGAAGGACAGATGCCAATTTTTTCTTCTCAATGAGATGTTCCTTGGTTTGTTGAAGTGTATTTATACAGCCCTGTGCCCTGTGTGGGGTAGGTTTTTTTCAGCCATAATGTATCAGCAGTGAATAAATACCTCTACATCTCCACAACTCTAATGCAATGGAATCATAGTTACCATCTATAACTGAGTCCTTATTCATGTGCTGGGAATGGTCCATAATGTTCAAGATAACTGAAAGACAAAAAGTTGTGCTTAGCAGCATCATGAAACTACTTTCCCATTTTCACATAACTGATAATACATAGGATACTTCCTCATAAAATAACATTTAATTTACCAAAGATACCATTAAGTGAATTGATACCAGAATAAGCCTCTGGAGTTCTATGACTCCTTTGGTCTGTTCTATCTTTTCCTCCATCGCCTAGGTCCTTACGCTAAAACATTCAATCCATATACCAGCATCTTCGCCACTCTGCCACTTCGCAATAGCCTCTTTAAGAATAATGTTCATGGCCACTATGTTTCACTGCATTGTAATTTAGCATCTTTATCTCTTTCACTTTGACTGAAGCACTTGGCAAACTGGAGCTAGTCTATGTTACTTTCTAAACAAAATAATCTATCAAAACAGAAGACTTAAAATCAATGGTTAAACATATAATGTACTTTTAAAAAACAATGTCAGATTGTTTTCCAGTATCTATTATACTTCCCCAAAACATAAAATGTAAGCTTTCATTACTTTTGTGAATATTATGTGTGAATTTGGAGAATTTCTTTTAAAAAAATGTGTATCTCCAAATCAAGCAACAAAATTTTAAATAATTCAGTCTTGTCTGGGCATTGAAGATTTTTGATGATTAACACACACACACACACACACTATACACACACACTACACACAGTAAAATAATCTTTCACAAATACCCCAAAAGTAGGTACTACTGTTTACTAAATGCTCCAGGAGGAAATGTAGGGACCTCAAACTGAGACAAGAAGGATAGAAAAAGGTGGAAGTAATAAGTGATAGAAACCCTCTCATTCTGCGATCTTCACATTTGCTTTGGCTGTGAGTAAGAAACTTCAACCGAGCCAAGAAAAAAACAAACTGCCTACAGAGATAATGCTTGTTTGACTAATGGCATGTCAAGCAAGGTGTTACACTAAATGGATTCAGTTGTGTGTGTGTATACATATGTATGTATGTAACTGTAATACTTACAAAAAAGGTAACAAAATTGAGAGGGATAGGGGAGTAAAAATAGCTGGAATGGGGAGGAGGTTTAAAAATAATGTAAATATAGTACTCGTGTATGAAATTCTCCAAAAATAAAAAATTTAGGAAAAGCCTATGCTTACTTAGTTCCAAAATATTTGTGGCCTTGAGTTTAACTGTATTAGCACTCTTCTCTCTCCTCTTTAAATCTAAATGATGTAACTCATAAAAATATCTTACAGTTTCATTTAAAAAAGAAAATTAAGATAATAGATGCAAATAAGTTTATATTTTTTAATTAATTTTTATACTTTATTATTTTAGACTTTTCTTGGCCTTTAAGCAATGCAGTTTAGAAAGCCACAGAACAATATATACAGCTACTGTAAAGATACCTAAGCACAACTCTTTTGTGAAAGCCCACACCTGACTTGGAACTATGTATTATGTGAATTGTCCTTCTCGCTCTGTTAGTTTTTATCTCTGTTACTGCCCCTCTTCTTCCCCACCTCTCCCTTGCCCCCCTCTTTAAAAAGGTGTACTATGTGTCTTTATATTATAAAGTCATTAAGTGATTCATTCTGACTTGTCCTAAAATTCCTTTCTGCAGCATAGTAAAAGATCTGGCTTTAACTGAGTGCACATGTCCAGGTGGTACAGGACTCCAGATCCTCACAGTTGTGTTGGTCTGAATCTCCCTACTACTGCTGACAAAATGAGAATGGGAAAGTCCTGTGACTGTGGGGGCAGGACCTACAGTGCTTATGCTTATAATACAGGTATGGTCACAAGTACCAGTAGATTGTGGTGACAAAACAGCTAATCTGGTTTTTGAACCCAACAACGGGCCACAACAATGCTGGTTTTGCATTTAAAAACTTGTGGTCATTCTGGTTGTTAATGGTGTCCCAGGACCTTGCCCCTGCAGCTTGTTTCACCAAACCATACATTCAGTCTGCTATAACACCACTCAACAATGCTTGGCCAATAATAAGACCTATTGGACTGCAGTTAGAAATGGGGTCACAGGCCCTGCCCCCATGCAGGGAGGAAATATGGCCACCTCCCAATGCCATGGTGTGACAGGGACACAGGTTTGTTGGAACCTTGAGGCCCTCCTTGGATACTCAGATGGTGGAGGGGTCCAAGATGAGATCAGAAAAGCCCAGGTACAAAAAAGATATAGAACAATGTATCCGGGCCAAGTACCTGGAACTTGATTACCACTCCATTACATTCCCTAAACGCAGGGGCAAGTTAGCCCTCGATGCCAATACAGGAACATTGCTGGAGTCCACCTTTACCCTGCTAAACCACTCCTCTCCTGACCTTGCTAAAGATTGCTGGCTATGCCTTTGCTCTGGGCCCCCAAGACCTCTAGCTGTAATTCATAACACCCTCTCCTTTGACCCCGGCTCTGCCCCCACTAATTGTTCCCTGGCCCCTCCTATCCAGACTCAGCCCTTCTTGCTGAACTTTACTGGATTGAACAGTACTGGGGCCTGTCTCTGGGCTGCTCCTGGACAAAACACTTTGCTTATCGATGTGGGGATACCCCTGCCCTTTTTCTTCCTCAATAATCATACGTGACCCCAAGTATTGAACTTTGCTCCCCCCCCCCCCCCCAGCTGGGATGGTGTTCGTCTGTGGCGACAGACAGGCATATAGCTTCTTGCTTGATAACTGGACTGCCTTTGCGCTTTGGGCATCTTGTTGCCTGATGTAGATATTATCCCTGGAAATGAACCTGGTCCCTGTGCCCGCCCTGTACTATTGGGGAGGACGGTGTAAGAGGGCAGTCCAAATGATCCCCCTTTTGGCTGGACTAGGGATCACAGCTGGCATAATGATGGAAACGGCAGGGCTGGGAGTAGCCGCACATGGTTTCACCAAATTATCCCGCTAATTAATTGAGGATATGCAGTCAGTTTCCTCCACCATTAGTGACCTAAAGGACAGGCTTGATTCACTGGCTGAAGCAGTCCTACAAAATAGAAGAGGTCTTGATTTACTAACTGCCGAAAAGGGAGGCATTTGCTTATTTTTACAGGAAAAGTCCTGCTTCTATGCCAATAAATCGGCGATAGTATGAGATAAAATTAAAAAACTCCAAGACGACCTCAAGAAGCGATGATGAGAACTTCAAGATAATCCCTTGTGGATGAGTCTCCATGGCCTCCTTCCCTATCTTCTCCCTCTCCTTGACCCCCTTCTTGCCCTTCTCCTTGTGTCCTTAACAAAATGATGTAATTCATTCACCAACACCTTGAGGCAATCAGGCTAAACCGACATTCACCATCCCGCTCAGCCCCTGGAGGAGGCCAGCTGGACAGGCTTCTCCACCACCCTACCTGCCTGTGAACCCGGCAGACTGGTGCCATGTGTGAGGATTGGCCACTCACCAGAAGAACGCTGACGGGCCAATCTGTCTGTGGGTGAGTGTACTCCCATAAATAATGGGGTAGTCCTCCTCTAAGCCCAACCACACTTTGGAGTCCCTACGAGTCCTGCTTAAGAGCAGAGGCCTCAATCTCTCTGATAGCCAGGCAGTCCAAGCATGGAACTACCTAGTTAGGATAGCTCCCTGGTTGCCTGAGGGTGCCCTTTTTGAATGGGACACGTGGGACAGGTTAGAGACCCTAATTAGGAGAGCTCAGGTCAAAAAGGGGGATCTCCCTCCACTCGGACCTATTCCTATTGTCATGGCCCTTAAGGGCTGCTTCCCACCAAGACCCTCTGAAGACAAGACCCATGAGCCCACCTCCCAGAAACCCCCAGACAAGCCACCTGATAAGGATCAAAAAGGAAAACCCAATGAGGCCCCTGCGGCACCTGTATCTCAGACGCCCCAGCCTACGCCCAACCCTCCATCGACCTCAGTGAGGAGTATCTACCCTAGTTTAGGTCCTTTGGAGACTGCCCCGTGGCCAACAGACCAGCCCATGCCACCTTCAGCATTGAAGACTCTCCCCCAAGATACTAACCCTTTTCGAGCTCCATCGGCCCCTCTGCCTTACAGTGGAGGGGCGATCCCTCTCCACAGGACCCCCGCTAACCTTTTCCCTATTGACGTGGCCCCTGGCAGCAACTGCCCAGCAGCTTGGTATCCTTGGGAGGCCCAGGAACTTAAAGATCTTAGAAAGGCAGTGGCAGAAGATGGCACCAATTCCCCCTGGGCAGAGACCATCTTTGAAGGGCTAGTTCACCAGTCCTGCACTGTCCGCGACTGGAAAGAACTGGCTAAGGCAGTCCTCCCTGGTACCACGTTCCTAAAATGGATGGCCTATTATCAGGAGGAGTGTCGAGCTCAGGGTGAGCATAACCAGAATGCCCAGCCTCCTGTCCCTATCACCTATGGCATGCTTACAGGCTTAGCCGACCAATTCTCCACGGGCTTACAGCAGGCAGCCATTCCTGCACCATATTCAGATCAGGTGCGTGCCCTAGGCCTAGCTGCCTGGTGAAAGCTAGAGGAGGGACCCACTAAATCCCCTGTCTTGGGGATCACCCAAAAAGTTACTGAAGACCTTCCATCATTCATTGATTGAGTGGAGAAAAGCCTTAAGAGAAAGTTCCCCGCAATAAGCTCATTCACTCCCTGGTCTGGGATGGCACGACCACAGATCATAAATTGGCCTGTGCCAGGATGTGAAACCTATCGATGGAAAGATGGATAGTGGCCTCTAGGGATGTAGGGTCCTTTTCCCACCAAACTCGGGCCATGGCAGCCGCCCTACAATCGGCCAGACAGGAGGAGATGACCACCCTGATAAATGCCCTTCAACAAGTCTCTGTAGGCAAGGGCTGAACACGTTTCGGGTGTGGCAGAGAAGGGCACTTCAAGATGGAATGCCCCAATCTTTCAAAGAATACCCCACCTGTGCCTAGTGGCACACCACGCATCCCATTCCCTCAGTGCAAGAAGGGGTTTCATTGGGCCAGAGACTACAAGCCCAAGTTCAACATACAGGGAAAGTCTTTAAACTCCCCTCAGGGCCACCCACAGCCCCGTTAAATGAGGGGAGGAGGACAGTACAAATACACTGGACTGTCCCCTTAGTCCCTGGACTGAGGCCCAAAAATGTCCCTCACCATAGGGGACAGGAACTTCCGATTCCATATTGATACAGGGGCGGATCACACTGTAATCAGAAAAGGAAGAGGTGTCCCCTTCCTGGCGCTTAATCCCAGGACCCCCTTGTTAGTTGTGGACAGCCAATCCACATCCTGGGAGACAGCCGACTGGTTGACATGGGCAGACCCAGATGGTAACAGTGGGGAGGTGCGCCCCCTGGTGGTAACAGGCTTAACGGCCAACCTACTGGGCCAGGATATTTTGGGAGAAGCTGAAGCCTATATAACCACTGACCATAAGGCTTTTTATCAGGACCTTCTAGACAATGAGGAGATCAAACATTTCGAACAAGGGTAAGAGGCACACCCCAATTATTGGGATGACCTCCATTTTGAGAGGCTCTGAAGAGGCCTAGCTCAGATTCACCACCAATCTTGAGGGCCACTGCTTGCCATGTTCCCACACCTCAAATCCAGTGGCTACCCAGGGAGCCTTTCGGGATCGAGCAGTGGCCACTCCCTACCCCCAAATTACAACACCTAGAAACATTAGTGCAACAACAACTTTCTCTTGGACATGTCAGACTGTCCACTAGTCCCTGGAACTCCCCTGTTTACATAATAAAAAAGGTTAATGGCTCATGGAGTTGTTACTTTTACATGATCTGAGGAAGATTAATGAGAGAATGATCCCATTTGGAACTCCTCAGAGGGGCGTCCCCTGGGTCCCCACTATTCCCAATTCCTACCATCTTGTCACTATTGACATTAATTCTTCTCCATACCATTACACCCTCAGGACATGGAGAAGTTTGCCTTCTCATTGCCTTCACTAAACTTCCAGGGACCAGATAAAAGGTTTGAGTGGACTGTCCTACCCCAAGGAATGGCTAATAGCCCACCTATTTGCCAATATTTTATGTCTCACCTCTTTTCCTCCTTACAAAATATACCAAATACTATTTTTTTAAATTTGCATGGATGACATTATCCTAGGCAGTCCCAGCCCCACTAGTCTAAAGGACTTCACAAAGAAGTGCCTGGATATCCTCCAAGCCCATAATTTTAGGGTGGCCTCCGAAAAAATTCAAATAGTCCCTCCTTTTAAAATTCTGGGTTCCATCTTGTCCTTGGACTCTGTTTCACCAGTTAAACCCCAATTACACATGCAGGACTCCTATACCCTACCTCAACTTCAAAAGGTTTTGGGAGAAATTAATTGGATAAGGTCATGGATCCCCATTTCCACTGAACAGCTGTCCCCATTGTTTGACCTTTTAGAAGGCCCTGACTTGTCTTCCCCTATTATCTTATCCTCCCGCCATAGACAAATATTACACCAAGTCCAACAAGCCATTGATAATATATCACTAAAAAGATATGACTCCAGCCTACCAATTTTCCTATATATGTTACCTGGGGGGACCTTATGCACTGCACTGCTGGCTCAAGAAGGCGAGCCCATCCATTTGATCCACCTTCAGGCCCCCCGGGTCTACTCCATGACTAATCAAATTGCTGATTGCATCATTAAGGGCTGAGACACCTCTTTCAGGATATTTGGCATGGGGCCTCATTCTCTTATCATCCCCTTTAAAATCCCTAATTTCATTTGGCTTCAGAGAAATAATTACTGGGTGGCCATGGCCCTTGAAGGGTTTTTGGGAAAAATCGATTGCCATTATGGCCCCCACAAATGGATGAGCTCCTTCCCCTGCCTAGAGTGGCATCCCCTCAAGCTCTTTTTGTCCCAACCCAATCCCGATTTCCTTACCATTTTCACAGATGAAGGATGTATGTGGGCCTCCATGGTGGTATATCCTCCCTTCAACATAGGTCAAAAACCAGTCCCCATTCAGACCATTACTCAAAAAATTGAAGGTTCGGCTCAGTTTAAAGAATTATTTGCTGTCTTTCTTGCCCTAGACAAAATTAAAGAACCTTCCAACCTGTTCTCTGACAGCCTTTAAGTGGTCAACCTTCTACTTGGCCTAGTTGAGTCCTATATTAAACTTGACTCCAATCCCATCACTCCATTGATGATCCAAGCCCGGACTCTACCCAAACGTAGAGTTAATCCCATCTTCCTTCAACATCTTAGAGGACACCAAAACCTGCCAGGACTCCTGTCTGAGGGAAATAAACTTGCTGATAGCTTGGCCTCAGAGTGTCAGTGCAACACTGTCACTGAGCCACACAATTCCACTCACTAACCCATGTTAACTGGAGAGGCTTAAAAATAAATTTCCACATATTTCGGATAAAGACCTTAAGAAAATAGTTAGAACCTGTAAATGTTGCCAGCCCTTCCTCCAAATACCCCCACTGCAAACATCTGGAGCTAATTCCAGGGGACTCCGCCCCAACAACCTGTGGCAAATAGATGTTACTCACTACTCCCCTTTTGGGAAACTCAAGTACATTTTCCTCTCAGTTGATACCTTCTCCCATGCGTGTTGGGCATCAGCACATGCTGGGGAAAAGGCAAAGCATGCCATTAGTCACATGCTTTGCCATCCTTGGGCTGCCAGACCAGGTAAAAACAGACAATGGTCTGTGCTTTGTAAGCAGAGCCTTCACCAATTTCCTCCAAAATTGGAAAATCTCATACTCCACAGGCATCCTGTATAATCCCCAAGGTCAGGCAGTTGTTGAAAGATATAACCAAACATTTAAATCTCAATTACAAAAACATGATCAGCTAAAAAAGGCATTATTTACCCTAAATACTTTTAAATTTTTCTAAGGAAGACACACACTTATCTGTTTTTCAAAAACATTGGTCCTCACCTGTCACATACAGCTCCATCTGTGTCAGATGGAGAGACCCATTAACCGGAGCTTGGAGAGGACCAGACCCGCTCCTCACAGCGTGAAGAGGGTACGGATATGTCTTCCCTCAAAATGAAAAGAGACCCATTTGGGTGCCTGCAAGAGATTTAAAACACTTACCTCTCCCAGAGGATTATGATAATCACCCTTGCAGGGAGTGTCCCACCCCTGAGGACTACTCCTCTGCTTCCTCCCCACAGATGACTGAAAATGTGAGCACCACTACTCCTGCTGGCATTAGTGGTGCTCACCTCGCCCACTGATGAATGATTCAGAGACCCAAACAACGCTGCTTGAGTAGCTAGCGTATGTCAGTCCTGACATTTTAATCCAGGCATTTGTCTAGATATAGGGTTTATAATCTTATCCCACTAAGATACAGTATTGACCTCCTAATTTGAGAAAAGAAGCAGAAAGACATTTTTTACACAAAAATGTGCACATAATAGAACATGTACACAATGGTTTTGCTACTAAACCGTTCTCTTTGCCTCTCCTTCCCCCTACATTCTCCAACCTATCAAATCCAGGGTAATCACACATTCCTCAATCAACATGCTTTTTTGGCATTTTTTTACCACAACTGTAGAATAAATGCCTACCCAGGACTAAAGAACATTATCTCACAGAGCGGAAAATTTCTATTGGCATGCTAGAGTGGTACAGCCTCTGCTGGCTCTGTGGAAGGGATAAATGAATGAAACAAGTTTTCAGATTTATGTAGTTTTCAAAGAAGTGAGAAGGATACATTAGGGAAGCTGTCTTAAATTCATTCTGAAGGCTGGATTGAAGAGACTGGAAAGTAGAAGTTTAGATCATGTGAAGAAGTCAGGTTTCTCTGTCTGAATGCTTGTCTTTTATTCACTCCAACAAAATATATTTATACTTCTTGGCAATACACAGTGTGAAACCCTGGGCCAAACCTGAAAGCATGTGAAAGCAGCTGCTGATTGTCTCTTGTGACACTCTGTACAGCTACCTACACACTACTTTTTTATGAGAACATGTTATCTGGTTTGCTCCCAAACTGAAGTACTGTGTATTCACTCTAGCATACACATTTATTGTTGCTGTTTTAGAATAGTTAAAGTGAGAATTATTTATGTCTAATGAGTTGCTTAGGTAACATCTTGGAGGATCTAGGGTGAGGGGTTAGCTGAACTGGATAAAAAGATCCTGTAAGTTACAATAAAGGTCCTCAGCTTCACAAGTCTTTGGATTCCCTCTGTCCACCTTTTCTTTCTTAAAACCCTGAAAGTGGTCCCACTTTCCCTGGAGAAAGCCATTCATTCTCCAGGGGGAACTTTAATGTGATCAAACATTGATTTAACACTATAACCTTAAAAAGGAGATAAATAGTGCTTAGTAGCCCCAGGAAGAAAATTTTCTAAATAGAAGGAAAAATTACTTTTAATGTTATTATATCTCATGATACTAAAAAAATTTTTTAAAAGGATAAAAAATAATGTTTAAAGGGATATGAAAATAGATATACTTTATTAAGAATGATCTATTTAGAAAGAGTATGATGACTTGATAGTTCCAGACTAAAAATGAAAAAAAAAAGAGAAAGTCTGTACAAGTGATTAAAGGTCTGAGTTGATATGTTACGGTATATAAAATGTGAAAAAAATTATGTATAAATAATCTTAAAATTTTTGAAGTAATAGTTCAAATAGTCTGAAGAACAAATATATGTCTAGTCAAGGTTTATTCAAGAATGTTTGGTTTTTGCCGAAGCTTTAGCTGCATAGCATTAAAAGTATCAGATTGGTGGACCTAACTTTCTTGGGTGTGTAACAACCATATTTACAGGCCTATACTAATCCGGTCAGAGGGACTTAAAGGGACAATTTTTGTCTCTTGCCCTCCAAGGTCAACTAAGTTCCAGGGGACTATAGGGTATTGCTCAAAATGTCCTGTAACTGTGATGAGTCACCTGTCCTCTTGTTCAGGGAGGTCATGGAAACTCCATTAGAAGGACTCAAACCAGTGTCCAGTCTTCAAAGAGGAGGGTCAGTACAAGAAAACGTTTCCTTGGTGCTTCTAAGTGAAGCCATGGTCCAGTAAGACTTTCTGACTTACCTTCACACAGCTGGAACTGGTAAGAGAGAGGTCTAGGGAGCCAGAGGCTCCTCTGAAGCCCATGTGACCCCCTGAGGAGTGGATACCCAACTGACATTAAAAATAAAATTTAATTGGTTTATATGGGCCAATTGTATGATCTTAAATACCAAAAAGGAAAGTATAACCAAAAATTAAAGTGATTAGTATACTTCTTTAAATGATAAAGAATTGTACTTCCCAGACATTAGGTTTAAGTTCATATATGATGTTATTTACACAATTTCTCACTAATTATTTTGTTCTTAACAAGAAAATGTAAGACTTCAAATCTTGGCCTACCTCAACACTGCAATGCATACCTGTTGCCAAAAAGGTAAGCCCACCATCATTCTAACCTAAAAATTAAATGATTAATTTCTTTTCTCTCCCTGTCTAGAAGCCATTTGGGAGAAAACTTACCCTGATGCTAGCCATTCTGGGAAGCTACCAAGGTGTCTAAAAACAAATCTTGACCTCAAGACTCTCAAGTTCAGCCTTGATAGCCAAAAGAAAAACCCAGAGGGAACACAATAAATGAATGCTCTTGAAAGTCCTAAGCAAAAATTCTAATGGACTTTGGACATTTGAAATTTTCCCTGTTCTGACTATTTTTATTCCATCTTCCAGGCACCAGTCAAGGACTTTCTTTTCTCCCTACAACTAACAGATATGCAATCCAGGAGTTTCTTAGATAGATTCACTGAAGGGGTACCCCAATTTCCATAACATACATTCTGTTCAGCTTGAAGAGACCAGAGCAGTCAGCATTCCAATTCCCTATTGGCAATTGGGATGACCTCTTCATAGGGCGATGTGATAAGAGTAGGAGGTATCAGTTCAACTGGTCCAAAAATTATTTAATTGGTCCCCCTGGATAAAACTTAGGGTATTACATTCCCAATATTCCCACCTTAACCAAACTCAAAGAGCTCCTGACCATACCTAATATTTGATCAGGATTGGATAATAAATAAGTGTCTCTCCTAATGTACCCCCTGCCAGGAACCAACCCCCCAAATGTTGGTTTCTCCCTGGCTGAGAGAGAGAGAGAGAGAGAGAGAGAGAGAGAGAGAGAGAGAGAGAGAGGCATGGCTCCCAGGGTACACTGGGAAGTTGACTTCATTGAGTCTATACAGGCTCTCCAAACTGTTCAGGATAACGTCTTCCCTCTGCTCAGACATAACTATGAGGCCCTGCCTGCTCAACCGCACAGTTACAAGTCAGGAGATCTTGTCTGGATAAAAAGACAAAGAAGCCCTTGGACCCAGATGGAAGGGTCCACATATCGTGACCAGACTGCAGGGCTGATGACCCAGATAGAAGATGGAAGGTCTCACGTATCAAGGACAATCCTCTCAAATTAAAAATTACTGCTGTACCCTAACCATTTCTGCTTTCTTTTGTCTTCTCACAGGACCAGCTTTAGCCTCTGCTTCAGGCTCCCCCATGAACTTAAGAACCTCACTTGGGTAATCAGTAACACAGCCATGGAAAAACTTCAAATGCCACCTCCCATTTGGACCTGTCAGAACCTGGTTCCCCACCATCATATTTGATCTATGTGACCTGCTGGACAGGGCCTGGGACTCTTCTGTCTTAAACCCCAACTATGCAGACTAAGGATGCCACCTCCCGATATCTTGGATGCGAACTTGAGACCATCACTTCTATGTCTTCCCTGGGGATAATGGAGAACGGAAAGATATTTCTGGGGGACCCAAGGCATATTTGTACTTCCTGGTATGGTGTGTGTACTTGATGCATTTACTGGACTGCCCCAGTTGCTACCTCAAAAACAAAACAAACAAGAAACAAAAACAAAAACAAAAAAAGTGGACAACAGCAGAAATGAATAAATGGATTAACTTGGGGGCTCAGGCTGTATGCCTAGAGGATGGCCCTGGAGTGCTTTTTATGGTCCGCCTTCACATAGGTCCGTATCAGGGAACCCCCATGAGATTGCCCCCTTAATATTACAACCTGCTGGGTGGCTGGCCCCTAACCTCGTCACTCAGCCTAGCAATGGAACCACACCCTTTTGTCCATCACCGGAGCCCCTGAGGCCCCTGAACCTGTTTCCTCCAGACCCATGAGCCTCTTAAATGCCACCTTAACCAGCACCCTGACACATATGATGATGTTGAATTATTCCAGAGATCACCTTAATGCACTGTCTAATTGCTGTTTTTGCTTTTGTATTTTGCTTGGCTTAAAGATTTAACTCTACCCACAGGCCAAATGAAGAAACAAACAAAGCAAACCTACTGCCATCTTGTTGGGTTCGCCGGCAGGTAGGGTGGTGGAGAAGCTGGACCAGCCGGCCTCCTCCAGGGGCTAAGCGGGATGGTGAGTGTCAGTGGCCCGGACCCTCTCCACCCGGGAGAACACCACACAGAGCTGGGAGACTTGTTGAAGCAGGATCTCACTTTATTGCATCAGGCACAGTCTTATATAGGGTAGAAGTAAGGGGCTGGGGCTAAAGAGTGGGGCAAGGTGACTTGGGGAGTGGAGGACCAATCATTTTTCACCACTTAAGTGGTAGCCAGGTAGAGGCCATTTTTTGTGATGCCTTGCTGAGTCACTCCTATGCGGAAGTGGAGTGTCAGAGACAGCTCGCAAAACTCGAATGAGGCTCAGGAAGTTACATTAGGCCGCATGTTTGGGCCTGTGAGGCTCAACACTATCTTAAATTTCAGGTGCCATTTTAGAAGCCCAGGTTTCTCCTAGGCCCGAGTTTCAGCTTCTTGAAACCCTAATTTGTGAGTTACAAGAAATCACCAGACTCTTGCAACAACAAGAATAAGGAAACTTGTTAGACCAGGTGGCCGGGACTAATGAGCATTTGCCCCCTGTAACTTGCTGTACTTTCCTCCTAAGCACCCAATCATGTTAAACGTCAGATATCTTGCCTAAGCTTGTGGTTTTTAGCTTTAAAAATGTATGAGCCCTATAACCAGGGCTGCTGTCCACCTTATTGGCAACAGAGCTGCTACCCAGCTAGCTGGTATTTTTTTTTTTTTTATTAAATTCTCTGTTTAACTGTTTTTGGTGTCTGTGTTGGTTTTTCTTGTGTTTTGGACCACAACATTTACGCTGTTCTCATTTCATCTCTTACTATTATTATTTACAAGGCAACAGAGAAGTGGAATAATTCCATCCCTTTTTCTCTGTAGCAAACACATAATAGTTTATAACACTGTGGTCAGTATTTTTCATACCTCAGAATTGTTTGGACTTTCACAAATTTCACAAGGGTTTATATTCAGTTGTATTTATATTTACTCATGTTGTATGACATGTAACAGTGATTTTCACTCTCCATCGTGATGTGAGACTTCATTTAAAAATGTGTTTGAAGAACTTGGGAATATTTTAGTGGTAGAGCACATGCTGGCATCTGCAATGACTAGTTTTTAATCCTAAATACTGCATGTAAATATATCCAAAGATGGTTTATGAATGAAGATGTATGACAACATCCATTGATGTATGGTCAGCCCTGTGATAGTTCCTATTTGCAATACTTCATAAAAGGAGCCAGAATTCTACACCTTGCTACATCTCAACTTATCATAAAGGATAATCTGGTACCTGCTATTCAAAACTATACACTGGAACTAATACTGATAGCATTTCATTTTCTTACTCTAGACTTGAAGGTCCTTTTCTTTATTAGTGTCATTACTGTCATTAAGGGTTTAATCCAACATATATTCATAGGCCTATTAGATTTCAGCCAATGGTTGTCTGGATTTATAAAGATGAAGGGAATACAGTCCTCGATTGGTCTACAAAAAATGTATTCATTACCAGGAATTCTTTCAGGTGTTGGAGATTCAAGGTGAGGGAATAGACATTGTCTTTGCTCTGTGGAACTATGTATTATACTTGAAAGAGACAGAAAATAAACAAATTCCTAGTAGTACTCATTCAACAATGCTACTTGATGACCATTTGCCATAACATGGCTAGTGCTTAGCATACTTAAGATGAATTGCACAGGAGAATCACAATATTATTAATTTTGTGTACTATGTCATTATATGAGTATCAGGGATTAACACAGGGCTATATATGTATATATTATATTATGTATTGCATATTATATATATAATATTGCATTTACTAATCTCCAGTATGTGGACAGAAAACAGGATCAGGAAATGAGATTGTCAGATCCACATAGAGAAGATAAAAATTACTTACAAAACAATAAACATTGGTTTAACGTAGATATATGCAGGAAACTGTCATCACTGAACTGGTAAGGTGTTAGCCTCTGAGGTCAGACATAATTAAGGTTAAGAAAAAAGTGCTAGATAACTGAGTTTCAATTTCCATTTAAGCCTTTAGAATAATATTGAGAGGTTGGTATTCTCATTACATTCCATTACTTTAAAAAAAAATCCAGAGAACCCACTTTCTGGATTTACAATTAGTAAAGGAAAGAGTCAAGTTCAAACTCAATTACTCTCATTAGAGTATGTAAAATATAGTAAGGACTATATTTTTAACTATTTGACTATGGACTTAGTCCCTCACCTCCAAATGACCCGACTAGCCAGTACTGTTTAGTGGTTCCAAAGCAATAGAGAATGCAAGTGACACCAGAAGTGATGGTCAGAGAAGAAGTGTTGTGAGGCTTTAAAGCAGAGGGGAAGGGAGCAAAGTGAATTGGGGCAGAGAAAATGACAGGGAGAAAGATCTGAGGCATTTCTATGAATATACAAATTAAGACAAAATGTTTTTGAGATTCCATTTGACTTTATATATAAACTAGAATGCATATTGTAAATACGCCCAAGGCTCTACATTGTGTGTGAATCTACAATTAGATTTTGAACGGCAGAAAAAACATGGATTTGATGAATATTATCTTTTCATCAGATGCTGAAGCAGTAATACGTGTCTAAAATGGATATTCAAGAAATTTTCAAAAGCACTGACAAGTTGTTTGCCCAGACCAGTCCAACAGAAGAAATTCCCCAATTGAGGGTCTCTCTTCCCAGGTGTATGAAGTTGACAGCTAAAGCTATCCAGCCCACAAAGAAATCAGCAATTAAGTAAATAGTTTGTTTTCTGACACTGGAACTAGGGCAGAAAAATCTGTCATGTACTTCACAATCTATCCACCTTCTAAGAGGTACTCAGCTTGATGTCATTTGTTATCAGGGTATCTAAAATGCTCCTTTTTCTGTATCTCCAGTTTGCTGTAGTCTCTTGTTGTCTGTTTTCTCCAGCACACTGAGTTACACAAAGTTTTAGTACAGGATGCCTTTCTTATTTCTATATGTCAGTCCCTACTTCAGTATCTGGCTATAAAGAATGATAATACAGCATCTGGGAGGCTCAGTTCACAAAATGAGGGCAGAATGTAGTTAGACATACTACACCCACATCAGTTATCTGCTCATATCTCACAGTCAAACTTGTATAATAAAATATTTCAGTTTGCCCAGGGCTGTCTTGCCTTCCTTCCCTCCCTCCTTTCTTTCTTAATCCATTACTGTTGTTGAAATGGGGTCTTGCTAGGTTGCTTTGCCTAGTTTTGCACTCCTAGGCTGAAGAGATCCTCCTGTCTCCATCTACTGAGTAGCTGTGATTGCAACTTCCAGTGGAGGTTCTTTTCTTTTTATCTTTTATTCTCTCTATTATTCTTTGCTATTTCATACATGTATATAATGCATTTTGGTCATTGCCACTCCCCATTACCCTCTCTAATCTCCCTTCCACTCCTGCTGAACGCCTTCCCAATAAGTCTGCCCTTTATCTTCATGTCTTTTGTTTGTTTGTTTATGAGACACACTGAGTTTAACTAAGGTTGTTTGCATGATCATAATGGCAGGTTATTTACACAGGCAACTTAACAGCACCTATACCACTGAAGAAAATAACTGTTCCCCTCCCCTAGCAACCACTAACTACCAATAGCTCCTCGGGGAGGAGTAGGCCCCTCCTCTACCCATGATAGAATATAGATAGGTCAAATCTTATGCAGGTTTTGTGCAGGTAGCTACAGCTGCTGTGAGTTTATAAGTCCCATGGCCATATCATGTCCAGAAGACAGTGTTTAGCAGCGCTCTGTTTATCATCCAACTCTTAAATTCTTTCCACCCTCTCTTTCATGTCTTTCCTTAATATACCAAACAAAGCTATACTTCACTTAACATAGAATTTAACAATAACTAACAATAGGACATGGGATTGTTTTTTTAATGATACTTTCTGTTTTGATAAAAAGAAACACACATAGTCTCTGAAGAGATGGATCAGCAATTAAGAGCACTTGCTGCTCTTGTAAAAGACCCAGGTTCAATTTCCAGTACCCACATGGTGGCTAACAACTATCTGTAACTCCGGGTCCAGGGGCTCAAACGCCTACTTGTGTCCTCCACGGGTACTTCATGATATGAGTGTGTATATGCAGCCATAACTGTCATACACCATACACATAAAGTAAAAATAAATTAATAAAAAATCCCACAGAGACAAGTTTTCTTTGCCAGTCCATACTATTCTCCCTGGTTAAAATTCTTGGAATACATGTAGAGGACTGACTATTGATACTGTTTCCAAAACAATCTAAAAAGGTCAACATCACCCACCCTGTTTGTATTTCTCCAGTGTTACAGAAAAATATCCAACAATGTGACATTATTCATGATGTCCCAGTGGACATGTTCCTGCTAGTGCCCTTTGTATAGCCTGATCTGTGAGAACTGACTCCAGTCAGCCTTTTCTCTCTGTTCCCACAGCTCCTGTTTTTTTTTTCCCACATCATATGATGGAATAGATTGTTCATTGTTCTGTCTTGGGCATAGAGAGCAAGGCTGGGCAACAGGAAGGCATAAAAGGGAAAAAGGATCAAGAGAGAAGAAGGTATGAGGTGAGGAAAGATGATGCTGTACCTGTGGAGATTCCTTTCACTATTTTGGATGAATGGTGACACTGCATATTGCCTGATGAACAGGTTCAAGAAAATCACAAAATCCAGTCTGTTAACTTAGTGAGCCAAGTATTATGAGTCTGTTAACTATTAGTGAGCAGAGTGCTATTGTCATTAAAGGACAAGGGGGGTCACTATATATGTCCCCCTTTCTTTATGAACTGATTTATAACAATATATGTTTCAAACCAATTAGTAATATGGGATACATACCTTTAAAAACATTGTAGTAAGCAAGGGATAATGAATAATAGTAAGAGAATAGTTATGGATGATCCCAGGAATGGGCTAATCCAGGAAGACCAGTCAGTCTAGATCCAGGCTTTGCCTTTATGAATTTTATGAACTTTTATTTGGTCTATTTGCTATTGAATAATACTAGAATTGTTGGTGATATTAAAGTAACACATTCAAGGAAATTATTTAAAGTCTAATTGATGTTTTAGTAACAGGACATCAGTAGTGACTCAATTCTGTAGAATCAATGCATCAAGTACTTTTTATTTTTTGATTAAGTTTTGTTAATTGTGTAGAGAGATTGGCTGCCTTGTTTTGAAGTTACAGGCCAGTTGTGAGGTGGTAACCATATCACTAGACTTGGGAACAGGTAAAATAAAAGCTGCCATAGTCATGACTTGACTAAGACTAGGAGAGACCATTGGGAATGACAGGGAGGACCTGAATAACCCTATGAGCCAGAATAAGGGATGGTTATTGGGAAGATCCACCCAATGGAGCATATTCCAGAGAAATTGGCAGGCAAGCATGAAAAGCAGTGCTGTTATAAAAAAGACCCATCCCACAAGGAGTCTCTTGCCAGTGGGCAAAGAGATATTTTGTTCAACAGAACAATTTGAAAAGGAAGAAACAATACAATCAATGCATAAACATTTTGGTAGCATGACTGGTAGCACTTGTCCTGCATGAAACACTACCTGATAGTAGCATCATCTTCAGTAACATAAGATAGTAGTTATATCTTATAGACAACCTATGAGGTTATTAACTAATAGTTGTTATACTGAGTATTATTTTTTGGAAACAGAAAGTATTTTTATTTATGGTATATACTGTTAATTGAACCCAGAAATTTTGTTTGTTCATGGATCCTGAGGAACCCGTAGAGAGACCTGTATTTAAAGCAGCACTGGTGGAGATGGTATCCTCAGAAACTCCCTTTTCAAGCTGAGTACATCTATATTGCCCTGTATCTTGAACATGGGCTCACTTTTTGTAAATCCCCAAATTTTCATGATTAGTATGATTATTATTATTTTTAGACTGATCAGTAAAATTTCTCCAAGGTTCCTTCATATTAACCTGACTAAATTTTGTTTTCATCTTAAACCATCTAATAGGCTCCACCATAACTCAGAGCGTGAAAAGGTACAATTCAGTATTAGAGGAGACCCTGCAACAGTTGGCCCTACTTGGGCCAGGGAAGGCATACACACATTGTATGTAGTACAGAATCAAAATTTTACTGCTGGCACTTCTAATGAAATTTAGTCTCTTGAGTGAGTCTTTTTAAAAACTCTGGCCCCAGGTAGGAACAGCAGCTTGTTGGGTATGAGGAGGACGAGGAGGAGGCATGCTCTAGTCCTTGACAGTAAAAATGCACAATTTTTGAAAGGGCCTCCAAAGAGGCCCTTTTACATGGTCAGCACTTCCATGTTTCATGGATTGACTTTAGTTTTCATGCTGGCACCCAGAAGTTATTGCCATTATCTATGGATACACGAGCATAATCTTGACTTTAACATGGCCTAGTTTTTATTTGTTAGAGATTAAATGCTATCACCAAATAGCTTGTAATTTGAGAGCGGGACTGACTTTAGATCAATGTTGTTGAGCTTTAGAGCACACACCCCTCCTCATCCAAAATGTCAAAATTAGTGGCATAAAGAGCCATAACCAATTGCTTTTTTAGGAGTGGAACAAGTCCTCCCCACTTATGTTTAGATAGATATAATTAGAGATATAACTTTTGTGTTCTACAATAGCCTGGCCTTAAAGATTGTATGTGATTTTGTTGTGGGAAATATGCCAATCATGCGAAAAGCGGGTAAAGTAAACACTGGCATAAACAGGAGCATTATCTGCTTTAATACCATGAGGAAGGCCTAGAATAGTAAAAGTGGCTAACATATGAGTAATAATATGAGTAGTTTTTTCCTCTGCTTGGGCAGTAGCTCAATTAAATCCAGAGAAAGTATCAACAATAACATGAACATATCCCAAAAGTGGGAACATGATTCACATTCATCTGTCAAATCTTATTAGGTTGAAGACCTCCTGGGTTTACATCTCCTGAAAAGGAAAGGGTGTGAAATGAGGCACAGCAGGGACATGAGGTGACAATGTTTTGTTTATGTGATCATGTCAAAGAAAATTTATGGTGCAGGGAGGGTGTTGGGACATGCATTAAAGCATGCCAGTGTTGGACCTCTTCTGATTTTATTTTTCCAGTTCCTTGAACTGGATGTGGTTATTATTTTCTTTAGATACTCTTCTATAATGATTGTCAGTTTCCTTCTTAGCACTGCTTTAGCTGAATCCTACATATATGGTCTTTTCATTTTCATTAATTATATGTATTCTCTGAGACTTTTCTACAACCAGTTGTGTTGTTTAATTTCTATGTGTTTAAATATTTTCCTGTTTCCTAGAATTTATTTGAGTATTCTTTTATGTCTAGAGAAGACACTGCATGTAGTTTCAACTATTTGAGTTTGTCTTTTGCTTTATAGTTCTTTATATGATCCAACCTGGTAAATATTCTGTGGACACTTAAGTATTTTCCTATTGATGAATGAGATATTCTGCATATTTCAACTAAAACATGTTGGTTTAATTTGTTGCTTAGTTTTTCTACATCCATGTTGAAGTTTTGACTAGTAATCTTTACAGCTATGTAAAGTAGTTGCTATGATTTAGATATGATCTGTCCCCCAAAGGTTAATGTGTTAGAGCCTTGCTCACTCAGTGTAGTAGAATTAAAATGTGGTGTATATGGTTATAGAGATGACTCGGCAGTTAAGAGCAGTGGCTGATTGAGTTTCCAGCACCCAAATGAGGCTAACAACTATCTGTAGCTTCAGTTCCAGGAGAGACAACATCCTTTTCTGCCTTCTGTGTGCACTATATACATGTGGTTCACTTACATACATACAGTCAAAACACCCATACACATAAATAAAAATTGAAACATTATGTCAGTTGGGAGGCAGAGGCAGGCAGATTTCTGTGAGATTGAGGCCAACTGAGACGAAAGGAAAACCATGTCTCAAAATGACAAAAAATAAGAAAAAAAATCCTGTTGCAAAAAAAGTGGGGGTGTTGTAAAATAAAACTGGAGTACAGGATAGTTGGATTATCAAGAGTACTGCCTTCAGACAAGATGAGTCCTTGTGGGATCCTGGTCAAGTCCCTATGACAGTTGTTATAACAATAAAAAGTGCACCCTATTCCTGAACCATTCTCTGACTTCCTTTCTTGCAACAGGATCTCTCCCTCTCCCACATGGTTCATATGGGGTCCCATATCATGTACTATGAAACCCTTACCAGAGACTGAATTGAACATTCTCTAACTGAAATCATGAGCTAAAAAAGTTTCTTTACAAAATACTGTCTTAAAACAATTAAAAATGGATCAACGCAGGAATACTGAAGTCCCCAGTTACAATAATAGTATCATCTATCTATTCTTTCAACCTTATCAGTTTCTGCTTAATGTATTTGGGACATTGATTTTACATGTGTCTACATTCAGAATAACTGTAAACTCAATTGACTGATCATTTTATCATCTTGGAATGTATCTCATTGCCTTTAGTGATGTGCATTAAGCTGAATATTATCTATTTATCATACAAAATTTTTAAAAAATCATATAAATACATCCACTTAAAATTTTTAAAACTTACTTTAGTAAGAATATTTAATGTGAAATCTTCTGTCTTTTCATTTTTAAATGTGCAGCACATTATTATTGACAATAGTGAATATAATGTTCCTACCTAGGAAAAACATCTTGTTTGATTAAAGCTTTATGATCATTGATTAGTAACTCCCCACTTTACATCGCCAAGGCCAATGTCATAGTGACTTTTCCATGTTTTGTTCTAAGGAGATCCTGCCCACCATGCCTTGATTCTCCTGCAACCTGAACAACTCCACTTTTTCCTGCACTTGGCTCTCCTTCTATAATTGAACCCATGCATGCTCCTACTCTTTTCTCCTCGGACTAACCTCTTAGTCCATACCTTCTCACTGAATCCTGATGCCCTGCAACCAGACCAGCTCAATACTTTAACTCAGTTTGTTAGTCCCCACCCCAACTTTATCCTTGGAATCCTGATCTGCCTGACTCAGACCAGCCTACTACAGTATTAAGTCAGATCTCACTCAATGTTCCTTGATTCCTCTGCACCCTGAGCAGCTACACTCTCTCCCCAAACCCGGTCCACCTTTTATCCTTGGGCCCAGGCAGATCCTGCTGTTTCTGCCCCAGATCTCTGGATCACCCTCTTAGTTCACACCCACCCACTGCATCCTGATCCCCTGTACCCAGACTAGTTCAATTCTCCAGCTTCATTTGCTAGACCCTCTGCAGGGTGTTCCCACTCTCATCTTGTCCTTGTCCTGATCTTCCTAAAACAGTCCTGTTTACTACACAGACAAGCCCACTTCTCTGCAAGAACCTGAAGCACACACCAACTAACTTTTCATACCTGGGCAAAAAGTAACTAAGCTACATCAACAATATCAACAGAACCAAACTTCAACTAAACAAAGGCAAAATAGAATTTTCTATCAGACCCACAACAAACAAAAGACATCCATAAGCCCAAATGGTAATGCAAAACACAAATAATATGGAAAACCAAGAGAATATGTTTCCAAGAAAGCCCACCAGTACTACAGAAGTGTACTACAATGAGAAGAACACTACAACGCAGAATTTAAAAGAACAATCATAACCATGATCAAAGAATGGAAAGAACACAGAAAGAACTCAAAGGCATAAACTTGTAAAAGAAGCTCAAGAAAACATAGATATGCATCTGAATGAAGTAACAAAAGCAATTCAGAACTTGAAAAGTGAGTTCACTAAAGATATAGAAATATTGAAGAAAACACAAGCTGAAATGAAGATAGAATTGAAAAACTAATAAGTCAGTTTGAAGTTATAGGCATAAGCCTCACAAGCAGACTGAATGAAATGGAAAACAGAATACCAAGATTGGATGACAAAGTTGAACTGGTATCTTCAAGCAAAGAGTATGAAACAATTATTTTGAAAATGCAAGAATGTAATATACAGGAAATGTGGAACACTGTAAAAAGACTAAATATAAGCATGATCGTCATATAGAAAGTAGAAGAATCTCAGGTCAATGCCATTGACTAGATCTCCAACAGGGTAATAGAAGAAAATTTCACCAAATTAAGGAAAGACATACCTATACAGATACAAGAAGCATATAGAACACCAATTAGACAGGAATAGAATAGAACCTCTCAATGGAATATCATAGTAAAACAATTAAATGTACAGAACCAAGAAAGAGTTCTGAAAGCTGCTAGAAATAAACAACAAATTACGTACAAAGGAAAACACATCATAATTACTGCTGACTTTTAAATGCAAACTATGAAAGCCAGAAGAGCCTGGACCAAAGTATTCTCATTTCTAAATGAGTTTGGATGCAAGCCCAAAATACTTTACCCAGCAAAACTGTCAAAGTGAGATAGAAAATTTTCCATGACACAAATAGGCTGAAAAAATTCATGTCAATGAAACCACCCTTACAGAGAACACTTGAAACAATAGAAATGACTGAAGCTAGGAATGACTATATCTAAGACGTTATAGAAGAAAACAAAGGAAGATATAATTATGGAAACATAAAGTAGGACCAAGAACCCAAACAAATTAAAATGATAGTAACCAATACACATCGTTCAGTAATAACTCTTAATCAACGGCCTCAAATTCCCAGTCAAAAGACACAGGCTAATGGAATGGATTAAGAAGCAAAATCCATCTTTTTGCTGTCTTTAAGAAACTCATCTCACCTTCAAGGATATGCACTACCTCAATTAAGGTGAAAGAATAGAAAAAAATATCCCAAGAAAACAGTACAAAGAAGCAAACAGGTGTTGAAATTCTAATATCTGACACAATAAACTTCAAATTAAAACTAGTCAGAATCAATAAAGATATTCACTTCACCCTACTCAAACAACAGTTGACCAAGAAGATATTACAGTAATGAACATATATGCACCTAACTCTGGTGTGACCAATTCCATAAAAAGTAGTAATACAGCATAATATGTGTAAAACACATATTAACCCCAACTCAGTAATAGTAGGTGACTTTAATACCCTACTGTCTCCAATAGACAGGTCAGCAGATAAAGAAGAAACCGTGAGATATCTGAATTAAATTACATCTTACATCAAATGGACCTAACAGACATCTTTAGAATATTCCACTAAAGCATCAAAGAATACCCTTCTAGGGGCTTTTAATTTATATGACTGTTTAAGTTTTTAATCCATTTTGATTTGATTTTTTGTTTATTTGTGAAATAACACCTCAATTTCATTTGTACATATATGAATGTCTGGTTTGAAGAGACTATTCTTTCCCTATTGTGTGGACCCAAGACGATAATGGAAAGAACCACACCTTGACTGGACTGCTTAGCTATGCATAATTCCTATCCTCTACTTGAACCTATACCTTATGTTGGGACTTTCAAGAAGGAATTTGGTTGGGGTTGGGGGTGTCACTGTACCTCTTTGTTCATCTTCTCACTGTAGCCACTTTGAATAAATCTCCTTTCTCTTCTTTTAATTGTTAATGGTCTGTTTAATTTCCATATTTAGAATGTGTACCCAAACCTGGCTTCTTAGGGTTTCCAGGCCCCAGGCTCTGATCCTAAGAACTATTGTAACATATTTTTGGCACCAGTGTTGAAGAACAATTGATTGCATATGCATTTATTTATTTCTGAGCTACCTATTCTGTTTTATCAGTCTATGTTTGGTTTTCTGCCAGGGACATTTTATATTGACTATGGTAGCTTGGCAATATACTATTGTAACAGGGCAGTTTGATTCACAGACCTGTAATCTAATTTCCCTGTCTTGTAAAAAGAAATTGGGAAACTGAAATTGCTAAAGGAAAATTATTTATAGTTTGGCCAAACCACTTATATACATGCAGGCAGAACACTCATAATATATAGAATAAAAATAAATTTTAAAAAGTTAAAAAGAAATGAAGTGGGAGCTGGAGCGACAGCTCAGTAGTTAAGAGCACTGACTCTTCCCGCAGAGAACCTGGATTCAATTTCCAGCACCCACATGGAAGCTAACAACTGTCTATACCTCCATTTCCAGGGGATCCAACATCCTCTTCTGATCTCTGTGGGTATTGCATGACATGTATGCATCTAGCTACAGGCAGGCAATACACTAATACACATAAAATAATAAATATATTTTTTAAATAATAATAAATAAATAAAAAGAATAAATTAGAGAATAATAGAGGAAGATGCTTCTAGAGACACACAAACAGGGACATACATATGTATACACACATGTATCAGAGACAGAAAGAGAGAGAGAGAGAAAGAGATTAATCAAACCCCAGAAAATAGGTACTTGTTAATTTAGCTGTGAGGTAAGGTCAAAAGAAGGTAAAAAAGTCTCTTCCTGGGAGGAAAATTCCACATGTGGCTGGCATTAAGACTTTAGTTCTTCCTTTCCTCCAGCAAGGCATTCTGAAAATCTTTAACACTTTTCGGTTCATGTCGCCTTCCAAATTCATGTATTCTTTTTCAACTGAGTACATTTACTCCCTTTAGTATGCGTGGAGTCATCCACTGGGCAGCCTACCAAGGGTCACATCACAGAAGAAAACTAACTCTAAATTAGTTACTTTTCTGTTACTATGATAAAACAGTATGAAAAGTGGCTTATAGAAGTATTTATAGTTCTTAGAGTTTCAGATGGATAAAAACATGTTGGAGGAGGCATGGAAGGATACAACTGGAGCAGAAAGTAAATACATCTTCAAGCAGGCACAAGAAGCAAGGAGAGAGAAAATAGAAGCAGGATAAGGCTGTGAGCTCTCAAAGTTCACCTCTGTTGACATACTTTCTGAACCATGACCTTCCCCATCTCCTTCAGTTTTGTTACCTGCAACATTCATCACTCTCTTATGTTTGTACCATGCCCTGTATACAGTTCTCCTGGGCAGATGTCTCAAGCTCTGTCATCTCCAACATCTTGGGGTCTCCCACTGCAAACCAGGCTTGATCTTCACAGCTTCACACAACGGCTTCTCAGGCAGGGCCTCTTGGCTTGTCAGGGCCTTCTTTACTCATGGAATCTAGTGTTATACCCTCCCCAGCTTCAGTGGCTCTCTGACACCTTGGAGGAAGAAACAATGATACCCTCAATCTTGCATCTTTCATGCCTTTAAAACCAGCACCACATGAATGACATTGCAACATTAGGTGTCAGCTTGGAATGGATCTTGGCTCCCTTCATTCACATGGTATACCTGCAGCCTTTGTGTGTTGTAGTTTTTTAGAAGCAAAAATCCTTGAGTCTTTTTCTTTCACAAATTGGAACCTTAGCTGGGTGTGGTCTTACCCTGAGAGTTTTTTTCCATTGTTGAAGTTCAAATCTGGAGATCTCTCCTTAATGAATCGAATCTACTTGGCAATGAGAACCTCTCTTCTAGGACTGGCCTTGGCTGCAACATTAAACTTCTTACTTTTCTTTTCTCTCCAGACTACGTCTTTTATTTCTTTCTATGCCATTTTCCCATTTTCATAGTATACCTACATAATATTTGCTGTTAATAAGTACAGCACAGATTCAACTTTAAGCTATCTTGAAATTTACTCTGTCAAAGAAATTAGTCCATTACTTTTAAATTTACCCTCAGACAAGTTCTTAGACAAAGATCAGAGAGCAGTGAGATTCTTTGCCAAAATATCCCAATTCCTGTTGAAAACCTTATTCCCTCTGGAACTGCATTGCTTTCAACATGACTTTATTCCAGGCACTTACTAGAATGGCCCATTAAACTTTGGTTGCACTATTCAGTTGCTTTTTTAGTTCAAAATCTTCCAAAAACAACAGTTTCTTCTGTTGTGATAAAAAGCACCATGAAAACTAAATTAGTTTGGTTCTCTAGATTCTTGCATTTCTAACCCTATAGATTTACTAGTAATGATCAGCCAGGAAAGATGTTTATGGTTCACCTTACATTCTCTGATTACTCACTGGTTACCCCAGCAATGGTCATTTTACCTACAGGCCCAAAGGGAAAGCTTTTACACCTCCTACCCAGACTTCTCTCTTATAACTACCCCAAGCTTGTAAGTGAAAAGTGGGTATGGATTCTTATAGAGATCAACTCTTCAGGTTTTCCTAGAAATAAAGGCCTGCACTGTGGTGGAGTCACTCTTGTCTTGTCTGTCTACCACTTTATCTGAGCTTTCATATGAAGGCTATTATGGGAGTTGGTGTACAGACTCTCTAATCAATGTACCCTGATCCTTGCTTCCTCCTCATACCCTTTTTCCCTTGAGCAGCTTCCACAGATATCATCTGTGCATTACATTCCTCAAATATACCACTAACTCATATCAGATGAGTTTTGAGGGTATTTTTCTCTTCTTTGGAAACACTTCCTTTCTGATAATCAGCCAGGCTGACTTCTCAGAAACCCCAATGTCAGGTGTAGAGTTTTCACCACGTCAAATGGTTAGTCTTCCTGGAGAGAAGTAGAGGTGTCTCATTCTTTTCCACAGGCTGTCTTCCTGAACAGAGCCATGGGCTTAGGTAAACCTTTTCTGTTGAGGCCTATCTTCTTCGAGAAAAATCTCCTTTCTCACCCCTCCTCCAAGCTATAGGCCAACAATCCTCTAAGCACCTCTTTGGTTAAAAAGGTTAGAGCATATTTTGAAAAGTGTCCTTGCTTACCTTCTATGTAATTCCTTGTCAGTCCCAAGAGGAGCCACAATTTCACCTAAAATAATAACACATATAACAATTTATTGTAATTTCTTCAGTCATTTTATGCCCCTTTCAGTGTGCAATGAGATCCAATGCACGGTCTCTTATCTGCTTTACTCCTTTCCTCTATATGTTTGCATAGTCCTGACAATATATATATATATGGAAAAATACTGTCATAGGAAGATTGTTTAGTTGGCAGGATAGAAAACTAAACCAATAAAATGTCAATATCCTCTAATATTGGATACAACACAACTGAAGATTTTGGATTTTTACATAATAAAGCATAATTTTGTATAGTTTCTTTGAGATATAATTGACATACAACAAAATGCCCACTTTTCAGTTTCAGAAGTTCTGAAATTTGAATGCATGTGTGGAAAATCATCAGTGAGTAATAAAGACCTTTTTCATCACCAAGAGTTTAACTTGTGCTCTTTTGTAATCTATACCCAATTTCAAGATCTTCAAGTAGAACTGGGGCACAAGCCCACATGGATGGCAGCTTAATGCTTCTTTCTTGAAAATCACTCAGTCACAGAGACAAATATAACAACACATATAATAACAGATCAGAGTAAATAAAAATGATTAACCTTTGTACTATTATTTCAGATTTTCATAAAAGAAGCCAGAGTCAGTTCTGGGTATACTGGGCTCTTAAGAGAGGACACTGGAATAAAGAGCTGCTGTGAATCTGAAGAGAAGACAGAGTGAAATGCTTATTGAATTAGGTCCAGGAGAAAGGGGAAAGGGTCAGTGTAGGATGATTCAGGCCAGGCTAGGCAGGCTCCCAGCCTGCTGGCCTAAACCAGCTAGAACCTATATTGAGCATACATGTGCAGTGAACACTTCCTGGGACCTAACCTGGGGCAGCTCTCAGGTCCTAGCAGCCATCCAGGACCAATGGGAGTGATGATCGTCAAATCATCAGAGGCGTTCAGGACCTACCAGAATGAAGTATGTCAGATGACCAGATAAAGACCTCCCCTAAGCCTGGCAAAAGTATAAAAGCCTATTCCCTTCTTAAAATAAACGAGATTGTTGGTTCCACTTTCTCCCAGGGTCTGTGTCATTGACTCTGTGCCTCCTCGCCCCCTCTCCTGAGGGACCCGCCAATGCCCACCAACATCTGGCTTATGGAAATCCAACAGGTCAGGATTAGTGTGTAGAAGAACAGGGTCCTACTTTTTCCACATTCCCTAGTGAATATGGAATCTGGTAGTCCATCTAATCTATTTTCTCTCTGCTGCATACCAGCTTTGCATCTTAGGTTTGTATGCAGTACATTATTTGAAATTTGTCAACATGGTAGACCTACCTTTGTTCTTGCATTTATTTATTTGTTTATTAAACTATTTCTTTTTATGTCAATATTATTATGGTTATACTTATATCATACTTTAGGGTATAATCCAATCTTAAACTCTTTTTCCCTTTTCATTTTGCTCAAATTTTCAAACTATTGCACTGTCTTTTTATTATTTGTTTCATTTATTTTCTTACAGTATATTTTTGAGATAAGGTATTATACTGTTTCGTAATGTCCAGGCTGAACATTATGGTCTTTCTGCCTCTGCCTCTGTCACAAGTGTTGGGCTTACAGGCACACACTGCCATGCTTAAGTGTAGTAGCCCTTAAGTGGGTCTCAGTTCACTTTGATATGCTCCCATTATTTGGTGAAATCCTAGGTTTTTTCATTTACCTTTCATATTTCCAACTTCCTTATGTTCTAGCCTCATCCTGTATCTATTCTGATTCCTTGAACCAGTAAGTTCATCATACAGCTCTATTTATCTTTTCTATAAAATGGTGTTAATAGTCAATTCCTGTGAATTAGCTGTCTTACTCTTTCTTGGGTTTAGTGTTTGTTAGTCTTCTTTACTGTATGTATACTAACAAAGAAATGTGTATGTATACTAACATGTATATGTGGTGCTACAAATTTTATTGAATGTTATGCTGAATACATAAAAAAGTTTAAGATAAATTGAATCCCTTCTCCCTAATACTGCATTGCCACATGAAGAATTTTTCCCCTGATATTTTATTATGTTATACCACTGACCAGTATGAAACTCCTTCCTCATTTACCATGCATTAAATTAGTTTCTCAGTTCCTGCAAAACTATGTCAAGATGTCAGTTTGTTAAAATTGTTCCTCAAGGGCAATAAATTAGTTCAGTATAATACAATGCATGAGTTCAGCATTTGTCTTTAGCCTTACAAACTTTTCATCCCCAAAGTTACTTAAATCAATTTTCTTCATAACTGTCAATGAACATTGTGCATACATATGTGAAATGGATAGGGTTTCTCAACATTCTGCAGTCCATCTTGGCACCTCTGACATTTTTAATGACAACTTGAAAGTCTGGTTTGCAACTTCTTGTACATGACCTCTACTCTGCTTTATTTCTCAATATGTATTTTGTATCCAGGAATGAGCTTCATTTGTAAATGTTTCTTTTGACCTTGAGAGAAGTGAGTCCCATTGAGATTGCATGGCATAGTCTATAAATGTCAAATAAATCAAGTTGACTCATGGTGTGTCCAGATTGTCTATCTTTTCTGGTCACATGCTTCCTTGATTTACCAACAACTGAGTGAGAAGAGTTGAAATCTCCACTACCATTGTGGACTTCACCATGCCATTCTTCAGGTTTGCCTCACATATTTAAGGATATTTTTGTTCTCTTGGAAGATTGACTCCTTTGTCACCATGTGATGCCTATCTTTGCCCTTAGCCATTTTTCTTGATCTGATATCTGCTTCACTTGAAATTAATATAGCTACTGAACCTTTCTTTGGATTAGTTCTGACAATGTGAGCCTGTAACCATTTTGTTTTTAAAATAGTAATTGTATTGAATCCTGTCTGCCAACCATAATTGGTTGTCATAATGAACACTGAACTGGAAGTACCTAGGCCACACTCATTTTAGGTGAGTTTTATAATTGAGTCCATTTCAATCATATTCATTGGCAAATGTTTTCTATTCACACTACTTATTTGTTGTTTCTAGTGGCTCCAATTTTGATCCTCTGATTTTAATTGAGCATTTTATATGATTCTACTAACTTCACTCTTAGAATATTGGTTGTATAATTTATAAATTTCTTTTTAAAGAACAATTTGTGGTTTCCCTAGATTTTTCCAATATACATATTCACCTACCTAAGTATGTTCCTGACATTCATTTCACTCATTCTTGTTCTACAGCCACACTATACACTGTTGTTCTTATATCAGACAGTCATCTTTTAAACTGCACATGAACAGAAAATGAAAACATAATTTTTCTCTTTTTTCCTTTGCTGGACTTCCATTCTTTCTTTATGGAATTAAAGTTTCAAAGTTATATTATTTTCCTTCCACCTTTTAATATTTCTTCCAGGGTATGTACTCTGAGAAGGTGTTTTTTAAATCTTTCATTTATTCCTCAGTGACAAAGCTTCTGGATATATAATTTTAAGTAATTGGGTTATTTTGTCTTTTTTTTCAATAACCATTTTGAACAATGCTGTTTCTTTGCATGGATTCTTAATTCTGTTATAATTCACTTCCTTATAAGTGAATAAGTGATAAGTAATTTTAATCTTTTGGTTATACTTTAACACTTTCATTTTCTCTGCAATTTCAATAGTTTGAATCTAACATGCTTAAACATGAGTGTGGGGCATACGTACATATGTGCATGCCTGTGTATGCATGTGGTATGTATGTTGATTGTTATGGGATGAGTTTTCTGGGTCTATCAGTAGTATCACAGGGTTGTACTGATTGAGGTATCTTGCAAACATGGCCACAAATGAGAATTTTCATTCAGTTTCAATATACAAGAAGGTGAAAAAAAAACCCACCATTTCCGTAAGCATAACAAGAAAAGTGCTGAAAAAATCGAGTCAATGTATTTTGTGATGCTGTAGCAACTGGAGGATGGAAGCATCACAGAACTCTGGAAGCTCTGGAGAAAGTGCTAGCCAGCATGTCACAGTTGAGTTCTCTGTCCTGGATCAGAGGCTTCTGCACTTATAAACTGGTGGGAAGAATAGATAGAAAGAAGAGCTTAAGACTGCATATGAACTGCCATGGGAGCGAGCATACTCGGTGGCTTGCAGTCTGAATATATTCAGAGAATTCTTCTCAATAGATGATTATCGACTGGGGGATATCTCCCAAAGACTTCCTAGAGCCAGAGATTCAGTCACGTGACCTGTAGATTTCTCCCCCCCCCACCCCGCCCACCAGAGCCCATCAACTCAACAATCAAGATTAACCACCACAGGAAGAAATGAAGAATGTTTGTGAGAGGTTCATCAATAGACTACAGACAATCAAGGAAGGAATTGTTGAGCTTACAAGTGAATTTTAGGTCACAGAAACTTTCCAAACTGAAACTCTGACAGAATTAAGAAAGAAGAAAACGAAATTGAACATCTTAACATATGAAAATTGCAAAATGGGGCTGGGAACATGACTCAGTGTTATATCACTTTGTCATATATGTGAAGGTCTGGATTCCATCCCTACAACTACTCACAAAACTTTATCCATATCAACATGAATACCAGGAAGGAAAGGATGGCAAAGAGCTGAGTGTAGTATAGTCTCAACATTTAGAAGATGAAAGCAAGATCAGAAGTTCTAGATTTGCCTCAGCTACATAGAGAATTTGAGGCCAGCCTGGGCTACATGAGACTCTGTCTCAAACAAAACAACGAGGAGCAGCAGAGCCAACACTGTGTTAAAAGTCCTTTCTCAGAATTGTCAAAACTAACAACACAAAATTATAACAACACAGATCCTGGTCAGTGCCAAAAGGAAGAAAAGATGAAAGTAGTGGTCTCAAAAATCTAGGAGGAAGAATGGAGTAGGAGGGGGAATGTAGGATTCAGTAACTTATATTTTCATTGAATACTAGTCTTAATGTTTCACTTGAAATATAGATAAGATTGGCAAATTAAGTATAAGCTATCCACAATCCTCATGACAAAATTTTTTGATACACTACACTGTTTGTAAAAACCAAAGCACAGTCTTCAGTAGGAATTCTCTTTCCCTATTTCTCAAAACTAAACCTCATGCCAATACCCCCAGAAAGTGAACTTGGGGGTTACTGGACCATTTATATGCTGCGCTTCCCAATGTGATCAGGTAGGAGAGAAGAGTTTGGGCAGGAAAATGTAAATATTTCTGCCATAAGGATAAATTCCAACCAGAAATAGTCTCAAGTCAGTTCATCTTATTTGATTCAGACAAAAGATAGAGCATAAATAATTTGTTTTCACTGAATTTTAGTCTTCAGATTGGCAATAAATTATTTAGTGTCTTAAGAGTGTTTCTATCTAGTCTTCTTGCATTAAATAAAAATTTTCCATTTCTCCTTAACTTTATCTAATTGAAATATAACACAAAGAAAACAATGTACAAACGTGAAAGCAAAACAAATTTATCATATTTTACAAGGGAGCATGTGCTTGCAAATTGTCAAAGCAAAGACATTCATGTACCCAACACCATGAATATTATGAAGAAAGTGACTAGGACCATTGAAACCTACACTGCTCTCCTACCTGATCATTTCCTCTGAGGTTCTTCAACCCCTCATCCCTCATTTCCCCAACCCACACTCTCTCCATGTTTGAATTTTTCCAGTCCCATTATTCTCCCTCTTTACTTTCATTTTACCTATAGTTTACTATCTCTCCTCTCTTGATGTGTCCAGCCCCAACACCATGTCTCTCTAATTATCTGACTTCCATATGTATTCCAACTTAAATATACCAAGCAAAAGATTCAGAAGCTATGCTTTGCATGTGAGAGAGAACATGCTGTGTTTGTCTTCTGAGTCTGAGTGACTACATGTTCCATCCATTTATTTGCAAAATTCATGATTTAATTTTATACACAGCTAATATTCCATTGAGTACATGTGCCACCTTTTTCTTACTCATTCATCACTTGATGGGCATCTAAGTTGATTCCATTACCTAGCTCTATTGTGACTAGAGTAACAATGAAGGTAGACATGAAAGAATCTCTGTAAAGCCCTTTGGGTATATGCCCAGGACTGGTATACCTAGGTCTTATGTTAGTTGTATCTCTAGACTTTTGAGAAACCAACAGACTGTTCTGCAAAATGTTTGCACTAGTTTACACATTCACTGATATTTGCTGAAGGGTTGCCATGCCCCATATCCATACCATATTTGTTGCCATTTTTGTCACCTAATTTTGTCCATTCTGACTGTTACAATCTTAAAGAAGTTTTAATCTGCATTTCTCTGATATCCAAGGATGTTGAACATTTTTAAATGTTTAGTGGCTACTTGTATTCCTGTTTACATAGCCAATTTTTAACTTGATTTTTATGATTCTAGAATCATGTAATGTATTTTGATAATATTCAGATCCTCTCCCCACTATCCTTCCTGATTTTATGTCCTCCATTGTTGTTTGTCCTTTTCCTTTTAAACATTTTAAATTTATTTTAGAAGTTTCATGGTTTTCTTCCTTTAGTTTTTTTTTGTTTGTTTATTTTTGAGAATTTCCTACATGAGTATTATCTTTGCATTAGTTCCATCCCTCCCAGTCCCCTGCCAACTCTTCTCATATCTCCCAACTCTCTCTCAATTTCTTGTCCTCTTCTTTATTATTGTCTCATATGCACGCATACATTTACAAATATACGTACGCATGCACATGCGTGCACATACACACACCCCCACCCACACACAAACACTAATACACTGAGTCCATTTAACAGTTCTTGTGTTTACCCGTGTTTAAGAGTACCTACTTGAAATTAAATAACTTCTCAGGGATCTAATTGCTAGAGAAATCTGGTTCTGATTTTCCCTCCCTTTTGGGCATATTCCAGGAAGTGGTATAGCTTGATCATATCATAGATCTATTTTTAGCATTTTTTCTATTTTTACTTTTTAGGGAATTTTCCACACTGATTTCCATGCTAGCTGTACAAGCTTATAATCTTACCAGCAGTGAATGAGGATTCCCCTTTCCCCATATTTTCACTGGCATTTGTTATCATGATCTTAGCCATTTGAATGGGGTAAGATGAAATCTTAGTTTGAATTTGTATTTCCCTAATTACTAAGGATATTGAATACTTTTTAATGTATTTCTTAGACAATTTTTAAAATTTCTTCTTTTGAGAAGTCTTTGTTCAGATCTGTAGCCCTTTTTTTCAATTGGTTCATATGTTTTCTTGATTCTTTTTTTTCAGTTCTTTGTACAATCTGGAAATTAGTCCTACAACAGTTGTATATCTGGCAAAGCTTCACTTCCACTCTGTCTCTGTAGGCTTCCATTTCAATCAATTTGTTGTTTGCGGTACAAACTCTTTTTAGTTTAATGAGATACCATTTGTCAATTGACCTTAATTCTTGAGAAAATCAATTCTTATTTAGAAAGTCCTTTCCAGGGCTAGAAAGATGGTGCAGTGGTTAAGAGGACTAGCTGTTCTTGCAGAGGACCTAGGTTCAGTTCCAAACATCCACATGGCAACTAACAACTGTCTGTAATTCCAGGTTTAGGGGGTCCAAAGCCTTCTTATGGCTTCCACAGGCATTGCACAACATAGGTGTGCTTACAATACATGAGTGTGCATACAAAACACTCATATACATAAAATAAATGAATAATTTATAAAAGAAGATCCTTCTGGACACCTATATCTTATAGGGTACTGCGAACATTTTCTTCTAACACTTCTGGCATTTCAGGTTTCACATAGAGATCTTTGATCCATTTGGAGTTGACTTTAGTGCAGGGTGACAGATATGTGTCTAATTTATTCATTTAAAATTTTTTACTTTTTAAAAACCTATAAATTCCATCCTATATTCCCAGTTGCTCCTGGGTATAGATCCATTCTCTGTAGTAGCAGTCTGATTAATCTTCTAAGTGTCATACCAATGAGGAAAACTGACTGTCCCTCTTCCAACATCCATCAGCTGCTAAAAAATATTCAACTAGAACTGGGACTTCGTATCCATCTCATCCATTCACATTGGGTCCCTGTCTGGCTTGGGTTTCCACAAGTCTTTTAAATGCTGTCATAAGCACCGTGGGTTCATATGTGCAACTACCCTGTGATGTGTGATCTAGGTGTCCCATTTAGGGCTGAGTACTCCACAGTTTTTCTCATGCTTTGCACATTGATCATTTGTGGCTATCTGTGTTAATTGTCATCTGCCAGAAGAATGTTCTCTAACTAGAGTTTATAGAAGTACTAAACTATGGGTATAATAATAAGTCATGTGAGTTAGTTTAATATTATGTCTATTTAGAAGTAGGTTCTCCTTTATGACCTATGACCTGTCTAGTCTCAGGTTTTTGGCCCTCATAACAGTAACAGAGATAGAATCCTTGTTGTGAAGTAGGCCTTAAATCCAATTAGAAGGTGGTTGATCATTCCCATGACATTCACTATTGCATCATTGGGTATATTTTTCCAAGTCGGTTATTACAGCTTACAGAGTTCACTGCTGCCCTAGTCACCATAGCCAGGAATTGGAAACAATGTAAATGTCCATGAACTGATTAATAGATAATGAAAGTGTGATATATTTACACAAAAGAATATTCAACTGTTAAGAAAAATGAAATTGTGAAAATCACAGTTAAATGATAGAACCTACACCTAGAAGGATAAACATCACAGGTTCTTTCTCATAAGAGGATCCTTAATTTTCTTTTTTGTGGATGAATATGTTGCCTGCATGTATGTAAGTTCACCCATTTCGTGTAATGACCACAGAGGTCAGAAGAGGGCGTCAGACCCTTTGGAACTGGAGTTACGGATGCTTGTTAGCCGCCATGTGGGTGCTGGGATTCAAACCTGTGTCTTCTGAAAGAACAGTCCGTGCTCTTAATCACTTAATGCTGAATTTTCAGTCTTTATATAGGTATATTTCAATTGAAAAATTCTTATAGATTAGAAAACTAATAAGGCCCCATAGGAAGGGGTAGTTCGTGGGAAAGAAGATAGGATGCAGTAATATAAATGTGAAGGGTAATAACAGAAAGGATAGGTTTAATGGTGTCTAGAATTGTAGGCTAAGGCAGAAGAGGGAGTAACAGGTGGGATAACTAATGCTAAAGGCTTTTTCAAAGAGTCACCTAAAATGGGAGCTTCTCTCAATATATACATATACAATATCAAAAGAGTTTAAATGTAGCTACCCTATAACAGAGATTCAGTGGTCCTAATAGACACCACAAGGTAGCCAGTATAAAGCCCAGTGCTAGGAATGGTCTTCCCTCTTTTGGAGTGGTTGAGCAGAGAGAACCCAAAGATCCACAAATGATACTAGCTATTCCCATTGCACTTGGTTTTCCAGGAGAACTTGACAGTAAGACCCTATTGCTGAAAGACACTACATACCTGAGTCACAGAACAAGCAAGGTGAAATCAACCTGGTATTGACCTTAAAGCTTCTTCCCTGCTGGCTGGCTCTCATAGGCCAGAAGATGTTGCCTATTTTCGGCCTTCTGGGACTTTAACGGTCCTATTCAGAAAGTAATATCTGTGCCTATTAATTGAGATATAATCCCTACTTTGTCCTCTAAGAATTTCAGAGTAGCAGGTCTTTGGTTTAGGTCTTTGATCCATTTGGATCTGAGTTTTAAGCAACATGAGCAATAAGGGGCCAGTTTCATTTTTCTACATGTTGAAATCCACTGAAAACTTCTTTGAGCCATTGCTTCTGTATCAATTTATGCTTGTTTTTTACATATTTTGAGGTTATTTCCAAATAGCAATTTTATTTATTACGTTTTAAATCTATTATGATCAAATTATATCCATTTTCTTCTTTTAAACTTCAAGGTTTCCCTTTCATGGTCTATAATAAGGTCTATTTTATGTTCAATATGGATTCAAGAAGATTATCTACTGTTACTAGATGGGACATTTTATAAATATCAATTTAGTGACTTGGTAGAGAATGATAGTTGTATCTATTAAAATGCTATTGATAGTATAGCCATTTGTCCCTCGATTTTTTAAGAGTGCTCACTCTGAAAGTATAATTAAGAATTTTGCAGGGTATGGTGGTGCATACCTTTAAACCCAGGACTCTGGAGGCAGCGGCAGGTGTATCTCTGTGAGATGGAGGCCAGCCTGGTCTACTCAGCGAGTTCCAGGCCAGTTGGGGTTACAGGGACACCCTGTCTCAAAAAGGGCAAAAGAAATTTTCTCTATCTGTTTGCCTCTACATCCCAAGTGCTGGGATTAAAAGTCTGTACCATCATGCCTGGTATCTTTTTATTTTTCAATATAAGATCTCACTAATAGTAACTCAGGCTGGTCTAGGCCTCACTATGGAGCTCAGACTGACACACAACTCTCAATCTGCTCCTCCCAAAATACCAAGTGCTGTAATTATAGATGTGTGCTAAAAAATCCAGCCAAGTTTATGTACTATTAGTGTTCTTTTACCTCTTCTTTCATATATTCTGAAGCTTTGCTGCTGGGTACACACAGTCAATGGTCTAGCCATTCTTAGTGACTGTGTTTTAGTAGTTGCTTTGTCTTCTTCATTCTGTCAGTAATTTTTCTCTTTGTCCATTTCTTAAGGCAAAGTCTCACTATGTAGGCCAGGCTCGCCTTGAACTAACAATCTACTCAGCAGGCATAGAACTTGGATTCTTTCTGTCTCAGAACCCCGTGTGTTGGCATTGGTGGTGCATGCAATCATGCCTAGCACTTTTTCATAGCTTGAAAAGTGGTCGGTCTGATATTAATATAATCACCTCTTTTTTTCCTTTCTTCTTATATTTTCATTCTTTCTTTTCTTTTAAGATGGTCTTGTTATACGGCTCAGTGTGGTCTTGAGTTCTTTTAACCCATTCCAATTTTCATATACTCATTTTTTAATTCTCCAATTTTAGCATTACTGTTATGAGTCATCACTTGTGGCATCTAGATTTCTGTATATTGGAATGCACAGGATATATATTTTACATGTTTTATTTTTCAGGTATCCATGTCATTATATTAAAATTTTAAAATTTAGGATGTTTTGCTTCTTTTATTTGCATGTTTTTCCCCCTCTGTGTGTGTGTGTGCTTCTTAGGAAAAAATGAAACCCAGGAATGGATCAATGTTCAACTGTTACAGGGCACACAGGTTCAGAGACACACTGCACAGTTTTCCAAGATTATGAAAGAAATTGAGAGATTGCTGAGCAATTGAGTGCATACTACTCTTGCAGAGGACCTATTTTCAATATTCAGCACATATGAGAAGCTCACAATGGCTGGTAACTCCAGCTCCAAGGGGATCTGGTAGCTTTGGCCTCCACAAATACCTAAGTACATACACACAGAAACAAATAATTTTATATAATTTTGAAATTAAAATAAATTAGGAAGCAGAAACTGAAAAAAGACAATGAATTCAGCCATAGTTTGGTTAAAGAGAGGAGAGGTAACAATTACTTTG
Source organism: Eospalax fontanierii (assembly GCA_035773235.1). Lineage (NCBI taxonomy): Eukaryota > Metazoa > Chordata > Mammalia > Rodentia > Spalacidae > Eospalax > Eospalax fontanierii. The sequence goes on from CM069525.1 coordinate 48,502,720, forward strand.
TCATCAACCTAACAATATCAGAAAGCACCAGACTCAAATCATTTTACCAGTTACCATTTAATAAGGTACCAGAGGAGAGGACATCTTTCAGTGATTTGTCAAAATGACAAACATAAAGGGAAAGAGATGAGGCACCAGCTATATGTTCTTTGGGCCTTTTAGAAAACGTGGAGTTGTTCCTTTGGCCACATATATGCAGCTCTACAAAAAGGGTGATATTGTAGACATCAAGGGAATGGGTACTGTTCAAAATGGAATAACCTACAAATGTTAACATGGAAAATCCAGAAGAGTCTACAATGTCACTCAACATGCTGTTGGCACTGTTGTAAAAAAGCAAGTTAAGAGCAAGGTTCTCTCCAAGAGAATTAATGTACATATTAAGTACTCTAAGACAGATGTGAAAAAGTGATCAGAAAAAAAGGAAGCCAAGAGAAAGGAAAATATGTTCAACTATAGCACCAATGTACCCTACCAAGAGAAGAACTTTGTAAGACATAATGGAAAGGAGCTCCTGGAGGCTCTTCCTTATGAATTTGTGATTTAATGTACAAAAAGAAAGAAAATACCAAGACTTTTAAATAAAAGTATCAGTATCAAGTCCAAACCATTTCACCAGTATGTTCAAAAATAAGCACTTTAGCTACTGACCATTTTAGTTATGTCTGAGATGAAGTCCTTACCAAACCGTTTTTCTTTAGTGGAAAATTTTACTATCAACTGACAATTTTTTACATTTTAGCTAACTTCTTTAAAAAATATGAGAAAAATCAGACAGACAAACTTCTATATATTAATGTAGTCAAAAAATCATCCATCTACCACTGAGGCCTTGAGTCCCTGAGGTTTTTATTAGCCAACAATGTGCTCACCTCAACATTATCCTTTCAGACCCTCCAGAGTGCTAGGATTACTGTCATGTGTCTACCCATGATTTCTACATTTCTTTATATTGGAATGTACATAATATCTTTTCCATCCTTTGTTTTCCAGTTCCCCATATCATTATATTTTTTTTAACTAAAATTACTACTTTTATTTCCAAGATTGGACTGGGCTTCAAAGGGAAAATAGAACTTGGAATGGGCTAGTGTTCAATTGTTTTCATGGCATTTACATTCACAAACACACTACTATAAAAGAAATTGGAACACATGTAGGTAAAATATATGGATTCATTTAGGAGAGAGAAAGAGTCCTAGTTTCTCTCTGTCATTCCTACAATAGTCTCAGAGGAGGTGAAACAAAAGTCAGGAAAATTCACATGTTTTCACTGATATGTGAAGTAAGCTGTCTGAAGTGTGTGAAGTGTCCTCTTGCAAGACGAGTTCCACCTCTGGCTAGCACTAGAATAGTAGCCTTTCCCTTATCAAGGCCTCAGTTTCAGGGTCCTCATCTTTAAAATGGTTATGATATTGTTCATCTCTTCATGTTTTTCTCACTCCAGGATTAAGATGTCCAGAAGTCTAAAGACATAAATAAATCATGTTCTAAGGAAAGTCATTAACTCTCTACTGTGATTCCAAGCTACCTCTAGGCCATAGGTAAGGAAATGGAAGACAAAAGCAGCACCAGTGTGCCATTCCTTTTCTTTCCTCTATATCTTCCCATCTGTTGCATAGGCTTTATTTATTTATCAGGCACTCTGTAGAATGGGAATGCTTAACCAGAGATTGAATGTAAACAACTAAAGTCAGTCCTTACAGGTCAGGCAAGCTTCACAAGATGGTACCAGCAGAAGCATGTTGCCCTCCAGTGGACATCATGAGTAACATCACAATATAGGATCCCCACCCCCACCCCCACCCTCCGCCATAACCTTAGAGAAGTACAAAGGTCTCATTAGAGTATCTTGGAAAAGGCACCAATATCAGGATGCTTTCCTTTCTGCTAAGTATTCCAAGAATTATAACCAGAGGAAAAAGCTTGAAACAGACAAAGATCTTGTCTTGGTGTTTCTCTTTTATTAAAATGCCAAATATTTCATAAAGTCGGCATTTCCAGACTTTATATCTAGTTGTTGGCTCTTTAAATTTTGGTCTCAATGAAGTCTTGGACTACATTACAAGGACTTTTGACAATACAACAACAAAAAAATCCAGGCATGGCAGAACAAGCCTTTAGTCCCAGAACTTTGGAGGCAGAGGCAGGGTGATCTCTGTGAGACTGAAGTCCATCTGATCTACATAGCGAGTTCCAGGCCAGCTGGGGTACAGGTTGACCCTATCTCAAAAAAAAACCCTCAAAATCAAGAAAGAGAAAAAAAGGAAGAGAGAGAGAATTTTTCGCAGATATGATTGTGCGTGTTAGTAGTTCCAGATATTAGAGAAGCTTAGAAAGGGGAATACCAAATCCAGGGGAACAAGATTATTCTGGAAAACATATGAAGAAATAATCTCAAAAACAAGGAAATTGGACAATCTTTTCCCCTCCCCCAGCACCCTGACTCCCTTCTAGCCTTGTGCTCAGGCCCAGACCTGCTCTTCCTCTTCAGATCTCTGGACTATCTTCGTAACCCAGACTAACTTAATTCTCTAGCATAGTTTGTTAGACCATCCACAAGCTGTCTCCACCCTCACCTTGCTCCTGGCCTCCTGATCTGCCTGACACATACACACCTGTCTATTAACCTGGTAAAATCCTGCCCACTGTGTCTTGTTTCCCCTTCTGCCTGAGTACCTCCATCTCCTCATCCCTCCTGCACCCTGTCCTCCTTCTAGCCTTGGCCCCAGGCCTGCTCCTCCTCATTCATATCAGATCTCTGGACTCCCCTCTTAGTCCAGACCTGCCTACTACACCCTGATCCCTTGTACCCATACTAGGTCAATTCTCCAGCTTCATTTATTAGACCCTTCACAGTCTGTCTCCACATACAACTTGTCTTTGGCCCTCTTTCTCATCTGCCTACTACAGACCTACCAACTCCCCAGACCAGCCTACTACCCTGTGAGAACCTGAAGGACACAACAAGTAATTTTTCATATCTAAACAAAAAGAAACCAAGCTACATCAATAATACAAACAGAACCAAACTTCAATTAAACAAAGGAAGAATAGAATTTCCTATCAGACACACAACCAATGAAAGACATTCATATGTCCAAATGGCATTGCAAAAACATAAATATCATGAAAAACCAAGAGAATATGTCCCAAACAAAATCCACCAGTCCTACAGCAGTGTACGACAACGAGAATCACTCTGAGGAACCCTACTATGCAGAATATAAAAAAATCATAAACATGTTCAAAGAACTTAAAGACAACACAGACAAACAACTGAAAGAACTCAAGAAGATAAGCATAACCTTAAGAAGGAAGGTCAAAAAAATACAAATATGCTGCTGAATGAAATAACAAAAATACAGGACTTGAAAAGTAAATTCACAGAACTGTTAGAAATTTCAATGAAAATGGAAGCTGAAATGAAGATGGAATTTTAAAACTTGGGAAGTCAATTTCAAACAACAAGAGAAAGCCTCATAAACAGAATGAATAAAACTGAATACCAAGACTGAATGACAAAGTTGAAGAACTAGACTCCTTAAACAAAGACTATAAAAAAATTAAATAAAACATTAAATGTGGGACACCATGAAAAGACCAATTCAATGTAACATAGGCATACAGGAAGGAAAAGAATCTCAGGCCAATAGCACAATCCAATATTCATCAGGATTATAGAAGAAAACTTCCCTAAATTAAGCAAAGACAGACATATACAGATTCAAGAGACACATAGAAAACCAATTAGACAGGATCAGAAAAGAAATTCCCCACAGCATATCAGTATATATGTTATTACACTAAATATACAGAACAAATAAAGGGTACTAAAAGCCACTAGAAGAAAACAACAAGTTATATATAAAGGAAAATCCATCATAATTACAGCTGACTTTTCAGTGCTATGAAAGTCAAAAGAGCCTGAACCAAAGTATTCCCACTTCTAAATGACCATACATGCCAGTCCAGAAGACTTTATCCAGAAAACCTATCTATCATAGTCAAAGGGAAATAGAAAATTTTCCATGATACAAATAGGCTGAAAGAACTCATGTCCACCAAATTACTCCTACAGAGAATACTTGAGGCAATACAAAGAATTGAAGAATAAATGACTATATTCAAGAGGTTGCAGGCAAAAAATGAAAGTATAATTATAGAAACACAAACTAGAACAAAGAACACAAACAAAGTAAAATGATGGTAACTGATGCACAATAACACTAAATATCAATGGCCTCAACTCCCCAGTCAAAAGACACAGACTAGTGGAATGGATTAAGAAACCGAAAAAAAAGTACATCTTTATGCTTGTCTTCAAGAAACTCACCTCACCTTCAAGGATAGGCACTACTTTAGGGTGAATGGATGGAATATATATATATATATATATATATATATATATATATTCCAAGCAAATGGCACAAAGAAACAAACAGGTGTTGAAATTCTAATATCTGACAAAATAGACTTCAAATTAAAACTTATTCTTTTTATTTCAGTTAAGAGTAGATTTTAATTTCTGGTCTTTAACCTTGGCACTGTGCACATACTGTACAGCAGTATGACAAAAGACCACACAAATTCCTTGAATATGAGCAGTATTTTCTCTGAAATTTATGAACAACGTGTGAAGCTACTGTGAATGTCCAAGTTTCTGTAACCATTATTACTATCTATAGGGTTAGCATTTTTACCAAATTATCTTTCCAAATAGAAGTTCTTGGTGTTTAAAAATACTTTTAATTGAATTTCTGTTAATTTCAATTGCTTTTGTGTCTGCTATATTCCTCTTCCATTTATTACAGCAGCACCTCTGCCAAATAGGAAGTTTCCAACTGGCTACTAGGCTACTGAATGCCAGATAGTTAATTAATTAAAAACATATCTGTAGAACTCCTCTTGTATTGCAGGTGTTAGATGGGATAATTGTGGTACTCCTATAAGTTAAAAATGCATGAAAAGTATTATAAAATTTAATCATTATTTCATCAAACTATTTGAAATAAATATAATAAATATACTGAATACTTGTATATATATGTATATACAATCAGAAGCGATAAAGTGATTCACTTCATTCTAATCAAAGGAACAATTGAGCAACAAGATATTATAATCATGAACATATATGCATCAAATTATGGTGCACCCAACTCCATATAAACAGTAGTTACTGAACTACAAAAAACAGATTAACCTCAACTTAGTAATACTAGATGATTTCATTATCCCACAACCTCCAATAGACAGATCAAACTGGGAAAACAATAAACAGAGAGGCATCTGAATTAAATGACATCTTACATCAAATGTACATAACAGACATCTACAGAGTATTCTACCCAAACACCAAAGAGTACACTTTCTACACAGCAGCCCATATAAGTTTCTCTAAAATTGATCACAAACTGAGGCACAAAAACAAACCTCAAGAAACACATAAAAAATGAAATAATTCCATGCATTCTATCAGACCACAATGCAATAAAGCTTATAATCAAATAGCAAAAGAAGCTCTAGTAACTACATGAACTTATGGAGATTAAACACACTCCTGAATGATGAATGAGTCGAAGGAGAAATTCATAAAGAAATAAAAGTACTCCTGGAATTCAGTGAAAAGGAAAATACAATACAACAAAACCTCTGAAATACTTTAAAAGCAGTCCTAAGAGGGACATGTATAGCTTCAAGTGCTTACATCAAAAAATCAGAAAGAGCACATATAAACGATTTCACAGTACAACTCAAGACTCTGGAAAGGCAAGAACAAGCCAAGCCCAAACCTAGTACATGAAAATAAATAACAAATATCAGATCAGAAATTAATGAAATAGAAACAAAACAATACAAAGAATCAATGATTCTAAGAGCTGGTTGTTTGAAAAGTTAAAGAAGATAGACATAAACTTAGCCCAGTTAAACAAAAGAAAGAAGGAAAAAAAATCCAGTTAACAAAATCAGAGATGAAAGAGGAACATCATAACACACACCAAAATAAAATAAAAATAAAAATAAAAACCCAGAACATTATAAGGTAATTATTTAAAAACTTATACACAATTAAATTTGAGAATTTAAAAGAAATGGATAAATTTATAAATTTATGGAAAACACTAAAGTTTCGCTATTTTCAGACAATATATTATACATTATATATAAGAGATCATAAAAATTCCACCATAAAATCCTAGATATGATTAATACTTTCAGTAAAGTAGCAGGGTTCAAAAATCAACTTACAAAAAATCAATAGACACTCTATATAACAATACCAAGAAATCAGAACTATTTAAGGAAACCCTCTCATTCACAATATCCTCAAAAACATAAAATATCTAGGAATAAGCCTAACAAAAAACATTAAAGATCTCTACAATGAAAATTTTATATCTTTAAAGAAAGATAAAATAAAGACACCAGGAAATGAAAGGATCTACCATGCTTATGGATTGGTAGAAATAATATTTTGAAAATGACTATCTTGCCAAAAGCAATCTATAGACTTAATGCAATACCTATGAAATTCTTCATGACATTTTTCTGAGCTATAAAAATATCATAAATCATAGAATCACAAAAGACCCCAGATAACCAAAGCAATATTGGTTGGAACACCATACCAGATATCAAACTATATTACAAAGGTATAGTCATAAAAACAGCATGGTATTGGCACAAAACAGGTAGATCAATGGAAAAGAATAGAAAACCCAAACATGCATCCAATTTCAGTCACCAGATATTTGCAAAGGTGCAAAGAACAAAAAAAATGGAGGAAAGACAGCATGTTCAACAAATTGTGCTGACAAAACTATATCTCAACTTGTAGACAATGACATTGGACCTTTATCTTTTACCCTGCAAAATGTCAACTTTAAATGGATCAAAGGCCTCAATACAAAACAAGGTACTCTGTAACTGGTTAAAGAAAACATAGGCAGTACCATACAAGATATAGGTGTAAGATAGGAGTTTATAAATTGGACATCAGTTGCTCAAGCATTAAGGTCAACAATCAATAGGAGGGACGTCATTAAGCTACAAAGTTTCTAAACAGCTAAAGAATCAAGAAAGTGAAGAAGAAACCCCCTGAGTGGGAGAAACCTTTAACTGCTACACATCTGAATATCCATAATATAAAAAGAATACAAAAAACAAAGAAACAAAAATAACTGAAAAATAAAATATGGGATAAGGACTTGAACAGATTATAAATAGAGACATTAAAATGGCTAAGAAACACCTTAAAAAGTGGTCCAATTCTTAGTAATTAGTGAAATGAAGGACAAAAACACTTCAAGATACAAAACAACTTGTTTTTCCCAACCGAAACTTAAAAACATTTTGTTAAGTGAAACATTTTGTTCCCTGACCTGCCTGGTATAGTGTAACCATGGTTATTGGCTTTACATTTGGCATGATGTAATTGTGGTTTTCTAAACTCTACCCTGCCCCTCCTCAAAGTTGAAAGTTCTTTCTGATGTTAGCTTGCTCTCAACTGCCGCCTATTTAAGGACTCTAAATTCAAACAACACTGCATCCCTCTGTGTCTCGTGTAGGGTACATCATTGCCACCTAGTGAATTAGTCATCACCTTCTTATCTTCACCAGTGTAGGCTCGGGTACCTGTATCCTCTCCTTTATTAGTAATGACCCTAAAAGAGGGAGAGTCTGTTCTGATCAATCACCGTGACTTTCTAATATCTTGTGACCTTAAATGTATTCTTTCTTCATGTTGCCTGGTTAATCTGACCCCGCCTTTAGAGGACCCACAACTCATAAAAACTCTGGAGAAAATTGTCTCCCATGTATCTGGGAGCACAGTCAACTTTCAATGATTGTACAGGTTTGGGAAAGTTTCCTAATCTGGTACTCATTGGCTGAATCTTAATAAATTCCCTTAAATGTTCCCTCTGATTCTTTTTAATTATAATTTATACTTGGCCAGTCCATATTTTAATTTTTTTAGTTAAAAAAGAGACAAGCCTGATAGCTCTCTGGGTGAATTCTATTAAAGATTTCTGTTAGTCTGTCTGGATTTAGAAAAAAAATCATATGATTTACCATACATAATCTTGGATTCAATGGAGAATAAGGAACACAGAAAACAATGGTACCTAAAAAATCTCTGAAAGACATATTGGAATGGTCTTTTTCTTTAGTCTGTCCATGACACTTGTCCATGACAAGTAGAAAATTAAAAGCAGAGGTTTTCAGGGGATGATGGGGCAGGAACGAAAATAAGCATGAAGCAACTGAGTCACAGAGAGAGGAAGAATACTCTATGGCAGAGGAAAACAGGCTTGGAATCACAGTGCAGAAAGAGCAGGACTTTAGACTAGTACGGCCTGCATTTTAAGCCTCCCACCCACGCAGGCTATCTCTTTTTGCCTCAGATTCTTGTAGCTACCTGCTGTTAGCAGCTTGTCTTTTGTAGGGTTTGGTCCTGGGGTGCCTCAAATTCACATGAGCTTCCCAGATCTAGCCATCACCAAGTATCAGGTCTCCTGGTACCTGGCTAGTCTTGGAGGCATGTGGCTAGAAAAACTTTAAATTCCATTTAGAAACTCACAAATATTTTATGCAAAACAATGTAAAAATACGAAATAGTCACTTTTAGAAATCAATAAGTGTCATACAGAAAGATGTCAAAACCCAAAACAATCCCTTTTAACAAACAGTAAGCACCATGGAAAACAATGTAAAATTTTAAAATAGTCTCTTTTAGAGACCAGTAAATATGCAATAGATGAAATCAAAACTCAAAATAGTCCCCTTTAGAAACAGACGAAAATGACAAAATTAAAAATTCCACCAGGGAGGTATGCTGTTATCTTCTTAGTCTGGCATGAAAATTCATTGACCTTATCACATGGCAATAGAGACTGTTGAAGTCTCTGGGTTTCCTATTTCTATGATTCCATCAAGAATACAAGGTGAAAAACAAAACAGAAAAAAAATGCAAGAAGTTTGTCACACGTGTCTAAATGCCTCTGACGCAAGGAATTCCCAGGGTAGTATGCTCCCCCAGGCTCAGTAGTACTGGTAAGTTTCTGTGTGTCCCCATTTTAACATATGCCATGTGGCTAGATTGGTCAAGATAGCAGCGAAGTCCTAAGATCAGTGCCTTTTGAAGATGTCATTGACCAAGATGGCAACCAAGTCATGTGGCTCTCTCCAAGTTGATGATGTCACCAACCAAGATGGTTATCAGATCATGTGATTCCTTCCATCTTGATGAGGTTACCAGCCATGATAAAATGAGCCCATTCTCTTATCAGGATACAAGCCCCTTGGGATTCACTTATCACATGCATTAAATGTGGATAATCATTCCTTTTTCTTAAAAAACAATAATGAAAACAGCCATCTAATTTAGAATGATAGCAGAATAAACTACCCTCAGGGATGTAGTAGACTCCAAGTAAGAAAGCGAAGGAAGGAGCTCATGGTCTCAAACCAAAGGAAGGAGTCCATGTTTCTTACCACCAACCTTAATTGTGACTGTCAAGTAAGAAATGTCATCTGAATCTCCTCTCTAGGTTGCAGTTTCCCTCCTGCATCTTTCCCCCAGTTCCTAGTGATTGATCCTACATACAAACTGTAGCTGGAAAGAGAACTCATGAAGGAAGCTGAAGAAATGGGAAGGCATGCCCCTGAATGTGACCTTGACTCCATTTGTTTTACCCAAGCATGCCATAGGCTGAAATCAGACTAGATCTGTGGATCTCCCTGTTGACTGGAAGTTAAGGCACTTAGAAAACAATTCATTAACAACAGTCTTGATTTAAAATTTTAGCAGGCTTTGTGGAGGTTCTACTCATTTAGAAAAGTAACTGCCTAAAGAGCATGTGATCTAAGGTCATGTCCAAGTCACTCTGTTACAAGTTTTTTGTAACTTTTTATAAATATCTGGGACATTGTTGGTCACAAAATGTAGTTTAAGCATTTCCTGGCCAAGGGAATCCTCCAGGTGGAAGCCAGACTATTTTCTCATCTGTTCTCTTTACCCTATGAACAATAGGCATTCAGCTGAACCTTCTATCCATCCTAGTTGGATATTAAGAATCTTACTGCTATTTTGAGATCGAGAAATTGATTCTTTCATCCCTCTCCTAGTTAGATATCTCAGCTCCTGCACATTGTCCCCATGAACTTCGATATTATTGTCCCATCTGGTTTGCTGGTTGGAGAACTTAACCTCTGGTGCCAGGGGCCCCCTGACCCCAAATAACCAGAGCTGTCCTCCTAATCATCATCTACCCTTCTCCCAAGAACAGAATGCTCAGAATAGACATTAGCTGAGCCAGGTGTAAAGTTGGGACCCTAAGAACTATTCTTCTGCACCACAGGAGAGCTCCAATAGGAGTTTAAGTTCTCTTTTCAGATTTCTGGTCTCAATGCTACTTAGTAGGGCATGGCCAAATCCAATTCTTCCCCCCCCTCTGAGGGGAAATAAAGTTCAGACCTTCTCCTGGGGAGTCATAGGTAAGAGAATATTTTAGAGATTTTTTTTTTCCTTAGATGTAGTGGAAGGTGCTGTTTTAAAACAGGTGGGACTGACTCTTGGCCAGTCAGAGGGAGTTAATTTCTGTACTGTCCAGGGAATCTGTTTTTCTTTATTTTCTTTTTCTTTTATTTTTTCTAGAGCTAGTCTGGGCCTAACTATTTCCCATTCTGTTCCCTTAGAAGCTCAACAGCCCCCATCCGTAAGGAGGAAATTTCTTGATTCCAAATTGAAAGTCCCTTATAAGCCCAAACCCTCATCTCTAAGGAGGAGGCTTTACCCATCTCCGAACAATTCTGTTGAAGGAAATGTGAATTAAGCCCTAACTGACTACCAGGGCAGTACTCTGTTTTCCCCATGACTTTTCTTACCTTGTTCTGTGAACAGAGTTGGCTGGTCTCCACAGTGCTTGCTTGGGTCCTTTCCCTACATTGCTGAGAGACTTTCCTGTCTTGGAATCATTACCTTTCCAAGGAGTTTCAAATGCCCAAGTCCTCCTCAAAGTTAGGGTTCTGGGTGCTTTCCTAGATGGCATTAGAATCCCAGACTGAGACTCCAAATTCTTACAAATAAAATATGAGTTCCAAGGACCCCGTCAGTATCACGCCCACCTTGTCCAGCAAGGAAGACGCAACTCCAGACTCTTCTTTATGCAGTTTATTCAGGAACCTTGAACAACTTTCTGGCTTCTAACTTACTTCTCCTGACTTACTTCTCCCGGGGAAAGCCCACCAGACACTTAAATGCCCTCCTGCCAGCCAACCCCAAACTACCACGTGGTGAAAGCAGATAGGCGCACACATGCGGAAGCAGGGCCAGATCTCAGCCACAGCCAAATATGGAGTTGTTTGCTCCAGAGAGCACTCACCCTCGGGATGGTGGAAGGCGGAAGCAGGCACCATCTTTAAGACGCGGCAATCCGCAGCTCTCCATAGTTCCCCCTTTTATTTTATATAACATAGCGGAAACGGGCGAAGATAGAGGTCTGATCCCTGGTGTGCACAATTGGGATTATGTCCTGGAGACACCCACAGACTCATCGCCTGCGGTGACCCAGAACCATGCCGTACCAATTTTCCCAGGGGAAGGAGCTAAGGGTACCACCTTCATGCAACCAGACATGTCTTCCAAGGAAACGTTCAATCACCAGCAGGCGAAACCTTGTGCAGTGCTTAGCCTCGCATCCCGTCCGCGGTAGATCTTAACCTTTCGTGGTGGTTAGCCATGCCTGAGGGGACTGTCCAGCTTCTATGGCTGTAAAGGCTTGAATGATCATAGCAGCATTCCACTTTTGTGTGGCTCTAATCTTACATATACACCACAGGCAGACCAGGGAGGCCATAATCAGGAGACCTGCTAACACTCCCATTCCCGCCCACTCTTTCAGATGGTTCATAGCAGTTCTTTTTTAGGGTGTCTTTAAAATTAAGTGTCCAGTTCGGCATTGGCTTTGGAAACACCGACAGGATTCCCCATCTTGGTTCCATTTTCCCTAGTTGGTTCATCAGGGCTAGAAGCAGAGGTACTGTCATGCTGACTTTTGAGAGATTCTTCATGCTGAATTCTTCTAACCAGGCGTTCAGGTACCCATACTGGATCTTGTTGGTCCTGTGGAAAAATACAAACAGATCCTCGTGCCCATGTCAGCACGGGGTCAGGCCCTCGCCAGAGGCCTGTTAATACATCTTTCCACTTAGCCATCCCTTTTGCAGGGCCATGATGGTCCTGGTGTCTATCTGTTGCTGAGCGGCCTTGAGCATCCAAATTCAAAAAATTTATAGTAAACAAGGCTAGGGAAAGTCTCTCCCTTGGGGTGCGGCCGTGGCCTACTCCCCCTTTTTGTTTTTAAAGACATTCTTTTAATGTGCGATGAGCATGTTCTACAATGCCTTGTCCCTGAGGATTATATGGTAACCCATGAAGAAGCTGTACCTCCATCTGTTGGCAAAAAGAGGTAAAACTGCGAGCCGTATAGGCTGGTCCATTGTCAGTTTTTAGCTGTTGGGGCTTGCCCCATGCAGCCCAGGCCTCTAAGCAATGATTTATGACATTGCGTGCCTTTTCTCCTGTCAACGGTGTAGCATGTAGAATACCTGAACAGGTATCCACAGACACATGAATATATTTTTGGTTTCCAAATTCAGAAATATGTGTCACATCCATCTGTCAAACCTTTAAAGGGAGCAAACCGCGTGGGTTAACCCCAATACTAGGTGGATGGTGAAAAGTTACACATTGAGAACAATCCAGTACCACCTTTCGAGCATCTGTTCGAGACAGGTGAAATTTTTGTTGTAAGGCTCGGGCATTTACATGAAATCTGTTATGAAAACATTTTGCCCTTTCTATAGTGGAGTTTAAAAATATACATTCCATTCTGGTCCACAAATCTACTTTATTATTTCCTGCACTCAAAGGTCCTGGCAGGCCTGTATGAGCCCTAATATGTTGGATAAAAAAGTAAGCCTGTCTTTGCCAAATTAAAGTCTGTAATTGTTGAAAAAGCTGACAGACCGGACTAGAGTTCTTAATTGGTCCGGCCACTTCCAAAACTCTTACTGCATTAACGGCATAAGCTGAATCAGATATTAAATTAAAGGGAAAGGTACAATCTTTAAATACTTCTATAATTATGCTTAACTCAATTAACTGTGGGGAGCCGGGCTGAAAATGCCGCATCACAGGCTTTTGTTTCTCAATCATGTAGGCTCCACATCCTGTTTTGGATCCATCTGTAAAGATATTTGGAGCCCCCATAATGGGTTGAGACAATGTTATCCTGGGAAAAATAACAGGATGTTCCTTAAAAAAAAACCATCAATGGATGTTTTGGGTAATGATTGTCCAGCTCTCCACCAACCGCGTCTTAAAGATGGCGCTGGAGCGTCGAGCCCACACCCGGCCGTTGCTGGCAGTTCAAAACGGGATGGGAGCGGCGCGTGTGCATCCCCGCGGACGCTACGCCGCGACGAGTAGGAGGGGCCCGCGGTGAGCCTTGAAGACTAGGGCGCGGGTTTTTTTTTTTTCTTTTTCTTTTAAAGCTGTACATTTTCCCCAGATGAAACTCCTTTTGTTGCTTGGAAAAGTGAAGCACAACCGTGAGACTTCTGGACATTGCGAACTATGCTGCAATGGTATCGTACTTTTCCAAGAATCTCTCCAAAGTGCTTTTCTTAAGTTTTAAATTCTTAGAACGAAGTAGCTCATTTAGAGCCAAAAAAATTGGGTGAGAACTAGTATTTCCCGTAACGTTTTTCTGGGTACCTCTTGTACACTCTCTACAAAGATAGGCAAAAATGAGGTACCAGAATACAAAACTAATGCCCATCCCTATAGCAAGGATCATATAAAAATCCATTTTTACTTTTGGTTCACTACAATCTCCCAACTCTCCCCGCTCCATCTACAGAGGGAGCAAAGTACCCCACTTTTGTCGCGGATCCCCAATTTACTTGAGGACTTAGAAAAGTACCCGCTTTTATCGCGGATCCCCAATTTACTTGAGGACTTTCCCACTTTTGTCGTGGATCCCCATTTTACCTGAGGACTTTTTCAGTGCACTGCCCTGACTGCAAAAAGTTCTGAGTCCCTCGATGAGTTCCCCGTACGGGCCACCACTTATCACGCCCACCTCGTCCAGCAAGGAAGACGCAACTCCAGACTCTTCTTTATGCAGTTTATTCAGGAACCCTGAACAACTTTCTGACTTCTAACTTACTTCTCCTGACTTACTTCTCCCGGGGAAAGCCCGCCAGAGACTTAAATGCCCTCCTGCCAGCCAACCGCAAACTACCACGTGGTGAAAGCAGATAGGCACACACATGCGGAAGCAGGGCCAGATCTCAGCCACAGCCAAATATGGAGTTGTTTGCTCCAGAGAGCACTCACCCTCGGGATGGTGGAAGGCGGAAGCAGGCGCCATCTTTAAGACAGGGCAATCCGCAGCTCTCCACACATCAGTACTGCCCAAAGAACATGAGGACAAAGCAAAAATAACTCAGCAAGGCAGATTTTAATTTGAAAAGGGGTGTGCTGCATAGTCAGTCAGATCCAGTAAGCACACAGGACCAGACATTTGGTAGGCTTTCCTCCCTACAGCAAGAGTACTGTGTCTTTTCCCCATTGGCTGGGATCTGACCTCACAGTCTTTTCCAGTTGGTTATTTTAAAAGAATCTGCACAGAGGATTGAAGGGCTCTGCTACTCCAGGCCATCAGGTTCAGGAAAGCACCAGGGCCTTTCCTTAAACAAAAGTATTATAGGATGTGCTGGGATTAAAAGATTAGAATTCCTTGTTATAAACCAAGTTCGAGTTTTAAAGGTTTCAAAAGAAAAGACTAGTAGTTCATGTTTCTCACAATTTGATGTGCCAAGTTATTGTAAGAAAATTCCTTCCTGAGTCAAATGGTCATTATAGTTTACAAAGGAGATATCACAGGAGTGGGTCAGGACACCTGCTGCCTTCTGATCTACTGCTAGGTCAGGCTAATTGGGCTAAAACCCAGTCCAGTTGTCATTAAGGCTTTACAAAAACAGATACCACCACCAGAAATTTAGATGTCTGACATGATTGAATTACACTTTTCTTGGACTAATTGAACCAGGTGCCTCATTAAGCCATTTTGGTAAACTTTCCATTTTCTTAGTTTCACATCTTTATCAGTAGTTAGACATGGTGAGTGTAAACTCTGTGCTACACAGAGTTTCAAGCAATAAAACATCACTGAGCAGTAAAACACCACAGGGTAGCATTTTCAAGATACCTATCCAAGAAGCAAAACAAGAGGAAACTTCAAATGGCCTAAGAGTACAAGCACATTTATATAAGAATGCAGTTTGGTTATGAGAATATGACTTCTCCTTATCAATGCAACCACCTTCTGCTATGCCCACTTCTTAAAAGTTCCACTGCATGTGAATACTGCTTCTGGTGAATCCAGTAGCAACTCCTGCCAGATGATACTGGGGAAATCTGGGTCCCCTCTTGGGGTTCTTAGTCTCATTAATAAAAGAAATTAAGGGACTGGAAAGATCGCTCAGTGGTTAAGAGCTCTGGCTGTTCTTGCAGAAGACCAGGTTTGAACCCCAGCCCCAACATGGCAGCTAATAACTGTCCATGACTCCAGGTCCAGGGAACCAGATTGTAACAGAGTGACCTCATTTTTCCCTGCTTCCCACAAGACCCTGTGAAAGCTTAAGACCCCCTGGTTGGTATCTAATCTTATGCAAACATCTTGTGTGAAAGCAGAGTATCTAATCTTATGCAGAACATCTTAAACAAATAACCATTGTTAATGACCACATCTGTGTCTGTGAAGTGATAATGGTCTCTAAACAAACCATAGAGACTCCATCTCACAACAGTGACATCCTGTCTTTTTGAGGAAAGGGAACTCTGAGCTTGACATTTTGTCTGGTCTTCAAGATTGGATCTAATGCCAGGACATGTCTCAATCGGGAACAAAGGCAAAGACTAAAATGTAAACATCTGCTTCTATGGACTCAGATGGGAGTTTTGGGTTGGATATTTTTGAAGCCAACTTTTACACACCTCGTACTTGCCTATAAAAGCTGGATGCTACAGTGAATCAGGGGTGCTTCTCAGAACTTGCCCACCTAGAGTTCAGAAGTCAGCCCGGCTATAATAAAATCTACCTTGCCTTTCTTTCGCATGTGGTGACTCCTGTTTGGCACCCTATAACATTTAGAGGTCCCACCGAGATTCTTCCCCATTTTCTGGGGTCCTCGGTGAAGCCCAGAGGGAGGAACTGGCGGGGGAAGGCCACTGAGTGAAGTCTCTCAGCCGCAGCCTTCCACTCTCGGTGCTGGTCACCACCGCCTGCAAGGTAAGCACGCTTTCTTCACCAGGCTCGATATCTGTGTTCTGTCCTCTAGCCAAGTCTGTTTGGAACTTTTTCTGGTCTGTCTGTCGGTTCCCCCCACAGCCGGGTCTGCTTGGAACTTGTTCAATTCTCCCCCCTGGCCAGGCCTGTTTGGAAGTTTTTTGGTCTGGCCCTTGCAAGGTGATCTAGTAGGGGGGCTGGACACAGCAATAACTCCCTCTAGCTGGTTTTCAAGGAGACGTCCATGAAAACTTCTGGTTCTGGATAAAGATAGCTAGCATCTGGATTTGCTTTTGTTTTTCTGTTTTTTGTCTGCTGGATTTTTGTTTCTGTTGTTGTTGTGGCCTTCTCTATTTGTCTAACCTCCGTCATGGGTCAATCTTCCTCTGTCTCTACCCCCTTGAATGTATGTTGTCTAATTTCTTAAATTTCAGGGAGAGAGGAAGCGGTTTGGGCTTTCATCTAAGGCCTCTTGGCTCTGCACTTTCTGCGAATTTGAATGGCCAACCTTTTCTGAGACCTAGTGGCCTCCTGCAGGATCCTTCAACCTTTACCTTGCTTGTGGCCAGACCCCCTATATTACCACATGGCTGGACCTCCTGGAGAGTCCACTGCAGTGGTTTACAAAGTGTCAAATCTCCCCCTGTTTCATTAACCCCTTCCAGATCTGAAACAGTCTTACCAGCAGCTAAGCCTCTGAAGGTTTGTCCTCTCCTCTTATCCCACCAGGGAGCATGGAGGGGGAGGACTGACAAGTCTCCCCCACATATGGTCAAGAGTCTCTTATGCTGGAGAAAGTGTCTCAGCTCCAGTCCCTCTGGAACCAGCACCACACTTCCCCTAAGGGAAGTGATGCCTCCCTCAGATCAAGAATGTTCCATCTTTATAACTCACTCACCTACATAGGAGGAATGCCACCAGCTTTGGCAAGTTCTGTTGACCTCTGAAAAATGAGCCAGAGTCATAGAGAAACAGCTCTATCTATCTTGGGATCTGACACATTGCCCACCCAGAAGGCTGATCAAATTGAGGATGTGTTCCCTTCTACTGCACTTTGCTGGGACCCCAACCCCACTCACGATAGGGGACATTTACTTCAGTATCTTCTCTGTTGCTGGGATTATGAGCAGCTGCTAGGATGTCCACTAACTCTACCAAGGTGAGTGACACTTTGCAGGGGCCTGAGGAGTCACCAGCTGCCTTCCTAGAGAGACTTCACCAGGCCTCCATGACAGTATGTTAAAATATTAGCATTATTTTGGTCTGTTTCTGAGAGGGGTTACTTTAAGTTTTAACTTCTAGCATGGTATACTTGCTGGGTTTTAAAATGATTGTTTACAGTTTTTACATTATCTTACATTTTTACTGGTCTTTACAGGGAACTACTTTGGATTCTAACATTGTTTACATAGCATGTTTTTAAGGGAAATTGTGTTGGATTTTAGTATCTTTTAGATGGTAGGTTTGCTGATTTCTAAAAATGACTGTTTTGAAATCTTACATTGTTTTACATAATGTATTTGTCATTTTCTAAAGGAAACTTAAAGTTTTTCTAGCCAGGAGCCTCCAGGACCAGTTAGGTACAAAGTGAGATGACACCTGTGATAACTAGACCTGGGAAGCTCATGTGAATTTATAGTACTCCAGGGCCAAACCTTATGAGAGACAAGCTGCTACCATGACATAGCTACAACAGTGGGAGGTAAAGAAAAACAATCTACTTGTAGGGGAAGCTTAAAATGTGGCCTTCACTGGTCTAAATTCCTGCCTTTTTACATTGTCATCCAAAGCCTATTTTTCTCTGAAATAGAGGATTTCCCTCCATGATATTCAGCTGCTCCAAGCTTGCTTTTGTTCCTACTCCTTCATCCCCCTCTTAGACAGCTATGTCCCTTATTCTCCAGATTCTCTATTTTGTCACAATAGTGAAAAAAGTCACTTACATAGAGTAATACAAATGTATAGTAAAGGGGCCAATTCTCAGTTCATGGAAAATACAGATAGCACTCACTGCCTAAAACTCCTCAGTCAGTCATGTTTGTAAATGCTGGAGTTTGTAAACTTCAATTTGATAATGTGCTGCTATGTACCAGTTGCTTCTCTCTACCTAGTGTTTCCACTCCTCCCTCAAGACCTAAACCAAGGTTTTGGTAGGTCATTCTCTAAACTACATAAAGTGAAAATTTTTAATGGTTTTTATATTTTCTATAAGTTTTACCTGGGAACATGCAAAGTGCAATGTGTACATGGGTAATATTAGTTTAGTACATTCTCTTATGTATGCAATTTGCGTTCCATGTTCTTTTAGTAAGATGATACTGCACAGCGTTCTTCTGAGACAAATAACTGCTTTCTTTGTGACTCCTGCTGTGCCTACATGCAAAAGATCATTACAGATGGATTTGCTAACTATTGTATTCTTTCACTGAAGCAGGGGTAAGCAGGGTCATTGAACCCTCACCTGAGTATCCAGTCGCTCATCCAAGCCAGCTAGATGTAATTTTGTCCTAATCCAAAATGGTCCCCCAGATTTGGGGAGGAAATCTGGGAAAGAATAGGAAAAAAAGGACTTGACCCATAAGGTTATAGAAAAATCATCATCCACGCTAGGTAAAGAATTATTTGTAGTACAACTACTCCCAGGTCGTCCATATACTAGTCAGTAACACTTCAGTCATGTCTATGAGTAAAGTCATTCGCTCCCCAGGATGAACTTTAATGTGTTCAAACATTGGTTTGGCACTAGAACCTTAGGAAAGGGGATACACGTTGCTTAGTAACCCCAGGAAGAGAATTCTTGCAACAGAAAGACAACTGATTTCTTAATGTTATTATGCCTCATGTTATTAAGAAAAAAAAATAAGAAGGTAAAAAGA
Source organism: Eospalax fontanierii (assembly GCA_035773235.1). Lineage (NCBI taxonomy): Eukaryota > Metazoa > Chordata > Mammalia > Rodentia > Spalacidae > Eospalax > Eospalax fontanierii. Next base: position 48,521,957 of record CM069525.1, read on the forward strand.
AAATATTTTATAAAGAAGGATTTGTGTATAAGATTATGATGGCTGGATATTTCCAGACTAGAAAAGAAAAATGAGAAAGTCTATGCAAGTGATTGAAGGTCTGAGTCTTGATATGTTATGGTATGTAAAAGATAAGATAAATTATGTATAGATAATCTTAAAATTTCTAAAGTAACAGTTCAGTAAAGTACTTTAAGGAACAAAATATATGTCTAGTCAAAGTTTGTTCAAGAATGTTTGTTTTTTGCCCCAGCTTTAGCTGCATAACATACAGGAATTAAAAATACCCGCTTGGTGGATCTAACCTTCTTGGGTGTTTAACAACCATATTTAGAGGCCTATACTAATCTGGTCAGAGGGACTTGAAGGGACAAGTTTTGTCTCTTGCCCTCCAGGGTCAACTAAGTTCCAGGAGACTATGGGGCATCTCTCGAAATGTCCTGTAACTGTGACGAGTCATTTGTCCTTCTGTTCAGGGAGGTCATGAAGACCTCATCAGAAGGACTTAAACCAGTGTCCAGTCTGCAAAGAGGAGGGTCAGCATAGGAAAACATTTCTTCAGTGCTTCCAATGAAGCCCCGGTCTAGCAAGACCTTCTGACTTATCTTCACACAGATGGAACTGGTAACAGGAAGGCATAGGGGGCCAGAGGCTCCTCCAAAGCCCATGTGACCACCCTGAGGAACAGATGCTCAACTGACCTTAAAAGTAAAGAAAAACTGGTTTATTTAGCCCACCTGTATGGTCTTAAGCACCCAAAAGGAAAGTATAAACAAAAATTAAAATGGTTGGTATGCTTCTTTAAGAGTACAAGGAATTGTATTTTCCAGACATTATGTTTAAGTTCACATAGGATGTTATTTACACAATTTCTCACTAATATTTTTTGTTGTTAACAAGAAAATTCTACTCAGGTGTAAGATTTCAAAATCTTGGCCTACTTCAACACTGCAGTGTGTACCTACTGTCAAGTAAGGCAAGCCCATTTAGCACGTATGCTAATTACTCTTGCCTTTACTTCTTCACGGCTCCCAGGCACCAGTCAAGGACTTTCTTTTCTCCCTACAGCTAACAGTTATGCAATTCGGGGGTCTTTTAGATAGACCCATTGAAGGGGTACCACAATTGCCACAACCTACGTCCCTATTCAGCGCTAAAGAAGGCAGAGAGGTCAGCGCCCCAATCCCCTAATGGCAATTAAGGTGACCTCTTCAGAGGGTAGTGTAATAAAAACAGGAGGTAAAATTGGACTAGGTAGTATTGGGTAAAAAGAACCCCCCCTCTGCCTATTTTGTAGGCATTTCACTATGGGAAATAACCACACTGAGATTAGAACCCTAAGTGTGAGAGCAGCCACTTCGTAACCTGACCTCTGTCCCTGAAGTCCCCAAACTACCCTAGGCTTGGGAAGGCTTGAGGGACTGGGACTGGGCCTCTGTGCAGGAAGCTATAAAGTTACAGTATTCAGCCCACTGTAATCATTCTTATTATCTAAAGACCCTAATGGCGGGACTACCCGCTATTACTTGGTCCCGCCCAAGGGAAAGATAAAAAATAAGAAGAAAAAAAAAAAAAGAACAAAGGCAACATTGAACCTGACTCAGAAAGGTGGACACCTCCAACAGACCTCTTGAGAACCTCTTCATGGCCTGTAGGGCCTGCACTACGGGATGGGAATTCTGGGAAGAAAATGTACAGTTATGTCCTTAAAGATCTAATTATTCCGCCTATCACTGTAGGTTGGCTTAAGGTGAGCTTGCCTTGCTGAGGGTGGTCCCTCTTTCCTGAGTGGTGATAACTTTGTCAGGTCATTGTGCATCCAAATGGTCTCCATCCAGGACAGAGCTTCTATTCTCTTGACCAGAAGGAGTTTTCCGTTAATGGGCCTTACTGCTACTCTAACATTCCTCCCTCCTGAAATCATTTAGGAACTAGATCAGAGAACAAAGCCCAGAAAGGCTCATGACATCTCTGGCTTCTGGCAAGGACAAGGCTGCTGAGAGGACAAAGGACATCTCTGGCTTTTAGCCAAGAAAGAAACTGGTTACTTTTCTCTGAGTTTTTTTTTTTTTTTTTTACTGTAATGTGCCTAATTTCTTCTTCCTGTTCTCATCACCTTTAAGCTACCACCATGGCTGACTCCTCTGTCTCATCATTGCCTTGCCTTTCTCTGGTTCTCTACATCTATTTACTTGTCTGTCCCTCAAAATCTCTACTTTGAAGACTAATAAAGCTTACCCAAAACGTGTGACATATTTCCCAACTCCATTTCCTGATCTATGACTTACTCTAAATTTCCTCTTTCTCCTCTTGTCCTTCAAATCTAAAACAGTTCACATACTTACAGTCTTCCAACCATTCTCCCAATCCGAGGGGTTACTTTATGTCTGCTCTTTTTCCTTCATTCATTCTTAGAGCCAAGCATCTGAACATGCCAACTTGTCCTGTGTGCACGTCTCCGTTCAGCACCACTACTGCATTTTGAACCCACAGCCACATCAGTTCACCTTACTTCATTCCCTTGGAGTTATTTTTTCACTCTCTCTTGCTTAGAGAGTGGCCTCCTAACAGGTCCCCTTATTTCCAGAATCATCTCCCTCCATTTCATCCTGCAAGCCACCCTTGGAAAAGCTGATCCTGAGACTAGAGTATTTCCTTTCCTCTGCTACAAAATCATCATTGGCGTTCCAAAGGATGAATGCCAATCATTTCACCACAGCCAACTATTAGGACTTGTGATCAAGCCTCAGTATCGGATTCTTAACTTACCAAAGGCATATCTGATCCCCCAGACTTGGGATCTCACTGGGGCCCTCCATTCATATCTACATAGCACTGCCCACAGCCTACTGTGTTCATACTTGACTGGTCTCTGCACACCATTGATTAACATGTTGTTAGCTAAAAAAGCAGCATCCAGATCCTAAAAGCCAAAGTTCCCCTATCAAACATGATGTTACTATTTGACATGGCTCTCCTACAGAAAATATTTTCATGTTAGCTGTGGTGACCTCGCTGCAGTGGCCAACAATCTGGACAACTACTCTGAACAGTAGGATCTCTGGTTTCATGAATGCCCTATACCTCGTCAGGGATCAGCATGAATAAAACTGCAGTAAGAATGGGCAGGTATCTGAGCCAGAGAGAGCTTGGGGTACGACCCATACCATCTCATCCTAAGAGGCGTCCATCCCCCAGTACTTGCTTTTGTCACTGAGGTTATTAGTCACATGATGTTCCCCTCTAGTTAGCCTCTTCATGCAGTGTTCTCCTTCCATGGCTCCTTGTTATTCATTTCATGAGTCACCAAACCATCCACCAGGTAGCCCCAGACCCAGAGGAGAGGCAACCAGGGTGGACAGGAAAATAAATGCCAGGCTCTTGATGGCAACAAACAGCTTCAAACACCAGTATTGCAGAGGACACAAAGCAGTGCATTATCCAGAATCCAGAATTCTAGTAGCCGTGCCACTTTGAGTTCCAGGCAGAGGAGCATTAGAGACCGGGTATTTGTGTCATCTCAAAATCCAGTGCTGATACCCAACTCATTCATGTGATGGTATTAAAAGATAGGCTCTTCAAGAGGTAACTGGTCATGGGGGAGTGTGCTCGTGAAAAGGATTTGTGTCACTATAAACATCATAAGAGAGCCTGTGTCTGCCCCCCCCCAACCCCCGCTGTCTGCCATGTGGTGACACAATAATAAGTCAGCAGTCTGCAACTAGAGGAAGGCTTTTCCTGGAGCCTAGCCATGCTGTCACCCTCATGTTGGACTTTGTCTTCTAGAACTGTGAAGAATAAATTTGTTTTTTATGAACCATGCCACCTGTTAAATCTTCTTACAGTAGCCCAAACAAAGATATACGGGTTCCGAGAAAAGTTGAGCTATCTGCCCTTCTTTGTCTAGTCCTTTCAACCAACAGGTCTCCCACTCATTTTGTAGCAACCAGTGGGTGCTAGTGAGTTACAGATGCCACGAGTCTATTCAGGCAACTTTTTCTGGTTTTCTTTGCAGATCCTTCCTCTGTCTTGTTCCTTCTCTTAATGACAGTTCATTGATTTGATAGACTACTAGTGTTTATTTCCAAGTAGTGACTTCTGGATTCACGGTCCTGAAATATTTGCTAACAAGGTAGCATAAATACAAAATAATGTCGCTTCAAAACAATTTGTCTTAAATTGCTTACCAGAGTTACTATTTTAAACACATGCCCACTGAAAGAAAATGGAATGTATATATTACCAGACAAATGCAATAGAATCACCAATTATGGATAATCTTTTAGACATTCTCCATATTTCCTGGGTTTGGGGACAATACATTTAGGTGATATTTATAACCCAAAAATGTTAAAATGCTATTTTGAGTTTGGTTAACACCACGCATTGCTCTGTGTCATTGGCCTTCTGGTCTTCTGTAGCCTAGGATTTCAGTCTGTAATGTCCTAGGACACATTGCTCCTGGAGTTAATGTTCTCTGCCGTTCTCTAGAGCTGTCCCAGGTTCTAGCATTTGGAAGTCGATAGGTCAGTTTTTCAGGGGACAAAGATTTTGACTTTGTGGGAGATGAGCGTTTCTAGCCAAACGATTGTTATTAACTAGAGTCAACTTCATCTAAAAAGTAGGTGCAATAGAAATTTTTTTTTGTTGAAAATGAAGACTGAGTACTGGAGAGAGGACTCAGGGATTAAGAGCACTGGCTGCTCTTGCAGAGGATCCAGGTTCAATTCCCAGCACTCACATGGCCACAAACAACCATCCGTAAGTCCAGATCCAGGGCAATCCAACGCCCTCTTCTGATTTCTGCTGGCATTTCACAGCATAGGTGCACTTATATACAGGCAGGCCATACGTTCAAACACGTAAAAATGATATGTAAAATGAAAGAGTTCACTCAAAATTCTCTCTTCTCTCTTAATAAGGATGGACACCACGTGGTTAAGGTGGTACATCTCGCTCAACCCCACCAGGGCCTCCCCCTCAATGGATTTGTCATCTGCTGTCTGAGTTTGATCTCTGAGAATTATAATTGCCTTGCCCGGTACCCTCATTACTCAGAAGGAAATGAAGTGCTTGGGATGGGGTGAGGCAGATGGATCACATGTTTAACAGAGGACAAAAATTTTCACAAATAAAGGGACTGCAAGAAAGGGTTTAGCCGCCGCTTAGATCTGGATCGTCCTCCAAAGGTGCCTGTGCTTAGTCTTGGTCTTCAGACTTCAGGCTATGTTGCTGCTGGGTGGTGTCTGAACACTTTGGAGTTGTGGCCTACTAGGAGAAGGTATACCATTGGAAAGAGCCATTGCAGGGTCCTGGGAGGCTCCCGCCTCTTCCTCTCTCTCTTGGCTTCATGGCTGCCATGAGTGAGCAGCTTGGCTCTGCTGTGTGCTCCCTGCCACAAGGTTCTGAATCACAAACAATGAAGCCAAATGACCATGGACCAGAAACTGTCAAACCATGATCCAGAATAAATCTTTCTTCCTTTTAAGGTTCGCCCCTCCCCCAGATGTTTTGTCACCGTGAAGGAAACACCATCATGACTCAAACGGCTCATGGACAGTGGAAACCTACCTCTGACTGGAAGAGGCACTGGGAAAACTAAGGGTGAGAAACAAGTGACAAGGAGAGATGGGAACAGAATGCTCCGAATGCTTTGGTCTCATTCCTAACATGCATTTGTGGGAGAGACTCAGAAACACATCTGGAGGAGAAAGTAAGGTGACATGAAAGGATAAAATATACATACAGTGCTCTTTCGGAAAACACTACATACAAAACCAGAAAAACAAAGTGTAAACTCAGAATTTCTCTCATTGGAACTCAGTCACATCAGACGCATCTTAAAGCACTTCACCTTCACGCAAAATTCAGGCTATACCAGAGGGACATACAGTGTTCCAAGACAGCCAAGGGGAAGGAAGAGCTGAATGCTGTTGGATGGGAATGCCTCCTCGAGAGAACTCATCTGACTTGTGCAATGAAAGATAAATTCATAGGAAAGGAGTAAGTCATGGAGACAGGTTTGGGGATATCCTATGCCAAAACGTTGAGATGTTTTCTCTATTTCCAAGAAAAAATGAGGAGTCAAGAGAAAAGATGACTTTTCTTGTGCTGGGCATGTAGCTCTGTGGTACAGGGCCTACTTGCCATGCATAAGGCCCTGGCTTGGATCCCTACCACTACCAAAAAGTAGGAAAGAAATGTTTTAAAATATGTCGTTTGCTGGGTATTCGGGATTGCGTTCTATTTGGCATTTCAGCAGCATGGCCACCAGGTGGAAGCACTGCCTTAGACACTGTGTATCCTAGAGACACTACATCCTTTGACCTTTAGGTTTCATAAATCTCTAATTAACACACAGGGACTAGGTTCAGTCTCTAGAATAGTCACAAAGTCCTGTGAGCTAAGATTATGTAGGCTGTAGATGCACCTGTATAATGTCTTCAGAGGACGGTGATGGGCTGAAAACGTGGCATCTTCTCTGAAGATTCTTAGGCTAGGAAGCACCTAAGCAGGGTAAAGCATTAGTTGGGCCTGTCAGTGTCAAAGTCTTCTGAGTATTTGAAGTAGTGACTAGTCATGAAGGAAGCAGCATCCTAGGATCTCACTGAACCTAGGATCTCACTTAAGATATCTGGCTGGCGGAACAATGACATCACAAGTCCCCTCTAGTCATAGAGTCTCAATCATGTGAGACCTGGAAAAAGCCTCACACATTTGGGTCCAGTCCTTCCGCTTTGAATGGCCCAAGTCCCCCTTGAGACCTGAAGGACTGACTTCCCTAGCTGTACAACTGTTGCCTAAAGCCAGCACTTCTGAAACTTCCATTCACTGAAGAAAGCTGCCCTGTGTATATTTCCATTCCCAGGCCTTCATGCATTCAATGATTGCTTTATTAGGGAGTGCACATTCTGATTCCTGGCTGCAATTTGGAAGGGCCATCCAATTTCCAGAGTTCTCAGTGGGGTCACATGGAGCCGGTGTTAGCGTTGTATCACATTTTGTCTTCTCCTTCAACCCAGTCCTGCACCTCCTCTCATAGGTGTTGATTCAGGGTGTGTCCACAATAGTTTTTCAACATAGTTAAGTTCTGGTTTAGAGTCCACCTCCCTGGGAAACCTAATCTTACCTCTGTTTTATTTGTGGATGAGTTTTGGATTTCAGGTAAGAGCATAAGTCTTAAGACCACTGTACTTGAAGACATGCTGCAAATTAAATGCTCCAAACTCCCCCTCCCCCACAAGTCCCTCTCCTGTTTTTAAAGTAGCTATAAAGGCACATTAAGGGAGAACTCCTTCTGGTCAAGAGAATAGAATCTCTGGCCTAGGTGGAGACCTAACATTCCAGTTGGATCAGCTCAATCCCATGGCCAGGAGACCAACCTTCAGGAAAGAAGGAACACCCCTAGAAAGGCAAGCTCAACTTAAGCCAATGTAAAGATAGGTGGAATAATTATTTCCTTAACAAGATACTGTACTTTTCCTTTCCAGAATTTCCTACCCCTAGTGTGGTCCCTACAATCTGAATTGCCATGGGGCTCAGGTGGGTCTGCCCACATTTCTGAGTCCTAGCTCAGAGGTGTCTCTTTCCCTTTTTTCTTTTGCCATGCCTCTTTCTGTCAGATGCTGGCCAGAATGTAAATATTACTTTTTCTGATACTTTGGGCTTCCTTACTTTTCCCAAAGGCCCCTCTCGACCATGTCGTTGCCTGTCTCCACCTGTCTGATCTGCATATGGGCTTGACTCAAGTGGCATGGCATATTTTCTGGACAGCTGCTGAGATTTAGAGCTTGCCTGCCCCTGGGGTGCTTTTCTTTTAAATTCTAAGGAAATTGTCCTTCACCTTCCCTTTGAGTCCATTCTTAAATTCTTTTATTAATGATATGAATAACCCTAAGAAGGTACCCCAATTTCTTCTGTACCACTTATGAATAGACATGTCTGTCTTCTTCCCTCCTGGATGCCTAGGTCCCCTATACGGTAGGTCTTCCACAGACGAGTGTTCAGTGATCCAAGAAATGAACACTGACCCTTAGACTGCAGATAAAGACAGAAATACCATCATCTAGCTCTCAGGCAGCTAGGGAGGTTAGGTTGCAGATCTTGATGGCTCTGGCCAGATATTTTCTTCACAAACTCCTAATGGTTATCAAAGAAAACATTGCCACCAGTCACCACTGAGAACGGCAGGGAGCTTTAGCGCTGCATGGCCACCTCTGCTAGCCACTGGGCACCGAGACTACATTGATTCCATAAGACTGTCAAACTCATAATAGAAACCCAAACTATCTTTGTGAAACTTTACTGGAAGTACACAAATATTGAGGCTGGAGGGATGGCTCAGCCGTTAAGAGCACTGGCTGTTCTTGCAGAAGACCTGGGGATCTATTCCCAGCACCCACATGGTGGCCAAAAACCACCAGTACCTCCAGTTCCAGGGGATCCAACGATCTCTTCTGGTCTCCTCAGGCACCGAATGACACAGGTGTACCTACATACATGCAGGTACACATAAAAAAATAAAGAAATCATTGTGGGTGTGTCTCCATCTCCAGCACGGCTGTTGTGCTCCAGCCATGCCAGAGAATGGAGGACGATGGAACGGGACCTCAGGTGGCTCAGAGTGCGGGGGGAGGAGTTCCCTCCCGGGAGACTACGTCGGTGGGTAGTTTGGTTATTAGAGCCAATGCAGGGGCTTACATAGGGAGGCCTCCTGACCGTTACAGAAGGCGGGAAAGTTAAAGTGGGGTTTGGGGGTAGAGGGTGGGAAGGCTGTGGAAGTTCAGGAACGAGGAAACGAAACCCAAAAACCTGGTTCTGGTCTAGGGTGGGGGAAAGGAAGAGTCATATCACATCAGGCAAAGCAGGTCAGACACCTGCCATCCCTTTAGGGTATCAGGAGTTGCTTGCCTTGCTCAGTAACCAGATCCCCACAAATCATAAAGCTTTAAAAAGAATGCGAATATTAAGAAAGACACTGTCATTAACGTTGAGATATTGAAACAAAACTAGAAGTAAATACTTCTGCCTCGAAACCCCTTACTAAATAAAGATAACTGGAAAGTGCCTATTTCTGGGCCCCTACTTTCCAAACTCTCAAATCAGAGTCTATGATCATTTGGCTCAAAGGTCAGCATTTATAACACATCTTCTGAAATTTGAGACTCACTGGTTTGTCATTTCAGAAGCCCAATATGGAAGGCCTTCCTGCCAGTCTCTCACTTCAGGGCCAATGCCTAGGACCATCCTAATTAAACCATCAGTTCTTTGATTGTCAGTATGTGTGAAAATCCTTAAAGTGACCTGAAGTAGTCAGACTGACTTGGCTCCAGTGGAGATTTTTGGATAGGCAGGTGACTCAGATGACTGACAGCTGGCAATGCCAAAGATCCAGCAGTGGATCTTTGTTTGATGACATTGAATAGGCCCTAGGGATGACCACCATGCTTCTCTACCAAAGGCAACAGTTGCATATAAGAACTCCTCCGCATGGAAAAACCATCCGTGATTTTGCTCTGGAAGTCTGGGGAGGTCATGAGATACTCCTTGAACACTCTTCAGTTTTTCAGTCTTCCACGTGGGTTCCAAGGTGTGTGTGTTTTGTTCTCTTAAGGTGTTTGAGCAAAGCCTACTGTTACTGTTCCCCGTATCTACTAGCAGAGGAATGAAATTGATTCAGGCTTACCTTTAACCCATGGATGAATGTGATTTAGTCAGGCTAGCCCCCTTGCCAGATATCTGTGTGGCTTAAACCTCATTTCCTATTTTATTGCCAGTTATGTTAACTGGCCTAACAGAAATGAGGATATTCTAAAAGACATCCATGTCCCTCACTTTGGCTATCAGACTATGAAACAATGGACCCCAGGAAACTGGAATTTTTCCTATTAATATCATGCTGACAGAAGAAAAAGACTAAAGTCAGGACCAAGCAGGTGGGGATCATATCTCTTGGAATGAGATTTACACCTTGTCAGTCCACCTTGCAGCACTAGAGCTGAGACAAGACTACACCTCGAACAGAAGGGCTTACTTATGCATCCCTCTGGAAACCTCCTGTCGGGGTCCCAAAGATGGAATCATGGGAGGGTTTGCTGGATCTCTTTGTCCCCCTCATGTGTAAACTTTTGGAGACATACATGATCTTTTCCTCTGTAAGACAGTGCTTACTCATTAACTTATTTTCCACCACAAAGCTAACATTAAGGAAATGCTTATCGTTTATCCATGGAGAGTATACTCTATTAACTCACTGCAAATTTACTTGTCCAAAATAATCATTACACAATAATCATCCCGGGACGGAGACATAGCTCGATGGTAGAGTACTTGTCTGACATTCTCAAGTATCCCTAGCACTTCACACCCTATCATCACCATGACCACCACCGCCAATATCATCTGTTCACAATGACTAGGAATGGAAGGGGAAAGAGAAATCTTTGTTTAAAATGTCTCGGTACCCCACTAGGCATTTTTGATGCATTTTCATGTTAAAAAAATCCCTCAACAACCTTATAAGGAGGTAATTTGAGCTTCACTTTGCTCAATGGCAATGAATAACTTTCCCAAAGTCACAGAGCCAGGAGATAGCCTAAAAACTCACCATGTATTCAGTATATCAGTTGTGTCTTCACAGAGTATTCTAGTCATCATCTTGGGAGGGTCTAATTTTAAAAAAAGAAAAAGACACGAATATAGAAAAACAGAGCTGGACTGCTAAACCGGCATTGGGTACTAAGTAAAGGAGGAATAATGTGGTCACACCCTCAGGTGTTCCTTTGGGAAACTGACATACACAAACTAGTCACACCGATGGTCAGTCTTTCAGGAGTCGTGTTGAAATGCTGATTTCACATCTGGGCCTTCCTTTGGATGGTGGAATTGCGGGTGCAGGTTCAGTCAGTGGGCAGTGCTTCAGAGGTGTGGTCTCAGATGGCTGGTCATACCTCCAGGCAGTCTTCCAGGAGTCTGATTGTGAATGCTGGCCTCTACCCTGATGTCCAGTGTGTCACTTGGAGCCCGTGTCTATGTTTCTCTGCAGACGCCGGCTCTGACTAACTTTATACCTACTGCATAGCTCTTAGTTCGAAGTTTCTTTCAGCTAGTCTAGGAGTGTTCTGCTGGCCAGGTTTCAGCATGTAGTCCTTTGACACTTGCTTTGAATTTTCCTAGAGTATAGTTCACACAGGGTCTGGAACAGAGTCATTTTCAAAAATATTTTTATTTCTTATATATTTTTGTCTGTAGGAAAGGAGAGAGAGAGAGAGAGAGAGAGAGAGGGAGAGAGAGAGAGAGAGAGGGAGAGAGAGGAGAGAGAGACAATGTCACCGTACACATGAGAAGGCCAGAAGACAAATCATACTGCTTGCTTCTCTCCTTATACCATGTTGGTCCCAGATAGCAAACTTAGATTGTCACGCTTGTTGACCGGCACCTCTACCCACTGAGCCATCTGGTTGCCCATTGCAAGGGTCTTTTAAAAAGGGCTTCCCACAGACCTCTCACAGTGGAATGCCCAGTGTCAAGAAGAGAAGGTTTATCTGGCCTCTCTCCTTCTTGCCCACTGCCATGAGATAGTTAATCTCAGTTAAAGAGATTTGAGCTATTGTATTAGTGCAGCACACAGGTGTTGATAAAAAATTGCTGCTCTCACCTCAAAAGGAATAGGAGAGAGTTTGTCTGGCTGGAGACATTATGAGTGATCAATGGCTCATCAACACAGATTCAGGTTGCTCCAAATAAAATGTTCCGACATGGCAACAGTTTCATGATATTTTTGTAGTTTCAGAACAAGAGAAAGTAATAAATCAAGGGACTTTTCAAATTAGTTGGTGCAAACATCAGTTAGATGAGCTGCAGCAATGTGCTAAATCTCTGCTACAAGTTATAGATGCTATCTGCTAACACAATTAGTTTTCATGTTAGTGGAAGCTAGTGGTCTGGTAAGTTAACACAGCCCAAAGGTTTGATATGATAGTCAGAAGGGCATTACATCGGGCACAGGTGGCAATGAATGGCTATTAAGAGAGTTAAAGATTGCCCAAGATAATTGGCTCTGGAACAGCAACATTCAAATGCTCCACAATCACAAAGAGCAGTCAGTCACTCTTGGAGACTCTGTAACATATGTGTAAGTTTTTTTTTTCTGGAAATTTCAGTTCATGCAGTCATGCATGCATATATGCATCACTGAGAAAAGTAGGGCTACCATACAAATAGCCTAAATAAAAGCAAAGGCACAGGAATGAGAGTTTATGTCTGCATACTTATTTATCTTCCTTACCTTTTTTCTCTGTAGATACCGAAAGCCATTCATGTGCAAGTCCAGGCTAAGTATGAAAAGAAGACAGCAGTGACTTCCTCTGGTGGGGTGCCCTTTTGTAACTGGCCTGCCTGGCAGAAATGAGGATGTTCTGAAAGGAATGGGGACAGTAAAATGCTGAAGCCTGGGCCAGCCACCCATGTAGAAAACTTGTCTCCCAGGAAGATATCTGCACCCCCAGATCACCTTGCACGGGAACTGGAGCCAAGACAATGATGGGACAATGATGTACAGTACTACACCTTGAAGGAAATGCTTAGCTCATAACTCTGGTCCTCTACTCAGGCTAGAACCCTGAAGATAGACTTGACTCAGTTGGAAGGGTGGGGAAGGTTCTCTTTGTCTTTGTGCCCACTGTGGCCACATTAAATAACCTCCATTTTCTGCTTTTCACTATTATTTTGGCTCTTTGGATTGACATGATACACATGGGTGGCCTAGTGTGGCCCTTTAGAGCTGCCAGACCATAGCCTCTAACCCTAATAACTCCAGTAACACTTTATTCTGGAGTGATGAATCTAGGATTTTATTCCTGGAAGGTCTAGAAAAGTGTGAATTATTAGCAATGCATCCTGTGGACTTTTCCACTCTTCAGACCGAAAGGGTCATGAGAAGGAAATGGAGCCTCTCATCCCCAAATCTCACTTTCTGAGATTCCAGAATCTCTGTACAACTAACAAAATATTATTAGAATGCTTACGTAGATATGATACTGTGTGTTTAAAGAACGATTCCTCTTTGTCCCTTTTTTCCTCTGGTTTGTGAGATATTTCACAAATGTTAAAAGAGCAGCCATGCTAAAGACTCACGTGTAGATGATTTTTTTTCCCCAACTTTAAAACCCGTAGTTTTCTGAGAATCCCATCAACAATATTATGAACCTTGCTTAATGAGAACATATGCCTTAATATCCTTGGGAACTATCATAATGTGGATTTCTTTGATCCTGGTCACCTATGATTTTATCTTATTAGCCTATAATATTGCCTAAAGCTCTTAAGAAGCCATCCATCCTATCATCATCATCAATAACAACAACAGTTCCTTAGAAATCTTTCTAAGAAAGGAAATTTGAAAAGTACTAAAATTGTCAAGATACTTCAAGGAAAGTCTTAAGGAACCTAGATTCATATTCATAATCTCTCTCTCTCTCTCTCTTTCTGCCCTGTCTCAATAAATTCCAAATTCCAAAATTCCAATTCTGCTCCAATTGACTCCTCCTAAAATCCTTTTCACAGAGAAGACAAGAATCCCAGCTTTACCTAAACAAAGGTCTCCGTAATGGATGCCTTGGGGCTCATGCTGGTTATAACACAGACTGTGTCTCCTGCTACAGCTGACTCCTATAGTTTTCAGAATTTTACCTGCATCTTGTCTCAAGGTTTAAAGGGGTTGAGTGATCGACTTGATGGGTGTGTAAAACTGCGGTGCGCATATGCAATATGGTTAAAGTCAATGGCAACGGGGATGGAGGCACAGCTTCACACTGCCACTTGCAAGCTGCCTGAGGCTTTCCTTTCCAAAGACCCCCACTTGGGCAAAATTGGACACTTAGCCAAACTGTTAAGTAGCTACACATGCATTGGTAACCTTGAAGGCCATTGAGGACCGACCCTTGTCTCATGGTCTGCTTTAGACCCCACCTCCCATTTCGTTTGCAACAGTTGAAAGGCAAACAGATGTTAACCCCACTTCGTAGGCCTCTCTGGTCAAAGAAGTAATATCTCTGGCGCAAAGTGGAGACGTGATATTCTGATCTGCTTCAAAGATTAGTGCATCACATACTATTGATGCACTTAAGAGTTTAATTCAGCTGGACAGTAGTTAATCACCTGGCCAGTAGTCCATCCCCCATGAAAGCTGATTCACATAAAGATAAGCTTAAGGTGAGGGCAAGAATAACTCTCCCCTTAATGAGACAGTGTCGTAATCTTTCCCAGAAAATCCTCCTCCATGCAGCTAGTTATAGAGCCTCTGCAGTGCACCTACCCACTTTTCTGAGTCAATCAGAAAAACATAACAAGACCTTTCCAATTGGTCTTGAACTTCTTTTTGTATCTGCTTCTAAACTCTTTTACTAAAGAGACTAAGAAGCCAAAAGGGAGAACCCTGGTTTTCCTGGAAATAAAACGAGAGAATTTCAAGATGAACCAGGATGAAGTAGAGTTGGAGGTTATTAAAAATGAAAGAAAAAAAAAAGAAAGGAAAGAAGGAAAGACTAAGGGAGGGAGGAAGGAGGAAAGACATTCAGAGAAATAATAGGATACATCCTAGAGCCTAGGGGTGGCCTGTTCAAAGGAGAGTCAAATTTAAGTGTCCTGGCCTCTTGGGTTACATCTCAAAGGGTTGATTTTTTTCTTGTTTTCCTTCTTTTCAGTAAGTGAGATGGTGCTACGGGGATTAATAGTCTTGGAAGCTACTGAGGATGTATATTTCCCTGGTGATACTAGAAAGGCAAACCCATCAGCTATGCCAGTCCTTAGGATTTAAATTACTGCATGAAATGGTAGAGGTATCTAGGCTTTGTTGAAGCCCTGAGGAGAAAGCAATTTCTTCTTGGTCAAAAGAATAAATAATTCTATCTCTGGCCCTGGGTGAAACACCCAACATTTTAAGATACCCAAAACATTGCATACTATTGTCTCCCCCATTTAAAAATGGTGTGTCTAGCTGGGCCTGTCAATCACCTTGCCAGGCAGGAGTCTTCCCCCCTGGGAAATTTGTGTCTTCTGAAGACATGCTAAGGAACTGGAGGATTAATTACTCTCCCATTGAAATAATGGGCTTATCCTTCACAGGAACCTTCCTTTGAGGCAGA
The DNA here is from genome assembly GCA_035773235.1 of Eospalax fontanierii. Lineage (NCBI taxonomy): Eukaryota > Metazoa > Chordata > Mammalia > Rodentia > Spalacidae > Eospalax > Eospalax fontanierii. The sequence continues at coordinate 48,537,100 of CM069525.1, forward strand.
CCCTTGAAGAGCTTGCATCAAAGAGCACTGCAGAGCCCTCCCTGCTTTTCCCTCTTCTGAGTTACAACAGAGAATACAGGTTTTAAAAGCTGCCCTCTACTGGGGAGGCAGCTGCCAAGATTTGCCGCTTGCCTGCCCTGCTGTTCTGGGGGGTTTCTTTTTGTTTTTTATTTTTCCTCTCACACTTAATGAAATTGTCCTTGATCTTCCTTATGTGTCCATTTAAAAATTCTTTTATTGAAGAGACTGAGAACTCCAAAGAAAAGCTTGGTTTTCCCATTAGGAAACGCACCAATGCATTGTTTCGGCCTGGATGAATGAATAGTGTATGTCACTGTTTTGATTTTCTCTGGCTAGGTGGGAGTTGTTTTTTTCGTGGTCTGAGTAGTGCTATATAACAGCTCCTGTGTTGGTGGGCAGCTCTTGTGAGTATTTCCTTGGATGACTGATGTTTACACTTCTGAAGTTAGTAATATTCTTTCTTTTCGTGAATATCCATGTAGAAACAAACAATTTCGTGATGGCATACCTGGGATCTGAAAGTTGGCGGCAATGATGGATGGAGGAGCAGCCTGGTGTGAAGAGGACTCACGCGCATGTCTTTGCTGCTCTGTGCCCTCACCTTCCTGGCCCTCCCCTGCCTGCGCACCCCCACGCCCCGCCCGTGTGGCCCCCACAGGCCCCGCCCACCTGCCAACTGTAACTGAAGCTTGTGGGGGAGGGTGACAGCATCAGGACCGTACCCAGAGGCTCCAGTCAGCCACTCCGTTCTGTCCCAGCAACTCTGGTCGAAATGGCTGTGGAGAGTTGATCTGGGTCTTCCGAGGGTTCTGCACCCCCTGCTGTGAAGAGTCTGAGGATTCCCAGTTTCTCTGTGGGCCCGAGAAAGGCTGCTGGGCCTAGAGCAGCAGCGAGGCCTGAGGCCTTCGCCCTCCTCGTCAGTGGCTGGGCTTCCTTCACGCTGTTGGCATTCCTGAGCTGGACAGCAAGGTCTGAGGCTGGTTGCCATCCTCATCTTGGGAGCGAGGCCTGTCGCCGTTGCCCTCCTCAGCTGGGCTTCAGGGCCTGCCAGTATAGTGCTCCTCAACGAGGCCTGAAGCGGTCACCCTCCTCATCTTGGGAGCCAGGCCTCAGGCTGCCACGGTCCTCAACTGGGCAGTGAGGCCCGTGGCCATCCCGCTCCACAGCACTCGGGTGTCCGACCGGCCTGCTGAGGCCTAAGATGGCGACCCTCAGCCCCTTGCAGTCACTGAGGAAAGAAGGAAGCGGTGTGCCCCATCTGCATGGACTATTTCAAGGACTCCGGGTCTCTCAACTGTGGGCACAACTTCTGCCGAGGGTGTGTGACCCAGCTGTGGGACCAGGAAGATGAACGGGACCAGAACCAGCATACTGCAAGGGACATCTTAAATCGACAGGTTATATATGGGAGGTATGTCGAACAGAACTTGTTTTGGCACCGAGAGCATGTTGGACGCAGGGTGAGTGATGGCCGTAGAAGGCCTTGGGGCAGCATGGTTTCTGGGTGGGAAGACCAGGAGGACACTCGGAGCAATTTCGGAGGAAGATTCGTAAACGACCTGAGAATTAGTGTCTTTCCAGAAGAGAGGGTGGAAGAACACCGCCACCAACACGACCACCAACATCATCACCACCACCATCACCACTACCACCACCACCACCAACACCGTGATCGCCAATGCGGCCACCAACACGAATTCCACCGATACCGGCACCACAGCCAACAACGTAACCCCAACTCCTACCACCACCACCGCCACCAATACCACCACTGTGGGCACCAACATGACCACCACCGATGACACGCCCACCACCGCCACCATGAGCTTGTGCATCGACACCTGTATCCAGATAACCAGTTGCATTCTCCACCACTCCCTTCACAAGTCTTCACTTGCCCCCAGTGTCTAAAGAGCTTTCCAAGTCCCAGCTTTCGTCCTAATTTTCAGCTGGCCAACATGGTCGGTATAATTCGCAAGATGTTCCCCACTTCTCCAGGAAAGGAGCAGAAGAAATGCTCCAAACACCAGGAAACCCTGAGATTGTTGTGTGAGGTGGATCAAAAGGCCATCTGTGTGGTGTGCAGAGAATCCAGGCACCAAAACGAAAACCCCCTGGTGCCACATAGCCCCAGTGCTGTCCCAGCTTTGAGAACAAGTTAAGGACTTCCAAGCTTCATTGACTTTGGCAGTCTTAAATCAGGATGAGGGTTGGGGGTGGTGTTCAGTAGCACAGTGCTTGTTTGCCTGGCATGCTGCTCCCCCTTCCCCCACAAAAAAAAACCCACTTTAGCTAAAGACTGTAAAACTTCAGATCTTACCCATCATCAGTTCGTTCTTTGTGGCTGTTAGCTGAGATTAATTTACTCATGGGAATAAAGAAAACTGCTTTGCCTACCTTTAAAATAAGACTTTCAAAACTGTTGGATGTGTTGTTTGCCCGAGCCTGGTGGTGTTTGACCACTGAAACAATTTTTGAATCTCTATTAACTGATTTAGGGAAATATTTAGAGGAGTCTGTGTTGATAGTACTATAGTAAAATGCCATGCTTTATATTTTTGACAAAAGTAGAAGAAAAGTGGTATTCAAGATACACTGTAGCATCAACTTCTGTTGATTGCAGGATATCTGCTGCAACTCTTCAGCTGTGTTGTCATCATAAACTTAGGAAAAACAGCACACTGTGTTCCAGTTTGCTTTTGAAGTTAAGAAGGACTTTCAGTGTTGCCTGCTGGAGGTGAAGGTCCTTGGTGGTTGTCAAAAACTAAACAAAACAAAAAAAATGAACAGACATTAGGGACATAACAACCCCAATATTGGAGCACCAGTGAAAGAACTGGAAATTTGGAACTTCGAGACATTAAAACCTTCAGCAAAGTTTTAACACTGGGGCTGACCTGCGAAATGCACTGGCTCTGAAACGGCAATAGGCAAATACCAGCATTACTCCCACTGTGTGAGGTACTTGAAGCATAACTTGCCAGAAATATAGCATTACTGTGTATATGTGAGAAACTCACAGAAAAATGCCTACTTTCATTGGTCAAGAACCAAATTTCAGGATCAGATTTCATGAATTGGACCTTTAACCATCTTTTTAAAGCTTTTAAGTTACAGTACAAAATAACAGATTTCATCAGGTCATTTTGATGCTTGTATATTGCTGTACTTTGCCCATATGTACTCCTCTTTCCCCAATTAACCTCTCTTGCCCCCTCCCCATTTTTCCATTGGACCCTCTTTCTTCTCTGATACAGCCCCTTCTTCATTAATTCATATTACTGCAAGGAAACAAGTGAAATATTCATAATTTCTTTAGGTGTTGTGTTATGACATATTAGAACTGGCCTGTGGTATATGGGGGGAGAAATGGATTTCGCATTGATGTCCAGTTTTCACTGGAACAGTTTCAAGAGGAGGTTGTGAAATTTAAGTCTGTTTACACTAGAAACTTTAGTTTAAATTGTCTGAGGAGATAAGCCTTTATTCCACTCCTTTTTCCACTTTTTCCATACATCTTAAAAGCTGAGAGAGAGAGACAGAGAGAGAGAGAGAGAGAGAGAGAGAGAGAATGTGTGTGTGTGTGTGTGTGTGTGTGTGTGTGTGTGTTTCCCTTGGTTTGTCTAACCAGGAGGTGTTGTTGAAAATGACTTATGTTTTATGTACTAAGAAAAATTTTATTCTTCACAGTGGCATGGTAATAGTTTTCCTTCCTAAGCAAAATTGTTGGAGACGACAGATGCATTCAGTTCAGGACTGAAGAGACAGACATTCTTAAAAGTTACATCATTTTCCAGGGAGGCTAGATTCCCTTTGAGAATGGATGGAAAATACCTGTTCACTACTGTGCTGAGTATAGTTCTTATAGTCAGGTCCAATTTATGACCTAGTCTTTGAAATTTGCAGGGCTGACTGACTCCTCTGTCATTTTCCATGAAGGTCAGGTCCAATCCAGGCCTCCTGTGTTACCTCTTAAAACACCACTTTTGCAAGTCAATTGTCAGTTAAGGGTTATGGGGGAGGTTCACAGAGGCCTCTGTTTAGAATTTAGACTACTATGTAAACAGGAAGGGTTGTTGGAATGTGGGAAACATAAATGAAATGCAGTGCCTTTTCTTTCAAAGGGAGTTTTACTGTCAGAATGTACAACAGAGGCTTCAAGAGTCAGGCACAATTATCCAGCTCTCAATACCTGCCTTTTGCTTACAGGCTGCACATTTTTCTTTAGCCAACAGTGTAAAAATATGAATGTAAGAAATGGAAGATTTTCTAGAAGTAAAAGGCATGTTAAAACTATATGCTTGTCTTCTCTTCAGAACGCTTGTTATAGAAGTACTATTTACCATGATGTTATTTGTTTCTTCACAGGTCAATTGTAAATTATAGTTTGTTTTCTCACCCACAACTCCGCCTTCCTATTGTATGACTCTCTCTGTATGCCAGAACACTACGCTACTAAATTTTAAGGATTCTTAAAGTACCCACTTCCCCTTTAAATGAGTCAGTCCGGGTTAGATTGTGCAGTTGAACCTCAACTAATGAGGGACAGCCAAGATTTGTTTCGCGTTAGGTATAAAAGAGGAAGGCCATCAAAGTGTTTTTGCTCTTTTGTTTGTGCACCTTCTGATCATAAGTAAAGCCTGTCTTACGGAGAAACTTACAACTGGAGTGATGGTCTCTTCCTTTGCGACTCCAATAACCTTAGAGGAAGCACAGGAAGGAGCTATAGCAGGCCTGCATTGTTTTTAAAATCAGTTTACATTGCTTCTGAGAGATCATCAAAAAGAATGATAGGCTGCTTTTCCTTCCAGCAAAGCATATTTAGGTGACTTTCTTATTTTTCATATAGCTCTAGTTATTACGCAAGTGTCAAAAGTTTGCATTTGGTTTTGCTCTGTTATACTGCTTGGGGTGGATCCCAGGGCCAAGAACATGCAAGGCAGGCCCTCTACATTGAGTTACGTACACAGCCCATCAATATCTCCATGTAAATCAATTCAGAGCCAGTCTAAAACCAGTGGCAGTAGTTACTGAAAAATCCAGGCACTTCACAGGATATAGCCCTCATGTAAATTTACACTTCATCAAAGCTCAGAGGATCTCTCTGGAACAAAAAAGATGATGATCTATCTTTCCACATGCCCCTTTAAGGACAGTGGACCATAAACCCAAACAACAATAGAAAAGACAATGAAGTAGGAAGAGTAGAGCAGAGAGGGAGTTCTTGAAGAGCATTGTACAGAGGCTGAAACAAAATTAGCCCATGAAAGAAATCAGTTGGCAAACAGAAAGAATGGGACCCTCTCATTCTTTCTCCCACCACTAACCTAACCAGAGCATGTGGGAGAAAGGCCACATTATGCAAAGGAGCCCTAGAGCTTATATTATGTGATCTATAAACCCTAACTCTTTGTACAGCAGGGGCCATTAGAACTACTAAGTTTTGTCCTTGCTCTGGCCCGTTTCCTGCTCTGGAAGTGTATCATTTCCTCATGAATTCTCCCTCCTGTGACTCTTCATGTCTCTGCTCAATTCACTATGACACACAAGAACACGGAACTCCTCCAATGGTGCTATCAATATCAACAGTGGTAGCAACTCCACAAGGGTCAAAGGACTCAGCCAATGGAGCTGCTCTTTTTTCTTGCCCACCTGAGCCATTGGCTTTCTGGTTTGTTTTTAAAAATAAGATTTACTTATTTTGTACTCTGTGTGTGAGCATTTGCTGCATGTACATATGTGTACCATGTAGGTGCTTGGTGCCCAAGGAGACCAGAAAAGGATGTTGGGTCCCTTGGAACTGGAGTTATTATTGTTTGTGAGCTGCTATGTGAGTGCTCTACATAGGGCAGCAGTTAACTGTCCAAAACCCTCATAATAACTCTCACAATTCTGACATTTTAGATAATTTCATACAGGGCAATGGCAAGTGTTCAGAGACTTCCTATTTCAGAGCATTTCTCTCTGCCAATTATATGCTGCTTTCTAAATCCTGTTACTAAAAAGTTACTCCTCCAAGACAACTTTCCTCTGAGTCCCTTGAGTAGAGAGCAAGCACCTGCAACTTTTCCCCAGAGGGCTTTTCCATAAAACTCTGCACTACTTATTCCCTTTCCTCAGCCTGCACTAATAGGTAGACATTCCCTTTCATGGTGGCACCCTACCACATCTGCCTTCAGACCCTCATGCCATTACCAGTCATTGCTTGTCCCAGCAAAAGATCCACCATAATTTTCAGCTTCTGCATGCTGTGCTCTCAAGGACAAGCGTCTCCTCCTTCTCTGGGACAGTTGGTAGCTGCCATGAAAGTCCTGGGAACTGAATCGGGGTCCTTTGAAGAAGCAGCCAGAGCTCTTAGACATCTCTCAGCCCATATTTTCTTTTATTTTCATTATTTTTTGAGACAGGGTCTCATTATGGAGTCCTGGCTGGCCTGGTATTCGCTACATAGACCAGGCTGGCTTAAACTCACAAAGACTTGCCTGCCTCTCCTCCAAAGTGCTAGCATTAAAGGCCTGCCCCACCATGTCTGGCACTCTTTTAAAGACTGATTTTATCTTCAGTTATGTATAGGCAAGTCTGTCCATGAATGGGTCTGTGCATATAACTGTAGTGCCTGTGGAGGCCAGTAGAGGGCATCAGATCCTTGGAAGGAGGGTTACAGGGTCTACAACACTGATTCTGGGAACCAAACACGGGTCCTCTAGACAGCTACAGTATGACCTCTTTACCACTGAGCCATTATTTTTAGTCCCGAACTTGTAGCTGTGGTATTGTCGTTGTTGCTGTTGTTTTGTATTGTTTCATTTTGCTTGTTTTATTTTATGTGAGTCTTCCTGGCTATTTATCTTCTCTTGAATTTATGTTTTCTATTCCTATTTAGTGGGGAAATCAACATCAGTAACTGGTATAATGATTTAAAAGCAGTCAGTCAGTCTTGGTGTTAACCTGCAGTAGAAGACACCAGTGTACTTTGCTTGTATCCACAATAAGCTTCAGAGAGTTATGCAAAGGTATTAACTGGGAAAAACACACTTTATAGTTTTTGAGCTAACATGTCAGTAATGAAATGAGGAAGGGATAGGAAAAAGGGGAAAGAGCAAGTAAGGTAAGAATCAGAAGAAAAGTATGTAGGTTAAAGGCGTGGGAAGTAATAAAGTATTGTAGAGGAGGCATAGAGAAACAAAGACAGTCATGAAAGCCTATTCAGTCAAGGCACATGTGAAATGTGAAAATACAAAATTCAAACAATTGAAATACAAAAGTAAAAATATGAAAAATAAGTGGCCTCAGTATTTTTCCTAGCTGGGACAAAGTGGCTTCTTCCTCTTCTCTCTTTGTATCAGCATCCAGAAGTTGGGAGGGAGTTGATGATCTCAGTAATTCAAACCAGTTCTGTATGTCCTACCACATGAGAGGGAGTTCTGTGTCAGAAGTTCACTTTCTACTGCAGTGTCCCAGGCTGCGGCTGTCCATCTTTCAACTAGAAGCATGACTCTGGTGTTTTCGGGACCATTCCTTCCTTATGCAGTGCTTTCTGTGACTGAGGTTCTGAGAGGTTTTGGAGTGTTACCTTTGTTTCTGGGAGGTCTTTAGCCCACCTGTGCCCATCTGGATACTGTACTAGTTTCTGCAGTGTACACCTCAGAGTCCCATACAGCTTTCTCAGGCAATGGTATGGAGGTGTGGCTTTCTCTGACAATCATCTCCATCATATCCATTGAAAATCTCAGTTTCTGTCTCCTGAACATTTCTGCTTCTGTCTCCAGAGCCTGCTCTGCGTTGGCTGTCTGCCTAGGCATGCTGTATCCAGCTCCTCATTGTGTCTCTGCATCCTGGGCTATCTCTCCTTGCCTTTTACAGCACCTGTGTCTTGGAAGTGAGAGCACTTCTCTGGCATCTGCCCACTGATTCCAGCCCCACTGGCTTGATTTTCTTTGCAAGGGAAATTCTGCCTAGGCTTAATTTGGATTTTTGTTACTTCTTTCTCTTACAAGAAGAAGGTCTATTGTTTTGTAGTCCCACTCTTCTCTTTCACACAGAGGCAGCTTCTAAACCACCATCTTACCCAGAATCCAACCAAATCTGAATTGTGTATTTTAAGTGGTAAATTTTATGTTACATGTATTCTTCGCCGGTGGGGGTAGGAGGGAAGCAGAAAACAAACTGAAAAACCAAAAGTAAAAAACATTTGTCAGTTGAGTCTACTATCTCAACAGGGAAAATAAAACAAGTCACATGATTATATCAATCATATTGCACTGGAGAATATGCTATACCTGTTCATAGCATAAAACCTCTCTCCAAGAAAAGCACAGAGCCAGGTAGTACCATGAACAACTTATATCTATTTATTTCCCTGTTCCTTTGTTTGTGTTTTGGGAGAGGGTAGGCTAGGCTGCCCTTGAATTCACTATGCAGATGATGCTGTGCTTCAACTCCTGATTCTCCTGCCTCTACCTCCTAAGTGCTGAGATTGTTGCTGTGCTCCACCACACTCAGCTGACAATTGAGAGTCAAACCAAGAATTGGAGGATTTATGCTACAGTTTCCCAGTTTGGAAAATGATTTATAAATGTCTGAGGATATACACTGGGAAAGGGTAAGTTTCTCAAAATACAATGCTCGGGAAATTTGAGATGCACGTGGAAAAAGTCTCCTCAAGTCCCTTACATCTGATCAGATTATAACTTTAAATGTAGTGATTAAAATTATAATTACCACCGCATTATATATTAATTATATATTAAATAATAAGAGGACATCGAATCAAGTTTTATGACTTAAAGTTAGACACATATCTCATATAACACTAAAAGCATAATCTATAAAAAAGAAAAATGATAAATCTGACTTAATCTACCTCAATGCTTCAGGGAAGAAAAGACAAGTCATATATTAGCAAAATCACTTGTAAATTGTATACATGATAAAGATTGATTTCCTAAATGTATAAAAAGTATTAAAATAAATGGCAACAGGACAAATACGCCAATTTAAAACAGCGAAGCATTTTGTTTTTAATTTTGAAGAGAGAAACAGCTCTCACCTCAAAAGAATAAAAGACACGACTTATTCTGGAGCCAAATAAGAGTGACCATGATCTAGAAACACAGATTTCTTTTTCCTCAAATACCATGTTCCAATGAGTTAGCAATTTCAAGAACTTTTTACATAATGAAGAATGTAGAAAACAAAGTAAAATCTCACACTTTTCAAATACATTGGTGGGAACGTCAGGTTAGCTTGGTCACAGCAAAGCAAGGAAAACTCTGCTATAAGCTTTAGACGCTATCTGACAGCATTCTTAGAAACTGGATTGGTTGAAAACTTGGGGCCACGTGAGTACATTCCAAATGATTTACCTACCGGTCACTAAGATGTTAGGAAAGGTAGGTACAGAAAAGGGCAATAAATAGTGATTATGAGGGCTAAGGATACCCCAGATAATCTGACTGTGAGCTTATAACAGTCCAACTTTTCCACATCATTGATACCTGTATCAATGTGTGTGTGTGTGTGTGTGTGTGTGTGTGTGTGTGTGTGTGCAGTTATGCCATGAAACAGAAAGGGGAGGAGAAAGGGGCAAGTGAAAGAGTAGAGGAGGAAAGAGTTTGGTTTAGGGGGCAAATGAGTAAGATGCAATGACATGTGGGCATGAAAACATGACAATTAGATTCCTTGTTTTGTATACTAACTAAAAACAATAAAAGGCGGAGTGCTAAATGAATCTCAGATTTACCACAAACATTAGAAGTGTCAAATAGGGGATTTTAAGTAACAGCATTTACTGCACTGAGGGCTGTCATGTCAAGGCAGGCAGCATGCAAGAACAGAGGGTAACGTCCAGACAGACACGGAAATCCTGAGAAATAATTAAAAGGAAATACTAGAAAAAAAAATTGCAGTGTAAGGGAAGAAATGAAGAATGTCTGTTGAGAGGGTTGTCAGTAGAACTCGGACAACAATGGACAGGACTGGTATGCTTAAAAATGGAACACCTGACTATGTGAAAACTGCAAAACTTTAGGTCGTGGATTTGCCTCCGTGGGAGATCACTTTGTGGCATGTGAGGAGTCCTGATTTCCGGCCTTAGAACCTCAAAAACGAAAGAAATCCTGCAAAACTTTTGCCATGTTAATGGAATTACTAGAAAGAGAAAGAGAATAGCAAACTAAGCATATATCCTACTTATACACACCTATGCACACCCCCCAACCCCCACAGCACAGTGCACTTCTAAGCACAATTAAACTGTAGAACTCAGCAGACAATAAGAAGACCTTGAACAAATAATCCGGAACTTCAAAGAGCCTTACTTACAGATTAAGTTGGAATAGGGTTACATCAGACTTTCTCATAGCAGCTCACCCAAAAGTGAGACTGAACTATCTGAAGTGTTCGTTGAAAGGAAAACACACCAACCAAAAATACTATATCCAGCCAAGCTATCATTAAGACGTAAATAAGAAATCCAAAACATTCTCAAAGCAATAAAAATATAGTGAAGTTATTCACAGGAAACCTGCCCAAGATGAAATGTTAAAAGACACAAGGAAAATAACCCAGATCAAAATTGTGGATTTCCATACCTGTTTCATATAGAAGCCTATTAATTTGTAAGTTAAAATTTAAAATAGCAATAAATAATAAATGAATGCAAATAAGTAAATTTTTTTTGAAACTTGGGTTTTTATAAAGGAGGGATAAGTTTCAGTGAAGGTACAAATGGGGTGAATTGGTATCTGTCTCTACTTTGCAAACTTGTGTGCTATAAAAAGTGAGTGACTAATGAAGCAGAAACATGTGTGACTGAAGTTCCATGAATGAGTGAAATGAGTATCAGGAACTATTTGATGGTGAACTTACGTCTAGGGAAACCACAGAAAACAATTTTAAAAACAACATCAGCAATATATTAAAGGAAGGTAGAGGTCACATGAGAAGATTAATTAGAACCACAAGCATCATAAAGAGAGGAACAATAAGAAACAACAGCAAGAAAATTAGAGTGACGAGGAACCAGTTGCCATTAAATATCATTGATATAGACTCAATTATATCAAAATTCACAATCAACGGTGATTGTCCACATATGACTATTAAAGTCAGGAATGCTCAGGGTGGATTACAAAAACCACCTAGAACTAGTATACAAGATATTGACATCCAATAAAAAGACTCAAATTAAATGGGCTGGAGAAGGACTTGCATTGCTGAGCAAAATCAGAAAATTGTTCAGGAAAATTCCACAATGGTAGTGGAGTACATCAGGGAAGCAGATGGCCAGAAAAGAGATAGACAATGGGAACAGGATCACCAGCCATCTTGATCTACCTAACACTTACAAAACACACTACATCCAACCACAATTGGATTCACGTCTCACAAAGGATATTTATAAATAGAGCTCATTCTTGGACAGAAAATCGTACATTAAAAAATATAATACAATATGCTTTGCGTGGCTGTGCATACCTTTAACCTCAGCACTTGGGAGGCAGTAGCAGGTGGATCTCTGTGGGTGGAAAGTCAGCCTAGTTTACATAGCAAGTTCCAGGACAGCCAGGGCTCTATAATGAGGCCCTGTCTCAAAAAACCAAATACAAATGGCCCGGCAAACTATTGCTGTTGGTGCAGTAGTAACACGTCTTCAATGCAACCTCTACACACAGGATGGATGCATCTCACCAGAGAAGTTTCCTTATGTATCAGATGTTAACACAGAAACCCACAATTGGTGAGTGTGCAGAGAACAAGGGGCCTCAGAGAGCTTATCCCTGAATAGGACACCTATTTCAAACCTCTGCCTTCCAAGGCTCAGGGATCATTGCAGAAGAGCAGGAAGAAAGATCATAAGAGTCAGAGGGGGTGAATGACCGTAAGGAAACTGACAGCTGGTCAGGTACTCATATAAACTCACATCAACGGTGACTGGTTGCACAAGTCTTATGCTAGCTCAAGCCAGAAAGAAATACCAGCATAGACATGGGTTAGTGGGTAGATAGATGATGATAGATAGATAGATAGATAGATAGATAGATAGATAGAGATAGATAGATAGAGACAGAGAGACAGATCTTGCAGAAAGATACAGGAGGGGACTTTCCCAGCCCCGCGCATTATTATACCCAACTCCAGCCAGAAAGGAATGTCACAGTGTGATGGTTGAATTAAGAGTGCTTTATTGCCAGCAGCCAAGATCAGGTTCATGCCAGAAAGAACTCTCCCGGCAAGGAGAGGCAGGGTAGGATTTATAAAGCGAAAACCCAGAATTATAACATATCAGGGCCAGGTCAGAGAGCAAAAGGTTTCAGTTTAGGCCAAACAAGTTTCTTGGCACTGAAGAAACAAGAGACCCCGTGGACCTGCAGGATGATGTTCTTCTGCCCAGCAGGATGTGGGTAGCAAGGGCAGTTGGGTGAAGCACAGAATGGAGTCAGGTAGAAAGAAATAGAGTCCCTTTGGACAGTTCACCATAGAATGCCTCGGACTGTTATGCACCAGTGCTCTCTGGGTTCCTTGAGCCTGCTGCTCTCGCCCATGTCACACTGTTTTGTTTACTGTATTTCTGGGTAACTGACCCTAGATACGAATGAGTTATTTGGAGATACTAAGAATTCTACAGAACTCCAAAGCCCATTGGATGGCTCAGCACCTGCGAAGGCACAGACAGCTTTGATAGACTGTTTTGATAGACTTAAGGGAACAGTCTCCATATTGTTCAAAAACAATCTCACCATACTGGTGCAAACCAGAAGTCTGCTCACCAGCTGCATAGTGAATTTAGGGAGGTGGACACTGGATTAGAAGACCATAGGTGTCATGTGCAGAGCAAGGGCACAGTGGCAATTGCAAGGCACAGGTGGAAATGAATGGGAACCTTCCATGGCCTGTGAAGCTATAGTGGTTCTGGGCCCAGCTGCCCATGGTGTCACCTCTCCAAGTAGAGGTTGAGAGCCACATGGTAGGGAGGAAGTACTTGGAGCCAGGGAGTCACGGGAAATGGCATAGCAGAAGTGCTGGTGGCAAAGGATCCCCAAATCTGCATCGGCCAGCACCACTGAGGAACAGCCAGGTGTCAGTGCACAACCCACCTGTGCCGGCTACATCTCCCAGTTGGCTAGATCTGGAGCTCAGTAAGCTGGGAGACCATCAAGACTTTTAGATTCTCAGTATCAAATTTATGCCAGTTCTTAATATGTGTCATAGAAAGTACTGGGGAACAGCGGGATAATTTTTTTTTTTAATGGGGCTGAGGAGAGAGACACTCACATGGTCCCCCAGAATAGAGAAAGGTGACACTCTTCCCATTCCAAGTCCTGAAGGAGATATGACAGGTTGGAGCTCTCATTCCCATGATCTCAATCCTCCAGGCAGAGAACCCCTGTGTGATTCTGAGAGTAGCTACAGAAGAATTAGAAACACTGAGTTGGTTGCCTAACTGTTTGGGGTTTACTTTTTCTCTAGTCCCGGTTTGAACCTAAAACATGAACTGTCTCTGGGCTGGAATTAAAGCCCACAAAACTGACATGCAAGATCTTGCCAAGAGCATCTCGGAGACTATTTCATTGACCTCAGCGTAATAAGGTCTCTTTGCCGAGAAGCTCAGAAAAAACGGAGTCCCCAGCTATCAGATTACTGGGAGTTGGGGGAGGGGTTCAGAGAAGAGGCTTGCTCATATGAATGGCTCTTTCTTCTATCTTTGATTGTCCCAGGCAAAAATGTGCAAAGGGGTGTGTATGTTTCCTTTCAACTTTATGCTCAAGGGAATGTCACAATATCTGGGGAATGAAATGCACACACTCAGGACTGGGACGGCCTACAGTAAAAGAGCAAGAATTGTAGAGCGGTTAGAGCATGACACACCAGAAATAAACATAGCACAGCAATAGGAATCTGGAGAGCAAAGTTAAGTAGGAGTCCTGAGAGGAAAAACATCCATTGCCCCTACCTGACTTGTATCCCCTGTTTCCCAGAAATGTGAATCAGGCAGTTAGCTTCTGGTCAGCTTTCAGCTTGCCTTCCCATCCTGTCTGTACAGCTCTTTGTGTCTCACACTTTGACCCCAATGGTCCCAATACTGCACTCTGCCAGAGTTTGACCCTGTAAAGCAAACAAGAGCCTGGAGGCACCTGGCAGAATCAGCATGCAAAACCAGCAGGCTTTGCAAGGGACATCTGTCCCTTGACCTGGAGTGCGGCTGCACAGAAGTGGGTCTGTGAGAAATTACCTGGGCTGTGAAGAGGGAGCAGCGTGAGCTGCCATGGTTACTGTCAAATGTGTGGAGAGAATGTTCTGCTCTACCTAGAAATCTCTCAGTCAGAAACAGTCAGGACTTCCCCAGTCATTTCTGCTGGATGCTGTAAGCACCCGATGTGATGATGCTTTGCTATCTATCTGCTGTTTGCTAACTTCAGCTGACTGTCCAAGGGGGGCTTCTCCAGTCATTTGTGTTGGATGTTGTAAACATCTATTTTGATGACGTTATCTGCTACTTGATATTTGTTCTTTGACTCCTGTTTGCTATATGCTTAATCAACTCACTCGTTTCAAGCCAAAAGAATAGCTATCAAAGATCATTCTCTGGAGAGAACAATATTATGGTTTCTCTACAGGAAGGTTTGGTTCTTGGAACATTTTGACATCAGGGTATTTGAAAAGCAGATTCTATGTTTGTCTATGCAGTAAGAACAAAGTAGCCAGGTGTACTGTATTCAGGGCAAATGTACTGCCTTGTACTGAATACCTTTACGATGAGTATCTGGTTTCTGATTTCTGTGGACTTGAAGTTCCAAAAGCTCTTCCTCAAACCAACGAGAAATTACGAGCAATTTGATTTATAAGCATATTATAGTATGCTATACACATACTATAAGTATACATACTGAAAATAAACATAAATAAATTCATCAATGTAATTTAAGCAAGATCTAACACAGGATTAGACAATTGGCAGAAGGATTTTTTTTTTTACTTGAGTGGCATAATGTCATATGTGCCCATTGTTCTTGCCTGTGTAAAAAGCCATCGGAAAGTGGAAACCACCTGAAAGCCCATAAAAATGGAATTTCAAAGTCAGGGATTCACCAAAGGCAGAGCAGATATGACTTATTCCACGTGTTGTCTGTAACCTCAGCTTAAAAAGCCTGACTGTCTGAGCACTGTGTACACTGAAGGGGCATTCACTGACAGCCCTGGGGGCTGTATTGAGAGGACTGACATGTGGAGTGTCTGCATGATGCCTCTCTGCAGTAGATTCACGGTTCTCACAGTAAGACTGGTTGCACGACAGTCAGACTGCACACTTGATGACTCAGAGTCTGAGCAGCAGCGTTTCCCGTACACAAGGTGGATGTCGTATCACTTTCTATGACCAGTCATAGAAGAACTCAGGTTGAGTCACTTCCACCATAACTCTACAGATTAAGAGTTGAGTCATAAGCCCTTTCAGATTTAAGTGGGTGATTCAAACTTTATCTCTTGGCAGAGGAGGTGACACCTTGAATAACAGCATGAGCAATTGAGAGAGAAAGAAAGGAGTGACACAAAGAGAAAAGGAACGATAAGAACTTTTGCCACACCTGGTGGTGCATGCCTGCAGACAGAGGATGCTTAAACAAGTGCTCAGGATTTTGAGGCCAACATCAAGAATACAGAGAGAATTCATGTTGAGAACAACAAAAGAAGGCTTCTAGCAGAGAATCCAAGAATGGGTGGTCCCATTATTTTGACTTATGATAAGATCTTTGTGGTGGACAGCATCATAATGGCAGGAATAACTGGGACCAGAAGAGATCACAGTGCAAGACAAGAAGCTAGAATGTGGTATAGACCCTGTCTTTCTCTTTTCTTACCAGCTCACTCTCAAAGAATTACCTAGAGTATTCAGCCCTTCGTTAATTCTCCCTGAAATGAAGACTGCCACCCATCCCAGAGATTCAATTACCTTCAACAGGTTCCATCTCTTACAAGTTGGTAACCACTTATACTGGGGACCAGCTTTTAATACATTAATCTTCAGAGGAAAAACCAAACTGAAATCATACAACATTTCAAAGGAAGGGACATACTACTGGAAACTTAACAAATAACACAAATGAACAAAGATAGGAATGGAATCGTATTAGAATATCTTAGAGAGCAGAAATAATGCATGGTAAGGCTTGATTAAGAAGCAGGACAGAGTGTGATGGAAGTTTCTAAACTTTCCCCAGAATCAGATAATGAGCTATTCATTTAGTTGCTGATTTCTGTGGCAAGAGCTTTATCCATTTTATTCTGAATTCCCAATGACCCGCTTAACATCTAACAAATCACTGTACGTTACTATGAAGTAAGAAATTCTGTCTTTTGTTGTTGTTGTTCATTCCCTCATCATAGGGATCAAAAAAAAACCCTTACAGGTGGATTTAACAAGGACACTAACAAGGATCTAACAGAACTGAGTTATTCCTTGCAATTTTAAGTTTTTTGATGTTTCTAGATACCAACCAATGTGCTGTTTGTGCTGAGTAGTTATAGTAAAATTGTATTTGAAACTCATTTCACATAATTTATATGACAACAGAGATAATACTTCAACAAACCAAAGATAACTGAAAAAGTAAATACAATAACATGTTGAAGAGGGCTTTTACACTGCCCCAAAGCTAATATGAGATCCTTTATTCTGAGTCAAATATGACTGATCACAGTCCAGGAATACGGGTTCATGTTGTCCTGAATTATATGTTCCAGCATGAAACAAGTTAGATGAACTTTATAGCCTCAGAAGAAGAGTAAGTTTAATCAGTTAATTGATGCATTTACTGAACCCCATGGTGGAAACATCAGGTAGAAAGGTGAAGAAATCTTTTTATAAGGGCCATATATAGGGTCTCAGATATCCAAACATTCTTAGCTTTTGGGTTGGTAGAAGGTTAATATATTTAAAAGATTATCCCTGATAGTCAAAATTAAGTTAGGTCAGGGACAGAGTTTTGTGATTAAATAGCTGGTAAGGGCAATAAAGACAGACCAAGATATTTAATGCACTAGATATCCACTATTTCAATTCCCACAAACATGAAGTTCTAATCTGCCAATCTCCTTAGCATTTTCTCACATTATTTGATATTACTAAAAATCATGGCTTTATTCCATGTTCCATCCTATAGACTTTGAGGATATCCTTTTTCAGTTTTTAGGGTTATTTTACTTATTTATTTATTTATTTATTTGCATATGGGGAATGGTGATACATGTGTACCATGGCATGCATATGGAGGTCAGAGGACAACTTGTGGGAGTCAATTCTCATCTTCCACCATGTACTTCCCAGCCCGCAAACTGAAATTGTCAGGCTTGGCAGTAGGCACCTTTATCTTTATCTGATGAGCCATCCTTTCAGCCATCTTCTATCAATTTTTGACTGTTGCTCATTTAAGTGTTTCCTAGCACTTATTGCTGAAGACTGTTTATAGGGCCTCAATAAATATTCCTGTATCTATTTTGTAATCATGTAATCATAATCATTGTTTATATTCCTTGAAAAGTATATGAACCAAAATCCACAGGACTGCAAATTTTACTGTACATAGTTGAATTTCATAGGTTTGACTTTAAAAAGTGATTGGTTTTCTCAGCTTGTCAAATCCTCACTCACAAATGAGATAAGTAGATTAAAATCATGTCAATACTTTATTGATGGTTTGATGGCGAATGCTTGTAATGACAAAACTCTGGAGACAAGGGCAGGAGGTTCAGAAATCCCAGGCCAACCTGAGCTACATAGCTCTAAAATACAACAAAATCATCCTGTCATTAGGTGGACATTCTTTTCAACTTTCTTGTGCTGTTTAAGCATTTAGAAATAATTTTATTTTGCTGATTTTTAAATGTATATTTCTAACTTGTCACTCAGTGCTGTTGGCATCACATCTTTACCTAATGCTTCATTATTTCTAGTAACATTTATCTCTTTTCTTTAAAAAATGTTTATATTGAATTTTTGAGATTTCCATACAATCTAAATTTTATTTAGATACCTTCCCTTATCCGAACCTCCCCTTATTGCTCCCTGCCCAATTTAATGTGCTCTAAAAGACAGGTAGATAGATAGATAGATAGATAGATAGATAGATAGATAGATAATGACCTATAGAGTCTGGTTTGTGTCCCCAAATGTCCTTCACTGGGGGTCCATCCCATGGACCCTTCACATGGGTCCATCCACTGAAGCCTGGTTAATCTGGTTCCATTCGTGCAAGTGAGTATCTCTCCCCCTCCCAACAATCATCACTTGCCAAAAGTTTCTTAGGTTTGTTTGGGATTTCTTACCTACTTCTGCATGTCTATGCTTGGGTATTGTCTGATTTCTTTTTAAAAAAGGATTTTGAATACAAATGAGCTCATTGGTATTGTTCTTCTATACCTGTCTTAATTCATCTAGTGTAATTTCCTCTAGTTCCATCCATGTTGTTGCAAATGAAAATTCGTTTCCTTATTTCTAATGGCTGTACAATATTCCATCATATATATGTATGATATGTTATTTATCCACCAATTGGCAGATACTGTTGTGACTAAAATATCTTGACTATTGTGAATAATGTTAACATAATCACCAGAATTGCATATATCTGTCTGACATACCAATATAAATTCCTTTAGGTATATACTTAGAAGGAGGAGTTCTGTATTATATACCAATTATTTTTGAGGGACTTCCCTACGTTTCCCAAGATGACTAACACACACGCTCACTTTAGAGTACAAAGGTTCTAATTTCCTTACATCCTAGCCAATCCTTACTCACCTTTGCAAGTGTATGTGTGAATGAACGTGGTTCTTTTGTGTGTGTGTGCGCGTGTGTGTGTGTGTATGCATGTGAAGGTCGACACCTTAGGTGTCGTCCTCAGGTGCCATCTGTCTTGTTTTGTGAGACAGGATCGCTCACTTGGTCTGGAACTTACCAAATAGGTTAAGGTGGCACAGGGCCCTACTGTCCCCACCTACCCAGTGGTGGAATTATAACTGTGTGCAGCCCCATAGCTAGTTTTCCATTTTTTTGAAATACAAATGATAGTTATTTCTAGAGAGTCCTTTTTTTGCATATGATAATATAAATAAAAATGTACAGTTTTACATGTAGATAATCCAGGTTTCTCAAAATAATTTATTGAAGAAATTATCACTTCTTCATTTTGTGTTCTTGGTCTTCATTAAAAATAAAATTGACCTTAAATTTTTCAGTTTACTTTTGGGCTTTTTATTTGTTTTTCATTGACCGGTATAGTATTTGAGCACTGTACACAGATGAGGATGAGAATAGAGAATGGCTGATCAATTAGTACTGAATTATAGATAGACAAGGACAAAGTTCTGGTGTGCACTGCATAGTAAAGTGAGTATGGATAACAAAAATGAGCTGTATATTTCAAAAATCTAGAAGAAAAGAGTTTTAAAATGTCTACCATAAAGAAATAAACGTTTGGGGACTGGAGAGATGGCTCAGAAGTTAAAAACACCTGCTGCTCTTGCAGAGGATCTGGGTTCAGTTCCAAGCACCCACATAGCAGCTAACAACTGTCTTTAACTCCAGTTGCAGGAGATCTGATATCCACTTCTGGCCTCCATGGACATTGCAGGACATGGATGTGCTTACCTACATGCAGGCAATACACTCATACCCCTAAAATAAAATAAAATATTAATAATAATAAACAAAATGTGTTTTTCAAAAGAAATAAATGTTTGAGAAGATAG
Organism: Eospalax fontanierii; assembly: GCA_035773235.1. Lineage (NCBI taxonomy): Eukaryota > Metazoa > Chordata > Mammalia > Rodentia > Spalacidae > Eospalax > Eospalax fontanierii. Next base: position 48,556,870 of record CM069525.1, read on the forward strand.
ATATGTTTCAACTTATTTTAATATTACACAATGTATATATGTATCACAATAATGCATATTATCCCAATAACATGCATATTTTCATGTACTGTTTAAAATTTTTTAGATGGAGTAGCTGAGATATCTCAGCACTTAAGAATCCTTATTGTTCTTAGAGAGGACCTGTGTTCAGTTGCCAAGTATCCATATGGTGCCTCACATCTGCCTGTAACTCCAGTTCCAGGAGATCTGACATCTTTCCTCCCCAGGCTCCAGTACCCATATAGTGCACATAAACAAATTCTCTCTCTCTCTCTCTCTCTCTCTCTCTCTCTCTCTCTCTCTCTCTCACACACACACACACACACACACACACTAAATATTAATCCTTTAACAATTTTAACACTTAAGTTGCATATTGCATTTTAAGTGTTGTGATGAAACTGTGCTTGACCTCTTCTCTTATTCCCTGACAAGAACTCAAGTTGCAGAAGTTGAAGTGGTTGAGTGGAAGAGGAAGACATTGTTGCAGGATCAAATAAGAAGATTCATATACTTGTACAGTCATATTTCGTCTGAAGAAAACTCCTAAGCTGTGAGAATCTTGGGAGGCAGAGGCGTGTGCATCTTTGTGACGTCAGCCTGGTCTACATAGCAAGTTACAGGCCAGTCATGGCTACATCATGGGACCTTGTCTAGGAAATAGAAAAATCAAAGAAAGAAGTGAGAGAATACTGAAGGGATATGTAACTTTCTTTCTTTCTTTCTTTCTTTCTTTCTTTCTTTCTTTCTTTCTTTCTTTCTTTCTTTTCCCTATATCCAAATTCATAAACAACATAAACTTGGGGTAAATGTTTTGTGAAAAGTATTCTGATAAGTAGTACTTACTTATTGTTTTACTCTCTGTGTCAATCTCTCTCTCTCTTTCACACACATGCACACACATGAGAGAGAAGCAGAGAGACAGAGTGAGAGAAAGAGAAAGCCAGGTGCTGAAACAAGTGCTGAGGAACTGTAATGGTCAAATCTCACTTGATTCTGCACTAATGGATCTCAGAGTCTAGTGGAGGGAGACAGACAATCAATAAGATAAATATATAATTATTGAATAAGTAACCAGCTTAATGTAAACTGTGAACTGTGTTAAAAAGTGCAGTGGAAAAAGATTAAAGGGAGGTTGTTTAAGTTGATGCAACGTCTGTGAGGAAATAACAGATGGGAGATCTGAATAATAAAAAATAAACCTGCAAAGTGAAAGTTGAGAGAAAGGATATTGTCCCAGGCAGACTAAGTGCAAGCCATTGAGTTAAGAATGCAGCTGGCATATTGGAGGATTTAAGTGTGGTAGTGTTGGGCCTCCAGGGCTGCTGCAGCTCTGGCCCGCCCTTTAAGGGCGGGTTTGCAGTTCCCCCTGGGGCCGACTGCAGCTGTCAGTTTGGGAGATGGAGGCGTGGCAGGCGCCGCCAATGATTGCCTTCTCCCGGGCTGCTGCCCTGGCCAACGCCCTCTCCCAGGGCGCTGCCCCTGGCGATCCGACCCCCCCCACTCCTGAGCCCTTGAGGACCGCCCCCCCCTGGCCTGCTGATCCCCGTGCCAGGCCGGCCCCCCACCCCGCGGGGCCACCCGCCCCCCGCCGCGGGCCGCCCCCACCTTCCCCCACTGACCCCTCCCCCCGAGGACTACCCCCCCCCCTGGGCTGCAGCCGCCCGAGTCTGTGGTGCGATGCGGCCACCAGGTAAAAATGGCGACCGCTTTCCAGCACCCAGGCTGCAGCGTGGCTCGGCAGCTCCAGGCAGGGCAGGACGCCAGCCAGCCCCCGCTCCAGGCCTCTCGCAAGCTGCTGGGGGCCGGTGATGGTGGCACACACCGGTAGGATAAGCTGATGGAGGCAGAGGCAGGAGGATCTGTGAGTTTGAGGCCAGACTGCACGACACTGACAGGTGTCCTCACACAACGCACTGGGAGCTGCAGATTGATGTGGGTCATCGAGACTCAGCCTTAGTGCAGGCTTGCCACGGCCAGACTTCTAACGGTTTCCAACTGTCAAACCAACCGTCATCAACCGTTTAGAATGCAGCTGTCAGAGCCTCACCCGAGTCTGACAGCCTATCAGAATGGACTTTGCCTGGCTGCAGATTACAGGACAAAGATCGATCGGTCCTTCAATCCCTTTTAGCCCCGCCCCTACCCTATATAAGTCATTCTGTAAGCTTCAATAAACGAGATCCTGCTAGACAGACTCCTGACTCGGCGGATTTTTTTTTTCCCCTCCGGAGTGGAGAGGGGCCAGGTCCCGACACTCACCATCCCTCTCAGCCCCTGGAGGAGACCAGCTGGACCAGCTTCGCCACCGCCCTACCTGCCGGCGATCCCGGCAGATTGGTGCCCCGTGTGAGGAAATGGAAGATCGCTGACGGGCCAATCGGTCTGCGGGTGATTGTACCCCCATAAGTTATGGGGCAGTCTTTTTGCAAATCCACCTTACAGAATGACTTATATAGGGTAGGGGCGGGGCTAAAAGGGATTGAAGGACCGATCGATCTTTGTCCTGTAATCTGCAGCCAGGCAAAGTCCATTCTGATAGGCTGTCAGACTCGGGTGAGGCTCTGACAGCTGCATTCTAAACGGTTGATGACGGTTGGTTTGCCAGTTGGAAACCGTTAGAAGTCTGGCCGTGGCAAGCCTGCACTAAGGCTGAGTCTCGATGACCCACATCAATCTGCAGCTCCCAGTGCGTTGTGTGAGGACACCTGTCAGTGTCGCGCAGTCTGGCCTCAAACTCACAGATCCTCCTGCCTCTGCCTCCATCAGCTTATCCTACCGGTGTGTGCCACCATCACCGGCCCCCAGCAGCTTGCGAGAGGCCTGGAGCGGGGGCTGGCTGGCGTCCTGCCCTGCCTGGAGCTGCCGAGCCACGCTGCAGCCTGGGTGCTGGAAAGCGGTCGCCATTTTTACCTGGTGGCCGCATCGCACCGCAGACTCGGGCGGCTGCAGCCCAGGGGGGGGGGGGTAGTCCTCGGGGGGAGGGGTCAGTGGGGGAAGGTGGGGGCGGCCCGGGGGGGGGGGCGGTTGGCCCCGCGGGGTGGGAGGCCGGCCTGGCACGGAGATCAGCAGCCCAGGAGGGGGCGATCCTCAAGGGCTCAGGAGTGGGGGGGGTCGGATCGCCAGGGGCAGCGCCCTGGGAGAGGGCGTTGGCCAGGGCAGCAGCCCGGGAGAAGGCAATCATTGGCGGCGCCTGCCACGCCTCCATCTCCCAAACTGACAGCTGCAGTCGGCCCCAGGGGGAACTGCAAACCCGCCCTTAAAGGGCGGGCCAGAGCTGCAGCAGCCCTGGAGGCCCAACACTACCACACTTAAATCCTCCAATATGCCAGCTGCATTCTTAACTCAATGGCTTGCACTTAGTCTGCCTGGGACAATATCCTTTCTCTCAACTTTCACTTTGCAGGTTTATTTTTTATTATTCAGATCTCCCATCTGTTATTTCCTCACAGACGTTGCATCAACTTAACCTCCCTTTAATCTTTTTCCACTGCACTTTTTAACACAGTTCACAGTTTACATTAAGCTGGTTACTTATTCAATAATTATATATTTATCTTATTGATTGTCTGTCTCCCTCCACTAGACTCTGAGATCCATTAGTGCAGAATCAAGTGAGATTTGACCATTACAGTTCCTCAGCACTTGTTTCAGCACCTGGCTTTCTCTTTCTCTCACTCTGTCTCTCTGCTTCTCTCTCATGTGTGTGCATGTGTGTGAAAGAGAGAGAGAGATTGACACAGAGAGTAAAACAATAAGTAAGTACTACTTATCAGAATACTTTTCACAAAACATTTACCCCAAGTTTATGTTGTTTATGAATTTGGATATAGGGAAAAGAAAGAAAGAAAGAAAGTTACATATCCCTTCAGTATTCTCTCACTTCTTTCTTTGATTTTTCTATTTCCTAGACAAGGTCCCATGATGTAGCCATGACTGGCCTGTAACTTGCTATGTAGACCAGGCTGACGTCACAAAGATGCACACGCCTCTGCCTCCCAAGATTCTCACAGCTTAGGAGTTTTCTTCAGACGAAATATGACTGTACAAGTATATGAATCTTCTTATTTGATCCTGCAACAATGTCTTCCTCTTCCACTCAACCACTTCAACTTCTGCAACTTGAGTTCTTGTCAGGGAATAAGAGAAGAGGTCAAGCACAGTTTCATCACAACACTTAAAATGCAATATGCAACTTAAGTGTTAAAATTGTTAAAGGATTAATATTTAGTGTGTGTGTGTGTGTGTGTGTGTGAGAGAGAGAGAGAGAGAGAGAGAGAGAGAGAGAGAGAGAGAGAGAGAGAGAATTTGTTTATGTGCACTATATGGGTACTGGAGCCTGGGGAGGAAAGATGTCAGATCTCCTGGAACTGGAGTTACAGGCAGATGTGAGGCACCATATGGATACTTGGCAACTGAACACAGGTCCTCTCTAAGAACAATAAGGATTCTTAAGTGCTGAGATATCTCAGCTACTCCATCTAAAAAATTTTAAACAGTACATGAAAATATGCATGTTATTGGGATAATATGCATTATTGTGATACATATATACATTGTGTAATATTAAAATAAGTTGAAACATATCTATCTTCTCAAACATTTATTTCTTTTGAAAAACACATTTTGTTTATTATTATTAATATTTTATTTTATTTTAGGGGTATGAGTGTATTGCCTGCATGTAGGTAAGCACATCCATGTCCTGCAATGTCCATGGAGGCCAGAAGTGGATATCAGATCTCCTGCAACTGGAGTTAAAGACAGTTGTTAGCTGCTATGTGGGTGCTTGGAACTGAACCCAGATCCTCTGCAAGAGCAGCAGGTGTTTTTAACTTCTGAGCCATCTCTCCAGTCCCCAAACGTTTATTTCTTTATGGTAGACATTTTAAAACTCTTTTCTTCTAGATTTTTGAAATATACAGCTCATTTTTGTTATCCATACTCACTTTACTATGCAGTGCACACCAGAACTTTGTCCTTGTCTATCTATAATTCAGTACTAATTGATCAGCCATTCTCTATTCTCATCCTCATCTGTGTACAGTGCTCAAATACTATACCGGTCAATGAAAAACAAATAAAAAGCCCAAAAGTAAACTGAAAAATTTAAGGTCAATTTTATTTTTAATGAAGACCAAGAACACAAAATGAAGAAGTGATAATTTCTTCAATAAATTATTTTGAGAAACCTGGATTATCTACATGTAAAACTGTACATTTTTATTTATATTATCATATGCAAAAAAAGGACTCTCTAGAAATAACTATCATTTGTATTTCAAAAAAATGGAAAACTAGCTATGGGGCTGCACACAGTTATAATTCCACCACTGGGTAGGTGGGGACAGTAGGGCCCTGTGCCACCTTAACCTATTTGGTAAGTTCCAGACCAAGTGAGCGATCCTGTCTCACAAAACAAGACAGATGGCACCTGAGGACGACACCTAAGGTGTCGACCTTCACATGCATACACACACACACACGCGCACACACACACAAAAGAACCACGTTCATTCACACATACACTTGCAAAGGTGAGTAAGGATTGGCTAGGATGTAAGGAAATTAGAACCTTTGTACTCTAAAGTGAGCGTGTGTGTTAGTCATCTTGGGAAACGTAGGGAAGTCCCTCAAAAATAATTGGTATATAATACAGAACTCCTCCTTCTAAGTATATACCTAAAGGAATTTATATTGGTATGTCAGACAGATATATGCAATTCTGGTGATTATGTTAACATTATTCACAATAGTCAAGATATTTTAGTCACAACAGTATCTGCCAATTGGTGGATAAATAACATATCATACATATATATGATGGAATATTGTACAGCCATTAGAAATAAGGAAACGAATTTTCATTTGCAACAACATGGATGGAACTAGAGGAAATTACACTAGATGAATTAAGACAGGTATAGAAGAACAATACCAATGAGCTCATTTGTATTCAAAATCCTTTTTTAAAAAGAAATCAGACAATACCCAAGCATAGACATGCAGAAGTAGGTAAGAAATCCCAAACAAACCTAAGAAACTTTTGGCAAGTGATGATTGTTGGGAGGGGGAGAGATACTCACTTGCACGAATGGAACCAGATTAACCAGGCTTCAGTGGATGGACCCATGTGAAGGGTCCATGGGATGGACCCCCAGTGAAGGACATTTGGGGACACAAACCAGACTCTATAGGTCATTATCTATCTATCTATCTATCTATCTATCTATCTATCTATCTACCTGTCTTTTAGAGCACATTAAATTGGGCAGGGAGCAATAAGGGGAGGTTCGGATAAGGGAAGGTATCTAAATAAAATTTAGATTGTATGGAAATCTCAAAAATTCAATATAAACATTTTTTAAAGAAAAGAGATAAATGTTACTAGAAATAATGAAGCATTAGGTAAAGATGTGATGCCAACAGCACTGAGTGACAAGTTAGAAATATACATTTAAAAATCAGCAAAATAAAATTATTTCTAAATGCTTAAACAGCACAAGAAAGTTGAAAAGAATGTCCACCTAATGACAGGATGATTTTGTTGTATTTTAGAGCTATGTAGCTCAGGTTGGCCTGGGATTTCTGAACCTCCTGCCCTTGTCTCCAGAGTTTTGTCATTACAAGCATTCGCCATCAAACCATCAATAAAGTATTGACATGATTTTAATCTACTTATCTCATTTGTGAGTGAGGATTTGACAAGCTGAGAAAACCAATCACTTTTTAAAGTCAAACCTATGAAATTCAACTATGTACAGTAAAATTTGCAGT